>OW203995.1:20027500-21518125 GCA_934047225.1 Ypsolopha sequella | reverse complement strand
TTACATTGAACAATGATTGCACATAGAGACAATATGCTCCCTGCAAATCGCTTTTTTGCAGCCCTTGCAGAAGTTAGTGGTCATACGACGTTTTTTTGCAGGGACAATAACGACGATAACACAATATATCCCGATCTAATGAGCGTGCATCCGCAATGAGTGATTGCGGGTCACTAGCGATGCGAATTAGGAAGGTATAAGGAACGGGGGGGGTGGCGGGGATGGGGATCCTACCAAAACACTAAATGTTCAAGGTACGCGTCGTCATTTTGACGAATGGTTAGTGAGCTAGGGTTAATTTGAGTCACCCATTCTCATACGAATAAGTAATCTGGGAACGCGTGCGAGGACTGAAGGCCAAAAGTTGCGGATGCAACTTGGAAAACAACAACCGTCCACGCTTTATTGACCAACGACCTATCATGCTTTCCGAGGTACACAGACCGGATACAGATTGTGCCCCAAGAGATTTGAACCTACGACCTCCGAATTTGACTCGACCACTATGTCCAAGAGGAAGTAAAATAAATAAATAACGTTCAAATAGCAATGTTTACGGACCCCGATCCGAAAGTACCAATCCCACTTGACCGAGTTCTACATGTTTTTGTCATAGTTGTAATTAGTAAATTCGTCACGTATCGCATTGTTTCGCTGACAGAATCATCGGTTTTTCGTTACAAAGGCTTAAAAAGAAAGATTACTCGCAGTATTAATTTACAAAACTGGGCATCAATCATACATACATACGTAAACTCACGCCTGTCTCCCAGAGGGGTAGGCAGAGGCAGGCAAAATAGGTAATTATTCGGAATAGGTAATTTGCCACACTGCTTTTCTGAACATGTATTCCCGTTTTTACCATTACACCTTATCCCTATATACCATGACATTTTTTACTGCTATTTTGGCACCGAAAAGGTATATTCTTTTTATTGGTATTGTAGTAGCTTTAAAAATATTGATAAATTCCTAAAAATTCTCAAAATCTACAAAAAATTCACCAATAACCTGATTTTGATATTCCCTAGTTAGAATATTATTTGCATACATAAGCAAAATCAATTTATTGACATACATACATATACTCACGCCTGTCTGCCAGACAGGCAGAGACTACAGATTTCCATCTGCTACGATCCAGACACACCTCTTTCGCTTCTTTCACATCCATCAATCTAGTCATACAAGCTCTTCTATTCCGGGTACTTTTGACATGGCCATTCTTTAGTATGTCACCAATTTGGTCAGCATACGTCCTTCTAGGGCGGCATAGTCGAGCTGTACCTTAAATTTCTTTCGTCATTCTACTTTCATTGATCCTCTCTACATGTCCAAACCACCGAAGCATTCCTTTTTCTATTCTAGCCACTACATTTATTTATGTACATTATTTGAGAGTTGTTTCTAGGGCGTTATAATTATTTCTCAATATTTCATTCTACTTAATACTGAAGAATCGGTCCTTAAAAGCGTTCATTGTAACCAATAACTTTCTAACTAATTAATAAGGCGTGTAGCTATAAAGCCAAGTAATATTCGCGACGTCACGTTCTGTGGTCAACTGGTCACTTTATATGATGACGCCACGTCCTTAAGTCGTATAAAGTAACAGTCTTGGACAAAATGTTTCGTAGTTAAGCTAAGTGCTTCGCTGATAATGATTTTTGGGTGTGAGACAAAGTAATTTGTACTCGAGTTAAAGTAACGGTTTAAATCTGTATATATAAAATTCAAAGTCCTGACTGACTGACTGACTGACTGACTGACTGACTGACTTATATATCAACGCACAGCCTAAACCACTGGTCCTAGAGACTTGAAATTTTGCATATAGATACCTTATATAGTGTAGGCATCCACTAAGAAAGGATTTTTCAAAATTCACCCTCTAAGGGGGTGAAACGGGGGTCCAAAGTTTATATGGGGAAACAAGATTAGTTAGACTATTTTATTCGAGACTTCACAAGAGTACTCCTATCTATAAATGAGTAAACATGTGTTTCAGGTTTTTTCAGAATTCCACCCCTAAAAGGGGGAAATGGGGTGACAAATTCTGAAAATCAACATGGGTATCGTTTGTATGGTTTATCGGGTCGCTGATTACGAAAACAACAACTATTTCTAAATCCAACGAAGTGGACGTGAAATACCATCATCCCCTGTTGGGGTGCGATGGGGTTGATATGTTGAAATGTGTAAATATCAATATGGGTGTCGTTTTTATGTTTTTTTGGGACGTTAATTATGAAAATGGCATCGATTTTGAAATTTAATATAGTGGACATGAAAATTCTTGAATGTATGTGTGCCAGAGCAAATCGGCTGTAACAGACGAACAGACAGACAGCCACACAAGTGATCCTATTAGGGTTCCATTTTTTCCTTTTGAGGTATCTATCTATCTATATATCCACAATCTATCTATATCTTTCAATATCCCAGCAAAATATTTTTGGAATGGAAGGTTGAAGGGGTTGGACCACGGGGTACCAAAAAAAGTTCTTTTTTATGTGAATACTTTGACGGCCTGTTTCTCCCAAACGGCTAGACTTAGACCCATGTTGATGGGTGTCTAGGAAAAGGTTTCGACGAGATCTACCCGCCGAAAGTGTCAAAACTTTACAGGCCCGTATCTCCCAAACAGCTAATGCTATAGACCCATGTTCATGGTACTCTAAGAAAAGGGCTCGGCAAGATCTAAAGTCGAAAAAAAAAAAATTGCCAAACATTTGATCGGCCATATCTCCCGAAAGGCTAATTGTAGGGAGTTCGGGTTTCAACTAGTGTGATCGGTCAAGCTGGGGCTATATGACCAAAAAAAAAATTAAACAGTTTTGACAGTTTTTTGACAGGTCCAAAAAAAGTATCCCGATTTGCATAAAACTCAAGGGGCATTCGGGGTCGCCAATTACGCTGCTGTATTCAAATTTGAAATTTTTTGACAACTGATAGGGATTTTGACACTCTTTCGGAAAAACTTTGATCGGTGAGTCCGTTTGGCATTCTGGTGAGGCCGAAAAACGAGCATGTGAGGACGGACAGGGCGCGTTCGTAGTCTGAGCATGCAAGTTTTTCGGCCGAGCACTACACCTTGACTCCCAGAGGGAGTGAGAGCACTTATAATGTTTGTTTCTGAAAAAAATGTAATTTGTTTCCTGTAGGCCACGCGGGCGAAGCCGCGGGCAGGAGCTAGTAAAAAAATAAAAAAACACGAATGCCTTTACAAAAAAATAACTAAAAAGTTAAAAACAAGTTGTATACGTTAGGACGTACCTATATATTTTGTTATACAGAATGTAAAAATGAAGTTGCGGAACTGGCAATAGAACTCGTGCATACGAATTACTTTTCGTGAAAAGAAAAATTGAGAAATCGAGCAAAAAAACACATTTGGCTGATACATTTTGGTCGGGTAGTTATATAACTTTTCTATGGAACAGCTGATTTTTTTTTTGCGATTCGAGGGTTGGCTCTAAAATAAAAGTTTTTCCATATGGACTAGTACTATCACCAGTTTCCGGCTTTCGCAACTTCATCTTAACACCCATATATTCAATTGTTTTATGACTTTATTTTGTAGTAGGTACACGTATGTATGATTGATTACTTATTTTTTATTATTACAGTGTCCTCTCGCCCATTAAGGTTTGCTGGAAGAAATCTCTTTTCAGAGATAAGCTGTCTGTACATGTTTTTTTTAATACAAACAATTATACATATTTATATGATTCTGTGTGTACAATAAAGGATAAAGAAAATCTGTTTTTACTCGAAAAATAGCCTCCTATTTTCCTTTTTTTAAAAGGGGAAGTTTTCTCAATCACATTTCGTGACCTTTATTTTCCAATTATAATAGGTCTTTACATATGAAATTGCTGAAATTTCTTACATATTCATAAGTTTTTAGTTCCTGTAATTCAATAGCTATTTCCATTATTTCTTTTTTGTTTTAAAGTTGATTTCAAGGTTTTACATCTACGTATTAAATTTTGTTTTATTTGTTTTATTGTAATTATTAAAGTTTGATAACCAAAATTAAATGTTCTTAGACAGTTCGTCCTAATTGCCATCCATTTCCATGATAAGATTCGTAATAATTTTTTACAGCTGACCTTTACAAAAATTAAATTAATGTTACTATTAGCTTATTGTTGTCTCATTCATACAGAAAAGAAATAAGATAATTTGGATTCGTCAGTCCTAACAAAAATGCAAAAATGTTAGTACTGCAAATTGAGTTTCCTTCAAATTTTCTATAGAAAACGGAAATTTCATACGTAAAGACCTAATAACATCGATTGTACCTAGAACTGAACCTACAATGGTATTCGATTTCTAGCCCTTTAGATTGAGCTAAAATGAGATACCAACGTTTTATATGTAAGTCACGTAACAATGCTTAAGCTAAGTAAGTAGGTAGATGAATGACTGAATAATCAATCAACTGACCCCCCCGTCTCTTTGCGTCATAATCATAAATGTTCTGATTAATAAGAGACATCACGCCTTTGGTTTGTATTGATCGCGCCAGTAAAATGTGGATTTTAAGGCGTATGACCACGCTAAATGAGCACCTCGATGTGTGTCGGTACAAATATCAACGGAAACGACAATAATGTTAATTTCAGCGTCCCTTGAAAAGTGGCTGTTACGACAACCACTGCGTCTCCGGCTAGCGCAAAATAGGAGAAAATAATACTTTTCACATGGACGCTATGAACGGAAAAAAAAATTTGAACTTAAATTTTTTAGATCTAAAAATTTCCTATAATTTGGAGAAATAATAATTAAAATCGCTTTAGGCGTTTGGAAGGAGTAAGAGAATTGTTGTGAACTTTCGATGACTTTCGTTTTTTTTGTCAAAACTTACAATACTTACAATACTTACAAACTTGAGCCAGTTTTTTCAAGATGGCGGAGAGAGTACAAAGGCTAGGGTGACTCAAACTTGTATTTTTAATATTCTATTGTCCTATATAACATATTAAAAATCCATAACTACCGGACCTTTTGTAGGGTAAACCCTCTTTCTTGGGCTCTATTTACTGAAGTACCATAGTAGGGCTACAGAGTGTAATATCTTATAAGAGAGCATTGTTTGCCTGCAGGGAGAATATCCGATATTGCCCCGTCGCGGGCCGCGCTGCTGTGCCCGCCAGTCGGTCAAGTTCAGAAACTCTCTGTCAGAAATGAATTATAGTGACACTAAAGGGACTACATACACGTGCCTATACACTATTTTTAGTTCTGTTCCCAGAGAAATGAACAAACTATGAGAGAATGTGGAATATATAAACGGAAACATGCTTATAGCCTCTTCTGCCCTCTTATTCCTCTATATCAGGGTTTCTCAAACTAACAGCTCCACGTACCCCTATTAAGTTTCCCGGTCGCCTGCGAACCACTTTAAAAGAAACTTTTTATGGAAGGATTATTATTTAAGTATAAAAGATAATACAGTTAATTAGTTAATGTGATAGCTGGGCTTGTTTTTTGTCGCAAATGGAGTCGATTTTCGGAGCAATTTTGCTCAACTTTCGCGTAGCCCGCGCGAGCTACCCAGTCAGCCGCCATAACGTAAATGTTGTCACGAACCCCTAAGATCAACTGGCGAACCCCTCGGGGTTCGCGTACCCCATTTTGAGAAACCCTGCTCTATATGTATAGTGAGCTTATAGAACAACGAGATGTTTAGTAAAAATAATATGTCATGAGCAAATCTTTTGTCATGCGCCGTCTGTCTTTGTAAATTATTTATGATAAATCATGACCTACTTCATAAATAAATCAATAAAGTTATTAGCACCTGGATTTAAAAACCTCAGTTACTTTAAGTTTTTATAGTTAGATTTTGTTGTTATTTTATTTTAATTAATTCAAGGTTGTTATTTATTTAAGATACTAAGTTTTTTGTATCTTTAATTAGTATCCATCACATGGTTGCGTTCGTATTGTTTATTTATCGATACCTAGTTACATCTGCGTGTATTTAAATATTTTATGGACTTATGGCATATCACTTCTGTGTGTATCTAATCTTCTACATTTTTAGACAAGATGGAAATGACTGTGTAGGTACAAACCTGATATACCTTATTATTGTAACATATGCATGTGTTTTTTTTCTGTAATCAAATAAATAGACAAATAATATAAAAACATGTCATTGAATAAAAAATCGTACTAACTACATTAACATTTCTTCTATGTTATACTAAATCAATATAATTTGTAATAAAAAACCCAAAATGTAATTATTTAAACAAACTCGTAAAACTGACATCAATGGCGGATACAAAAAAAAAACAAAGTATTAGTAGTAATAGACGTTTTTTTAGTAATACGTAATAGACGTTTATTTCCATTAGAAAATATTTGGTATATACAAAAATTTCTGCCAAAGTTTAATGCAGTTTGTAGGCCGAAAAATAATCTCTCTTTAATTTAGTCTTATGGAAAAAAAAACAAGCTTTTCGATTTATCATAACAATTATACCAGCTGACATAAAAAATAAATAATATATCCTTATTTTAGTTACTTAAATATCATATTTTTGTAAGATTAATTATTTAAACTTATTTTTAAACATATAACGGGTTACATTGCATCCTAAGAAACAGGCAAAGCGTTAAATATTTTTGGTGTTAAATATTTATTTGTTCTTTGTCCATAATTGTTTTTGAATTCATAAATTTGAAAGGCATTTCTGCTTACTTTTCTAGTGTAATGGTTGTGATTCACAGGATTCTTGTACTGATTTTATCAGCACAAAGTTTTCATTTGCTATTAAAAATGTTACTATTTCACGTACAGATATGAAACAGGTTATTATAGTTACTTTTACATTTATTTTTTGTATTTTTGTCTACCAATAACAATAAGGGAGGGCGCTGATAGACGCCTTGAACTTTCTAAGGGCGTGTAAATAAAATACCAGCAATGTTATTTACTTTTCATTTAAATTTTAATTAAAAAATAAGAGAGTAATCTTTTATTATTATCATCGTGGAAGTTACCTACGTAATTACATGGTGTAAGTATATTCAAGGGGGGGCGCCACCATCGCCACTGACTGACATAAACCAAGGTTCAATAGAATGGATTGTGGCTCAGAATACTAAAGGAAACACAAACAATACAAAAGGCGCCTGTATTGAGTAATAAAGTTTATAGGCCATTAAACACTCCGTGCTTGGTCCACTCCGTTGATACATACGTATTAGAATTAATTTATAGTTAGACCCTAAGAGCTACTACAGTGCTGCCACTTTAGAAAAGAAATAATTTCTCATTTACAAATTCAAATTCAAATAGTTTATTTTGCAAAGCAGGTATTTATTTTACATGTCAAATTTAATCTAATACAAAAATATATGTAATAAAATAATAAATGTACATGAACTAAATTGAAGGTTTATTTAATTAGGCCGACCAAATCCCATCCTATATACTACATAGTAATAGGTTACATATATAAATACATGACCAGAAAAATTATCCAAAGTTTCCTCAATTAAATGTCTAGAAATAACAAAGAACCGTTTTAAGCAGTTTTCGTAACTAGACGTCTTCGACGAGCTCAAAATGTAACTATTGCTAAAAACAGCTGCTTTTAGCATGCTTCAAATAGACGAAGTCTGCGAGAAATTTGGCAATTTAAAAATATTTCTAGCCATTTAATTGGGTAAAAGCCCTAGCATTTGGAAACTTATTGGAGACAAAATAGGAGTCAAAGTATTTTATTTTATTTATTTATTACACTTTTTGTACCTTTACAAACATAATTTACAACACATTTTCACATAAAAGACAAACAAGTAGTTTTGGATTGGAACATGTCCAAAAAATCTAAACCACAAGGGTGTCATTCTGGTTGTCTATAGCCGACCCATTGTCTATGTCTACTATCTGTCATTGATTGTATAGAAAGCGGAAATACCTCAGAAATACGAATAAGGAAAGGAACCTTTACCGAAGAGAATTAAAAGAAAGATTGAGAATGAGAATGAAAGAATGACAAGAAATTTTATACGCGAATTATTTAAATGGTGCATCTGTACGAGTAGGTACTTATGCAAATTCAAATGGTTTATTTGGTAAAGTAGGTACCAATGTATAATACACATTTTACAAGTCAAATGACAGTGAGCAAATTTGTTTCAAGCGCCGTCAAGATCAGAAGCAAGCAGAGCCCCATCAAAATCTATTCGAGAGATTTCGAGATATGACTAACTATGTTTTACAACCTCCCGTAGTTCAGTTCTTATAATTAACACGGGGCCCCGACGAAAGTGTTTTATTTTATTTTGTTGGGGTTCTTTTTGCTTGAGGACCTCGTATATACATTATGTCCTGTGATTTAACATACATCTTTCTCTGAGCGGCGCTTGGACCAATTCCCATAAAAGTTTGCCCACTGTCATTTAGTCTTATGAAAAAATATTTCATAAAATAATAAACGTTTAAGGCGATATGCAAAAAAAATAGAGGTGCTTTTTTGTGTATTTCATGAAATACACGGAAAATTTTAATAAATTTATAATCTACATAATCTAGGGTTTTGAAATTGGAAAACATGTTTGGATAAATTTTCCTCGATAGAAATAATTGTTGAAATGAGGTCCTTGTTTGACGAATAGGAACCATATACAGAACTCAAACATATTTTATTAGGAGTGTTTCAACAATATCTAGAGATTTGATATTTGAAATTTTACTAGCTTTTTTAGTTTTTTTATACAAAATTATAGAACTAACATTTTTCGCTTTCGCCCCTCTCGCACTGAGCGTGTTTGCGCTTGGAGTGACAGTGACAAAATAAAATTTGCGTAGCCTCTTAATTTATTTAGCTATGCATACATGCTACGACGTAGCGGGTCTACAAAGTGAGATCACAGTTGGAGTTGTAGCACTTGCTACGCCGTAGATAAAAGGGACTGCCATGTTTTCAACCCGATAACGATCTTTCTTTGAAAAATATTCGTTTATTCTAAGACCCCAAAAAATATATACTCTCTCCTGTGTCGATAACACGCGGAAGAAATATCTATCCGACATGCGCTATCCGAGAGAGCAAGTGTGATGGAAAGACATTGTATTGACGGTGCGTGCTAGATCCCCTGAAATCCTTATCATCCCTTTTTCTATAGATACTATCTCAAACGTCTCGAGCTTCGGTCTTTGAAAAAGCTGAAAACTGCGTTGAAGAATTACTATTCAGCTCTATAAAATCGGACCAAGATGAACAAACTTTTGATTTAGAAACTCATTGCGTGTTCTTTTCTTTTTCTTTTCTCATCTTATTACAAAGTTTCAGGTCTCTCATTAGAAATGGTACATTTTCTTTTACATGATATTTTTTATAAAAAGGGCAGCTCTGCAATCAAATAATCAAGATAATACTTATGAAAAAATATATAAAGAAAATAAGCCTCTTAAGGTAGCTGCGACGGATCTCGTTCCCAACCGCACAACTTATAATTGTTTTCCTTATTTTTAAATAAAAATTATTAAGTTAATGTTATAAAGAGCATTACGTGACAATAGCTTAATGTCAGTTAAGCTTTTCTAGCAAAATTTTGTTATTTTATTCATTACTTTGTAAATTATCCTGCATAACAACTTAAAGGCGTGGTTATAGTTTTTGAACATGATCATCTACAAATTATTGCATAAAATAACAAAACTGTGCAAGAAAAGCTTAATTGACATTAAACTTTTATCGCCTAATGACATAAATAACATTAATTTAACACTTTTTCTTCAAAAATAAGAAATCAATCATAAGTTGTGCATTTGGGAACGAAATCTGTCGCATCCATCTTAAGGCTTCTCCCAATGCTAACGACCTTGATCTGAGTAACTTCATAACCATTTTATACTGTAACTATAGCATTTTTAATATAAGAAAAATGCATAGTAATCTACATGATACAAACAGTGACTTGGTTTTTCCTGTATTTTATTTTAATATACAGAAGTGAAGAAGAAAATTCAGAGTTTACCCTTATTTCTCGATTTTTTGTCCACTTGTAACAATATAACTGCTTAATCAAAACAGTATAAAAATTTATAAACTAGACAAAATAATATAAAATCTTTTGGTTTTCTCAGTTTTTGTAAATTCATTTTATTTTAGATAAAATAAATTAAAAACACACTATTTTCGCACTTGTCAGCCGCAGCGACTGACGTTACAGCCATGTTGCAGTGCGAGCTGATAAGAACTTTATTTACTATGGTTTTGTCCGAAATTGCAACCACCACGAATCGAGTTGCTAATTTTTCCGACGGTGTCGCCTTAAGGGTCGGCGTTCCGAGATTCGGAGTTCGGGGTTATGGCTTTTTAAGACGGTAAAATTAAAATATCTGGTCAAAATAAATACCACTTGTTACCTAACAAGATGAAGTGCAGGTTCATTAAAAAAATCACGGCACTGTCTAATGTATAGTAAATTCAGAAAAAAAACAGGAATTTCAAGAAAATCTCGTGAATAGCATTGCGGCGCTACGGGTGTAACCTGAACTTGAAAATCTTGTTTTTTTTCTGAAGTTACTACACATTAGTGCCAAGATTTTTTTTTAATGAACCTGTATTTCATCTTGTAAGGTAACAAGTGGTATTTATTTTGTTCAGAAATTAATATTTTACTATCTTAAATAGGCATAACCCCCAACCACTGTTTTGCCCAATCTCGGAACTCCGACCCTTAGGGAATACTTTTTAGGTAAACTTTTTTTTTCGTTTGGCCCAAAACGCTCATATGTATCCAAAACTGCACGTTTCGTTCGCCGCCGATCCAAAAGCAATCACATTATTCCTATGACTCCTTCACCTTGGCCCCTGTTGACGAATTTTCCGAAATTGCTTTTTAATGCCTACAAAATGAGATTTTTCCTTTATTATTTATAAAACATGATATGAATTTGGTATTTTGAGGATAAATGTGTGCAATATGTGTGTGCAAGGGCTTACGCGAAATTTTACATTTATGCTCACCTATCCTTTTTTTAGGCAAAAGATACTGCCACAATACTACCGCTAAATATTTTTAAAGTGGTTCTGCGCAATTTTTGCCGATAGTATGTGTCGGGTCACGGGTCGCGTAGCGCGTGGTGTTGGATAGCGTGCTATCGGGAAAATATGCGGATACTAAATTTTTTCTAGATACTTTCCGCGAATACATAATATTAATTTATCAGTAGAACCATGAAGATCATTAATAAAAGCTCCTTATTACAATTATTTCCAGATATATTTCGTCTTCTTTTCGGCATCAGTGGAACTTAATAAAATATTTATATAATATACTAAAATGTCATAAAATTTTATATTATACAACGTGTAACAGAAAGCTGTAACCATGTTTGAAGAGCTTATTCAGTCAATGGTAAAGAACAACTGTTACTATGGAGCCAACTCTGAAATCTCAAAAAAAAAATCTGCCCTTCCATTGCGGCATTGCATTTTTCTATGAAAAAGTAAATTTTTTTTTCGAGATACAGGCTTTGTTCCATAGTAAAAGTTGTTGTTATACCATTGACTGAATAAGCTCTTCAAATATGGTTACACCTTTCTGTTACACGTTGTATTTTACTTTATGACATTTAAGTACATTATATAAATATTTTATTAAGTTTCACTGATGCCGACAAGAATTCCAAATATATCTGGAAATAACTGTAATAAAGTGTTTATATAAGAATATATAATGTAAACTGAATAAAAAACAAATAAGTTTTCCTAAATATCAATTTATTTAATTAATAAAAGCTAGTTTACATGTGTATATATTTTCCCTATTTCCAACTAATCCTAATTAAAATCAGATTTGGCCCAAACTGTAAACATTTGCCAGCACTGAATACTGCATGCTGGGTATCAGCCAAATCTTGATTCGCGTAAGATTTATTTAACTATTTTCGCATTTGAACTCATAAATAGACAAAAGCGCGAAATATATTAAAGAAACTGTAAAGCTGAAAGGTTCAGAAGTGGTTCTTATTTCTCCGCGCCTTTACGCCCACCGACGCGACGCGACACGCCGCGAAACTGCGGTAAATTCTGTCTCAATATATGAATACATCGCATATGTTGCATCTCGCTCTATGTATCTATTTTCGCGGTACCCAATCTTACTGTTTAACCTGCTGGGATGATACTTGGCACGATTCAAGTACATACCTAGTGGTGAAAAAAAAACACAGTCCAGGGTAGAAAAAAAATCTGATCCGAAAAGGTTTACCTGTGTCGGCCGAGCCCAACGGTACCCTCATTTTTGTTCTCGGGCGACTTCTTCCAAAGATATTGGCTAGTATTTGAAAAAATGTAATTTTGTTTTTTATAAAACTGGTCAAGTGCGAGTCAGACTCGCGTGCCTATAATTCCGTAATTCGCGTAGCTTAATTAAAAAAAGCATTTTTTTTTTATTTTTTTTTAGAGAATTTACGCGCTTTTAGATCAAAGTTTTCAATATTATGGTATTTAAATTAGTCATTATTTATTTATGATTTTTTAAAGAATTTCCGGATGTTACGTCACATGACTCATTTTAGGCCTGATACTGAATGCGGACTTTTGCCTTGCTTGTAAAAAAAAAATCTGTCATCCACAGAGTACTATATTGCTACATCTGGCAATAAAAAATCAAACAACAACAACAGCGGAACTATGTTGAGTGTTACCAACGCCTGCAAAAAAAACCCTAAACTGGTGCCTATTAATCACGTGACGTATATTTGGCTGAAATTTAACGCCCTACCATCTCGGTTATTAAATTTTAAAACGCAAATAAACTAGTCGTTCGCCACGAAATATGAACTCGCGATTCGATCTTGACCGATTTGGCTCGAACTTAAAAATTCAAATTTCATGTCGTTCCGATCAACGATACTCTCGGACAAACACACAACAATTCATACATACATACATACATACATAATTATATTTGGTATCTCTCATGTATGATTGTCAATATTAATCCATCACAGAAATTGTTGTCATCAAAAATTATATTTATTTTAATAATGCGTTACTACATAACAAATAAAATTAACCGATCAATCTGGGATTTCGTAACAAGACAGCAACACTTACTGCGTTCAGTTATATTTATACTGTGACCCAGACATGGACTTCATGTTCTGTTCTGTGACTCTGACAGTAATATTTTTTAACTTGATGGCAAGCGACACATTTCTATACAGCCTTCAGTCAAGTGACGTCACACGAAGGTCAAATGAAAGTTGCAAGCTTTTTCGTAAAAATATTCATCATCATAAGGTTTTTCAGAACAAAAGTTCTAAAATACGGCTTATTAAACCTAAATCTCGAAATGGTTTTCGAATTAACACACCTTAACATATTTTAATCTATGCGAATTCGACAGTTTTTTCGACAGAATTTTGTCAGTTTGTTTTCGTGAATTTCTCAACTGCTATATTTTTCCTGTAATCTTTACGTAAGCACATATTACCATGACTTTTTTCACATGTTTCAGTCCATCAGTTTTGAAGATAAGGGGATTTGTGGTTTTTTGAGACTTTCTCGAAATAGTTGCAAGTATAGTCAAATAATATATTTTTACAATCAGCTATTTAATACTATTTTATAAAATATTTTTTTTATTTATTTTACTATTTTTGCATTTTTCTATTTTTTTTTAATCGCTATATTTTTCCTGTGATTGGCCAATTATGACCTATAGTCGACATTTTTTTTCATATTTTTCGGTCCACCAACGTGTTATGTGGGCAAATGATTTTTTTTTCCAAATATCACTAAAATTATGAGGCTGTGATATACGGACGGATGGACGGACAACGGAGTCTCACCATAAAGATTCCATTTGTACCTCTTAGGTACTACTGAACCCTAAAAAACAGGCTGGCTGGAAAGCACTTTTTATATGTTACCTATAGATATGTACCTACTTCTAAGTTTCATCCCAGCAGGATAATTTGCAAGGTTGCTAGAACCTTATCGTCCGTACTATTCGCTACATTTTCGCATTTCGCAGCGTTCGGTGTGCCAACGGCTTTACTCTTCTAAATTCAATACAATAATCAGAAAAAGCAGCAGCAGACCCTTGTTCAAACTCTCCCGGCCGAGCATGCATCAAAGAGGTTTTTGAAATTTACGGAAGTCAAATGTTGTATTTATATACTTCATTAATTTTAGGTACAAATTTAGGTACAACTAAGCATCTCTTCGTATTATTGTCTGCCTCAGCGCAGGAGAGCAAAGCCACGAGGAACAAAGACAAATCTGAAAATAAAACGGTAGTAACTTTTAATCATTTTAATTTGACTCTTCATAACACTTCGGACCATGTTACACCGACATAAGAGTAATAAGAGATAAAAACTTGAGCTGTAGGTTTGGCTGATTGTACAACAAACGCAATACTGTATTTATAAGGTAATTTACAAAAATATCACGTTGTCGTCACGAATTAAGGTTTCGTCAAAGAACAGAAACCCTTTAGCGAAGCTCCGAAGTACGCCGGTCGATCTATGTAGGTACTCCAACAACCGGGTTGATGTATAAAGCTATAACAAAAGTTATGAAACATTTTCAATGACGTAACATTACAAAAATACTCGCCTAAAAAAAATTAATAAAGTTAATAAAATTATAGAATTAAATTAGATTAAATGACAATTCATGGTTTAGAAAAAACGCCTCAACTCAATAAGTACTATGATCGGGATAGTCGATCGATAGTTTGCTAAAATCAAGGTATCCATCCAGCCTAGTTTGTCCACTGCAGAACAAGCCTTTCCAGGACTTCGCCACTCCCGGCGGTCATCCTGGAAGAATTGCCCATACTCACACACGCTGGGCAGGCGGGTTGGTGAGCGCGGTGCCGGAACCCTCGCTCCAGTGACGCCGCTGCCCGTCACCAGTCTGTTCCATATAAGGCCTGGCTATTAGATATATCGCCATCCCGAATAACTTCGAGAGGATCTCCAAGTAAGATGGTGGTACCTCCACAGAGGAGCCCAGCATCAGTTCTACCACCGGTAAAAATATCAATGTAATAAAACTCCAATAACAGAATCCAGACCACCACCGGTGTATAATACACACTTGACATATTTTGTTTTCTTCACGTTATTTTCACACTTGTGACCTGAAAAACAACGTTGTTGATTTTTATTACCGTTTAGTAAAAGAGAATAAAATGATACGTGAACAATCCTTTCGTTTTCCTCGCAAAAGGAAGTTGTTGATCGTCATATCAATATGAGGATAGTAAAATTAAAAAGCACCGTCGTACTTTTTTATTTGCATGAAGAAGTGAATGCTTAGTTATTTCTTTTATTGCTAAAAAATTGCACTATTTGCGTCGACTTTGATACACATATGTATCGTGTACGCACAGCTACAGTCTACCCCATTTTGATCACCAACCATTAGTTGATTGCAGAGGTAAGGAAGATAACAAATTTTCGGATCTATAACACCCGTAGTTTGTCCCCAACTGTGAACTTACGACGTACGTTTTTTCGACCCCCTCTTTCAACCACATAGCTCTGCAACCCCTTAACCGGATTGGCTCATATTCGAAATTAAAAATTATTTTTGTCACATTCACTTGCCTACCAAATTTCATGACGTTTCGATCAACGATACTCGAGTTATTTTCGGACAAACATTCATATATTTATACATTCATATATTTATACATACATACAAACTCCGGATTGTTGCGTACACAATATAATATACACAATCGGGTCTTCGATAAAAAAAATATCTGTTTCACGCACGGCACACAACACTCACAGTATCCGGAGATAAACTAAGAGAGGCATCCCGCGATTTAAATTTCCAGATATCTGGACTCCATGTCGGATACAATTTGAAACCATCTTTCCATTGAAATTATTTGGATGTTTCTTGATTTCAATTGCTTCACGCACAATTCTAGGGTAGTAATGGCGATCGGTGGAGAAAATTTTCGGGTTGGTCCCGGATTCTAAAAGATGTTCTGCTATCGCTGATTTGCACATCTGTCGGTTTTTCACAGCTGCTATGTGTTCCTTGACCCTTACTTGTATGCTGCGTTTTGTTTGGCCAATGTAGAAACTTCCACAGCTGCATTGTATCTTATAGACACCTGGATTTTTGAAAAGGAATCACATCTTTTAGCGTATGTAAATGGCTCGTCACTTTGGATAACGGAGTCTTGATAGAGTATTTATCGGGTTTCCTTTTCGTAAAAAGGGTAAAAATGAAATAATAGCGATGGAGCCGATTATATATATTATAAATTATTCAAATAGACTCGGAGAACTTCATTTGCTCGTTCAATTAAACAGGGAGCAATGATAAGGACGAGAACAACAACCTTATCAATATGAATCTCGTCTCTGAGTATAATTTCTCAATCAAGTTGTGTCTATAGACTTGAGTTTCCTCAACACCTGTCCACATGTCCAGAATCAGGGTACAGAGAGGCTAAGTGGGAGTTACCTTTTGGTATCTATAGTACAGTGTTAAGTTAACACTAGCATAGGTACCATCGGACTATCCTGATAGTTAAAACAATTCTTACGAAATACTTCTGTATTGTCTAGATACTTATTTAAGGATAAGATTTCTAATAATTTAAGGAACAATAAATAAATTAATTAATTAATTTATAAAAATTTATAAATTAATAAAAAACCTATCTAATAACTTTACTAATAGAAATACGTCTACCGAAATATTGCTACATATTTTTGTTGATAATTCGGGTCTCCAACAAGCCTACCAACAAAAATGTGTAGCGAAACTCTGCGAAACAATGTTTTGTGAAGACGTTTTTGTGTAGTTTTTAGGGCAAAACACGCGCAGGAACTGTAGTAAAGTTATTCTACATTTTTTAGGCCACCCGAACACCCTTGGTAACACACTATATAAGCTTCCCCTAAAATGTTTAATCTGTATATAAACAAGAAATTGATACCTGTCGTTGTTGGTTCTTGATGGAACATTTGAAACATCTTGTCAATAAAACACATACTTGGTAACTGTTCCACTTTTATATGTATATTACACTACTTGTAAACATTTACCTATTTTTATTTTTATTTTCATTTGATTTTTATTCAATTTAAATCATTTACTTATTAATTTCAGTGTACTTTGACTTGAACGCTTCCATAAATGCACGAACAAAACGCCTTTAAATCATGTTTGTCATCCATCACATCACAAATGTAAACAAAGACGAAATACATTTTCCATCTCATGATTCGTATCCAATAGCCTGACGATGTTATTATAACGAAACCGGTCGCTAGTGTAATATACATATAAAAGTGGAACAGTTACCAAGAATGTGTTTTATTGACAAGATGTATATAAACAGGCTGATCGAGGAGCTCAGTGGTGCCAGGGTCGCGTTCATGTTGGTGGTCTTTGTATACATAGTATTTCTTATGCTGATGACATGGTACTACTGAGACCCTCGATTGGTGCTCTGCGTAAACTCCTACACATCTGTGTGACCTACGTGGAAGCCCATGGACTCAGGTACAACGCAAAAAAAGTGAGCTAATGGTATTTCAGTCAGGCCCCAAAAGATATCCAAATGTGCCTCCAGTTTTACTATGCGGTACTCTCCTGAAACGGGCTGCAAAGTTTAAGTACCTAGGTCACTAGGTCACGGAGGATTTGAAAGATGTCTGTGACATCGAAAGGGAGCATAGGGCGCTGGCTGTTCGCTGTCACGCAGGTTCGCACATTGTAGCACAGAAGCTAAATTAACGGAACACCTGACGCTAGAACATCAACAACACCAGGTTTTCAAGGGTTCATTGGAAGAAACTAGGTCTCTCCTCATATTGAAGAAAACATATTTGATTTATCGATCTTTTATCTAGGGATTCCACCTATAAACAGTTTTAAGATTTATACTTTTGTCAAAAACAAAAAAAGATTTCCACCCTCTTTTTTTTGGTTTTCAAACGTTCGTTTCAAAAACGCGGTTAAGAGATCAACTTGATTTTTGTTAATAAAATAGGCAATATAAATATGAAGGGATGTTACCTAAATCCAATACTTTTTCCCTACAAAATATTTCAATATTAGCTAAAAACACACTAATTTGTTTTTTCGCTGCGTGATCAAAGAGCCAAAATATAATCGCCTCTTTGAAAAGCAAATAAAGGTCTTTGCCATTAAACTTATTGTGCTGGACGGGTAATAAAAAAAGTTGCTAGAGTATGCCGTCCTTTCTGGGCATACTGCCAGTCTTTCTACACGTGCAGCCTTTGGGTCAGCTATACACAGAGGGCATACAGCGCCCTGCGCGTCCAGTACAACAACGCGTTTAGGGTGGTGATGGGGCTGCCGAGGTATTGTAGTGCCTCAGGCATGTTTGTGGATGCAAGGATTGATGGACTTCCTGTGATCCTTAGAAAACGCTGCGCCTCGTTATGAGGTCGCATCCGCGGCAATGTCAACGTCATTCTGCGCACATTGTTGGACAGATGGGATTCGCCAATGCTGGCGCACTGGGTGGGTCTACATGTGGGTGGGTAGACACAGGGTCCCGGCAGTGAGGAGTGGACTTATTGTAAATGTTTTCATCCTGTATGTTTTTAATTTTGTAATGTGTAATTATGGGCCCTGCCTGAAATAAATATTTTTGATTGGATTTAATTTGATTTTCAGCCTCCTATACACGTTGTACATATATAATGGGCAACATTGCTTAGTAACTGATTGAAGTTAAAAGGCATATTTCCCCTATGGATTCTTATAAACAAACACTCCTTCATCAACTTTTATTATACAATAATAATTTTGTTAATTGGATCATATAATATCTACTATGAATATTAATGAAGAAGTGTTTGTTTAGAAAAATCCGTAGGGATAATAAGCGCATTCTTTCTTTTTGGAATCGTAATTAATTTTTTGCTTGGAGTGACCGTACAAAAATATAATTCGCATAGCCTCTTAATCAATCATCCATATAATAAATTTTATCAATGTCTGTATTTTAGAGTTTTATAGCCAAGCCAACACAGTAAAGCCGATAATAACACCAATTCGGCGCAACACAACTTGACTTAATTAACAGGACTAAACTTAATTTAAGTGTTCTGTCCTTTTCTTTCTGTATCGAAAAGACAAAGGCGGGACGCTCAAAATAAGGTTAGTCTTGTCAGTTGTGTTGCGCCGAATCGATACCTATATAGGCTTTAATTTTAATTTTAGTGCTATCAATACAAAATTTTCTTGATTACAAAATATTTCCTAAGTATTAGGTAAAGAAGTTAAATTACTTTGTAAAAATTTAAGTTTTGACGGTACTAAAACCAAAATTAAAGCCTTCAGAATCGGCTTGAATAAGTATTTATTTTTCGAGCTACGAGTGCGTAGGAAATTAGCATTGGCAAGCTATTTGTTTAAATTGATTAAGGCGATATGTGAAAAAAATACGGCTGTTTCTTTTCTGTGTAGATATTTCATGAAATACACGGAAAATTTTTATAAATTTCTGGTATATGCATTTTGACTATATAATCTAGGGTTTTGAAATTGGAAAACATGTTTGGATACATTTTCCTCGATAGAAATAATTTTTGAAATGAGGTCTTCAAAACACTTTTTCTCCTCGTTTGACGAATGGAACCATATACAGAACTCAAACATATTTTATTAGGTGTGTTTCAACAACATCTAGAGGTTTGATATTTAAAATTTTGCTAGCTATTTTAGTTTTTTTAATAAAAATATAAAACCAACATTTTTTCCTTTTGCCCTGAATCCGCCCCTCTCGCACTGCGCGATTTTTCGCTTGGAGTGACAGTGACAAAAATTAAATTCGCATAGCCTCTTAACACATAATCCGGAGTTGCTTAGAAGTGTAGTTTTGTGCGTGCCTGACGGGTTCGTGACTCGGCGGCGGCGCGGCGGCCGCGGTTGCTGGTGGTGCCGAGCGCCCGCACCAGCCTACTGAGCAAAGCGTGCTGCACACTCTTTCATGCATTCTTTCAACATGGTCGCGGAGAAAATCGATTTGTTTTCATGTACGCTAAGCGAATTCACAAAGGTTACACTTGGTATCCTTTGTTATGGAAATACACTGTCGCATTAGGTTAAGGACCTGTAATAATAGATGTAAGAGAAATAAATAAATAAAAAATAAATTTAATTTGTTTGAATATCATCATGGGACTAATCAAACGGTGATTGACAACCGCTAGGATATGATCCTAAATGTGTAAAGAGTGCAAAGAGAACGAAATTGTTGCCCCCAAGCTTACACTACCAAAGCAACAATGGCAATTCTATAGAATACCTAGGCATTTTATAAAATGTCTAAAACACTCAGTCAATGTTTAAAATATTATTTATTAAATACTTTACCTAGGCATTCTATACAATACCAAATGTACAGCGGACAAAGTTTTTAATAGACGGTTTTGGCTGAATGAATATGTGGTTTAAGTAAATGTTACAGGTATCTGTTAGGTTAAACCTTATTTTGTTGTAATCCCAAGTTAACACCCTTATCTCTCTATCTACTCAGTCGGTAGCAATACTAGCAATATACCCCCTTATCGGATTTAGATCACGGGATATATAAGCACTTATAGTGGTATTAGTTATTATTACTATTTTGTTCTATAACCGCTGTCTGGATTACTTTCACAGATTAAAACCATTGATTTAGTTATCATAACATATACAACGTGTAACAGAAAGGTGTAACCATATTTGAAGAGCTTATTCAGTCAATGGTTTAGAACAACTTTTACTATGGAGCCAAACCTGAAATCTCAAATCTCAGGGCAGATTTATCCCTTCCATACATTTCGGCGGAGCGGCATTGCATTTTTCTATGAAACAGAAAAAAAAATCGAGATACAGGTTTTGTTCCATAGTAAAAGTTGTTCTATACCATTGACTGAATAAGAAATATGGTTACACCTTTCTGTTAGACGTTGTATAACACAAGACATACTTTGCTAATTAGACGGTGGAAGAACATTAATTTAATAGATTTTGATACATTTCGATATCCATCCATCCATCCATCCATCAGCCCGTATTCGTCCACTGCTGGAAATAGGTCTCCCTAATATTACGCCACTCTTGGCGGTCCTCAGTCATCCTCATCCAATCGCCACCCGCAACGTCCTTCAGAATTATTATGGAGACTTGGGCTAATACTTTCTTCGTAGTTCTGCTCTCATTTTAATCCTGTGATAGCTATTTATGTTTTAATATAAATGTTCTGTGGATGCTCGACAAGACAAGCATATTTTCCTACCTTGTGAAAATGGAAACTTTGATGATGAAGTAACGGTCCTAACGTCATACAAATGCCAAATTGCTTGACATACTCAACAACCAATCTTCACTCAGATTCAATAATATCATCTCTTCGAGTAAAAATATTTTAATACGTCGACATGGATTAGTAATAACAAACTAATCAGCACTTCATACCTTAAAATTAAAAAAAATTACAATGCATAAACCACACGTTTAAAAAATATCTACCCACCAATATTCACTAATAAATCAATCGGCGGCTGTCCGGTATGCAGCAACCAAGTTACACTAGTTAATTGTACCAGCACTAAATAAAAACGAAAGCCTTCGTAACAGATATTAAATATAACGACCACTTTTTTCAAAAGTAGAGTATTGCACTCGGGTGTAATTCATCAATTACACCCTCGATCCATAAGCACCGGAAGACGCTACGGCAAAAAATCCACACCTTTAGAACTTGCATATCTACTTCAGTAAATAATGTATTATTTTGATAAAATAGTATATTATTTTTGGAATAGAAAATTCGGCTCGATAAAAATATTTATTGAAATGAGGTCTTTGATAATTTAAAATGACATATGGACCGCAATTATATTTTATTAGATAGGTTTTAACGGTATCTAGGACCTGGTTAAACGAAATTTTGATAACAACTTTAGTATATTTTATATTAATAAAAAACCGACATCTTGCTACTTTTCCACGAATCCATCCCTCTTGCACTGAGGGCTTTTTCGCATATAGAGTAACAGGGACGCTAAAACATTTACATATCGCCTTAAATATCTCGGGTGTAATTGATGACTTACCTCCCTTGTATATCCATCTACTATTAATTACTGTGCGCTGCGCACAATATTACAAAATGACGAGGTCTTGTCCCCTCGGGCACTTAATTAGTCCCCACCGATTAGTACGAACTTGCTAACGGACACAATAGTGCAAGCAAGGTCAGGAGAGAGCAGTTGAAAATTATTTCCACGAGGCTAATATTGCTTGCTATTTCCATAAAGAGCGTCCATTGATTACGGGAGACGTTTTTGTTTTTAATTCCCGGGGGAATTGGTGAGACCACCCCTCCTAAAATTCTCGTAAGATTTCGCAAAGGTAACGTGAGATGTCCTCTATACTCTCTACCAACCAGGGGCAGCAGCAGGTGTGATATTTGGTAAATTTTGGCCGGACATTCCTCCTCATTTTATGCTCACGTGGCAAAGTATGTAAATTAGTTATTGTTATTCAGTTTATATTATATATTTATATAAAAATAATAACTTCCAGATATATTTCGACATACAGTCGGCGTCAGTGGAATTAGATACCTGTTATAATAATAAGAATAATAATACATAAATATTGTCGAAATATATCTGGAAATTATTATTTTAATAAGTGTTTTTATATAAATATATAATATAAACTGAATAAAAAAAAACAAGTAAGTTATCTTTAATGTTTAATTTAGTTATTGTATAGAATAGCTAGTTATTCTCTATAATAGCGAGCTCGTCAACGCAATATATACAATATTTTATATGTACCTAAATTTAATGTATGCAAAATCTAGGAATTCCATACATCCATCTATCCATCAGCCTGGTTCATCCACTGCTGGACACAGGATTTTCCAAAATTTAGCCAAGCTTGGCAGTCCTACTGGAAGAAATGCCTATACTCACACACGCCGAAACCTTCGCACCAGTGACGCTGCTGCCCGTCACCAGTCTGTTTTGTATAAGGCTATACCGCCATCAATCAGTCCCAGGCACGGTGGACTACCTGTTTGTGCCTGTTTGAGAGCTGTCCTCTTACTCTACCCCCAGATAACTTGTGGTGGTTTGCGAGTAAGATGGTGGTACCTCCACAGTCGAGCCCGGCATCAGCTCTATCACCTATGACCTAGGAATGATCCAGGATCCAGCAATTATATGTAAATAATGCAATTAGGAGATCACGTAAAGTATAAAATTTTATGGAATATGGTGTAAGGTGTCGTGTAAAATAGATAAAATGAGACGCAAAAGATATATAAATCCTTATCAGAAGCAATTTAGCCAATACCAAAAAAATAGCTACGCTGCGCTTCGCGCGATCGTCGTCGTAGAGGCTTGTCAGTTACCAGTTTCATCACAGACCCAAACCATACTATGCCCAAACACAGACAGATCACTTGGAATGATCACACATTGCACTGAAATTTTGCACACACGTTTGGTTTTGGTGACAATGTAAGACAAGATAAGTTAAGTGACGTCAATGCACTGTACAGGCTGTTGATTTGGTCAGCAACTTCCGGTAGGTTATGTTCACGTTACTTATTCCAAAAAAAGGCAAAAAAATAAATACCACATAAAAAAGAAGGTACTTAATATGCTCTTTCTTACTTGTACTAAAATTCTTTTGATAAATGGTCACTGCGGCACGAAGTACTAGCTGTCATACTCGGGTGCCCCAGGCCCCAACCCACCCTGAAGTACTAGCTGTCATACTCGGGTGCCCCAGGCCCCAACCCACCCTGAAGTACTAGCTGTCATACTCGGGTGCCCCAGGCCCCAACCCACCCTGAAGTACTAGCTGTCATACTCGGGTGCCCCAGGCCCCAACCCACCCTGAAGTACTAGCTGTCATACTCGGGTGCCCCAGGCCCCAACCCACCCTGAAGTACTAGCTGTCATACTCGGGTGCCCCAGGCCCCAACCCACCCTGAAGTACTAGCTGTCATACTCGGGTGCCCCAGGCCCCAACCCACCCTGAAGTACTAGCTGTCATACTCGGGTGCCCCAGGCCCCAACCCACCCTGAAGTACTAGCTGTCATACTCGGGTGCCCCAGGCCCCAACCCACCCTGAAGTACTAGCTGTCATACTCGGGTGCCCCAGGCCCCAACCCACCCTGAAGTACTAGCTGTCATACTCGGGTGCCCCAGGCCCCAACCCACCCTGAAGTCGCTTTGCCAGTGCTTAGTCAAGTTCATCATGTGTGTAGTACACTAGGCCTTTTCAAAATATAGTCAATAAATGTATTAAAAAAAAGAGTATTTTTCACATTTTTTCGTAATCAGTATCGTGAACATAACCTACCGTGTGACAGAAGTTGCTGACCAAATCAACATCCTGTATTTACATGAAACTATATACATTTATGAAGAAGAATTTTATTAGTGTTTGTTCTATTGTCCCTTTAGCTAAATAAAGCTTCCAATAATAATATAGATACTTATCAGACAGCGAACAACTTATTACTTTACCAACTTTCAACCAAATACTCGGAACTTATATATGTACAACGTGACATCGATATGTCCCAAGAGGTCGTCGTTTGACATTGAACTTCTCCGGGTGTCCCATTTCATTATCTGAGCCGAGATGTTAGTCTGGTACGCAAAATGTTACAAAGATAAAGGATCACCGTAAATCTGGGGTGTTTTATGTTTACCACACGGATAGGCCCTTTCTACCCGTAGAATGTAAAGTAAATATGCTCATAAGTAGGGTGGTCTCCAAATTAAGGCGCACTACACATTAAGGCGATATGTAAATGTTTTAGTGTCCCTTTTACTCCATGTGGGAGAAAACTCCCAGTGCAGGAGGGAGGAATTTGAGGAAAAGTAGCAAAAAGTCGACTTTTTATTAATATAAAATGGACTCAAGTTGCTATCAAAATTTCGTTTAACCAGCTCCCAGAACTTTTTGCTGGAAAAGCAAACAATTGGTCTAGAACAACAATAAAAAAAAATGAAAAAGTTTAAATATCACTTTGAAAAAAAAAGTTTGTATAGGACATTTTCACTCTAGGGTAGACATTGTCTACCCTGGCGTCATACAATTTTTTTTTTCAAAGTGATATTTAAATTTTTTCATTTTTTTTTATTGTTGTTCTTGACCAATTGTTTGCTTTTCCAGCAAAAAGTTCTGTGCACGCCACTGGCTCCTAGATACTGTTGAAACCCATCTAATTAAATATAACTGCAGTCCATATCGTTTCACGTGCTAGTGCGAAAACGAGCGAAACGCTACAAGCGCTAGTGGCTTTTAGCAAGAAATAAACGCGTTTCGCCGCGTCATGCGTTTTAGTCTATTTCGCGAATTTTGTATGAAAACTCCATTAAAAGTATATATTTTCTGAATCTGGATAAAATTTCCCATCTTTTGATTTCGCGTTTCTGTTTAATAGATATCTAGAAAAGATTCCAAAAATAATAAACTATTTTACCGAAATAATACCTTCTTTACTGAAGTAGATATGCAAGCTCTAAAAGTATCGATTTTTGTACCGTAGCACCTTAAGGCGTATAAGAAAACGGTAAATTTTCTACGAAAACATTACCATAACGAATTCTGCCCGATGTAATTTAGGCTGTATCAAAAATTATTGCCTATATTTATAAGATTATACTTGGTTGTAATCTTACAAAATAACTTTGTTCTGTGGTTTTAATTACGAAAAATTCTTTAATTTACATCTTCCCGGTGTTCCAATGTTATTTTACACTACGTACCACATTTTATCTCATCCGACCCCGCAGTTTTTGAGTTACAGCGAGGATAGTATCACTTCGGTGTCAACTCAGCCCGCAACTTAAGGGCCTTACTATTGCCAAATGGGTACTTTCTAAAGCCTACTCCTCGTTTATGGCCAAACCAAAAATAATGAAAAAATGTATTATGAATAATCAACTCTTAGACAAAATATGCAACATTTTTCTTTTTCATACCACAAAAACTTCTACATGAATTTTATTTTTTACTGAATGGTGTTTTTTGACCTCAAATTCCTTACTGCTCCTGAGTGGCTTGGCCGATTGAATTCATCTATGCTTTAATAAATAGATAAACTTTATAGCTATAAACATAACATAAGATTATTCAATCGAGTAATCACGTCCAAGTGAAAAGTATAATTTTCTCCTATTTCGCCCTATCAAGGACGCAGCAAGCGTCGTAACAGCCACTTTGCATTGCGCGCTGATATAAACGTTATTTCAATGTCGTTTCCGTTGATATTTGTAGTGACAAATATCGAGCTGCTAATTTGGCGATGGTAATCGCCTTAAGCACACCAAATAGAAGGGTTTTCAGCATTTTGAGGGACCCCAAAAACGAAAACCCTAACGATACCTTATTCTGTCTGCCTACCCACCGAAAATCTATAAGCTTGTTCGATTTAGAAAGCATTTAATATGTCTGTCCTCCAGAAAGATTCTGCCAAAAACTCTGAGAGTTTAAAAAATAATTAAATCTATTCTTTATTTTTTTCATTTCAATGTTAAAACCCAGTATCAGATTAAACAGAAAAGCCACCAAGTATAAAATATACAACTTAATGATACAGTCTCAGGGCTTCGTTTCAGCTAATTATTTCGTTATGAATATAGTGACAGGCGCGGTCCTCCAGTTTCTAAGAAAGTTTATTAGGAAAAAGCTAGACCTCATGGCATTAGCTCGGTAACTTTAATTTAAGAGGATGGCATACCCTAGCTATTTTTTTTATTACCCGTCCAGCACAATTAGTCTAATGGCAAAGACCTTATTTGCTTTTCATAGAGGCGATTATATGTTGGCTCTTTGGCCTCTTGTTCTTGGACGCGTAATCACGCAGCGAAACAACAAATTGGTGTGTTTTTAGCTAATACTGAAATATTTCGTAGGGAAAAAAATATTGGATTTAAGTAACATCCCTTCATATTTCTATTGCCTATTTTATATAAAAAAAACAAGTTGATCTCTTAACCGCGTTTTTGAAACGAACGTTTGAAGACCAAAAAAAAAGAGGGTGGAAAACATTTTTTTTTTTTGACAAAAGTATTAATCTTAATACATTGTTTATAGGTGGAATCCCTAGACAAAAGATTGATAAATCAAATATATTTTCTTCAATATTAGGAGAGACCTAGTTTCTTCCAATGAACCCTTGAAAACCTGGTTCTAGCGTTAGGTATCCCGTTAAGTTTTATTTTTATTTTAAGTAACAAAATAAATTATGGGCAAATTGTATCTTCTCTTGTTGCCAACTTGTACAGAACAAGTATACTATACTATAGGTATCATAAATAGTTATACTACTTATTAAACTACGAGAAACATAATATGTTATGCGTTTTTGTATACTTTTAATTCAAGGCATTGATTTAAAAATGTTTTTAAATATTTTCAATACAAAAACAGGTGGCAATGAAATGGACTAGATGTAGGTACTAAATTTACGCCAATGATTTTATAAAAAAATCCTCATGTACACGAAAATATGCTGTTTTCATGTCAGCATTCACAGCTGTTAATATATCTTTAGCTAATCAAATAAACAAAGTTATATTCAGAACAAAATAATTAACGCTAATGTCACGATTTCCCAGCAGCTCATATAATATTATTTCGTCCACTTTTGATTATAATGAGATATATAAATTATACTGTAAGGCAGGGGTTCTTGAACTTTTGGTAGTCACGGAACCCTTGCAAAGTTTCAAAAACTGATGGACCCCTTCCAAACCTGATTACAGAAAAAGCAATTACAACTTTTTAATAAATTAAAAAATAAATTAAGTAATAATGTTTTAAACTAACATTTCTATTAAATCGAACACAAACAATCACGAAAAGAAATATTTACTTCCACTTGTCACCGAAAAGTAACAAAGGTTTGTTGTAAAGTTTTTGTATTGCGTATGTTATATAGCTTAATGTTTCGTTCATATTGATGGTATCAATACATATTTTCGTTGTATTATATTCACTTTCACTTGCGCGGTAAAGATACAATTAGGGAATGCAATCTCGATATACCAAGATCTTGAAATACTGAGATCTCGCACATATATTGCAAGATCAATCAAGCACCGTTATCAGTGCAAGATCTCGCAAGATTTGCGAGATCAAGCGGCAGCTCATATTACAGATGCAGGGCATTGACGACACCTGAATTACTTGAAAAAAGATAAATTTTTGGATTTGCTGGGTCGAGAAGATAATAACTGCATTTGTATCATAAAATCATCAACATAATTTTGTTGAAATTGATGACTACAAACATGCATTTAGAAAGAACCTTGTCTGCGGCAAAATAAAGTGAAAACACACGCTATCTTTAAATAAAATCATATACTCTACTGTTCACACTAAACAAATAAACAGCAAAAAAACATAATAAAGCAAATGAAAAAAAAACACATGCCCATGGAACATTTACAGTTGGTTTTTAAAGTTATTATGGAATTTTTCATTTGCACTGGTATGTTTCTTGGAGAAAGTTTTTCAGTATGATAAGTAAAATAATATAATTAACTATTATAAGTGTGTTTAAATACATCCCTTTAATTGGATTGATATCTTGTTTTAATTTTTTTATTAAACAATATTTTTTGAAAGAATTTTTATTAGTGCAAGATCTCGCTAATAACGAGATCTTGCGAGATTGATTTTTTTTAATCTTGCAAATACCGAGATTGACATTTAGGTGCAAGATTGCATTCCCTAGATACAATAGCACTGTGCGGCGTTCGGTATCAGACATCATGCCACGGACCCCTAACACTAACGCTACGGACCCCTTGGGGGTCCATGGACCCCAGTTTAAGAAACCCTGCTGTAAGGTATGACTCCTTGATGAAAGTTTATATTAAGAAAATAATAAAACTCGTACATTTATTAATTTTGAAAAAATCAAATACATATTTATATGTATATTTATAACGTGAAATTTAATCAACCTCCTGAAATCATACTGGAGACTCGGTTAGTGATCAAGAACAACGTTTAATGACCCTGCAGATGAACCTCGAAAAAATTGTTTTGTCCCTTACTGCCTCTACTAGTAATTGTATTTGGACTAGTCAAATTCGTATGGGAACAAAAACTTTTTCTTATGATTTCTAAAAAAAAAGATCATTGAACCTTGTTCAGTATGAGTACGGGCGGTTGATTAAATTTCACTTTATGTATCTAGGTTTTAAAATCTAGGTATTTTCTTTTATTTTTGTTTGTTGCCATGCGTTGACAACGGGCAGCGCGCGATAGGGCGCAAGCCACATGCACGGTGTACAGTGGAGACCACATCAAGCTATACACTTGCAGTACGACTTTAGTCCCTACAGAGAAGAATATAAGATAGGTACAAAGTCTTACTTGATGCGGTCTCCAGTCTCCACTGTACCATAATAGAGGAGCGTGACACGATGTTTTTTTTTGCGACTAAACAGTACGTCACGCTCCTTGCACTTGTGATTCAACTAGTGGCGTCGCGCGCGATTAAGCACTATGCTACCGGACCATGCTAGCTTAAGAAAAATAACGCTGCTATCTTGGTTTATTTGTTAAAATTAAGAAATAGCATCGTTTTTTCGGGCTTTTTCTAAGGTTTTTTCCTGCCATGCTAGCTATGCTGGGCAAAACTGTCTGACGGCAGTGATACTGAGGAGGATTTGACTCCACCTGATATTCTGGAAACAGCAACGAAAATGACGTGCAATCTTTTACTAACAAAAATCAAGAAAAGCTAACAACAAAATGTTGCCAAGATTTTATGAATAGGATAAGGGTTGGAAGATGTTGAACCAGTTTCATTAACTACAATTTTTGTAAATAGGTTTATTAGTTTAGGAATAACAGCTACTACAGGCATTAGACATACCTAATAACATTAGACATACCTGTAAGACAGCTGTTTAGTCAAGGATCAAAAAAACTGATTCCATTTACATATTTTTTATGAAATCATACTTTTTGACAACTGGACATTGTGATGTTCGGACTTTCCAGCATTGGGGCATTATAAGCACAGAGTACATTATGATTATACATTCAGACTTTTTGACAACTGGACATTGTGATGTTCGGACTTTCCAGAATTGGGGCATTATAACCACAGAGTACATTATGATTATACATTCAGACTTTTTGACAACTGGACATTGTGATGTTCGGACTTTCCAGAATTGGGGCATTATAACCACAGAGTACATTATGATTATACATTCAGACTTTTTGACAACTGGACATTGTGATGTTCGGACTTTCCAGAATTGGGGCATTATAACCACAGAGTACATTATGATTATACATTCAGACTTTTTGACAACTGGATATTGTGATGTTCGGACTTTCCAGAATTGGGGCATTATAACCACAGGGTACATTATGATTATAACATTCAGACTTTTTGACAACTGGACATTGTGACACTTGGGCTATCTGACCTTGGGACACACATAGAATATTTTTCTCTATGTTGGGACATAGAATATTTTCCTCTATGTTGAGTATTCCTTATTCTAAGGTTGGGATATTATAACATTTGGACTTTTTTATAATGGACATTATTATGACATATACTTTATGTAAAACGTTTCAGAAAAGCTTGTTGTTATTTTACCGCATTATTTATGGTGACATTCATAGTATTTTCAATTAAGAACAACGATCTCTACAAAATAAAAACAGTATTATTTATATTTTGTGATGACACTTTTATAGGCACTTTGTAAATCTTCACTTGGCATAGTTTTACAAGGAAATATGATGAACAAGTTTACATAGCATGTAAAGACAAAACTTCTTTAGTTACAATCTAGGTTGGTAGTTAGCTAAACTAGAGAATATAAGCTATGGCTAAACTCTGCGAGCTGTGTGACAAAATTAAACGAGAATTTATCAAATTTAGTACACATTTTAAGGCGATATGTAAAAAAATAGAGGTGCTTCTTTTTTGTGTACTTCATTAAATACACGGAACATTTTAATAAATTTCTGGTATATGCATTCTGACTATATAACCTAGGGTTTTGTGGATACATTTTCCTCGATAGAAATAATTGTTGAAATGAGGTCTTCAAACACTTTTTCTCCTCGTTTGACGAATAGGAACCATATGCAGAACTCAAACATATTTTATTAGGTGTGTTTCAAATAAATATTTAATTTTGGAAATTTTGCTAGCTAGTTTAGTTTTTTTAATCAAAATATAAAACCAACTTTTTTCCCTTTTGCCCTGAATCCGCCCCTCTCGCACTGCGAGTGTTTTCGCTTAGAGTGACAGTGACAAAAATAAAATTCGCATAGCCTCCTAATTTTAGTTCATTGGCGTAGCTCCGGTGCGAATTAATCAGATAACGATAATTGTGTCGATTCTGTGTAGCACATTTTAACTTATTTGACAGGACTAAACTTTATTTTGTTCTGTCCTTGTCTTTTCGATAAAGAAAGAAAAGACAAGGTTAGTCCTGTCAAATAAGTTGTGTTACACCGAATCGATACTATTGTGAGTCACTTTTTATGGATATTTTTGGTAAGATAAGTACTTATATAGAACTGAAACAGTTCGTATAAAATGTAATGGGAAGTAAAAATATGTATTATTATTATTATACAGGGAATATTTATACAGGGAATATTTATACAGGGAATATTTATATAGGGAAATGAAAATATTATATTCAAGTGCGCAAAACGCGCTGCCAATTATTTCTTGTAGCAGACCGTAATTTTGGCACTCACTGACAGATCATCAAAATTGTTGGCCACTTCTAATAAATGGGTAACTAAAGAAAAAATAAGAATTGAAACCAGTTATTCAGAAACGCTAAAAGACTGCTTTTTGGCACTTTTTGACAGATCATCAAAATGAACTTTTTTTTTATTTTGCACTACCACTGACACTTATTTTTATCACAGTTTTGGTAAATCTTTGGTAATGGGAATTTAACTACAACAAAAAAAAAGTTGTGGGAAACATTGGGACGGATGGTTACATATACTATTCAATTTTAAAATGCTTAAATTTAATTTAATTAAAAATTATCAGTTACTTTTTAATCTTAAGTGGCTCCGCAATGCTAAACATCAGTTTTGTATTGGATTCAATTCCGTCAATGTAGATGGTAAAAATTTGAAAAAAATATGGCGTGTTTTGTGACTCAATGCAATTATTAATTATACTTTATAATATATAACATACTTTCAATCTTCTATTAAATATATTGCTTTAAAAAAAGAATGAATTTCACGAAAAAAGTGATTCAGTTTTCATGTTTCAAAACCGATTGGAACGAAACCAACACACGCAGATACTAACAAGAAAAACCCATCTTTATTACATAAATAAATTATGGTTAATGTCATAATGTAGCCACGATTTCAAAATAACTGAAGTTTTGCGTGAGCGGCATCTGATTAGAGCAGGATAGAGAGTTAAACAAACGCGTTAGAGCAGGACTGAATTTTAGCATAGTGCAGCCCCTTAAGTCAGGGGCGTATCTTTTACAGGGACAAATAAGACATTTGCCCAAGGCGGTTAGAAAAAGCGGCCGGGGCGGCGAGGAGTATTGAACAATTATCGCCCCACTTTTACCTAAGCCCGCTTCTGGCCGCCAAAAATAATAATTTCAAATTGAACATTATTAAAGTTTACTCTATCGCTTGTCATTAAAAGTTAGGGCAGCGTCATCGTCTAAATTTTGGTAGCTTTTACAAGTAAGGCTAGTATTGACTAGACAAAATTCGTTTTCATTATTAACTAGGAAGACCTAAGCACTGAAATTTTATTGGACTGAACATATTAAAATTAATGGCAATTAAGATTTAAAGCCCCGCCTATTAAAATTAATGGCACATTTTAAAAGTTATATGCATGGACATACAAGTGTCAATATTAGGGTTCCGTACCCAAAGGGTAGCCAACGGGATCCTATTACTCAGACTCCGCTGTCCGTCTGTCTGTCCGTCTGTCACCAGTCTGTCTCTCTTGAACCGTGATAGTTAGACAGTTGAAGTTTTCACAGATGATGTATTTCTGTTGCCGCTTTAACAACAAATACTAAAAAACAGAATGAAATAAATATTTAAGGGGGCTTCCATGCAACAGACATGGTTTTTTTGCCATTTTTATACATAATGGTACGGAACCCTTCGTGCGCGAGTCCGACTCGCACTTGGCCGGTTTTTAGTTACTGCACGCGGTAGCAAAAATTACTTTCAAGCCTCCTAAATAACCTTGTCACACTAAAAGCTAACTTAAAGACTGTGTAACAAGAATGTCTTTACTACGACTAAGTTCTATAGGTTGATAGAATTCAGTTTCCGCAACCCATACAAACCTACACAAAAGCTTATAGCTAACACAATGCAGGTAAATAGTTCACGACATTCATTGTAACATCAAATTCGATCAATTATCACATTATCTAGACTGATTATACCACAGACCATATTACATGAACACAGCAAATTCAGTGACCGATAGATACACTCTATTTGTGCCTGGCATTCTTCCCTAAATTCATGGACAGTACGACGAATATCCCAAAACCGTAGTGTCATTGAAGGGTTCCTCCTCTTTCTTCCTCTTCTTCTTAAAGCAGCATTGACAGCACAAAATGATGAAAATAACAGCCGCGCACGTAGCAGGTAGCCATATGTAGACTGGTATCCCATGAGGTTTTAATGTCTCAGCATATTTCTTCAGCAAAGCGCAAGGAACTGCGTTGCGTTCTTTGTTTAAACTTGAGTTGTGCCAAATCACGCACTCCTGCTCCGAAGTCACTGGCAAGGAGGATCCAGTGGTGTTGATAAACGGGTCGACATCAATCTGTGATGACGTAATATCCAGTTGATTCGGCTGCGGCGTCGGGCCTTTTGGCTCAGAAGCCGCTCGCTCCATGAACGTGGAAACCATGAAGCAAGGGATCCGAGTCTCTTCGAAGGTCTGGTGATCAATCACTTGCATCGAACAATTTTCGTCTACGCTCTGTTTGTGATAGTAGGTTGTGTAATGCGTCTGCTCGCTTGAAGCTCGCCCCAAGTTGTACAACGCGAGTCCGGCCAGTAAATTCCCATAAGGGCTGCCCGATTCCCGATACTTGTAAACATACGCCGGTGGTGGAGCATGATAAACAGGAAAGGGTTTATATGAAGAGCAAAATCGGCACATGTAATTAATATGTTGCGGGGGATGGTAGCTGTAGTGCGCATGCCTGGAGCTAACATAATGGTATCCGCCTTTTCCGTGAAATCCTCGAAAACCTCCACTGCTTGAATGGTGTCCACCACCATGTGATCCATGTCCTCGAGCACTCACATTTGGTACCAGATACACAAACAAGAAGGATAATATCACGGATTGTAACCGCATGATGCAGCGAGGGCTGGGTCCGACGAGCGACTGGTTCGTTCGGGAGAAGGGAGTCGGGAGGACTTGGCAAAGTCGCAGACCCTATGACGCCAGGACGTCGCCCTCCCATAGATATCGTCCCGCGTTTATTGTCTCGTTATTTGGAGCAATATAGCGCGTATCGCGGTGAATTAAAGACTTTGATGTGGGTTTCTTCGATCTTCGATCTCCCATAGAGCTGTTTATTTGCACTTGGAGCAATTCAGACGCCCCGTGCATGCTGTTCTTTGTTTATAAAGTAAATTATTCACTATCAATACGAGTTTTTTTTATATCTAAGTTACTGAGCAAAATTTTATTTTTGACGCAGCAACTCTTTCATTGCGAATAAAGTTGTTGACAAGATAATGGGTTTTCATACATAGTATATACCTTTACTACCTTGTACCTCCACAATAATCGACACTGTGAGCCCAAGATTCAGGATTACCTAAACTAGGGAACAGGGATAACTCCCTGGGTACTTAATAAAATTACTAAGACATAGAATAAAACATAAGTAGATATTAAAGCTGATTCTGAAGGCTTTAATTTTAGTTTTAGTGCTGTCAAAACCTAAATTTTTCAAAGGGAATTTAGCTTCTGTTCCTAGCATTTAAGAACCATTTTACAGTGAAGAAAATTTAGTTTTGGCAGCACTAAAACTAAAATTAAAGCCTTCAGAATCGGCTTTATTGTACCTAATTTTAAGGATATTTTTGTAACGAAAATAAAGAATTATTATTATAATTTACGGGTACCATCAAACGCGTTTACGCTACCATTGTTGACCCTACAAGCATGTTTTCAAAAAGTGACGTTATTGGAAATTTAGTTATTTTTCTTGGAGGCCCAGTGCAAGTCTACTTTTCTTGCTTGTCAGTTTAGCCGGTTCCAGCTTTTTTTTAGTTGTTCTACAAACAAACAGAAGGATAGACGCTGAAGCTTTGTTTAAGGTCACTGTGTTCGCAAAAAATAAGCGCTGTTCGCCGATAGTTTCCTTATTTATTCATGTTTATCTAAATTTCAAATTTGTTTAACTTATCCACGACTTGAACCTAAAACATTCACAAAAATCAAATACACACGAAAGTTACAAGCATTTACATGACCTAGAGTGTGAATTCCATTAACTTTTGTGTGTACTTGATTTTGGTAAATGTTTGAGGATCAAGTCATGGATTAATGTACGGGACAAAATACACAATTAAAATTTTTGGAAAATACTAATAAATAAGGATATTGTCAGCGAACAGTGCATATTGGAAGTTCGTGCGAGCACACATATATCCTTAAACACCGTCAGAATCGTCCCATTTTGTCTCTTAAGATTTAAGATATTGCCGTCTCCAAGAAGTTTGATCGAGATCGCCTTCGACCATAGACTAGGTAGACGTAGGTATCATGTACAATGGTCAGGAAGTCGCCCATAACCCCGAGGTGATAATGCAGGAAATGCCCGTTTGCCGCGTGGAGGCGGTCGCCTGTGGCTTTGTTGGCTACATGCCGTCAGATTATCAGGCACTTGCATGAATCAACCTCAATCAGATTATGATCCTGCACGACACTTGATAATCATATGACATGCATGTCATTCTATCCAAGTCTTTGAGGAAAAGGTGATCTTCACATCGTTCATCTGAATATTATATACTGTTGCTGAAGAAACTACGATTGCCTTTGTCTAAGAAATCATCTTTAGAAGTGCATTGAATCAATCATATAAGTCGATGTAATGTCATATTTATACACAGGTGACAGAAATCCGAATGAAGGTGAAGTGCGCCACAATTGAAAAATATATTTTTATATTATTTAAAAATATATATTCTTTCATACCTGTCAAATTTTAAGAGCGGTTTCGCAGCCGGATTGTGAAAATCCGCTTTTTTCTAATTAATCGAAACAGAAAACTTAAATCCAAAATTCACTCAATAGTTATTCAACAAAACATTATTATCTATAATAATAATAATAATAAACTTTAATTTAGATATTATATCCATGTTGCTAGTAACAGTTTTTCTTAATTGCTTTTGTTAGTAATTATTATATTTACAATTTTCTTATAATTACTTATTTCCAAACTTGTATAACATTGGGTAGGATTGTCAACTGCACCCAATGTACAGTGCGCGCCAATCTTTTAGTCGCCTCTGAACCTAGCCCCAAGAATCGACGCATTAGCCGTTTTACGGTGTCAGGGGGACGTTACAGGAGCGAGGGCGCGGAGCACACCCGCCTGCATGCCGCACCACACCCCCCGCTCGCCGTTCAGCAGGTGTCAACACTATGCGTTAGTGTTAGTGCTACGTCCGTACACTACACACGCGCGCGTTGCATGAAAAGTACCCACGAGGAAAAAATTCTATGATTCGTTAAGTTTATCTTTGAATCTGTTTGTTGTTTTTGTTGCCTTTATTTCTTGTTTTGTTGATTTAGTTTATTAAAGTTTTGTTGATTTAGTTTGTTAAAGTTTATTGTTGTTGTTATGCCTCGCGGACTTTATAGCGTTTTAAGGCGACAATGTAGGAAAATGGTGTTTATATTAATGCATTTTATTTATATAGTTACGATTGCACTAAAATAATAAAAAAATAATTAAATAAGTAGGTACAACAAGTACATCTTCCCACTTATAATAATCAACCGTTGATATTATTGTTTCCTTGATTGTACCTGCGCAAGCTTGCACTCGTAACTCACTCAGAGGCGACTAAAAGATTTGCGCGCACTATATCATGAATGGGTTGTTAATCCTATCTACGATCGTGCTCAGGATGCTGTTGATAGAGGCTCGCACTCGGCGCAGCAGCGAGGCAGCGCGCAACCTCATAATACCTATGTATTGTGTATGTTGCCATCGCAAAGTTTCCATTGGTTTCTGTAAACTAGGTTTAAAATTTGTATAGTACCAGAATTATAACTAAACTGCTGCCGTTAATTCGAGAGAATGATGACAGATGGAGTGTGGCGATATCTCGAAAAAATACTACAAGTCAACAAGAGCTTCTTCACGACAAAAATAAATAAAGACACGTTAAAAAAATATCAACGGTACAACAAATGGGACGAAATAAATCCAAATCATGATTATTTAAACTTTTTTATAAATAAAAACCCTGGAATAGAATATATATACGATCTTATTATTTGGTAAGGTATATCAGTTTTATAATACGACAACACTGCCTTACACCGCAGATATTATAAACCTTTTTCTGAAATATCGATTCAAAAAGTCGAGGATTCATACTGCAGGCATTATGATTGCTGATTTGACAGAAATAATGAGCAGAAGGAAATTTTAGTTATAGCACGAGCTCTTTGAAAGGTGACATTTATTTATACAGCCAAACTACCATATTGGCAAGTAATAATAATAAATCAGCAACACGGATCGTAATACTTTTTGCTAATTTTGCCAAATAAAATGTTGACTTCCTATAGTAACTGACTCGGAGCTGGACTCGGGAAAACGATAAAAACAAATTAACGAGTTTCACAAAAAGGGTAATAGAACATTGATCACTTAGATACAGAGTCTTAATTCAATATGATTTTCGCTACATAAATAAAATGACAACCTCTATATAAGGTTCTTAAATTCAAGTGAACACAGTATCGCTAATAGACAACTTTTCGCTAAAAATAATATTTTTTGCGCTTTTTTTTAACTTTTACGTAGAAATTGAGTCAGCTGATTCATTAAGTTTTGTACTAGGAAGTGGAAAATATATACGACAAAAATACTTTTTATTAACAAATGGGACCTTTAACGATATACAATCTATCCTAAAATCATCATGATAAATATAAAATATTGAAATGCAAAACAGTAAAAAAAAGGTTTTATCCCCTGACATTTGCAAACGTCACCATTCTCTCGAATGAACGGCCGGAGTTTAATGAGTGAATCTTGAATTTAAGTATTCGGTTTCGATTATTTCGATGGTTTCGATTAATTAGAAAAAGGCGGGTTTTTCACAATCTGGCTGCGAAACCGCTTTTAAAGTTTCTATAGCTTTGAGATTTCGTAATGAGTCAGTGAGTGAATTATATTTCACTTTTATGTATAATAAACCGGTATAGATACTAACCAAAGTTGGTTCACTAAATGACTAATCCTCAGTTAGATAAACAGTACCACATTTAAGTTTATATAAGGAGAGTCACCTTTTTCATCAACAATAGGTGCGCAGACAAATGTTATGGCGACTATTAAAGACATAACAGTAAATCTACCTTATTAGAAAATAATATAGGACTGCGGAGATTTTATTAAAGAGTGTCTTAATACATTTTTTATATAAATAATCTTCGTCTTTGGATTTGATATAGGCTACATATAAAAAAAGTGGCCATGAGAGAGTCAGGCACCTTAGGGTTCCGTACTAATGTGCAGTCTGTAGACCATTTTAAATGTATAATAAAAAATTTTTATATTATTAATTTTTCCAAAAACCCTGCAGTTTTTCAATAATCTATGACTGAAATTTACTAACCCTATGAAATCTAAATTTAAGCTTTAGAAACTTACGAGATCAGGGGTGCAATTGTGTACGAAAATCGTATTCATCTGACAGGTTAAAGAATATGTTTTCCATTGTCAAACTGCTATGCGCCTAAGCAAATTAGCCGTTTCTTATTATATGTTACGGCTAAAGCCCGAAGCGCGGTTAAACCTAGGTTTAGCCGGCTAATGTCATACAAAACATCGGAGGTCGCCTCGCTTCGCTTGACGCCCAATGTATATTAACATGTGAACCTAACCCGCTCTTCCTCGCTTCGCTGGTCGTCACTACCTATTTTAGATTTTTTCGGGCTTTAGCCGTAACATATATACAAATCCTCAACAGGGGGCAACGGTCATCTCTAGTAAAGTTTTATCCCATCAAAAACATAAAATGTACAAAAATGTCGAGTCTCGCAATGCAATCTTTCCACCGTAAAAAGTTGTGAGATCTTATGTAAAGCCAAGTCTGTTATTTTAGTTTGTATGGAAGCACCTTTTCATTTTAGTTAGTATGGGAGCACCTAATGGACAAATGTATCATTAATTGTTTCCTAATTAGTTACCTACCAACATTAAGTGACTGTATTAATATTAGTCATCTTTATTTTTATAATAAAATATAGTGACTTCGCAATCGCACAGCAACATATACAACATATCTACCTAATACCAATTTGTTAGCGATTTGAGAAGATATTTCTACGCATCAGCGCTTTATTTGTGCTCTGCGATTGCCAAGTCACTATATTTTATTAGAGAAATAAAGATGACTAATATTAATACAGTCACTTAATGTTGGTAGGTAACTAATTAGGAAACAATTAATGATACATTTGTTCAATAGGTGCTCCCATACTAACTAAAATGAAAAGGTGCTTCCATACAAACTAAAATAACAGACTTGGCTTTACATAAGATCTCACAACTTTTTACGGTGGAAAGATTGCATTGCGAGACTCGACATTTTTGTACATTTTATGTTTTTGATGGGATCTCATTTCTTTTTGTAGGTAGTCCTCCTTTTTTTCTTCTCGGGTAATATTTCTTGCACGTCAGCTACGGATTTTCTTAAAGCCCACTCCCTTTTACTGATCATTTGGACATACTCCAGAGAAACTAGTATCGGGAAGGAGCACTTCATAATGACCACCTAAGAAACTACCAGAGAATTGTACCTTGATTTTTAGGGTTCCGTATCCTAAGATTCCGTGACCCTATTACTAAGCCTCCGCTGTCTATCCATCTATCACAGGGGTCTACAGCTTCAGCCGTTATAGGTGAATATAGCGCGTAAATATTTTCACATAATATATGTTACTTTGTCCTCTATCACGGCAAATAATAATATGAAATGGAAATCCAAGGGGGGTCCAATTATTCGACGTTATTTGTTTCAGCTCTATCTTTATAATACAACAATTTTGGGCAGAAAAATGTTAGAGTTCCTTATTCAAAAGATGCTGATTTGTTTGTCAGGCGCTACCATTTTAGCGCCTTGTTTTTTGTCGCCTTTATGTTGCTATGTCATCTTTATTGTTGGTATTTACCATAATGGTTTGGGGTTTCGTACCCATATTGTGTGATGGTAGTACGGAACCCTTCGTGAGCGAGTCCGACTTGCACTTATCCGGTTTAATAGCGACTTATTTACCAAATGTTGATATTTCTCTTCTTAAATAGACTAAATGTGTTTTAGGGTTCCTTACCCAAAGCACAGATTATTATAACAAAGCCTCTATCGTTAGAACGGTTATACATACAAGTACCTACAAGTTGAAAATTTAGGCAGACTACTTTAAAGTAAAATAACAAATAATAAAAAATGAGGGTTCCTTCCTAAAAAGGTACCGAATTTTCTGTCAGGCGCTACCGTTTTATCCCGTTTTATCGCTTTGTTTTTTGTCGCCTTGATGGTGCTATTGCATAGATCTATGTTGTTGCAATTTACTTTTAGGGTTCCATACCCGTATTGTGTGGGGGTACGGAACCCTTTATGTGCGAGTCGGATTCGCACTTTACCGTTTTTTTAGTGACTTAATTACGAAATGTTGATATTCTCTTCTTAAATTGACTAACTGTGAATGTATCGAACATTATAAACCACCCTTTTTAGGGTTCCTTACCCAAGGAGCAGATTATTATAACAAAGGCTCTAGAACGGTAATAGAAGGCTCTTCTTTAGAACGGTAATACATACAAGTACAAGTTTTAACTTTGGGCAGTCTGTAGTAAATACTTTAAAGTAAAGTAATGGAAATTAGAGTTCCGTACTAAAAAGGTACCAAATTGTTTGTCAGGCGCTACCGTTTTATCGCTTTGTTTTTCGTCGCCTTAATGTTGCTATGGCATCTATATGGTTGTTATTTACTTTTAGGGTTCCGTACCCGTATTGTGTAGGGGTACGGAACCCTTTATGCGCGAGTTCGATTCGCACTTTACCGCTTTTACTTTTTATTTTTACTACTTGCTCTATTTTCGGAAATAAAGGTATACATTTTTTTACACTTTTTACCATCTAGCGTCACGAGGTAGAATTTTTCGTGGTAGATGTCTTTAATGCAAAGCAGCATACCACCAACGTCATCTAGTGCCATACAAATTTATAGATGCAGCTGGAAACCATACATTTTGTATAGACTTTGTATGGAAATATTAAATTACCAACCGCAAATAACATTTTTATATTTTTTTGTTGCAATGTACACTTAACACTAACCGCATGCAAAATTTCAAGTTTGTAGGCCTGCTAGAACACCTTTAGACTTTTGATGATGTGTCAGTCAGTCAGTGACAAAATAAGGGAACTTTGACTTGAGGTATTTCGTAATCAAATATAGGTACAAAGTTGTAATTTGGGGTCAGAAGTAGGATCAGTAAGTTCTCTTGGTTACTGAAATTTCAGACTTCTAGCTTTACCCACAACGAAGATACAGGGGGGTTGAAAGTGCCGTGAGTTGCTTCGAGAAAAGGATGGTACGGCCGTTCCGCGAGACTCGGCGGGGGCACTGCCGTGCCCCCAGATCATTAAGACCACAGGTCCAAAAATTATTTAAAAAAAAATATATTCCTTAAAGATTATTCTTTCAAATGATACCTCAGACGATATATTTATCAAAACTGTTTTATTTTCCTTGAATCTAAACCAAACCCTCATTTTAATGTTGAAAAGATTTTTGTTCTAATCGTTGACAGACGATATAATGTCAAGACCTTTATGCAAATTCCTACGTCACATGTTTTCGAGAAAAACCTCCGTGACAGCCGTATAGACGGCCACGAGAGTGATCTTAAAAGGGTTCCGTTTTACCTTCTAAGGTATGGAACCCTAAAAACAGAAACTCTTACATCGAATGCTCAGCATCACCGCGCGTTTGTATGACTGCCCGCCTTTTTGTCAGATTAACTCGAAATTTCCAAGTGTAATAATTTAATTTTATATTGGAAAGAATATTTAGAGCCCGTACTAATTAGGTACTTGAAGTTATTTCTGCAACTGCCCTGGGGCGCTGCGGGAAGTGTATAATGCCCTTGCGTAACGCTGCCCTCCCTCCGCACCTCCGGGTTTTCATGTACTTACACTCTCGTTGTAGCATAGACTAAGTATAATACTTAGTCTAAGGTTGTAGTAACCACAAGACTGCATGAAGCAAGCAGTGGCGAATATAATGGGGGGCGCCACGGGTGCCCCCCCCCCATGCGGGTGTCTTGTAACAAGAAAACAACGACATATAGAATGTCGTTGCAAGAAAACGATAAAAAAATTATAAAAACTATGACAGAAATAAATTTCTATGTTTGATACCTTGGCGATTTATCCATCGCAAGGAGATATAAATTAATAAGATGACATTTAAGCAGATTCTGAAGGCTTTAATTTTAGTTTTAGTACTGTCAAAACTTGTTTTTTTCCAAAGTAATTTAGCATATGTGGCAAACAATGGCATGGTATTCGTGACTGTCCCACTATTAGTCGTTTTAAGTTAAAGCTAAAAGAGCAATACCTCTCTCTATCTTAAAGTTTGTAAGTTATTGTATGTATTTATTATTGTATATTAGTATTTATCTATAGAAGTATATATTTATATATTATTATTTTATTTGTATGTTAATATGTCTTTATTTGTAGTACACGTATGTATGAATACTTATTTTTATTATTATAGTGTCCTCTCCCACTAAGGTTTGCTGGAAGAAATCTCTTTTCAGAGATGAGGTCGCCTCTGTACATGTATTTTATTGTAAATAATTCTTATCTGTGTACAATAAAGAATAAAGAACAATTAAGAACTAATTTGCAATAAAGAAAATTTTGTTTGACAGTACTTAAACTAAAATTAAAGCCGCCAGAATCAGCTTTTACTTCTAGTATGTGTGTTTAAATAAACTCAAGATGTCTTGTAGCCCCCCCCCCCCCCCCCTTGAGTTTTTTCAGTTTTATCTGAGGGATGCCATGCTATTCTATGATTCTATTCTACGTTGTACACTTTACGGGCTTTTTAAAATCTATAATTTAGGAACAATGCTGTGACAGTTTCCCAATATTTGATCAGAAACTGAGGGGGCAAAACCAGTAGATGCTCAAGACAACAAAGATTGATTGACTGTCGCGTTATCTTGTCTCCTGACGTCGCGCTACACTTAAGGGGCACGGCTTCGCAATTGGGTTCATTAATCATAATATATCTATACTAATATAAGTTGTGAAAAGGTCGTTTATTTTTGTAAAATTAAATCAACTTGCCTATTGGTTTATACCAGAACCGTATAGATTTTTAAAGTTAGGTATCTGTCTGTTTGTTTGTATGTTTCGTAAACATGCTTTTGTTTTTAGGGTTCGAAACGGGACCCTATTACTATAAGCCTCCCTAAAAATGAAACCACCATAAAATTACATGTTTATTACGTTATTTGTTTCAGCTCTATATTAAAAATTTTAATACTTACACATTATACATTGTTTTAAAAAACACTTGTACTTATCCACATATTACAATATAACTTTATTATGCCCGACCGGTTTCGCTGTAAAGCATACTTACACATTAGTCAGATTGTAGTACATACTTTAAAATAAAACAATATAGGTATAATGAAAAATATTAGATTTGTTATTCGGAGAGTATATACCGAATTGTTTGTCAAGCGCTACCATTTTAGCACGTTGTTTTTGTCGTTTTAATGTTGTTGATGTTGGCATGTCATTTACTATAATGTTTTTAGGGTGCGGAACCCTTTGTGTACGAGTCCGACTCGCACTTGGTAACGAAAATTCATCCCGACAAAATGTGACCACATATGTCAGAGGTGGCTAAACTTTGTAACTGTGAGGTCTCCTTGTGTTTAAAAATATTTCATACGGTCGACTGTAGTGTTTAAAAGAGGGAAAAAAACACTTTTGGGATAAGTTAGTAAAATAAGTATTAATAAATTGAAAGTACAAAATTTGCACTTTTCACTCCGCGTTGCGTTTTTGGGTGGATATTTGACACTGCATAATGCTCCACAAGTTTCTCATATTGGGCAGCGTAAAAACTAACTGCGAATCGCAAACGGGAAATTAAGTGGGCTTCTTTTATATTTTGTTTTTATTGCATTTATAGTGAAAATTACCTATATTTGGTTGAAAAATAGCAAGTTTTCTTCTTAATTATTTAATTGACTTTAACTCGCGCGGGCTGCTTAAATATATATTTCGTGGTCGACCGGTAGACCGCGGTCGACCTCTTGGCCATCCCTGACATATGTTATATTGTAGAAAAGCTTTTCTGTAGAAAATACATTGGAAATATTATACCTTATTGGTAAACTTCCAGTAATATCCCTCTTAAGTGAATTCTAGCAAGGGGAGAAAAGCGTGACGCAGCGGGGTTCTTTCATAATATTTTCGTTATTTTTCTTAGAATTTCAATTTTATTCTGCACTGACATTTGCCCTTCTTTCACGTTATTTAAGGTTAAACGTCATTCGCTTAGCGCAAAGCGCATAACTTAACTTTATTTTTCTTGTTAAGAAATGAAAAATTTAAAAGCATTTCGGTATGTGGCAATTGACGCCAATAGTTCAGTATAAGTGAGGTTTATAAAACAAGAACTTGAAATTGTATACACAATGATCTTTTTAAAACCAGCTTAAAATGCTGTTTTAACATTGTTTGCACATTATCATGAGTACTTGTGCATTAAATTGCAAACTCGTGCTTTATAAACTTTACTTATACTGAACTATTGGCGTCAATTGCCACATACCAAAAGGTTTTTCAATTTCTAAAATTTAAACAAGAAAAACAAAGTTAAGTTATGCACTTTGCGCTAAGCGACTGACGTTTAACCTTAAGTAATATTAGCATAGCATGTCATGTTAGCCTAAGCATCACTCAGCTCCCTGATGTCGTAGCGTGATGATTTCTAGCCTGATACTCCGCGATAAGAATGCAACGTCGCGTCGTCGTTATCGCAACTACAAAGTGCTGGTAAGTGTTAAAATACGTAAGTATTAAAGGTAAAAAAACCAGCCAAGTGCGCGTCAGGCCTCGCTCTTTTAGGGTTCCATACATATTGACCAATTATTCAAACTAGATATTTATTTAAATTTAGGTAATGCTCTGTTTTGGGGCGGTTTTATGTAAAATAAATTGTTGTTGCCAGTTTGATGGTTAAGTAGGTATTTTATGAATATATTTATGAAAGATGATTCTTTATTTATACTTAGAGTTACATGGTTATTTAAATCTAACAAGAATGCGGCAGACAGACATAAAAACTGCAAAAATAAGTTGGTTAAGTATCCGGGGAAGTAACCCTAAAACTACATTACAAATCGAGGTTTTTAGTATTTGTTGTTTAAATATAGCATATGGTACATAATATACAGAAGTTTCAAATTCCTAACTGCTTTGGCCTTTGAGATATACCCCATAACAAAAATGGTCTAAAATGGCAACTTTGATAGCACCGCACCACATTTCTTTATTTTTTAAGATAAAAAAAATATATATATATACTGTACTTTATGATTTCTACACAATAACACCCCACATGCTAAGGTAAGAAAAAAAATTTTTTTTCGACTCCATTTGAGGCCCCCCTGAAAAATAATTTAATTAAATTCAAAATTCAGTTTTAGGTCAACATTTTACACAACAAATAAAAATTTCAGGTTTATATCTCATTCCGTCTAATAGCTAGAGACCCGTTACATACGGACAGACAGGGCTCCGATTTGCCGTTTGGTTCGTAGTATTTCATTATGTGCCTTTGGTTACGGAAGATATTATACAACGTGTAACAGTAAGGTGTAACCATATTTGAAGAGCTTATTTAGTCAATGGTATAGAACAACTTTTACTATGGAACAAACACTGTATCTGAAAAAAAAAATAACTGTTTCATAGAAAAATGCAATGCCGCTCGAACGAAATGTATAGAAGGGCAGATTTTTTTTTTGAGATTTCGGTGTTGGCTCCATATAGTAAAAGTTGTTCGATACCATTGACTGAAAAAGCTTTTCAAATATGGTTACACCTTTCTGTTACACCTTGTATAAAGGATGGCGTGAGTAAATGATGCCAAAAAAAGTCAAGGCGGTACTGTTTCTATGGACAACTAATAGTCCCAATTTCAATTAGCGAAATTGCTGTGAAAGGTAGTATATCTAAATAGATATACTATTAGGTATAGATACATAAATGTGAATAGACTGTTGATGTTTTCTGATACTACTATGCTTTGAATTATACCAAACAATATTTCCTGACAGCAATACCCAACCAAAAAAAAAATACATTTAACTATTTCATTTACATTGAAAATATATTTTTTAAGCAATTAATTTGAAAAGATAATTTAATAAAGTACAGAAATAATTTTAATTACGATTATTTTAATAAAGTATTATTTAAAGAAAAAAATATATAAAAAATTTTAAAATATTATTTTATTGTATTATATAATAATTTGAATAATTAATAATAACTGGAGTCAAAAAACGAAAACCGGCGTCTGTCCGTCCGTCCGTCAGTCTGTCTATCCACGGCACAACAGAACTAGCATATGTGTGGAGAATAAATCTAGGATCCCGGGAAAATAAATGAAAACCTTCGAATACGATTACGACACATTTTTTAATTATATTATTGGCAATACGTGTGAAATGTCTAATGAAGCGTATTTTCAACAAGATAACCGTCTTTGACGGAACTCGTACATTGTTTACGACGTACACTTGAGATTTTTTTTCATTTAAAAGGCAATTTAGAAAATGTTCAATTTGATTTCAAGATTGAATATTTTGATCATGTAATAAAATAAATATATTCCTGTAAAAAATAAATAAACTATTATTTCTAGTTTAATCTTTTAAGGTGCCTCTTCCAGCGTCATCCGAAAATTACTGTTACTGATAATGATATTTCTCTTAAGAGGCTATGCGAATTTTATTTATTTATTTTATTAATTTTATATTGCGATTCAGAGCAAAAGGGAAAAAAGGTGTGTTTATATTTTTACAAAAAAAAACTAAAATAGCTAGCAAAATTTCAAATATCAAATCTCTAGATATTGTTAAAACACACCTAATAAAATATGTTTGAGTTCTGTATATGGTTGCTATTCGTCAAACGAAGAGAAAAAGTGTGTTTGAAGACCTCATTTCAACAATTATTTCTATCGAGGAAAATTTATCCAAACATGTTTTCCAATTTCAAAACCCTAGATTATATTATAGTCAAGATGCATATACCAGAAACTGGTTTTTTCCGTGTATTTCATGAAATAAACAGAAAAGAAACACCCTTATTTTTATCGCATATTGCCTTAAATGAGATGTTTAAAATTTATGGAAAAAATATATAGTGTAAGGAAAAAGACTGATTTCTGAAAATTGTTCTTGGGTTAAAAACAGTATAAAAATATTGTAAATTATTTTTAAACTAAAATTAAGTAAAATTGGTTATTTCTTTGAAACCACTTATAGTATTTGTATGGTTCTTGCACTAAAATACAAGGAAAATATTGCTTAGAAAAACCATCTATGGAATTGTATCGTCCATCGCGTCCAAGTATTATTTTCCCCTATGTTGCGCAATCCGGAGACCCTGCGACGTGGAATATCGACAGAAACTATATTGAAATAACGTTCATGTCAGCGCGCATTGCATTACGACGCGTCGTAATGCAATGCGCGCTGATATGAACGTTATTTCAATATAGTTTCTGTCGATATTTGTACTACACAAGTCGACTCCAGCGGGCCTATTATGTATCTCTAGTTGCGTTCTGTACTTGGTGCCTATCATCAAAAACATAGATATACCATCGAATTCCGATTTCCCAAGGATATGTTCGCACTTGAAGTGACGACACAGTTCGTTAATAGTTCAATACCCACTAAAGGCAATTTTGAAATTTCAGTTTTTATCTATGTTTTTGATGATAGGCACCTAGTACAGTTGGCAACTAAAGATACAGAATAGGGGGGCAGATCGATGGCACTACTACATAATCTGTGTCGTTGGCGACTACCTGCCCCTTGAGCTAATAACGAAAAGTTGAGAATTCAAAGAAAACATAAAAAATACTTTGAAAAAACATTCCAAAATAAAATAACATTCCAAAAATACTTGTTAATTTCTTAATTTTAGTAAAACATCAAAGTAACACTCCTATGGCAATCAACATTTCTTTGATAATATTTGATGAAAAACAACTTTACACTTCTTATACTGACTTTTTAGTAGAATGAGTAACATTTCCGAAAAATACGATACAAATTCAAATTCAAATTCAAATAGTTTATTTTGCAAAGCAGATATAGATATATACACTTTTTACACGTCAAATTTAATCTAATAAAGAAAATATATGTAATAAAATAATAAATGTACATGAACTAAATTAAAGGTTTATTTAATTTATGTAGCAATATATTTACGATTAAAATGATAGGTAAAATATATATTATACAAGGTAAAATCCAATCAGCCGCCCGAACCCATACCGGAGACCCGGCCAGGGACCAGGAACAAGGTTCAATGATCACCAACCGAGCCCCCAGCACGAATCCAGGCGGCCGACCAAATCCCATCCTATATACTACATACTAATAGGTTACATATATAAATAATACTTACTAACTACCCAGGAAATGATGCCATATATACCTTAATAAATTAAAAAACTAAAAAAAAACAGATTTTATTGGCACTATAATTACCTAGTTTACACGGGTAGAGTAACTAGTAAAGTACCTACCAGAAATAAAAACATTACGAGCTTACAAAATAGTACCAAAAATAGTATAGTTAGGGGAGTACAGTGGATAACGCATGTGGTAAAGCAGTCGGCTAAATAGCATTAGTTACTCTACTTCCAACAGGCCAAAATGCCTGCTTAAATGTTACTAAGCCGGAAATGGGGAAATCATGATTTGTTGCAGCCGTGGGCCGGCTCTTTTTACTGGTTAATAATTTGGTGTCTAATTTGCTACGGTGCGGAGCGGTGTAATATTGTGAAACTCTACGCCGTAGCTTTTTACGGTCCTAATAGACCACGAAAATAAGCTATTTGTACTTCGTGAAACTATAAAAACGCGAGTTGGTAACACTGCTAACTTGTTTTCAGGAAAACATTTAATATATTCGAAATCTCAAATGGCTTCTAAATATAATCGTTAATTTTAATTTTAGAATCATTTAATTATTCTTTGTAATAATCCAATGTTATTTTAATGAAATTATTTATACTTTTATAATGTTTAATAACTTATTCTTATTCTTATAAAAGGTAATATAATTACTTACATGAATTATCTCACGATACGTTTTAAAAAACAAAAGGAAATGTTCGGTATGCAAAAGGCGACGAGATTTATGCTAATCCAAAACTTTAATAAGTTTTCTTTGACCTTTTTGTTGTTAAAATATTATTATTATACGGTTTTCATACAAAAATTATACATCAAAACCCTAAACCATGTGATAACCTAAACCATAAACAAGTGAATAAGTACTTGCAACAAAATCTACATGTAATTCGGCATGTTTTGTGCTTCTTCCTGGGAGCAAGCTGGAGCTCTACCGCGTAATTCTCATTTGTATCAACTTCAAGCAAATGCATGCGAAATTCAACGCGTGCAAAAGAGATAGCATGTTAGGCGGGCGTCGTCGCACGCACGTCAAATTTCAATCTCAAGTTGATGTTGATGAAAATGAGAATTACGCGGTAGACCCACTGGTTACATAAAGTTGCGAGTGACCCATTCCTATCTGCAATGAACGCGTCTCCTGTAGTGAAATATCAGTGTATTTTTATAGTAACTAATTAATTAGTCATAACAAAGCACAAAACTTTTGGAATTTTTGAAAAATTCCTGTTATTACCGAAGTTAGCGATAGCAATATTTATCACTTTTAGTATGAAATCGTGTCAGATGACATCACGTGACAAGCAGTTAAGCTCACTTTAATTGACAATAACTTCGTAATTTTTCGAGATATCGAAAACATAATTTTACTACTGTTTTTTTAGGCAAAGTTGTTAAGCTTGATTGTGTGGTTTTATTTAAAAATAACTTGGCTTGGCTGTAAATACATCCGTTATAACCCTAAGTAGATCTTTGACCACACTTTGTTCTCATTGAAGGTTTGCGGTTGTGTTTCTTTAGTCGCACTAGGGTTGAACATATGATATAAATAAAGTGATTTTTCTTTTAAAATCAGTAATATAAATTAAACTTGTATTTTTTCCATATATGTTGATAGATTCATTAAATCTAATTTTTATATAGGGCTGCTAAATAAAAATATTTATCAAAATGTGCAGCTTTTAGGGTTCCGTACCCGATAGGTGCCAAACTACTCCCAAGTAGCATTCGGGGTTCTATATAAGATGTCTAGTCGTTCACATGTACTCCACAAGCTGTGTAAGTCAGCTGTATAAGAGCTGTATAGCTTGCTATAATGCTCTTATAGAACCAGTTTGGGCACAAATTAGACAGCCTTAAGTTCACTATGGCTGTACATTAGCAGTATAATAGCATTATAATAGCAGTTTAAGTAGTAACATGTGGACTTAAGGCTGACTTACGGCACTATATGGGACGCAGTGTGAACCATACAACATACATGAGTGTAATAAAGAGTAACAAGTGGCTAAATACACAGCCTCAAATTCACATGTGTCCTATTATTTCTTTATTTTTTTTATTAATTTCCTCATTGGTTTGGTTTGTGTGTGCCATCAGAAACATTAACTCCGGCTGATCAAGGATAAAAATTTATGATAACACGCGGTATACTTAATAATGTTAATGCCATGGGAATGCAACTTTATCGTGAAATGTATACATATTTACAGCTAAAATATTCACGCGCCTCTGAAAAAACGCGATATTCATTTTAAAATATTTAAAACTGGCTGAGAGGAAATCTACAATTTTCAGTTTTTGATATTATATTGGCATTATAATTATACTACAGTAATTAATTATAACATGAAACCAAAACTCAATCGCTCTATCTGCGTATTTTGTGATAAATCTGCATGATAATTTTGGAGATTTATTTGGTTAATACTTTAGGTTACGTAGAACAACATGGTGGAAATGAAAAACGGCTTTGTGAACTGTTATAACTCCAATTTAATGCGGTGAGCATTTAATAGGTTCACGTGTGTTCTGTTAGAATGCTGTTAGCTATATGAAGTCCCACATTTGTACCACTACAGAGCCAATGTCTATAAATTTATTCTAATGTGAACTTATGTACAGCTTTAAGATGTATTTCAGGTCAATTGTGTATCATCGTTTAATTCTTTCAATATACTGAAACTTTAGAGATCCGCAATAATAATTATTGTCCGTTAAATCGCCTAGCCCAGGTACTAAGACAAGTATGAGTACCTAAAGTACAAATTTTGTAACAAACTAACAAAAATCACTTTTTGTTTTCGTGTGAGATACCGTGGGATAAGTGTAATAGAATATCACATTCACATTCATGTTCAGCTTACAGCAAATAAGAGTAGTACTTGTGGACAAATAAACTGCTATTGATGTTAATGGACAACACATGTAGTCCTTTTAACAGCCTACAGTGCACATGTGAACCATTTAAACACTTCTGTACAGATAGTAAAAAGAGGTTATTTTAATGATCACAAACAAGTCCTACTACAGCTACTAGCTGTATAACAGTCTAAAACAAGTAAACATAACAGCCTTTGGCTTTATAAATGACCACGTGTGTTCTATTAAAATGCTAGCTCCATAACATCGTACAAGTAGGCCGTTAAACAGCGGTTGCCGTATCTCTACCCTCCTATAATGCTCTTAGTCAGACGGCTGACTAAAGGATAGTTGTTAGAGTATTATTACACCAACAATCGTATAAAAGTATAACTCTACACCTCTATAAGTCCCTTAGACAGGTGTAGGTGTAATTAATCGCAATAATGCAGCTTCTACATCACGAGTGAACTGTAATAATGCTTCAAGTACACATGGGAACTAAATGTGTACTCTTAAATGGAGTAAAATGCTACTTGGGCTAAGGCTTCGCCGTCTGTCTGTCCGTCTGTCACAGGAGTCCTCAGCTTCAGCCGTGTAGGTAGCCAGTTGCAATTTTCACAGAAAACGTTTTACCATGGCCTCTATCATAGCAAATGAAATACAAAAAAAATTAAACCCAAGGGGCGTCCCCATACAAAAAAAAAACTGAAAAAGTAGCATTACCATGTCCGAAACAAGAGGAACGAAAAATGTGAAAAAATCATGGTAATAGGGTTAATAGGTGATTACTATTATGTAAAGATTACCAAGTGGTAGAGCTGATGCCGGGCTCGACTGTGGAGGTTGGAGACCCCCTCGAAGTAATTCGAGGGAGAGTAAGAGGACAGCTCACAGGCAAAAAACCAGGAGGCCCACTATGCCTGGGACCGATGGATGGCAGTATATCCATCCCTAATAGCCGGGCCTTATATGGAACAGACTGGTGACGGCAGCGGCGTCACTGGTGCGAGGGTTCCGGCACCGCGCTCACCAACCCGCCTGCCCAGCGTGTGTGAGTATGGGCAATTCTCACAGGATGACCGCCGGGAGTGGCAAAGTCCTGGAAAGGCTTATGTCCAGCAGTGGACGAATTAGGCTGATGGATGGAAAGATTACAGGAAAAATATAGCGGTTAAGATATTAGGGTTCCGTACCCAATGGGAGCCGCAAATTGTTTGCCAGGCGCTACTATTTTTAGCGGCTTGTTGTTGTTGTTGTTATTTACCATAATATTTTCACCACCACACAAATACGGGTACTGAACCCTGCAGTGGCTGATAGATTGAATTAGATAAAGAAGCCTCTTCCCAACGTCATCGAAAGATGACTTCTATTGATAAAGTTATTTTTCTTAAACGGTGTGTACAAAAATTATTAAAAAATATATACCTATATTATATTGAACTAACTATATAAAGAACAACTACATTGCAAGAAATTACTCTCGCATAAAAGAAACAGGAAAGATTAAGTCAAGCTGTTTTTAGATTAAAATTTGCTATACCCTTTAGATACACAGAGTTTTATAAATCGTAAGTGGAATAAGTATGTTTTATGGTTTGCTTTCAAACCTTGACATACTTCATTTTTACATATTGTTTTTATTTTTTTATTTTTATTGACTTTGTATCCATATTAAAACTAATCTTGTTTATGAAAATTGTATGATAATTTGTTTATAGAATTAAACTTTAATTAATATTTGCATGCCTAGTTAAGGTTGAATACCGAGACATACCATTTTTATATTACCACCAATTCAATGTGTATTCTGGCAAATAAATATATTTGTATTTGTATTTGTAATGCTTCAGATCTCGTTCCAAAAGGCGCAATTATTATTGCTTTTCTTATTTCTGAATAACTCAATTTTGCTATAAAAGCCTAATTTCATTAAACTATGGTCAACAATACCATATTTAACATTCATCTAATACTTTTCATTGAAAAACAAAGAAAACAATAATCATTTCGATTATTATGATTTTTATGATAATTAAATGGTATGTACGGAACACTCAGGGCAAAAGTCCTATTCGCACTTGCCTGTTTTTTTTTTATTCGTAAAGTTAAATGATGTGGATTATTTAGAACAAATATTTATTCGAATTCTTAGGTACTTACGTAGACTTAAAATTTAATTTAAAACAAATTGTACTTCAAAGCGCATTAAAGCACAAAAAGGGCCTCACTCCAAATAATCGAATCAAAGGAAATCTTTGTAACAAATGAAGCCAAAAAACCTTTGAAAATTAAGATTTCTTTTTACAAAGGCGACTTCAAATGCGATCGATGCGCTTACATTAAGGCGCTATATGCTGCGAAAGTGCTGCCACTTTCGAAAAAAAAATATTTACTTACTAGAATAATTATTGAAAATCTGCTGCAGTAAATGATTAAATATAGCAAAAAACTGTTTTTAATAGCATAGTTTTCATAGACAACGTCTTTGATGAGCTAAAACTTTAAGTTTTGCTAAAAACGGCCGCTATTGGCGTAAGTTAAAATTTTTAGCTCATCAACGACGTTGTCTATGAAAACTATGTTATTTAAAAATATTTCATTGCTAATCTACGCATTTACTTAAGCAGATTTTCAGTAACTATTTTAGTAAGCAAATATTATTTTTTTCTAAAATGGCAGTACTTTCGCAGCATATAGCACCTCAAGTAAGAATTAATTTCTTTATACAAGCTTTATTTATTTATTTATTTGGTCTACCAACAGATGATACACTTAACAACATACATATAATCTAGCGTACAGTAGGAATAGAGTGTAACTCCAATTATAGGTAAACACTGCATGCAATAAAAATGAGAGGAGTGACGTGTGACGCAGGTTGGCGGAAGCAGAGACGCACCCGTCTCGGCTCTGGAGACGTCTCGTCCTCCGCCAACCAGTGCTGCTCGTTTAAACATTAATTATTTATATATATATATATATATATGTAACCAATTTTAATATGTACATATGTAAATTTTATATAATGAAATAATATATATATGTGTTTAATAAACAAGAGCAAACTTATAATTAATATACATTTACATTATAATTAAGAAAATATTGAATGTAATAATTTCGAAACACAACGAAAGAAAAAAATAAAAAAAAAGAATCACAAAATCATATTAAACGTACAAAAAATTACTTAATTAATGAACTTTTAAAAGAACTAAAGTTGATGTCTATGCTATTGTTATCTTTTACAACAAAATTATGTGCGCGGCAAACTCTATTTACAATACTCTCATGCCCTAGGTTGGTTTTAGATTTTTTTAATGCCAGTGTGCGACGATTTATTAATCTAGAATTTTTTCGTGGTACCGATAAACTTATATTTTCCAACACTTGCGGACAATCTACAAAACCTCTCAAAATTTTAAATAGAAATATCTGGTCCGACATCCAGCGACGGCTTTCGAGAGAATTTATTTGGAAGAATTCCAACCGTTTTTCATAAGAACGTATTTCTTTGAGTTTTTTCTGATGGACTGTAAGAAAATACAAGAATCGTCTTTGGATTTTCTCGATTCTGTCCCTATGAGAACGGTAGTAGGGATTCCAAATATTTGAGCAATACTCAAGTATGCTCCGTACAGTGGCATTATACGTTATTTTGAGGGCACTTATAGTTTTAAATTTTTTGCAATTCCTCCAAATAAATCCAAGCATTCTGAAAGCTCTTTTAGTTATACTGTCAATATGAGCAATGAAGGATAACTTTTTGTCAATAATAACACCCAAGTCTTTTATCTCGTTTACTTCTTCGAGATCAATGCCAGAAATGCGGTAATATGTAGAAAGTGGGGACTTTTTTCGGGTGAACTTGATGTGTTTGCATTTGTTCGTGTTTAGAAGTAATTTATTAGCAACAGACCACTGAGATATTCGATCTAAATCGTTTTGTAAAAGAGACGAATCTTCATAATTTTTAATTGTCCTATAAACTTTAAGATCGTCGGCAAAGAACGAGAACTTGGAATGGTGTATCTCGTGGGCTAGGTCATCAATAAATATAGAAAATAAGACAGGACCCAAGTGGGAGCCTTGAGGCACGCCAGATGGTGCAGCAAAGGTATCGGACTCATAGCCACAAACGATGACCCTTTGACTTCTTAAAAAGAGATACGATGAGAACCAGTTCAAAAGATTCCCATATACACCAATGTTATAAAGCTTCTGGATTAGCAGACTGTGGTTTACCCTATCAAAAGCTTTGCTTATGTCAGTGTAAACAGCGTCAACCTGTATACCAGCGTCAACAGCCTCTTGAAGATCAGAAACGAAACTGGCAAGGTTGGTACAAGTTGATTTTTTACTTCGGAAGCCGTGCTGGTTTGGAGTTAGAAGTAATTTGACGTGACCAGTCAATAAAGGGCAAATTAGCGACTCAAAAACCTTTGCTAGAATGCATAGAATAGATATAGGTCGATAGTCTTTAATATCATTGGCATTCCCACCCTTTGGAATAGGCAACACATTGGCCATTTTCCATACCCGGGGAAACACCCCGTCAGAAAGAGATTTATTAAAAATTATATTTAAGGGTTGAGAAAGGCTTTCCGAACAGTTGATTACAAAAATTGCTGGTAATTTATCTGGTCCCGCTCCTTGGTTTCTATCAAGCTTTTTTATAGCCTTTTCTATAATTTCGGGTGTTATTTTGACATAACATATATTTGAATTTGGAATAGGATTTGGAGCCTGGAAATTAGAATTGGTCTGATCACCATCAAACACGGAAGAAAAATGATCGGCAAATGCGTTACATATAGGTAAAGGAGCAGAATATTCGACACCATTCAGTTTCATGATGTTGGGCAAGGTTTCGGCCCTTTTTCGTTTAGATTTTACAAAAGACCAGAACGCCTTGATATTGTGGCTGGAGATTGAGCTTTCAATTGACTTAAGATAAGATGCGTAGCAATCCCTGATCAGATTATGACATCTTGCTCTTGCTTCAATGAAATCAGAATGGTCTAATGGGTTTTTATATTTCCTATATTTTTGCCGGAATTTTTCCTTCTCCTTTAATAATTTAATGAGGTTGTGAGAGTACCACACAGGATATTTATAATTTTTTAGTTTAGAAAGTGGAACATGCTTGCTGATAATACTGTTTAATATTCGATAAAATTCATCTACCATATCGTCAACACCTGAAAATAAAGTTAATTGTGTTCGCCAATCAAATGCATTTAATTCACGGTTTATTAGAGAGTAGTCTGTTTTGTGAAAATTATATTTTAAAGCACTCTTTTTCTTTAGATAATTGATTACAGGAAAATTCATTGTAACGAGAAGGGGAGGATGGAGTTCATCAACCTTGGAAAGAGGATCAGAAATTTTTGTATTTATAGTCGTGACATTACAAAGTACTAAGTCCAGAATTTTATCTTTACTATTTTTCACAACGTTAAATTGAGATAAATTATTCAGAGATAGGAAGTCGCCCAACAATTGGTCTAAGCTGGAGTTTGTTAGACAAGGAGATGTTTCTGTAGTGTTTGCCTGCCCACAGATAAGTTGCCAGGGTATATGACTTAAATTATTTGAAAACATAAAGAAACTTTTGACCCCAGCAAAAACAACGCTAGAAATTAAGGCTTTGAAATAATTGTTATTGTAAAGAAAAAAGTGAGGCATCGAGTCCATTTCAAAGAAAACCTTAATTTCCACTTTTTCAGCTAAACATTCCAAATTAATTGAGTTCAAACACTAATTGTTTAAAATAGAACGGATTGCGTTCCCAAACGCAAAACTTATTCTTATTATTAAATAAAAAGTATAAAGCAACTGTGATTTTTGCATTATGCGACTATAGTTTAATGTCAATTGGGCTTTTCTAGCAAAGTTATGTTATTTAAAGCATTGCTTTGTTAATGAGTCAGCACAAAAACTTTAAACGTGTCTATAGTTGTTCACGTGTCACGCTCCTTGCACTTGTGATTCAACTAAGTCGCGTCGTACGCGATTAAAAACTGTGCTACGCATGCAGGATCATTTAAAACGTAACAGTTCATACAAACGAAGTACCAAAACTATTTGTAAATAATACATATTCTTAGGATAGTGTGTGTTTATTCCGATTGGATTACATAATATGTAGATTCCCAAATAAATATATTTTAAAAGATCACTGATTTAGATACAACATATAATAAGCAATTTAAAATTTCCATAGAAAGCATATTTTTCTCATAATTCATGTTTAAATCAGTGTTCTTATGTAATATATATTTGGGAACCTAGATATTCTGCAATGCAATCGGAATAAATACACATTACCTTAAGAATATCTAAGATTTACAAATGGTTTTGTTATTTCGTTTGTATGAACTAGGATTGCTCCACCGGCCTCTTAAAGCATAAAATAACACAACATTGTTAGAAAAGCCTAATTTACATACCTAAAGCCATAAATCACAGTTATTTAATACTTTTTAAACATTAACTATGTTGCTTGCTCTATCGCACATATCGCGTTCGTGCGAAGGAGCATGTATGATGGAAAGACGCTGTATCCCTCAGATCGGAAACACCAGAATATACCTAGCAGACTAATGAAACACGCTAAGTTTCATTTGTCTAGATTTTATACTTTGAGTTGTATTAACACCTACCAAAAAACGTCGATTTGGTCACTGACTTACTCACTCTAGGGTACTTCCTGAAGTCCTAGAAAGCTGAAATTTGGTATGCAAGCCAGGATTAGCTCACAAACAATTATAAAACCGGCCAAATGTGAGTCGGACTCGCGCACCAAGGTGTCCGTAGCATTATCTATAAAAACGGCAAAAAAATCACGTTTGTTGTATGGGACTATGGGAGCCCCCTTAAATATTTATTTTATTCTGTTTTTAGTATTTGTTGTTATAGCAGCAACAAAAATACATCATCTGTGAAAATTTCAACTGTCTAACTATCACGGTTCATGAAATACAGCCTGGTGACAGACGGACAGACGGACAGACAGCGGAGTCTTAGAAATAGGGTCCCGTTGGTTACCATTTGGGTACGGGACCCTAAAAATTGTGAAATCTGTTACTTCCACGCCCGAACCTCTCATAAAGGGGGATGCAGGTCTGGCCATATAAAATTTCCTATGTGTAGGTACTTTCAAAAATTCTAAAGAGCCATACTTTTTTTACCAATACGTACAGTTTGTAGAGTTTGGCGCTTGGCTCTACATGAGATCTTGGTGATTTTTGGCGGGATTGTATTGTCAAGGGATCCTCATAGGTAACATCGAGGAAAATTATGCAGACCAATTTTTCACCGTTTGCTAGAGTTTTAAGGCTAGAATAAGCGTGGATTTGGTAAAATTGCGTATATTTAGCTCGATTTGTAGGCCAAACTGGTTACTATAATTCTGGGAAATATATATATGCACTTAATCATGTTTTTCTGACGAATTAAGCCTTTATAGATTATCGAAATTTTATATCTTTACTCAAATAAATATATATCTGTAGGTACCTAATTTCATTCTGTACATTCAATTCGCTCGGACACGGAATATGCGTTTGAAATGAATCTTTCACACAATAAAAGATCTCATTATTATCTACAAAAAAGCCTTACTACTTTATTTCTGTATGTCCTAATGGAGCCACGATTTCAAAATAACTGAAGTTTTGCATGCGCGGCATCTGATTAGAGCTGGATAGAGAGTTAAAAAACAAACGCGTTAGAGCGGGACCGAATTTTAGCATAGTGCAGCCCCTTAAGAGCGAAAGGCGGGTCTGTGATCGAAAAGTTTTCGGTCTACCCGAACGGACAGAAAGTCAGAGAACGAATTTATCGTATAATCACGGAACCATAAAAATGAGAGACGGTGTAAACCCTAAAATGCCATTCAACATTCAATATTATAAATAAACTGGAACGTAAATAGATTTTACTAAGCGTAGTTTGTTGGTAAACAAACGACAGATTTATACCGCCACACATTATGAATTTTATCTATTACTTTGTAAAAACAGATTAAATTACCATTCAGTTAAACATCAGTCGCTCGGTACAAAGTGCACAACTTAACTTTGTTTTTCTTGTTAAGAGGATGGCATACCCTAGCAACTTTTTTTATTACCCGTCTAGCACAGTAAGTCTAATGGCAATAACGACCTTATTTGCTTTTCATAGAGGCGACTATATGTTGGCTCTTTGGCCTCTTTTTCTTGGACGCGTTATACTAGTGATCACGCAGCGAAACAACAAATTGGTGTGTTTTTAGCTAATACTGAAATTAACTTTGTTTTTCTTGTTAAGAGGATGGCATACCCTAGCAACTTTTTTTATTACCCGTCTAGCACAATAAGTCTAATGGCAACGACCTTATTTGCTTTTCATAGAGGCGATTATATGTTGGCTCTTTGGCCTCTTTTTCTTGGACGCGTAATAATAGTGATCACGCAGCGAAACAACAAATTGGTGTGTTTTTAACTAATACTGAAATATTTTGTAGGAAAAAAAAATATTGGATTTAGGTAAAATCCCTTCATAATTTCATATTTCTATTGCCTATTATATAAAAAAAATCAAGTTGACCTCTTAACCGCGTTTTTGAAACGAACGTTTTAATATCAAAAAAAAGAGGGTGGAAAACTTTTTTTTTTTTGACAAATGTATAAATCTAAATACATTTTTTATAGGTGGAATCCCTAGATAAAAGATCAATAAATCAAATATATTGTCCTAGTTGACCTAGTTTCTTCCAATGAACCCTTGAAAACCCGGTGTTGTTGATGTTCTAGCGTCAGGTGTCCACTTAAGAAGTTAAAAGTGAAAATTATATTCGTCTGTGGCAATTCACGCCAATAGTCCAGTATAAGTTAGGTTTATGGATCTACAGCTTGAAATTTAGTGCTCAATCAGCCATGATTTTGTCTAAACAAACTTAAAACAGCATTTTAAGCTTGTTTGGACAAAATCATGACTAATTGTGCATTTTACTTAAAACTGTTGATTTATAAACTTAACTTACACTGAACTATTGGCGTGAATTTCTACAAACCAATATCATTTTCACTTTTAACTTCTTAACAATAAAAACAAAGTTAAGATGTGCCTTTTTCACTGAGCGACTGATGTTTAACCTTAACCTAGAAGAATGTTAGAAAAATAAGAATGTTGGTGTTTTTTAACCTCTAGAATCTACATAGTTCGAAGGTAAAACCTTGTAGATGAACTGCAAAGATTAGCAATTTGCAAAACATACGAATTCATTTAAAACCGGCTTCAATTTTTTTTTAATCATACCTATTTCTTCACGGTCGCCCGAAGATTTGTGTTCTCTATTGATTAGGTGCCTACTTATAAAGTATTGCTTAGGGTAAAAAAAACTTGAAATAAAAGTTTTGTTTTATTGTCGAACACTTTATTAGCCGCCCTTTACTTCTTGTCACATGAGGGCTCGCATTTTAGAGTTCCGTAACAGAAGAGTGCCAAACTGGACCTACAATACTTTATATTCTCTGCTATTACTAAGCCTCCGCTGTCTGTCTGTCCGTCTGTCGCAGGGGTCTACAGCTTCAGCCGTTATAAGTATCCAGTTGAAATTATCACAAAATACGTTTTACTGTGGCCTCTATTACGGCAAATAATAAAATTAAAACAAAAATTCAAATTCGAGTGTCCCCATACCAAAACATCTCGAAAATGTAGCATTTTTTAACGTTAATATGTCCCCCATTTTAACTCGAGGAAGCTTAATATCTTTAAATGTACTAACGCATAGAAATAAATAAATCCACGCTAAATGAGTACTCCAACGCAAAATAAAGTCATAAAAAACTCTAAGCTGAGGTATTTTAAATAATGTATACATAAAGCTAGGCCATTGACTTGTGACCGAAAGTTAAATCGTTTAATTCAACAGTCCTTCCACTCAATTAATTTACGAAACCTTTTAGTCACTCCCTGGTCACTAATTGTGTTCCAGTTCCGATCCAGTCTTTGAAATGTTAACAGTATTGAAGCAATCGGAACTATATCTAAAATTTTGCGGGTATGTACCATGACGGCAATTCTGACATTTTTCTTCTTTGGATTCTTAACATTGTACATGTCGCCATTTCATGCCATGCCATTTCAATCTACACTAGGAGTTCAAAGTCAACTCTGAATTGTAGCATTTTTGATGTTTTCTAATAATTTGTTTGATTGAATAGTGGAAATATTATAGTGTGTTATAAATATTTGTAATATTCGTAAGAAGTATTTTCATCTGATACCCTACATCACATGATATGTTTTACAAAAACAATCTTTTTTTTAAATTTTCCGCTGTATTTATGACGTCAGAGTTTCTATCCCCACAGTATGTGTCCTTGTCATTTCGTATATTTGTGCTTAGGAGACCATATACTAAACGCATTGATACCATACACCCATATCCAAGATGAATTGTTCCAAAATCTAATTTAAGCATTTTTTGAAAATTTGCCAACTTAGTATTAGTAGATTTATCGTCACACGGCATTTATAACGCGATTAACAAAGTCGTATGAAACATGAAAAATGCGATAGACACATAATCTATTACCAGAGCCAAGGTCCCCTAGCTGGAGTCTTCAGGTAAATTTTAATTGAAATTTTACCGGAGTTGAAAATTCTCGGCATTCTCGGTTTTCCCGGTAAAGTTGTAAAGTCCAAATGGCCACCAAAATTGCAGTCAATTCAAAATCAAAAGTAAAGTAGGCCTTCAAAGACAGGTTTACAGGTTTGCAGTTTTTTTGCAATTTTAAACTTCAGTCTATCTTGCGCTAATCAACTGCCACGCACGCAAAATATTTCTACTATGGCAAAACTTCAGTAATTTTGAAATTGCATTTTTATTGGGACATAAAATATATATTTTTTCATGTAATAAAGATACATAATGTTTTTTAGTTTCGTTAGACACGGTTTTGATATATAGGAGCTTTTTTAAATTACTTATCTCTGGTTTACTTATTAATATGTCGAGTAAAAACGTATTTTTTTTTGTTTTAATATTAGAAATTAAACCAAAGAAATAAATAAAGCTTAAAAAGCACAATATATATTAACATTATTTAATTTATTATTAAATAATCCTATAAAGTACGAAAAACAAACTAAACTAAATAAAAATAAATTTACACTAAATAAAAGACTATGTTAAAGTCATCGCTATCACATTATTTAATTGTAAGATTATTAAAAGTAAGAACATGGTGAATAAATACGCTTGCACTCGTTTCACAGCAATTCACAGATTATAAGCTTATTTAACTCCTTAAAGGTTAAGGGTTAAATAAGCTTAAACTGTGAAACGAGTGTTATCCAAGTTTCACCAAGTGCCGACCATCGCAAGTTCAAGTAAGTATCTAATATACTTACAATACAATACAATACAATACAATATAGCTTTATTGTCACACCACAAAAGAAAAATAATACAATTAATTGAACTTAAAAATAAAAGTACAAAGGGTGAGTACAAATAGGCGGTCTTATCGCTTAAAGCGATCTCTTCCAGATAACCTTTAGGTGGAAAAAATACATTAAGATTGTTGAAGGGGCGGTGTACATGTAAAATAAGGTAAAAGTAGAAGCCAAATTATATAAATAATAATACATACATATATATTATACCTACATATATAAATAATTATTTCAAACATAATAAATACATTTAACAAATATACATTTAAACAATGAAATATAAAAGCTCTGAATACAAAATATGGTGCAGAAGAGTTAGAGTGACAAGTAATAACCCTTGACTAATTTTCTAAAGACAGGCAGTGATGGACTTTTATTGTTCTTATGAAATGTATTTTATGAAAGTATTCTTATGAAAGTAATTAACTCTTTATGAAATGTAATGAACACTGGCTTAAGTAAATAAACAAACCATTTTCTTTATCGTCTACGTCAGAGGTCTCCAAACTACGGCCCGTGGGCCAAGACCGGCCCGCGGTCGCTGGCGGAACATGCCCGGTTTCTATCCCGCTATAGTTTATTTAAAATTTATACTATTAACGTGAAGCTATTCATAATAGAATCAAAATTCACAATCCGTTATCATGCGTATTTGTCTTGAAAAAAACTCTTAAATAGACTATTTCAAACTCTTAAATAGACTCTTTCAAACTCATAAATAGACTCTTTCAAAACTCTTAAATAGACTCTTTCAAACTCTTAAATAGACTCTTTCTAAACTCTTAAATAGACTCTTTCAAAACTCTTAAATAGACTCTTTCAAAACTCTTAAATAGACTCTTTCAGACTCTTTAAAAACTTTTAAATAGACTCTTTCAGACTCTTTAAATAGACTTTTAAAGGACATTTACAAACGAAAAAAAAAATGAACTTTTACAGAGGTTGGGTACTCTCTGTCCCCCTCTTCAAGGTGAAGCTGAAAAGACCAGAAGTCCGACAGCAAAAAAGATCAACTCAAAAAAATCAAAAACAACAAATACTTAATGAAAATAGCTATTGAATTACAGGAACTATGAACTCATGAATTTGTAAGAAAATTTCGCCAATTTCATAGGTAAGCTCCCAACATGATTTTGATGACAGGCAAAGTCCTGGAAAGGCTTATGTCCAGCAGTGGACGAACTAGGCTGATGGATGAATGGATAGTTTTAAATTAATAAACTTTATATACCTATACATTAACTGAAATATATCTCACGCATATTTTATTTATGTTTTATTAAGATTATTTATTTAAATTTCTATAAGTAATGTATTATACGTATATAAACTCAGCGGATTTTTTGTTTATTAAACTCTAACCTAGCATTAACTACAGTCGAAAAGACAATTACTCGTATTAGTTAGCGAAAGTTCTGTTACATGCGGAGCGTTCGTTTCATTGTTGGATTTCAGAGATTTAGAGCACGTGTACAAAATTTTACTGCTTTCCCACAAGCGGAAATTTGTAGGTTAACTTCAAATGTGAACCGCTTCAAAAGTAGGATAACTTCCTAAATAATTAGATATTTGTAACTTTCAGACTTTTTTCCTATGTGTAAACGAAATTTCAACTTTTTATGTCAACTGGAAGTGCCCTATAGGTTTAGATTCCCTTGCGAGTGTCAAAAATTTGTATGAAATTGATTATGTAAAGTGCAATAACTTTTTTTCGCGTCGAGTTAGAAGCTTAATTTTTTACAGCACCATGGAGCCGTAGACTTCTGTAGGGGGTATCAGTTTCAGTAAATAACTCAAATGTATTTTATTAGATGGATTTTAAAAATATCTAGATTTTGGTTAAAGAAAATTTGGGTAGATATTTTAGTTTTTTAAAAGAAATGAAAAATAAACATTACTTTATAATGCCTTGGATCCGTCCGAAACAATTTCTTTATATTTTGTTAACAAAGCCTTTGTTTGAACCTTGTCAGAATGCCCCCTCTTCTCCCCAAAATGAAATCCTGGATCCGTCCCGGACAAAGAGAGATATATACTAATTAGGTTTTAAATAATATTTTGTTAAACTTTTGATCTGATTATCCCAATTACTCATGATTTGTGCTTTCTATCGCTTTACTAAAACACTGCTATCAATTGCCAAGTTTCGTGCTTTCGTGCCCTTTTTATTAGCAAGACTGATTTATTATTTATTAACAACAAGACTTAGAAGTGGCGGAGTTAGGCATGTATTTATAGTGTAATGTATATTTATTATTTTGTGTATTTATAGGTAACTATCATCTGTGTCGTATACTTAACATTAAATATTCCTATATAATTAAATAAGACTTGAGGCGTAACGTCGTCGCGTAAACGGCTTCACTCGCCCAGATGAAGGCAGTCTAAATCTGCTGAAACTGGTCGGCTATCCCGATCATAACATGTATTGAGATGAGCCGTTTTTACATAAATTATATAAATCATTAAATATTCCTTTAATTTATTATTTTGTATTTTTTTATGTATTTTACATTTAATTAAATTTGCTGCATTTTCCCGTTTTAAATGTAATTAGTTTAATTGTCAAATTAAAACTGGCGTATAATAAGTGTAATGATGTAGGGGATATTGCTATTATTCATTCATTGATTCATTCGAGTTTATTCCCGCAAAAGACTGTTCTAATAAAATTAATTTGGTGCCAATACAAGTGAAGCCTCACTAGTGCTGACAATTAGCCCTTTGTCGATCGAGAGACATCACTGATGTTCAGGATCTTCTCCCACGTCATAAAGAGTCGTTGACACTCCCGAGTACACGCAAATAGGGACGTCAGAAGCCAAACTCCGAGTAAAATAAAAAGTATAGTATAGTAGATTATGCACTAAGGGAATAAAGCAGTGTCTTACGTCACGGGCGGCATATTAAACCCTGAGCGTAGCGAGGGAGTTATATAGAGTCCTGAGTAAAGCGAGGGGTTCAAGCTGCCCAAGACAAAGACAGGCTTTATTCCAGAGGAGCATACTCTACTTTTCACACCTTCTGCGAGACAATAAAAAGCTCGACATTTTTTATCAACATTAATAATTCAATAAAATTCACTGACAATCACAGCACCAAACACCGTCTTTTGTTTCACATTCTTTGTAAACGCTTTTTTTCTTTTTGTTGAATTCTGCTTATGGTGGCCAGTTCGATTTTCGAACAAACCTCTTTACAATCCCATATAGGCATTTGTTTTACACGAGTTTCCACACGAATTTGACGTTCCAAATTTAAATCACTTTAATCCCTAGGGATTTTCATATAACTTTATATCCCTTGAGATATAATGCGTTACTTTACGTTGAGGTTGCATGATATGTAATTGGACATTGTCGAGCAGGTGGTGTGAAAACATACATACGTACAGTATTAAGGGGGTATATCGTCAAAATAGACACTTTTTGAAGTTATTTATCTGCTGTTCAAAAGACATCTGAAATTAAATAAATTTGTGTAACAATTTTGCGACCTTCTTCTAGATTTTGGTCTATCAGAAACGCGATTGGAGGAATTTCACTCGATAGAAATAATTATTGAAATGAAGCCTAAATTTATACTTTTTTTGATATTCTGATAAATTGTTATATTATACAGACTTAAAAAAATATTTATTTCGGCGGGTTTTAACAATATCTAAATTACTGGTTATGGGAATTTTCATAACTATTTTAGTTAATTTTGTATTCATTTAAAACCGACTTTTTGACAACTTTCCCCGATTCCGTCCCTCTCGCGCTGCGGGTCTTTCCACCTGGAGTAACGGGGACCTTTGCACGGACGATATATCACCTTAAATAAAGTGCATATAAATCTTCGTCACTCTTCGGCAAAGGTCGGATCCACGACAGATAGTGCATGGCCTATCGGTCGGCTATTTATTTCTATGCGGATTATATCCGCGGCAAATCTGTAACAGCTAACCTTCGATTCCACATAGGCGAATTGTAAAAGTTTTAGCGTCCCTGTTACTCCATATGCGAAAAAACTCTCAGTGTGAGAGGGACGGATTCGAGGAAAAGTAGCAAAAAGTCGGTTTTTTAATACTAAAGTTGCTTGTCAAAATTTATTTTAACCAGCGGGCCTATTATGTATCTTTAGTTGTCAACTGGACTGGGTGCCTATATATCATCAAAAACATAGATATACTATTGAATTCCGATTGTCTAAGGATATGTTCGCACTTGAAGTGACGACACAGTTCGTAGACAGTTCAATACCGACTAAAGGCAATTTTGAAATTTCAGTTTTTATAGATATGTTTTTGATGATAGGCACCCAGTTCAGGTGGCAACCAAAGACACATAATAGAGGGGCAGGTCTTAGATACTGTTAAAACACATCTAATACAATATAATTGCAGTCCATATGTCATTCCAAATTGTCAAACCAGGAGAATTGATGTCGAAAAAGACCTCATTTCAATAAATATTTGTATCGAGCCGAATTTCTCCAACCGCGTTTCTGTTTAACAGATCCCAAGTAAAAGATTCCAAAAATTATATACTACTTTATCAAATTATTACATTATTTACTGAAATAGATATGAAAGTTTTAAAAGTGTTTTTTTTTTTCTGTAGCGCCAATACAACACCATGATTGGCCCATTATTGGTTTTAAGTCTAGATCAGCGTGATTGCAATCGAAAACCGTTATTATTTATATTCTACATTTAGTAAAGTAAATACTGTAACATTAAAAAACTAAACTAACTATAAATTAAAATTACCTATCAATATACAAGTACATATAAACAAAATAAAACTATACTAAATAAAAAATCGAAGCCAAATCGCTGCCGTCACCCGGTAGGGTACCCAATAGGCTGGTGGCATTGCCTCGCTGAATCGCGAGGCTTAATCTTTGTCCAAAATAGGATCCAGCCCTTGGATCCTCTGAAGCATCGAACAGGCGCGACGATATCTCCTTGTAGAGACGTCGCGCTTCTGACCCCCACGGCCCGAGGGTTTCTACAGCGAAGGGAACAAAATGGTAACTGTTATTATTAAAAAAGCCTAGACATCTGTTCATTAGTAGAATTATCTCGAAATAGCTGCCTTTTAGCATCTGGCAAACAGGTGCAAAAATAAGTTCGAGACTCTCAGATATTCTGCTGCACTAATTCAGTACTCAGTACACGTACGAAATAAAAATGAGGATACCAGGAAAACACGCAATGCCCTGATAGCTAATTCGCGTAGATGGAGTATGACATAGCCAAAACAAAAACCAGTTCCGGGCGTGGCTTATTCTATTTTACGATAGCGCGCGGGGGGAAATTCGTCCCGGTCTCTAAGCTCGCGTCACCATAGCAAAAATACGAATAGAGTGGACGAGGCAGGGTCAAAAGTAATAGGTATTTTATTTTATCTAATTTATTTGTGTATTTCGATCATCGTCATACGGCATTGATCCTACTTGCTATCACGTCGGGACGTAAATTTATTATGGTCGGCTAAAAGTGGTTTTTTGAGTGTTTGATTTATCAGTTGACCCTCGGAACATTTCAGACACTCCTTTAGAGATACATAATAATATTGTGACGGTTAATTGTCACCATTACCCATTCTTTAAATATTTTTCGCCCGTTGAGCTGGTTTTACACTTGCGGGAAAATAAATTGGACCAAAAATTTATTTACAAAAATTTTTTACTAAAGTTGTTATTACAAAAAGTGGAAACTAACAAATATTCTCAGAAGGAATGCACCACGTCACTGTCTATCTCACTGTAGCCTATATCAATTATGCCTCTCTCATTCAACCACGTTTAACTGCGTTACTATCTCATTCCAACTCATTTTAAATAGCGTCACTATTTATCTCACTCTAACGCGTGTTAAATGGCATTTCTAATGAACGTCAAATATTTTTACTGCCCGCCACTCTTTCATTCTAAATTCTAATTATTTAAAAAAATACGCAGTTCCTTTGGTAGTAAAATAGCAATAACTTTTTTTTCAAAAGTAATACACAGAAATTGCCAGATCATTTGAAAAACAATATTTGATGAGCCGTTATTTAAGACAATTTGCAAAACTAACATAGGACATTTTTTTTCAGGGTGTGGTATCGAACTAACCTAATTCCAAAAAATTGCTCATAAATTGGGTTTTTATTTTTCTTCCTGATGTAACAGCATTTCAAGGTATATTTTTGACTTTATCAATAGCATGACAATTCAGAGTTGCGCAACAAAAATTTTATTCTTAGAATTTAGAACTGGTTAGCTTTGACTCTCAAAAATCTATTCGAATTTATAAAAGTACCATCAACTCGAAGACTATCTACTTTTTGCTGAGGTCATAATTTGATATTCTGGTCAGTCATGAGCTGGCCTACCAGCCTTCCAAGGGAAAGCGTTGACTTTTGGGACACCTGTTTACCCTTGGGATAAATCGCCAAGTGTTTAAAATATAGAAATTTATTTGTATCATAGTTTGAAATGTTCAGGTCCCTTTACGCAAAATGAAAAAACAAAACTCTTTTAAGATTAATTTGTTGTCCCTATGTTTGTCTGTTTGTCCGTTTGTCTAGGCAATTTTTCTGGGTAAAATCAATAAATGCTAATATTTACAGCCCTGTAAAATATACATATTATAACGTTTTTATGGCCTTTTGTTTAACTTTTTCATACAAATTTTCTCCTTATGAGAATATAGAGATTAACACGTCACATAATATTTTGCATTTGAAAGAAAGCACAGAAAGGAACTGTAGAACAAATAATGTAAAAAATATAAAACCATATCTTTCTATTCTAAAGGGATTAATAATTTACTGTTTGTTCAATGTGGCGATAGCTTTGTTTATTTTTTTTTCTTTGTTACAAAGATAACAAATATTTTCATACAAGGTTTTCCTTAAGGGCTATTTCTCCGAATTTGTAACAAAATACTAAGAAATAATTATAACGGTAAAGTACAACTTTTAGCTAAGACAATTTATTGTTAAAAGTGAGCTAAATGCATAAACATATTTTAATGATACAATGGTATCTTCAAAATAATTGGGTTTTCCATAAGCGTGATATCAGATTATTTAAGAAATTTACGGCTGGTATCACGACGACGGATAAGCCAATTATTTTATTACTATTGTAATATAATTAAAAATATGTTAATGCATACAGCAGACTTTTAACTATAAGTTTTCTTAACTAAAAGTTGTATTTTTACTTATTGAAATTGTATTTCTCATCAAGAAGTGCAAGATGACAAGATATTCAAAATAAGTTAATTGAATTTGTGAAATGGTTTCAGGTCAAAACAGTTTTCCATGAAACGGTAATTGTTTATACTTAGCAAAGTGTGTAAACTTAGTCATCTTAACATGAACGACGCCTGTATTTCTCTCTTTTTTATTTCCAGTATAGGTAAAAATATACAAACTTGTTAAACTTTGTGTAAAAACGAGGCAATGATGATATCCTGACAGCTTTTATGATGGTGTTTTATCAAATTTTGCTTTTTGGGCTGTATAGAGACGTAGTTAGATGTCACTAGAATAGAAAAAAGATATGAAGAAAATAAGCTGTAGACTTCACATTCGGTTTATACCTATTGTATGAATTTTAAGAAAAATACAGGGGTAAAGGGACCTCTTAAGGAAAACCTTGTATTAAACTATTTGTTACCTTAGTAAAAAATAATTCAAGGAAAAAAATAAACAAAGCTATCGCCACATTGAACAGTAGATAATTAATCCCTTTAGAATAGAACAACATGGTTTTCATATTTTTTACATTATTTGTTCAACAATTCCTTTCTGTGTTGACTTTTAAATGCAAAATATTATCTCAAGTGTTCATCCCTACATTTTCATAGTGAGAAAATTTGTATGAAAAACGTAAAAAAAAAAAAAACGTAAAAACCTAAAACGTAATATAAATAAAAACGTCAAAAGTATGTTTTTACAGCTCTATAGAGGGCCGTTTATATTGGTATTTATTAATTTTACCCAGAAAAAATTGTCTAGACAAACGGACAGACAGACAAACATAGGGATAACAAATTAATCCTAAAAGAGTTTCATTGTTTTCATCTTGCGTAACACAACCTGAACATGTACCGACAGGATTATCTACGATCTAATAATTTTGCCATGCACTGTAAATATTTCAAAATAAATTTCTATATTTTAAATGCTTGGCGATTTATCCCAAGTAAGTGTACCTATATAATTTGCAAAAAACTTCACTTATTGGACCTGAAATGGTGAGCCAATACTAGAGGGTAATTTCACGAAAAGGTCATTGACCTTTGTCACAGATCTCAGTAAGTATAAGTAAATTAATTTGGGTTTCAATAACGATCACAAAATTATTCGTTTAGAGTAACATATATTATTTTCCCGCATAAAAGTATGAATTCATTCCAAATTCATTCAGTTTTGTTGTTATGACTATGGCACGATGTAGCTAAATCACTCATACGCATATTTTGTTGAGTTTTTAACGGCAGGAATATGATGCTCCTCGAAATATTACTTTATAAAATTAATTTCAATGTGTTTTGAAGTAGTTTTGGGAGATATTTATAGCTTGCAAAAAAGGGCACAGGTTCCACGTCTTACGGGCGCCAACGCTAGGCGTAGACTGACAATATCTTGCTGCCACGCCTGCCACTGACTGCATCAGTGGATTTACGTATTTTTGGAAAAAGGGGGTGCTTTTTTTGACCCGAATAACGTGGTATTTGGAAAATGAATAGATATCATTGACACTAATTTTATAAAAAAAAACCAACAAAATCGCGAAAGCGATACCTGAAACAAAATCGTAACCTAATTATTGCAACAAAATCATCCGAAAGCTGACATTTTATTTCTGTTTGTATTTTCGTTCCCCTTAAGGTGTGTTAATTCGAAAACCATTTCGAGATTTTGGTTTAATAAGCCGTACTTTAGAACTTGTGGCCTAAAAAACTTCATAATGATGAATATTTTTACGAAAAAGCTGCAACTTTCATTTGCTTTCGTGTGACGTCACTTGAGAAAAGGCTGTTTAGAATGTGTCCTTTGCTATCATTATAAAATTATAAATTATAGTAAAATTATAAATTTATAATAATTTGCTTGATTTGATTTGATCTGACAGATGGATGACATGCCAGACGAGAAGCCAGACAAAGACAGACCACTTTTTTATAAGCAATCACACATCACAATCAGTGGGTCTCCCGCGTAATTCTCATTTTCATCAACATCAAATTGAGATTGAAATTTGACGTGCGTGCGACGACACCCGCCTAACATGCCATCTCTTTTGCACGCGTTGAATTTCGCATGCATTTGCTTGAAGTTGATACAAATGAAAATTACGCGGTAATGTTTAATGCCTAAAACGCCCCAAGTGACGTCATATCTAAAAAATCTTTTAAAAAATCATAAAAAATAATATCAAATTATATACCATAATAATTGAAACTATGATCTAAAATAGCGTATATTCCATGGGAAAAAATGAAAAAATCTTTTAGGAATTAAGCTATGGGAATTGCAAAAAAAATATATATGTCTATGTCCCATCTGGGCTTCGGCGGCTACATTGTGCCGAACAATTCACAAGCTTTCAGTCCTGGTTTCAGAAAACTTCTTTCGTTTCAAATTATACAAGTTTCGGATGTTTACAAACAAGACCAATTTGCAAGTTTCCTCGACTCGAAATCTCGGATTACCGAATAAGTAAGACGGATCGGGCAGGTCGGGCAGTCTGTGCGATTTACTTTTGTGAACAGCTATCATAGGCAGCCCAGGGAAAGGACCCCGGATCAAAGGGTTAACGATAGAAAGTTTTAAAACATTTCTATATTTCAAATACATATAGTATTTGATACATATTAGTTAATAAATATATTATATTGAGCTTTTTTAAGCTTTATTTATTTATTTTCTTTATTTATTAATAGTAAAACAACAAAAATAGATACTCGATATATTTCGGCCCCCGGTATGGGGCCGTCATCAGTCGGATGCAACAAAATATTGACAGATAACTTAGATGTATGAAATAAAAAAGTTAATTTGAGATTTGTTAACAATTTAAGTTATATAACATTAACTATATTAGTTAAATAACATTAATAAATTAAACAGTCAGCAAGGTCTGAAAAAGGAATGAACAATCTCAAATATTGTATTCTTTCACAGAACTACTTTTCTCTCTTGTTGTCTAGACCAGGGGTCTCCAAACTACGACCCGCGGGCCAAGATCAGCCCGCGAGCACCATCAATCCGGCCCGCGGTCGCTGTCGGAACATGCCCGGTTTCTATCCCGCTATAGTTAATTTGAAATTCACAAACGTATAATATTAACGTGACGCTATTATAATAGGATCAAAATTCACAACCCGTTATCATGCGTATTTGTCTAAAAGTAGCGTTATTATAAGAATGTTATTTACAACCCTATTTCAAGGTCTGCGCACAGCACAGCACGCGCTGCGGCTAACTACGTCGCAATGCCCGAAGTACCAACCGAAATTGCGAACGGAGCAGAGTACACTCCTGCACAATTAAATAGATATCTAGTGAGATCATTCAGTGGACTGGCTAGACCCAATACGAAAATGTGTGCCTCAAAACTACAGTTTTTTGGAATCATGAGCTATTTGTGTGGCCCTGAGGCAAAAAAGTTAGGAGACCCCTGGCCCGGTAGCATAGTGTTCAATCGCGCGCGACGCGGCTTGGTTGAATCACAGGTGCGAGGAGCGTGACATACTGTTTAATCGCAAAAACATCGTGTCACGCTCCTTGGCTTGGACTTATGATTCAACTAAGTCGCATCGCGCGCGATTAAACAGTGTGCTGCAGCTGCAGGTTGTGCCTGTGAGCTGTCCTCTTACTCTCCCCCGAATTACTTCGAGGGGGTCTCCAAGTGAGATGGTGGTACCTCCACAGTCAAGCCCGGCATCAGCTCTACCTATAATGGAAAATACAACGGTATTTTGATCGCGCGTTAGATCGGTATTGATATTGAGCCGGCGCTGCTAATTCTATGAATAATTAACACGCACTTAACTAAGATGTTATTAAATTAGACATGTATCGCAAAAGGAGTGACTTTGTGACATTAAAAATTATGTCATATTCGTGGTTTGTAATGTCGGAAAATTAACGTAGCTAAATAGTTTGGCCAAGTGCGAATCGGACTCGCGCATAAAGGGATCCGTACCACCACACAATATGGGTAAAAAACCCTAAAAATATTATGATAAATAACAACAATTAGATTCCAAAGATAAAATGGTAGCGCCTGACAAACAATTCGGCACTTTCTTGAGTACGGAAATCTATTTTTTAATATTTCTTGTTTTACCGTATTTATAACAATCTAATCAAATTTGAAATGTAACATTAAAAAAAGGTTTATTTTCGAGGTTAATTTTTTTTTGCTGTCGTTGAAGCCAACACATATTCTGTGAAAATTTTGAACTGACTACCAGCTGCTACCCATAACGGCTGGAGCTGTAGACCCATGTGACCGATGAAAAGACAGACTGACAGACAGCGGAGGCTTAGTAATAGAGGCTTAGTAATTTTATATTTTTGAGAGTACAGCGTGCCTGCGTATATTTTTATAATTTTTATTTGCACAATCAGATGCTTATTGTTGCGTCATTCAAGGGTCCAAGAGTTATTCAATATAGACGTACAAAAAAAACGGTCAAGTGAGAGTAGGACTCGTGCCCTGTGAGTTCAGTAGCGTTATCAATAAGACTTAAATAATTTGAACAAAAAATTTTCATTCCGTACGAAATGTATGAAAAAATCTGCAAAGATAAGTTTGTCAAGTTTTATTCCACATACGTAGAATCAGAAATTAATGCTATTCAGATTTATTTCTTCACTTGCGCTAAAGGACCTACCTTACCAAAGGTTTTGATGATCAACTTAGTAAGTAATGAAAATACGCCTAAATTTTTTTGTGCAATATATTATGTATGTTATATATATAACTTGTACATTTTAGTAGATACATACATACACACCTATCTCCCAGAGGGGTAGGCAGAGGGTATTACGTATGAATGAGCCAGATTGAATGGGACGCGGCACATTCGGACGTAAACTGAAATCGACTACGTTCGAATGGGGGCGGTCGTAGAAATTTTAAACGGTACGTCACTTACAGAATACATGAACATTTGGCAATAATTTTTTTTATCATTAAATCAGCAAGATTTACTCTACACTAATTATACAAGGTGACTTTTTGATCATCGTCCAAATTCATACTGGAGGCTTGGTAAGTGATCAGCATCATGAATCGATAACAATTTTTGTGAAATTCGTATAATGAAATTTCGACTTCCCATAGTAATTCACTCCCACTCCTGAATGAATCACTATGGGGAGTCGAAATTTCATTTTATGAATTTTACAAAAATCGTTATTGGTTAATGATGCTGAACACTTACCAAGGCTCAAGTATGAATTTGGACGATTTTCACAAATTCACCTTGTATGTTTATTTGTTTGAAATCATATACGTACAGAAACATGACAGAAACTGCCTTATCTGTAATGTCAGAGGACTAGCGAAAATAATTTTTTTTGCCGTCTATTCAATGTAGTTTTTGCAACAGTCTGCTCGTGTAGTGCGTCGTGTTTGTGAATTAAATGGGATAAAACACATAGCGGTAAGTACTTATAAAAAGTTATATCAAAATATAATTCCCTTGCGGTGTGACTCCACTTTTGTAGATGACTGTACTTAATTATTTATATTACATTGAAATTTTTATGACCGCCCCATTCGAACGTAGTCGATTTCAGTTTACGTCCGAATGTGCCGCGCCCCATTCAGACGTAATACCCAGGCAGAGACTACAGATTTTCATCTGCAATGATCCTGACACACCTCTTTCGCCTCTTCTACATCCATCAATCTTTACAAGCTCTTCTATTCTGGGTACTTTTGACATTGCCCTTCTTCAATATCTCACCAATTTGGTCAGCATACGTCCTTCTAGGGTGGCCTGGTCGAGCTCTACCTCCGACTTGCGCACCCTAAATTTCTTTCGTCACTCTACTTTGATTCATCCTCTCTACATGTCCAAACCACCGAAGCATCCCTTTTTCTATTCTAATCACTACATCTGCTATTTTAGTCTTCGATATTAACTTCAACTTGATACCTCGAGCCGCTACTGAGAATAAGGCCTTGACATGCGGACAGACAAGCGGACAGCAACGTGATCCTATGAGGGTTCCGTTTTTCCATGAAGATGTACGAAACCCTAAAAGTCACCAGTTTTTCTTGTTAGGAGTAACAAAATTAATGTAAAGAGAAAAACTGGTGTTGTGTTTTTTACTTTTAATTAAGAATAAAGCGTGCGCGCGGCAGGTTTACGGGTATTCAAATTTTTATTTAACACGTTCACAGTCCCCAGTCCAGCACGTACACCTTTAAACTTTGAATAATTACGCAAAGAAAAAAAAAAGAACCGATATTTAGCAAAGGCTTCGTGAAAAAATGTTGTCGTCTTGTCACCGAGAAAGTTACAGAATTACAAAATAAGCTCTTTACCGGTGGGCATTGAATCAACGAACTGCTTTTTAAAATAACTTTTTTACCAGAAAATAATTACCCGATTTTCATTGCTTAAAAAACAGGTTGAATTTTTTGGAACGAAGTTCCTCGCACGTTACTCTCTAGACACTTTGCAAATGGGAGCTATTCCGAAAAAAGTGTAAAACTTCAACCGTCACGTCACGACACTTTTGCTAGTAGTTTTTGTGTTTACAAGCGAATGTCAACGTCTATGTACATTACTGCAGTATAGATGTGCATCGTGCGCGTCAGTAGCGAAAGGAACTTCGTTCCAACCGGGTGTTCCACGATACCTCTCGTATGTTTTTATGAAAATTATGTAATGTATGAATATATCTGAGTTGTTTTCTATACTTTATACTCAGTGTTGCCAGATACACTGTTACGAGTATTACAGTAGATCTACTGTAATATAACACGATCTACTGTACACTGTAGCATTGAATAAAATGACAGTGTATGGAGACACCGTAATTTTCTAATGCCAAAAGTCACATACGTTAGTTGAAAATGGCGAAAAATATGAAAATGAATGAATTTGACTGTAATTAGTACCAATTAAGTATTAGTACCAATTAGTTACCTGTAATTAGTAACCCAAACACTGTAATTTTGATCCCTCAACACTGTAATATTAGTTTCCTTATCTGGTAACACCGCTTGTACTAGAGTCTTATAACTAGAAAAAGTATGAAACAAAGATAATTTTATTTCTATCAATAACTCGTATTTTCCGTAGAATGTTTTTTTTTTACTAAAATGAAACTGTTTTAAACAAACAAGTTATCAATACCGGAAAAAATTACAAATTAAGCTGTTATAAAACCCATCAAAACAACAGCTTTTTCAACCTGTTATTTATTACCACGGAAACCCACCCACCTATACAGGGTGTCCCATAATAAGCGAATCAAATTGTTATGGGAGGTAGCTTAGTCCAATTCCTATCAAATAAAATAAACATAGGTGAAACAAAAGTTCGATGGTTTTTGAGTTAATTAACTTTTTCAAAAAAATTTGAAAACATCTTCCCGTCCCTGTTTTTTTTGCTGTCATTACTTTATTTTTCAGTTAAGAATTTTTTTATTTTCAGAATATTATTTAAAAATAACTATTTCATGAATTGGCTACCAAACATTTTAGAAAAGTTACACCAAATTTAAATGGCAAGACTTTGTTTTCACTTCTTGTGTAAATTCGAAAAAAATCTTTAAACTTTGGATCTCTGTGATGAAAAAAAAAAGTATGGAGTGGGAATGATAAACTATTTTAAAAACTTGCTCATTTAATGTTCTTTTTAGAAATGTAAGATATGTGACCATTTTCATAAGAATAAGCCTATTTATTAACCTTGATCAACGGCAGGAATGGATATTTAAAAAATATTATCCATAATTTGAACTAAAAATCTTATTTACACTATCGCATCGACGTTCTAACCGTTCTTTTGACTATTTATCTAAGAACAGTTAAAAAATAAACAAGGACATCAACAGCGTGATGTATAGCTGTCTCGTTTTAACATGAAGCTAGCTGCCATGCCACCACTAATTTGCCATTGTTGTTTGTTTGCGCACTCACTTGTCGCTCAGTGCAACACTTTACCTACTGTGCTACACTCGTGTACTATCACTGCTTCCGTATTGCGATATTCCAACGAACCTGGCTTTAATTTGGACTTTGCTGTGCTCTTGATTTGGTATCTTGTGAAGTGTACGACTTGGCGCTTCTCGGGACTTGTTTTGCTTGTGAATTGGATCATTGTGTTTATGATTTGTTGCATCATGGCAAATCATCAAGACCATCCATTTACCCATCATGAGTATGCAGATATGCATTTGATTTATGGAGAAACCAGACATTTCGACGAAATACGTGGAAGTGTCACATACTCTGCTAGACAAGCTGCAAGGATTTATGCTGATCGTTATCCAAACCGACAACACCCACAATATGGAGTTTTTTTAAGGGTTGACAAAGCCTTCAGAGAAGGAAGAAATCCAGGCAGACACGGTGGTGAGGGTAGACCTGTAGAGGTTGACGATGAGGAAGTTCTCTTACAAATTGAAGACGATCCATCAACTTCTTGTCGGCGCATCGAACAAACTACGGGAATACCGAAATCCACTGTGCATAGAGTACTCAAACGATATCAATATCATCCTTACCATGTTACGCGTGTACAAGCACTTCTGACACGCGATTATGCGAAGCGCGTGGTATTTTGCCAACGAATGCTACGCAAACACCAAGAAGACCCGGATTTTTTTAATCACGTATTGTGGAGTGATGAGTCCGCCTGCAGGAAAGATGGCTACATCAATTTGCATAATCTCCACATAGGCCAAGCAACGAATTCTCAAAGAAAGGTATAGAAGGAAATGGTTGGAACACAATTTTTGACTTCGTAATGTTGTTTGGACTAGTTAGGAGGTAAACATATCAAAAGTCCCTGCTCCTAGCCCTAATGTTGGGGGGCGGGGGGGGTTCGAAGGTCCCTTTTTTCGGTTTTGTGCATATATCTCGGAAAGTATGCATTATAGCGACATAAAACTTTAGACAAAATGAAAGCTGATTAAATTTTATACAAGTTTTATTCAGTTAAGTTTTTCGATATCTTGTATAGTTTTAGAGATATCTGCTCTTGAAAGTCTGTAAATTTGGAAAAAAAAATGTTTTTTTCATTTTTACTCTTTTTGACCAATCAACTATTCAACGATGCACTCAAAAATAAATGCCGGCCGTAGGGTTCTGCGCTATACAAACTATTGAACACTACGACCAAGGATATACATGTCACACAGCTACACATCGTATTTGACGGGGGGTTCCTGGTCCATAAAGTAATTTGGCAAAGAGGTGCCAAGATATCGACAATCTGCGAGAGCTACATCCACTTTACCACGAAGAACTACCACGGAAAGAGATGTACTGTAGTCTTTGACGGCTATTCCTCATCAACCTCAAGCACAAAAGTAGCAGAACAGCAAAGGCGCTATCGGCTCAGCAAGTCTGCTGACATCCATTTCACCGAAGACACCGAGATAAACGTTAAACAAGAAGATTTTCTGTCGAACAAGTTCAACAAAAGCAGGCTCATCAACATGCTTAAGGTGAAGCTTGAGGACAATGGGATCAGGACCCTTCAAGCAGAAAGTGATGCGGATGTTCTCATTGTGGATACGGCTGTGGAAATGTGGGAAACATCTGTCGGCATTGTAGGTGAAGATGTTGATCTCATAGTCCTCTTGATGGCTAAAGCTGATGTGCATAAGGACATTATTTTCATCAAGCCTGGACGTGGGTAGACAAGGAATTCTTTATTCTCGTCCCAAGAGCTGCAGCAACAAGGTTTCAAGGACGTACTGTTTTTGCACGCCTTTACTGGATGCGACACAACATCTTCCGCATTTTTAAAAAGCAAGGTCGCATTTGCGAAGTTGTATCTGAAGTCGCCAGAGGTTCAGAAGGCAGCAGCGGTCTTTTCAGACTCTTCCTCCACCACCACCCAATTACAAAAGGCAGGTGAAACCTGCATCTTGAGGTGGTATGGGGCTCCAGTGAAAGAAGTCTCTCTCAATGATTACAGGTACAAGTCATTCTTGAAATCGGTGGCCACCATCAAGCCTGATTTTTCTTGTCTTCCTCCCACCGAGGGAGCAGTAAAACGGCATTCCCTCCGAACATTCCGCCAAGTTCAGCTGTGGCTGGGAAATGACCTGCCTCCTCTGATGTACGGATGGAAGATTGAGAACGACTACCTGGTCCCAGTGCACAGTGAGTTAGCAGCTGCACCGGACGACATCTTGAAAATGATTTTCTGCTGATGCACGAAATACTGTGCCAGCTCAAAGTGTGGCTGCAAGAAAGCAAGCCTCAAATGTTCTCCAGCATGCCAAAATTGCTAGGGGAACTGCCTGAATGGGGTTCCTCAAGGTGACTGCGAAGATGAAGAAGAACAGGAGAATCCTCTGACCGTTTCATCATACCTTTTCATCGGTCCTTCATACCCCAAGAGAGCAAGAAAATGACTGAATGGTACCTACTGTTGTAATGTTTTTTGTAAATTTACGTAATAAACATCATTTCAACTTAATGGTTGTGTTTTATAAAACTAACCCAATGTCTTGGAGACACTCATATATGCACAAACAGGTCATAGCAAAACATTTTTCCATTCAAATGGTCTAAATCTTCTTTAATTAAGTGTGAGCCACCTGGTCAGCGGGCCTACAAATAAATATTCTAAAATGAACATCTGTGCTATTTATCCGAAACGAAGATAGCTGTCAGAGATCGAAGGTGACCGACATAGCCTGCCGAATCAGTAAGTTGAAGTGGCAGTGGACTGGCCATATTTGTCGCCGACATGATAACCGTTGGGGCCGAAAGGCATTGAAATGAAAACCACGTACACCAAAGCGTAGCGTAGGCCGCCCTTGTGCGTGCCCATTGGGCTGACGATCTGAAGGACGTGGTGGACGGCAGCTGGATGAGGATGCTGGACCGCCAATAGTGGCGTAATATTGGGGAAGCCTATGTCCAACAGTGGACAAATACAGGCTGATGCCTGTATTATGTATTAAAAAGAGCAAAAATTTTATGTATTAAAAAGAGTATGTATTAAAAAGAGCAAAAATGTGAAGCAAAAATGTTTTTTTTTCAAAATGACAGACTTTCAAGAGCGGATATCTCTAAAACTATACAAGATATCGAAAAACTTGACTGAATAAAACTTGTATAAAATTTAATCAGCTTTTACTTTGTCTTAGGCTTTATGTCGCTATAACGCATACTTTGCGAGATATATGCACAAAACCGAAAAAAGGGACCTTCGAACCCCCCCCCCCCCCCCCCCGCCCCCCAACATTAAGGCTAGGAGCAGGGACTTTTGATATGTTTACCTCCTAACTAATCCAAACAACGTTACGAAGTCAAAAATTGTGTTCCAACCATTTCCCTCTATACCTTTTCATTGCTTGGCCTAACAGTTGGCGGATGGTCAATCCGCATGAAAAGAAGGAAGACCATTCACAGTACCGATTTAAAATAAACACGTGGGCCGGAATTTACAACGGTCGAATCGTGGGCCCAGTAGAACTGCCCTCAGTTCTGAATGGACAAAATTACTTGGAATTTCTGCAAAATACTTTGCCAGTTTTGTTAGAAGACGAGTCACATCTCAACGAAGCATACCCCAGCCGTTGGATTGGCAGACTAGGCCCCATTCTGTGGCCACCAAGGTCGCCAGACCTTAATCCACTCGACTTCTTCTACTGGGGCTGTTTAAAGGATCGAGTGTACGCAAAGCCCATTCACAATGAGGGAGAACTACGCGAACGAGTGACACAAGCCGCCAGAAGCATATCGGCACTCAGCCTGCGCCGACATTTTTTGAAAAGGTGTCGTTTATGCATTCGCACAGGCGGGCTTCAGTTCGAACATTTGTTATAAGGAGATATTCTTAAAAAAATTGTATCACTTTTTCTTGTCGGTATACACTTTTTTATAATAAAAAAAATAATCACTTCTTCACATTGTTTTAATTAAAACTCAACAATTTTTACTTTTATAGCATTTTAGTTCAAATTATGGAAAGTGAATATTTTTAAAAATCCATTCCAGCCGGTGGTCAAGGCCAATAACTAGTCTCGCCCTTATGAAAGTGGTCAAATGTTATACATTTTTGGAAATAACATTAAATGAGCAAGTTTTCGAAATAGTTTATCATTCCCACTCCATACTTTTTTTTTCATCACAGAGATCCAAAGTTTAAAGATTTTTTTCGAATTTACACAAGAAGTGAAAACAAAGTCTTGCCATTTAAATTTGGTGTAACTTTTCTAAAATGTTTGGTAGCCAATTCATGAAATAGTTATTTTTAAATAATATTCTGAAAATAAAAAAATTCTTAACTGAAAAATAAAGTAATGACAGCAAAAAAAACAGGGACGGGAAGATGTTTTCAAATTTTTTTGAAAAAGTTAATTAACTCAAAAACCATCGAACTTTTGTTTCACCTATGTTTATTTTATTTGATAGGAATTGGACTAAGCTACCTCCCATAACAATTTGATTCGCTTATTATGGGACACCCTGTATACAGTCTAACATGTGGGCCAGCGGGCTGCCTGATGCATTTTGTACGCGAATTTAATTTCATGTGTCCCTTCAGTATGTCCCTTCTAAGAAAGGGGGTGGAACTAGATCCTACTTTATGGACAAAAGAATGAAAAAATTTTGAAAAAATATTCATTATAATTATAAATGGACGTTTTAAAAATGTTGTTTCCTCCCAAGGACACTATCTATAAAATATGTCGTAGTAATTTTTTTTAAAATAACGTCTCCGTTTCACCTAATTTTTATTCCTATTTACCATTCCCTATTCCATTAAAAAAAATTGCATTGCTCTATCTTTCTATCATTGCACCTATACAATAATTTCTACGAGCACTTTGGTTTTATTGTAAACCTACGGAAAAAATGAGGAGTAAGATGACAGTGGCGGTGTTATATCCAACTGTAGCGGCTGCGCCAGCACCAGAATCAAATGAAGAGCAAACACTTTTACTAATAAATATTATGTACGAGAATTGTTTACACGGTACGAGAATTTTACAGATTTAGTACAAGAATTTTGATTCTTGTACTAAATCTGTAAAATTCTCGTACCATTTAAACAATTCTCGTACATAATATTTGTTGTCACTGCGGAGTGAATGTGTTAAAAAACTGGTTACACTAAAATTTTGCTAAATTTATCAATATATTTAAATCAGATTGCGTAACATAAGTAGTGATAAAACAGCTCATAAATATACAATTGATCAATCTGGTACAGCCATTTGGTTTTCAGAATTCGTAAGACTTTACGAAAAGGGCTTGCCTTTCCCTAAGGGGCTAATGAACGCAATCATTCTTAATTTTGTAAGTATCTAAAATAGGCAATGAATGAAACATGATTGGACAAAACTATTGTATTCAAATAATGTCCCAAAACATTGACAAAATAAGATCACGGTGACCTTTAGTAACATGAACATACATATATCGTACATAAAATAAAATCGCAAATACGGTGGTTTTGGTTTTGAACACATTTATCAAAAGCCTAAAATTTCTTAGCAATCCTGTCTTAGTCAGGGAGATACCTACTCGTTCATATACATATACAAGCTTGTTGGATTCGCAACATTAACTTATCAATTATTGTATGTAAGTATTACAAATAATGATTTTACATAACTTTTCTACAAACGGAGAATTAAAAAGAAAGTTGGTTTATATATTATTATGTTGTATGTTGATATAAGATACTTACTGTCTATGGCGTTTTGAATATCGCCAGCTAATATCATTAAATCCTGTAAAGTGTAAACCATCAAAATAGGCACTAAAGACTACTCACCGATAGCCGTTTTGGTTCGCACATTCCTGGAGTAGCACATGGGATGGAGGATGGCCCAGTACCTGTCCACAGACACAGCTACCAAGCAGAAGATGCTGATGGTGCACAGCATCACCAATAGGGATACCGTGAAAAGACACGCATGAAGATTGCGCGGCAGACCCACTGACGCCAGGATCGCAAACGGTATCCCAAGCAGTCCAACCAACAAGTCCGCTAATGCCAGAGATACTATGTAGTAGTTCGTTCTACGACGCAGTCTTCGGTCCCTTCGAAACACATGGATTACCATAGCATTCCCAACCACTGCCACTAAAGCCACTAGGATCTCCAGAACTGTATACGTTACGTACAGCTCAGGAGTTGGCGACCTGTAAGCACCAGGCGACACAGTCGTCGTTGCCTCCTCAAACTCCATAACACTCGTCTCTTCAGACATTTTCCCGATTAACTACCTACTCATTGAGAAATAAACATCTCTCCACTGACATATCAATGTCATGGTAAACCGGAAGGTGTAAACATTAGATTTAATTTAAACTGTTGATGTTGAATCCACAACAACTACTGTTCCTCTTCCTTGCTTCGAATAAACACATTACGAACTTTTTAAACAAATTATAAGTCCGCGAAATTCGATTTCGGTAATCACTGTTAAAAGGTCTACTGCCAACACTATCGAGGAGTTTGTGTTATCAGTAGTCGTATCATGAGACGAGAGGTGTTGGACATGTGTCCCGCGCGCAAGAAGTGCTTCCCGCCACTGAGAGAATTGGCGCGAACCGGCGAGCGTCGTCGGGACGGGCGGGCGGATGGATATCACGCCGACGCGTTCACACCACTTGTTGCGTCGCGGCGCGGCGGATAAACGCTGGCTAACCGACCGACCGCCAATCCCCTTGCTATAATCATTGCCATGGTCACTCATCACAGCGGCAACGATTGCCTACCTATATAAATTATTATAAGTTGTAACAAAATAAATTCAAATAATCACAAAGTACACAAAAAAAAATATTTTACTCATAATTTAAACAATTCATCTGTAAATACAGTAAAGAAATGCCATCGTAAATTCACACTGATTACTATACAAGTCAAATGCGACTCATATTACGCACACTGAAGTTCACATAGAGTTAAATATAAATATAAATAAATAATTATTTATTGCAATAATCGGTCGGCCATATGCATAGGAATACCCATATTTAACAGAGATTTTCGGTCCTTATCCTCCAACTCTGGATTAAAATGCAATAACGCCTCCCAACACATCTCACTTAGCTTTGGTATACACAACCATACTTTATACATAGTATTATTTCTACAAGCAGCCTCTTCTTTCGGCTCTATACCTCCAAAAACATACATACACCCAAACGAAGTCACAGCAGAGGAATGAAAGTACACAGGATTAGGAAAAATAGTCTTATACATTTGTATCCACTGCAAATTTCCTTCTTTCATGTCTAGCCTCCAAACATCATCGAAAACAGACACTCCATCTGATCCACCAGCAACAAATACTTGAATACCATTATCTGTCTCAATCTGAACAGCACTGTGACACTTTCTGGGCACCGGAGCTGAGATAAAGTCTGAATCTGTATCGTCAGGTTTGGGACGTAGATGCTCCCACGTGCGGGAATCGAGATCAAAGCAGGGAATTTCCATTAGTTCAAAGGCCCAGTCTCCTGTACCTCCTCCTATTATGTAAAGTTTATTTTTTACTCTGACCACTTCATGCCTATATCTGCCCATGGGCTCATTTTCATGGCCTGTCCCTACAAATACTGGATCCCAGACTAATCTTCGAAGGTCAAGCCTAAAAGAAATGCAAAAAATATTTGTCAATTCTTGAATTACTTGCTGACACAATATTTTAGTTATTTATGTTATATGTCATTCCGAGGGCAGCTGGAAAATCGGTCAATGATCTTTGCATATTTTGTACTGGACCCAGTACCACGAAATGCAGTGATTTTCATCAAGCAATAAAGATTGTATGCCAAGTTTGACATCGTTTTCTTTTGACATGTACAATTTTTCCAGCTAACCTCGGACTAGACTATACAAATAATATTTTGAATCTTTAGGCATAAAATTAAGAAATGTTTTGAACACAGATATGCAAGACAAAGAAAATTCTTACCTATAAATATCACAATTGTAAGCGAAGCCATTGGTGCCTCCTATTGTGTAAAAATGACCATCATGAACCAGCACAGCCTGACCATATTGACCATTCGGTCTGAGCCCCCGAACATTAGCAACCTGCAGCTTGGCATCTCCAGGACATGTACGCCAAGTAATCAAATCATTACTGCATTTGTTTCCAAATGGAGCTCCAGTGCCACCATAAATCTAAATATTTAAAAACAAAAATAAAACTCTTGTAGATATCCACACATACTAAGACATATGTATAGTTTACTATGCCCAACTGGTTTCATTGTTCAGCATTATCAAGGTTGTATTTTTAAATGAAATATAATTTATAACAACTTATGCTGTCTCATGTTATATTACATGCTATAGATGACAATAACACTTTCATTACACATTATGGAAGAGAAGTTTCTCAGAGAGATTGAATCAAAGCTAGGTCCCAATTAAAGTTAAACTGGAATGTTATAGAAAATATGAAGTAGGTATGATGGATAACATTTTGGAAATATGCTTGTGTATTTGTAACCAAAGCTTTGCCTGCAATCTACACAAGACACATTTAGAAGTACAGAGGGAAGATCGGATAAGACATACCATAAGATAACTCCCATTCATACACATTGCGTTGGAAGCTAATTCCTCTGGCATATTCTCAACGACCCTGTGCTGCCTCCAACGCCGGGTGCAAATAGAAAAACTCCACAACTCCTTAAAAAGTGGCCGTTCCGGGGTCCATGTAGCTGTCTCCCTGTTTATATTTGTATGAGGCAATGTAGGGTTATAGCCGCCAAAACAGTAGATCCTTCCATCGTCACAAGCTATCCTGTGTCCACTACGAGGTCTGGGAACCTCAGATCCTCTAGGTTTAACTTCGGTAACCTTGTATGGCGTAAAGACGTAGTCTTCTTTGGAGTTAGACATGGCGTTCGCCGAAGATAAGTACGACTTTGTTAACCCTATATTGGTTGGTATTGTATTCAATTACTGGTTTAAGCACTTAAATCACAGTAATTTTCGCATTTCTTGGTCTTAGAACCGTATGGGTAAATGGATTGGTTTTTTTTGTTTGACACATCTTTGACAGATGACTGGGTGTGTTCCGTTTTCTGTCGCATTAACGCGTGCGTATTTTCGACACACAAGGAAAAATTCGATTTGCATGACGTCATTCGGATGTACTCAGATAAAAACGGGCAATTTACGGTCTGAGATGCTATTAAAGCTTCTGTCTTCTGCACGCATGACGTTTGACATCCAATTTTTCTCAATGATTTTTGACTTTTGTTGGTGTACGTGACCTCCTCTATGAAGTGACCGAATCGTGGGTGTTTTTGGTAGAAAATATTGGTTTATATCTGTTTACATACACTCACGCCTGTCTTCCAGAAGAGTAGGCTGACTACATGATTATTTTCATTTGCGACGATTCTCTAACACACATTATTCGCTTCTTCCACATCATCAATCTAGTAATACAAGCTCTTCTATTTCAAGTACATACTTTTTATTCTAAGGGCTTACGGCAATATTAGTATCAAAAGCTGCATTTTAGGCAGAAAGCAAGCCGCTTTGTCCAGTAATACTAAGGACCAATATGAATGATTTCATCCGAGGAAATGAAAATTTCATTCACTAGAATTCAAGATGGCGGACGTTTTCCAACATGGCGGCTGCATAATTTAAAAAATTTATAGAATCAAAACGGCTTCACCGATTTTAATTATTAGGGTGTCAATCAATTTGTGTTGACATATTGAATAATAAAAAAAATATACGATATAAAAAATTAAAGATGGTAGCTGAATATTAATAAAATTATGAAATTTTCTAAATATTTTTTTCATTCTTATGATAATAACAACCAAATTTTCTATGATATGGTCACATGTTTTTATAATTTAATAAATTATGATAATATTATCTACAAAACTAAAAAAAAATCTTGAAAATCCGATGAGTAGTTTTTAAACTATACGCATTTCAAAAGAACCGCGCGGTTTCGAATGTCATCACTGCACGTGATGTGATGCATCATAAAATCAAAACGAGTGCACCAATTTCAGTAATTTATACATCAGATGATTTGTATTTATATCTTGTAATTTATAAAGTCTTGTGAAAACCGGCCAAGTGCGAATTGGACTCGCGCACAAAAGGTTTCGTACCAAGTACACAACTGTTTATTTGTTTTAGTCACAAGTTACTAATTTCATTATGAATTGATGTTTCAATGTTTTGATTTCCTACAGTAGGTATGATTTCTCATAATAATAACATACAGGAATTTCGAAATTCCTAACTAGTTTAGTTTTTGAGATAGACTCCGTAATAAAAATGTTCTAAAACTAACAGAAGGCCCCATTTCTTTATTTTTTAAGGTATAAATTAGCATTAAATACATTAATCCTCTGTATCTAAAGCTTCATCCGATGTGGTTGAACTGAAAGAAGAAAAAATTCATATGAAATCAGCCCAGAATGTACCTATATCATCAATTATCATATTTTTATAAGTAAAAATTAAAGAGATACCTTTCGTTTTTGCAGCTGCCTTTGCATGTGCTGCATTGCATTGTGCAGGGTAGATCCACCCGTCGACACGAGCAACGCATTGTTTCGCAGCCTTTTTTACAACCGCAATGGTCTAAGTAAGATAACTCATGCCATATCTCCCTGGCTTCAGACCATTGTGGTACCCAACTGTCATCAGATGATTTCCAACCCCAAGAGGATGGAAATGGCACAGCGGCATTGTCGAGAATAATGGAAGTGCCCCATAAGTGTCCCGCTTGATAGGTGGCACGGAGCACGTGTTTTTGTAATGCCGCCGATGTTGGTGGGATGCTTGTTACGAATTTATTCTTGGTAGCAAATAGTTCCTTGCGTACCAAGTTGACCGACGAATGCGCTGTTTGTGAATCGTACAGGTAGCAGGTGAACTTTTCCAGCATAGCCATAATTTATTTAGGAAGACTTTGTATTGGCTGCGATATTTCTTTTAAAGCTGGTGTAACTTCAGGGTGTGACAACCACGTTTTGAAGCATGACTTCTTTCCTTATGTATGGAAATAAGAAGTAGTGTCACAGCCTGTAAAGGCGTGAAAGCCACGAAGAGCAGTTGATCTGTCAGGGCCCAAAGTGTTGGCTATTTTATGAACTTCGACATAACGGCGTTTATTTGCCGTCCCGGTCAATAGCCACAATTTTTGCAAGCCACTCTCAGTTAAAGTTTTATAAAATGATATCAATAACACCAAAACATTTGTGTCGGAAGATCTGACCAAAATACGCGTGATTCCCTGTTCTGCCATATCCTTTGCGTGAAGTACGATGCGGCCATCGGCTTCTTCTGCATGCGTTCCTTTTGTTTTTCCAGAAATTGCGGTGCGAGTGTAGTCTGAAGAAGTCACTAGATTAGCAACATTTGTCACCACATTAGTAGCATCAAAGTCATTCAGGAAGGCTTGCCCCAGAAACTGAAAAAGCTCTGATTTATTTTTTTCATTTCGTAAAAAATCTGACCAATCAGAAGGTAAGATATTATTGGCAACAACTTGACGTCGAATTCCAGCTCCTCTTCCTTCTCGTTCTTGTCTTTTTAGGCTTTTCGGGAGATAATGATTCCATACAAGGTCTATTCTCTTTGATTTTACTTTTTGCACTAGTTAGGGGAGCTTGATCTGGTCAAAAATAAAATTAAAAACCAGATTTCAGTTTCTGAGGCAAGCCCTCCTGAATGACTTTGATGCTACTAATGTGGTGACAAATGTTGCTAATCTAGTGACTTCTTCAGACTACCCTCGCACCGCAATTTCTGGAAAAACAATAGGAACGCATGCAGAAGAAGCCGATGGCCGCATCGTACTTCACGCAAAGGATATGGCAGAACAGGGAATCACGCGTATTCTGGTCAGATCTTCCGACACAGATGTTTTGGTGTTATTGATATCATTTTATAAAACTTTAACTGAGAGTGGCCTGCAAGAATTGTGGCTATTGACCGGGACGGCAAATAAACGCCGTTATGTCGAAGTTCATAAAATAGCCAACACTTTGGGCCCTGACAGATCAACTGCTCTTCGTGGCTTTCACGCCTTTACAGGCTGTGACACTACTTCTTATTTCCATACAAAAGGAAAGAAGTCATGCTTCAAAACGTGGTTGTCACACCCTGAAGTTACACCAGCTTTAAAAGAAATATCGCAGCCAATACAAAGTCTTCCTAAAGAAATTATGGCTATGCTGGAAAAGTTCACCTGCTACCTGTACGATTCACAAACAGCGCATTCGTCGGTCAACTTGGTACGCAAGGAACTATTTGCTACCAAGAATAAATTCGTAACAAGCATCCCACCAACATCGGCGGCATTACAAAAACACGTGCTCCGTGCCACCTATCAAGCGGGACACTTATGGGGCACTTCCGTTATTCTCGACAATGCCGCTGTGCCATCTCCATCCTCTTGGGGTTGGAAATCATCTGATGACAGTTGGGTACCACAATGGTCTGAAGCCAGGGAGATATGGCATGAGTTATCTTACTTAGACCATTGCGGTTGTAAAAAAGGCTGCGAAACAATGCGTTGCTCGTGTCGACGGGTGGATCTACCCTGCACAATGCAATGCAGCACATGCAAAGGCAGCTGCAAAAACGAAAGGTATCTCTTTAATTTTTACTTATAAAAATATGATAATTGATGATATAGGTACATTCTGGGCTGATTTCATATGAATTTTTTCTTCTTTCAGTTCAACCACATCGGATGAAGCTTTAGATACAGAGGATTAATGTATTTAATGCTAATTTATACCTTAAAAAATAAAGAAATGGGGCCTTCTGTTAGTTTTAGAACATTTTTATTACGGAGTCTATCTCAAAAACTAAACTAGTTAGGAATTTCGTAATTCCTGTATGTTATTATTATGAGAAATCATACCTACTGTAGGAAATCAAAACATTGAAACATCAATTCATAATGAAATTAGTAACTTGTGACCAAAACAAATAAACAGTTGTGTACTTGGTACGAAACCTTTTGTGCGCGAGTCCAACTCGCACTTGGCCGGTTTTCACAAGACTTTATAAATTACAAGATATAAATACAAATCATCTGATGTATAAATTACTGAAATTGGTGCACTCGTTTTGATTTTATGATGCATCACATCACGTGCAGTGATGACATTCGAAACCGCGCCGTTCCTTTGAAATGCGTATAGTTTAAAAACTACTCATCGGATTTTCAAGATTTTTTTTTAGTTTTGTAGATAATATTATCATTATTTATTAAATTATAAAAACATGTGACCATATCATAGAAAATTTAGTTGTTATTATCATAAGAATGAAAAAAATATTTAGAAAATTTCATAATTTTATTAATATTCAGCTACCATCTTTAATTTTTTATACGGTATATTTTTTTTATTATTCAATATGTCAATACAAATTGATTGACACCCTAATAATTAAAATCGGTGAAGCCGTTTTGATTCTATAAATTTTTTAAATTATGCAGCCGCCATGTTGGAAAACGTCCGCCATCTTGAATTCTAGTGAATGAAATTTTCATTTCCTCGGATGAAATCATTCATATTGGTCGTTAGTATTACTGGACAAAGCGGCTTGCTTTCTGCCTAAAACGCAGCTTTTTTTCCTAAGCCCTATGACTATTTTGAGTGTTCCCTTCTTCAGTATGTCGCCAATTTACCCTTCTACGAGTTTCGTCACTCTTTCTATTATTTTATTTCAGAAACTGGCCCTGAAGAGATCTACGAGTACTTGCATTTTTCTACCCTAAATTTGTATAAGATCGATTATAAGATGAATTTATTTTTGCAATGACGTTTTCTTTAAAACGGGGTGTTTTTTTTTTATACACATTACCATGACATGATCGCAACAACAAAAAACAGCTGTTTCATACATTTTGGTCGAGTAGTTATTAAACTTTTTTATGGAATAGCCGTAGTTTTGGCCTCATAGTAAAAGTTGTTGAAAAAGGGTTATCATTTACATTCTGTTTATCACACAGTGACTACCATAACATACATAGCAGTGCCCAAGGGCGGATCCAGAATTTATTACCGCCGCCGGGGGCCCCAAGTGCCAGACAGGTAAGTGTCCCCCGTAATATTGCACTAATAGGTATCTTTGGAATTACCAAATTACGTGTTTGGTAATGTATGTACTTATGTACGAAAAAAGAAACGAAAGCGGTATCGTATTAATCTCCGAGCTCCTTATTTTGTTTGTACCGTCTTCTAGGGGGGGGCACGTGCCCCTGGATCCGCCCTTGGCAGTTCCCATGCCCAATCAAATGAAACAAAGCCACTTGAGAGGTGAGAATACGCCCAGGCTGGACCAACGATCAATAATACAACAAAATACATATTGTTTTGCTCAGTTTTTATTTTCCACAAAACAAGATACAAAGCTTTGTTAAATGGAACACTATTTAAGCAGGATTTTCATTGCCCATTTTTTATTTTTGTTGATTATTTGTTTGTTAGGAAACATGATTAAATAATTGAAATTAAATTAAAACCCCTAGCTTAGACTGTTAGACCCCAAAAAAGGCATCAGTTTAGTTTTCCGGAAGAAAGGATGCCACTTGCCACAATTGTTTATTGGACCAATATCTACCGATAAAGATCGGTAGCCTTCGGGAGCCTCTTCAATTTGGGGGGAGGAGGGCGTTCAAAGACGCACTGCGCCAAGCGTCATTTAAAAAAAATTAACTGTCTGAGTTTGTCAACTACATCAAGATGGGTGTCTTTTTCAGGTAAATTAAGGACGTAGAATTCATTTCTGACATAAAAAATTGTGATATTTTAAGTAATTTCTTGAAAATTTTTACATACATTAAAATTTTATGAAATACATTTTACTTTCAGGCGCCACCAAAAAAAAACCTCAGGTTTTTTTAAGTAACAAAAAATACGTTACGAAAGCCTATTTTATGCAGATAAATAAAAATATAAGTTTTATTGGATTTTTAAAGGAAAAAAACCATAAAAAAAATAAAATAATGTCGGTGAGCTCTTATTTTACTACTACTTATTAACTAACCTGATAAAAGTATATCTATGTATAGTGTATTTATAAAAGTATATATATGCATAAAAACTATAAACACGTAAAAAATGCTTTTCTATGGTTCTAAAAGAGTATTAACTATTTAATTATCTTTTTCATTTTTTGCAGCTTCTACCATATATAACAAATAGTTCTAGGTGTGAAGTAAGTAAATACTGCTGTAAGAAAACAATTGTGTTCCTGGTCACGAGTACCAATCTTTAACAAATAGGTTCTGGGCTAGTCCTATCTTCTGTAAGAGAAATAAATATCCTGCTTATAGATGTATATACATATGTGTTATGTACAGTCATATGTACTTATAATACTTAGTATGTATTTATTTAATAATTAAAAGATGACCGCTGGAAGCGGTACAATCCGTATAATGAGGTTATAGTAATGCATATATACCTCTCTACATCTCCTACGTTTTTATGACATACTTGAGGAGTACATCGATTTATTAATTACAAATTAAATCATTGGCCGTGATTTATTTGTGTGATCGTCTAGTAGATTAAGACGTTATGTTACAAAACGGTTATGCTCAAAACAATGTATATCATAATTCAACAAAGGAAAATAAAGTATTCAAGAAAAACTAATGTACTAGGTATTTGTTAAATGATACGATTTAGCTGTATTCTGGAACTCAGCTATAGTTCAAGATTATTGCCATTGAAAATCCAAGGGAAAACGAAACACATTAATGACGAAATCACTATGTAAAACCACTTTTGATTCGACATTCCGTAAGACGTTTAACGAATAACACTTTCATAGCTTCGTAAGTTGCGCGCGACGTTATATTTCTAATTAGATAAATGATTATGTAATTATCGGATAATATAGTAAAGTGTATGGGTGTGTGTGTAAAATATAATATTGCAGTTGTCTGGGTTAGAAAAAGGGGTTGATGAAACGTAGATACTCGAGGCACGGTGGCTGCACGCTGTACGTTGATTTAGCTAGACTTTTGGTATTTGATGGGATTCTAGACCCAGATGAGTCCAGAATGAAGTGGGGGTTAAATTTATTTTAGCACAGTTGCATCTTTTTTGCATCCTACTTTGCATTGACACCTTGTTATCTCGAGGCAAATGCTGTCCGCAGCTGGGTTGTCAGACCAGTGGGGTATCTATTGGCTATTTTTCTGCTTCCAGCCCCAATCGGGGGGACTAGGGAGAATTTGTTGCAGCACTAAAGCCTGGCCCCACTCATGAACTCCCTGGCAAACTGCGCGTAATATTTTCTCCAGGATGACACGAATAAAGAAGAGCTGTTTGGACTCCTGTCGTTCAAATATCACCCGATGGACTTGCCCATCAATAAAGAAATTGATGTAGTGAAGGGTAATCTGTTCTTTCCAATGTTGCTCGTGAACTGCCAAAATTGGAGCCTTTAACTTGAACTTTAACTTTAAATTTAACTTGAAGCGTCTGACACGCGAATGATGGTTCACTTGGCGGATACAGTAGACCAGGGTCATACGAAGTTAATGCACAGCAAACACCGATGTGTAGTTATCGCTCTGGCATGTGTACTTAAATTGCCAAAATTAGAGGTATTATGGGTTCATGTCGTAACAGGGAAAAAGCACAATTTTTTGGCATGCCTCTAGATTGAATCAGCTCTAGGTATAAGCGTTTCTTTTAATAGTCAAGAATGTATAATATATAAATAATCAGTTTAATAGCGTGAGTGTGTATAAGACAATTTATTTTGTTTAAAGGTCCTGAAAGAGCGGAGGTCTTGCCTGTGTTCCACGAACTTAGTGGATGGGATACAGTATCGTCTTTTAACGGCAGGGGAAACAAAAGTACTTTTGAAGCATGGAATTCATTCTCTTTTGCCACTAAAGGGTTTAAGGATCTTAAAGATGGCAATATAAATGAGGCAGAGATTGTGCTACATAAGTTTGTCATAGACATGTCTGATAGGTATGTTAGCCAATTACTGAGTACTAACTAAAACATTAATATGAAGTTAAATTCATCGTAGCGAAAAGTCATATTACATGAACTTTTTCAGATCAAGTCCCTGTCCCTGCACGACTATCAATCATTGCCGTAAATATCTTTTTACAAAAACAGATCGGCAAATTGAAAATTTACCACCAACAGAAGCGGCCCTTTGTCAGCATATTTTACGCGCAGCTTGCCAGGGAGTTCATGAGTGGGGCCAGGCTTTAGTGCTAGAACAAATTCTGCCTAGTCCCCCCGATTGGGGCTGGAAGCAGAAAATTAGCCAATAGATACCTCACTGGTCTGACAACCCAGCTGCGGACAGCATTTGCCTCGAGATAATAAGGTGTCAATGCAAAGTAGGATGCAAAAAAGATGCAACTGTGCTAAAATAAATTTAACATGTACCGAATTGTACCACTGCGGTAGAGGCTGCAAAAAATGAAAATGAAAATTAAATAGTTAATACTCTTTTAGAACCATAGAAAAGCATTTTTAACGTGTTTATAGTTTTTATGCATATATATACTTTTATAAATACACTATACATAAATATGCTTTTAATACTAACTTTTAATAATAAAGTATACTAAGGTTGGCTGGAAGAAATCGCTTTAAGTGATAAGTCCGCCTTTTTACAAAATTATGTTTTCAATTCTCTGTTTTCTTTTATGTCTTTTGTAAACAATAAAGTGTCAATTCATTCATACTTTTATCAGGTTAGTTAATCAGTAGTAGTAAAATAAGAGGTCACCGACATTGTTTTATTTTTTTTTATGGTTTTTTTCCTATAAAAATCCAATAAAACTTATATTTTTATTTATCTGCATAAAATAGGCTTTCGTAACGTATTTTTTGTTACTTAAAAAAACCTGAGGTTTTTTTTTGGTGGCGCCTGAAAGTAAAAAGTATTTCATAAAATTTTAATGTATGTAAAAATTTTCAAGAAACTACTAAAAATATCTAAAATTTTTATGCCAGAAATGAATTCTACGTCCTTAATTTACCTGAAAAAGACACCCATCTTGATGTAGTTGACAAACTCAGACAGTTAAATTTTTTTAAATGACGCTTGGCGCAGTGCATCTTTGAACGCCCTCCCCCCCCCAAATTGAAGAGGCTCCCGAAGGCTACCGATCTTTATCGGTAGATATTGGTCCAATAAACAATTGTGGCAAGTGGCATCCTTTCTTCCGAAAAACTAAACTGGATGAGCTAACGGACCCAGCTACCCAGACGTCTTTAGACTAAGCGCGTTTGTGCGCTCACTCATATTTGTTGTATTCGTGTTATTACGTTTTTTTTTTTCTAGATGAATTTCGAATCCGTTTTCAAGTTCGTAATAAATCACGAATATGAGTGAGTGCACAAGCGCCCTAAAGGGCGATGCACACCGAATGCGTATGGAAAGGAATTGTGAAGTGAGCGTGCAACACCATTTCCGTTAAAGTATTGTATTTTTTCATACAACTGGTGCATGCATTCAGTATGCATTGCCATTTAATGAAAGTAAATCCATAAATACTATCAATTATAATAACAAGCAATAGAGCATATTTTCTTAATATCCGCACTGAGAGGTGATTGGACCAAGATATTGGAAAAAATATTTTTATTGATTAGTATCATCAGTTGACAGTGGTAACAAAATTAACAACCTTTATAAATATAGAGCAGCTAAGAAAACGATAATTGCATCAACATTATGAATTAAATTACATACAAATCTATTTAACAAGCACAAGCAATATAGTCACTATTATCAACGCAAATGCATCAGAATAAAGAACTAATATTGTGAATTTGTACTAGAAACGAATCTAAAAATAACAATATCAATATATATTTTTTTAAAACCATGTGCCTGATTTATGTACAGATCTTTGGAAATTTATATTGAAGAGAAACACTCAAGCTCATCTTAGAATATGTGCAATCGGAAATTTGGCAGTTTTTTTCAGCCAACCGGACGTGCACTAATTTCTTGGTTATTTCATTATCATATTAAGTTAGTCATTAGACACATTTTAGATTTATTAATTTATTTATAGAAACATATAGTCACTAATATATATATAATCTTTTGAGCGTTCAGAAAAACTACTTTTTCCGAAGAGTGGCAAAGATATCTATGTGCATTATACAGAGTGTAAAAAGACTGCGACCATTAAATAAAACCACATAATCTAATGATCATACTGAACAACTCTATGAAAGAAAATACTAGCGCAAAACATCAGAGAAGAAAATATTCAACTTTAACTGAAAGACTAACTAGGAAGGTCTATATTAGAACGCAGCGCGTGAACAGCTGTTTCACTGACAATGCTGCCTCAAAAAACGCCCATATCTCGGTGCGTTAGGGTTCACGCACTTGTTTTAAACTTAAATATTTCCAATGGTTTGCGCGGGTGTGTTTCTTGGGAAAAGTAGTTCAGTATTGTAGGTAGAATATATAGTTTAATTTGAAGGTCTGTTTCCACCCTGTATATTCGGCCGTACCGTAATCTTCAACCTGATGCTTCCCCTCTCCTGGACAGCATCCCTACAACAGTGCTCAACTGCGACGCCGAATGTCGACCCAGACATTTGGCAAATATCGTACGTACCTAAATTAGCCAAAGGCTCCAACAATATCACAATCACAATAAAACAATCCTACACCAAACCAATTCACCAATAATATTTATAATAAATCAAGATTGACACGTCTATGTAATTTAAAATTAATATGACAAAATCTTAGACTTGCTCTAAAAGTCTGAAACTAAACAAATAAAATTCTAACTACTTATTGATACCTGTAAGTGTCGTGTTCCAAAATTGATCGGAACAGTATATTCCAATAGTTATTTTTCCTCTCGTTTAAAACGATTTCGCCTAAAATTTAAAGAATTTAGGAACACAAGAATTAAATTTATATGAAATTTGCTTAGTACAATAGAGAAATAAAACACACTAGCCCGTTTTCACTTACCTTAGGTGACGCCTAAATCGGATGCCTAAATATTTAACTCTCTTATTGAACTCTTGAATATTTATGCATCCGATTTAGGCGTCACTTAAGGTTAGTGAAAACGGGCACAACTACCATACAGTAGTCCAACGAAAGAACCCAGTTATACTGGGTTACACTAAATTATATTTCGCTTATTGCGTACAATAAAAACAGAAAGTGACCACAGCATACAGCAATACTCGTTATTTTGAAACACTCAAATAAGAATTTTTCATCTCTTCCAGTGTTTATGACAGTTTGTCTCAGGGACCGCTTTCTCAAAACCTTCTATCTCATTCTGTCCGAACACAACCTAATCTAATAGCCTTGTGCTTGTCAAATAGATATCTAAGCAGCTCAACCCGCGCGTTGCATTCCCATCGCAAAGAGAACTTTTTGTTTAGCCTTCTTCGTTTTCTTTCCTGAGGGTGCCGCGGCGGTAAGTGCGGGCGCGGCGTGAAGGGCCGCCTCGATGGCGTCGCTGAGGCAAAGGGCGCGGGGGGCGGAGCTTTCGTCATCATCCGGGGAAGGGGAGGGAGCGCGCGCGGGGCGGGACGGGCGCACCTTCCATGTACCGCTGCTGCTGGCCATCTGGAGAATATTGACAATGTTACCTTGATACAAAATACAGACCGCGTAAAACGTCTTCACAGCGCGTTATCTACAAGTAGTGTCCGAAGTGTCTACTACTCTATAGTTTTTAAAGCGTTTAGATTTTTCTTAACCCTTCAAAGGCGCAAGTACAGCGGAACACCGCGCGGCGTTAGAAATCATACCCCCACCAAATTGAGTCGGATGTTCTAGCTCTTGAGATTCTGGCGTCAAGCAACAAAAAAAAATTACCCGTAGTATTTAATAAACCCGAGATGCGTACGGCAAGTTAGATGCTGAAAAGTCTACGGTCAGCTTTAGTTGACGTGAATTGAATGTTATTCACCCGCGGGTCTACCACGTAATTCTGATTTTCATCAACATCAACTTGAGATTGAAATTTGACGTGCGTGCGACGACGACCGCCTAACGTGCCATCTCTTTTGCACGCGTTGGATTTCGCATGCATTTGCTTGAAGTTGATACAAATCGAATTACGTGGTAGGGCCGCCTACTCAGCTACTCAGCCGCTCCGCCTCGCGCGGTTTATCGCGATAAATACGAGTACATAATAGTAGTTTATGCTACTAGGGCGAAAAGGAATAAATTACGAGGATGATTTAAAACACGAACCTAGCGAGTGTTTTAAACGTAACCGAGTAATTTATTGCTTTTACGCCCGTGTATCATACTACGTTTTTCAATGCATAGTGTGAGGAAATGAAAACAAATATAATCTTGTGAACTTTAAATTATAATTGGGTCAAAAGGACTGTATCCAGAGCCGTTAAACAGTGGAAAAAAAAGTATAACATCTATGGTACACAGGAAAGGCTGCAGGTTAGCCAACCATTGTAAATAAATTAAAAAAAAAATAATAATAAAGCCCTAGGGCAAAATAATCGACTTTTTGTTCGGTTTTGATGCATAAAAAGTGGGCCTTTTCGAGCACATGCATTGAAAAAATATATTATATTTCGTCACGACATAAATATCATCTGGCATGTTCGTGGAGGCGCGTACAGATGATTTCTACGCCATAATGAACTGCCTCTATGCTACTTCGGGGCAGTGGCAACGGTATCCTGAAGATGATTGCGGACCGAATGGATAGCTCCATCCAGAAATATCCATTGGGTTATTTAAATAATCAATTTTGTACATGTTCCCTTTGTTTTACTAACCTGATTTTAAGCCTTACACAATAACACTAACCTACCTATGGATTTTTAATCTGAAAATAAACAGTCATTTATTAATTATAAATGCCCGAGGAGGGTGTCAGAGGTGATCCGAGTGTGAACATTGAAATAAGTCACAGTCTCGGTACTCTCGGTCTCGGTACACAGTACTCGGTACACCCGCATTTCACCGACCTTCCTTACGATGTTTTACGTCACCGTTCAGCAATAAATTCTGAAAAACTCATTGGTGCATTCTCGACCGGGGATCGAACCTGGTTCTCAAGATTCCGAAGCCAGTGTTCTAACCCTGAGCTACCGCCGCTATTTATTTATAAATATGTATTAGTACGTGCTATATTTTATTTAGTTTATAGATTTAAAATAAGCTTTTGTTAATATTTATGCACTCGCATCAGTTCAAAGTTAAAAACACATGTTTTCACCACTGTTGACTGGAAGAAATTTCTTTCAGGAATAAGTCCGCCCTTGTCTCATAGCTCTTAATCTCAAGTTGATGTTGATGAAAATCAGAATTACGTGGTAGACCCGCTGGTCTTTTGTGCAATGAAGTGTTTATTCATTCATTCACTTACCTTAGCAAAACTCAATCCAGAAGGCGATGGCGTCACATTGCTAGTGGACGGCGGACTCGGTTCCACCGTCACCGGCTCCATTGCAGGAGGGCTGGAGTACTGCGGCGGCGAAGTGGGGGGGAAGAGGAGCTCGGAGGAAAAGTCTGGTTTGGGAGGACCCTCCATGGCGCGGTGGTACGCTCGCTCGCGGCGCTTCTCCTCGCGCTCTTGACGCAGACGGAGGCGGGCGCGGCGCTCTAGCTCATCTAGAACATTAAACCGATTCTACAAGAGGTGCTCGATCGTATCAGATGACGATCTGGAAGACAGGTGTGAGAAATAAAGCTTTAAGTAGCTTAGCGATACTGCAGCGCATCGGGAATGTTCGCGGAGGCACAGACTGATAGCTTCACAGCAATAGTCCGAATACGTGTGGCTTCCCTTATGAGTCGTTTAAGGGGCAGCTCCAACAGCATCTTGGAGGGCATTGTTGATTGTTGGGACAGTCCCGTTCTGGGATTCTAGAACAGGGTTCACGTGGAGTCACAGTACTTCACCAGGAGGATGTTGTTGTAGGCATCAGTCAATTTAATTGTGTGATGTCTGAAACAGCGACTTCTGCTACCTTTTCTGTGTTCTGTTTTTGTGTTTGTTTTTGTGTGTAGATTAAGATACTAATACAGTTTTTAAGCATATATTGTTAATAAGATATGGATTTCGGTCTGAAATAAATATTTTCTTTCCTTCTTTAGCGCAAAATGCATAACTAACTGTTGATAATACTCCTTGTTTATGATTATACAGGCGGCGGCTCCTTTTGTGTCGAGAGTGGAGATAGCAGCTTTTCATTTAAAGCGGCGGAAAGGTATCAGTCGGGGGAATGACCCACTTTGCATCTTCTCGCTAAACGAATCGGGCCATATTCGGCGGGATCAACGACTAAACGTGCTTGTCGAGGACTACAGACCGGACACTTTTAGTCCTCCTACAGGATTTGAACCGGCATCCTCCGGACTCTTGAAGCAGCAATCAACACAAAAGTAATGTAACAACTTACCAGCGTAACTAGTCAAAGCTTGGGCAGTAACGTGTGGAGGCTGCAAGTCCAACTCCACAATGTCGAAGGGACAGTGCAGCGGCAAATGAGCGGCGTACGGCATGTGCTTGCGAGTCTGAAAACGTTATCAAAAACAATATACAAATAACTGCAACGACTGCCAGTACGTTCTCTTGTATAATCCCCGCAAATCGCTAATGCGCTCGGATGTCATTTGTTTTCGGCCGCCTAGTACTGTTAGCATCGCTGTCGAGTATATTTTGTTCTTATTACCTACCTACAAGTCTATTTCAATCGAACTTGTAATTTTAGTAAACAAAGCGCCATATTGGCATTGTTTATGAATAGACGAACTTACTAGTGATGGGGTTATCGTACTAGTTATCGAAATAGTATTTTGTAAAACTGTGATATAATTTCATAACAGGCTGCACATGTGCACATATGTTCCAATGGCTAATTTGGTCCAGTTGGACGACACCTTATATACGATCATTAAAAATAATATCGTCTTTGCGTGACATAATTTATAATATTTTCAACTAACAATTTCATGAAAAAAAAAACGCGCATTTTTTTTTGCTCCTTTTACCTTTAGCAAGGATCTTAGCTATCTAGTCAAATTGTCGGTAATTTACGGGCTAAACCTTATTGAAGATGTTCCGTGGGAGCATTTGAGGCTGCATTACAAAAAAAAAGATATATTAGTCACTGATTGGTTGTGGGTAGGGAATGCAATCCCGCAATAAAATTTCAATCTCGGTATTTGCGGGACTGATGATTCCTAGTCCTGTGAGATCCCGGTATTCAGAAAACACTGAATGGTAGGCTATCCTTTGACACCATGCGTGACAACCTCTTTCTACACAATTTTCTCTATGAATATGATCAGCAATTATGATTTTCTTTGATAAAGTTAAAGGAGCATGTTACTGGAGAGAAGGTGGTGGTACCGAAGAATTAGACGACGAAGGATTTGGTGGGGCAAAAAGCTGCTGACGTTGATGAGTCGTCCAAATAATTAAATTTTGTTTAAATATTATGTTTGGATTAAATTTACGGCCATGCCCTTAGTAGAACGCCCTGTCGTTTTAATTATTGACCTACACAACTTGCATTTTTCTATCTGTGAATGTTCCGCCATCAAAAAACAATAAAATCCACGAAATATCATAGAAAACTATTTCTCCTGGGCAGCTAAGCCATAAAAAGTATTTTTTATTCAATAAGAACTTATACGAAAGGGTTCATACTTGAGGACCCCAGTCCTCTAGACACCCGTCCTTTAGGACCCCGGTCCTTGAGAACCCCGATAAATTTGATTATCTTTTTTTTGTTTAATTTTGCGATTATCATGCTGGTGTACCATCGATACAAAAAGTGCTTCAAAGTACATTAATTAAATAATGTGTTAGTTTGGTTAATGCAACCTAGTTTAGAGTTAAGCTAATATAATTTTATGTTATTCCATATTTTAGATCCCTAGAAATACTAATGACGACCCAGAAAAGTGGAACCATTGATAAAAATTCTACCTGGCCACTAACTAGTTATAATGAAACAATAGAGCCGGCGCTGCCAAATGTGCAGTTAAATAAAGTAAAAAGTACGCGTGATTTAAAAGCTGCATTATGGACCTAAAGGCGCTGAAATAAGAGCCACTTTATTAGCAACTGCTGATTATTCATTTTGTTAGTTTGACACTTTTGTTGGCGATTATACTTTAAGCGACATTGGCATTTTTTCAAATTTATCGGGGTTCTCAAGGATCGGGGTCCTAAAGGACGGGGGCCTAAAGGATCGGGGTCCTCGAGGAAAAACCCATACGAAAGACTTGACCTACATTTTTTTATTATTATTCTGAATAGTAGAAATTTCTTCGTAACTATTTCTTATAAGAAAAAATATCTTCAATAGCTTGGAATTCTAAGAATTTATAGCAAAAAATAATGTACCATCATGTAGGTCAAGTTTTTCATAATAATTCTTATTGAATTTGCATGATTTACGTGCGGGACTAATCTGGCAAAATTCGTTTTTGATGTTTTATTGTTTTATTTTAAACTAAAGTAGTCACAATGTAATAGGTCCGTTTTGACATATGTCATCGCAACGTATCTATGGATGTGAACCATGCAAATCGGTCAACCGATTCTCACGAGAAATCGATTCAAAATATTATGAGTTTGTTATCGTTTGAAATATTTTCAAGTTTATTGGTTATAATTTCCAGAATAAACATAATTGCCAAAGTCAACGTGAAAGAAAATAAAAACAGTTCAAAAGTAAAGCCTAAAGTCACAAGAAAAAAACACTAAAAACAAACGGGAGCACAACGACTTCCAATATGGTGATAGAAAGATATTTCGGGTGCTAAAACCAGCTTTTAATTTTTTTTCTCTACGAAAAGAATCTGAAATGGAAATTCTTACGTGCCAGTAATATTTTGTAATGTTGTACTTCACTGACCTCAAATTAGATAGAGGCCTGAGCGTTGATAGATATAAAATACTGGCCAGTAAGAAAAATATGTAGGCTTCAAGATGAACAAATTACTCCATGCCTTATAAAAAAAAATACTGCCATATTTCTTACCAGCCAATCTGTCTATTGATAGGATGATTTATGGAAAACTGCCTGTAAACCAATTCATTAATAAAAAAAAATGGGACTTTAAGCAATAAATGCATGTTTTATATATATATATATTTTGTTTTTGTAAACTATAAGTTTAAAAGCTAAGTGGTATGTAACATTATTTAGCACAATTATTATATTATATTTTTCGGTATACGCGACACCGTTACAAATACATGCAAATGTTCAAATCTAAAAAGTTTATATTTGCAAAAAAAAAGGAAATTTAAACTTGGCTTTTTGTGTACTGGTCTCACAAAAGCTAATTACAGATCATTACAATTATTTTATCAATATTAAAACAAGTTAATTATTTTCACGTGGAATCGAATTGAGTCCGTGAAATTAGGCGATTATCTGGTTACAACACTATTATTAAGAAACAATTGACTGAGAATGTAACTGTTTTTCAGACATTGTGTAGTAATTCAAAATTGAATTTTATTTTGGAATATGCGTGAAAATAGTCCTTGAAATATGTTCCGTGATAATTAAAAAACGTTTATTTATTTTCTTTAAACCCAATAAGTTAATAATTATTTGTTAACAGTTTCATTTATTACATGTAAAGTTATATTCTATGGTCGTTCTTATCTGTCAAAACGGGCCTCTTATTTTGTGGCAACTGTAGTTTGTCCTAAAGTTTAGGCCAGTGATATATACATAAAGTCCCTTTCAATAGAATCCGGCAATAATGTAAACAAGATAATTATTAGACAGTTGTCTATGATCATAGTGTTGTACCTACACTGATGTCAAAGTGAGTGATTGTTATATTGTCATGTTGTTATATTGTTAAATTTTGGGCATTTTTCGTTTTTTGGCAGGCGGAGGAGTCTTCGACCCTGATGTACTGGGTTGCGGCTCACTCATTATAACCTAAAAATACCACGTAATAATTTTTCACATTATTATTATTCTTCTTGGATTTATTCGTAGCATCTCTACAAAGAATCTGTGTATGTAAATTATTTTGTGAAGTAAATAAATAATTTTTGTACTTTGTATTTGTATATCTTTATTACATTTTGAAGAATTAATAGTTTAAAAACATTTTTACCTCCTTGTTTCTTGAGAAAGAGATCCAATCGTAAGCAAAAACAAAGTCCGTGATTTCACGCAGAAGTCATCGTTCCAAGAATAAGTCGAACCAAATCGCGAAGAAAATGTCCAAAAACCAAAATACAAAAAGCAAAGTGGTCGATAAAAGGAAACAGAAAATCGCACAGAAGTCGGAACAGTACCCACTAATGAATAAAGCAAGCCAAACCCATACCTGACCAAATCAGCTGTTGCGGCCGGTCGGCCATTACAAATTTTCATTTAAATTTTCATTTCAGCCAGTACAAAAGAGGTTTGTGAAAAGACATCACTAACTTTCCAAAGACAAATAAGACTTCGATGATAAAAAAAATAATATGGCAGTTTTACAAACTATTGAAATTATCGTCATCCGAGTATTTTTTATTAAAATAACTATCATAAAGAAGTCAGTTGGTGTATAAATGATTGTAAGAACAATGTATGGTTCCTTGAAATGTGAATATGATCAGAATTGATATTCAAATGTAAGTAATTTCTGAGTAATCGTATTTAAATTGGTTTGTTTACATTATTGCCGGATTCTATTGAAAGGGACTTTACATATTCATATCGTCATTTATAAAATAATCTTATTATGATATCTGTTTTATTTACACGAACATCACAAACGTTCAAAGATATTAAAAACTTTCGATAAAAAAAAACAATGACAGCTCATCTTGCTGCAAATTCATAATGAAGATTTTTGATTAAGGCGCTACGTAAAAGTTTTAGCGTCCCTGTTACTCCATATGCGAAAAAACCCTCAGTGCGAGTGGGACGGATTCGTGGAAAAGTAGCAAAAAGTCGATTTTTTATTAATATAATATGTACTAAGCTATTTTGTCAAAAAGATTTTCAATGTGACTTTACAAATATCTACATAATATCCACATTTTGAACGCAATTTCACAATGAAATTAATTAGGATTTCAGAATTACAGGAAAAAATAAAACAATTTAGAGATCTTTTCGGAATTAAATTCTATCGAGAAAATTTCATCAAATCGCGTTTTTTTGCAAAGTTGGTTTACTAATAATACAAGTTCTATTTAAATAGTTATTATAATTACATAAGAAAACAGTTAAATTAAATTTTAGTGAGATATATTTCGGGCCATTCGGGCCCGGCATCAGTCACAATTTAAATAGTTATATATTTATGATTTTTCTCATAATGTCTATGATCCCAAGTTAGTGTCATCTGTCTTTGAGAAAATGTTTTTATTACTTTTTTCTGACCGTTCTTAAATAAACGTCATTGAGAATTATTTAGACAAAGTCCCAACGCATTAGCAACTTGCACTTTAGAAACCTTGAATGGATTTAGATGCAGTTTAGATATTTTTGTACAATTTTTGCGCCTTTGCAAGGCTCCAAAGAATGTTTTTTTTTCTTTATAGCGTTCAGAAACCCTATTGGCGATTTTTAGGCACCGATTAGCCCGCCTCTGTTGTCTTGGTGATTCGAACAATCTCGATAGGTCGTTAGGTCATTATTGGTCCACATTTTTTGGCTCTGGTTAGACCGCCTCTGGTGTCTGGTGATTCGAATGTCGCAAAAGGTCATTAGTTCATTATTGGTTCACATTTGTTCCCTGGTTAAGGCGATAGGGCTCATCATGGTGGGACGTAATAATATTCGGTGAAACGTAGGTTAACGAGTGTGGAACACCTCTGTGACCTCGGAGATTCATGTACATAGTGACAATATAAGATAATAAACCTGTTCGACTAGAGACAACGTCTCGCGACGTAGCACTCGCCCTTGGATGACTGGCGGCGCTGCAGCCAGCACGCCCCATGACGCGTTCAGCAAACGCACGTTCAGGCTGTTCAGGAACACTTGCTGACCGTCCTCCGCTGGAAATAGATGGACATCTTTAAGGTGGGCCATCGCGCTCAGCTGCCATATAAATGCTTTAGGTGTTTGTGACACATTCTATTATTATATTTATTATATATTATATAATTATATATTATTTATATTTATTATATTTCTATTATTAAGATAGATTGTAAATAGGTAGTCTAGGTTTTATATGTTTTTATGTCATGACCTGTCATGTCATGTACTTTTATTATATACAAGGTGAATTTTTGATCATCGTCCAAATTCATACTGGTGGCTTGGTAAGTGATCAGTATCATGGATCAATAACAATTTTGGTGAAATTCGTAAAATGAAATTTCGACTCCCCATAGTGATTCACTCGGGAGTGAAACTGAATTTCTATGGGAAGCAGAAATTTCAATTAACTAATTTCACAAAAATTGTTACTGATCCAAGATACTGATCACTTATTAAGCCTCCATTATGAATTTGGACGATGATCAAAAAGTCACCTTGTATATGTCAATGTCTATTTATTTTAATTAAGATACTCAACTGATGCCGGGTCCAAGGTCGGACCCGAAATATATCTTGAGATTTCCTTATTTATTTATCTTATTTACCAGTAAATTTATATATATTTTAAAAACTTTAAAATTTCTATGTTTACCTCACCCCCCACACCGCACTCTGACCCATCTCTCACCAAGAGGTGCAAGATGGCGAGATATTCAAAAAGCGCCGAATTTGTGAAATGGTTTCAGGTAACTGTTTTCCATGAAACGGTAACTGTTTATTTAAAGAAAAGTGTCTAAACTTAATCTTCTTTACCTAATGACGTCCGTATTTTTTCTCTTTTTTTATTTCCAGTTTAGATAAAAATTATAGAACTTGCTAACTTTGTGTAAAAACCAGGCAACATTCACCATTCATCAAATGTTGCTTTTTGGGCTATATAAAAAATAAGCTGTTGACTTCACAATCAGTTTTTACCTTTTATATGAATCTTAAGAAAAATCCAGGCGTAAAGGGCTAAAGGTTAACACGCTCAGCGCCAAGCTTTCTTTAAAAACTAATTAGAAAGAAAACAAAGAGAAGAATTTATTTTGGTAAATTTCTAAATATACAAGGTGGCTTTTTGATTATCGTCCAAATTCATACTGGCGGCTTGGTAAGTGATCAGTATCATGCATCAGTAACAATTTTGGTGAAATTCGTAAAATTAAATTTCGACTCCCCATAGTGATTCACTCGGGACTGGAACTGAATTTATATGGGAAGCCGAAATTTCATTATACGAATTTCACAAAAATTGTTACTGATCCAAGCCAAGATATTGATCACTAATCAAGCCTCCAGTATGAATTTGGACGATGATCAAAAAGTCACCTTGTATAATTTGCTTTGTTAAGCTTTTTTATTTTAGAAGTATATATTATTATATATCCTTAAAAATAATATAGCTTCATTAGCTAATTATAGTAATTATAGATTCTCCTTTAATTAATATATGAATGGAAATGTGGCATTTAAAGAACAGATTTTAGTATTTACCTTGATAAAAGTAAAAGTATTTTGCTTGATTGTCCTTGTCAATATCAGTCACAATGTTAGCATCAAAAACTTCTTCAGGAGGCGGTGTACTCTCAATAAGTGGGAATTCCTCGACTTCTTCAATTTCATCAGTTTTCCCAAACTCTGGGGCATTGGGGTTCAAATTTGATTCAAGGCTGACTTTGGAAAGTTGAACTTGGATAATCTCCATGCAGGCTGCGCCTTCTTCTTCATCAAACCAGTCTATTTTCTTCCCATTTTTTGTTTGTTTTTCATAAATTATAGGAACTTCATCCTTTTTCTCATCTTCAATGGCTTTGGGCTTGTCTACTTGGGAGTTCAATTTCTCTTCTTGGTGCTTGAGCATGTCTAAAGCTTGCTCCATATACACTATTTCTGTAGTGTCAATTTCATCTAATATTTGGTTTTTTAGTTCTTCTCGATCCCTCTTCAGGATATCATAGACCTGCAAAAAAAGTAAATGTGTCAATAACCAGTAACCCTTACAGCAAAGCCTGAGTGTCTATCCAGGGTACATCTGGCATATCATAAAAACACATACATTGAGCTGGAATGCAAACTTTGAGGTGGAAAGCGAGTGTGATAATTTGTCAAACATATCCATTAGATAGTTTATCTGAGGAATAACACAAGTCAGTTTTCTAGAAGTAATTATTTAGTTCTCAGCACACCTGTTGCTTAGTGGCAGAGAAGAGCTTCGAGTATGGAGAATCATTGATGTCTGCGAGTGGCAACACCTTTGCCTCAGTCTCCTCCATCATAAGTCCGCGAGCCGGGGCCACCTCCACAACCGTAGAGCCACGTTGGCGACGCACCAGACGCATCGATACCTGACGGGGGCACATGGTTATGTTAGAAACAAAAATATTGCTGAAGTTTTACACACATAACAGAAATATAAACAGTACAGTTGCAAGTTAGATTGGTAGGAAGATTTTGTCTTTCAGTCAAAAAAATTATAAGATGGAGATCTGTCGTTTTTACCTTCCCCTTTGAGACACAAGCATCAATATAACCATCTCCACCTTCTTCTCTGAGAGACAAGCATGAATATATTCAATGGGAATTTTTGTATGTGAATGTGATGTGAATCAACATTAGGCATCACTTTTAGCTTTTTGAATGCATTATAGTTTTATTCTTTGGCCAAAAATTAACTGTATTCAACCCATTCTAGTTATTTATTTTCTATGGTGACGGCACTGGAGAGAAAAGCCATTTAACAAAATGGAATGTCCGCATCACATCTCTCACCTCCTCAGCAGGGCCCTCCCACTGCAGTATCCTGGCAGGCTTCATCATGTCCACTTTAAAAGGCGCAGCACAGACGGGGCAAGGCGGCGGCTGCTTCTCATGCGAGGCTACATAGTGCAGCGCGCACGGCCAACAGTGTACATGTCCGCAGCGGCCCACGCGGCCCGCTACCGGCGCGCCCAGGCAGATGGGGCATTCTGACTTGCCAGTGCTGCGTACTACCTACGGGTTGAAGTTGGTACATTGGTTGTCTGGACATGACCTTCTTTTTCACTGAACCAATTATTTCATGACCTAATTGGTTGTGCAGTATGCATTGGTCTGGATAGAAAGAAAAAATGGCACCAATTGGAGAGCTATAACTATCCCCCTCGATTGATTGGCTAGAAATGATGTGACAAATAATGTATAGCAAAGCATGCATACCTTTGAAAGTGATAGAGGTATAGATGTTTAAATGAGACAATAAGGTCTCAGGAGGTGTCCCACCTAAACATCATCGGTATGCACTAGAATATCTCTACAGACAGCAGATAAATGTTTATTTTAATGTTTACAATATTGAAAATAATACCTATATAATGAACATTTGTACAATGATGCTTGGCATATTTTGTAAGAATAATAATATAATATTATAGTAACAAGTAACATCAAATAGAAAGCCTTGATTGGAAGATTTAGGATTTACAGGAGCAACAGTGACTGGCAAGTAAAGTCCCATATTCATTTCTCAAATACATATTTTTTTCTTCTTTATATTTATTTCTCAATCCTCATTTCCAATCCCATTCTCAACAAGTGTTAATTTACATCATGTAAGCAGGAGGTCGCAGGTTCAAATCCTGGCCTGAGAAATTTTTTCAAAAATATTTGTGCTTTTAAATTTGTTTCTGATTGACTTCTAGTTTGTAATGTATTCTAATAATTAGTGTAAATGTATTATTAAAAATTGAGTTATGAAATTGATTAGCACCAAACGTTACCTGATAACCTAAATAAAGATAAGAAATAGCAGTACTGTGATGTCATCAGCTTAAACATTATCTGTGTTACTACAAAAGGGTGTTTAAATGGTGTTTAACTTTAGACAGTGTTTAAATCTGTTGCTGTCACTTTTTACAATATGAAAGAAAAGGGGACAACAACAGATTTAAACACTGTCTAAAGTTAAATACCGTTTTGTAGTAACACCTTATATATAAACAAAGTAGCTTACAATTTCCTCAATCTGGTCCCACTTGACTGGGACATCAGGATCCAATAAATTCGCCTTGTATTCTCCGTCTTCCTTCACCACAAACTGACAACTAGAACAACATACAAGCAAGTCCTCGAGTTATACTGTAAAAATGATGATACAGATATCTTATTTTTGCAGTCAAAATCCATCAAAGTCAATCCATCTTTTAAAATGTTTAAAGAAATGGTATGTAAACAGAGTAGATAAATGACATTGTCACAGTTTTGGCAAACCAAAATTTGATTGATTTGAGATCACTTAATGAATTTAGTCATAAATTCCAAATACAAGAAGCAGACCGCCTCCCCTCTGTGGTCTAGATCAGGGGTCAGCTACCGGCAGCCCATAAACCAAAATGCAGCTTCAAAAATTGCATTAATTTTTCACTAATCACTCAATAAAATGTGTAAAACTACAATAATAATGATACGACATTGACTATGCATTTTATTTAAAATATTTATTTATATACAAACACGAGAAACAGCCCTCCCTTCCAACATTTGTGGCCCTCCTAAATCATAAGGTTGCCGACCCCTGGTCTAGATCACATTTCAACCACTAATCCAGATATTGCAGGTTAAAATCTTGTAGGGTCACATTTTTTGTTTGGCTTGCATGTTTCAAGGGCATGTTAAGCTGTGGTTCCATATTTCTGCCTGAATTATGGCAATAAGGATTTGTATTTCACAATCCAAACTCAGAATAATATCCGACACCCCCTTAGGGACTAATTATGTATCACAAAAAGCATTAAATGTAAACTTACCAAGCCTGTAGATACAGGTCATGGTTGTGCGGGTGCACAACAGCAGCCCTCAATGGTGCGTTGCGTCTAGGTACAGGCCCCCTTCGCTCCGGCACCCCACGGGGAGTGTACATAAAGTTCAGCAAATGGTTCAAGTTTTGCTTTTTGCTTCCAGGCACAAACACCGAGCCTAGCTCGGGTTCATCTTCAGCTATCCTGCAATTTTTATACCAATTAGCAATGGTTAATATGCTTATTTCATAATACAGTTCGCATAAAACTTAAATGCGTTGAAGTGAAGTTAGCTCTGGCGAGATAGATACAGAGATAGATGAAAGAGACAGCCAGATAGACTGAGAGAATGATGAATTTCAGAGGCGCATTTAAGACTTATTGGACAGAACTGTAGGTGCAGATTTAAAGCGTTATTAATACCCGGTGATCTCCATTCCACCCACAGCGTAGCCTGAGGGGCCGCGAGCGCGGGGTCGCCTGTCAACTTGCCCCCTCCCCCTCTGAGTAGGCACATTCTTACGAAATGGTTCATTTTTGGGAGCACTTCCAGGTCCTTCACGCTTTTTCGTATAACGAGGCGTAGGCTTATGTGTCAATTCTAAAATAGAGCAAGAACATGTCACTTTAAAGCTGGTATTTAGATCTTTAATTGAAAGACACGCAATATCAAAACAAATCAGTCATCCTGCATGACCTTCATGCTCATGGGAATCTGAATTTCTTACCTGAACTTTTTTTACAGTCGACGGCCGAGGCCCTCGACTGAGGTTGAGAAGATCGATTGATTGATTTCTTGTCCATCTTGGACTCCTCCAACATCCACGAAACCAGCTGAGCGGGATACTCCGCAAGGAGAGAACGATTTTACGTACAGGGCCGACATTTTAGAAAGCCATGTTTATAAAACAACACAAAAATAAATTATCTTTTCCGTCTACAAGACACTTTACCAATCGGTAAATAAAAGAATTTAGAACTTGGTAGCACAAAAAGGGAGTAGGATCTACTCCCTTTCGTCGATATCGACGAGAAATTACAGAAAATCCGAAATCACGTTCGCCGCCGTAAAAATGGCGACCAGATAATTTTTTCTCCAAAAGTGCGCACTTCCGTTATTATTGAAATAATGTTTTATAATGTATTTTGATGACAAAATAAAGATTAATGAATTACTATAATATTTATGATTTTCATTTGACAATTATGTATACCTGAGAAAGATTTTGTAGAATTAAAGGAATTGACATGACTACATTTTTGAAATCTTGGTAGGTTTTTTTTATGGTTATGCTTACTCGGACGAAAATACATAAAAATACTGAAAATAATTTATTTTAAACAAAACAAAACTCAATGTTTATAATTTTAATTTTTCAATTTTAAAAACAAACTTAATATTTTTAAAAATATATATTTGACATAGATTTATGTAGAGATGAATAGTTTTTTATCTCAGTAAAAACAACAGTAATACGCGGGAAAACAAAATTCTCTATGGTTTCTAAAGTAAAGTTTCTTCTTTTCTTTTAGCTTGTTGAGGTGAGTCAAGGAAAACTGAAGGGAAATTAAAATATGAAGAAAGCTAATTTGCCTGTTGAAAATGCGAGTGAACCAAATGAGGAGGCGCGTCAACCATTGGTAAAACCATTTATATTTCTTAACATACCTACTCACATCGTTTATAGCCAACTTTTCCACATAAAATTATAACCTTCCATTTGCATCAATCAAAGAATCAAGATCTAGTATCTTGACTGACTTACACATTTTCATACAGTAATCTTCTTGTCAAAAGAAGGTAGGTTAATTAAGTAAGGTTTCCCGCTTTTACATAATACTGTGTGGTACCTTCACATTTAATTTTGTACTTTATCTATCAGAGTGACGACCGAATCGAAAATTCTACAATGACTCCCATAACAAAGAAGAAACCCGTGCAAAATATAAAGTTTGCTGAATCAGAAACCAATGAATCTCAAACCAGCAGGTAATTTAATTATAAAATATATTAAAAACTATTCTCCAACCATATTTGTGCCCGAAGTAGGGCACCATCATGCTGGGACGTGATAATATTCGTTGAGACGTGTGTGAACGAGTGTGGACTGTGACTTACATTACACAGTCCATCTTAGAGCATATACCAATATCTTAATATTGGTATAAGCAGTCCATACTCGGAAACACCTTTGACCCCCCCTCGGCGATTCTTGTCGTGAATATTCACCTACCAACACCCAATGGTGATGGCCTACGGCGACCAGCCTCAGTCAGTACGGCTCGCACGGTTGCCTGCACTTTATTACCGCGCGCGCGGGGCCTGCCCTCCCTCCGCGCCTCCGGCTTTTTACCTATATACACTCTAGGGGTAGTAACGACAAGACTGTATAGAGTCGAGGTGCGCTGGGTTGGTTTTTGAAAATTATTTATCTACCAGTACAGAAGTCCATTTACGATCCACAAAACACGATTTTCAGTGCATGTTCGAAAATTGACAAAAGCGTGTCCGGCAATAAAAAATGTTACTGTGAGTCACAGTTTGGGCCCCTAAACCCAATACATTGTTATATACTCCAAGTTACGGTAAATTATATTAAAAGCCAACCCTTTATTCATCCATGGGGAATCTCAGGGGTCATGACCTCCCCCCAAAATCATCGACGCCGATTCCAATATCTCCTAAAACTTGATAGTTAAGGAATATTTTGAATATATTATTTATTAACTGCTAAAGTGCCAAAAAAAAATTAAATAAAAAATAGTCGAAAATATAAGAAACTAAAAGGTTTATTATAAAATGCGTGTACATGTACAAGTATAAATTGTATTTGAGCCAAAATGACCTCACTCCCAAAATCGTAGGCTGCGACCGCGCCCGCCAACACCGCAGCCCTTCGTCCTTCGTCACATTTTACTTCCTTGAATTTTTGTTTGTGTTGTTTTTCTGCCTTGGAAAAGATATTGGCACAGTAGATCTTCTGTGATACCAGTGACTTGATGGTAGGGCGATCCCTACAACCCAGCAGGACTTAAGTGATCATTGAAAATTAGTATTACTAGTGTTTGATTGTGTTTAATTAAATTAATGAATGAATGAAAGAAGAGTGACAAAATAAATATTTATATATGTATGGTGGAAGTGGAAGGTGAATTTAAGGCGCCTCTTTACTTTGTCAATAGAGTCATCCAAAAATTACTCTACTGAGAAAGTAATTTTTCTTAAACGGTATGTTTAAATTTTAAGAAAAAAATTTAAAAACTATAAAGAACAACTTCATTTAAGGAAATTATTCTCGCGTATAAGAAACAGCATGAAAATAAAGCTGCTTTTAGACTAAAATTAAGTAAAATTGGTTATCTCTATGAAATCACTAATGGTATTTGAATGGTTCTTCACTTAAATACAGGGAAAATATGGCATATAAAAAATTAAATATCGAAATTTTTTTCCGTCCAAAGTATTTTTTTTCCTATTTTGCGCTATCCGGAGACCCGCAGCGACGCGACGTCGTCGTAATGCAGTGCGCGCTGATATGAACCTTACTTCAATAATATAGTTTCTGTCGATATTTGTACCGACACAGGTCGACTCTAGGTCGTTGGCGGCTACCTGCCTCTTTAAAGAAAATGGGGTTTTTTCGAATCCATTTACTTCACTATAACGTCATCTACGTATTTCATTTTTGGGTAAATGTTTATTGAGTATTTGATTAAGATTCTCACAGGAGGAAAACGCGATTGGATGAAATTTTCTCGATAGAATTTAATTTCGAAAAGTCCTCTTTCTTGTAATTCTGAAATCCTAACTAATTTCATTTCGAAATTGCATTCAAAATGTGGATATTATGTAATCTCTCCTTGAAAATATTTTTGACAAAATAGCTTAGTACATTTTATATTGATAAAAAACCGACCTTTAGCTTGGTTTTTTCGCATATATGGAGTAACAGGGACGCGTAAAAAAAGTACGGGTGTTTCTTTTCTTGTATTTCATGAAATACACGGAAAATTATAATCAGTTTCTGCCTATATGCATTTTGACTATGATTTGATTTATGATGATTTATTTATGATGGGATTTGATTTTGGAAAACATGTTTGGATAAACTTTCCTCGATAGAATTAATTGTTGAAATGAGGTCTTCTAACACACTTTTTTCCTTGTTTAACGAGTAGCAGCCATGAAAAGAATTTAAACATATTTTATTAGATGGTTTCAACAATATCTAGATATTTAATTTTGGAAATTTTGCTAGCTAGTTTAGTTTTTTTAATAAAAATATAAAACCAACTTTTTTCCTTTTGCCCTGAATCCGCCCCTCTCGCACTGCGCGATTTTTCGCTTGGAGTGACAGTGACAAAAATAAAATTCGCATAGCCTCTTAAGCTCGACCCGGCCAGCACTTCGTCGTAGAACGTATGCTGGCCAAATTGGCTACATAATGGCGAAGAGCTGAGTCCACATAACTCTATATAGGTTCTTAATCTAAGGCTTGTATTCACAGTTCCCTTTGAGCTCGAGTTTACAGTTTAGCACTCCTAAAGTGTCAAGAAGGATGGAAATAACTCGGCTTAGTTCGATTCGAGTTCGAACTTTGGGACTCTGAATATCAGCTTTAGGTAGAGTCAAAAGCACTCGACATAAAAGACCAACCTCATAATGTGTACGAGTAGAGCTAACGCACACTTATGCATTTTACTCATACATGTAAATTTACCTAATTAATACAATTTGTTAGGTTGCACTTTGTATGTAGCAATTTGGTGAAAATAATATTCAAATAAAGCAGTGTACGATCATCACTCGTTGGGTTTGGTTCTTAGCTCTCTTCGGAGTCACCATCCCTTAGCAGCAACCCTTAGCGTTTAGCAACTCAGCTTTATATGTGACCTCACAGACTTTGAACAAATAGTTCAAATAAAAGTTTACCCAAACGGCAAATCGGAGCAAAAAAAGATCTTCCAAGCAATTTATAAATCTTTGTATTAAATGCGGAGTCAAAGACGCGGTGTAATATATTTGAATCGAAGAAATAGGATCCAAGCGAGCAAAGCTGCAGAGCGGCCGCTAGTAATAACTACTTATGTCCACTTTAACTTTTAAGCAACTACAAAGAAGCACTCAGCCAGCCACCCCGCGGGATGACCCATCGTCAAAAGCTGCTCTGGCTACAGAAGCGTCGCGGCGTCGGTCTGTGGGCGCAATGCGATGACTGTGACAAATGGCGATTCTTGCCAGATGTGTTGGAGAGACAAGAACTGCCGACCAAGTGGTTCTGCAAGATGAATCAAGGTTTGTATCTATCTAAGTACAAAGAAGCACTCAGCCAGGCTCCCCGCGAGATGACCTATCGTGAGAAGCTGATCTGGCTGGCTACAGAAATGTCGCGGCGTCATATGTGGACGCAATGCGATGACTGTGACAAATGGTGGTTCTTGCCAGATGTGTTGGAGAGACAAGAACTGCCTACCAAGTGGTTCTGCAAGATGAATCAAGGTTCGTATACATTTAAGTATAAAGAAGCACTCAGCCAGCCTCCCAGCAGGATTTTAAATGTGCTGTGGGGATGACCCATCGTCAGAAGCTGCTCTGGCTACAGAAGCGGCCGTCGGTCTGTGGGCGCAATGCGATGACTGTCACAAATGGCGGTTCTTGCCAGATGTGTTGGAGAGGCAAGAGTTTCAGCAAAATGAATCAAGGTTTGTGTCTATCTAGAGTTTACTGAACTAAGGTAAACAGCTACAAAGGCATCTCAGTGTATGTAGGTCTGAATAGTTTGGTATTAGTGAGGTTTATAAAGCAAGAGTTTGGCGTCAAATACCACATACCAAAATGCTTTTCAATTTAAAATTTCTAAACAAGAAAAACAAAGTTAAGTTATGCACTTTGTACTATAAGCGACTGACATTTAACCTTAAGTTCGCCATACCACTTCGGTCAAAGTTATCAACCATCAAAACACGGCGGCGGCACAGTATCTATAACCACAGTATACTGTTGTGGTATAACCACAGTATAAACAAAACCAGTAGGGAATGTGCCTGGAAACCCTCCGATTCGAGCTCACACACGCAGATGCGTGCTCTACACGCCCCTTCTAAGTAGAGTTCAGTCGTTAGTCGCTGAGGTCGACAAGCCGCGCCGCGCTTGCCAGTACGCGCAGCAGACGCAAGCACTGCTCCAAGGCGACACAGGACGCGACAGTAGTAAACTCTGTGAAAACCCGGACACGATGTCGCAGAGATATTGTTGTGTTTTTGGTTGGGTGTCTTAACTCGTCCCAAAAACAAAAAATTGTTTTTTTTAGACTTCCGGCTGATGTCCAAAGGTAAGAATGAAAAATACCACTCAAGAGTACATTACCAACGAAGTTTTTAAAATTGTCGCGTATTGATACTGTCCACGTACTTACTGTCTTACTTACTTTCTTTTACTCTTTGGTCTTTGGTCTGCCGCGCAGCCTGTTTAGTCTAGCCACCCAACCGGCGGAACTTAAGAAAATTAAGTTTAATATTTTTGTTACATTATAAATGAAATGGCTTGTTATATTAAGTGGCTTCTGCCTTCTTCCTCTCTCAAAATATAAACGTTTTTGTGAGAGTGCGACGGTGTGGATGCCTGATTGGTCTGTCGGTGTGCGCGGGCGGATCCTTTTCGGACTAAAATAGTTGTTTAAATATAATAGTTGATTATTTCATTACTATCTATTTCATAGTTTATTATTCCATTTCGTGATAGAAAAAAATACGCAGGAACTAATAAAGGCCATACGATAACGAGTCTTATCGCATCTCGAAAAACCCAAGTTATGATATGAGTGAGCCACACCCCTAACGCTTCAGTGGTGCGTAGGTATTTAACTCGGGAATTCGGCCCACAGTTCCTACTGGTTTTGTTTATACTGTGGTATAAGCGGGCTTATAAATATAAGTACTCGGACATAACTTATCTGTATCAGAACTAAAACGTCGTAAATGAAAACTTTTCTTTGAAAAATATCCTGTTTGGAAAAGAGATAATGTAGTTTGTTCATTGATTAGTTTTCGATTTATGTCGCTTTTTGTCCGTAGAAAGACCAACCATTTGGATTGAAGTTTCGAATATAATTTAAATACGACAAGGTGTAATGTAAATCTGTGGGTGACGGCGACAAAGGTTCTGGTACGCATACTGTTCAAAGGCCGTTCTATTGAATTAAATGTTCTGAGGTCAATACCCACTGAAGCAATTTTGAAAGTTTAGTTTTTTGGTGGTTGTCAAACGGTTGGCAACCAAATCAAAGATACTAATAGCCCCGCTGGTTTGAATCTTATCAGTAAGTTGTCTTAATGTTTCACATGTATGTATTACCGTGCAATTATCATTAATATCATTATGCTATAGCACAGGGTTTCTCATAGTTACAACCCCACGTACCCCTATTAAATTAGTATCAGAAGACTGCGGACCCCTCGCTAACAACTCGCTACAGAAGGAAACAGTTTTTTTTTTAATACGGTCAAAAAGAACAATAAAATTTGTTAAATAATTAATTTGATGGGTGAGTCTTTGTTTTGTAGCAAATGTAGTCGTTTTTAGAAGCAATTTTGCTCAATTTTAATCTTAATTTGTACCTATTGCACGAGCGAGCTAGCCGTCAGCCGCCATAACGTAAATCTTGTTGCGAACCCCTACGATCAATTGGCGAACCCCTAGGGGTTCGCGTACCCCACTTTAAGAAACCCTGCATAGAAGCATGACGGCTATTCTTTGCATCGAAGATTGTCAGAAGTGTGGATTGTCATGAGAAATTTTACAGAATCTCGAGACAAATCAGACAAAATACCTATTTTATGACTTCACATAGTGCCAATATAAGGTGCAACGACGCGACGACGCGTTGATAAGCCCAATTCATACTGCATGATAAATTGACAGGTTGAGTGATCAATCAGTAAGAAAAAGGTAATTTATTAATTTCACAAAAAGGATCATCGAACCTTGATACTGAGCACTTACCGAGTATTCAGTATGAATATGATTCCTCTAATGAGGACTGTAAAAGGAAATAGACTATATGAGATAGATAGACCTGCTGTCTTGTATTTTCTTATACCTTAACTAAAGTATTTATAAGTACTTTGTATAGTACGAGTTATAGCATGTAACAAAAATGATAAAAAAATAAAATAAAAAATGTTAAAAAAGAAATTATCTTGCTAAGTTTCTTGCCCTTCTTCTTAGCGAGATTAATGGAATTGGCGGAGTTAGGCATGCATATTTACATATATGTTACCTATAGTATGTAGTATATAATTATAGATTTTAGCTATAATTTGAATCGTATATAGGTACATATACATTACATTGCTGCATAAATTAAATATACTTACCTTTAATTTAGTTCATGTACTTGCGTTTATTATTTTATTAAGTATATTTTTATAAGATTAAAGACTTGTAAAAAGTGTATTATGTATTTACAAAATAAATTAAGTATTTGAATTTGAACTTGAATTTGGCTGTGTAAATGCCATCTTGTTTATTCGTATATTTACATAAACTTTAACAATACGTATTACTTTTTAGACTCTTGTTGGGTTTTGAGACAAAATCCCAAAAAACAAATAAACAGGACAATTCTCTAATTCCAGATAAATCAATGGCCGAATGCTCTATCCCTGAAGCCCCACTTAGACTGAAAGATGAAGAAGACCTCATTCATAACGAATACACGGTCGGGTCGCTAGTTTGGGCCAAATTTTCTGGTTGGCCGTGGTGGCCGGCCATGGTAGATGACGATCCCGATACTGAACAATACTATTGGTTGGATGGATTCAGTGATATCCCGGTAAGTTTTATCTCATTTATTTTAAAGTCTAATTTTCAATGCATAATCAGCTGGCTATATTATACCCACCTTGGAATAGTTGAGGAAATATAATTTGCACCGAATCGACTTGAGGCGAATCAGTGCAAATTATATTTCCTCAACTATACCATAGATAAATAAAGGAAGGATAGATTGCTATCTCCTTGTACTGTTCGCAATACTAAAAATAACGTTGCTAGATGGCGTTACTTGTCTCGCTGGAAATAAAATTTGTCTGAAATCGACGAAATATAGCATTTTACTGTTCTGGTTCATCATGTTTATTTATTTTATGAATAAAAACACAAAATTTTCATAACATCGCATCAGAAAATAGTGAATTGTTAATCAGGTGTTTTTAACATTTTTTTCATTAAACTTTCGATGGTAAGCTGGCAATCTAACTAAGCGTGCAGATGGTTATTCTGGATTCCGGACAACGATCAATTAAACAAAATATGTGCATTAAAATACGCTTTATTTACCTAACACACACTACTCATACAGACCGGTATATAACTTTACTCTTTGACTCAACTGTCATGCACGGTTGAGCGATTTATCCTCAGATTTATCGTATGCCATGTGTCGCGTATTGTCGTGTTCTACCAAATTTTTGTTTTTGTGGGCGCAGTATAGTTGCTACACACACACACACATCGAATTTCGTTTCATTAACTGTTCGATAGATGGCACTAGGTATGCCACAATTTATCTAGTATAGTAGCGACATCAAAAATAATAAGTCGAACCGGCGAAAATAATAAGTTTTACGCGGGCTTTGTTCTAATGTATGGAGTGAGCAATCTATCCTTCCTTTATTTATCTATGACTATACCAATAGCATAGCAACACGGGCTATTTATATCTCAAATGGGAAACATTCCAGATATACTAATTAATTCAACAAGAGCTGAAATTGAGGATATAATCGTCTTTTACTGATTTGACTTTGACTTTAGTAGCTACCTTTTTCAGACCGCAAATATTCATAATTAAATCTTGTATTGTCATGATACCAACTTTATAAACGTCCATTCAGCTGGTTGCCAAATTACTAGCGTTAGTGTAACAGAATTACGAATAATTACCTATACAGGTTGTTAAGATGAAATTGCGGAAGTCGAAAACTGGCGATACTAATCGTCCATACGACATATTTCAGATATTGTTGAATAATTAGTATATCTGGAATGTATCCCATTTGAGACATAATAGCCCGTGTTGCTATTGCTATTGCAGAGCATATAATTTGCACTGATTCACCTCGTAACTTATAAGGCGAATCGGAACGGAAACTCATTTGATACAGTTTAATATTTTTACAACTGTCATACTAAATATAAATTTTGTTTATTTTCAGACGTATTATAACGTCGTATTTTTCGACGAGCCCGAAGTAACACGTGCATGGATAAGACCAAAAAACTTGAGGCCCTACACTTCTCACAAAATGACGTTCAGTCAAGTTATAAAAAGCAAAAGGTACAAGAAACGCTTCACTAACGCAATCACTCAAGCGGACGATGCAAACAAAATGTCACTGACCAAACGTCTAACTAAATTCAGCTTCATAGCTAAATATAAAGGCCCAGTCTTGACCCCGAAGAAGATTAATAAAGATGTCCTGAAAAAATTTCAAGTAAAGCTTCAAAAACAATACAACATTGAAATTCCAATTGATTGTTCTTCAGAATCAGAGGAGGAGAATGAAATTTCTGATAGTGTAAGAGAAGACAAGAAAGGAAAAAATGTTATTATAGTTGGAACACCTAAAACTAAAAGACAAAAGAAACAAGTGGCTGCGGAAAGCTTAAACACCGTTGCAGATGAAAAAGCTTTTACAAAAAAGGCATCGGTAGATCAAATAGACTCAGAGAAAAAGAATCAAGTTCCAGCCAAGAACCAAGTAAGAGAAGTCGTTCAAACGAAAAATGTTATTTTAGTTGGAACACCTAAAACTAAAAGACAAAAGAAAGAAGTGGCTGCGGAAAAGCTTAGCACCGTTGCAGATGAAACAGCTTCATGTGAAAAAGCAACCCCAAAATCATCAAACAAAACTGACATTTCTGAGCATGAAACAATGATAATAGAAGAGGTTAGAAAACAATCAACCATCAAAAACTATATGGAAGTGCTGACTAAAAAAAATAAGCCTAAAAAACTCAGCGCAATCATCGCAGATACCATCGATGGCCTGGAAGAATCTCTTAATGATCGTATGTATACGGATATTTCGCAAGCGACACCATATGAGACAATTAACCAAAGCACGGAAATCTTCAAAGAACCAAATTCGATGGCTGCTCAATCAGGGAGTCTAAATGATACACTCTTCATCAATAATTCTAAAGATCAGTCCCTGGGTAAATATTGAACATTAAATTTGAGATGATATAAATTCATTTTATATAGGGATTTACAAATTTTCCGTCCATAAGCAGCCAAATTTTTGGCCTTTTTGCCGCCCTTAGAGCAATTTTTTTTTTTTAATTTAAAATCTCATAGTGGCAATCATAAAATTCATAAATCGAGAGTTTCTTTTTTCTTCTTTTTTTTTCTTTCTTTTTTCTTTTTTCATCTAATTGAGTACGAATTTCTCGTACTCAATTAGTAGTATCGTTTGTTTAGTCAATAAATAATAATTAATCGAGTATTTTTTTACTACAACCAAAAATCAACTATTCTTTGCAAAGCTTCTGTAATAGCTATTAAGATTGAGAATTGAAATACTTTGAAGGAAACAAGAATTCAAATACTTTTCTCAATATTTTTAGACATTTATGATTTTCATACAGCTTTTATTTCGGCTTTAATTTATACGGACCGCAAATTTGTCGCCCCTAAAATCTGCCTGCCCTCAAGCATAAAATAGATAATACTAGGAGGCCGACTCGACGACGGAGCGAAAACAGACGCACAAATGCATAGACGCGTACGTATGATGATATCGGCCGAATTTCGTATTGACATTCGACCGACTTCATCTAAGATCGTTGCACGTACGTGTGCGTGTGCCTGTTTTCGTTAGTTATGCGGAGTAAATCTTCTGTAAGTGGTTATTTTGTGGCTCAAGCCTCAGCCTGCTGGTAAATCCATCACTGTGTGGGTGATAGGTATTAAATGAAAACCTCGACACTTAAAAAACGTTATTTTCAGAAGTAGAGAATACGACGTACCTAAACATTTTTCGAATAACAAAACCATTTGCCAATTGCGTTATAAAAATACTAACCACCATAATTCGATTTCCGATAGTGAAGTTATGCTCAGGGGAAACGAGTCATATCCTCTACGAAACGTACAGAGTTATTAATTTACATTAAGTATATACTCGATTGTAAATGTTGATTCATCAGATAATATTTGTTGGGATGGTGCCAATCGACATCAACAACTGAAAATACGATTGTAAATTGGGGTAACGATTCGTATCCTCTACGAAACGTACAACTTAAGATTGTTCTTCTTATTTTTTAATTACAGGTATTAAAGAACTGTGATTTATGACATTTCGCGAATATAATTTAGTGTCAGTAAGGCTTTTCCGGCAAAATGTTGTTATTTTATGAATTACGTTGTAAGTAAATGTATGGGCACACAAATTTAAAACACGCTTTTAAGTATGTGCGCCCATACATTTACAACGAAATGCATAAAATAACAAAATTTTGCCGGAAAAGCCTTACATGGCCTTACTGACACTAAAATATGTTCGCGAAATGCCATAAATCACGTTTATTTAATACCTTTAATTAATAAATAAGAAGAACCATCTTAAGTTGTGCGTTTCGTAGAGGATACGAATCGTTACCCCAATTTACAATCGTATTTTCAATTGTTGATGTCGATTGGCACCATCCCAACAAGTATTATCTGATGAATCAACATTTACAATCGAGTATATAATGTAAATTAATAACTTCGTATGAGTTGTAAATATTGGTTATTTCTTTCAGACTCACAAGAAAAAGGTACAGTCAGCATGGTTGTCCCAGATTCGCAGACCCAATCTGAAATGTACACGGACACTAATGATGATCCAGATTTCGATATCCGTCGAGCTCCGTCGCCGAGCAGCGATGACTTTGAATTTTAATTATTTTTTATTTTCTAATTACTTTATAAGTTCATTATTGTTTGAATATATTATAAGCATTAGCAATTTATAGTTATGTACTTGACTAATTGTTATTGAATTGTTTTTTGATTTTGTAATTGTACTACATACCTGACTGTATGTATCTATTTTCAATAAACATGCACATTATAAACAAAAATATTTGAATTTTATACCTTCGCGTTTCGTATATTACGGGATCGTTGCGGCTTGAAAGAAGAGGTAAAGCTGTAAAGCTCAACCAAGCCGCCCTAGAAGGCCGTTTGCTGGCCAAATTGGAAACATACTGTAAAAGGGAAATCTCTGAAGTACCCGGTATAGAAGAGCATGTATGACTAGATGCGAAAGAGGTGTGTCAGGATCGTAAATTTGTAGTCTCTGCTTACCCCTCTGGGAGACAGGCGTGAGTATATGTATGTATTATTAGTATTGTACTAAGGTCTAAACGACCACTCTCCGTCAATAATCCATTTTATTCAAGAACCACTGAACGGATTTGGATGCGGATTTCTGTATTGTGATCTTAGTGTCCCTGTTCGAGATAATATAGGGTATAAGGGGTGTTGATAAAATAACCACCAAGGCAAAAACTGTCAGTCAGACACTACTAGACTTAATTTAAATCAACACTTCTACACAACACTTCAAACCACACAATTTTATACATTGCTTATACACAAAATGTGTTGTGTAAATTAAGGTAGAGTATTTATTTAGTTGACAATTATGTGTAAGTTGTACGCTTGCTGCCAACCTCTTTAATTTTAACTTTCACCACAATACTGGTTGGCTGGAAGAAACCTCTTGCAGAGGTAAGCTCGGCTTTGTGCATATTATTTTCAATTTTGTAATTTAATTTAAAGTTTTTTGTGTGTGTGTCCAATAAAGGATATAATAATAATAATAGTCTCATATTGTGAAATAAAATAGCCATAACAAATGCAGCAATCCACATTCGGTACACCCGCGTTTCACCGATGATTATTACATCCCAACGTCATCACGTGGTGAGCCCTATCGCCGTTTTTCAGGCATATATGTATACACGTTTTTTAGGGTACCTATGCAGGTTTTCTCACGATGTTTTCTTTCACCGTTCAGCAAGTGATAATGAGGATAAGTCACATAACGGGAGAATCCAATTTTGACTATTACATTGCATGTGTTATGATTTTCTGAGTACACTACTTTTTGATTTTTTGAAATCCGTCCATAAATGGCAAAGTTATTTAATATTTTATCGGGCTTGATTTTAAAACGCGCGCCTCCCGCCCGTGGATACCGATGTCGTCATCACACACAGACCCCGCGCGATCGCAGTCGTCCAGTACGCACATTCGTGATTAGTAGCGAACACTCGGTTTTTTTTCGAGTTTTATGCATTATCGGTTTATTGTTTCGGTGTTCTGTAATAATGAGCAACAAATTGGAAGATGGATTCGAAAAAGGACAGTCAGATAATCTACCTAAAGTGGATTCTTTCATGGTTTTTGAATACTTAAACAATCATGTGAAGTATACCAGCGCTGAAATCCGAGGTTGGAAGCTTCAACGGTAAGTACCTACCAAATTTAATGTGTTAGTTAGTGAGTTTAGGCCTAGGTACTTTTTCCCATGGCTGTTGCGGTAGGTAATGTGAAAATAATAAAATAACCTGGGTAAAAAGGTACATGGACAGCATAACACACTCCATCATAAAAACGTTAGTCAAGTCAAGTACCTACATTATTTCTTCCTACGGAGTTCGAGTTGATGTTTTTGTAAGCAGGCAACTGCAGGCATGATTCATTGCGATTTAGTAAGTGCCGGTTTCAAGTTCACCTAAACATTATAGACCGGGAGCGCGCCGTAGATTAACTAACATAAGCGGATACCTACCATGTTTTTTGTTTCGATGCACTTAAATGGTGCAACCGCATCAGGTAATGTGATGTAGGTATTTAATGCTGTATGATTATTACAGGTCTGTACGAGAGTCATATGGCGACGATGCCGTAGGGTATGTCCAAGTCCAAAGAAATGGAAATGTGTGCACAGTAAAGGCAAGAATAACACCGGAGCATAAAGTAAAAACTAAAGGTTATAGCTGCACTCTCAAATGTGAAGAAAATGATAAAACTATTATTGATGTTACTTGTCATGATTGTGCTGCACAAAAAGGAGGTTGCAAACATAGTGTAGCATTTCTTATGTGGATACACAGACGCAGTGAAGAGCCTTCTCCAACTGAAAAAAAATGTTATTGGGCCAAACCAAAACTGGCCACAGTGGGCACAACCTTGAAATTTATAAAAGCCAAAGATATCGGTTCCAGCGCTGGAGATATTGACGATAACGCTAATGTAAGAAGTGAACAATTTTTTAACAAACTGGTGCACAATATACAGTTAAATTCTATTAGGATTCAGTTAACAAGTTACGTTACACAGAATGAACTTACGAAATTATCATTGCATAACTTGATAAATGATTATAAAAAAGAAGGTAACGACACGAACAGTGCACAAGGCTTCATCGATTTATTGTACAACAAAACAAACACCAGAAAAGTGTTCAAAAATAGAACAAGAAACTCTATCTCAAGCTCAGTCTCCTTTATGGCATGAGATGCGATATTGCAGAATAACCGCGTCAAAAATACACGACGCCGCCCATTGCAAAACCCCTGATGGTTCATTAGTTGAGCAAATATTCGGTGCAACCATACCAGAAACTCCTGCAATGCGAAGAGGCAAAGTACTGGAACCTGATGTTAGGGCAAAAGTAGCAAAATTGAGAAAATTTGTAATCGAAAATGGTGGGCTGTTTTTGAAAAGTGATTGGCCTATTTTAGGTGCATCTCCTGATGGCTTAACACAAGAATATGTCATAGAAATAAAATGTCCCATGACCACACAAGGCAAAGAAAGCTTTATTAAAAATAATCGTCTCACAAACAAATCAAAAGGTCAAATCCAGCTGCAAATGTTTTTTTGCAACAAAACTAAAGGGCTTTTTTGTGTTGCTGATAAGAATTTTGAAGCTAACAAAGAAGTAGAAATCTTTGAAGAAGATTTTGATGAAATTTACTGCAAAGATCTTTTGGAAAAGTCAACAAGTTTTTGGAAACACTCAGTCTTTCCTAAATTGGTCAAAACTTAGGTTAAGGTATAAAAATAAACAGATGGCTTAAGATATAAATATTGTTTTATTTTAAACTTGGTTTCTAAATAAGCATTCTTGAAGATTAACTACTCCACAAGCAGATGTCACAACATAGTCTAATATTCTAACAAAATCAATGTCAACACATGCATGAGGTGCAATCATTTCAAACTCCCTTAAACGCCCTATACTTCTCTCGACGTGTACTCGAAGGGCCGCTATTCTTTTAGTTTCTAAAACTTCTTCTTTACTTAGTTTTGATCCCGAATCAACGCTAGGAGGCCTTAAAAGTTTGCAACCTTGACGTTCAAGTAAATGAGCTATATTCTTAAATCCCCTATCAGCCATCACTACGTCACCGGGGGATAACATCTGAAGAAAACCGCAGTCTTCAAAGATAAGGGCGTCCGATGTCCTTCCTCCATAACCTTCGGATATGAAGTTTATAAGTCCATTAGGTGTTATCGATATTAGATATTTTATAGTATTCGCATTTTTATATTGTGACCACGTCAGCGCCTGATGTACTGCTGAGCTAGGTTTCTCGATTTGAATTTCTAAACAATCTATGATGCTGACGACTGTTGAATAACGCCTCCTAAAAGGTATCGGAAGATTTGAGCGAATATCGTCGCGAGGAGGAATAAAAATCAGTTTCTCCATGCATTGAGCAACCTTAGGTATTGTTTCTTTGAAATGTCTGGCGACTGTAGATTCCGAAACTCCAAATTGAACAGCAAGCACGGAATTCGGTTCACGCCATCTCAGTTTTTTCAAGCTCAATAATACATCCATCAGAGGTCTCTCAGTAGATTCACTCAAATATTCTAAACAGAAATACACTTGCGATGGTAATCCGAGAAAAAGCTTAGGTTCTCTAGATATAGACATTAAAGTTCCTTTTTGCATGTGTTCCTTAAATAACTCAGTATCTACTTGTCGTTTCATTTCACAGGCGTCAGTATTTACACTGAATCCACTTAGGCTCGCAGAAACTGATGAGGTATTAGAGTAAGATGTGAAGCTATCATGCATTGGTTCCCGATGATGATCCCGACGATGTTCTTTTGGTTTCACCGTTTTTATTTTAAGAGCAAACTCTTCAACCCGGTCAAAACCGGCGTCAGTATTAATGCCCTTGCTTCGAACTTTTGGCTTTATATTAACTTGCACTGCGAGTGATTTATATTTAGGATCATTGTGTAGATTTGCCGCATTATCTTCTTCAAGCGGGTTTATAGCCTCTGTATCATTTGAATTAAAATCAATCGTTTCACACGCCACGAACTCTTCTTGTGTTATTAGGTTTTCATGACCAACTTCCGGATTAAGCACTCTTTCAAAGTACTCAATCTGCTGTCTTTTTTTATATCCAGTCCGTTCTACAACGGCGTTATCCTTTCTTTGGCAGTCAAATTTATGCGGCAGAACTCCTTTTTTTAGTCTTAGTTGACCACCCATCAATCGGTACCTTATATAATTTTCCATGTCATTTTCGACCTGTAAAAAGTAAAAACAGATTAAAGATTCTTTATTTTATTTTTAAATAATACTTTACTTACTGAGAAAAGCAGATCCAAAAAATAGGTCCTACAGCAAAGAAATTAAAATTCGAATCATTACCTATTGTTGATAGGTATTCATTATCGTAGATAAAAATGCGGTAGTCTCCCGGACTACAAATATCATACCTACGTTGATTATTGTTTATTGTTATTACCTCATACGATTGTGTTAAGGTTGAGACAATATGACATAAAAGGATTAAGTTTTAAGGTTTTTGATTCCATTGATCGATAAAATAGGTGACATTTACTCAATAATACGAGGAAATAGGTATACGTCAAGTATAAGGTATAACGTAGGAAAGGTACTTACGTCGAAATGATCTTCGCAACAGTAATGAGTACTTTTGCTTGATAAAGGATCTCTCTTCATAACACTACACCACTTTTTTCTAGCTTTTTTGTCTGTTGGAACATGAAAAAATAGTTTGTCGGGCGTACTACTACTTGTACTCTTGCACTTTGGCACGACACAATATTTGTAAGACATTTTTAAGGATATTGATACACAACAATAAATCTATAACAAAGCGACCGTGACAAGCACAGCTCAAGAACTGCGCGGGAAACAGAGTACACCTACAGAACTGAAGAGCGCGTGCGGGGTCGCGCCCCGGGTATGTGTGGGATGACGTCACGCGCTCGCGGCTGGTACAGGTCGGTCCAAACAACTAGATAGGCCTGAAGTTGGCGCGCTGCGCGTGGCGCTGGGTAAATTGCAATGCGCGGCAACTTCAGACCTATCTAGTTGTTTGGACCGACCTGTACTGGCGGGCGTTATTTGAACTGCTACAGTAAAATTGCTGTACTTTCGACATTTCTTGTCCGATTTGGATATTTTTTTCACCATAAGTCATGTTTTTTTTACTGTCATCGATCTACATACTTAACAAAAATCGTGACTCTTCCTCATTAAGAACAAATATGTATTAATGCACATAAATAGTATTGCTTTGAGGTCAACGCGCAAGGTGTACCTACATACTAGGGTAGCATTCCTTCCTAAACGCCGGGGTAAAGGTAAAAATTACAACCACCCAAGTGAAAACGAACACCTCAAAGTCTTTGAATAAATTGTCCTTATACCTTGTCAAAAATGTAAAATTCACTTTGATAGTTACATTTTACTGCATTTTACATTTACCCGGGCGTTTAAAAACGCAACCTTAACTTTAAACAGATACCTACAGACGGCTGTGCTACCTGATATAAAAACTTTAGACATGACTGTATGGGTTAAGTTCCCTTTGCCTTCCCACTTGGTTGAAAATCGTAGAAAGAGAATACTATAGAATGCTGGACGCTCAGAATAAGGAATACTGAGGCTGGACGTCTTCCTTTCCACTCGCACAAATAAAGATAGAAAACAGCTAATTTCCTGTGAAAAAAAGAGACAGAGCTTGACATTTTTTGTCCCTTATCGCGTGCCAGCTTTTTCAAGGTCAGCACATCATGTGCTAAACAAAGTTTGACGTTTATTAACGCGTTCGAAGGAGGTTGCTGGTAAAACGAGTTGAATTTTGTGTGTTTAACCCGAAATATATAAAATATTTGTTTCAAATTGAAGTGGCTAGACCTGCAAAATGGTGCGGTGCAGTGTTTTGGGCTATAAAAGCGATAGCGAGACGAAAATTTACGGATTGTCCTTTCACTTGTAATTAATTGAAATTTTTTGTTAATTGAGTTATTAGATCCGATTTTTCACATTCTGTGGTTCCTTACCGGTTTAAATAAAACATCTAAACGTGTTTCAAGATAAAATAAGTGCTCTTTTATGCATTTTTAGTTGATGATTTTATATAACCTCGAAACTTTAGTGTTGCCATTTTTTTTCCGCGAATAGTACCCCATATGAGGGGAAATAGTACGCAAATGAAATAAATAAAGTTGATATTGGATCTGCTCACAGATTTCCCGACAAACCAGAGTTACTCAATTTATGCATTGCATATGGAAGAACTGGCTGGGTACCTAAAAAACGTTGTTATAAAGTTGCACTCCACCGTATAGTAAATTTCGTTTTCCATACTCAGTCATCACATTTTCTTTCTCCAATTTGCACAGATTAAATTATGTTAAGGTGTGTTAATTCGAAAACTATTTCAAGATTTTAGTTTTATAAGCCCTATTTAAGAACTTGTGATCTACAAAACTTCATGATGATGAATATTTTTACGAAAAAGCTGCAACTTCCATTTGCCTTCGTGGGACGTCACATGAGACATAGCTGTTTAGAAATGTGTCCTTTGCTATCAAGATAAATTTATAATAATCTGTTTCCAACTAATTTGACAGATGAGAAGGCAGACAGAGACAGACCACTTTTTTTTATAAGCAATCACACATCGCAGTCGGTATAATGTCTAAAATTCTCAAGTGACGTCATAGCCGACAATTCTTTCAGAAATCATAAAAAAAAAAATAATAATTTTCCCAAAATAATTAAAACCACGTCCTAAAATGGCGTATAATCTGTTAAAAAAATATTTTAGATTTTAAGGTTCATTAGGAAATAACCTTTTATTGCATTGTTTTTTAAGGTAAGTAGGTACTTATTAAAGCCGATTCTGAAGGCTTTAATTTTAGTTTTAGTGCTGTCAAAACTAAATTTTCTTCATTGCAAAATAGTCCTCAGGTTTTAGAAACAGGAGTTAAATTACTTCAGAAAATTTTAGGTTTTGACGGCACTATAACAAAAATTAAAGCCTTCAGAATCGGCTTTACTATGTATTAAATAAAAATATTTTGTAAATGTTTGAGTTATGATTTTATTTATTACCTTTATCTTTCCATTCACTGTTTGACTTTTACAAGTATACCTTAATATTTATTACGTAACACGAAATCTGAAATTAGTTTGTTAAAAATCACTAAAGCTTCTCTAGAATACCCAACACAGAACTGATATATGCATCGTTCAAATATATGACCGAACGAGAATTGAAACTGAAACCCTCGGCCTTGCCTCGCCACTGAAGGCAGTCCCCATTACACTATACGGGTTGTCTCATGAATATAACTATTACGAAACCCGGGGTAAAATTGCATAAGAGAGGGCAACCCTAATTATTTATGTACTTGTGTCTTCTGTCCCTTTCGGTGACACGCTAGGCCGCAGTCTATGGTATCCTATGTCTATGTTGAAAATAGAAAAATACAAATAACAATAAAAAAAAAATAAACCATAGATACAACCGGAAGTGTATAAAATCAAATCGAACATAAGTATTTATATGAGGATAGTTAGCGTTCCCAATCGCTTGGGTAAAAGTAAAAATTATCTGTCACCCGTTCCACAACCACCCGAGTGAAAACGAACAGTTCATAAACCTTGTCCGTAATGTAAAATTCACCTTGACATTTTGAATTTTACGTTTACCCAGGCTACCTAAGAATCGATTGTATCATGACGAATATTAAAACCATCGATCTAACATGGCAACACATGAAAAAAAAAATACTACCTGAAAAAATCCCGTCAGTGTCGGTCGGTCGGTGTGCGATTTTTACAATTGTAAAAATCACACAAAAAGACGTTTTCAAGATCGTTGTCTGATATAACGTGAGCCTCTAAACCAGGCTGACCTGCAAAAATGGCAACAATATCATTCGCTAAAAGTTTGGTTAACCCAGGTAAATCGGATTATTTTCATTAACTCTCCATAAAACGCAGTTTTTGCAATCAAAATAGTTAATTTATCGTTTTAAAACGATGGCTTTTGAAATCCTTAATGTAATAATAAACATTTATTACTTGGTTTGGTTATCTTTGTATTACATAAAAAGAGGCTCCACAGTGTTTATAAGATTCTGTTAGCAAAATTAGGTTATATGTATTGAAGATTTGGGTCGGGGTGTAGATAAGTGGGCACTATGGGAAAGAAGACTTAGTAATTTTCAGGTCCAGTATCATGCCCTCTTATCGACACTCTAACCAAGTTTTGGAAAAGAGTAAATTGAAAATATCATGGCCGTAATTTAAAAATATTACATAATAATTGTTGTTATAAACTTTATTGTCAACATAATATATACATGGAAGGTTCTGGCATTCATACAAATGAACTCAAGAGAGTTGTAGCTGGCAGAGACAATCCTAGGTTAAGTTTCAATTGTAGTGTTTAACGCACACAATGTCACTGCAGCTATGAACTCTGCAACGGGTTGCAGTGATGTAGGTGTGATAATTTTTTCCTGTCAAAATGACATAACCAACAGAGCCACAAACTTATCTGTTCCGATGGGCCAAACTAAATGGCTTCTATATTCACTGTGTGACAGTCATGGCCTGAATCATATGATCGCCACTGGAACAGATGAGTTTATGGGTTGCATACAAATAATATCGTTGGATAATATCAGAAAAATAATATCAGCAGAAAGCATCGGAAATTATTTGTGATGCTCGATGCTTGCATTGTGCTTGTCAGAGTCATGCGAAATGGTTGTTTATAAATCTTTGCAACCCAGTTAACACATCATCGTTGAGGCGATGCATGCTACAAATATCTCCTCGATAGATGGAATTTCACCCTGTGACTTGAGCTACAAAGATCTGTCTTAATAACATGGTGGTTTTGGAATGACTTATTACAATACAAGTACAGTTTATCTTGGAGAAGTAAAGGAAATGGACCCTATGTTTGGCATTCGTCAAATTTATGGTTCTAACCAACTGATTAAACTTTTCTACCCTTGCACACATTCTATTCATTGTTATCTATTTCAATTGAGATACAAAAGGTTTAAACTTGCCTCACACTAAGGCCAACTTGAAGACTATAGAAGCAACATCTGCAGTGATGCATGGTTGTTAAACACAGCAATTCATTTAATACTTATGCAAACCTGTAATGAGGCTTTCCTAATACAGCTATATATTTTATTTTATATAAAGGTATATATACAACAGATTCCAGCCAAATTTTCAAAATAACATAACTATTTGGACAAGTCATATGGCTCGGCATTGATTATTTTCATTTACTTTTTACAACTAAAAAGCTTAACTGTTCTTTTTTAGCATTAAAGCTGGTCCTAAAGCAGAACCAATGTACACACATCAGAAATACACTTGGTCTGCCAAACATAACCCCACTTAGTATTATACTCAGAAGAAACTATGCTGAGAAACAAGTGTTTGAAAGGAACAAGCCACATTGTAATGTTGGCACGATTGGACATGTAGACCATGGAAAGACAACTTTAACAGCAGCCATTACCAAAGGTATGTATGTATATAAATGTATATAATTACAATGTGAATCCCAAATGTGACACCCACATTTTACTAACAATTATTAGGCCCTAGCATGATGGATGGTGAACCCTGATGCCATACTTCAGCTACAAATTTACCCACAGCTTAACATGCCTTCTGAAGCGCTCAGACCGAGCAAAAATGTGCTCTAAAAGTCTTAATAATTTGTTTTTTTAACCAAGGTGCTCTGTCTGTACTTGCTCTCTGTTTGTGTTTTAAGTACTTGTTGCTCAAAAGGTTTAGGACAACAAGACTTGTTGAACAAGTTATAAATTTTGACAATCAGAGTTGAGATACATTTGTGTTGAATAATTTAGGTGAAACATGACTTAACCTATTTGACAGGATTAACCTTATTTTCGACACAGAAAGAAAAAGACAGAATGCTTAAATTAAGTTTAGTCCTGTCAAATAAGTTGAATTGTGTTACACGGAATCAACACTAGCGATAAACACTTTTAGAAACTGCTGCTTAGTAGTATCAGTGCTTGTAGAAACTACATTATCTATATCTTCTCTTAGTGTGGCTTTGGTAAATAGTACCATTTAATTTCAAATTTAATTTCTTTCAGTATTATCAGATCTCGACCTGGCACAGAGCAAAGGTTATGCAGACATCGACAATGCGCCAGAAGAAAAGGCTCGTGGTATCACCATCAATGTAGCTCATGTTGAGTACCAGACAGAATCCAGACATTATGGACACACAGACTGCCCTGGGCATGCTGATTATATTAAGGTCTGTCTTACATAAAATGTTATTGTCCATGCATCTTTAGATCAAGATTAGACTGGAGCTAAATAAGGGTTGATTCTCCATATTTGTTACAAAATATTAAGAAATAATTACAAGGGCCAAAATACAACGTTTAGATAAGAGCAAAACGTATTTTAAATGATTTTATGTTGGTTTCAAAATAATTGAATTTTCCATAAGAGTTATTTTAGAACAATTTAATTAAAAAGTTATAGTAATTAACTTAACAATTAAATTAACATATTTCTAAAATCACTCTTCTGGAAAACCCTTTTATTAAGAAAACAGTTTAATTGAAAAAAAAAATAATACATTTATTGATAAAAGGATTTTGCATAAGAGTGATTTTAGAATATGTTAAGGCGATATGCGAAAAAAATATGGGTGTTTCTTTTCTGTGTATTTCATGAAATACTCGGAAAATTATAATCAGTGTCTGGTATATGCATCTTGACTATATAATCTAGGGATTTCAAATTGGAAAACATGTTTGGATAAATTTTCCTCGATAGAAATAATTGTTGAAATGAGGTCTTCAACCACACTTTTTCTCCTCGTTTGACGAATAGGAACCATATACAGAACTCAAACATATTTTATTAGGTGTGTTTCAACAATATCTAGAGATTTCGTATTTGAAATTTTGCTAGCTATTTTAGTTTTTTTATAAAAATTATAAAACTAACATTTTTCGCTTTCGCCCTGAATCCGCCTTTTTTTATAAAAATTATAAAACTAACATTTTTCGCTTTCGCCCTGAATCCGCCCCTCTCGCACTGCACGTTTTTTGCTTGGAGTGACAGTGACAAAAATAAAATTCGCATAGCCTCTTAAGTTAGAATTTTTCAATTAATTTGTTCTAAAATAACTCTTAAGTAAAATTCAATTATTTTGAAACCACCATAATATCATTTAAAATACATTTAATAATATAGTCAACAATTGTTATACATTGCTCTTATTTAAAAGTAGTATTTTGGCCGTTATAATGTTTTGTAACAAATAAGAGTTACGAGTCAGGCTTTTACTTCAATCTTTTTGAGAATATAACTGAATTTGCAGTTTTGCTGAAATAGAATAGCATTTCATCAAAGTGAAAAATGTATATGGCTGTTTTTTGTTAAATACTATAATCTATTTTATTATTATAATGTGAATCTGAGCTGGCTTCATGTTCTTGCCAGCTCCGTTTCAGAGCGTTTTTGGTGGCAATGCTAGATTTGCTGGATACATCAGTTATCTCCATTCAAAGACATATTTCTTAACATTCTCTGCCTCTTACAGAACATGATCACAGGCACGGCACAGATGGACGGCGCGATTCTCGTGGTGGCCGCCACTGATGGCGTGATGCCGCAGACGAGGGAACATCTAATCCTGGCCAAGCAGATTGGCATACAGCATGTTGTGGTCTTCATCAATAAGGTCAGTTTTAAGGGTGTAGCTAGCCCTTTATGATGATTGAATCGATTGACCAGCTCTAGGGCCTCGGGACCTCCACACGAAAATAGCCTTTACTAAATTTTTCTATTAATAAAGTACCTATAGTAAAAAAATCGTGTAACGGTGCGTTGACAGCGCGTTGTCTACGCGTCGTACACTTGTAAAATGTCACGTACGCAACACGATTTATAGCTCACATTTCAATGCATACTTTGAGGTGGTCTGGTTCCGTGGCGTTGTAATTGCGATGGTCTCAACTGATAGTTTAACTTGGCAGGTGGACGCCGCTGACCAAGAGATGGTGGAGCTGGTTGAGATGGAGATCCGGGAGCTCATGACTGAGATGGGATACGACGGCGACAAAATTCCTGTAGTCAAAGGTTGGTTTTGAACTTCAATAAAGTTTGAAGAAACTCATGCCATCCATAAATCATTATCACCGAAGGCCAACCCAAGAAGACTATTCTTCTATATATAGATACATAGTATTTAGCCTGAGGCAAAATCATTAATTTACTACCATTATGACCAAGTCAAAGAGAGCAAGGCTAGGTCAATCGGCTTTGCCGTTTTCAAGGTTCGGTCGAACAACGGGAAACAGTAAAGCTTAAACACGTTGTCTGTCGAAATGTCCGCTACGTAACTGAAAATGGCTGGGTTAGTTGAGCTAGACCCTGGCAAAAATAAGAACAATAAAATATGATACAGGAAATTCAAAATAATAAAAAAATCGCTCCACCCTAACGAGCAATCTTTGATGACGTCATATTTTCCAATTTTTTTATGGGCAGTCAAAGTATTTTTAAGCCCATCTAGACCAGAGGTTCCAACCTTTTACCATAATCGCCTCGCCCAACTTTATTCTAAAATAATGACGCCTCCCCTTTACCTGTTAGTTTACGAACGGCGTACACCTGCTCATTGTTGGACACTTTCGATTTTACCTACTTATCTTGAGTTTTCTTCAATATAAGTTAATTAAACAAAGGATAAATTATAAATGGGCGTGTTTTAATCAAATAACAAGTAGGTAATCAACCAACATAAGTAAATAAAACATTATAATAAGTCGCAATGATGACGACAAGTAATATACAGTTTATTTTTGAAGCCACCTCGCGCCCCCCTTTTGGCTCACTCTACGCCCCACTGATTGGGAACCCCTGCCCTAGAGTATACTGACTCTGCTATAGGTATTCGTTTTAGCACCCACCGCCATATTGATTTATTTAATTATTGCTTGCAGGCTCAGCTCTCTCCGCGCTAGAAGGCAAGAACCCAGAGATCGGTGCAGAGGCCATCAACGAGCTCTTGAAGGAGGTGGACAGTTTCATCCCGACCCCAGTGCGAGAGCTGGACAAGCCGTTCCTGATGCCCGTCGAGTCTGTGCACTCCATACCTGGACGTGGAACTGTTATCACCGGCAGGCTGTACAGAGGTCAGCGTTCATTCTATTATCAAAATATTTTTATAATAAAGTAGGTATCCGAGGTATCGTGAGCAAGCATCATAGATGCTACGTCTTTCCGTCATACTTACTTTCTCGCACGATGACAAACGCGGTATGAGCGAGAGTGTTAGTAGGATAGATGGATCCTGTATCTATGGTGTGTGCTAGACAAGCAGGGGGTGTCAGAGGTGTTTCCGAGTGTACTGTAACTGCATATTGGATCACTGTATTTTTCTTCACTGTTCAGCAAGTGGTAGGTATACAAATACTATATTCTTCCAAAAAATAAGAGCTTTGCTCTTGTCGGTGGAATAACCGCCATTCTTCCTTCCCTTTGCCATCATAGATTATTTATTTACACAAAAGATACTGATGTTCACGCCGGTATGTTTGTGCGCCCTTAAAATGTTTATCCCTCCCATTCCAAGCTGATACTATGGAAAAATACAGAACAGCTACGATTTTGTGTCCCGTAATATTGAAAAACGGCCAAATTAAGGTGTAACTAAAAAGTACAAAGACTTATTTTGAGGGACCAATAATAGTGAGCACAAAGCAGCCCTTCCTAAAAATCAAAATCACATTTTAAACCCTCAACTAACTAATACAACTCCCTATTCCAGGAACACTCAAAAAGGGCACCGAATGCGAGATCGTAGGCCACGGGAAAGTCATGAAGACCACCGTCACTGGCGTTGAAATGTTCCACAAGACCTTAGAAGAGGCCCAAGCAGGGGACCAATTGGGGGCCCTAGTGCGATCCGTCAAAAGGGAGCAGATAAAGCGAGGCATGGTCATGGCTAAACCGGGAACAGCCAAGGCTCACGATAACGTCGAAGCAGCGGTCTACATCCTCAGTAAGGAGGAGGGAGGTCGGGCAAAGCCGTTCACGTCCTTCATTCAACTCCAAATGTTCTCGATGACTTGGGATTGCGCCACCCAAGTTACCATCCCTGAAAAGGAGATGGTTATGCCGGGCGAAGATGCGAAGTAAGTAGTCTAATTTTTTGTATCTTAATGACATGTATACCCGAAAACCCCTTTCCAAGGACCATTTTTACGTCCCAAAGTGATTATCACCACATTCGAGACAAAAATACAATATGATTTTATCTCAATGTAGTGGCAAGTATTAATATTAAGTCTTGTCAGCGGTAGGTATCAAATCAAAGTCCTTTGAGTTCGTTTTTACCGAAACCTTATCTTTCTCTAGCAACAAAAGAAAAAGTTTCACAAAGCTATTTTCATTTTCAGGTTGAACCTAAAATTCTTTAAACCCATGGTATGCGAGGCTGGGCAGCGGTTCACCCTGCGTCTCGGAGACCTCACCCTGGGCACTGGAGTCATCACCAAGATCAACAACAACCTCTCTGAAGACGACAGGATCAAGCTCTCAGAGGGCAAGAAGGCCAGAGAACGCGCTTCAGCCAAGAAGTAAATGTTATCGTAAATTAAGTTTAGGTTCGTAGTTATATTGTATGTATGTACGCATTTAACGTATAAAGTTATGTTGTGATCATTTTTGTTTTCTTCCCTGACCATGTGTTTTATTAAAAATCAGAAGTAGGTATTCCAACAGCGCGTTCCGAATGATCGATAATCGATTTTATCGCGTTAATGGTTATTAGCGTCAGTGTTAGCGCGATAACGATAGCCCTACAATGGTCGCTATGACGTCATAGATGACATCATTAACGACACCATGTTTGGCTATCGTCGTCCATGCTTCAGAGCTTTTGCCCTGTGGGCGATCTATGAAAAGTGACAGCCACCTGGCGGCAATTTCAAAAATACGAGGGTGAATCCAAAAGTTCTAAGCCCGACCTACAAAGAGGTATCAAATCTTTGTAAATCTACCGTCATTTGTTAGAATGTTTTTTCGTGATTGATTGTGTGAAGTTGAAGTTCGATACTGCAAGCTATTATTTTTTTGTGATATTTTGTTTAACGCAGTCTGACGGGATTTTTCACAATGGAGAAAATTGAACACCGTGCTGTGATTAAGTACCTCAATAAAAAAGGTCTTTCACCTAAAGAGATTCATGAAGATATGGAAACAACATTAGGGGAATCTGCTCCATCGTATTCCACTGTCAAAAAGTGGGTATCTGAATTTAAACGCGGTCGGGAGACCATTGAAGATGACCCAAGGAGAGGAAGGCCTTCAACGTCTACCACTAAAGAAAACACTGACAAAATTTGTGATCTCATCCTAGGAGACCGACGATTGACCATTAGTAGGATAGCTGAGATCACAGGCATCAGTTATGGCCGAGTGCAAAACATTATAATTGTAGAATTGGGGTTCCGTAAGGTTTCTGCTCGCTGGGTCCCAAGATTGCTTTCAGCTGACCAAAAAAGAGTTCGATTCACAATTTCGCGTGACTGTTTGGAACTTTTTGAGGCAGATGCTGAGGATTTTATGTCTCGTTTTGTTACCATAGATAAAAGCTGGGTTCATCACCATACTCCTGAAACAAAACAGCAATCCAAACAGTGGAAAAGATCTGGCTCACCCACGCTGAAGAAGGCCAAGTGCGTTTTGTCAGCCAACAAAGTCATGGCATCTGTTTTTTGGGATTCGAAGGGAGTTATTTTATTGGATTATTTACCTAAAGGTGAAACTATAAATTCACGCTATTATTGTAACCTATTACGAAAACTTCGCGAAGAAATAAAAGAAAAACGGCCGGGGATGTTGCGTAAGAGAGTTTTGTTTCATCAAGACAATGCACGAGTTCACACTTCGGTTGAAACGATGGCTGTGATCCATGAATGTGGTTACGAGTTGCTGCACCACCCACCTTATTCGCCGGATTTAGCCCCCTCTGACTATCATCTCTTTCCAAATTTAAAAAACACTTGGGGGGATCTAAATATTCGACTAGAGAAGAAGTGATAGTCGCATTTAATGACTATTTTGACGACCTTCCGGAATCATTTTTTTTCGAGGGTATAAATAAGTTGCAGGTCAGGTGGAAGAAGTGTGTTGATCTAGATGGAGACTATGTCGAAAAATAAAAATAATTTTGAACCCACTTTTCTTTCATTTTCACGGTCGGGCTTAGAACTTTTGGATTCACCCTCGTAGGTATTCGGAGCATAACAGTTGATTATTAAAAGATTTGAGTTTGAGGAAATCACTTCTTGGACCTGGTAAAGTAGTATATCTCTAGTATTATCTAGACCGAAGCTGTGAGGGTTCGAAAATATGACGAAACGCTTCGAGAAAAGGTACGTAGTGCCCCGCTTCCTTTGGCTCGTTTTGGCGGGGGGCACTATCGTGCCCCCAGATACCCTCACGTGACGTAAACAAATTCTGTCACTTTCAAGTGTCAACGTCCATGTCGCGGTCCGAATGGATCATAAGAAGCAGTGATGGACACCATTGTCCATTCGGAACGACTTGATGGACGTGACATGTTTGATGGTAGTGTTGAACTATTAGCGTCATGCGGAACGCGCGATGTTTTCCGAATATCATATTCAGCGACATAAAGTGCTAGTCTAACGCAAACTTGAGATCCATCTGTCGATGTCGCAGGCAAATAGTAAAATTCGTCAGTTTACAAACGGCGTCGTCAGTTTCTAAATGCATCGACGTAGAAATTTACGTCCATGTCTATATGCAATTTGCGTCGTCGTCATCGTCATATCGTAGAATTCGGCATTTTAAAATTTTCCTAGGCAAATAGTAATTCTGTTAGAACTATTGAGGGCCAATACGTATTTACATGTAAACTTAACACGCTCCACGCTCGTCGTTGCACCTATTTTTGACTTTACGATGAGACTTTCGATTTCGGTATTTTAGAAAATGACGAAGGCATTTTACAAATTGCCGAACGGTAAATTGCAAGACAGCAAGCGTTTAGAAACTGCCGAATGATACAATTTGCCTGCCACACGTCGAGCTAGGTTCATGACCCCCCCAAAGGCCATCCACGCTGCGCTGATTCCAATAGGACACTTACTATACTCTTTGGCTGATTCTAAACTTGACAGTTTAGGAACGTTTTGAATCTGTTAAAGTCTAAGCAATGAAATAAAAAATAGTAGAAAAAGCTAAGATTTAATTAAACAAAAAAATGCGTGGAACTTGCGCCAAGATTACCACGCACTCACTCTATCCTCCACCACATGATGTCTGATGTCGAATCAGACACAGATATGGCGTTTGCCAATGCAATTATAAGAAAATTATACGTAGTTTTAAAGTTATCTTTGTGGAGTATGCGGGAAGGGATTACGTAGCTGGCTGCACTTGCAGAGGGAAGTTAATGTATCGATGAGAACAACGAAATAATAATGAGAAAGAAGTTGTCATACATACCCATCTTGGACTGCACCTAGGGCTGCCAACCCTCCAGGTTTGATCCGGAGTCTATGGATTTGAGTGGTGCTTGTCCGGGCGCAGTTTGTCTCCAGGAGCTCTACCGCGTAATTCTCATTTGTACCAACTTCAAGCAAATGCATGCGAAATTCAACGCGTGCAAAAGAGATGGCATGTTAGGCGGTCCTCTAAAAAGGCCGCTTTGGATGAATCATATTATTATTATGATTCCGTTCTAATGCCGTCTCTTTTGCAGGCGTGAAAAAACTCTGACTCCATCCTTCTTTCAAATCATTTCATGAATCACCCAAGTCGACCTTTGTAGATCCCATATAGGGAACCCATAGGGTTTTTAGGGATCTAAAAACTATATAGTTATAACTGAATGGCTAGCTAGACAAACTGCATATTTTATACCTATACAGTGTTAAGATGAAGTTGCGGTGTTTCACGCATTTAGGTCGGGTAGCTATGTGACTTTTCTATGGAACACCTGATTTTTAGGGTTCCGTAGTCAGCAACAAAACCTTATTACCTATGTATTGTGTATGTTGCCATCGCAGTTTCCATTGGTTTCTTAGAATATCAAAAACTTTGTGATGGCAGCTTACACAATACATAGGTAATAAGGTTTTGTTGAATGACTGTTGAGTGAATTTTTAATTTAATTGTTGTTTCAATTAATTAGAAAAAGGTGGGTTTTTCACACTGCGAAACCGCTCTTAAGAGTAAGTGTCCCCCCCTGCCAGCTAAACGGTGTTTTTGGATATGTAAAAAATTTCACGGCAGTAGTACATATAACGAAGTTAAAAAGAAATCTATCACAGCTAAGTAGGCTTTACAAGTTAACGAGCAAAAGTCGACAAACTTAAAATTAAAATTTTGTATAAGTTCCATTGAAAATTACTTAGATGTGTAAAACAGGTAGAAAATATAAGTTTATAAACCTTCTAAGTCCGCATATTGCGATGGGCAACTACGGAACCCCACACTGCACGTGACCCGACACGCACTTGGCCGGTTTCAAATTTTTTGCGATTCGAAGGTTGGCTCCATCCCAGTGGCGTGCATAGCACTTTTTTTTTCGGAAAAGCAATCAGAAGATCAAGTTCGACAATAAAAAAATAATAAAAACTTTAGTGATCGAAAATGTTCACTCTATTAGGGTAGGCAGTGCCTGGCGTCATAAAAACTTTTTTTTTTCAAAGTGTTATGTAAATTTTTTCATATTGTTAATCTTGACCTTCTGATTGCTTTTCCGGAAAAAAAGTTCTATGCACGCCACTGCTCCATCCATAGTACCTATAAGATTAATACAAGCGATTGTCGGCACTTGGTGAAACTTGGATAACAACATGATGAATAAACACTATTTATTGCATGTAATAACATCTAATCAGTCTGGTATAAAACCGAAACCAGTCAGGTTAAATAAGCAAATAAACTGTGAAATGAGTGCAAGTGTGTTTATTTGTCATGTCCATAGTATAAGTTGTTCATATGGAGAGGCCAGATTCACGCTACCGCAACTTCATCTTAGCACCCAGTGTTTCAGATAGTATAGAAGAGGGGTCACTCCGTACCAAGGAAAACGAGGTTCAATACATTTTTATGTTTATTCAAAAGGCATCACCACAATTTTACAGTGAAATATTGTCGGTCCTCATAGGTAACAAAATGAGAGGAGATTAAGTTTTATTGGATAAGATCTTTCTTGTATCCATAATCAACCTTTATTACAATTTAATTTAAATATAAATAACCAAATCAGGTTTGTAGGCTACCGCGGATACAATACATAACATGTTGTAAACAGGATCATGTAAGTAGTATTTATAGTGACACATTAAAAATAATACAAACATAAATTGAACTAAAAAAGTGCTCTAAACATATCAATGTAAACAGCACAATGAGAATTAATAAAGCAATTTATCGAATAATCATGTGTACTTATTCATCACCTGAAATTCTAATGGAATGAAAGTTTTGGGTCACATATAAGTGTGAAAAAGAAATGTTCAAAGTAATTTTTAGTATCGCGCACTGGTAATTTTTAATGCTAGAAGTTAACTATATTTACAAGTCTTCATCCTCTTCGGGAAGAGCAGTGTCCTGAGCCTCTTTGAGATCTTTCTCGATCTGCGTCTGCCATTGTGGGTCCATTGTGACTTCTGGTGGGACAAGGGCGGGCATAGCAACAAACTCAAGGTTGCCATCACCAATCAGTTTCCTAGCTAACCAAAGGAAAGGTTTCTCAAAGTTGTAGTTTGATTTGGCAGAGATGTCATAATACTGAAATGGAAAAACACAAATTGATCAGCAACTATCTAGTATAAACACAGCTGAATAAGTTAAACATTATGATGCAATGGTTGTATAACTCATACAACTTAGATGGCTCACCTGAAGGTTCTTCTTTCTGTGGAAAACAATTGTTTTTGCTTTGACTTTCCTGTCTTTGATGTCTACTTTATTGCCGCACAATACGATGGGAATGCCTTCACAAACTCGTACTAAATCTCTGTGCCAGTTGGGTACGTTTTTGTAGGTGACGCGTGAGGTGACATCAAACATGATGATAGCGCATTGACCTTGGATGTAGTAGCCGTCTCTGAGACCACCGAACTTCTCCTGGCCGGCTGTGTCCCAAACATTGAACCTGATGGGGCCGCGGTTCGTGTGGAACACGAGCGGGTGCACTTCAACTCCCAATGTGGCTACATATCGTTTTTCGAACTCTCCAGTCAAGTGGCGTTTCACGAATGTCGTTTTGCCGGTACCACCATCGCCGACCAGTACGCACTTGAATGTGGGCATATCATCTGCCATTTTCGGTTAGTTTCTGTCCGTTTGTTCTCTGAAAAGAAATAGAAAATAAAAATATAACAGATGACAAACCGTCATGACATCTTCGCAACGACAAAGAAACTTGTGTTTTTTCGGGCTTTATTTACAAACTTATCAAGTCACTATTGAACTTATTAAAGTAGAATAGTAATTTTAGAGTAAATTCTCGCCAAAAACTGCAAATTTAAGATCACTAACAAGATATATGTATTTCAAGTATTCGTCAAATGGCGCTCAATCACTCTCACAGGAATTTGGTACAATCGCACCGAACACAAATTCGAATTACAAGTGGAATACTAATATTACCCCACAAATATGATATGCTCTAAATTCCTCACAAATCACTGAATTATTATTTACAATATAGTAAAAGAAATTACCAAGATTGTATAATAAAATTAAGATTAAACTCGTTGCTGCACAAAGTCGTTACGGCTCACAATGGCGTCACTTGGTCAAACGGAAGTTTCCTCTGACAGTTGACAGGCGCAATACCGCAATGGTTCAAGCGATGCACAGTTTATTTTAAGTAAAATGTTAATTGAGTATGCTATATTGAAATAATCTACTTGGCTGGAGTTATAAAACCAATTGTAGGCTTTTTTGCTTTAAAATGTTACAATTTAGACTGGAAATACAAATCTAAATTATAAATAGCAGGTTTGTTGACTAAACTGTTTTATCGACCGAACAATGACGTCATGATAATTATGTACGACTGTAGCGCCATCTACAACTTTTTATTTCGCGTTTCGTTCCGATGGTGGACGGATGATGGTCGGTGGTGAAGGAAGTTTCGTGTGTATCGATTTTTGAGTGAAGTGAACGTAGTGTTCGTGTCCTTTAGTTTAGTGACGTTTATAATAAAAATATCTGTGAATGGGATTGTGTAACAAGAAAAAACATTTGTCTGGTGTGTGATTGCTTGTAAAGGATGACGAAGGACAGGTTAGCGGCGCTCCAGGCGGTGAGTTTCCCCATTTACTCTTCAACGCTAGCCTCTAACCAAAAGCCTTCCTTGGTGGCCTCGAAATCGGGAGAATCTGCATAGAATTCGTAAGTTTCACTCTGGGGTTGATCAAGAATCGTTGATTCATCTAAGTGGCGAATTCCTGTCTTGAGCTGCACTTAACCAAACGGTAAAGAAAATTGTTGATCTATTTCTACTAAGAATCAGTAATCACTGTTAGCCCCACCCCAGGGTCGGTGCTGAGTGATGTATTTGTCCCTAGAGTAAGACATGTAACTCCAGCACAGTTTCGCCTATTTGCTTTATCAGCAGGTGCCTATTGTTAAGAGGCCTTGCAACATTACTTCACACTTGAATAACCTCTTACAAGTAGGGTACACTCATTCTAAACACACATTGTAACTCTTTATTACGATGGAACAAAAGGGCATGATAATTTATTTCTGTATGAAATTTAGTTTTTCTTTTGTATCTGTGACAAGTTGCCATCAGATTATCCAAAAAACAAAAACTTTTTATTTGACCCTTTGTATTAAATTACATTTTGGTTCTTTGTCTGGATATACTACTCACTCACTTGGTTCTTTATATGGATACCTACTCAGAATCAATTCTAGAAAGGTAAACTTTCAGTAAGTATTTAATATCTATCTGTCGAGCAACTACCCACAAGTTGACTTATTTTGTAGATTTGTATGTAATTTAATTGTCTCGCCTGTGCCTGTGTATATTTCGTGAACTTGTAGTAGGGAGGTGTCATACTTATGCAATAAAACCCCTGAAAAAATTAAACCCAAGGAATTTAATCTATAATAATCATTTTACTTACATAACAACGTCTTGTAAATACCTGTCTGGATTTGTTTCTAAATTCAGTGATTTCTTTCGTTAATAAAATTTAAATATTGTTTTATAATCTGATTCACACGAAACTTACCTACAGTGATAAAAGCTAGATTTAATACAACTTAAATTTTAGAAACAGTAGTAGTAATCCCCGAATTTTGTTAAACAAATGTGGAAAAAGTACTTTATTCATTCTTAGCTACATTAAACGCATTGGTGGGTGACCTGCAGTAAAACAGAAAAAAATAAACACCCTACTGGGTATATATTAGGTGCGAACGAACTGTTTTTAGGTACTTAAATCTTTAAAAACAGTTCATCCTAAATGCCATCCATTTCTATGATAAGATTCGCAATGATTTTCTACTGCTGACATTTTTCAAAAATTAAATAAACGTTGCTGTTAGCTTAATGTTGTCTCATTCACACACAAAAAATAACAAAATTTGGATTTATTTGTCATTTCTAAAGAAATTAAAAATGGTTGGTATTGAAAATTGAGTTTTCTTCAAATTCTCCATACAAAACAAACATTTCATGGGTAAGCACAAGCACCTAATATACAAGGTGACTTTTTGGTCATCGTCCAAATTCATACTGGAGGCTTGGTAAGTGATCAGCATCATGAATCGATAACAATTTTTGTGAAATTCGTATAATGAAATTTCGACTTCCCATAGTAATTCACTCCCAGTCCTGAGTGAATCACTATGGGGAGTCGAAATTTAGTTTCATGAAATTTACAAAAATCGTTATTGGTTCATGATGCTGATGAGTTACCAAGGCTCAAGTATGAATTGTGACGATGTTGATAAATTCACCTTGTATATCCAGTAGGGTGTTTCTTTTTTTTCATTCTCTTTTCTATTTTACCACAGGTCACTCCGTCAATGTGTTCTATGTAATAAAGTACTTTATTCTGTATATTTGTTACATAGAACATATTGTAGAATTGGGCAGATCTTTCATCATGAACTTACGGATATATTATTAATTTGCAATATTCCGCTATATACACTCTTATCATGCTATTCAAAATGTAGACTCAAGCAACACCAACCCGCGGATGCATTCCGAGGTTGCTTCGTTTGGAGGCGAAACATGTGTCAATAAGTTTTCTTGTTTGTTATTTAAGATTGCTTTATTTTATGCTCATACTATCTGCTTGTGCATGTTTAGGCGGGTGGGCGTGTGTTGCTTGAGTCTGCATTTTGAATAGCATGATAAGAGTGTTAGTGGAATATTGCAAATTAATAATATCTATAGCCGTAAGTTCATGATGGACTTCCACAAAGTAACGCCTATTTCAATAAATTATATAGATCTTTCACCACTCTACTTTCATTCTTCCTCTGTACATGTCCAAACCACCGAAGCATTAATTTTTCTATTCTAGTCATCTATTTCTACTCAGTACATCTTTCAGGCTGCAATGATCCCGTATGTCGATATTTTTCACACTATTATTTCAAAAGCCATTATCTTGCCATACCCAATATTCACTACCATACATAAGTGTAGTAGCCAACACTCCATTATGAACTGCCAATCATGCCTTTGCTGTTGGCTGCCCAGAAAGGAGTGCAGGGCTCCATTCACTTTATTTCCTGCAATTCACTCTTCTTTCAATTTCACCATTACTCTTTCCATCACGCGTAAATAGATAACCCAGATAGAAATCTTTAACCTGCTCTAATTCCTCGTCTTCAACTTTAATTTTAACCTTGCATTCAGTCACCGCTTCATCCCTTACAAGTATAAACAAAATTAAAACAGCATTTTAAGTTGGTTTTGAGAAGATCATGACTAATTGTATAAACAATTTCAAACTCTTGCTTTATAAACTTTATAAAATATTGACTAATAAATATAATTGGCGTCAAATGCTACAGACCAAATATTTTTTATTTTTTTTTATTTTTAAAGAAGAAAAACAAAGTTAAGTTATGCCCTTCTATGCTACTGACGTTTAACCTTAATAGCATATTTGGTACTTTTTAAAGTTACCTGGGTCATGGAAACAAAAGACAGCATGTCAATAAATTGCTCTGGATTGGTACCAGTACTAAACTGTTGAGTCCATTGGGTATAGAAGATATTGCTATAATTTTTTTTTACCATGTCCTGCCAATGCCACATCTATGTAGCATATTGTGCAGGGATTCTATTAGCAATTTCGAGGAGAACCCAGATTTTAAAGAGATTTTTAATAAGGCGTATAAAACGGAAAACCAATATAGGGTTTACGGATAGTTGCGTCATGGCTTCGACAAAACTTATTGACCTTAAATGCCTCCAAAACAAAAATAATTTGCTTCCGAATTACTCAACGAACTGCTCCCAAAGAAATTGTCAAAATCAGGCTGCACTCTTGCATCTCCCAAAACAATTTGCCATGTGATTGCCCAACTCTTGAACAAGTTCCCTTTGTAAAATACCTTGGCATTATGATCGACGAGAAACTATCGTGGAAAAAACAGATTGAGGTGATCAGTGGCAGGGTGAGAAAGCTAATGCACATTTTCAAAAAGTTGCGACGGGCTGCTGATGACAAAACGAAGATATTTGTGTACACAGCGCTTTGCCAATCCATTTTAAGATACTGTTTGGCTGTTTGGGGAGGAGCCTGTAAAACTCACTTTATCACAGTAGAACGTGCACAGCGAGCCCTCCTAAAAGTTGCTTTCAACAAACCTTTCCGCTATGCAACTAACTCACTGTATCATGAATCCAAGCTCTTGCGGGTTCGGCAGCTATACATCATAGCAGTAGTCTTAAAGTTCCATAAAACCGCTCTAGTTACAACCCATAAAAGTGTTCATGACTCCCGCCGTGTCACATGGAGAACCCCCGTAACGAATACAAGCTTTGCTCAAAAATTTTCCCCTTTCTTAGGTCCCTTTCTATATTCAAGGACAAATAATACCATATCCCTTCTTCATCTAACACGTTACCCATGCAAAAAAATTCTACACGATTGGCTCTCCCCCTTAGATTACGAACAAACCGAGGATATCCTTAAAATTGACACATAAATCCTAACACACTTGTACCGGTCTGTGAGTATCAAGTATTTCAAAACTCAGGCATACACTTTCATATAACACACTCTATTTTACTCACCCTTTCACACACACTCTAATAACATTCCACATACAATCATCACTCACACGTCATACATTACTCAACTAGTTTTATTTTGTCTCTTCTGTTACTTTTTTTAATGTTTTAATGTTATGTTACTTTTAAATATTTTATAAATTTATTATCGTCAGACTCACCAGGAAGGGTCTAATTTCCTACAACCCAGGGAATCCTAATGTGGGGATTAGAGTTTACAAAAGACACACTTGTCAAATAATATAGAAATAGTGCATAAAATATTTTTGTATACATATTATCTTTTTGGTTGCAAATAAACATATTTTTATTTTTATTATTTTTTTATTTATTAATATACCCTTAAGAACAGACATCATGACGCGACCAACTCAGTTGTGAGCGTGGCCAAATGTCATGCTGTTTCATTTCGCTATAAGGTGCACGCTCCATGAAACTTGCGAGGACGATACAATCGTGCCGATTTCGTCACGTTCGCAAAATTGAAAACTTGTTTCAGGAGAAACCTGATTTTGGCAAGACTGTGACCGTTTTCAAACGTTACTTTTGGTTATTATTAATGTAGATAACATTTTCTATAAATTTTTTGTTTTTTTTTTTATTTCACGATTTTTAGGTTGATTTAAACATAGATCTAGATAATGTTAATGGACTCAGCCTAAAATATTATAATTACATTCCATTGATTCCATAGCCACCCCACAATTTGGTGACAGAGTTTGTATGGAGGTGTGCGTGTGATGACGCCTCTTAAATGAAATATCATGGCTGTTGCCAGATTATATAATTTATGAAATTAACTTTTTGTAAGTTACGGTAGTTGGAGCATACTATCTCGTCGGTACCAAGCTTGACTGTAAGCACCATTAAAAGTAAATAAGGAGGACTGTTAGAGCTCGCTTCCCAGCCCATTTATAATGTTAAATTACCTATTCTGTAGTTGTACCACAAAGTGTGGTGAAACTTTCCGAATACTCTTCCCAATATAGGGTTGCCAGATTAGAAAAAAAAAATTGCAAAATAAAGAAAAACAAATGTATAAAATGTACCTGTCTATAAATAAGGAGGACTGTTACAGCTCGCTTTGAATGAATGAATGAATGAATATGTTTATTTATTTCAAAGATAACTTAATCTAAATACATCCCACAAAACCAATTAGAAATTTGGTTTGTCTGTGGGGAGGGAGTCGCACTTCTTTTTCTATAAATTAGATAGTTATGTACTAAATTATAAGTAGTTAGGTACATTAATAGTAAATAATAAAATGCTATTTTAATCTGTCAATGTTTTCATGTTTTGTAAAAGGTAAGTTTTATATAACTTCGCGAATTTATTTTTATTTTGTTCAGATCTTATATGAATAGGCATTTCATTATATAACATTGGAATTTTGCGCTTTAACATTCTGCCGCCAAAATAGTTATTCACTTTTACAGTTTCATATTTCCCTTGCGCAGCAGCTCTCGTGTTGAGCCCATGCTGTTTAGGTATCTTATGATCTGGGGTGCTATGGCTATTTACTGCAATTATATATTTATATTTTAATGAAGCCGGTAGAATTTTACAGATTGAGTACAATATTTTGATATTATTTTTGTGTTTTTTTCTAACATTTTTACTGACTAGGAATTTTAAAAATTTTAATTGTATATTTTCAATCTTATCCATGTATGTTTTGAATATAGATCCATAGCAGTCCAGACCATAAGATATAATTGAATCAACCAAAGACATATATATAGTTTTTAGTACGGAAATTGGTACTTTGTAACTGAGATGTTTGAATTTAAATAACAATATGCGTAGCTTATTTAATATTTTTTCTATATGTTTAGTCCAGCCCATATTTTCATCGATACACATTCCTAGGTATGTAACACATGGAACTTGCTTTATTGTTTTACATTTACAATTAGATAACTTATTATGGAAACAGTTATAGTCGTGTGCAACAAGGTTGCATGAAGAGTCCGGGGTGCAAGAGTACGGAGACCGTATGACAAGGAGGTTAGTTTTTTCGGCATTGAGTACGATTCCATTATCGTGCGACCATCGCACTACGTTGTCGATATCCTCCTGCACGAGACGCGAGACCTCGTCCATGTCGCGGCCGGCCCGCAAGGTGCACAGGTCGTCCGCGAACATGTACGCTGAGCAATGGCGGACCACGTTGCACAGGCTGTTCACGTGCATCAGGTAGCACAACGGGCCACAGCCGGAACCCTGCGCGACTCCGCGCCGCGCTGCCCACTGCTGCGGCCCGCTGTGCTCCTCGCCCACTCTTACCCGGTAGGAGCGGTCCGTCAAGTACTCGCGGTACCAGCTGTTGATCGGTCCGCTGATCCCGCACTCCGCCATGGCCCCAAGCAGCGTCTCGTGCCGAAGGGTATCGAACGCCTTTTTAAAGTCGAAAAATACAGCAACAACAAATTTTTTGTCGTTGAGGTAACTGTTAATTTCATCTGTAAATTTTACAAGTAATGTTGATGTACTTTTATCTTTCTGAAAGCCGTGCTGACAATCGTTTATAATTGCATGCTCATTAAGGAATCGATTTTGTTGGTTAATAATACATTTTTCTATGATTTTTTCTATACTAGATAAGATAGCTATAGGTCTGTAGTTAGCATAATTTTTATGATCACCCTTTTTATAAATAGGTCGCACTGTGGCTTCTTTTAATTTTTGAGGAAATTTTGAATATTTGATACATAAATTAATTAAGTGAGCTATGACTGGGCTTATTTGTTCACTAATATATCTTAGGTCCCTCATACGTATACCGTCTGACCCTGCCGATTTTTTGTCGCTCATCAGCCCATTTATAATGTTAAATTACCTATTCTGTAGTTGTACCACAAAGTGTAGTGAAACTTTGCGACTACTCTTCCCAATGTAGGGTTGCCAGATTAGAAAAAAAATGCAAAATAAATAAAAACAAATGTATAAAATGTACCTGTCTATAAATTAGGAGGACTGTTACAGCTCGCTTCCCGGCCCATTTATAATGTTAAATTACCTATTCTGTAGTTGCACCACAAAGTGTGGTGAAACTTTTCGAATACTCTTCCCAATGTAGGGTTGCCAGATTAGAAAAAAAAATTGCAAAATAAAGAAACACAAATGTATAAAATGTACTTGTCTATAAATAAGGAGGACTGTTACAGCTTGCTTCCCAGCCCATTTATAATGTTAAATTACTTATTCTGTAGTTGTACCACAAAGTGTGGTGAAACTTTGCGAATACTCTTCCCAATGTAGGGTTGCCAGATTAGAAAAAAAAAATTGCAAAATAAAGAAAAACAAATGTATAAAATGTACCTGTCTATAAATAAGGAGGAGTGTTACAGCTCGCTTCCCAGCCCATTTATAATGTTAAATTACCTATTCTGTAGTTGTACCACAAAGTGTGGTGAAACTTTGCGAATACTCTTCCCAATGTAGGGTTGCCAGATTAGAAAAAAAAATTGCAAAATAAAGAAACACAAATGTATAAAATGTACTTGTCTATAAATAAGGAGGACTGTTACAGCTTGCTTCCCAGCCCATTTATAATGTTAAATTACTTATTCTGTAGTTGTACCACAAAGTGTGGTGAAACTTTGCGAATACTCTTCCCAATGTAGGGTTGCCAGATTAGAAAAAAAAAATTGCAAAATAAAGAAAAACAAATGTATAAAATGTACCTGTCTATAAATAAAGCCATGAATGAGTTTTGTTTGCGAATTCTTTATCTAATTTTACACGTACTTAACTTTTAGCCAAGTCAATATTTTTTACACTCTCTTTATGGTACACTCGTATTTTAAAATTCTGAAGGCTATACAACAAATCCCTTTTCTGTTATTGGGCCTCTGTTTATCTATTTATAATTTTGCTTCAAATCGGGACTCATACACATAAATATCTGTACATCTGGCAGCCCTATCTCCATTCTGCAACTTGTTAAAAAAGATAAAAAATTAATTTTCCCTATTTCAGCAACAGTTTTATTTACTTTGTTTATTACGTTTTGCCGGCGACTCCAAGGAAACGGGGCTGTTATTCCCCGTTATTGTTATTGTAAAATCCTATCTAGGATAACAGCGTACATCTGTTATTAGTACTTTATGTGTACTCGTATCTTAGATTTTAAGCTTATAAATTCTTGTAATTTGTACTGAAATCCCTTCTTGCGAAATAAATTATATTCTATTCTATTGTCTGCCTCCTCCATATCTTGATTATTGCCCAAGACGGGTTTCTATGGAACTCAAGCAAATACTGATGTGGCTTTTGATACTGAAGCATGAGTGATATGATAGATCAATGGATGATAGATTGGTGATATTAGGGATTTCGCAGACAGAAGGCGGTCAGCGGTCACGCGTTCAAGCGATCCGTGTTCTATAGATAATATAGAGTTGAGTATATCTTCTATGGGATTTCGCCTTCCATTGTTTTGCAAACAGAAGGCAGTTACGCGTTTAAGCGTTTTAAAGAAAATAGTCTATGAATTTCTCCACCTGTTGTTCTCTATCCCTGCGAACGCGAAACGCTTTAAGGTTAAAACGTCAGTAGCTTAACGCAAAGTGCATAACTTAACTTTGTTTTTCTTGTTTAGAAATTTAAAATTGAAAAGCATTTTGATCTGTGCCGTTTGACGCCAATAGTTCAGTATGAGTGAGGTTTATAAAGCAAGAGTTTGAAATTGTGTACACAATTAGTCATGATCTTTTCTAAACCATCTTAAAATGCTGTTTTAACTTTGTTTGGACCATTTAAACAAGAAATACAAATTTAAGTTTTGCACTTTGTGCTAAACGACTGACGTTTAAGGGGGTATATAGTCAAAATCGACACTTTTTCATGTTATTTATCTGCTGTTCAAAAGAAGTCCCAAGTTAAATAAATAGTGTAACAATTTTGTGACCTTTTTCTAGATTTTGGACTATCAGAAACGATATTAGAGGAATTTCACTCGCTAGAAATAATTATTGAAGTGAGGTCTAAATTTACATTGTTTTTGATATCCTAACAAATTGGGATAGCATACAGACTTCAAAAATATTTATTTAGATGGGTTTTAACAATACCTAAATTACTGGTTGTTAAAATTTTCATAGCTATTTTATTTAATTTTGTATAAACTTAAAACTGACTTTTTGTTAATTTTCCCCGATTCCGTCCCTCCTGCACTGCGGGTCCTTCCGCCTGGAGTAACGGGGACCTTTGCACGGACGATATATCACCTTAACCGTAACGCGTGACCGCCTTAGGTCTGCAAAATCCCTGATTTCGTATAATAAGCAATTTTTCCTCGGTAGTGCTACAAAATTTTCACCACTACATACTACTAGCGATTTCATTAAGATTAATTTAATTATATCACTATCTGACTATCTGAGGACATTTCCCGTCACGATGGTTATTTTATTACACGTTATTAATGCGGTGAATATAATTGATTGTGTATCCTGGCCATTGCTCCATCATAACTTATTAATATCATCGACAAGTGTAATAATTATAACATGACTTTGATTTCAGTTTCAGAGAAAAAAGGTCAGATTAAAAGAGGAAAAAGATCAGTTGTTTATTTTGCAGTCACTCCAAAGTCCCATACCTACTTTATCTTACATTAGACAGGCCTCTGTCTAACCTTATAGAACTCTGTATAACCTCCTGGGGCCTGGTGTCGTATATACCTACATATAATACATAAACAAAAAAATCGTCACATCTTCACAGATTTTGTATTTTGCGTATGGCAAGCCAATTAACCAATTAATATGATTATTCCGTGAAGAAAATATCCAGCTTCCGTACTTGCGTTTTTTTTTCTTGGTATGCTTTTATATCGGTTTGTTCATACGATCACTATGAATGTGATAATGAAAACAAAAATATCCTGATCCTCAGGAGGCTAAAATAACTATCGTTATCGTTTTACTGTATGCTTTAGATTAGATAAATTAACCATCCCATTTCAATCCCAGTTCGTTCGTACCACATAGAATGGAGGGCGACAGTAACTGCAATTATCGAATTAGCTACGTTTTGTTGGACAATCTCCTTCGCCAGAGTTTATTTTCGTTCATTTAAGAAGATGGCCTACCCTAGCAACTTTTTTTATTACCCGTCCAGCACAATAAGTCCTACGGCAAAGACTTTATTTGCTTGTAATAGAGGCGATTATATGTTGGCTCTTTGGCCTCTTTTTCTTGAACGCGTAATACTAGTGATCACGCAGCGAAACAACAAATTGGTGTGTTTTTAGCTAATACTGAAAAATTTTGTAGGGAAAAAAATATTGAATTTAGGTGATATACCTTCATATTTCTATTACCTATTTTATGAAAAAAAAATCAAGTTGTTCTCTTAACCGCGTTCTTAAAGCGAACGTTTGATAACCAAAAAAAGAGAGGGCGCAAAACATTTTTTTTTGACAAAAGTATAAATCTTAGTACATTGTTTATACGTAACATCCCTAGAGAAAAGATTAATAAACCAAATATATTTTTTTCAATACAAGGAGAGTCCGAATTTCTTCAAACGAATTCTAGAAAGACTGGAGTTGGTCATGCTCTAGGCTCAGGTACAGGCTTAAACAGAAAACGTAAGCGCAGAACCCTGTGAATGTTCAAAAGTTGATACGCTTATCAGTTGACGGTACCGCTCCATCCGCCCGTGGCCTTCGGGCTGCTGACTCATCAGATTGTTCGTCATACTTAGTAGATCATTACTTCAGTTCAGCCGTCATCTGACTTGACGCTTCAATCCTTGGTTGGTCTCTTTGAATTATGACTTCATTCGCTAAAATAGAGCCTAGTTCACATTTTTATTGTAGGTTTTAAAGGCTTGATAGCGCCCGTGATAATATATTAAGGCGCTACGAAAAAAAAATCGACACTTTAAGAACTTGCATATCTACTTCAGTAAATAATGTATTATTTTGATAAAATAGCACATTATTTTTGGATTCTTTTTCTAGGGACAGAAAACAGAAAACAGAAACGCAATTGGAGAAATTCGGCTCGATAGAAATATTTATTGAAATGAGGTCCTTTTCGACACCAATTCTCCTGGTCTGACAATTTAGAATGACATATGGACTGCAATTATATTTTATTAGATGGGTTTTAAAGGTTTCTAGGACCTGGTTAAACGAAATTTTGATAGCATCTTTTAGTACATTTTATATTAATAAAAAACCGACATTTTGCTATTTTTCCACGAATCCGTCCCTCTCGCACTGAGGGTTTTTTCGCATATGGAGTAACAGGGACGTTAAAACTTTTACATATCGCCTTAACTGGCGTGTCTTAATTAGATCTTGAGTTTTTTATTGGTTTTTCAAACAATACATTGTAGGTATTGACCGATTAGGTTTGTCGTAGCCTACTATTTATATTTTTTATTCAATGATAATGATTTAATTACAAACATTCCTCATTTAATTTATTGATAACGGCACACAATATGATCGTGTGAAGCAAATGTGTTCAAGTTGTTTTGAATGTTGGTTACACACAATGCACCTAATATGTGCGTTGCGTTTTTTGCTGTAACCAATTGTTTTTACTAGACCATTTGACCAAATCGACGGAACAACCAGCGAAAACCGCTCGTTTCTAAACCGATGTTCTTTTCGTTGTTATGTAGAAAGTTACGTATTTTACAGTAACAAAATAAAAGTTTATGAAAAAAATGCAAGAAAACAGTCTTTATTGCTTTTGTTTAACGCCATTTAGGACTTTTTTATCGTTGCGAGCTTATCTCCATCAAGAAACTTCGGCCAGAGTTTGATTGCCACAGAATTTCTCTTTTGAATTCTCGAGGAAGATCCGAGTAGTGATTTTCAACTTTTCTATCTATAAAATCACGCTCTACTTGTATCGGAATTGTAACAATGACCTTGATGATGGTTTTAATCTCAAACACACTGAATAATTCATATGTAACTGACACACAGATAATTAAGTGAATAATAAACTCATTTTGCCTCTTTGTAATTAGGCCGACTTATCGCCGAGAATACGAACCGCCGACTTATAACCTGAGAATTAAACTGAAAGATAGTGAGAGAATTTCCAAGATATCTTCTTGCTGCAAACGTCTTTTGTTCGCAAAAAGTGTCAATGTCTATTGAGGCAAATCTGAATTTGCGATTCAGTATTTCAATAAAAGTAGGAATAAGAAATGGCAGATAGACTTCGTGCGCGGAATGAAGTCACGAATAGGTATTGTTGCGGTGACGTCACACTGCAACAGCTGATTCACATTGACGGTGCTATTTTTACGAATTGTCTCACAACCTGTCTGGTCTCCAATCTCGCTTGTCACCATAAAGTTACAAGTTACTAAGTGAGAATGTTCTAGTTACAACTGCCGAGCACGTCGCGGCTGAGAACGTGTTACTTGTCCGTTTCTTTCTAGCCGAACGTGATTGTCCAGTCAGACAAATTATGTTATAGGAACGCTCTTTTAACTGAGCTAACTCGGATAGACCACCAGGAGTACGTGGTTGACATTGGACAGAATTCAATTCGAGGGCCAATTAACGTAAAGGAAGCGGGAAATAATGCCATTCGGAATCCCGCGGTTAAACATTTTGTTCACGTTCGCCCGAAGCGAAATCAATATTGTGGCGGATTCAATTTGCGCTTGTATGTCGAAGTTTTGAAACGTGCATCCAGTGCATAACCGCCCGCCTGCGAAACGCGCCCGCCTGGTAATGTTACTTGTCCAAGTCTAGTCGCTGGGTATTTGTGTTAATGTTGCTGGCAACGTGCCAAATCAAGCCTCCGACTCGGCGGGGTCGACTGGCCGGGGTCGCAGCGGGGACATGCCAGAACTGTTATATTAAACTTATTGATAACGACACTTTCGTCTCGGAAACGATTTGCTGCGGCATCCCAAGTATCAATCGCAGAAATTGAGCAACTATTTAAGGTCCCATAAAATCTTCTTCAGCGTAGATATTCCAGTCAGAAAAGTCCTCTTTCATTTATCAGTCGCACGTCCTAATGTGGCAATAAATTACACTTCTTACGCCTTCGTTCGTGCCAGTATTTCGTGGATTCCGAATTTACCTGAGGTAAAAACGAAACAGGCGCTCGCAGATGTGGCGTTTGTCTACGGAAGCGTTCGAAACGGTACACCTGGCAACAACTGTATCCCTATATAGTGGGTATCCCTACCCTGGTAGACTCAAAGTTATACATTATATACAGCTGGCATCGGGGACCGAATGCATTTCCGCACAGCTCCAGTTTCGAAATGGATCACTAAATGTAGAAGCTGTCTACACATTGCATGCTCTAGGTTACATATTCATTCTAGGATAGGGTGCCTCTCTTCACATATTAATATGTTGATTCATAGAAACTTCCGGTCTGCCTCATGCTCAAGTTGACAAAGGTAATGACTCAACTTTAGATCCAATAACTCGTAATCGTAGTTTTCAACTCCAATCAATACTCCCACGCTCTTGTAACTGGAAGTACATTCGTCCCCTTTGAGGCCGAACTTTCCATCAAAGAACCCGGTTTGATTCCTGCCGCCAGACAACTTTTTCAATATCCATATATACGATTTTGCGTATTTGTTCGATACCTCTTCAGAGAAATATGTCGTTTGTGACTATCTATACTAGCGTCCAAGACAAATGGGCCAACCAATAATCGCCCCTGTCAAAAGGGAATAAAGTCTTCGCCATTTGTGTAATTGCCTTGGACATTTAGTGGTTATACGCTGAATGTTCGAGCGTCAGTTACGAAGGACAAAATTCTCTCCGAATTAGATAACAACAAGGGTTATTTTGTTATCTGTTGGCATATCTGTAAAACGTGATACATCCAGAAATGAATCGGAATACTAACTGAGGTCTCAGATACTCGGTTTCGTAATGCCACCGTCACCTTCGTTATATACGTGGAAATCCAAGAAGTTTGGCAATATTAAACTGAAATTGCTATCTCCCCAATAAAAGGTAAGTAAACTCTACAAAGTTGTACCGTTACTTTCCATCTACATTGTTTACTTGTTGAAAGTTTGTTCTTCTCTTATCTACGTTTAGATTGACTGCGTCGATAACGTGAACGATAATGCGATAGCGTTGCTATATTAACTCTACTGATTTACCTAAACACGGGACGAAATAAGCGTTACCGGTCCAATGAACGAACAAATGAAGGACTATTAAGAGGCTATGCGAATTTTATTTTTGTCACTGTCACTCCAAGCGAAAAATCGCGCAGTGCGAGAGGGGCGGATTCAGTGCAAAAGGGAGAAAAGTTGGTTTTATATTTTTATTAAAAAAACTAAAACAGCAAGCAAAATTTCAAATATCAAATCTCTAGATATTGTTGAAACACACCTAATTAAATATATTTGAGTTCTGTAAATAGTTCCTATTCGTCAAACGAGGAGAAAAACTGTGTTTGAAGACTGTGTGTGTTCAACAATTATTTCTATCGAGGAAAATTTGTCCAAACATGTTTTCCAATTTCAAAACCCTAGATTATATAGTCAAAATGCATATACCAGAAATTTATTAAAATTTTCCGTGTATTTCATGAAATACACAGAAAGAAACACCCGTATTTTTTTCGCATATCGCCTTAAGAAAAAGAACTGGACGCTAACATAGGACAAGATTGTGCGCAATGAAGAAGGACAAGGAGAGCAGAAAATGCGCAGTAAGATGATGGTCAAATGAACGAACAAGACCCCGACAATAATTCATCGGTCGGTGACACATTGCAGTGTCAGTGATGGGTCTGATTCAAGAAGCCTCTCTAATCACAATGGAGCGCAAACTGCCTAACAAGGCCACGCCAATAAATTTGACCTTCAAATTCTATATCCTTCAAGAGTAAAGACACATAGTAGCGACCGAATAGGAAAACTGTCATAGTCATAGGGGTTGAATTGTATTCTATCGATTTATTGTTACAAGTATACTGAAAAAAAATTGATAATTTACAACATTTTGACAGTTTTACAGAGAAATTACTGCATCTCAACCCCTTCGTTGGTCGGACTATAAGGAATACAATTACGTGTATCAAATTCCAGAGTGTCAAAGGAACTAGTTCGAAGTCACCATTCATATAAGAAATTGTACATGAATAATGCATGTGTGTGCAGTAACCACGGATTTAGAACGAAGTAACATATTGCTGACTCTATTTTCGGTATACTCTTTGAGTTTCTAGCTTGTCAAAGGGTGTACTGGGGCTCTACCGCGTAATTCTCATTTGTATCAACTTCAAGCAAATGCATGCGAAATTCAACGCGTGCAAAAGAGATAGCATGTTAGGCGGGCGTCGTCGCACTCACGACAAATTTCAATCTCAAGTTGATGTTGATGAAAATGAGAATGACGCGGTAGACCCACTGCTCGTAACTTGAACTCCGAAACGTTGCTTTGAAGGTTTTTCAAGATCTGGGGCTCTACCGCGTAATTCTCATTTGTATAAAATTCAAGCAAATGCATGCGAAATTCAACGCGTGCAAAAGAGATGGCATGTTAGGCGGGCGTCGTCGCACGCACGTCAAATTTCAATCTCAAGTTGATGTTGATGAAAATGAGAATTACGCGGTAGACCCACTGTACTCTGAGAATTTTACTTTAAGGCGACTAGCACTGTAAAATTGGCGGGAAAATAGTAAAATATACTAAATAACTAAAATCCGTGTTTTTTTGCAAATATTTTGTTTCTTCTACTTTCCAGGACCGTGATTCGTTACACTTAAAGCTCCTAAGTAGTGTCAATATTTCAGTGATTTGGAAATTCATTTCTAAATAATTTTCAAAATATTGGAATTTAGATTGCAATTTTTTGAATTATTCCAACATGCCAATTCAATAATATTAAAATAAATGATATTATGATGAAATAAGTAAATAAAAGTAATTGAAGAAAAAACATTCAGATGGCCTTCATTTTTACAAACCACATCTGCTTATGTGATTAGTTCTGCATTTTATCACGTGTTTGACGAGAAACGAGCGAAAACACAATTATGTTTTTCATGTTTTTGTAGATACATACATATGCTCACGCCTGTTTCCCAGAGGGGTAGTCAGAAACTACAGACTTCTATCTGCTACGATTATGACACGCCTCCTTCGTCACATCCATCAATCTGGTCATACAAGCTCTTTTATTCCGGGTCCTAGAAGGACGTATGCTGACCAAATTGGCGAGATATTGAATGTTTTTGTAGTTAGGTTAGGCGTAACCCGTACTATAGCTATAAATATGTAAAATAGCGCTGGAGATGGCACTTTAGATTAAGAATCAAGGTATGTGTATGCAGAGTTTCAATTTCCTAAACCGACAGGATGCGACGTGTTTGACATTAAAAAATGTCGAATTTCACATTTTCACAAGGATAGTCGCCTTAAGGGAAACGACTCGTATCCTCTACGAAATGCACAACTTAAGTTGGTTAAAAGTATGGTTTAATAAAGCGTGTTGTAACATTGTGTGCCTATACATTTACAACGTAATGCATAAAATAACAAAATTTTGCCGGAGAACCCCAACTGACATTAAACTATGTCCGCGAAATGCCATAAATTCACATTTATTTAATATCTGTAATTCTAAAATAAGAAGAACCACCTTAAGTTGTGCGTTTCGTAGAGGATACGACTCGTTCCCCGTTAACAGAGATTCTTTGCTTTTATAAAAGTTATACGTTAACTGAGTCTTGTTCTATAAAACACTAGAATAAAACGAGTAGAAATAACCGTTAAATTTTCCAAGGAATGGCAAAAAAATTGGATTTGAACATTCTAATTCATTTAGGTGCAGAAAGTAAGTTTCTTTATTTTTGTCTAGTTTTTCCCATTTTACGGATATATCTTTTTGTTCCACGCAGTAAAATACAAGTTTTAACACCCTGTGCATCAGCCATGTCAAACTCAAAGTGATAGGTGGGACAAATGCATGAAGACCATAGAATCAGTGGACCGCAAAACCCAACCATAAAGAAAAAAAACTCGTAAGATAGATTGGTACAGGACAGTAATCGTTTATTTAAGGGTAGTTATAAAAGCTCCGAAAACTAAATAAAAAATAAGAATGTTCAATTTATGAATGTTACTGCTTTAAATACTAATCTACCGAAAATTTCTGTGCTAATAAATAAACGAAAACTACCGAATGAAATACTGAAAATTCCGAAAACTTCTTTCAGATAGATCGTAGATCTCCGAACAATTTTTTTTGTATGTCATGAATTCTGTTAAAATTAGAGACCCCGCCTCGCTCCGCTCCGCTTCGCTCGGCTCCTTGTTTTATCTTATTTATTTATTACTTATTTTGGAAAACTAGCGACTATTTTAATAACAATAGTAAAAAACTTAAATTAACTCTAGCTAGTCATTTAAAGTACATACAAACCTAACACGCTCCTCTTCGCTTCGCTTGTCGTCGCACCTATTTTTGACTTTTGGTTCATAGTTTTGTTTTTGACTATGTTTTCAAGTTCAGTAATTTATTCGGAGGTTCATTATTTAAACGGTCGCGGTCGTTTTAGTTTGCCATGTTTGATTTATTTTGTCGGTAGATGTTACACAGTTAAATTACTAATTTTGCCGCTGCTCAGATAGTATAACAGTGTACAGCAGTTCGCTGGGATTTTATTAGATTTATTATTATCCTTTATTATGTTTGACATGCTTGCTGTACATGTTCAAATTGTTCAACCCTCGGCTGTACATGTTCAAATTGTTCAACCCTTGGCTGTACATGTTAACTGATCAGACCAATACCATTAAGAGGATGGCATACCCCAGCAACTTTTTTTATTACCCGTCCAGTCTAATGGCAAAGACCTTTATTTGCTTTTCATAGAGGCGATTATATGTTGGCTCTTTGGCCTCTTGTTCTTGGACGCGTAATACTAGTGATCACGCAGCGAAACAACAAATTGGTGTGTTTTTAGCTAATACTGAAATATTTTGTAAGGAAAAAGATATTGGATTTACGTAACATCCCTTCATATTTCTATTGCCTATTTTATAAAAAAAAATAAAGTTGATCTCTTAACCGCGTCTTTGAAACGAAAGTTTGAAAACCAAAAAAAAGAGGGTAGAAATCTTTTTTTTTGACAAAAGTTTTAATTTTAATACGTTGTTTATAGGTGGAATCCCTAGATTAAAGATCGATAAATCAAATATATTTTCTTCAATATGAGGAGAGACCTAGTTTCTTCCAATGAACCCTTGAAAACCTGGTGTTGTTGATGTTCTAGCGTCAGGTGTCCCGCAATTATCCCTGTAACGTTGTGTCTACGTAATATCGTAGTAGAGGAACTCAATGCAAGCCTTGTTTTATTCATTCCTTTAGTGCAGGGCAACCTCGCGGTGAATAATTATTCAGTGCATTTCGCCTTACGTCCGAACTCGCCGTGTTTTCGGATTTACATCCATTTATGGCGACGTCAGCTGTGCTCAGGTAAACTTATGCAATCTGGTGGTAATCCAGCGTCTTCTGTTCAATACTTTACCTGGATTAAAATAAATTGTTAGTGCTGAAAATCTAGCGGAGTTAATGAATCAAAATAGTGTTTCATTAAATTATATATTTTAATATAATCTAAATGATATATTATATACCGACATGTTTAATAGGTAGTGGAACGAATTTTGTAATTTTAGGGTCCGTACCTCAAAATGAAAAAGCAGAACCCTTGTGTTGTCTAGCTGTCTATCTGTCACCCCCTTTTTGCTCGGCCCCTGTATAAGATATCAAGTTTTTTTAATTTTATTTATTTACTTTAATTAAAACGGACAAACCAATTACAATAATTAAAGATAGTAACACAAACACAAAACGGTACAATTAACTAAAATAAATAAGAATAACACATAAAGTCAGAAACAGTCCCTCTCACAAAAGCACAAACACTCTAACAATATTTTGTTGAAACTGATACCTCCTACAGAAGTCTACGGCCTCATGATGCTGTAGAAAAATCAGGCTTTTAATTCGACGCGGAAATTGGTCGTTGTATTTTATATGATCAATTTCATACCAATTTTGACACTCTCAAGGGAATAAAAACCTATAGGGCACTTCCAGTTGACGTGGAAACATGAAATTTCGTTTACAGATAGGTCTTATAGCAAACACATAGGAAAATATATTTAATTATTTGAGAAGTTATCTATGACCAACTTATTGGTCATCGTTTTCAGCAAGATATGACCATTTCGTAGTTGTGTAGAAACAAAAACGACATAAAAATGAACAGGGTTGGCAGAGTGGAACCTGGAGCATTTTGTACAGCCAGCAAAAACAAAATGCTCCAGGTTGCGCACAGCCAGCCCTATTTAATTTGATTTAGTTTTTTTTTCTACACAACTACAAATTGGTCCCATCTTGTTACTCGATACTACTATTCATATCATAACTATTCATAACATAACACATTGCATTATCATAGAGAGAGTCCAGAACCATACCATCGCATATGAAAATTCCAAAACCGCTAAATTCGTGCCGCTCTCTGAGAATTAAACACACAAATCTTGTCTCTTACGCATGAAATAGGTGTTCGATATAACACAAGTAATTACAAATGTTTAATTAAGGAGTTGGCAGAAGCCAAGTAATATATCTTTACTCCTGATTCGTGACATCGTAACATGGGTTATGCAGAAGGCGAAGGATTTCGAATACCACACAATAGGAACTCCGAAAGTAGCGGACGGATATTATACAGTTTCCCTCGGAATGATAACAGATTACTACGGGTCTGGGTAACTAAACGCAAGATCCTGCTTGTAGGAAAGGGTCAAATTAATCTCGGATATTGTTGTTTCCTGGCTACACGGATAAATTAATCCTGTATAAATGACCGAGTTAAGGCGCTACGGAAAAAACGACACTTTTAGATCTTGCATATCTATTTCAGTAAAGAAGGTATTATTTTGAGAAAATAGTATATTATTTTTGGAATCTTTTTCTAGGGATTTGTTAAACAGAAACGTGATTGGAGAAATTCAGCTCGATAAAAATATTTTTTAAAATGAGGTCCTTTTCAACACCATTTCAACTGGTTTGACAATTTGGAATGACATATGGACTACGATTATATTTTATTAGATGGGTTTTAATAGTGTCTAGGACCTGGTTCAACGAAACTTTGAGCAACTTAAGTACATTTTATATTAATAAAAAACCGACTTCTGGCTACTTTTCCTCGAATCCGTCCCTCTCACACTGAGGGTTTTTTAGCATATGGAGTAAAAGGGACGCTAAAACATTTACATATCGCCTTAAGTTCAGAATGTGAAAATTGGAAACATTCCAAAAGAACATTGATTTTGTATTTCGTTTTTGTGATCGTTGTTACATGCTGTGAACAATCTACAAACGTAACCTGGCTCTATTGTAAATTGAAGCTTCGAATCGAAAACCGAGAGCGAAAACAGCCCGAAAAAATCCTTATACCCGATCCGCACATAACAGAAAGTAATATCACTTCGGGGGCTTGAATACTGTATTTTCTCTGCTGAGATTATGTGTGCAAAGACAAAGCACGCTTCTTGTTATCTCCCTTGTTGGGTAATAATGTTTCTCGACGACATCCCGGCGTGACTTCTACTTGTCTTTGGGTATTACACGTCGCGGTTACTTATCAGAAACCTTTTATATAAATACGCGAAGATATAATCCACATTTTCTTAAAGAAATAATGGCTTTTCTGACTCGTCTTAAAGTTTCTTTTCCTTTGTCTTCCACCTCATTAAGTTGTCTCTCATTGTGTTGAAGGCGATTGTTTTTTCAAAACAAGGTTGCGGACGGTGTGGTTGGCATTTAGAGCCTTCCTTGAAACTTTAAGGTTTTGACCCAGACAGCTTTTTTGTCGTCAACTCCTTTGTTTAATGCTCCGCATTAAGTTTACGCTCTCCTTTGTCTTTGATTACTTTTGTTATTTGTTACGCTTAGTAAACCTCTTAACACATTTCTAAAAAGTTACAAAAAGAAAAATGGTAACATCGGGTCATGATCCGTTTAGCAAGAGGCCGTGTGTTTTATGGTAAATTACAAAAACCTTCCAGACAATGATTCCCCAGTATACGAGTACGGTAATAAAACTAGGAGTTGTGCAAATTGATCCCGAAATGGCTGTTCCCTGAACGAACCCTCATTGAAGTGAGTCTCGAACGTTTTCCTTGACCTCTTTTAGTTTTCTTCAAATTAATTTTCGTCCTTGTAAGAAAAGTCGACCTCCATACTTGGCGTAGGCTGTAAATTTGCGTCTGAAGACATGTCTGGTATCAGTAATCTCGTTACATATGCGGCTGGCTGGCGGCGGTTTCGGAAGTCTGGCTGGTGGCGGACGCGGGGGTGAGGTGAGGCAAGTTTACGTAATGCCTGGCTGCCGCAGCGCCTTCCAGCCACCGTCAATGCACGCCCGCGCCCACCGAGACGTCCAATTGTCGTCGTTCACATTTCGCATGCATTTCAGCTCGCCTTTTTTATCGCCCAACGTCTTGTTCGTAAATAAGACGTTTATAGGGTTCCATACCCAAAGGGTAACCAACGGGACCCTATTACTAAGACTCCGCTGTCCGTCTGTCTGTCCGTCTGTCACCAGTTGAAATTTTCACAGATGATGTATTTCTATTGCCGCTATAACAACAAATACTATAAAACAGAATAAAATAATTATTTAAGGGGACTCCCATACAACAGACATGTTTTTTTTGCCGTTTTTATAGATAATGGTACGGAACCCAGGTACGCGAGTCCGACTCTCACTTGGCCGGTTTTTGTTAAGCGGCCTCGGTTCGTTCATTACATTTTCCGTCGGATTTTCACATGCTGAGGTAGTCGCTGTACAAATATCACGGGCTCTGTTTTATTTTGGAATAAAGGTTGCGCGATGCGGCTGTGGGGAGTAATCTGTACTCGGTGCTCTTAGGTTTAGGGGCCGTAAATAAGCGTGCGTGTGCCAGCCCCGAGGTCTCGATGAAGCTGGTCCTCGCTGTTTTATGACCCCTGTAAAGAAAACCCTCGACGTGGCATGTTCTCCGCCAATCCCTATCGCTGAATTAATTTGATCGTCGTCAAAACAGAAATAGCTTATAACGATATCGTTTTCGCACCACATTGTTGAAATACTCCGGGCTAATTGCCAGCGGTGAGCAATAAAGCTTTAATAAATTTAATTGTGAAAGTTAATTTATATGTAACTGAAAAATTAATCGGTTCGGAAAGCCTGTAAAGTTTCCTATTAAAATTTCATCAGTCAATCAGTCGCTGGTGTGAAACTGAATTGTTAAACTACGTTGTTGTCGAGGTCCCATAAATCAGAAATGTCTTGCTATATTGGATCGGAAACTTTTTATTTTGTACGAGTACCTGGGCTTTTGCCCGCAGGTCCGCCCACACTGAAGGAAAGAAACTGCTCTCGGCCTTTATCGGCTTGTTTGACTAAAATGGTAAAAATCTTCGTCTAGAAATCTTTTAGCTAACAATACGTAACAAAATTCGTTTTGTAATTTATTTTTCTAAACGAATACCAAAAACAGACAAAAATGTTTACTGCGATACGATATAGCGTGATGAATGAAGTTGATGATATTTAGCCTAAAACCTCTCTGAAGAAACTAATCTAGCTCAAACTGGAAAAATATATGTATTATTAGGCGATAGGCGGGAGTGCGGGCGATTTCATACTGATATGTATGTACTCGCCCGCACTTCCTTGATGTCGCATACTATTACATCGTCATGACATGTGGGCTCAGATGTGTTTCCGAGTATGGACTCTGAAGTGTCAGTCATAGTCCACACTCGTACACCCACGTTTGCCCGAAGATTATTACGTCCCGACGTGATGGATGGTGAACTCTATCGCCGTACTTTGGGCACAAACGCACGCAGACCGTACGTACGCTTATTCCCATAACTAAATTTCAAAGAGATTTTATTTAAAAAAAAAGACAGAGAACATACGGAATTTTAGGGCACAGTTTCTAAAAGAATTGTCGGTTATGACGTCACACGGGCGTAAGGGCAATAAATTACTCGGTTACGTTTAAAATATATAATATTATCATAAGTACCTATAATTTATAATTATTAATTTTAAACGTTTATATATAATTGTGTAACTGATGCCGACCACAGTTAGTGGTCGAAATATATTTTACTACCTATAATTATATTTTTTGTATATATATATTTTTTATTTTAATTATATTTTTTGTATATTTTTGTATATATTTTTGTATAATATTATATTTAATCAAAAAGACAAGAAAAGTCAATTATTATTTTATGTTTAAAACACTCGCTACGCTCGTGTTTTAATACGTCCTCATGATTTATTCCTTTTCGCCCTTGTAGCATAAACTACTATTATTTTATAAAGATAGTCTTTATTCCGCGAATGAACTTACTTTATGTATAATCGGATGGTATCTCTAACATATAGCTTTAATAAGTTTTGGCTTGCGCTCGTAAATTTTGTTGCCTATGAAACCTGTTCACCTCGCTCGGAACTTTTGGGTCTACAGGCTTGTCTGGGTGAGACAAGGCGGTCTTGGCAAGGTCAACTTAGAGGTCTGGGATACCTTATTGTGTAGCTGGTTCTATTTATTATGTTTATTTTTATCCGAGTGACGTAAGAAATTTATGGTACGCTCGGGCGAAGTCAAAAGTACCCGGAATAGAAGAGCTTGTATGACAAGATTGATGGATGTGGAAGAGGCGAAAAGGTATGTCAGGATCGTAGCAGATGGAAATCTGTAGTCTCTGTTTACCCCTCTGGGAGACAGGCGTAAGTATAGATATATATATTAAGTACCATTTTTATCTAACTAAGGTTTACATTTGTTGATCAGGTAGCCAGCTGTGGATGTCGATAGTATTTTCTATTTTATTTATTGAATAAACTCTTTGAACTCTTCGGCGAATCAACTAAGTGGATAGATCCTGCCCTCACGGGTTGCACGATCGTTTGAACTATTGTTAGGTTTGTTCCTTTAGAAATACCTAAGGTATTCCGCGGGAGCTTTCAGCTTTAATGTGCCATTAAATGTAATACTCTCCAAGAATCATAAAAGCACCGGACCACCCGGTGTCTCACCTTTATTTCAAAACCTTTTGATAACGATACTGCCTAAACCAATACATTTCGTCCCTCCCTCGCGGAGCCAAGTGTTAATACTAAGGGCACAATTTTCTGCGCCCATAAATTAATTGCTTCGGCGAGATTCTGGAGGGCCTGTAAATAGGGCGGGTCAAAAAGCTGTGCGGCGGATGAGTGGTTTCGAGTGATCTAGATGCCTCACCACGCCGCGGTGGCTCCCAGGCCTCTACTTACATAACTCCGGCTAAGTATGAAGAGGCATTTAGTGAGTTCGTGAACTAGACCGCCGGTCGTTCCATGCGCGTCGGCACTGTTAGTGGTTTCGTGCGATATAGATTCCTCACCACGCCTCGTTGGCTCCCAGGCCTCTACTTACATAACTCCGGCTAAGTATGAAGAGGCATTTAGTGAGTTCGTGAACTAGACCGCCGGTCGTTCCATGCGCGTCGGCACTGTTAGTGGTTTCGTGCGATATAGATTCCTCACCACGCCTCGTTGGCTCCCAGGCCTCTACTTACATAACTCCGGCTAAGTATGAAGAGGCATTTAGTGAGTTCGTGAACTAGACAGCCGGTCGTTCCATGCGCGTCGGCACTGTTAGTGGTTTCGTGCGATATAGATTCCTCACCACGCCTCGTTGGCTCCCAGGCCTCTACTTACATAATTCTGGCCGAACGCAAAAAGGCACTGAGTTCGTGAACTAGACCGCCGGTCTTTCTACACGCGTCGCCACTGTTTAGAGTGGTGTCGTGCGATATACGAGTAGATGGCCGAATGTAAAGAGGCACTTTCTACCGGTCTTTTCACGCTCGTTGGCACTGCGATCTGGGGGTCGTGCGATCTAGTGCCTCACCACGCCGCAGTGGCTCCCAGGCCTCTACATTTACATAACTCCGGCTAAGTATGAAGAGGCATTTAGTGAGTTCGTGACTTAGACTGGCGGTCGTTCCATGCACGTCGTCACTGTTAAGAGTGGTGTCGTGCAATAATCGAGTAGATGCCTCACCACGCCACGGTGGCCCCCGATCTCTACTTACATAACTCTGGCCGAGCGTTAAGAGGCACTTTCCATGCTCGTCGGCCACTGATATAAGTGGTGTTGAGCGATCTAGATGCTTAACCACGCCGCGGTGGCTCCCAGACCATAACTTATATGACTCTGGCCGAGCGTAAAGATGCATTTAGTGAGTTCGTGACCTAGACCGCCGGTCGTTCCATGCACGTCGTCACTGTTAAGAGTGGTGTCGTGCAATAATCGAGTAGGTGCCTCACCACGCCGCGGTGGCCCCCGATCTCTACTTACATAACTCTGGCCGAGCGTTAAGAGGCACCATACCACTTAAGTCTTTCCATGCTCGTCGGGTCTGATATAAGTGGTGTCGAGCGATCTAGATGTTTAACGACGCCGCTGTGGCTCCTAGACCTTAACTTATATGACTCTGGCCGAGCGTAAAGACGCATTTATGAATTCGTGAACTATACTATATTTTTACGTGCTTCGGTACTGATATGAGTGGTGTTTAGCGATGTAGATGCCTCACCATACCGCGGTGGCTCTCAGGTCTATATTTACATAACTCTGGCGGAGCGTTATGATATGAGACATTTAGGAGCTTGTGAACTAGAATGCCGGCCCTTCTAAAGCAGCACTGATAATATGAGGGGTTCGGGTCGGCCCCTATGACTCATAGGCACCTACTTATAAAATTCCGGCAGACCGTAAAGGGCCATTTAGTGTGTTCATAACCTATACCGTTGCCACTTTTATGAGCAGCAGCATTGATAAAAACTAAATATTTTATTTGAAGAATTCTAATCACTTATCTGTGCCGACGTTCTCTGGAGGAACGGCGGTCTACATTATGTGCCCTGGAGCCTTGGAGGGTTGAAGTTGTGGCAACGGTCGGGCACCCCAAGATAAGTCGCTGAAGCTGAAAAACGCGTTCACTTGACACGTAGCCGCATACATCCGCCAGCTCTCTGTATTTAGTTTGCCCTGTGCTCTGTATCTCTACAAAAGTAGATTCCGGCGGAGCTCCTACGTAATTATGTGCTGAGATTTAGGGATGTCGCGCTCACTGAATTGACCTAGATCTCTGTAATCCTCTGACTTTGGCATGGATCCCTGCCCAGCATTTTTTTACTGTTCCTAAACTTTCGTCTATGTAACGACCGAAGCTCGTTGCTGCAATGCTCTCAAGTTAGCGCCCATCAAGTTATGAAGTTTCAAGTTACCTATTGTTAACCGCTTTTTACAGGACTGCCCTCAAAAAAAACGAGTGTATTGTTTTCAGGGTTCATGTATTTTTGTTTATTTCATCATATGTTCTGAACAAAGCGTTTGACAAAACTTGGATGAATGATATGTCATTAGAATCTCTATACCATCCGGATTGACACTAGGTATAAAAGTATTATACCCGTCACATGATTTCACCGCCATTGTTTCACATCGAAGGACCGACTTAAATAATAAAAAAACACGACTGCCATAATTTCAAAATGACCTTAGTAACGACAACCAGTGCAGTCGAGGGACATACAAAACAACACGTATCCAACATAGAGCTGTCCACTGACTGCACTGGGTGTCGTTACTAAGCTCAATTTGAAATTATGGCAGCCATGTTTTTTAATATTTTTTATTATTTAAGTCAGTCCTTCGATGTGAAACAGTGGCGGTGAAACCATGTGACGGTATCCGACACAATTATCGCTGCGAAGGCTGGGCTGTAATATCGATTCGCTTTTTTTGTCACAGTTTCGCTCTAAAGCCTGGAAAGCCGCGTAGAAAAGTTTCGTACGTATCTGGCTGGTGCGAAATATGTTTGCTTGTTGACTTTCTTCCCCGCCGCGTAACGACGTCGTGCCGACCCTTATTTAAAACTTTAGTACTCGAACAAAGCTGTCGCTGTATCGATTTTTCCACATACATATATCCGTTGTTGTCGAGCCCGTAAAGGATACTCTACAAAAATAGATAAGTGAGAAAGTTGATAGAATGATTTTGTATTAGTAGTTGAAGGGAACAGTCACGTTCCGCCGCGCCGGCTGGGTGAAGGTTGAGGTCGTTTTTGTCAGGAGTTGCGTAACGCCCCGACGATACGATCGCACGACTCTGCGCGAGACGGTTTTTATCAAGTCTAATCGGGTTTTTCTTACCCTCTACTGTGTTCGCGTTTCATCCCGCCTTGGCGACAAGTTAATTGTTATTCTATATCGCTTCTGTACTCTATTATGAGCGCAAAGCCGTTCTGAAACCATAAAGCGTAACCGTATCTTCCGACGGTCGGTTTTTGCGCTGTAATTGCGACCCTCGTCTGAATACAAAAAGCGACGCTTCTAGCCAATAATTAGCGCTGTTTATTAACAGAGTGTTGTGTAAACAAGCTAGGCGAATTTATTAAAAATCCCCACCGAGCTTTATACGCTACGTTTAAATTAGGACACGCAATCCACCACGGAGCATCGGGATTGCGGGGAATCACCGTTTCGCTCATTTGAGTTAATTGGAACACACGTCCGGGGCTTAACTGCTGAGTTCGGATTCCCCCGAGCTCAGAACTTGGTCACTGGAACACAATGAAGTAAACAAGTAATCTTAATTAATCAAACTAGAGGTGCTCTAATGGATATCGCCTTGAGCGTATACGCCATACGGCCTTGGCAACATTGATAGTGCCAAGAGAAAACGCCTGCGAAACTATCTAAAGTCTGGCTAAACTGTTTATTGTGAGAGTAGGTAAAGTCTGCTCGAAAAATAAACTTAAGAAGTAACAGAAATTGAGACAACGATCATTCTGTTCGCCATTCATTCTCAATATATATATTTTTTAATTATTTATTTATTCATAATTTTACACTATTTTATTACATGGTGAATAGTATCAATCACATGAGTTTGTCTTGATACTACAATTCGTAAATAATACTCATATTCGTGCATGAGATTATGGCCACAGAAGTAGAAACAAATAAATACTGATACTGATAGCTACCTGCATACATATTATAATTATACAATAGATGACGAGAGAAATTGTTTGTCGAACGGCTGCTACTGCAATGTTACGTAGTTGTTACAAAAATAAGTAAAGGCAAATAAATTAATTTAGTCGATCTTGACTTCATGTAAATAGGAATTAAATTACAATACAGAATTAGGAGGTATAAAATTGTAAGGTAAATGAGCAGTCGATCGGACAATGGTATACAAATGAAAAGATGCTCTAAGACATTAAGGCGCTACGGAAAAAAATCGACACTTTTAGAACGTGCTTATCTACTTCAGTAAATAATGTATTATTTTGATAAAATAGTTTATTATTTTTGAATTATTTTTCTAGGGATCTGTTAGGACAGAAACGCGATTGGAGAAATTGGGCTCGATAGAAATATTAATTGAAATGAGGTCTTTTTCGACACCAATTCTCCTGGTTTGACAATTTGGAATGACATATGGACTGCAATTATATTTTATTAGATGGATTGTAACAGTATCTAGGACCTGCCCCCCTATTCTTTATCTTTGGTTGCCAACTGAACTAGGTGCCTATCATCAAAATCATAGATAAAACCTGAAATTTCAAAATTGTCTTTAGTGGGTATTGAACTATTAACAATCTGTGTAGTCACTTCAAGTGCGAACATATCCTTAGGAAATCGTTATTCGATAGTATATCTATGTTTTTGATGATAGACACCCAGTCCAGAAGGCAACTAGAGATACATAATAGGCCCGCTGGTTAAACGAAATTTTGATAGCAACTTTAGTATATTTTATATAAATAAAAAACCGACATTTTGCTACTTTTCCTCGAATCCGTCCCTCTCGCACTGAGGAAAAGGGACGCTAAAACTTTTACATATCGCCTTAAGACATGTTACAAAATTATTCCGTAAATGTAGCAAGGTGAGCTCTACAGAAATATTTTAGTAAACTACGTTTTCCTTTACATTTAAAACTGTACAACTGTCACGTAATCCCTGTTAGTTTAGGAACTCTCTATTTTAGGAAGATGACCTAACTAAGTCGAGAAGTACAGTGTTCACACACGATTTTAGCCAAACATGGCGTAGACAGCTAATCCCCTGAACAGCGCGCGTGGGAGGATCGGTCCACGTGTACCTATTACTGGTCCTATCGAACGTTAGATTGAAATACGTGATAAACCTCCAAAGTAACCCCAACAAGACACACAACATTACACGTACGGTTCGGACTAATTAACCATTGTTCGTCTTCTTTACGCAACTACGTAATTAAATTTGTGCCCAAGTGTCCGTTCGGCCGAAGCTCGCCGATGTAATGGATTTTCCTTATTATTTGGACGCCCAGATCAGAGATTAATGGATTTTAACACTCTGGAAGTATGTTTAACACAACATTATTCGGCGAATTAACGGTTTTAATACCTAAAGACGAAGGCACCGTGTATTCCCTTCAGGACCGTGAAGGCTTTTTGTTTCTAACCAAATAATAATTTGCTACTAGAGTTTCTATCGTTCCCTTTAATAAGTTACGCTGAAAATGCTTTTGTAATTTTAATGGTCTCTTGCGTATAAGTCGGGCTTTTATTTTGTCTTTAAAAAAGAGAAAAGCTAATTTAAATGCAACATTTTATGAACTAAGCCAAAATTATATCAAAAAGTGGAAAATTTCTTATATTATACCCCAAAAATTCCATTTGGTTGCTTAAACAGGCTTCTTTGTCTCATTTTCAGTCGAGATAAAGGCTGGTATAATGTTTCCCGAAATATGAGTGACAGCCCCCACGCACATTTTTGCCTGTAACTCCAATTTGCTTCTCCGACCCGATGAGCTCATCAAATTCTATCGCCTGAATGTAGTTATAAAGAAAGTGTGGAAATCGACGGGCCCCTGCAAGTCGGCCGGCCATGACCGCTTTGCCCTCAAATTAACAGGCTGCCTCACTGACTACCGCTGGGGGCTCCTAGTACAGGCCGGGAAATTTCCTGACGGATTTAGGATTCCGTACCCAGAGGGCTCTAGGGGAAGCCTATTAGTCTTGCCTGTCTGTCCCTTTTTATTTTATGCTTCGTGTTATGAGCAGGGACTAGGTATAGAGAATCTTTGGTCGTAAGTTATGTGAATAACCATTTTTACAGTCCAAAAAAGTTTGCCAAAAATCTCTACATTGATCTATAGGTACATTATATGTAAATTTCTGTTTTCTTTTCTCTGGTCGTATTGTTTGGTTGAATATATAATTTTACTTTTATTGAGGTTTTATTTCACAAGGAACCCGCTGTGTTAGTCGATATCGCTCTTAGCCAGTATTCTTACTAAGTATACCCCGTCGCGATCGAATGAACTTTATCATATCGATGGCCTTGTTGCTATGGGGCCAATGAAAGCTTGAAGAGTTTTTCTTTTTCGCCAAATTGTCGTTGCTAACGTAATGAATGCCTAAGCGAACTTTGTAGCGTTGACTAAATCAAGGAAATAGCGGTGTTTCTGTTAAGAGGGCAAACATTACGTAGCCACTTTCAGTTCGTTTTTATCGTGATGAATCGTTTTTTGAATTCTTTGAATCTATTAATGTTAGAATCCAAAATTCTTCGGAAACGTCGGTTGTCTCAGATTGAATTAGTCTATTTCTTTGCTTTTTTTCCTTGCCACTTCGCAACACTTCCTTTCTTTGCCACTTGCGAAGTTCACTTCTTTGTTTGAGAACGCAAATTCTACTGTTGCATAAACATGATATCTTGCAACTCTTTTCAGTATACTCTGGCATTAAATAAATGTACTATCGGTATAAATTGATTATGTGTAATAAGAGCGTAAAGTGGGTGAGTTCTACATTCCTCGATGATACATGTTTGCGAAGTGCTAAAATTATACTTGCTCGTCGTTTCCCTTTTTATACATTGGTATGAAGTTTCAAGTCATGCCCGTGTAAGCTCGGAGGCAGAGGGTGACATGATAAATATACAGCCTACCTTCACAGCCTTGTCACCTGTTACACGAGTTGCATGATAATGTCAACCGAGTTATATATACGGGAAAAATTGTACGCCGCATTCGTGGGCCCTTTGGTACAGCCCTTTGAGGAATACCGGGCTTTTGTTTGCGTAAATTGAGTGCGGGTGCTTTGGATTCATATTTGGATTACATTTAGTTACAAAGTTATCACAGTTAATGATAAATGTAATTGAAGCCGACGTCAAAACAGACATACAGTTGGTCAGTATTAATCACGGTTACGAATGAGTGATTACTTACGTACGTATACAGGGGGTCCGGAGTCCGGATTTCGGAAATAATTTGGTAAGCCAATCTTATAAATAATAAAAAAATACATATAAAAAAACACTTTAGGCTTTTTTGAAAAAAAAAAAAACAAAATGATGTAAATTTTATTATATATGTATATATTGTATATGATATGTATTTTACTATCAGTGGAAACTTTATTGGTATCAATTTTTTTTTAGCTTTTAAGTTGCTATAATTTGTTTTAAAACTGTTTGTTTCCCTAAGAATAAATAAATAAATAATTAAAAAACAATTTGAAATGTTCACCGGTGAAACAATAAAAAAGGTCGAGAGGTGTCGTGGGATACCCGGCTGGAACAAAGTTCCTTTCGATACCGACGCGCAAGCCGCAGCCAGCTATTCAAGCAAGAGCTCAGTGGTTATTATTTTAATAACTTTCAACTTTATATTAATGCATTAAGGTAGAAAACTGATTGCATCATATTTTCGATTTGACCGTACTATGAAACGCGGTAAGAAGCGTTAGCGATAATTCAACTCAATTTAACTTAAGAGCTGTGCTCTTGTCAGTGGAGTCCTCTCCATTGACCTCTGCACTCCGTCTTTTTTTAACTTCTTGATACGACATGACATTTATTTTCTCTTTCACCTGATTCCTGAATGTTCTCCTAGGTGGGCCTTCCTCTCAAGTGTATTAAAGCGATACGATGAAAACGTATTGGTCGAAATGCTACACTTTTTTCGACCTAGCCCTCATCCGCCAAGCGTCTGGAGTATAAGAAACTTCGTTCCAAACGTGATTATGCAACAGTTTTATAAGAGCGTGATTTTTAACGCCATTTTTAGGGTTCCGTACCCAAAGAGTAACCAACGGGACCCTGTTACTAAGACTCCGCTGTCCGTCTGTCACCAGGCTGTATCTCATGAACCGTGATAGTTAGACAGTTGAAATTTTCACAGATGATGTATTTCTGCTGCCCCTATAACAACAAATACTAAAAAACAGAATAAAATAAATATTTAAGGGGGCTCCTATACAACAAACGTGATATTTTTTGCCGTTTTTATTGAAATGTTAGTGCACTTTAAAATGCACACGACGGCATATTGAGACCCCTTTTTTTGTAAAAATTTATTAAGACGTCCAACTATCACTGTTCAGATGAGCACTGATTCCAAATGTGTGAGCGAAACATTTTGGTGCTGTCATACTACGGTAAGGCCCTATCTTTACTTTTTGAAATCTTTGGCTATGGCATTAATATTGTTATTATTTACCGTAATATTTTTAGGATTCCGTTCCCGTATTGTGTGGTGGTACGGGAACCTTCGTGCGCGAGTTTTTTTATCCTCATCTAAAGCCCAAATCCTAGATACGTGCCGGGGAGTGCCGTTAATTAGGTGGGTAAATAAAAGACACCGTCAGTAATGCGGTGCTCTCTCCAAAATTAAATGTAATGTCGGTATCATCGCGCCGCGTCGGCGTGTCGGCAGGATCGCCATGACCTACATTTGATCCCGCCCTCAACAGTTTCGAACAAAGACCCGGCTGCACTATCGCCCGTGCTACTAAACTCCGCACAAAGTCTTTTTCCCTCGGAAATATTATTAAATCATGAACTTTTTTCGGCAATAACGCTTCTGGGGAGTTTGTATAAGATTTAAGGAAATAAAGTGACGCATTAGATATTCTTGAAAAAAATATTGTATATACGTATATTAAGTATTGTTCGCTTCGATCTTCAGGAAAGAGCTGTCACTCCTAATACAGGTTCTGCGAAATTAACAGGGGTGTCCGATAACTGTGTTGTATTGACTTGATTCTTAATAAATACAAATTTGTTGTTGTGTAAGATAAAAAAATTACATCCATTATAGTATATTACGATACGAGAGCGATGAAACGTTTTCTGACGAGTGTGAGTTTGCGGCACGAGCCGAAGGCGAGTGCTGCAATCACACGAGTCGAAACTCACACTCGTCAGAAAACGTTACATCGCTCTCGTATCGTAATGTACTATTATAGCACAAGTGCAGAAAATGTCATTTTACGCACAGTGTGCTATAAAAGATATTAAAAGTAGTTTGTGCTACAAGGGCGCAAAGGAATAAATTACGAGAACGATTTAAAACACGAGCGTAGCGAGGCGAGTGTTTTAAACGTAACCGAGTAACTTATTGCTCTTACGCCCGTATATCATACCACGTTTTTCAATGCATAGTGTGAGGAAATAAAACAAATATAATCTTGTGAACGTCAAATTATAATTGGCTCAAAAGGACTGTATCCAGAGCCGTTAAACAGTGGAAAAAAAAAGTATAACATTTATGGTACACAGGAAAGGCTGCAGGTTAGCCAACCATTGTAAATAAATTAAAAAATAATAATAATAAAGCCCTAGGGCAAAATAGTCTACTTTCTGTTCGGTTTTGATGCATAAAAAGTGGGAATTTACGAGCACTTGCATTGAAAATATACATATATGTGTATTAATTTAATCGCCTCTGAGGCCGAGTGGTAGAGCTAGCTTGAACCAGAGGTCGTGGGTTCAAGTGTGGACTGTGACTTGCATTTCACAGTTCACACTTGGGGACACCTTTGACACCCCCTCGGAGATTCATGTCGTGATGATTTGTACAATTTGCATTCGTACAAACAAAACTCTACCGATAAAAGTATGTCAAGTTTACGTCTTACAGTATCGACGCTTACTACATACATTTTAATAATCTTGGGCAAGTGCTAGTCGGACTCGCGCACTAAGGGTTCCGTACCACCACACAATACGGCAACGGAATCCTATAAATATAATGGTAAATAACAACAATATAGATGTCATAGCAATATTAATGCGACAAAAACAAACCGTTATAATGGTAGCCTGGCAAACAATGCGCGGCTCCCGCTCAGTACGGAACCCTAATATCGTAACCCCATCTTTTTTTGCTGTAATATTTATATAATAATCACTTATTGCCATGATTTTATTTCCATATTTTTCGGACCTCTTGTTTCAAAGTTAAGGGGGGACATGCAACGTAAAAAAATGCTACTTTTTCGAGTTTTTTTTTGTATAGGGGCCCAGGTTATAGTAATATAACCTGGATATTCTATAGATAGATATTAAAACGTATTCTGTGAAAATTTCAACTGGCTACCTGTAATGGCTGAAGCTGTCGACTCCTGTGACAGACGGACGGACGGACAGACACACAGCGGAGGCTTAGTAATACGGTCCCATTTGGCACTCTTCGGGTACGGAACCCTAAAAATATGGCATCGTTAATGATTTTCGAGTAGTTCCACTGAATTTTAAGAACTACAGAAATGTAATAGTAATACCTTCGACCAAAATAAAATGAATGGACGGGCCTTGTCTTTACAGTTTCCTCACTCATAACGAGTATACTTCAATACCTAATTTTTATTTTTATGTTTATTTTGCTTTTTGCACTTTGTAAATGCACAAGAAGGTATTTTTTCGTCAGTTATTTAGATGGCATGTAATAATAAGCGTACGTGTCACTCTTCTAACAGACAGAGACAGAGATGAAGTGAGAGCCGGCGCTCACTTTACAGACTTCAAAAATCTGTACGCTATGGCCGGTCCATTTATTTTATTTTGGTCGAAGAGTAATACCACAAAATATATTTTAAATGTGCCTGAAGGTATTACCACAAAATATTTTGTGGTAATACCTTCAAGCACATTTAATACCCATTCAAGAACCTATTGTGTTGATATAATACCCCCGGAAACGATTCAAAATGGTCGGCAAATGGCGCCAACGACCGCCTGAGCTAACATGAGGGATCTTTCGGTTAGGCTCCACCGTATCCGAACTAGACCTTTGAGGGGGATGGCCTCTCAAATTGAATAATGCCTACACTTTAACCAGCATGTCCGTGAAGCTCTTCGTACGTTGAAATAGAGACCAATTTCGAGTGTTTTGGTTGGTTTTGTACTTCGACTCGACTAAGTGGATTCTATTTTGCCTGGCGTACGCCCTGCGACGTCAGGCTAAGAATAATGGAACGTTGAATATTAAAATTTACAGTTACTTTCTAAGCCCTAGGTATATATGTATTAATAGATTGATGCTTTAGACTCTCGCGTTTCGTACACATTATAATATTTATTTATTTATTTATTTAAGTAACAAATTGCAAACCATTACAGTGTATAACCAATTCAGCAAGCAATGAATAAATAATTACATAATAAGAAATACATGTCATTATTATATCTACTACATTTTCAATAATCAACTAATCTTAATCTCTCGTCAAAGTCAATACATTCAGGATATATATTATCGGGTCTACCGCGATCAATTTTTACCTTTTTTGCGAAAAGGGGACACCCGACGTTTCGAGAGAGTTGCATGTCTATTGGTCTACGGGAAACTCGGTCTACGGGAAACTTTGTCTACGGTATCTTTGAAACGTCGGGTGTCCCCTTTTCGTAAAAAAGGTAAAAATTGATCGCGGTAGACCCGATAATATATATTATAATGAGTAGATTGATGCTGTTTGAGTATTGCGTTTTCAGTTATAATCAAAAATGCCTGTTTTGGCACTCGCTGTTTAAGGGGCTATACCGTGAAAATTGACACTTTTTGAAGTTATTTATCTGCTCTTTTAATACAGTTCCAAGTAAAATAAATTAGTATAACAATTTTGGGACCTTTTACTAGATTTTGGTCTATCAGAAACGCGATAGGAAGAATTTCATTCGATAGAAATAATTATTGAAATCAGGTCTAAATTTACACTTTTTTTGATATTCTGACAAATTAGGATAGCATACAGACTTGAAAAATATTTATTTAGATGGGTTTTAACTACACCTAAATTACTGGTTATGGAATTTTTTGTAGCTATTTTAGTTAATTTTGCATTAATTTAAAACCGACTTTTTGTAAATTTTCCCCGATTCCGTCCCTTTCGCACTGCGGGTCTTTCTGCCTGGAGTAACGGGGACCTTTGCTAGCACGGTATATCACCTTAAGAGGCATCGTTACGCGCAGACAACGACACCATGTCGTTGCGCGCAGACCTCCAAACAAACGCTGCCAACACATTGTGGGGTGTCTATGGAATGTTATTATAATATTTTAGGCTGAGTCCATTAACATTATCTAGATCTATGTTTAAATAGAACTAAAAATCGAGAAATCTAAGAAACCACAAACCCCTAAAATGCGTAAATTTTTTTCGAGAATTGAAGCCGAATGTGAAATAATAAAGTTATTATTTCTATCGAGCGAAAGTTTTTCAATCGAGTTTCTGTATCACAGAAATCTAGAAAAGGGTTCCAAAAATGTTAGATTCATATTGAAGTTGTCACAACGGCTCCACAAAGTGCCAATATTCCAATTCGTCGCTAGGGAATGCAATCTTGCACCTAAATGTCAATCTCGGTATTTGCAAGATTAAAAAAGATCAATCTCGCAAGATCTCGGTATTAGCGAGACATACATATTTTTGTGGTTTTTTAAAGATTTCTCGAATAACTAACAGTAATAAAAGTATATATTTTTACAATCAGCTTTTTAATATCTACAATTTGATATTCATATTGTATTTTTAGGACTATAGCTTTTTCTCACTTTTGTTTTAGAAATATTTAGAACTATTTAAAATTTTTCATTTATTTTACACCGTGATATGTGGGCAAATTAATTCTATTTTTGTGCCAAATTTCATGTCTTCATCTTTAACGGTGCTAAAGTTATGAGGCTGTGACATACGGACGGACGGACAACAGAGTCTCACCGTAAAGGTTCTTTTTGTACCTTTTAGGTACGGAACCCTTAAAATCAAATGATGACCTCATTATTTACTAAATATAACAGAATAAAGTTCTAATGTCCGTCCAATGATCGATGGCTATTAAAATCTTATTTTAATGAGTTGGTAGTTATTTATAATCATAGGGTGTAAATATATTAACATATTTTAGTTTACACGTATGGTATGTCTACTTTTTAATTATGACTTCTATTTATCAATCCGGGTTAGCTGGAAGAAATCTCTTTTTAGAGTTTAGCTCACCTATACATGATTATCTCTAAGGACAATGTGTAAATACCATGTTTTTTGTGTACAATAAAGTATATGAATACGATAATAAAGGCTGATACACACCGGATGCGTAGTATGCGTACGCGTGGCAGCACTAGTTGTCGTATGAAACTAGGCTGACTCACACATTGTGCACGCAATACAATATAACTTGAGCTGCCACGCGCACGAATTTAGTGTTTATCGGCCTTAAGAATAAAAAAAATGAGCACCAAAAGAATACCACGGATTCGTATTGGCTGATTGGTCGGTATTTACCTTTCTTTACAAAATCAGTAGAAGAGTCTGGGCTTCCTTATTTATTCAACAGGTTTATTAGTCTTGTTATCTTCGGAGAAACTTCCGAAATTTTGTACACATCCCAATCACCGACCGCCTCTGTGGCCGGGTGGTAGAGCGCCTGCCTGCTAACACAGAGGTCGTGGGTTCAATCCCCGCGGTGCACAATAATTTAACATTACATCATTACAGTATATAAACGCAGAAAGAAAAGTAAATCTAGGTGTGAAAGTAAATCTGGATGTGGGAACTCTGAACCGGGATTCGAACCTGGGACCTCTCGCTTACCGGGCGATTGCTCTACCAACTGAGCTATCCAGGTTTCAACACAACTCGTGAATTTACCGATGTGCTTTCCCATACTGCAATGATATTTATAGATACCCACTTTACAGTGAGCCACTTGGCGCCTAGTGGACGCTAGTGTATTCAAAGCTACCTCAATAGGGGCTCACCACCCATTACGTTTGGGACGTAATAATCGTCGGTGAGAGGCGGGTGTACAAAGTTTTAACTGTGACTTTCATTTCACAGTTCATACTTGGGAACATCTCTGACACGCCCTCGGAATGATTTTTTTCTCTAAAGCGGCTTGAGGTTTATGTCTTAAATAGATATTCATAGCATTGATAGTTTATTAAGATCTTTATGGAAAAAATAAACCTTACTAATTTATTGTAACTTAAATCAATTTTAATCTTGAAATTAGACTCATTATGAAACATTTCGCGCGCAATTTGGCGCACGCGATTTTCACCTTTATTAAAGTCAAGTCTCCAGGCAAAACCGCTGTGCGCCGAAGGAAGGCCTCCTCTTAAGGGATACTTAATTATTTACCGAAGCGCTGTGATTGAGGCATTCGATAATGAGATTTTCTCAAATCAGAAAATGGTCGTAAAATGTGTTTCTTTTGCGCAGGCGCAAAGCGACGATGACGACGTCGGGCCGGACGATGTCAACGTCGCCGTCGAAGGCGGCTTCATGGACGAATTCTTCAGTGAGGTGAGTTTTAATTAAGTTCAAAGTTCTTTATTGCATTTGTCATATACATAGTTGTAATGTGTACAATGACACCCTATTTGGGTACAGCAACATTTAGAGAGGGTTTATAAATTATATTTATTATTTAAAGTACCCAAAAACAGAGCAAGAAATATTGCTATTTTACAATACTAATGTCGCCTCTCATCAACACCATACCATTATTACGTTTTATATTAATATCAAAAATATAAATAAAATAACGATCTTCGACCAAAATAAAATAAATGGACCGGCCACAGCGTACAGATTTTTGAAGTTTGTAAAGTGAGCGCCGGCTCTCACTTCATCTCAGTCGGTCTCTGTTAGAAGAGTGACAAGTACGCTTATTATTAAATGTCATCCAAATAACTGACGAAAAAATGCCTTCTTGTGCATTTCCAAAGTGCAAAAAGCAAAATAAAGACTAACAATTAGGTATTGAAGTATAGTATAATATATCCAATTGCTTAGACTCGTTATGAGTGAGCAAATTGTAAAGACAAGGCCCGTCCATTCATTTTATTTTGGTCGAAGATAACGATAGGTACTTTACTAGTATGTTATTGATATTTTGATCATATACGAAAGACTGGCAAAGTTGCTTCGTCTCTTTTTCATATAATACATATGCGTGGCTATTCTGTGCTGCGGTTTGACAAAATATAAATAACTTGATAAATAAGCATAACAGTAAAGGATGAATTTCGATATGCGTAAGATATTAATATCCGGAATACAAATACGATTACAATATTGATAATCGCGTGAGCGCATGCGAATTTAATTATTAGTATTTCTTTAATAATATCGCTGCCCAAAAATGAAACCATTTTAATTGCCACAAAAAATAGGTGTAATTACTGTGCTCATAAATAAGAATCACCGAAGGCGTTCGGCTACGATATACTGATGAAAACTATTGAGCTGTTTCATATAGATAAGTTTTTTACTATTGCTATTGAAATAGTCGCTAGTTTTCCAAAATATGTAATAAATAAATAAATATATACAATATACCGGGTGTAAATTTCCTGCTATATTTTAATGATCATACTAAAAGACTGTCCAAAAAAAATTATAAACCCCGCACATAAAAAATCAAAATCTCTACATACAAACTTTAAGAGCACTGTGCTCGCCCGAACTTCCAATTTGCACAGTTCGCTTATAATATCATTATTTATTGAAATTTTGCAAAATTTTGAATTTCGTTAGTTATTTTGTACTTACATTAATCCATGACTTGCACCTTAAACATTTACCAAAATCAAATACACGCAAAATTTACATGCGTTAATAATGGAATTTACACTCCAGGACTTTGAAACGCTTGTAACTTTTGTGTGTATTTGATTTTAGTAAATGTTTTAGGTTCAAGTCATGGATTATTGTACGGGATAAGTTACAAAATACAAAATTTAGCAAAATGTTAATAAAGAACGATATTTATTGTACGAAGTAAGTTACAAAATTAAAAATGTTGGTAGATATTAACAAATAAGGAATCAGCGAAGAGCGCTTATTAGGGGTTCTGGCGAACACGGTGCCCTTAAGCGAATTTTTTGCGTGGTTATGTTTCATTAGGCAAATTTTTCAGTATGATCAATAAAGTATTAGGTTTCATTTAAAGATAGCTATCTATTTACAGTATACAAGTATTGGAATAATCAGCCTAAAAACAACGGGATAGAGGTGTGGTCAACTCTGGTCGAGAGTTAAGGCTGTTGTAGCCGCCAACGACCTTGAGTCGACCTGTGTCGGTACAAATATCGACAGAAACTATATTGTACTAACGTTTATGTCAGCAAGCACTGCATTACGTCGCTGGGTCCCCGGATAGAGCAAAATAGGCGCTTAATAAAAAAAATGTAGCTAAAATTCTTTAAAAATAATCAAAGGGGTTTATTTGTTGTTACAATATCATCAATTTGACTAAGTTTCAATTTGTTTTTTTGCATACTTCATTAATTAAATTGGGCCTTAGTATTAAATTGGATCGTGTTTTGGTATTTATTTTGTTAATTATAGATAACATTTCTTAAATTCACATCAGTTAAATGCACATCATTCGAAATATTCTATAGTATATCATATATTTTTTACTAAATTAACATCTGAGTAAAACTCGACTTTAATTGTGGCTTTCTCGGTCACCAGCTGTAAGAACCACCTTTAGAACAAGATTATTTTGGCAGCGACTAATTCGCCACAGAAGTGTAAACGCGAGCGGGTTTTCAAGTACACTCGGGCAATTCGCAGCAACTGCAAAACAATAGGCAACAAATCGCTGAAAAGTCTCTGTCATCCAGTTTAAACTTCCCTGCAGTGGCCGCACTTTTGTTAAACAATGCAGATGCTCCGATTCATGAAGCGTGAAAAAGTTCTTACTGTATTGGGTGCAACATAAAATATGGAACAAAGTCTCCCTTTGCGGAAATCCGGCCACCCAGTCACATAGACTACATCCATGTACTAGGCTAGAGCTTCTCCCATTTTCACATTTAAGAATTTCTAGTTTAGGCGTATGACCACGCTAAATAAGCAACTCGATGTATATCGGTACAAATATCAACGGAAACGACATTGAAATAATGTTAATTTCAGCGTGCCTTGGAAAGTCGCTGTTACGACAACTACTGCGTCTCCGGCTAGCGCAAAATAGGAGAAAATAATACTTTTCACATGGACGCCATGAAAGAAAAAAAAATTTGAACTTAAATTTTATAGATCTAAAAATGTAAATCTAAAAATAATAATTAAAAATCGCTTTAGGCGATAGGAAGGAGTAAGAGAATTCTTGTGTTAATCATGTGAAACTTTCGATGACTTTCGATTTTTTTTGTCAAAACTTACGATAGAAAAACAGTTTATGAAACTTAAAATTTATTTTTGACTCTACCTATATAATGCCTATCATATATTTTTATGAAAGTTTTTGGACCACTCGGGTGCGAGGCGTAGGCCTTCAAAGACAGGTCCAAATTGCAGTTGGCGTATCCATTCGCCTTAAGGGATACTTAAGCATGCAATGAAGCGTTGTGGTAGCTAATTTGTATTGCTAAGAGAGTATTTCTGAAACCAGACTAGTCCTTTGTCTGATAAATGAGAGGAGGACATGTAAAAAATCTTTTACAGAATGCAACGGTGTTTGTGGCCACGTGAGAAAATACCTGTGGCTTACAGTCAGTAAGATAAATGGAATTGGACGGACACAATGGGAAGGTCTCTCTGGATTTTTCACTTTTGCTCCGCTCGCTGTTCTGTCGCGGCAGACTTTGTTTTTTGTGACTCCATCTGTCCGAGTTCAAACTTTTATTTGACTGAGGTTTTAGAATTATTATCTCAAATGGGTTTATAATAAAAAGTTAAGTTTTATTACATATTCCCGTTAACATCCTTTCCAATATGAATATTATATTAGGTCATTAACTATGAAATTGCCGAAATTTTCTGACAGATTCATAATTCCTGTAATTCAATAGCTATTTCCATTATTTGTTTCTTGTTGAAAAGTTGCTTTATATCTACGTATCATCTACGTATCAAATTTCGGTTTTATTTTCAGTTTGATTACAAAAATTTTATCTTCAAAGACAGTTCCTCCTAAATGTCATCCATTTCCATGATAAGATTCGTGATATTTTTACAGCTGACATTTTTAAAAATTAAATATAAAGTCGCTTTTAGCTTAAGGCTGCGTATAAACCTGGACAAATTAGTGATTTTGCCCCCGCATCCCCGCACCTCAACTGTTTGCGCGACCGGCCGTCACCGGCCGCGAGCGCTATTTCTTAGCTCCCACGAGCGGTGTGGATCCGCGGTCATTAACCCGTGCACGTGCTAGTTTTCAATAATAAGTATAATGCATCTACGATGCATAAAATTCAACCCAGTTGACAAAACGGTTTGTTCGCAATGGCATTTTTTTGCGTAATCGTGTTTGCATCTAATTTTTATATTTCAAAATTTTATTTTTCGAAAGTCATACTTGCAAAGATAATGATGACGATGATGATACAACGATACGTCGATACGTCGATACGACGATACGTCGATACAACGATACGTCGATACGCCAATACGTCGATACGCCGATACGACGATACGACGATACGGCAATACGTCGATACGACGATACGTCGATACGAGGATACGTCGATACGCCGATACGTCGATACGACGATACGTCGATACGAGGATACGACGATACGTCGATACGTTGATACGGTGATACGTCGATACGTCGATACGTTGATACGTCGATACGATGATACGACGATACGACCATACGCCGATACGTCGATACGACGATACGTCGATACGAGGAAACGATGATACGTCGATACGACGATACGTCGATACGAGGATACGACGATACGAGGATACAACGATACGTCGATACGAGGATACGATGATACGTCGATACGACGATACGTCGATACGACGATACGAAGATGCGTCGATACGACGATACGTCGATACGACGGTACGGCAATACGTCGATACGACGATACGTCGATACGAAGATACGTCCATACGCTGATACGTCGATACGACGATACGAGGAAACGATGATACGTCGATACGACGATACGACGATACGGCAACACGTCGATACGACGATACGTCGATACGAGGATACCTCAATAAGCCGATACGTCGATACGACGATACGTCGATACAAGAAAACGACGATACGACGATACGTCGATACGCCGATACGTCGATACGTCGATACGTCGATATGTCGATACGTCGATACGCCGATACGCCGATACGACGATACGTCGATACGAGGATACGACGATACGACGATACGGCAATACGTCGATACGAAGATACGTCGATACGAGGATACGTCGATACGCCGATACGTCGATACGAGGAAACGACCATACGACGATACGACGATACGTCGATACGCCGATACGTCGATACGTCGATATGTCGATACGTCGATACGCCGATACGCCGATACGACGATACGTCGATACGAGGATACGACGATACGACGATACGGCAATACGTCGATACGAAGATACGTCGATACGAGGATACGTCGATACGCCGATACGTCGATACGAGGAAACGACCATACGACGATACAACGATACGTCGATACGAGGATACGACGATACGACGATACGTCGATACGTCGATACGTCGATACGAAGATGCGTCGATACGACGATACGTCGATACGAGGAAACGACCATACGACGATACGACGATACGTCGATACGTCGATACGTCGATATGTCGATACGTCGATACGCCGATACGCCGATACGACGATACGTCGATACGAGGATACGACGATACGACGATACGGCAATACGTCGATACGAAGATACGTTGATACGAGGATACGTCGATACGCCGATACTTCGATACGAGGAAACGACCATACGACGATACAACGATACGTCGATACGAGGATACGACGATACGACGATACGTCGATACGTCGATACGAAGATGCGTCAATACGACGATACGTCGATACGAGGAAACGCTGATACGTAGATACGACGATACGTCGATACGAGGATACGACGATACGAGGATACAATGATACGTCGATACGAGGATACGACGATACGTCGATACGACGATACGAAGATGCGTCGATACGACGATACGTCGATACGACGGTACGGCAATACGTCGATACGACGATACGTCGATACGAGGATACGTCGATACGCCGATACGTCGATACGAGGAAACGACCATACGACGATACAACGATACGTCGATACGAGGATACGACGATACGTCGATACGACGATACCGACGATACGTCGATACGAAGATGCGTCGATACGACGATACGACGATACGACCATACGCCGATACGTCGATACGACGATACGTCGATACGAGGATACGACGATACGAGGATACAACGATACGTCGATACGAGGATACGACGATACGTCGATACGACGATACGAAGATGCGTCGATACGACGATACGTCGATACGACGGTACTGCAATACGTCGATACGACGATACGTCGATACGAGGATACGTCCATACGCTGATACGTCGATACGACAATACGTCGATACGAGGAAACGATGATACGTCGATACGAGGATACGACGATACGGCAACACGTCGATACGACGATACGGCGATACGAGGATACCTCAATAAGCCGATACGACGATACGTCGATACAAGGAAACGACGATACGACGATACGACGATACGTCGATACGCCAATACGTCGATACGTCGATACGTCGATATGTCGATACGTCGATACGCCGATACGTCGATACGACGATACGTCGATACGAGGATACGACGATACGACGATACGACGATACGGCAATACGTCGATACGACGATACGTCGATACGAGGATACGTCGATACGCCGATACGTCGATACGAGGAAACGACCATAAGACGATACAACGATACGTCGATACGAGGATAGGACGATACGTCGATACGACGATACGACGATACGTCGATATGTCGATACGTCGATACGAAGATGCGTCGATACGACGATACGACGATACGACCATACGCCGCTACGTCGATACGACGATACGTCGATACGAGGAAACGATGATACGTCGATACGACGATACGTTGATACGAGGATACGACGATACGAGGATACAACGATACGTCGATACGAGGATACGACGATACGTCGATACGACGATACGAAGATGCGTCGATACGACGATACGTCGATACGACGGTACGGCAATACGTCGATACGAGGATACGTCCATACGCTGATACGTCGATACGACGATACGTCGATACGTCGATACGAGGAAACGATGATACGTCGATACGAGGATACGACGATACGGCAACACGTCGATACGACGATACGTCGATACGAGGATACCTCAATAAGCCGATACGTCGATACGACGATACGTCGATACAAGGAAACGACGATACGACGATACCACGATACGTCGATACGCCGATACGTCGATACATCGATACGTCGATATGTCGATACGTCGATACGCCGATACGTCGATACGACGATACGTCGATACGAGGATACGACGATACGACGATACGGCAATACGTCGATACGACGATACGTCGATACGAGGATACGTCGATACGCCGATACGTCGATACGAGGAAACGACCATACGACGATACGTCGATACGACGATACGACGATACGACGATACGACGATACGTCGATACGTCGATACGTCGATACGTTGCTACGTCGATATGTCGATACGTCGATACGACGATACATCGATACGAGGATACGACGATACGTCGATACGTTGATACGACGATACGTCGATACGTCGATACGTTGATACGTCGATACGATGATACGTCGATACGAGGATACGACCATACGGCAATACGTCGATACGACGATACGTCGATACGTCGATACGACGATACGACGATACGTCGATACGACGATACGTCGATACGACGATACGACGATACGACCACGATCACGATCACGATTCACGACCACGATCACGATCGCGATCGTGATCGCGATGGCGATGGCGATGGTGATGGTGAGATAAGGTTTTGTTAGTCACCCAGAGGGGTAGGCAGGGACTACAGATTTCCATCTGCTACGATCCAGACACAACTTTTTCGCCTCTTCCACATCCATCAACCATATTTATTGTGATATTAAATTGTAAGCTAAAAAAAATACCTCAGACGAAAAACATTGCGATATTCATTAGTCATCGAAATTCGATGTCATTAGTCCATTGAGACAACCTTTAGTTCAACATCTTTAATAAAACATGACCTATCTACTTATTTTGTTAAGTAATAGCGTACCTTTGCATTACTTTCATCCACTGCTTTATTTTCACTCGTAAAACATTTTATTCCATTTTTTACATTGGTTAAATTTATTTCCCATGTTTCAAATTACGAGATTTATTTAAATTACGAAACCGGGACGTCGAGAGCGCAAAAACGTAGCCCTCCCGTCTCAACGGAGCGATCACAACTGACCGACGGGTGAGTGACGAAATAAAGCATGGAACAAAAAGCGCGTGCGACCGAGATATCTTGTCGCCGCCTTGTCTCAGAATAAATCGACGTAAGCGCCAATTCTTAGATGTTAAATTAAATGAAAACGAAACAGAATTATTCAAAATCCCCATGCAATTATACGGGGTCATTTGTTTTCTTATTTTTAATACAAATTTTAAGGCAAACTGTTTTAAGAAAGGTCCTTTAACACTCGAAAAATATGAAATATAGAGGTAACTTCGTAATTTTTTTCTATCGAGCGAACTTAAAGCTTTTGCGTTTTTGCTTCTGCACGAATATCAGCCCTATAGTCTATTATCTATATTATTTTTATTAAACCGATTGACCAAGTTACACAATGTTTTATGCTCATTTGAAATTGTGCATCTGACATTATACCGACCCTTAATGTTGTCTCATCCATACACTATTTTTTATTATAAAATTTGGATTTGTCGAAACTGACAGAAATAAATTTCCATGTTTGAACACTTGGCGATTTATCCATCGCAAGGAGATATAAATTAACATTACTGCAATTATATAATGTTAATTTGGATTTGTCATTCCTAAAAAAAAATGCAGAAATGTTTGTACTGAAAGTTGAGTTTTCTTGAATATCTCCATAGTAAACGGCAATTTCATAGTCAATGACCTAATATTCAATGGAAGACCTTTCGAAATTCCAAAAAGGTGCCCCTACATATTGTTTTGACCTACCTACTTTTTGACATAGATTAAATTATCTTAAAGTGTGTTAATTCGAAAACCATTTCGAAATTTAGGTTTATTAAGTCGGATTTTCGAAGTTTTGGTCTAAAAAACCTCATGATGATAAATTTTTTTACGAAAAGGCTGCAACTTCCATTTCCCCTCGTGTGATGTCACTTGAGTAATGGCTGTTTAGAAATGTGTGATTTGCTATCAAGATAAATTTATAATAATTTGCTTCAGACTAATTTGACAGCTAGATGACAGATGAGTAGACAGACAGAGACAGACCACTTTTTTTATACAATCACACATCACAATCAGTATAATGTCTAAAATTCTCAGGTGACTAGGTCATCGGACAATTCTTTAAAAAATCATAAAAAAACAATGGTTAATTTATATACCAAAATAATGAAAACTATGGCGTATATCATCTGAAAAAAAAAAAAGTTTTAAAATTTAAGCTATGAGAATTCCCTTCGGAAGTCTTTAGATAAGATCGTGGAGGGTTAAAAGGACAATTGTGTCGATTCGGCTAATTTATTTGACAGAACTAAACTTAATTTGAGCCTTCTGTCTTGTTCTTTCCGTATCGAAAAGACAAAGACAGAACGCTTAAAATAAGGTTAGTCCTGTCAAATTAGTTAAATTGTATTTAGCCGAATCGACACCTATGTCCATATAAAGACAAGAATCGACGCTGAAATTGTTTTTATTCGTGACCAAAAAACGGAACCGTTGGAAAATGAAAACAAAAAACGGTCTCAAGAAAACACGAGAAAACATCAATAATTCAGATGTTAGAATGAACGAATTTAGCAAATGAATATATTTCCTTCCAAGATACTCATTGCTCTGTTGTCATGCGTCTACAAGATACAAGATTGAATTTATTCGCTTCATTTACATATTGATTTCAGGATAAGTGGATGGATTTGTTATTTCATGTTTTGGGCGTCTTGTTGATTTAAGGGCTAATTTTAGACATGTACTTACACTTTGTAATTAGGGCTATGTGTAGACAAAAGGCTGACGAGAGACCGAAGTGAATGATTGATATGGCCGTAGTTTGTCATTGAATGATGAGTGACAATCAGCGAGATTAGGGATGCAAGGGCAGCCTGAAAAAATTAATAGCGTTTTTGCCGGATACTTTATGATTAATAATATATATATTTATGAATAAAAAAAGGCGGACGGATTTTCGCTTACCAACAACTGAAGCACCCATAGTATGCCGATCTGCTCGTACGCGCGAGTCCGGCACGCAAACATTCACATCATAGTATGCCAATTTCCATAGTAAGTCCACTCACACACTTACAAACCGCCGCCATTGCTTATGATTCAGTAGTTGCTTTGCTGCGACTCTGTCCGCCTTTTTTTTACGTCCATGGTTCTTGGTTACTTAACTCTATATCACTGATAACGAGGTAACGAGAAGACCTTTTGAGTCGATTAAAAAAAAAATGGTTTCGTTCTTTTAATAATAATGGCCAAGATGTTACAAATTGACTTTAGGGCAATCTTGGAACGAAAAAGAAAAACAGATTTTGTCCAGCATGGACATAACCGCGAGTAAAATGCGGTTACTGAATAATTTTGAAAGCCCTCGGTTATAATCTTCCATATCTAACTACCTACGTAGGTATAGGTACATGGAAATAAGGAGGAAGCTAATGGCCTTTCCACCACCATTCCATTTCACCTAATTGTGACGTAATGGTTAATTGCTTTCACTACGTTACGTTTAATTAAAGGACGCTATGTTAAGGCGCCTCTTCCCAGCGTCATCCGAAAATGACTCTATTTTTAAAGTTATTTCTCTTAAACGTTATGTTTAATAAAAAAACCGGCCAAGTGCGAAAGTTATTTCTCTTAAACGTTATGTTTAATATAAAAACCGGCCAAGTGCGAGTCGGACTCGCGCACGAAGGGTTCCGTACCATAAACTAAAAAAACGGCAAAAAAGACATGCCTGTTGTATGTGAGCCCCCTCAAATATTTACTTTATTCTGTTTTTTAGTATTTGTTGGTATAGCGGCAATATAAAAACATCATCTGTGAAAATTTCAACTGTCTAACTATCACGGTTCATGAGATACAGCCTGGTGACAGACGGACAGCGGAGTCTTAGTAATAGGGTCCCGTTGGTTACCCTTTGGGTACGGAACAAAAAATTATGAAATAGTAGATTGTATCACAAGGGAGCAAAATAATATTTTTACGTCGAGGGCGTTATTTTGAATCCAGAGCAGAGCGAAGGATTCTATAGTACTCGGAATTCTAAAGTAGAATTCTGAGCGCAGCGAGGGATTCAAAATACGTCGCCCGAGGAAAAATAATTTTGCGGTCGTGTGAGACACTCTACTTTTCATCCCATCTATGAGGAAAAGAAATAAAAGGCGCTATTAGATACAAAACTAGAACTTATTTATTAACACGATGATATTCGGAAAATAATTATTTCTTTGAAATAGGCTAATTTTTGGAAATAGGCCAAGAAAACAGATTCCGAAAAAGTCTTCGCTCCGTTTGCATTTTTCCATATGAGAAAATTATCATACGCTTTCAAATATTTTCTCGGGATTAACATGGTAATAGGTTCTCTATCACATTAAATTCGTCTCTTCTTATATTTTCGGGCGTTAATGTAACACTCTCACTATCTGACGAACCCGTTTTTGTTTAATTATATTAAAATTAAAATTATGCTATTCGTACCGACCACGTAGCTCGCGCGTTTATCATTTCATTTATTTTTTTAATACAGCCGGCCGCGCTTGCAGATAACCGGCCAGTAACTTTTTTATACAATATTTTCGTTCGAATTCTTTGGTCACGAAACACTATAAGGAACAACATTCATGTTCCAAATTCAAAACTCATTATTGCCCTATGAAAGTCTCTTGCAGAAAAGACCTACTTTGTACGCACTTATTGAAGAGCCAATCATCGTTTTTCGAATAGATGGGATGAAAAAATATATACTGTTAGTTAAACTACATACAAAGGTCAACTTCATGAAATTATTCTCGCGTCTAATAAACAGCATGAAAATATTGTTTTAAAGTCGTGCTGTTTTTAGACTAAAATTAAGTAAAATTGGTTATTTCTTTAGAACCGCTCATGGTATTTGTATGGTTCTTGTACTTATAAGGAAAATATTGCTTAGAAAAATCATTTATGGAATTGTTTTTCCGTCCATCGCATCCATGTGAAAAGTATTATTTTCTCCTATTTTGCGTTATCCGGAGACCCAGCGACGACGTCGTAATGCAATGCGCGCTGATATGAACGTTATTTCAATATAGTTTCTGTCGATATCTGTATCGACACAAGGTCGTTGGTGACTACCTGCCCTTTAATATGCGCTTGCAGGAATCTCGAAATTACTAATAACTGAAAAGTTTGGCGACAACTCATCAAAGTGTCACTAAAGAATTTTTAGAGTTCCTTCGCAACTGTTTGTTTAGAGTTTTAGACTAATAATAATAATAAAGTATCCGGAATAGAAGAGCTTGTATGACTAGATTGATGGATGTGGAAGGGGTGAAAGACGTGTGTCAGGATCGTAGCATATAGAAATCTGTAGACTCTGCCTACCCCTCTGGGAGACAGGCGTGAGTATATGTAATAATAATAAACAGTAATTTCAATTTGTAATGCTCAGTTTCGACAGGCTACTCGGTATAAACTTCAAAATCTAATTTTGTAGTTCTTTCCGAAAAGTTCCTTTGAAGAGGATACACCTATTACAGGTAAATATTATAGGTAAGTATATAAGTATAACATTATGTATAATGAAGTCTGAAGATATCAACTCCGCTGGAAGAATATTAAAATTAAATAAAAAATGTCCGGAGAATGATTAAAATCAATAATAATTTTATATTTGAAACGTGAAATAATCTTTTATTTCAATTTGTACTATTCGCGAGAATATAAGAAGACAGACAGACGTGTCAGGCTTTTTGCATTACAAGTAGATTGTAGGAAGCTGTAAATGAAACATTAAAATCCCACTTCCTCTAAATTCCTCTGAGGTAGCGTAACGACGTTCTAAGATGTAAGATATTTGCATAATAGCGTTGTTATGACGTCACACCTAAAGTAAACCTGGTTCTCTCGAGGCCATAGACAATACAGCCCACAAAGACGTCTTTTGTTCAACATCTTATGAACAAATAATTCTATCAACAATCGAAACGGGATACTGCAATCCTATTGACTCTTCCAATCTTACGTATAGCGCCATAAACTTATCCTTCCCGGAGACGAAGACTAATGTAATGAATATAGAAGCCATTTTGGTTTGACCTACCGAAACATAATTTTGGAGTGGCGAATTGTATCTGCTGGTTCAGTCAGATGTGTTGACAGAAATCGGTCGCCTGTTATGAGGAGTCTGTAGGCTGTATTCGTCTATGCTCGAGGCTGACTATACTTTGCTGCAGATTTTGCGGAAATGACAGGAAATCAAATTACGAGGGGGAGACGGTTGACATCTAATTCGGATGGATCGGAATCGCATAACCGGATCAAATTATTCGTTTACATATTAGGATATTTTTAATATATTCCATATGTATATATTAATATTAACTGTGGAGAAAATTAGCATATAACCATGAAGAATGGCGCATTAAAGAAAGGACCTGGGAGACATGGTACATCTGGTCACTTGGCGCACACTATGGACCCGGACTGCACTGACAGACTGAACCGACTGACCCGATCACATACTTGGTACTCAAATTGCTTTTTTTTTTTACTACCCTTTTCCTTTTTTTTCTTCTCTTTATTTTTTTTCTGTATATAGTTCCAAACATAAGTACTTATTCACAAACTATCATCCTTTTTGTCATCATTTTTTTTTATTTTCCATTGTTGTCTATCATTCGACTGATGACGGCCTCATTAAAGAGGCCGAAATATTTTGCAAAATTAAAAGTTTGCTTTTATTGCTAATATTTGATGCTTACAACTATAAATAAAAGGCTGAATATAGGTATAATTATTTGCTATAATTTAGTTGAATAACTACCTACATTGAGTGAATTTTGAATTTAAGTGTTCTGTTTCGATTAATTAATTAGAAAAAGGCGAGTTTTTCACAATCCGGCTGCGAGACCGTTTTTCAGCAATTTGCGCAAATTGCGATAACACGCGTTTATTGCATACTTTTTATTGAAAACTAAGGAAAGCTTTTAATAAGATGTGCATTTTGGTCCGAGATCCTCAAATCAAATCATCTTTATTTGTTGAACATAGGTGCAAATACTGGAGTCATTATTGTCGCCAAAAGGGGCTGATTTATAAAAAGTAATACAATATTATATTTATGAGGATGTAATTAAAAGTTGTAACTAAGGTGGTTTCTATCGTTTTTAACAGAAGTGGAACTGGGCAGGGCACCTGTCAAGGTACAAAGATAAAAGATGGACTTACCAAACAACTAAATGGCAGGGCCCAAATGGCAAAAGAAATGTGGGAAGACAGAAGAAGAGATGGGCCGACGACATAATAAATATAGCAGGAAAAAGTTGGATGCATACAGCCATAGACAGGGAAAGGTGGAAAAGAATGGAAGAGGCTTTTACCCATAGAGGGGCCACATAGCAAAGAAATTAATAGAAATAATTATAATTAGATGTATATATTTTAAGAACTGTTAAGTGGATAATAAAGCTGTAATAATAATAATAATAATAATTAAAAGTTGTTAAATAAACTTGGTACACTCACGATCGTGAGTCACGGTAACTACCCACTATACCAGTAGAATAATTTACGTGTGTCTTTGATACGAACACCGGTAATTGTCCCATTATCATATCAAAAACTAGTTAAACAAATTCAAGTCCCTAGTCACTGAAACAATACACTCAACGTTTTGTATTCAAAAATTTTAAATGTTTTTATTAATTTATAACACTTTTTGCACATTTACACAAATAACTTAAAAGACAAAAGAAACAATTAAACATGGTGTACAAGGGCGGCACTTATTGCTAATAGCAATATCTTCCAGGCAACCCTTGGTAGCTAACAGAAAGATGGACAAAATAACTTGTGGAGGTGTAAATACTAATCAGAAAATAATAGGGAGATCAAGATTAAAATATAAACCTAAATATCTAAGACATAAACTTACATATAAAAATACATAAACATACTTGAATAAGTGAATACATACCTATAAAATAAAAATATACACATACATATATAAATAAACGTACAAAAATTATAATAATATTGGAAATTTGAGTTCTAAGATGGGTACTCTGTTGAGAAAAACCGCTTCACTTTTATTTTTAAGTGATTTGTATATTTCAATATCATAATTATTAGGGTGCATTACCAGCTAGAAATCAATTAGAAACAAATTTAAATGCACTGCTCCGTTCCCGAATTTATGACCACATAATGATGAAATATAACTTACCTCGTGTAAACAATTTATTTGTTATTTTCCTTAAGGGCCTTACTATTGCCAAATGGGTACATTCTAAAGCCTACTCCTCGTTTATGGCCAAACCAAAAATAATGAAAAAATATATTATGAATAATCAACTCTTAGACAACATATGCAACAGTTTCGCCCTCTCAAGGACGCAGCGAGCGTCGTAACAGCCACTATGCATTGCGCGCTGATATGAACGTTATTTCAATGTCGTTTCCGTTGATATTTGTAGTGACAAATATCGAGCTGCTAATTTGGCGATGGTAATCGCCTTAATTGCACCGTTCTCTAGCCTCTTGACATAATGAATTAATAAGTGATTATTAATAATTGAGCACGCGATATGACGGCAGTGCTTTGTATCACCATAGGTTTTAAAAATAGCGGGAAGTGAAGAGAAATAATTACGAAGATGAAAGATCTGACCTTGGGAAGGAGCTGCATGCACCACAAACCACGCTTCGCCTGAGCCACCAAGTCTCTGGTGTTCTCCAAGATGGTTTTCTTCTTCCTCTTCGTGCCTGGTTGCGCTCTTCTCGGCTAATCTTCTTCGTAATAGTAATAGATGAAAATGAGGCGCACAGCGGGTGCGATCTCAAAACAAATGGCGGGCGGTAGGGTCTAGGTAGGACCTAGTCGAATGGCAATCAGCGTACCTCCGGCGTGAAAGGCTTCTGATTGACGACTGCTTGATTTGCGTCCAAAACTAAGCGGGTGGAGATGCAGCGAAAATGACAGTTGAAAATATTAATTCACAACTACCCCGCAGTATGAGAGCCACAAGAAGTGGCGCGAACATTTGCCCCCGGCGTTAAAACCATTGGTTTTAAAATAAGAATAGAAAAGTAAAAATAAGACAGAGAATAACGAAATTTTGAAGCGGGGGCAAAGAAAGGAGTTATTGAGATGGGAGAGGGCAAAGACGCACGACAGGTCGTTTGTAAACACCTGTCGTCGTTTTGACAGAAGCTACCCTAATGACATTATCTTTGCCAGGGTATACAGCTACAATAACACCGAGCGGCCATTGAAGCGGTGGAGTGTTATCGGTAACTACAACGACAACAGATCCAATTTTGATTGGGTTGGAAGGTGTATTCCATTTTCCTCTAGACTGGAGAAGATGGAGATAATCATTCTTCCATCGCCTTGCGAACGATTCTACCATTTGATCAAGCAACGCGTAGCGACGTAATAAATTAACTGGCTCATCAGCCACCTTACAAGCGGGTAATTCTTTTAAAGGAGTTGACATCAGAAAATGTGCAGGAGTTAACGCGCTAAGTTCAGATGGATCTTCACTCAGCAGCGTAAGCGGACGAGAATTTATGACACATTCTATTTGCGTAACTACAGTTAATAATTCTTCGTAGGTCAACAGTTGAGTACCTACTACTCTATGCAAATGCGTCTTAAATCCTTTGACATATATCTCATAATGTCCCCCAAAATGTGGGCTACGTGGAATATTAAATTTCCATTGTATTCTATGATCGGCAAGTTCATTCGCGAAAGACGTTTTAAATTCTTCGGAGTTTGTCAAATTGTAAATTTCTGAGAGGGCATTTCTAGCGCCTACAAAGTTCGTAGCATTATCTGAATATACGAAAGACACTGCTCCACGTCTAGATAAAAAACGTTTGAACGCGGAAAGAAAAGTGTTCGTGCTAAGATCAGTTGCCAATTCAACGTGAACTGCACGAGTCACCAGGCATACAAATATGCAGAGGTAACATTTGACGGGACGGACTCCACGTTTTCGATACGGAGTGATACTGATAGGACCACAATAATCCACAGCGCAGTGGACAAAAGCTTTAGCCTCATTAACGCGGCATGATGGTAAATCTGCCATGAAAGGGAAGGTTTGTCTCGGCTTCGCCTTAAAACAATAATTGCAGCTATGTATTACGCGACGAACAATATTTCGACAGGAAAGTATCCAAAATTTTTGGCGGATTATTGACATTAAAGCCACTGGTCCAGTGTGACAATTTTTGCGATGATAATGAATGATAATCAATTCGACAATATGATTTTTACGAGGTAACAACACAGGGTGTTGTTGATCGAACGTCATGTCTGTGTTGCGAAGTCGACCACCAACGCGTAACAATCCATTTTTATCTAAAAATGGCGATAGTCGATTTAAAGCGGGAGAACAAAGTTTATTTGACTTTAATCTTTTTATTTCATCAAGAAAATAAAATGCTTGAAGAGCTTTAATCAATGCAACTTCAGCGAAATCCATATCGGTAGCGGTAAAAATATTAGAGCGCGGTAAAATACGTAAAAATCGGTAGATGTAAATGATTGTGTGTAAAAGCACAAGCCATGACGAAATTCTTTCCGAAAGAGAAAGAAGTGGATGCGGTTCTTCATTACTAAAAGCGGGAAGAGAAATTGTTTTTGATTCCGGCAAGTTTTCTTCAATAGAAGCTGATTCTATTGTTTTGATTGGCCACTCTTTAGCGTCCAGATAAAGCCAAGCAGGTCCAGTGAACCAGAGCGGGTGACTCATCAACTGCGTGGGAGTGAGACCACGGGAAAGACAGTCGCTCGGGTTTTGAGAACCAGCTGTATGGTAAAAACATTCAGCGGGAATAGCGGATATTATTTTTGTTATACGCGTCGCGACAAAGGTTTTAAACCTGTGCGGTGAGGAATGTATCCAGTGTAAAGTTACCATAGAATCGGTAAAACAGTAAATACGTTCAATATTGTGACGTATTTTATAAGCGTCAACTACACGACGAGTTAATTTCGACATGAGTAACGAGGCACAAAGCTCAAGGCGGGCGACACTGACGGTCTTGAGCGGACAGACTTTTGACTTTGCGCATACCAGCCGAATGCTAGTGCAAGTGTCTGAGTCATCTTGTACTCTAATATATACGACACATCCGTATCCACGTTCACTTGCGTCTGCAAATGATATTATCGAAATTTTCGAATTTTGGAACACGTCTAAGTGGCGTTTAATACGTAAATCCCGCAAAACAGGTAGCTCCTTCAAATAGTTTTGCCAAATCTGCGCAATATCAGAGGGTAGTGTTTCATCCCAGTCTAATTTTAAAATACAGATTTTCTGCAAGAGTAATTTTGCGTACAAGATCACAGGAGCGGTAAAGCCGAGGACGTCGTACTGACGTGCTATCACGGACAAAACATTGCGTTTAGTACATGGGCGACTATCTAGCGATACAGTAAAAGAGAACTCGTCAGAATCAGGCGACCACTGTAAGCCAAGAACTTTAAGAGTTTGAGTTTGTTCTTCAAAATTCTTACTAGAATTTAAGCGGTGAGTATCAGGCAGTGTATCAAGTAACTGTTGACAGTTACTAGACCACTTGACGAGCTCAAAGCCACCGGCCTTAAGCAATCCTACCAGCTCATCTCTGAGCTGTAAGGAGCCCTGCACGGTGGGCGTGCTATAGCAGATGTCGTCCATGTAACAGTTTCGTGCGGCTGCAGTAGCGGCGAGCGGGTACGCTGAACTCCCATCCTCACAGAGTTTCCTGACTACTCTCATCGCAAGGAAAGGGCTACTACGTAGTCCAAAGCAGACGCGATTGAACTGATAAGCGATAAGCGGTGAACACGTGTCAAAGCGGTATAAAAACTTTTGAAATTTGCGATCATCGGCGTTAACCAAAACTTGTAAGAACATTTGTTTGATATCCGAGGTAAAAGCGATTTCATACAAGCGGAAGTCAAGTAAAATTAAAAACAAATCGTTTTGCAAATTAGCACCTGTGTGCAGCGTGTCATTTAATGAGACACGAGTACCATCAGCGGAGTCAGTCTTAGTACTGGCATTCATACAAATACGCACCTTTGTCGTTGATTTATCAACACGCACTACGGGATGATGCGGAATATAATAACCAAGAGATAATTGGTCATCATTATGAAGCGGGGATATGTAACCTTTAGTTAGGTATTCATTTATTATATTGTTATACTCGGAACGTAAATCTGCGTTAGAAACAAACCTACGCTCAAGAGACATAAAACACTTTTTTGCGTGATGGTACGAGTTTCCTAGTATGTTAGGATTCCGTGCGAACGGTAAAGAAACCGAATAGCGACCAGCGGGGTCACGTGACACATTGTTAATAAATAATTTTTCACATTCATCATTTGCGGGACTAGAAGCAGGTTCACAATGCACCTCTTCTAATTGCCAAAATTTTTGTAAAATAAAATCTATTGGCGGTTCAATCTCCATATAAGAGCATAACGAAATTGAACATGCGGTATTTTGGTAAACAGGCGTATTACCAATTAGCGTAAAACCGAAGATGGTCTGAAATCCCGTCGGCGTACCCGGGGGACCAGAGACGCGGCCTGATAACAAGATATCCGCGAATAAAGATGCACCGATAAGAATATCAATCTCGCCCGGTAAGTAAAAGGTTTCATCAGCAAGTGTGATACCTTTTAAATATGAAAGCGTAGACAAATCGACCTGCACCGATGGTAAGTTGTCGGTAATACGGTCGATTACATAAGTGTCAAGCGAAATTGAAACCGAATCATCAAATCGTGAAAACAATTTAAGGTTTGTCGCACCCTTAATTGGGTTTGATGAAGAGCCGATGCCCTTAACAAAAGCGCGGGGAATTTTCTCATATTTTAAGTTAAGCTTCTCACAACAGGAAACCGTCGAAAAACTGGATTGTGACGCAGGGTCGCAGAGCGCACGTAGACGGACTGACATACCGTTAGAATCTTTCACGATCACTTGAATTGTACCTAAAAGGCATGTTTCATTACGCTGCGAGTTAGGCTGTAAGTTACATAAAGAAATATTATTACTCGCAGTTGGTACGGATTGAGAATCATTAGTCATATGTTCTGTGTTAGTCGCCGATACGGCAGGATCCACCAACCTCGAAGATTGCGTATGTGTGCGTGGAGACACGGTAATATTTTGACCAAGCGCGGTGTGAGTATTCATCACATTTTGTTTGCGGCACAACATCGAATGGTGTTTACAATTACAATGGCGGCAATTATAAGACGATTTACAAGCGGAATTGTTATGCGTAATACTTAAACAATTGGTGCAACCGTTATTAGATTTGATGAACTGAAATCTTTTCTCGATATCTAGTTTCACAAATTCGGGACACTTATATAAATTATAGTGTTTTAATTGTTTACATAGCGGACAACAATTATTATTGGTCGAAGCGGAGACAAAAGCATGGGTTGACTTGGTACTGTACCCGGTTTTGTTGTTATTATTATTAACGGAGCGGTTCGGAGCGGGAGCGGTAATTGCGGGTGCAGTGCGGTTCAGTATCTTAGTTTGTTCCCGTAAAAATGATATTAATTCATCATAATGGGGTAAATCGGAACCACGTTTAAACATTTCAAATGAACGAGCGGTTTCAACATCAAGTTTTTTAAGGGCCAAATACATAAGGATAAAATCCGAAAGATCTTTAATATTCAGTGATTTTAAACACGAAACAGCGGAACAGAACTTGTCTAAAAACAAGTCCAAGTTTTTTGAACTAGCGGTAGTTAAAGGGCGAAATTCAAACATTTGATCCAAATAAGTAGTGGCTAAACTACGCGAGTCTTGAAAAGTAGAAACGAGTGTTTTCCAGATTATGTCGTAGTTAGTTGCGTTCGGTGTGATTCCAGAACAAATCGAAAGTGCCCGGCCAGAAAGTTTACCCATCAGGTATTGTACTCGTTCGTTGTCGGTCAAGTCCGGATTATCGTGAATCGTGGTTTTAAATGTTTCATAGAATGTTGGCCACATAGTAGCTTCACCAGAAAAACCAACGAGTTCCAGTTTTGGAAGCTTGATAGTAGGTTTTTTGGGACATTCCATGTCACGTGGAGCTTTAACTTTAGAGTCAGCCGATTTCGAAGAATGTGATAACTTCCGGTTGATGTATTTGCAATGGGAGTAAAGATCCTCAAAAGCTGACCAACTTTGATAATTTGGTTCAAAATTAGGATTTATCAATACCTCTGTGTCATTAATTTCATCTATGATTACATGAATTTCTGAGCGTACAGTATCCAATGTTTCGACATTGGCCATAAACAATTCTGCCGAAGAAACATCCTCTAAAGCGGTTTTAGAAAAGTCATAAACTCTCTGAAGGCGATTAAACAATTCTTGCCTTTTATTTTTAAGCTTCTTTAAACTATACGACATCTTTAATTTTGCAGCTTCTGCGGAATTTGGCATGTTATATAGTACAAAGTTAGGCAAGTACCAGAACTATCGAAAGTTTTATACTGACTACAACATAGAATAGTGCTAATGAGTTAGAGATAACACGGGCGGCGGACGAACCTGTGTACGAGTACCTCTCGATAATATTAAGAATTAGCAGGTAGGCAGATAATATTTTCTGTGAAATGATCAAATGGTATAATCGCAGCGGATAAATTAACAGAATGGCGTATTTCACTGTAGATTATTTACAATTTCCAGTATATAGGAAATGGAATCACTAATATTTTGACGAATGCGGGGTTTTAATGCATAGATAATGCAAATAAGAGCGGGAATGCGGGGTAATACTGCGGGCAGAGTGAAAATTAGAGCGGAATTCACGTGTTCTTTAGACAAAGAACATGAAGATAGCGGTTGGAAATACCAAAAAATGGTTATAGATCGCAGATCAAAGGGCCTAAAATGGATCTAGATCCGGCTCGAAGGACCAAAAAATGAGCACGCGATATGACGGCAGTGCTTTGTATCACCATAGGTTTTAAAAATAGCGGGAAGTGAAGAGAAATAATTACGAAGATGAAAGATCTGACCTTGGGAAGGAGCTGCATGCACCACAAACCACGCTTCGCCTGAGCCACCAAGTCTCTGGTGTTCTCCAAGATGGTTTTCTTCTTCCTCTTCGTGCCTGGTTGCGCTCTTCTCGGCTAATCTTCTTCGTAATAGTAATAGATGAAAATGAGGCGCACAGCGGGTGCGATCTCAAAACAAATGGCGGGCGGTAGGGTCTAGGTAGGACCTAGTCGAATGGCAATCAGCGTACCTCCGGCGTGAAAGGCTTCTGATTGACGACTGCTTGATTTGCGTCCAAAACTAAGCGGGTGGAGATGCAGCGAAAATGACAGTTGAAAATATTAATTCACAACTACCCCGCAGTATGAGAGCCACAAGAAGTGGCGCGAACAATAATCTACAATTCATTACCGTAACATATGTACTTACGTTATGAACCGTGACATAATTATACGTGTATAATTTTTTTCCCGAGTGCAAAAGAGACCGCGGTAGATCCAGGGTCGTTACACCGAGTTATGAACGCAGCTCTGTATGATTCAATAACAGGCAAGACTGGTGTAATAAGTGTTTTCCCACAATTTTATTGTGTAACGTAAATGCATATTACTGCTACTGATAGCCAACTGATAGCATTGAACAAGCTAAAAATGCATTACGTGAGAACAATTGAATTGATCATCCTAAGAAGCAGTGGCGTGCATAGAACTTTTTTCCGGAAAAGCAATCAGAAGGTCAAGTTTGACAATAAAAAAAATATGAAAAAATTCAAATAAATATTCGAAAAACAAAGTTGGTATGCAACTGTTCAATACGACAGGGTTTCTTAAACTGGGGTCCATGGATCCCCAAGGGGTCCGTAGCGTGAGTGCTGGGGGTCCGTGGCATGATGTCTGATACCGTACGCCGCACAGCGCTATTGTGTCTTTACCGCGCAAGTAAAAATGAAAATATGTATTGATACGAGGGTGAATCCAAAAGTTCTAAGCCCGACCGTGAAAATGAAAGAAAAGTGGGTTCAAAATTATTTTTATTTTTCGACATAGTCTCCATCTAGATCAACACACTTCTTCCACCTGACCTGCAACCAGTCTATACCCTCGAAAAAAAATATTCCGGAAGGTCGTCAAAATAGTCATTAACTGCGACTATCACTTCTTCTCTAGTCGAATATTTTGATCCCACCAAGTGTTTTTTTAAATATGGAAAGAGATGATAGTCAGAGGGGGCTAAATCCGGCCAATAAGGTGAGTGAGGCAGCAACTCGTAACCACATTCACGGATCACAGCCATCGTTTCAACCGAAGTGTGAACTCGTGCATTGTCTTGAAGAAACAAAACTCTCTTACGCAACATCCCCGGCCGTTTTTCTTTTATTTCTTCGCGAAGTTTTCGTAATAGGTTACAATAATAGCGTGAATTTATAGTTTCACCTTTAGGTAAATAATCCAATAAAATTGTAATCCCAAAAAACAGATGCCATGACTTTGTTGGCTGACAAAACGCACTTGGCCTTTTTCGGCGTGGGTGAGCCAGATCTTTTCCGTTTGGATTGCTGTTTTGTTTCAGGAGTATGGTGATGAACCCAGCTTTCATCCATGGTAACAAAACGAGACATAAAATCCTCAGCATCTGCCTCAAAAAGTTCCAAACAGTCACGCGAAATTGTGAATCGAACTCGTTTTTGGTCAGCTGAAAGCAATCTTGGGACCCAGCGAGCAGAAACCTTACGGAACCCCAATTCTACAGTTATAATGTTTTGCACTCGGCCATAACTGATGCCTGTCATCTCAGGTATCCTACTAATGGTCAATCGTCGGTCTCCTAGGATGAGATCACAAATTTTGTCAGTGTTTTCTTTAGTGGTAGACGTTGAAGGCCTTCCGCTCCTTGGGTCATCTTCAATGGTCTCCCGACCGCGTTTAAATTCAGCTACCCACTTTTTGACAGTGGAATACGATGGAGCAGATTCCCCTAATGTTGTTTCCATATCTTAATGAATCTCTTTAGGTGAAAGACCTTTTTTATTGAGGTACTTAATCACAGCACGGTGTTAAATTTTCTCCATTGTGAAAAATCCCGTCAGACTGCGTTAAACAAAATATCACAAAAAAATAATAGCTTGCAGTATCGAACTTCAACTTTACACAATCAATCACGAAAAAACATACTAACAAATGACGGTAGATTTACAAAGATTTGATACCTCTTTGTAGGTCGGGCTTAGAACTTTTGGATTCACCCTCGTATCATCAATATGAACAAAACATTAGGCTATATAACATACACCATATAAAAAAACTCTTCAAACAAACCTTTGTTACTTTTCGGTGACAAGTGGAAGTAAATATTGCTTTTCGTGATTGTTCGTGCACTATTCAATAGGAATGTAAGTTTAGAACATTACTAGTTAATTTATTTTTTTATTTATGAAAAACTAGAAATTGCTTTCTTTGTAATTAGGTTTGGAAGGGGTCCATCAGTTTTAGAAATTGTGCGAGGGGTCCGCGACTATTAAAAGTTTAAGAACTCCCGCTCTAGGGTAAGCCTACCCTGGCGTCATACAAACTTTCTTTTTTCAAAGTGTTATTTGAATTTTTTTATATTTTTTTTACTGTCGAACTTGACTTCTGATTACTTTTCCGAAAAAAAGTTCTATGCACGCTACTGCTAAGAACAGCAAATATAGCTTTAACAAATAAGGAATTCACATGTTGGTGCTTGCTTAAATTATAAGGAAATGTATGTGACGTGAAATTCACATGTACTTGAAACGCTTTAATGGAACGGAAAGAACGTGAAAATATGCGTTTCAATGAAAAATAGGTAACCACTTTCATCTTCAGACGTAAACATAAATGCTTTCTTTTCAATACGTTACCCGAACGACTGATGAGCCGGCTACGTGCCGCGAATCCTCATTCCAAATTTATGTATATTCCAAATTTTGCGCTCTTTGTTCCGAAATAAAATGAAATATAGGCCTCGCGGATCGCCCGGCCGCTTTCATTTGGGTAACATGGAGTCACATCGTAGATGTTAATGCCATAAATAATGCAGTCTTTACTTGGCATTCATCATAATCATGTCACGGATAGGCAGCAGAGCTAGCACGTCGGTAAGAAGACCGTGCTTGCGGTTCTGACACATGAAACATACAATTGAAGACGAATTTGAATCAAATCAAAGATATACGGTAGTTTAACGTGTTAGTTGCTCGACTTTGCATCACATGGTGTTGATGCGATGAAACGTTAATCGACTAAAGACCAGTTTCTGAATTAAGAAATCAGTCAACATTTCGCCGCTTAACTTTAAACTCTCAAGTTGGCACAAGTGTCGAGAATGCGTACAAAAGTTTGTATTCAAAATACTTGTTTTTACGTCATATGTGTATGATAAATACCTAAAATAACCAGATATATGCTATCGAAATTTTATAACATGCCAGATTAGCCCAATAAAGTCTACCAGGAAGACTAGCACACAACAGTACCTTGTACGCAGGGTTTCTCACACTGGTCATTTGTTGCACACGGCGTCTCCTCGAACCAGCATCTCATGAAAAACCTAACTTGGTACGGGGTTGGTGCACCAAAGAAAGTCTACAACATATACCATGTTATCCCTAATGTCAGATCCTGTTATCTTTTGTCCCACGTGCCAGCAATGTGGCCTGTGCCTCATTTACATGTTATTATGTCAGGGCTGTACTAGCTCATATGAGTGGATAGTGGACTAAGGAATTCCATGCAGTCGTGAGATTCCAAGAACTGAGTATGACTGCGTTCACAGACTCAACTTTATCTAGAAATCTCCTGAGAGTGCTGGCTGAGTACGAACTGATGTGCTCTACATTCATATACGAGTAACGTCATTTATCATTGTGCTCTGAAATTGCTCTACCATAACTACCTCGTTGATATTTTTGAAAACAAAATGGTTTTCTCATTTACTAAATCTTAACCAATTGCTCCACTTAACAACAGGATTTGTTGTATGACTTCTAAAGCTATTCAAAAATCAGCTTTCTGTTTGCAACTGTTTTGACTTAACCGTTTGCACTGTATCATATCGAATCGTAATTTGATGACTAAAACAGGTGTTATTACAACTGATATAAAAGTCACCTTATCCCCACGTTTTACTATAAAGAATGATTTCACAGTTTAAAAATATGTTGTGAAAACTACGCAGCTCTGGCTTGGTCTGGAAACAATGGTAGACAATAAATACTCATATCCCTAGTCCACAATAACAGTAGCTGTCGCAGCCAGGCAGCGCTTTATCATGAAAAGCGATGAATAAAGCACATCATGTATAAATGTTTTTAACATTAATAATGCTAACATGGTGGTAGAGCTCATACCGGGCTCGACTGTAGTACCACCATCTTACTTGGAGACCCCCTCGAAGTAATTCGGGGAAAGTAAGAGGACACCATCTTACTTGGAGACCCCCTCGAAGTAATTCGGGGAGAGTAAGAGGACAGCTCACAGGCAAAAAACTAGTAGGCCTACCATGCCTGGGACCGATGGATGGCGGTATATCCATCCCTAATAGCCGGGTCTTATATCGAACAGACTGGTGACGGGCAGCGGCGTCACTGGTGCGAGAGTTCCGGCACCGTGCTCACCAACCCGCCTGCCCAGCGTGTGTGAGTATGGGCAATTCTTCCAGGATGACCGCCGGGAGTGGCAAAGTCCTGGAAAGGTTTATGTCCAGCAGTGGACGAACTAGGATGATGGATACTAAACATACCCTAAGCGGGATAGCTACAAACATATTAGAGTTACATAAATAAAATTTGATATTTATTTCGCATACCACTTTTGAGGCCATGCTGCAGTTAAATTAAACTTGAAATTTCTGCTTTTATTTGCCAATGCTCCATTTATTACGTAATCGCTTTTTGCCGATTTTCAACCCGCTTCCCCTACAATCATCCGATCGTCATTATCTAACGACTCCACCCTCTCACAAAACTGATGTAATTTTCGTTACCTGTATTACAAAATCAATATTGTAGTTTAAACAATAGCTTTTTCTTTTGGCAAGACCCACATTATCTATGCTGATGATATTACCACCCCTTCCTAATTTCAAATGACGTAATATTTGGACCCCCCCGCGCCTCAAAGTCAACAAAGTGGTGAAAACAATGTCATCTTTTAGAGTTTGAAGGAGATATCGCAGTGAGTCCCAATAAACATTGTATAACTGTATACGGTTCCGGTAAAGATTATTTTCTCGGATTCCTCATCTTAGTCTGCACCTGTCTTCTAGTTCTAGGTCATGCCAAGAATACACATATCCTCTATACTTCTAGCTATACGCATTTTTTTTTTGCAGTACTTTAAAAATGCGAATTAAATTAGTGCTTTAGTTAGAGTTTATTCGCGATCGGCCCGATTCACAAACTTCGGCGAAGCTCGGATTCCGGAACTTGGAGAATTTTAGAAGATTTCAAATTCCAGTGCTCTATCAAGGTATGCAGGGCAGATATTATTTTAGCTTTGTTCTATTTTTTTTTAACTTTCTGCTACGGCGTAGCAAGTGCTACGATCTTATAGTTTTGTCGCTTTGTGGCTTGTAGGTCCATTATGATCTCCTGAACACAAATATTTCAGACCACGAGACATGCAATTGTCTCGAAACGTCGGGTGTCCCCTTTTCGTAAAAAAGGTAAAAATTGATCGCGGTAGACCCGATTATATATATTATAATTATAGTTAATGTTCTAATGCAGCCGCGATTTCAAATTAACTTAAGTTTTGCGTGCGCGGCATCTCATCAGTGCAGGATAGACAGAAACAAAAGCGTTAGAGCGGGACTGAATTTTAGCATTGTGCAGCCCCTTAAAACGCAACTAAGAAATGCTTTTAGTCGATAAATGTTCGGAATGGCTTGAGCCTTAGCAAGTCATCCGCTTGGAAACCGATATTAAAAGAAATAATATCGATAATCGCTATTCAACCGGCATTGGCAATTCAACCGGTTACTTGGGTTCTTTAGAAGCGATTTTTAGAGATCCCTTATGCATTTACCGGGCAATTTATCATTGTCAAATATCTGCGGTCGCCTGAAGGGACGGAACTCATTTTTTCGGGAAAATGGCGTAATCAGAAAACTACCTACGTGGCCGAGCTCATATGTATGTTGAAGATATCTTCTATGCTAGAGATGGGGTTCGAGAGCTATTTTGTAAGCCCTATTCAGTCGGACTGCATAAGGTAGCATCTATTAAACCAGTGCATGCATACGATAGCACAAACGTATATGAATCGATAAAATTACGTCGATATAATTTATATGTATGTATTTGTTATTAGCTACGGTAGCGGCGGTAGCTCAGGAGTAGAACGCTGGCCTCTCAATCTTGAGATCCAAGTTCGATCCCCGGTCGGGCATGCCCCTATGAGTTTTTCGGACTTTATGTTCATAGTATTTGTATACTTACCACTTGTTGAACGGTAAAGGAAAACATCGTAACCTGCATGCTCTAAAAATCGTGTATTTGTGCCCGAAGTACGCGATAGGGCACATCACCCATCACGTTGCGACGTGACAATCGTCGGTGAAACGCGGGTGTACCGAGTATGAACTGTGACTTGCATTTCATAGTGCACACTTGGAACACCTCTGACACCCCGTCGGGGATTCATGTCGCGACGATATTTTATTTATTAGCTATATGTGTATTAAAATATAATGTGTACTGTTAAATTAAGCTAGCAAGTGGACTGGTGATAGGTTACGGATTCGATGTCAGTTTGTAAATTAATTTCATCAGATCGATCAATCAGATCGATGAATCAATCGTTCCTTGATTGGAGGAGACTGAAGTATGATTGAAGATCTTGTCTGACAACTCGATTGATGAGTGTGGAAGATGTGGGCCCCGAACATGAAGATATTCCTAGCACTTTGTGAGACAGGTGTGAGAATTATACGGAATATACGAGTAGATTGTAATATAAATTTTGATGACGGCCCCATACTAAGGGTCGAAGTATATCGAATAATATTATTTTTATTGTTTTAATGCTAATAAATAAAAAAAGAAATAAATGAAGCTTATAAAACCAAAATACAATATATATTTATTAATTAAGTTGAAAAATTCGACCGGCGACGACAGCAAGTTAGTCGAAACTCGAAATATACAACGGAATTAATTTATTTTTTATTTGTATACCTATAAACATTTATAAATCCATTTACAAGAGCATAATATAAAGTATTATTTGTTTAGTTAATGAGCCCGGCTCATTGAAGATTTTTATTTCGGACTATTCGGGCCCGGCATCAGTCACACTTGAGATATATTTCGGGCTATTCGGGCCCGGCACCAGTCACAATTGAGATATATTTCGGGCTATTTGGGCCCGGCATCAGTCACAATTGAGATATATTTCGGGCTATTCGGGCCCGGCATCAGTCACAATTGAGATATATTTCGAACCATTCGGGCCCGGCATCAGTCACAATTGAGATATATTTCGGGCTATTCGGGCCCGGCATCAGTCACAATTGAGATATATTTCGGGCTATTCGGGCCCGGCATCAGTCACAATTGTCCGAAATATATTTCAGTAAAATTTTATTTAAATGTATTTTATCTAAATATTATTACAGTGCATTACAAACTAGAAAATATCAATCAGAAACAAATCCAAAGACAAGAATTTGAAAAAATTCTCCGGGCCAGGATTCGAACCTGTGACCTCTTGTTATCAGACAAGCGTGCTACCAATTTGTAATGCACTCTAATAATATTTAGAGTATTCATAGCGATGGATTTCGCAAAATAAACATAATCTTAGTATTTTATCTAGTTTAAATCATTGAAAAAGTCAATATTTACCATTTATTTAAAAACCAAATAACAGTAGTAAAATTGTTTTTTCGATATCTCAAAAAATGACGAAGTTATTGCCAATCAAAGTGAGCTTATCGTCAGATACGATTAGATACTAAAAGTGATAAATATCGCTATCGCTAACTTCGGTAATAATAGGAATATTTCAAGAATTCAAAAAGTTTCGTGCTTTGCTATTACTAATTAATCAGCTATTATAAAAAATATACTGATATTTCACTATAGGGGATGCGTCCATTCTAGCTATTATTTTAACCTCTTTTCAAATGTCTGTACTGTCTTTACAATGAAGACAATTTAAACAAAATTGTAAAATTATTATTATTTGTAATGTAAATTAATATGTATTTTGTTATCATTTAGTTTATAAGGCGAGATAAATTAATCATTTGCATGCTGTAATTTCTTTAATAAGTTAGAAGTTAAGCATTTAATTAAGTTTAATTTGTGTTTGTATTTAAGGCTTACTAACTACTAGAAATCCTAATAAAGAAAATCTAAGTCTAAGACAAACCAAATAACCTTTACAGAAAAATATATCAACCGAATGAGAAAAGGAGTACGTGCAATGTGAGTCAGTGTCGTTATCGAGCCGACTCAATGCGATAGCGGTTATCGAACAATCTGATTAATTGGTGATTCACCGGCTGTCGCACGACGCAGACCCTATCGACCCGCTGCGGCCCTGAACTTGAGTCGCCGAACTCCAACCATTTAGCACTCCAGCCTCAATCGGGGCTAAATTGATGCATCCTGAGCAAATTGAAAGTCTGCAGTATTTTCACACCTTTTGCCCCCTAGATTGTCGCTGGATATTTCCGACCAAACCTGCTGCTATGTTGTACACAAAAAAAATGGTCAAGTGCGAATAGGACTTGTACCCTGATGGTTCCTTACTCACCGTTTAAAACACAAGACTTATTCACAACTTAACTTGAGAGTTTGAAATAATTAAATATAAGTAATTTTAAGTTTTATTTTTCTTACACGTGTGCTGTAAGACCTACTTGTGAACGGAATCTGGTTATGGTGAGCTAATTTGTATGAAATTTATTATGTAAAGACCTAAGACGAGGAAGGGTTGAAGACGGGCCTTAGAAGCCTAATATGTTTACAGCACAATGGGGCCGTAGACTTCTGTAGGAGGTATTAGTTTCAACTTCATATCTTTCACTTGTCCTGAAAAAAAGGGTCTTGACAGACGGACAAAAGTAGTCCTATTAGGGTTCCTTTTGTTTGATTTTGTGGTACGGAACCCTAAAAAATATGATGAGAGATGGCAACAATAGAAAAATTGCGTGCTCTTGACCATACATTATTCTCGAATTTATAGCTTCGCTATTCGCAATGAATTTTTTACTTGCTTCTGACTTTTCGTCGTCCCGTATTTTTTCTTTTCAACAATCATACTTTCAAATATATTTTCCTTTTATTGGAATTTTTACCTAAACATGATGAGCTCCTAAAAGTTTATAAAGGTATGGAGATTTAAATAAGGCGCCGGTGGTTGCTGTTTATTTTTTACTTTATTATTAAAAAAATATTAAGAAGGATATTGTTGAGAAGATGAGAAGTCGACTCTCAGAGTAATCTATAATGCAAAAGAGTTTGTTCAAAACAATATTGGTTCCATCCATCAGCCCGTATTCGTCCACTGCTGGACATAGGCCTCCCCAATATTACGCCACTCTTGGCGGTCCTCAGTCATCCTCATCCAGCCGCCACCCGCAACGTCCTTCAGATCGTCAGTCCAGCGGGTACGAGGGTGGCCTACGCTGCGCTTTGCTGTACGTGGTCTCCATTCCAATGCCTTTCGGCCCCAACGGTTATCACGTCGGCGACAGATATGGCCAGTCCACTGCCACTTCAACTTACTGATTCGGCAGGCTATGTCGGTCACCTTCGATCTCTGACGGATATTGGTTCAGACAAAAGCAAATTTTTGATATAAAATTCTGCATGTTATTTATTCATAGTCACATTGACAACAAATACTGCGGCTGCTTGGCCAAATTTGTTGTTGAATTATAAATGAAAGCGCACGTATCATATGCCACGAGTATAAATATATACCATCAAGCATTATGTAGAGCTTACTGTGCATAGTAAGATCTTACTGAGCTTCTTACATTGTGAACAAATAATGTGTTGGTTTGTGTCTGAAAAACAAAAGGCACACATTTAAACTTACTTCAAAATTAATTAAAATAACAATAAAAAAAGTGTAAGACACTACAAAAAGTTAATTCATTCTATAAATAAATAGTACCATTTCAAAAAAGCTTAAACAAATATAAATAAACGTTTGCACTATAAAATAATTGACGTTTTTGAAACGCTTTAAAAATAGTGCTCTTCTTATTAAAATTAATATTTCGCACTATAATCAAACCAACGAAAACGATATCTTATTTTTTATTTGACTTGTTTTACGACTTTGGATACTAGTCCATTCAGCTAAAACGATATGTCTAACGAGCGTCTCTAGACTGGAATATAAAGAAATCTGATAGAAAGAGACCGCACATGGAATTGAGTGAAAGGGAATGATATAATTTTTTTGTGTATATCATGAATTCTGTTAAAACTAGGGAGTTCGCCTCGCTCCGCTCCGCTTCGCTCGACACCCCAAACATAACACGCTCCTCCTCGCTTCGCTCGTCGTCGCACCTATTTTTGACTTTTGGTGAAAGATTTTCATAAATTTCCTAATGCCGATAAATAAAAGAGTACCTATTTAAAATAAAATTAATGGTATCATTAACTATCAGTAAATATTCTACTACAATACTAATACTTGATTATTGTACAAAATTATTTTTAAAGAAGAGAAATTTTAAAGCTGAAAGTATTAAAACTATAGCGTAAACAATTATTTATAAAGAAGACAAATTAAAAAAAAAAACGGCCAAGTGCGAGTCGGACTCGCGCATGAAGGTTTCCGTACCATTATCTATGAAAACGGCAAAAAAAACATGTCTGTTGTATGGGAGCTCCCTTAAATATTTATTTTATTCTATTATTTATTTTATTTTATATTTATTATATTATATGTATTAGTTGTTATAGCGGCAACAGAAATACATCATCTGTGAAAATTTCACGGTTCATGAAATACAGCCTGGTGACAGACGGACAGCGGAGTCTTAGTAATAGGGTCCCGTTGGTTACCCTTTGGGTACGGAACAAAAAATTATGAAATAGTAGATTGTATCATAAGGGAGCAAAATAATATTTTTACGTCGAGGGCGTTATTTTGAATCCAGAGCAGAGTTGGTTATCCTTTGGGTACGAAACCCTAAAAAGGAAGTAGGTATCAATATTATGTGCAAAGTATTAATTTTAAAACTAAGCCTTCTAAAGTGGGAAACATTATTATTAAAGTTCGAATGAAACACATTTTTTTTTTAATGAAACACATTTATTTACACGTAACAAAAAGCAAAAAACATAAAATAAACATCTGCCAAACCTTATGGTTTTCAACGCAACACGCTCTGTGAATAGTGACTTTTATTAATTTATAGAGCCAAAATCTTACTGGATAGAGACTTTAGTGATCGATCACATGACTCAAGTACTTTTTGGGGGCAATTCAACCAACTTTGAGACTAAATAAAAAAGTCAATGTGTCATATTACTTGTATCAAGTTGTGAGTAATGTTATTCCCCGTGGGAATAAAGTGATGTTTTGTACATGCTATTTATGTTATTAATGATTATGATAATGCGATAATTGAAAGAAAACTTTATTGAAAAATAAGCATTGAATATCGATCGTTTTTTCTCTAACAGATGTTTAGAAGGAATGAGTTTCCAGTAAAAAATAAACTTTTTCTTTTATTTAGAATTCTTTTAGATATTGAGGGCAAGTTCGTTATTAAATAAATATGTTTTTTTAGTTAAGTCAGGTTATTCAGTGTATAATATCCGGTAAGTAATTTATCACCCTGATTTGTCAGTAGCATTAGATTGTGAAAGAGGTCTATTGAACCCTAAAACTTTGCTTTATCCCTTTTAACTGCATAATGACCGCTCTAGGGTCAAATCCGAAGGTCGCGAGCTGGATTCCCGCGGGGCACAAAATATCCGGTCTGCGTATTTCGGAAATCACGTTTGTCCACGATAGTATCGGTAATAAAGAAGGGATGGCTTTTCTTGCATTCGCAGAAGATTACGCCGTAATTCGGGGTGGAATAAATTAAATAACTTTGCTTGTTTTAAACCTTTACGAACACACAGGCCGATAAAATAAAAAAATACAAATTTTTTAATAAAAAAAATTACAAATAAATAAATTATAATTTATAATAACGGAGTTTATGATAAAAAAAGAAATTCTGTTTGTATTTTTGTATCCATTTTCCAGTTTATTTACCTCGCAGGAAAATAAAACAGTCCTTGTGAAATGTACAGACTAACATTGTTCAAGTTTTCGTCCGTGTGTCGCGCCTTACCATGATGATGGTAATAAAAAATCGAAAGCCCGACCTGTGCCTTTACAAAGGCGGTTCACAAAATTACGCTTTTTGTATGGAGTGCCCTTCTAGATCGTAATTTTCTTGGAATTTTGAGTAATGTAATTTTTATTTTCGGTCTAATTAAATGAAGGGTCAATAAAATTACTGGGTTCGATTAATTAAAAAACAGATTTTGTATTTAAATTTTGTATGTGATTATGCTTTATTCAATACAAAAATCGTGGTAAACTGGCGAGATTAATCGGGAAAATTGACAGAATTATTTTTGTTTTTACACAATTTTTCGCATATTATCATAAATTACATGTTGACAAATTTATATGTCTGATGTTTTTCAGCAAATTTATTGAATTTTCATGTAGGAATTAGGTCCTTAAAGTTGACAATGTGATTAGTTTTCCGTGAACAATGTGTGGGAGATTGGTCACTACAAAAACTACAAAGTAATATTTGTAAATGTGGTACATTATTAAAGATTGGTATATGTTTATCATGTATTCAACCGTATAAAAGTCTTTCTTAAGTTGGTAAATTGGGTACTTGAAATTTTAGATTGCTCGCTAAAAGTGTGAAATGGCCCTTAATGCACAGTTGTTATAAAGTGGGTAATTTCCGTATTACCCGTCCATATATAATGCCAATTCAGCGGACAAAGAAGATGCAAATAATGATTCCTTCTTCCTAATCTCCAGACCGAAGGCTATACATCAAAACCAAAGAAGAGCTGCGATTCAGCCGGTTAAACAACCCGTGTGAGTGCGAATTTGCCTTGCTTGGAGGGACGCCAGGGAGCCTTTAAACCTAATTTAATGCAGAATAGAGCCTCAAAGCCGACTCCCGTCCGACTGACTGACTTTAGGCGACTACTAGCACCAAATTTAACATCTCATTTTGGAAACCACACGCTCGGACTGCGGTTGTGATAGACAAGATGCCTTGTGCTCTTAGAAATAAGATATTTTTCATTTTCGTGTGTTCAAAATTTACCGAAGCCAACTAATTTGGTAATTTAGTTACCGTTATAACTGAGTTTTATAAATTTGCGGCGTTGATTTTAACCGATGTACGGTAGTATTTACTACTAAATCTGTGATTTTAACTATAGATGTACAGTACAGTGGTATACTGGTATACAGGTTGTAATCGTTAAATGTGACCAGGCGATTATTCCGTAACTATTACAGATATCAAAAATTTTTAATCTGATATCGAAAGTACGTTACCTAATCAGTAAAATGACATCAATAAATTTTTGAAAATCAAACGGGAAGTATCCAAAATTTTGGCATTAAACATTCCCATACATTTAGTATGAGATTAGTAGAAAGGTTTTAGTTTCCTTATTTTAAAAGGTTATTTTAGCTTAGTACTGATATTAAAGGAATTTGTTTATTAACTTTACAAAGTAATAAAACTATCTTTTAATTGAATAATATTTATTTCTTAGTAAGTACAAAATTTTGTATTCAAAGCAGATGTTCGAAGTGACGCCCTTGTTGTACGATACAATGTATGGGAATGTTTAATGTCAAATTTTGGATACCTTTCGTTTGATTTTCAAAAAGTTATTGATATCATTTTACTGATTAGGTAACGTACTTTCGATATCAGTTTAAATTTTCTGATATCTGTAATAGTTACGGAATTCGCCTTGTCAGACTTAACGATTACACCCTGTATACTACTAAATCTATGATTTTCACCATAAATGTACGATAGTATATACTATGATTTTAACCATAGATGTACAGTGGTATATTCTACTAAATCTATGATATTAACCATAGATGTACGGTAGTATTTACTACTAAATCTATGATATTAACCATAGATGAACGCAGTGGCGTGCACAGAACTTTTTTCCGGAAAAGCAATCAGAAGATCAAGTACAACAATAAAAAAAATATGAAAAAATTTTAATATCACTTTGAAAAAAAAAAGTTTGTATGACGCCAGGGTAGGCACTGCCTACCCTAGAGTGAAAATTTTCATACAATTTTTTTTTTTTCAAAGTGATATTTAAATTTTATCATATTTTTTTTATTGTCGTACTTGATCTTCTGATTGCTTTTCCGGAAAAAAGTTCTGTGCACGCCACTGGATGAACGGTAGTATATACTACTAAATCTATGATTTTAACCATAGATGTACAGTGGTATATACTACTAAATAAATATATGATATTAACCATAGATGTACGGTAGTATATACTACTAAATCTATGATACTCGTATTAACCATAGATGAACGGTAGTATATATACTACTAAATCTATGATTTTAACCATAGATGTACAGTGGTATATACTACTAAATAAATATATGATATTAACCATAGATGTACGTCATGTACGGTAGTATATACTACTAAATGTATGATATTAACCATAGATGTACGGTAGTATATGATACTAAATTTATGATTTTAACCTATTTTGTATGATGCCGGCCGAAATATATCTCGAAAATATTAAAAATTGTTATTTTTGTTGTGATTATAATTATTAAACTAAATGGAAAGCTTATTATAAATAGCAAAATATAAATATTTATTTTATGATTTGAACCATTACTCAAGTATAAATAACACTGTTAAGTTATCATATCACGGAGACTACAAATAATTTCCTAGTAAGCATTTTTGCAGCTAAATTGGTTCTGGTTTTACTTTTTGGTGTTTTAAAGCTCCTTTCATACAGCCTCTGTCACTCAGTCGGATCCTGCCAAAGCGGATATGGAGTTAAGCCCCTTATTTTCTTCAAGAAACCACTATTTTCCTTTCGCTGAATAAAAGCGTGTTTCATAAATTCCCATAGCTTAATTTCTAAAGGATTTTTTTTCGGAGAACATACGTCATTTTAGGACATAGTTTTCATTATTTTGGTATATAATTTAACCATTACTTTTTTATGATTTTTTTAAAGAATATTTGACGTCACTGGAGAATTTTAGACATGATAATGATTGTGATGTGTGATTGCTTATAAAAAAGTGTTCTGTCTCTGTCTGTCTACTCATCTGTCACTGTCATCCAGCTGTCAAATCAGTCGGAAGAAAATTATTATCAATTTATCTTGATAGCAAAGAACACATTTCTTAACAGCCATTTCTCAAGTGACGTCACAAGATGGCAAATGGAAGTTGCAGTTTTTTCGTAAAAATATTCATCATCATGAGGTTTTTTAAACCCTTAGTTCTAAAATACGGCTTATTAACCTAAATCTCAAAATGGTTTTCGAATTAACACACCTTAACATAATTTAATCTAAGCGAATTGTTTAATATTTGGAAGAGCGTTGAAAGATATTTACTTTTAGTCGGCATTGTTGATAATTGTTCATAACAGTGCATAGCGGTTATAAAACGAAAGTTGAAAATTCTTACTCGAATATTCGAGTACATGACTACATACACTATCTTTTCTTAGCGGATTTCTACGTTTTACATGAAACCTACAGTCCAAATTTCATGGTCCTAAATCCAGCCGTTTAGTCTAGGCTTTGATAGATCAGTCGGGTATCCATTTATATGTATATGTTACCGTAAGATTGTAAAAACCGATATATAGTATATATCAATTAGTAATATCACTACATAGTATAAAACAAAGTCGCTTCCCGCTGTCTGTCTGTCCCTATGTATGCTTAGATCTTTAAAACTACGCAACGGATTTTGATACGGTTTTTTTAATAGATAGAGTGATTCAAGAGGAAAGTTTATATGTATAATACATGCCCGTGCGAAGCCGGGGCGGGTCGCTAGTTTATTTATAATTTCACAAGTAAGATTATAATTTCACTGTAGTTTTTGTAAGATTATTTCTAGACTAACATTACCAATTGAAATTATGAACTATCGGATTTTACAATCTCACGCTGACATCTTATACTGGATGTTAATATGATGTTGCGGAAGTCGGAAACTGGTGATAGTATTCGTCCATACGAATAACCTTTACTATGGAACCAAACAACAAATCGCGAAAAAATTCAGCTGTTCCATAAAAACTTAAATACCTACTCGACCAAAACTTATGTAACAACTGACTTTTTTTTCACGATTTCTCATTTTTATTTCACGAAAAGTTGTTCTTGTGCTCGAGTGCTATCGCCAGTTTCCGGCTTTCGCAAGATCATCTTAACACCCTGTATATAGAAAGTCTAGCTGTTTTGTTTTAGTAACAGCAAGTTATTTCCACTAGGAACCTACGTGCTCCGTGAAATGATGAGCTCTCCAAACTACTGATACGTGGTTAATGTGGTAATACAACTGTAACAGTACATTATCGAACTAATGTTGTAAGTTCTGAACCCTGTCTAACCAACACCAGATGCCTTATTGTCTAACTTCAACATCTATCGCTATTGCTTTCAAAAGTACGCGTGATTGGCTAGAAGTGATGAGTCACGTCATTTCTAGCCAATCACGTTACCTTTAAAGCAATAGCGATAGACGATTTCATGACTATTTCCTTACACAATCGCACCTCTGATCTAAGACTTCATAAGAGATTGGACTGTAGGTTCTTGATGGATTATTTGCGACCAGTTTCGATTAATAGGATGGCATACCCTAGCAACTATTTTATTACCCGTCCAGGGGATCTAAAAAGGCCGACTTGGGTGAATCATAAAATTATTTGAAAGTAGGATAGAGTCAGAATTTTTTCACGCGTGCAAAAGAGATGGCATTAGAACAGAATCATAATGTGATTCATACAAAACGGCCTTTTTAGAGGACCAGCACAATAAGTCTAATGGCAAAGACCTTATTTGCTTTTGATAGAAGCGATTATATGTTGGCTCATGGGCCTCTTTTCTTGGACGCGTAATGCTAGTGAAACAACAAATTGGTGTGTTTTTAGCTAATACTGAAATATTTTGCAGGAAAAAAAATATTGGATTTAAGTAGAGTCCCTTCGTATTGTATTTCTATAACCTATTTTATGAAGAAAAAAAAAACAAGTTGATCTCTTAACCGCGTTCTTGAAACGAACGTTTGGAAACCAAAAAAAAGAGGGTGGAAACCTTTTTTTTTTTGACAAAACTATAAATCTTAGTACATTGTTTATAAGTAAAATCCCTAGATAAAAGATCAATAAATTATAAACATATTTTCGAGGAGAGACCTAGTTTCTTCCAATGAACCCTTGAAAACCTGGCATTGTTGATGTTCCCGTTAATACACAAAAGTAATGGTTCTACAGAGGGATGAATCGGTGACTGGATGCAAGATTAAGATTGGAGACGAGGAAGTAGAAAAGATTAACTACGAATTTGTCTAGCTGAGCTGGGTTTCTAAATAGAGTACAAGATAAAAAATTCCAGCCTGTATAAGGAAGTGTTTCGTTAATTCAGGTTGTACGGTATCTACATGTCACCTGCTTGCCAGTGCGCGTAATTAAAAAAAAAAATATTTGTTTGTTTTTCCATTGCAAAATGTCAGTTTAAGGTTGTTGCGTCAGAGTTCGTTCCTAAACGCACAACTTATTATTGTTTTCCTTGTTTTTGAATAAAAAGCATTTTGATAAATGTGATTTATGGCACCACCCGACAATGGTTTAATGTCAATTATATTTTTTTAGCAATTTTGTATTCTTTAATTACCTTGTAAATGATCCTGCACTATAACTATAAACAAGCTTTAAAGTTGCTGTGCAGGATCATTAAGGCGATATGTGAAAAAAATGCGGGTGTTTCTTTTCTGTGTATTTCATGAAATACACGGAAAATTTTAATATATTCCTGGTATATGCATTTTGACTATATAATCTAGGGTTTTCAAATTGGAAAACATGTTTGGATAAATTTTCCTCGATAGAAATAATTGTTGAAATGAGGTCTTCAAACACACTTTTTCTCCTCGTTTGACGAATAGGAACCATATGCAGAACTCAAACATATTTTATTAGGTGTGTTTTAACAATATCTATAGATTTGATATTTGAAATTTTGCTAGCTATTTTAGTTTTTGTATAAAGATTATAAAACTATCATTTTTCTCTTTCGCCCTGAATCCGCCCCTCTCGCACTGAGCGTGTTTTCGGTTAGAGTGACAGTGACAAAAATAAAATTTACATAGCCTCTTAACAAATAAATATATTAAATAACTAGATAAAACACATTTAAATAAAATTTTAGTGAGATATATTTCGGGCCATTCGGGCCCGGCATCAGTCACTGATGATCAGTTTTAATCGTTTAAAAAGACAAAAGATCAATATTTAATTGATATTAAATAACACAACTTTGCTAGAAAAGCTTAACTAACATTAAACTACTGTCGCGTAATGCCATAAATCTCATTTATGTTATACTTTTTATTCAACAATAATGAGAACAATATGTTGTACGTTTCCTAACGAAAACTGGCTCAACAACCTTAAACGAACCCGTAGTGTCTGAATGACAGGACAGACAAGCCGGCAGAACATAAGGGCCTGTTTTTGGAGGAAACCCTAAAAATGACTTGAAAATTAATAGTTTTACTTTCAACTGAAAGACCCCGTACGTCGTCCATTTTACCCTACCACGGTGAAGCTAAGAAAGGTAATGTTTTGTCTGTCTGGAGCCTTCGCATAGCGTTACTGCTGAATATAACTGAAAGCATATTTTATTTATTGCTTATGCTCATGTAGAAGGCACATGTAGATAAAGAAATACTTAAGTAATGTAAGAATGGTCGAGTTGGCTCCGTGCCCAGCTTCCCCGACCTATTCCCTGGACAGTTTGTGTCTTCCACAACAATCAGTTTCTTTTCTGTTTTCCTTGTATATTACAAACTATATCTTTTAGAGCAGCTTTAAATCAATTTCTTTTTGTAGCCTAATAGAGAACACTTTTTGTACATATTGTAAATAAAACTAATTCTTGGTAACTGTTCCACTGTTTTTTTAATTAGACTAGCGACCAGTTTCGTTAAAATAACATCTTCTGGCTTTTATGATATAGGTACGAATCATAAGATGGAATAGGTATTTCGTCTTTGTTTACATTTGTGATGTGATGACACTTTTTGTAGCCTAACAGCAGTGGCGTGCACAGAACTTTTTGCTGGAAAAGCAAGCAATTGGTCAAGAACAACAATAAAAAAAATATGGAAAAATTTTAATATCACTTTGAAAAAAAAAATCATGACGGCAGGGTAGAATTGTCTACCCTGGCGTGAAAATTTCCTATACAAACTTTTTTTTTAAAAGTGATATTTAATTTTTTTCATATTTTTTTAATTGTTATTCTTGACCAATTGCTTGCTTTTCCAGCAAAAAGTTTGTGCACGCCACTGCCGAACAGAGATCACTAATACAGATAAAGTTTGTTTGTTTTGACGGATGGACGTTTGGTCGATCTAGAAGAATTTTACGGCAGTTTTAATATTAATGTTAACATGTTTCGTATAAACAATATTTTATCCTGGCAAGTTATTATCTAGGGATGCAGTGACGTAGCAAAAACAAATTTCCGCACGGGCGAGTCTGCGGGCGAATGGCTTTTATATACGAGTACCATAAAACAGAAACTTGTATCGTATTGCTTACTTTTATGCGACGGACCAAACGAAAATAAAAGTGGGTACTTAATGGCTGTGATAAACAGAAATGTACTAACTGATGGTTCAGTAACTAGAGAACTGAATTGACCGCCTCTGTGGCCGAGTGGTAGAGCGTTCGCCTGCTAATCCAGAGGACGTGGGTTCAAGCCCTGCGGTACACAATAATTTGTGTTCAGTCTGCGTGCTTTAAACGTTTGGGACGTAATGATCGTCGGTAGAACGCGGGTGTACCGGTTGTGGACTGTCACTTGAATTTCACAGTTTACACCTAGGAACACCTCTGGCACCCTCTCGGGGATTCATGTCGTGGCGATATGTATAACAGTTTTAATTGAAAGCTAAATAAAAAAGGAAGGAAGAAAAAAGCTTTATTATCAAGGTAAAAGAAAATAAAACACGACAAACAGCAATGATATTAAAGGATGTACATTGTAAAAAACTATGTAACAAAATATATATACAGGGTGAATTTTTGAGACGGGACAGTAAGGGCTGGTACCTTAACCGTTATAGTTACAGGAAAACGCTTTTAGGAGACTATTAATAAATTTTTAAGATATTCTGAACTGCAGTTACAGATTTTGGAAAAAATGTACAGCCGGCAAGAAAATGTTCATTTTAAACAAAAACTTTTTTTGATACCGATCGATCCTGTTTCTTATAAGGATCAAAAGTCTCTACTGAACCGACTGAGGTTTGAGTACTAGAAATGTCAGAAATTGCAAAAAGCTTTTCATGTTTTTTCATAGTCTTTAATGCAAGTGATTGGGAAACACCCACTTCAAGAGCGACATATCTGGACGATATCTCTGGATCAGATTCCACATAGGTTAAAATAGCAATCTCTGTGTCTATGTCCTATGTCCAGTACACGAGGCTGCCGCACTAACTTCTTTTTAAATGAACCATATTCTTTGAGATTCTTCAAAAGGTTTGTAATTACCTTTCTTGATGGTACTTGTCGCAATGGATACTTATTCGCGTACCACACCAATGCAGATTCCGTATTCCTATTATTTACAAAATACGCTTCAGTTAAGTCCAAACGTTTGCGATTTAAAGACATTTTTAACAAGAAGTACACATAAATTACAACTAACAATCTAGAATTTTCTCAGCACAAACTTTTTTTACTTACCTACTTTTTCAGCCAGTATTCTTTATAGCGGATTATGGTGGATCTACCCATAACAAAAAGTTTGGCTAATTTGAGGTTTGACTCTTTTTCCGAAATGTATGGGAAAAGTTTTTTGCGATTTCTGACATTTCTAGTACACAAACCTCAATCGGTCGCAGTAGAGACTTTTGATTCTTATAAGAAACAGGATCGATTGGCATCAAAAAAAGTTCTTGTTTAAAATAACTATTTTCTTGCTGACTGTACATTTTTTCCAAAATCTGTAAATGCTGTTCAGAATATCTTAAAAATTTATGGATAGTCTTCTAAAAGCGTTTTCTTGTAACTATAACGGTTAAGGTACCAGCCCTTACTGTCCCGTCTCAAAAATTCAACCTGTATAAGTACTAGAATTACCCTGATAAATGGACGTAACTCAGCTATGTGCTACCAAAAAAAAAAGTTTTAGATAGCGCTGATTAGTAAGTTTACAAATAATTATAAAGTACAAAATCAAAAGATTGCTTAAACTAATGAACACATTAAATAAGGATGAGTGAAGTATTTACGAATATGTATAGTATATGCATGTACAAAAATATGGGAAAGCTTAAATACTTAGATTAAACCTCAAACACAGATTAGCGAATTATTTGGTTTTTAAAAACAGCCTTTTCCTCGACAAACATACCACTGGGCTGGGCACAACGCCACGCTGATTGATTAATTACAAAGTCCGGAGTTTCAAAGACTTCGACCGAACTTAAGACGCAGCCTTTTTATCCAGTCAAAAAAAAAACATGCAAATAATTTTCCCAGACCTTGATGAAAATGAAAAATGCTTCACGTAATGGCGAAAGATAAACCTCATAAATAAGATATAACCTGATAAAGTTTTCAAACATGAAAGATAATTAAATTACAAGTGAAAAGAAGGCAGTGAAAAGGTGGCCTTGGTGGTATAACGCGGTGGCTGCCTAACGAGATGTTCTCTATTGAATTGTGTGCTTGAAAGAAATCTGGGCTACGATCTTTTGGGATTATAATCTCGGTATTATAATATCAGCTGATTCATACCGGATGTAACTTTAAATGAAACCAAACCATCTAATGATAATATAAATAGAATCAGAGCAGACAGCGTAGTCTCCTAAAGCCGTTTCCTCGTAGCTACTAAGTTATGTAACCCTAACTTTTGGAGCATGTACAGTAAAAAATGTACAGTCATCGAGAAAAACAGCAGTTTTCACAAAATATTGTTCCTCCCCCCCAAACGCAACGGCGCTCATCTGCCAGACTTGCAAATCTATATCTATTCCTAAAAGAAGCGAAAACGCAACTAGACTAAAATTACATGAAATTTTATGCCTCATAATTTTCTAAAAATCCGAAATCGAAAGTCTCACCTAAAAGTGATAAATAGGTGTGACGACGAGCGGAGCGAAGAGGAGCGTGCTAGGTTTACATGTAAGTTCATATTGGGAGCCGAGCGATGCGGAGCGAAGCGAGGCGACCCTCGATACTTTTAACAGAATAATTATATGCCGTGGCAAATTAGAAAATGTTGAATTCTACTATTTGACGGAAGATTCGTCAAATAGCAAAATAGCAAGCGTTTAGAAACTGACAACGCAATAAACAGTAGCAGTAAACGGCGGAATTTTACTATTTGCCTGCGATAAATTCTACAACGTCCTCTTTAAGTCAAACCTTGTACAACACTGCTATAAGCTGGAATTTCAGTGGGTGGGTTTGGAAACAAAAAAGGGTGATTGGCGGTAGCTTGTGCGTATAGACCAGTTTATGGTTGCAAACCCACTAAAATTTTATGGTTTATTGGAAATCCACGAATGTTTAAAAGCCAGTGATCAGTCGCTTGAACCACAAACACAAAAGCAATAAAAACTTAAACAAAGTTAGAAATTCAATATTCAGCTAAGAAACCAGTTTTCACTAGCAATGTTTAAACTGGAAATATCGCGCTTGCTACCTTATTTAACTTACGGCAAGTTGTCGAGAGTTTCGCAGCAGAAGGAAGTTTGATTGGTATCTCATCTCTCTTTCTCTCTGCAGGTGGAAGAGATACGAGAGATGATAGACAAGATCCAGGCAAACGTCGAGGAGGTTAAGAAGAAGCATAGTGCCATTCTTTCAGCGCCGCAGTCAGATGAAAGTAAGTAAAATTTACCCACTCCCTTCAGGTGTTTTGTTCCTCCCCCTTACCTATATATTATGTACACATGTTGTATATACGCCCTTGATCAATACTGAACAAGATTTTATAAATTTTTCCAGGTATTGTTTCGCGAAAAGTATCCTTAATTTCTTGCCTCAATTGTTACGTTATTAATTACGGAGATATGAAAATGTTTTGTACTTTCTACGAATATATTTTTTCGACGTAGATATTAATCTCAAATGTTGCAGAAAAAGACAGTGCTTAAGATTAGAAACCCTTATTTTTATAAAAGACTATAAAGGAAATAAATTTCTATGTTCAAACATGACGATTTGTCCATCGCAAGGAGGTATAAATTAACTTTATATCCTTGTTTTTATTATTTTCGATTTTTTGTAGGCGGCATTGTAAAAATTGCAAAAGAGAATGCCACAAGAGTAATGTTATTTTTGGTATTGTATTTAGGTATTTAATTACACACGAGTACCATTTACTTACTGTGTTATGATGGAGAGGTTTTTTTTTAATGTATTCTATTTCTATCCGTAGAAACTTTTAATGACTGACCAATTAAGTAGCTTACAAGTACTTAAAACGGTTTCACAGCCGGATTGTGAAAAACCCGCCTTTTTCTAATTAATCAAAACAGAACACTTAAATTCAAAATTCACTCAATAGTTATCCAACAAAACCTTATTACCTATGTATTGTGTATGCTGCCATCGCAAAGTATTACATAGGTAGTAAGGTTTTGTTGAATAACTATTGAGTGAATTTTGAATTTAAGTGTTCTGTTTCAATAATTAATCGAAACAGGGGTACTAGCATGAACTTGCTATCGACTCGACATCGATTCGATAAATAAAAATGTAACTCTTATTTCATTGAAATAAGGTTTATCGTTTAGAATTTATCGATTCTATCTGTCAAATTTATCTAATCGAGGCGTACGTGCTCGCATAGCAGAACACTTAAATTGAAAATTTCTAATTAGAAAAAGGCGGGTTTTTCACAATCCGGCTGCGAAATCCGCGAGAACTACGCAGTTTCGGCTTGCCATGCAGATATACGCGGGAATCTCATGTAAAATACGGAAAATGTCAAAAAAGATGACACATTAAAAAAATATATGTATTTAAATTTGGTTAAGTCGTCAAGAGCATTTACATGATGCCGTATGTTTCAGTTAATAATAATGATAAATAGTGACTCGAACCGTATATTTATGAATAAATTTCCACAGAAAAACAAAGAAATAAATCATGTAAGCGAATGACTTTCCGCAGTGACCCGGCCCAAACAAAAATACGTCCTAGGGAAAATGCCATCGCCTCACGTTTGGCACTTATACAGGATGTTAAGATGAAGTTACGGAAGCCGGAAACTGGCGATAGTACTCGTCAATACTAACGATATTTCGTGAAAAAAAAACTGAAAATCGAGAAAAAATATCAGTTGTTTCATACATTTTGATCGGATGGATTATTACGCATCTTGCAAACAGTGAGCAATCGACAAAAATTGTGCAATTAATGTGTCAAAAGTAACTTTCTTAATAAGAAGCAACTGCGCAATTTTTGTCGATTGCTTATTGTTTGCAAGATACGTAATAACCCTGCGGGTAGCTATGTAACTTTTCTATGGACCAACTGTTTTTTTTTTTCTTGATTCGAGGGTTGACTCCATAGTAAAAGTTATTCGTATGAACGAGTACTTTTCTAATTTCCGGCTTCCGCAACTTCATCTTAACACCCAGTATACATATATATACAAGGTGACTTTTTGATCATCGTCCAAATTCATACTGGAGGCTTGGTAAGTGATCAGCATCATGAATCGTTGACAATTTTTGTGAAATTCGTATAATTCAATTTCGACTTCCCATAGTAATTTACGCCCGGTCCTGAGTGAATCACTATGGGGAGTCGAAATTTCGTTTCATGAATTTTACAAAAATCGTTATTGGTTCATGACGCTGATCACTTACCAAGGCTCAAGTATGAATTTGGACGATGTTCGAAAATTCACCTTGTATATATTTTTTTTTAGCTGTCTTTACCAAGTTCATTATTTATTCATCACATAGAAATCGTTATGTTATGAAAGCGAACATCAAAATTCAATACCTTTCCAACTTATTCACTGAACAGGCATAAAAAAAGGAAACGTAAAAGTACAAAATTTAAAAAGCTTTCACATTTTTCCGAGCCAGAATCAGGTTAGCTCGACCTTTAAAAAAACGTTTGTATTAATTAATCCGTTGCTAAAACTAAAGCTTCTCTTCCTAGGGTTTCGTAAAAAATATTACCTACCCTTTTACCGGAGATACATTCGCGTCCTCTCTTTTTGCTACGGCGTAGCAAGTACTACGACCCCTTTGTAGACCCGCTGTGTCGTAGTCTGAACGCGTATATGCGTCAGGGAATGCATACATGCGTACTTTCGTATCTTGTAGGGTGTCAAACAGACCTCCAAGTGAATCTTCTTTTTGCTACGGCGTAGCAAGTACTACGAAACCTTTGTAGACCCGCTGCGTCGTAGTCTGAATGTATATATGCGTCAGGGGATACATACATGCGTGCGTACTTATCTTGTAGGATGTGAAACAGACCCCCAAGTGAAGCTTCTTTTTATGCAGAACGGACATTGACGGAACTCGGACATTTTCTACAATTTACACCTGACAGTATTTTAAAAACTCAGCGGTTTCATGTAAAACTAATTATGAAAAGGAATCTATTTAAATTTTTCGTATGGACTTAACGGATTTTAGAGGACGGCATGATTGTAATGACGGAATATCCGTAGCACCAACTAGTATAAATGATTGTCAAGTTTGACATTATTTTTATTTGCATTTATTGGAAAAGCAATTTGTTAGAAATATGGTTTCTTTGAAACATGATGGAAATAAATAATAATAATAAAAAAACTATATTTTTGACACATTCGCGATTTTAAGGAGATAAGGGGCGGCAAAAATACCCAGAAGTGTTCAAAAATTAAATACGGCGCTGATTAAAAAAAAACCTCGACTGTACAAATTAATCGAATTTCCGTTCAACTCTTGCGCTGAGCCTTTCAAAAGTTTTAATTAGTAACAAACAATCGTAAATTGTTCCAACTCTGCCTAGTAAATACCTGACCATGGCTCACTGATAAATATAAAATGCCGCCTACGCCATTCACGCCTTGTCATTGTTACGGCTGGTATTTACTCGGTGACGTCATTCCGAGTGTACCTTTCATAATGGTTATGATAACAAATAGACGTCGAGACCGTAAAATCGTGATATTTTCACAAATGTTTATTTTGCCTATCAATGTACAAAAATAAACTTTATTTACTTATTTTTTTTTATTCGTCTGCGTTAGGGTTCTTTCAATGTACAGCCAACAAAAGTGATAAATAACCAGGCCCAATGCAAACACTTTGATTCCAAAAACCCATAGAAAGTTGTAGTTGACATGAGAAATAATAGGTCTTGGTAAATAGGTAAATACCTAATATAAAGTCAAGCACTATTGATCAAGTATTCTTCATTCACCTATTCTGTGTGTCTTAGAATCAAATTGGACCTGGTTACTTATCACTTTTGTAGACCGTACTGTGTTATCTACACTAGATCAATTTAAGGCTTTGCATTGAGGGTGTCCATTTTTCGATGAGAAACTTTCCAGTTGAAACGTTTTAAATTTATTGTACACTCAGGAAATAACTAAATAGAGGAACGCAACACAAATGGTGAATTTTCTTGAATTTTTAATGGTTCTTTTTTCGTGTATGTTAATTTTTTGCATTAAATTTTCTAAAAGTAACTTAATGAAAGTTTTGGGCTTATAATTGGCAATATTTCTACAATATTTTCTTAAGTTTCAATTCTCTCAAACGGTAATCTAGAGCAGCGGTTCCCAATTAATTTCGGCAGTAGAACCCCAAATTAACACCCTTGTTTTAGCGGAACCCCAAAAATGAAAGTAAAGACAGTAGAGAAAATTCAAGATCAAATTTGAAGAAACTAAAGAAATATTCTATGGAAACCAATTTTTCATTTATACCATTTTGTTAACACCACATTATCACCCAAATTTCAAACAATTGTCGTTAACGTTGAATGTGATAACATTCTCACTCGCGCTCGATTATGCACTCCCGCAGCAGAATCAGCTTTTTCCCAATGCCCACTTCACTTTAAGATTCCAACTGGTGTTTTAGTGAGTTGAACTCATAATATCGATCATATTCTCAAGCTCCGACACAGTTAGCATTGATGGTTTGGTCAGGTCGGCGAATGAATTATGTACCAAATAGCCACGTCAGTCGCGTCGGCTGCCTGCTCTCTGCGACGGCGTGTATTTTAGTTTTAGTAGTTTTATTTTCGCTTATTACGGGGAACCCCTGTAAACACTATACGGAACCCCAGGGTTCCGCGGACCACCTTTTAGGAACCGCTGATCTAGAGTTTTAGCTGAGTCAATGAAAATTTTAACGTGTACAATATTCTTGTCAAAGGTTTTAAGGACTTAACTTTTTTGTGCAATTTTGGTGCAATTTTAAAATCGTGTTTTCACGCGTGAGTATGTGTTTCTTTTAACCTAATTAATTCGACCCAAATCTCGCGTAAAGGTAACAAAGAAACAGCTTTTCGAAAAGAAATCACAAAACGGTAACACCCAATAAAAAACCCAAGTCACTAAAACCTTGAATCGAACCTTTTTTTGCCTTGCCCTAAATATGTTCCTGAGTGTAGTTGTCCATATTCATTCATATTTCATGTTGACAATTCTTTTTTTTTTGTGTCTTGGCGATGGCTGCTATTTTAAGCGCCACTTTTTGCCAGTGTCAAGTTAGATTCTGACATGGTTAGTTATTCAGACTTTCAGACGCCGTTTGTTCATCGCGCACGGCAAAAAAGGTAAAAAAAATAACAAAGTTATATTTTAAAGTTAACGAGTGATATTCCTCCGACATTTTTGTAATCCCTAACGTCAACGATGCCATGCGTGGGCTCAAAGAGAAGGCTATACGAGCATTATACAGCTGTTCCACTGATTATTTAAAAAATAAACTTTATTCATACACAACAGCTGTTAAAATTAACTATATTCATACAAGTTATTCTCAAAAGCTGAAATGTGCTGTGATTTAAAATACACTTAATTTTCAGAAGTAGGAATACCAAAAATATTTTTTTCTGACGCAAGACATGAAATAATGCCTAGCATTTTAGTCGGAAAGGATCCTCTGGCTTGCACTAATAGCCTGACGCCCACACCGTCCCACCTTTCAAGACCGCAACTCCAGGATGAAACTTATCTCTCTTCAAGGTCGTATTCTACAATGCCGAAGGTCCTGTCCGGATGTGAAGTTCCTTGTTATAGCTTCAGTCGTTTTTTTTTCCATTCTTGTCTGCTCTCGGCATGTCATTGGGCATCTGACATTGTAAAGCCTGTCAGTTCTTTAACTTGATCTACCCAGCAGCGGGTAGGTGATATGCCTCTAGGCTTCTTTTCTTCTTCTTTGCCGACCAGAAGAAGTTTCTCCAGATTATCTGGTCTCTGCGTTGCTACGTGGCCAAAGTATTGAAGGATTCTTTGGTAGCAGATTGTTGAGATCATTACTTTAACCCTTAGTTGTTTTAAGACATGAAACATGCGGTCATGAAACCTATCTGGGGCGTTATTATCTAACTTCAACATCTATCGCTTTCAAAGGTATCGTGATTGGATTGAAAAATGATGTGTGACGTCATTTCTAGCCAAAAGGTAAAAAAGGCTCTTGAATGGTAAAACTATGAACTAAAGCTAAAAAAGATCATACAGAAATTACTCTCGGAAATTTTAGAATTTTTACGTGTGTTAAATTTATCCAAGATAAACTTATTTGTAAATATTTATAAGATATTTTTATATAAACCTTTGGTTAAAAGATTACATACATGAACTCACGAACCAGTAAATAAGAAAAATAAATACAAATGTAACTGGATATCAGACAAGCTGATACAAATGTCAAATAAAAAGAATAAACTACTCCAGATACACTTAAGCGATGTAACAAATAAAAAAAATGAGTTAATTTATAAACAATATAGAAATAGAACAAATAGGTATATGAATAAGGCTAGAAATAACTCAACTAAAAAAGAAATTTGTGATAACTTTAAAAACCCAAAGAAAATGTGGGAAATACTTAACAGATTATCAGGAAGAATAATAAAAGCCATTGATGATATACTTCTTAACTCCTTTAGAATGAAAGCAAAAAATGTGTCAGATAAATTTGCTCAAGATTTTGTAGATAACGTAAAAAATGTACTAAACACATGTGACATACCATTGCTTGACGAGAATACATATATAAACACCCCAACTATATCCCTAAAAATTAATAAAATAAATGAAAACATAATAGGAAAAATAATTAACAAAATGAATGAGAAAAAAAGTCCAGGTTATGATAAAATAAGAGCAAAAGACATAAAATTCATTTCAGCTAAAATTGCACCTGTTCTAAGGCATTTAATAAATCAATGCATTTCTTGTTCTACTTATCCAGATAAATTAAAAATTGGTCTGGTCAGACCAATACATAAGAAAGGCAGTTATAAAGACACAAATAACTATAGAGCTATAACAATTTTATCCTGTGTAGACAAAATAATTGAAAAGTATTTCGGTCAACAGATCAATGAATTCTTGTCAAGTAATGACGTCATTCATGAGAAACAATTTGGTTTTCAAAAGAAAAAAAGTACAACTCAATTATTGTCTTTATTTACGGACGAGGTAAACCATCACTTGAATGATAGAAAACATGTTCTAGCAGTTATGATTGACTTCAGCAAAGCATTTGACACGCTTAATTACCAAACACTGTACAAAAAATTGCAACAAAATGGTATACAGGGCCCACTGTTGGAATGGTTCAAAAACTACCATACAAACAGATACAATGCGGTCAGTATAGCCGGAGAGCGAAGTGATCTAATGCCCACCCTGCATGGCACGGCCCAAGGTTCAATTTTAGGGCCTACCGAATATCTAATATACGTTAATGATATGTGTAAAATATTCCAGCACGGCTCTGTGTACCAATTTGCTGACGACACCTGTCTGATAACAGCGCACCAAGAAATAGATTTAGCGCAGCGAACGATGCAAAATGAATTTGATCTGTTATGTAAATGGGCGCATGATGTTGGTCTATCCATAAATTATCAAAAAACCAAACTAATACACATTCATTCACCATACCTTAAAACTAGCTGTATTCCACGAATCATAGCCCATGAGCATGATTGTATGCACTCACAGCAAACATCCTGCGACTGTAAACCTCTAGAGATTGTAAAACAGCATACATACCTTGGCCTAAATATTGACAATAAATTTAACTGGGGTCCACATATAGAACGTATATGCAGTAAATTAAGAAGTTTACTATCCAAATTTAATGTTCTGAAATATAAATTGCCATACAACACACTAAGATTGTTGTATATGTCAATGGCAGACTCAGTAATAAGCTATGGTATTTCTAGTTACGGGAGTACCTACAGGACCTATTTACAAAAAATTTATAATATTCAAATAAGATTACTAAAAACTATAGTGCCCCTAAAAGTAAAATATAAATATAAAGATAACTATGATGGACTGTTCCAATATTGCAAAGTGCTTAATATCTATGACAAGGCCAAGTTAGCAGTTATATCAGAAAATCAACAAAAAATTACATGGCTAGAGAAACATGTAAGACCTAGTAACTTAAGAACTTTATGTAACAGCACAAATTTTCGAACACCTAACTTTAATAATGAATATGGCAAAAGAGTTTGGAAGCACAATCTACCCTTTATACTAAACCAATTACCAAAATCATTAGTTGATAAAATTGAAGTTACACACTATAAGCAGGCTTTGAATATATTAAAAAGGTATTATATTCACGACAAATACATAAATGGAGAGGATGTGCACCCAAATTACAAAATAAATTGTATAAAATATTAATAAGATCAGCTTAAGATATTTATAAGAGATGAGGTAACCATCTAAAGTAATATAATCTTAAGATTTGAAGATTGAAACTTTAGATTTAAGTAAACATATTGTTATTTTTTTCCTGAAATAAACAGTTCTATTATTAATTATTATTATTATTATTATACGTCTTTCTCCCAGAAGGGTAGGCAGAGACTACAGATTTTCATCTGCTACGATCCCAACACACCTCTTTCGCTTCTTTCACATCCATCAATCTAGTCATACAAGCTCTTTTATTCCGGGTACTTTTGTCTTTGCCCTTCTTCAGTATGTTGCCAATTTAGTCGGCTTACGGCCCATTCAAACTTTACCTTGCATTTTCGCACAATAAATTGTTATCATCGCCCTACATTCATTCATCCTCTATACGCCCAATATAATATTTGTTTGTTGTACATAATGTTTAATTGTACAATATTCCTTTGACTTCTATGTTCTAGTTTGTATAGAAAACGATTTAGATGTTAGGACTTTCCAGATAAATTAGAATAGAAAAATGTAAATCAGTGATGTGGACAGCTCTGAATAGGTTTAAATGAATAAGGGCCGGTCGCCAGTGACATGAAACACGAACTGAAAATTATTCCAAGGAAAAAAAAATCTGGCGTACGAAATCTTAATGCTAGGTTCGATTACCGTGTAACTGTATCGAAATTCATGAATAAGGAATTTATTTAAATGGTATTTCGGAATTGCGGAAAATCTTCCTCGTACAACGACATTAATTAAGATTCAAAAAATTTTAATCCCTTATTTAAATACATAATGAACGCAGTGGAAAAATTATAATCTTATATTGTGCTGTGAATGTGAATATAACCAAATCTAACTATTTTAAATATTACAAACGTGCAAAAATAAAATATGAACTATTAGGCTCAAAAGAATTCGTTCTGAGGGCCGCAAAATGTATCAAAAAAGAAAGGTAATTTATAGAGAGCTTGAATTTCACGTAAATAATTAATAAAAAAATCAGATGTTTGCTTCGCTCACTAGGATGAACCGCGTGAAATAATTTGTAATGCTATGCCATTAAAACTTTGTTCTAAACTTATGGAAGCCCATATTTCAATTTCCAGGTCATATTTGTTCGAAAGATTTTATATTTTCAGAGTTAAACTCGTATATAAGTCTTCCCCCGAATAATCTGCTTGGGACGAATATAGGAAAGCATATACATGAAAACTTTCTAAAGTCAATTTATGTATGTTTCTCTTTGGAACTAGTTGGTGTTCAGACCACAGACATTTAAGGTGATATATCGTCCGTGCAAAGGTCCTTGTTAGTCCAGGCGGAAAGACCCGTAGTTCGAAAGGGACGGAATCGGGCAAAGTTTACAAAATGTCGGTTTTAAATTAATACAAAATTAACTATTATAGCTATGAAATTTTCCATAACCATTAATTAAAACCACGGGGATGGCGTGTCACAAATTTTATACGAGCACCGCTGTTGCCGCTTTTTGGAATACGTTAGTATTACCTAGTTAGTAAACATACGCGGCGCACACATAGATTCACCCGTCTTCAGATAGCCAAAATAACACCGTATTTCTATGAAGCTTAGATGTAAAATACATAATATAGATGTAATGTATTAGGTATAATACCTATACATATGTGTAAAAAGCCATGACCAGGCGGCCGTACTAAGACACAGTTAGGTCCGTGTTGATAATGTTTGAAAAAATATACATTGCGACGTTCATATTCTAACTCAATGTGTGACACTCTTTATAACCTGCAATGGACAAAATATTGTCTAATTTCAACGCTACCCGCTACAACGATAAATATTTCATCGTAAGGTTGAAATTTTATTTACCGCAAGGTTTATTCTGTAAATATCACAGTAAATACATGTTTAAAGTACTTATGAGTGAAATGAAATTCCTTTGGATGTCTCATTTGCGTTATACAATTTGCCACGCTGCAATACACCATTTTTACCATATGTTTGTTCTAACGCCTTCGGTTGAAAAATGAGAGGCCCGCGGGTTATGCCCTGACGTATTGATCACAGCGGTGCGTCGCAATAACGGCTTTCATGGCATTTCTATTCCTTATTAATATGTTCTGTGGTAAAAACCCATCTAAAAATATTTTTGAAGTCTCTATGCTATCCCAATTTGTCAGAATATCAAAAAAGGGGTAAATTTAGATCTCATTTCAGTAATTTTATTTATATCGAGGGAAATTCCTCCAATCACGTTTCCGATAGTCCAAAATCTAGAAAAAGGTCCCAATTTTGTTATACTAATTTATTTAACTCGGGACTTCTTGTGAACAGCAGATAAATCACTTCAAAAAGTGTCGTTTTTGACATGCCCCTTAAAACTCTGAAGCTCTTATACGAGGGTGAATCCAAAAGTTCTAAGCCCGACCTACAAAGAGGTATCAAATCTTTGTAAATCTACCGTCATTTGTTAGTATGTTTTTTCGTGATTGATTGTGTGAAGTTGAAGTTCGATACTGCAAGCTATTATTTTTTTGTGATATTTTGTTTAACGCAGTCTGACGGGATTTTTCACAATGGAGAAAATTTAACACCGTGCTGTGATTAAGTACCTCAATAAAAAAGGTCTTTCACCTAAAGAGATTCATTAAGATATGGAAACAACATTAGGGGAATCTGCTCCATCGTATTCCACTGTCAAAAAGTGGGTAGCTGAATTTAAACGCGGTCGGGAGACCATTGAAGATGACCCAAGGAGCGGAAGGCCTTCAACGTCTACCACTAAAGAAAACACTGACAAAATTTGTGATCTCATCCTAGGAGACCGACGATTGACCATTAGTAGGATACCTGAGATGACAGGCATCAGTTATGGCCGAGTGCAAAACATTATAACTGTAGAATTGGGGTTCCGTAAGGTTTCTGCTCGCTGGGTCCCAAGATTGCTTTCAGCTGACCAAAAACGAGTTCGATTCACAATTTCGCGTGACTGTTTGGAACTTTTTGAGGCAGATGCTGAGGATTTTATGTCTCGTTTTGTTACCATGGATGAAAGCTGGGTTCATCACCATACTCCTGAAACAAAACAGCAATCCAAACGGAAAAGATCTGGCTCACCCACGCCGAAAAAGGCCAAGTGCGTTTTGTCAGCCAACAAAGTCATGGCATCTGTTTTTTGGGATTCGAAGGGAGTTATTTTATTGGATTATTTACCTAAAGGTGAAACTATAAATTCACGCTATTATTGTAACCTATTACGAAAACTTCGCGAAGAAATAAAAGAAAAACGGCCGGGGATGTTGCGTAAGAGAGTTTTGTTTCTTCAAGACAATGCACGAGTTCACACTTCGGTTGAAACGATGGCTGTGATCCGTGAATGTGGTTACGAGTTGCTGCCTCACCCACCTTATTGGCCGGATTTAGCCCCCTCTGACTATCATCTCTTTCCAAATTTAAAAAAACACTTGGTGGGATCAAAATATTCGACTAGAGAAGAAGTGATAGTCGCAGTTAATGACTATTTTGACGACCTTCCGGAATATTTTTTTTCGAGGGTATAAACTGGTTGCAGGTCAGGTGGAAGAAGTGTGTTGATCTAGATGGAGACTATGTCGAAAAATAAAAATAATTTTGAACCCACTTTTCTTTCATTTTCACAGTCGGGCTTAGAACTTTTGGATTCACCCTCGTATTATGTTAAGTACAGTAGGTTCATGTTATCAGTAATCACTAAAGATGTGTATTATCTAAAATGTCTGTGGGAGAGACGCACCCGTGGCATTTACTTCCCACAACTGTTAGACGAATGGCTAATCAAGAAACTTCTCGATTCTCGAAGCTTGGGTCTAGAAATAGCAAAACCGGAGGCGTGAAGTCCATGGGAGGCCGTGGGACGCATATTTTCCATCGTGTTTGTGGAATATTCTGAACTTTTCCATATCAGATAACGCTTATTTTGCTCGTTACACGCTTCGATGGTTCACGGGAAAATTTATCTGAACTTTTGTAATTTGAATTTTATTAAAGACGTCCTACCGCCCGCGCCGCCTCGGCGAAAGCTGCTTACGCTTTTTATTTATTTTTATATACATATAATAGATAGACTTACCTAAAGAAATCAAACTGAATATTCATGTATTTTTCATTATGATAATTCGAATTTTACCGAAATTGTGTAAAATGAGATATTAAACGTGTGAAAAGTTCTTTAAACTCAAATTGTACTAAATAATTAGTAATGGATATTAAAGCCGATTCTGATGGCTTTAATTTTAGTTTTAGTGCTGTCAAAATAAAATTTTCTTCATTGCAAAATAGTTAATTAGTGTTAAGGACAGAAGCTAAATTATTTCGGAAAATTTTAAGTTTTGACAGAACTAAGACTACAATTAAAGCCTTCAGAATCGGCTATATTGTTATAATATTATTATTCATTATTCAGTTATATTTGAATTTGATATGCTTTTTGCATCATATTCGTACTTACGATTATTTCTAATAATTATAGGCTAAATGCGAATCGGACTCGCGCACAAAGTACCACCATACAAAACGGGTACGGAACCCTAAAAATTTACAAATAACAACAATATAGATGCCAAACCAAACAAAAAACTAGACGCTAAACTGGTAGCGCCTGACAATTCATTCACACCCTCTCAGTACGGAACCCTAATTTTTATTATTTGTTGTTTTACTTTATAGTAGAAACTTCAATCGATTTTTGGGTTTCAGTAATTGTTTTGATGTATTTATCGTACTTTTATTGATGGAAAATTTTGTACTTCGGTTATTATAACTTATAACACATTTTAAAAAATAGTCAAGTAGGGGATATCGCAAGATGGCGGCACTGATTCATCGATTATTGTTGTCGATTGAGGTGTCAATCTCTATGGCTAAACGTTTCGTTTCCTTAATCATGTATTTGGGGAGATTAGCTTTTATTCTATCGTTTTTACAGTGGATTGGAATGTTTGCTTACATCTTGTTATATATAAGGCGAAATTAAAAATCAACCGCCCGAATTCATGCTGGAGGGTCGGTTAGTGATCAGGAACAATGTTTAATTAAATTTCAGGTGAAATTCGAAAAATGTTTTTTTTGCTCTCGTATTGCCTCTACTAGAAACTAGTTCAGGTCGTATGGAAGCAACATTTTTTTTATGTGTTCCAAAAACGGGATCATTGAACCTTGTTCCTGATCACTAACCGAGTCTCCAGTAATAAAATGTAGTATTTTTTTGTCCCTAGTAGTAAGAATTAATTGATTGGAAATGTATGCGTGCAACGAAAACTTAAAAATGCCAGGGAACTCATGCTAGGTGAAAAACATTTACGGTTCTACAAAGCGTGAATCCATGGAGTCGTAGCGCTTGCTACGCGCCGTAGCAAAAAGGAGCAGTGAATGCGTTTAGTAATGAAGCGTGGGTGGGGTGAGGAGGAGGGCGGGGGCGTTCGCCGTCTAGGCGTCATGGGGGCTAGTGGCAGACATCACGTCACGACATTCATGATGACGTCACAGCGTGACTCATGTCACTTGGCCTCTAGCATTCCTTTTCTTTTTCACTATTTAAAGGCTAATAAATTGCTAAAGATAAATTGTGAATCTTCTGTAACAATCTTCCATAACAAAGATAAAGTGTGAATCTTCTGTAGAAAATAAATTTACAGCGAATTATTAGTAATAAAAAATTCTCAAACCAGTTCTTTTTTCCAAATACTTTTTGAGAAAATCAATTAAAAAACGCTTTATGTACGCTTTTACCACAAGAAATGGGCGTTCCATCCAATGTAGACGTTCTTACAATTCACTTCTGGCTGTAATTAGCACGTAATATTAATACTATACTCACACCTGTCTCCCAGAGGGGTAGACAGAGACTACAGATTACCATCTGCTACGATCCAGACACACCTCTTTCGCCTCTTCCACACCCATCAATCTAGCCATACAAGCTCTTCTATTCCGGGCATAAAAGACAGTCTTCAATATGTAGCAAATTTGTTTAGCATACGTCCTTCTAGGGCAGCCTGCGGGACTATTATGTATCTCTAGTTACCAACTGGACTGAGTGCCTATCATCAAAATCATAGATATACAATCAAATTCCGATTGTCTAAGGAAATGTTCGCACTTGTAGTGACGACACAGTTCGTAAATAGTTCAATACGAACTAAAGGCAATTTTGAAAGTTCCGTTTTTATATATGTTTTTGATGATAGGCATCAGTCCAATTGGCAACCATAGATACAGAATAGGGGGGCTGGTCGAGCTGTACCTTTCGCGTACTATTAAAACCAATTAAAACAAAAAAAACGTTACAAATGGGTTAATGTAAATATATCACATCCGGATATAACCGAGCTTTACGAGTTAATTACATAGCTGTAATATTAGATTACTAGGAACACGATGACTGTGTAATGGCTAGAAGGTATGCTATAATCTTGCATGTCGGCTCTACATTCGCTGCTAGTGAATAGCCGCTTGTAACAACCGATTTTGAAGCCAGATTACCCCGAATAAACGAAGTGAGGACCTGTTCGCCCCCACCTCCCCCTCGCCTACTTCAACTTACAAACACCTTTCTCTCTTTTTCATACTTTCACGTTGCCTTCCATAAGAAATATTGTCTCGGATTCAGCCAAAAACAAGGAGCAAAAAGTTATTTAAAGAATAAATTGTGCAGAAATAAGGCCTTTTACAAACCTAATTTGTATTCACGGTACGATTTTATGGCACTTTTTCTCGTCTTTCATAATTGCTCGTCCATAACATCAAATCTTTGGGCGAGACGACCTTTATTGTTATATTATTCTCGAAATAAATGTCTTTTACAGCCAAGTTTTCTCTTAGATTCCAATGTGGATAAAACGTGCCTTAGTTCCTTTGACTTTCTGTTCATATTATAGCACTACTTAGTCTAGGAGAACGGTTGGTCACAATAACTTTTCCGATACGCGACCCCGCCTCAGTCGGTCGAGCTCATTTTATTCGATTTTGCCGACCTTATTCCGACATCAGTTAGGCCAGTGGTCGGCAACCCGCGGCTTGCGAGCCGCATGCGGCTCTTTTGCCCCTCGAATGCGGCTCTGCCACAAATGACGCACAGGTACGCGCGGGGAGGGGGTGTTGTTCGGACAGGTGACTGAGGGGCTATTTTCATTAATAAATACGACCATTAAAGGGAAACGCCTCGTATCTTCTACGAAACGCACAACTTAAGATGGGTTCTTCCTATTTATGAATTAAAGGTATTAAATAAATGTGATTTATGGCATTTAGCGAACATAGTTTTATGTCAGTTAGGCTTTTTCGGCAAAATTTTGTTATTTTATGAATTTTGTTGTCAATATACGGGCACACAAACTTAAAACACGCTTTTAAATAGATTATTCGAACGTCAATTTTTTACTAAAGTTAATTTCATTAATTATCAATAAATAAAAAAAACTCACTTTTTTATTATCTGTGCAAGGAGGCACAGGAGCTTTCGATGAGATCCGACTCATTATCTTCAAGACTCTTCAGGAGTACAGGCGCGGTAGCGTTCAGTCGAGTAAATACCTATTTACTATATAAGGTGAAATTTAATCAACCGCCCGAATTCATACTAGAGACTCAGTTAGTGAGTGAAGTCTCTAATAAACCTTCAGGTGAAATTCGAAAATAATATTTTTTTGCTCTCATACTGCCTTTATTATGAATTGTATTTGAACTAGTCCAGTTCTTAAAGGAAAATATTTTTTTTATGCTTTATTTATTTATTTAGTTTCTTCAGGAAATTAAACTAAGGCCAATAACAAATTTCCCCAACTGTTAAAAATAACTAATTCGTTAGTCCAAATTTAGACTACTCGTATATTTAAACATATAAAGACAATAAAGCAACTTAACTACCTAACGTAATCTTATAGTTTAATTTGTTCATTTGTTCGACAAGATGTTTGTCTTGTGTGGAGTTAATGTAAGATGAGTATGTATGAGAGAGTATGTTTTTAGGAAAGAAAGATCATTTAACCTTGTCACTATCCAAGTCGACCGAGTATGAATTCGGGCGATGGATTAAGTTTCATCTTGTATACTTATAGTTAAGAGCGGTTTCGCAGCCGGATTGTGAAAAACCCGCCTTTTTCTAATTAATCGAAACAGAACACTTAAATTCAAAACTCACACAATAGTTATTCAACAAAACCTTATTACCTATGTATTGTATATGTTGCCATAGCAAGGTTTCCATTGTTTCTGTAAATTACAATTTAAAATTTATTTTAATTCAAATTTAGAATTGAAGTAGAATTTCTTTTCTTTTTTAATTAAACATTTTTGAAATTCAAGTTTTCAGAAGCCAATGGAAACTTTAAGATGGCAGTTTTGTTGAACAACTATTGAGTGAATTTTGAATTTAAGTGTCCTGTTTCGATAAATTAGAAAAACGCGGGTTTTTCACAATCGGGCTACGAAACCGCTCTTAAAGCTTCAAAATTTTGGCTCTCAAAAGATATGTCAATCGTTTTACTGTTGATATTTGGCTCTGTTGAGTTACAAGGTTGTCGACCACTGAGCTAGGCGAACAATTAATAAATATGAACTCTAAGCAAAAGCATTCGTGATAAGCCATTGACCCGACCTAAATTGGTTGAATCAAGCCATCCTCGCTGCCATTACTGTATCGACCAAGCGCGTTCAAATGACAAATTGATAAAACTGACTAATCTGTGCGCTCGAAACGTACTAATTGAGCTATTTAAATGATAGGTCTTTACATATGAAATTGCCGAAATTTTCTTACAGATTCATGAGTTCATAATTCCTGTAATTCAATAGCTATTTCCATTATTTGTTTTATGTTTGAAAGTTCATATGAAGGTTTTACATCTACGTATTAAATTTTGTTTTTGTCAGTTTGATAACCAAAATAAAAATTTTAAAAACAGTTCATCCTAAAGTCGAGTCCAGAATTAGGCGAACTAACTTGACAGTTAGTTCATTGTACACTAATGTAGCCACAGTTTGGCTAGTGCTGTTTATATCGATGTTTAAAAAGTCTAGTTAATCATTATTATTGTGTTTGGAATCAAACTAATAATTTTACTAAGCAAAATAATATTAATAAAAATTTATTAAATTTATTAAAATCGAACACATAACGGATTTGGATTTATCAGCGACGATATAATAGCGTTTGTCTCTATTGCAGAGGGATGAATGCTATATGTATGGTACATGAAATGTACCGTACTAGCCCGACAGAAACCACCTAAAAGGAAGTAATAACATCATTATTTTTGTATTTTATTCCTAATTTGAGGAGTAAGTATCGTAAATATCCGCTTTCAACAATACATCCTTCAGATCATATAATATCATATAAAATGCTGTAGTTCGTCCCTATTTGGCAAGTATGTATGAGTGTGAAAGTTTCGACGACAATTACTTGATAAAATATAAATAGAATCAGATTTATAGAAGGCACAAGGTTATATCGACATATTTGTGTCGACATGAACCTATCACTATTTATTTTTTCCTATGTCTGGCAACATTTTCGGCTGTCAAGTTAGTTCGCCTAATTCTGGATTCGACTTTAAATGCCATCCATTTCTATGATAAGATTCGTAATATTTTTTTACAGCTGACACTTTTCAAAAATTAAATTAATGTTGTCTCATTCATACACAAAATAAATTACATAAATATTTTTTTTTTGTTGGTACTGAAAATCAAGTTTCCTTTAAATTCTCTGTAGAAAACGGCAATTTCATATGTAAAGACCTAATTTAACTGCTGCAAGGGGCTGCTTCATCGACCTGTTTTTAGTCCAATACTGTAAACGAAACGAGAAAACCGACAGTTCCTTCCCTTCGACGAACATTGCCGCTTTTCCTTTCAATAAGTTCTGACTGATATTGTTAAAAACAGCAATGGTTTTAATTTATTTTCGCTTGATACAAAGTTCAAATTTATTTTACGTCTCATTAGGAAAATCCGCCTATTTAGAGCCAATTAATAAACTCTTAAGTCTTTAACATTGTTTTAATTTTCATGTTATTAAGTTTTGTACCATTTTCTTTTTTTTTTAATTGTGTATGTATGTACAGGACGATTGGTATTTCGACCAACTCTGTAAAAGGGGTTATACTAGAGCAATTTTGAAACGATTTTTGACCCTATAAACCGGGCTCTTGGCTCTTGACCAAATACTGTTGATTGTATAAAAACTGCTCTGCTCCGGGCACTTAAAGGCCCCTTATGCCTGACAATTGTATCGATTCGGCGTATCACGACTTAACTTATTTGACAGAACTCAACTGTCCTCAGCAATTTTCAAATTTTGTGCCCACCTTCTAAAAATTAAGTTAATTTAGAAATAGTCTATTTTTTATATTTTCTTCTATGAAATGAGATACTTTAATTTTATATTTTCTGAAAAGTGGTCTAAAATTATGATTATAAACAGAACTTATTAAAAAAAAATTTTTTTACACGAAAGGGAGAGATTTATTTTCCGTTAAGTTACCATCTTCATACACCCAAAAATCGGTTCAGTAATTGAAATTTATTCAACAGAAATTTATTATATCATCCAAATATACAATTAAATAAGATACAATAAAAAATAACATATGTTTAGAATAAATTTCTAGAGAAATTTTTATTATATATCATTCAGTTACCTTTCTACAATTTTAGTTTTGGAAAGTTTCATTTTCACTCTAACTGGTGGGAAAAATTGTGTATTATTAATTTATTTTGATCTAGGAATATAATTTTTATATTTTTTACTTATTCTGTTTGAATGATATTGAATATTTGATTTTTAATTCTATTTTAAACAACATATTTTTAAGGGGACAATAACTGAATGGACACCGTGGTAACTGAAAAGACATTGTAAACCTTTATTTACAATGGAATAAAAAACAATAATTTTAATGTTCTTATAAAACTTTATAAAAATTTGCAAAATTTATTACCAGTAAACATATGAGTGTACATTAGGGTGTGTCGAAAATACATTTTTTTTTCAAATTTCATATTGTAATAATGTAATTACTTTGAACGTGTAATATGTGTATGCTTTATATCTATATTACAAAATAAATGTTTTGAATTTTTTAATTATTTTTTTATGATACTTATAATAAGATATATATTTTTTTTATTTCTACAGACAGACAGACAAACAAAACAAAACTTCACATTTAAACAACGTAAACAGGCCCTAAATATGTCCATTCAGTTACTTTCTCGTCCCCTTATAAGTTACTAGAGAAAAATAACTGAAGAGACGTAACTTAAACTGTACCTTGGCAAATTTAAATATTTATTTTGGTACAATGAAATTGGAAAACTAGAAAGTTTCTTATAAAAAATTATGGAATGTAAATACTGTTACAAAATACTAAATAGTCGTAATTGAAATATTTTTTACTTACCGAGATATGTTGGTAACTGAACAGAACAACAAAATTAAAATATCACATCAAAACAATAGACGACCTTGCAACTTGTTTTGGACTGAATAAATCAAAATGGCGACGGCTAGTCTGATTGCTGGGTGTTGCCATTATAAAAATAACACAGAAAACTTCGTTCAGTTTTATAATATTTGGCATCAAAACATTGGTAAATGAAAAGACAGTAACCATGAGGACACTTTCAGGGACAATTTATTAAAACTAATAATAAAGGTATTTACCCTTTAAAGTGTATAGAAATGTAATAAAATGCTTCCCCTAATCACGTCTTAAGGTTGACATCATTCACACACATTCCTATGGTACATATTTTTCGTAAAATTTAATGTTGTACAAGCTTAGCTGACTTGGGGACAATCCCTTCTCCATACAACTAAAAATCTTAACTTCATGTTTATGCAGTAATAAAAAGTAATATTTAACATATTTTTTAAATATTTTTAGTGTTCTTTTAAAATTATGAATTACATTATCGATTAGTGTCCACATTGTGTAATTTCCGCAACTGAAACTTGAGATTTAAAAATATTAAACCTCGGGACATGCATCGAAGTGTAATGGGCACAAAATTTGAAAATTGCTGTCCTGTCTTTTTCTTTCTTTATCGAAAAGAAAAGGACATAACGCTTAAATTAAGTTTAGTCCTGTCAAATAAGTTAAGATGTGCTACACCGAATCAATTGTGTACCTTATTTTGCATAAAGAAGAACTGAACTCTATGACCCTATGACCTTTCCTTATTGTTTAAAATAGCGCGCTCTGAGGCGTAGCTTTTACGACAACCGAAACATCGCGCGCTCTCAAAAAACACGTTTTTCACTCGAAAATCGTTTTCACGGTGAAATATTCAGAAAACTATCCGCAAAAGTACTTACTAAATTACCTTTTCCTTAATTTCCTTTAATTTTCATACAATTTGGTAACGTATCTTGATTTTATATAAAACGAAAAAAACGTCAAAACTCGATCAATTTTAGTTTTTTTTTTTTTTGGTCGGGCAACGTTTCGCATATTGAACCGCAAAAAATCTGCAGAACAGATTCATAATTTTTTTTTTCAAGTATAGAATGTCACAATTTCATGGTTTAAAATTAATTAAAAAATTGGGATAAGCTCCCCTTAATTGATACTTTTTATGTGAAACTCTTTCAAGGAATTATTACGAATTATCCTGTATAAACATTACAAGTAGGCGAAACACAACATGGCAATTTAACGAGACTGGTACTTCCAAGCACAGAACAAAAGTAAAAATAAAATCTGCGAAATTCATAAAATTTTAATTATAAAATTTATTTTGTTCTCATTATTTGCTCTGACTATTATTAAAGTTAACAATTAAGCATTAAAGTTAACAATTTAGCTTATCAGATAAAAGCAAATAAAGTTGCGTGATTCATCTATGAATGATACACTCACACTTCGTATCTGTTTCACTCACGACATCAACTCGCGATTTCCCGAGGGAAGATGCTGCTCAATTTTGTTACTCAAAGAAACCCATGAATTTGTGCTGCCACAAGCTTTGCGACTATTCGTCTTGCTCAAGTAGTCAATTGTCAGACCAGGCTACTCGGAAGTTTATCAGTATAACATGAAATTTATTGAAAAGAAAGGTATTTATTGTAAGAAAGGTTTAAGAATGTGTGTGCTAGAACAGTTAGAGATATTGAAAAACAAGAATAACTCTGATTTACTGAACGAACAAACTAATTTTATAAGTACCCCCCTGTTACGCATGTTTTCGTCTTCCAATTATCCCCACCAAACAACAAGTCAGGCCGGTGTATAAAAGGTGAGTTCCGGGCGGCAGCTCGTCATTTGCTGTCGAGCGGTCGGGCGAATCGAATCGAGCATCCCGAGGATGCCTCGTTTAGAGGCGAAACACGTGTCGATAAGTTTTCTTGCTTGTTATTTAAGATTTGTGCTCGTACTGCTTGCTTTGATTTTGTATGCTTTATGCGGGAGGGCGGGCGGTGCTTGAGTCTGCATTTTGAATAGCATGGTAAGAGTGTTTAGCGAAATATTGCAAATTAATACATCCACAAAGTATAACATATCCAACTCTTTATAGTTGTCAGTTTTTGCCACTTAAAAATCTGATCCAGTGCCTTATTTTGTCCATGAAACGACAACAGTAAGGTCCTGTTAAGGCCTGACCGTCGCCTTTAAACGTTTCTTTTCCACTTTTTTGCTACGGCGTAGCTAGCGCTACGACTTTAGTTTCCGCACTTTGTAGACCCGCTACGTCTGGATGCGTATAGTATGTATTGTGTTGTTATTTGTTACTAGGTTTTGCCCGTGGCTTCGCCCGCGTTGATTAAGTCTTTGTTTAGTAGTATCGAATGTGTAAATATTTTTCAGACCATTAATTGTTTAGTACGTAGTTGATCTGACTCTGGTTTGAAGGATTTGGAGTGATTTTGGTTCTCATTATCTCTAATTTGATCCCCATGTTAAGTGACTTTGGCGAGGCCAAAGGCCGAGACTCTTTTCTGTTCGACACAATTTTTTGTTCTCTGAATGAATCCTCTGCTAATGTGTCTTTGGCGGTCTTTGATAACTGATTGAATCCCCTAGTATAGTATGTTTGGCAAGGCTGAAGGCCGGGCCGCGTCTCTGATCGACACTATTTGTTGTTCCCATGGGAACTGATTTATGGAATAAAAAGTAGCATATGTCCTATGCCACATTCATCAGTCTAAATATTTATATAAATTAAATCATGTACAGTACCGGCATCTTCGGCTTCGTAGAGCGCCGTCTCTTTCACCGGAATGTTAGTGCTTCGTGCGACAGAGATGACGCTACGATACGATGTGCATTATTTACTGCCGGGAAGAAAATAATTATCAAAATCGGTTAAGTAGTTCGAGCTATTACATCGAACATTATTTTAGTGTAGGTAAGGCCAATAGGGTAACTTCAATAGAAATTATGATAATAACATCTCTTAAAGAGGCCTGCGGAGCAATTCTGGTTCATACAAACGAAATACCAAAACCATTACTAAATCATAGATATTCTTAAGGTAGTGTGTATTTATTCCGATTGCATTACAGAATACCTGTTCCTAAATATACAAGGTAAATTTGCAAACATCGTCCAAATTCATACTTGAGCCTCGGTAAGTGATCTGCTTCATGAACCAATAACATTTTTTGTGAAATTCATAAAATTAAATTTCGACTTCCAATAGTGATTCATTCAGGACTGGGGATGAATTACTATGGGAAGTCGAAATTTCATTACACGAATTTCACAAAAATTGTTATCGATTCATGATGCTGATCACTTACCAAGCCTCCAGTATGAATTTGGACGATGATCAAAAAGTAACCTTGTATATTTTGAAAGGACGCTGATTAAAGGCGACATAATATAATTATAATTTACAATTTCCGTATAAAGCTTATTTTTTTCATATTTCATGTTTAAATCAGTGTTCTTATTTAGTATATATTTGGGAACCTAGATATTCTGTAATACAATCTGAATAAATACAAGCTACCTTAAGAGCATCTATAATTTACAAATGTTTTTGGTATTTCGTTTGTATGAACTAGGATTGGTCCGACGGCCTTTTAACAAGATAAAGATCTGGTTCTTTTTCAGCCAATGTTACTCTTAGTTATGGTAAATTTATTCCTGCCTCATTTTACCGAAAAGTTTTATGGGATTAATTTGAAATGAATTTTGAATAATTTAACTGCGTTTTTAAAGTGTCTCATAAATTTTAATAAATGTGAACTTTACGTGCGGCATTGCCGTTAGCTTCTATACAAATATGTCCCGCGCTAAATACTTTGCAATTTAAAAAACCCAAGTATTTTCTTGTTTTTGTGCTTTGTAATGTAATTAATTTCCTTTGAGTTAGACACTCGATTAATGTAGATAAACCACTAATCGTCGTCATTAAACATCTGTATTGTTCTGGGATTCTCTGGTAAAGTCAACACTTACGTGCACGCACAAGTATAGGTATTGATTATACTACTATGCTGCGTAGCTATATCTATCATTTTAGGGTTCCTTCAAGAAACAGAAACTCTTATAGAGATGCCTCGATCAAGGCTAGCCATCCGCGATGTAACTATAAGAACGGCTGGGCCAATTGAACTGGAATTCGGCATGTTTGGATAGATGTATAATATTCGCCTCTCTTGCATGTAATAGCCGACTCAAACCGAATATACATGACTCGGCGAAAACTATGCCGTATGACGTCACATGGTTGCTCCATCAAGCACGGAACAGTATTTTCAGGGTGCCATAGTACCTAAAAGGTACAAAAGGAATAGGTCCGTATGTGACAGCCTCATAACTTTAGTACCGTTCGAGATAAAGACATGAAATTTGGCACAAAAATAGCATTAATTTGCCCACATATCACGGTGTAAAAAAAATATGAAAAATTTGAATTTGTTCAAAATATTTCCAAAACAAAGTAAGAAAAATAAAAAACATTGTACTAAAAATAAGTATATGGGTATGAAATTGTAGATATTAAGAAGCTGATTGCAAAAATATATACTTTACTATATTTACTGGCACTGGTTTCAAGAAATCTTTAAAAAACCACAAAAATATGTATGTCCCCCTTATCTCCGAAACTGGTTGAACGAAAAATATGAAAAAAATGTCGATTATTAAAAAAAAGTTGAGCACAAATGAGAAATAAAAAAAAAGAAGTAAAATTAATAAAAAAACATATTGTGTAAAAATACAATATGTATATCAAATTGTGGTTATTAAAAAGCTGATTGTAAAAATATATATTATGGCTATATTTAATTGCATGTATTTCGAGATTTCCTTGAAAAATTTTGGTCCCCCCTTATCTCAAAAACTGGTGGACCGAAAAATATGAAAAAAATCATGGTAATATGTGTTTACGTAAAAATTACAAGAAAAATTACAAAATAAATTTATCATCCACAATACGGAACCTAGGTACGCGAGTCCGACTCGCACTTGGCCGGTTTTTTTTTGTTTGTGTGTTGGCAACGGCTGCTATGTTGAGCACCACTTTGTGCGGGCTTTGTTAACGCTAAATAACTTTTTTTAACTAATTAAATTATTTTTTTCTCTTTGATTTTGTAAACTAAAGATATTGATTACCATAACTTACAATTTGCGTGCGAAAAATTGCGTGCGAAATTCATGAAGCGTGTTTTCAAACAGCGGGTATACCGTGTAATTCTGATTTTCATCAACATCAACTTGAGATTGAAATTTGTCGTGCGTGCGACGACGCCCGCCTAACATGCCATCTCTTTTGCACGCGTTGAATTTCGCATGCATTTGCTTGAAGTTGATACAAATCAGAATTACGCGGTAGACCCGCAGACATTGACCTAAAGGTAAGGACCAGGCCAACGAAGCGAGTAAATGACCCCAGTGCATAAGTGCTAAAATGCCAATTTAGCACAAGCGCGACTCAGTGTTCCGCGGGAGATTGTGCAGTGTGTTTGTGTATGAACTTCTATTAAAAATGCCTTGTTGCACAGTAAAAAGCTGCAAAAACTATGAAAAAAAATTTAAAAAGCCAGATGGGATATCGTATCATCAATAAGTAACAGTACATCATGTTTTTTGCTTGTTTAACAACTAAATAAACCATTTTCGAAGCGATAATTATATTATCGAAGTCCATAATGGCGGCCATGATGTTCGCTACCACCTCACGCGAGTTTGAATAAAAGCAACTTTGTACGGGCGTCATTTTTATCAACCTGTATTTTATTTTTGTCTTAAAACTTATGTAGGAAATATACTTTAAACTTATGTAGGAAATTTAAAATTTTGCTAAGGGGAACTTAATATACGATACTAGGAAAATATAATAATAATAGGAAACTAAAAATTGAATGAAAAAAAAAATGAAATGAAATAATTAACTTTATTTTCAGAAGTAAAATACCACGAAAACATTTTTCTGATGTCAATAAATCTAATAATAACTTCAGCCTGGATTTGATTAAGATTTGCTTAGCAGACTAATGGAATAAACTTAGTTTCATTTGTCTAGCTTTTTACCCGACTACGGCGAAGCCAAAAGTAGGGTTACCGGTCTGGGTGTAGATAAGATGGCACTATGGTATCGTGCCCCCTTATCGACACTCTGACCGGGTTACCTTTAATTAGGACTACGGCAAAGCTAAAAGGAGGGTTATGATTTTGACCTGTATGTATGTATGTATGTATGTACGTATGTATGTTCATCTGTTCTCTTATAACTTCTAAACTACTTATCATAATTTGATAAATTAGGTATCGTTGAAAGCGTCTTGACCGTCCGTTAGTTATAAGCTATGTGTCGTCACAATAAATTGAACGTGGCGCCCTCTAGAGGATAAAAAGTCAAGAACTAAAAAAAAAAAACCTATGGTGCCGTGTTTGATATCATATGAAAGGATTTAATAAGCATATTTCAAAAATATATATATTGTTAGCTTTTGCTCGCGGCTTTGCTTGCATGGACCCGATAATTTGATAATTTGGAATAATTTATTAAAAACAAACAATATATTATCACGAAATAATAACCCCAAAATAATTTAGATATAATTAAGTTTAAAAACTAAAACCCGATTACTCACGATCACGCTCAAAAAAGTATGAAACAAGAAAATAAACGTTCATAGTGATATTCACAGGATAGCCATGGTTGTATGCACACTGCCTTAAATAAAAAAAATAATGCATTCTAACAGTATTAAGCTTTAGGGCAAAGTGGCATACGACCACGGCTATCCCCTGAACATCACTATGAATATTTGTGATTTTCTTGTTTCATACTTTTTAGAGCGTGATCGTGAGTAGTCGGGTTTTAGTTTTTGAACTTAAGTTTTATATACTTTGAATTATATTAATACCTACAACACGTCGAATTTATCACTGATTCACTCACTACCATAAAAAAGAAATTAAGGATTCATATACGCACGTACAAGGTTACATCGCACACCTACGCAACGCGGCATTCATGTTCGCGCCAAACCCGAGTGAAGTTAGTACCAGCGAGACAGAGAGAAAAATATGAAAGAAATATATGATGTATGAAAGAGAGAGATATACTAACGTCCGAGGCGTCATAAAGTGTGGCGCCAGTTGTAGTTTGGGAAAATGTTTAGATGGGCATCTCCTTCCTTTTGAACTCATTGCCCGCAGATCACATTTTGTATTGACGGTGACGGCAGGCCCGTCGTATACAAGAGGGAGGACATAGGTGTCGTCATATCCCCCCCGAAATTTTTGGTTTTCCAAAAAATTACAACCATTTCTGTAAGTGTTATCCCCTCCCCAAATACGAATCCTGGCTACGGGCCTGGTTGACGGAACCCTAGTGTACAGCACTAACGCTCACTGCAACTAAACAAAGAGTTAACGTTCGATATAGAACCCTCTGAATACGCCGTGGTCAACAATAACCCCCTCATCGTCTAATAGGCCGCAGGTTTTAGCATAATGAAGGTATGAGAACCCTCCACATGCTGCGAACAATGGGCATTAGCGTGTGATGACGTCACAATTAATCATCTCACACCAGACAACGCCTTTGGGCGGGTGGCGACATGAAGCTGGGATTGACGTCATACCTCAAGTTCGTGGGAACAATTGACTGTCGATAATTGACGGAAGTTATTGATGATATTGTTAAAATAACACTGCATTGGTAGAAATAGTTTTTTACACTTACACTTAAATGCGTTCGAGTGAAGTTAGCGGAACGTATAGAGAGAAATAGATGAAAGAGACAAAAAGATAGACGGACTTCAGAGGCGCACAGCACTGTATATTTTCTCATGTCCTGTACTCGTACATAGTGTTTAGTCAACTTTTTATCCAAAAGGTATGTCTTAATAAACACAAATCTACCTTAAATTCACCTTACTACGCTGACTTGAGTTGTAAACGAGTTTTTAGAGTTCCTGGGCCTAAAGTTAGAACAGCTTTCGCAGGTAGGTTTGGACAATTCATTTGCTCGCGCATATATAACTCAACTCTAAAATGTTGTGACATTAAGTCATGTTCCATAGCAGAAGCAAAATCCAAGGTAGCCGACTGGTTGTTTACTTTGAATTATGACAGGACAGAATCTTTACTCTATAATGAGTTTGTCTTTGATAACTTTAAATAGATAACTTTAAATTATGTTTGTGTTTAATGATTTATTCTAAGCATGTTCTTATGTTTGTTTATTAGTTTTAAATATATATATATATATTTGTAGTAATGATACCCATTGTCACCGCAACATATTTTTGGTACCCCGCGTTACTGGCCTGGCCGAGTTTGGGGACCCCTGTTCAAATTGTGTGTGTTTTTATTTCTGTGCAGTGTACTTATTTGTATGATTTTTATAATACTGTAATAACTTTTTTCGAAACATTAATGTTAGTAACTAATCATACGTATTTTTATTTTCAAGTTTTATTTTGAATCACAAGTGCGAGGAGCGTGACACGATGTTTTTGCGATTAAACAGTGCGTCACGCTCCTTGCACTTGCGATTCAACTAGTGGTGTCGCGCGCGATTAAATACTTTGCTACGGGCCCTGGGCTCGTTGGAGTAGTAACCAAATATTATACTGAATTACTACACTTCTTTTTAATAGCTACGGTTTTTCGAAAAAAAGAACAGTTAATTTCTTGTCTTGAAAATTGCTCTTTTCTCTAAACAGCCCGAGTAATAGACATCTAACCTCTTTTTATGCATCCTGATGGTTCGGGTACTTTATCACAAAATAGATACTACCAGAAGGCCGACTCGACGACGGAGCGAAAACAGACGCACACATGCTTAGACGCGTACGTACGATGATCTCGGCAGAATTTCGTATTGGCATTCACCCGAGTATCTCCGAGATCGTCGTACGTACGCGTCTATGTGTGCGTGCGCCTGTTTTCGCTCGTTAAGTGGTTATTTTGTGACTTTATGTACTCATTGACCTCTATACTATTACCACTGGACAGGCGACTGAAATCATTTTTTGTGCCTTCTTGATTTACGCCATTTTGGTGCTATAGGCAGCTACGAAGTTCCATGGGAGTAAAATTGACATCATATTTCTATTTCCTATTTTATGAAAAAAAAAACAATTTGGTCCCTTAACCGCGTTCGTCTGCGGAACGTTATAAAAACAACAAAAATTGGTTTAATTATATTTTTTTAACAAAAGTATATATTTTAAGACATTGCTTATAAGTGCGTTGATTTAATAAAAGACATTTTTAATTTTTTTTTTTATATTAGGAGAGACCTAATTTCTTCCACAGAACCCTCGAAAGTCTGTCATGTTATAGGTTCAGGTGAATCCTTAACGAAACAAATTACAGCAATTATAGCACAGGAAAATCCAAATAACTGCCATAGATCCTTTTATAACGTTTTACTCCCTAAATTGTCACCCTGATGAATGGTGTCGTTACTAAAATTGATTGGTTGATTTGAATGTTATCGAAGTAACGGAAACTTTATGTCGAAATTACGGACATATTTGTTGTGGTACAATATTGTTGAGTTTATCGTAGTTTTCCGACATATTAATTTCAGTCCAGTACACATTACGGGTTCGATTAGTGAAAGAAGATTGATATAATTAAGTGATTGATAGAAACTTGTCTACACCTCCTTAAACGTGAGGTTAAAGTTTCTCTATAGGTTTAAGGGGGCCATCCATAAATTACGTTATACGAATTTCATGATTTCCGCCCCCCCCCCCGTTCTTGTCACAGGTGGTCACATTTGTGTGACCCCCCTTCCCTGGTGTGACGTCACATATTTTGCAATTTTCAATTTGGAAATTATAAAATTAAAACAGCACTCAGCAGTTTTTATATTTCTATTTAAAATCTTTTTTCATAAAAACAACAAAAATCGAACATTTTAGAAAGAGACCTTTTAGAAAATCGTTAAGAGTTTTAATAGTTTAGATTTAAAGATGTGACGTCACGAACCTTATGACTCATCGTCCCCCTTGTCACACAATGTCACACTTTATTGACCCCCTTCCTTCCCCATAACTTGTGACGTAATTTATGGATGGCCCGTCTAATGGCTAAGTGGTCTGTGGTCTTAGCAGTAGGTGATTTAATTAAAATCCTAGAAGTGTAAGTTGCAAATAATATACGTACGGTCGTCAGCATCACAGGCTACCTATTGGCAGTTCTAATTGCTGTGTCATATCCGTTAAAATCGTTTACAAATAGGGAACTAGACCTGCAGGCGACTGTACGTATTCCGTTAACGTAAAGTGCTATATGGATCTGATGGCACGTAGATGACAGTGACAGGGGGGGCGCAGCTGTGAAACAAGGAGAATGGTAGCGGCGTTAGTTACGATTTTGGACACAACCAATCCACGCGCCATAAGAAATTGAAATGTATTTACTTATGTAATGAAGGTATATCAGATACACTTATTATAGGTCGGTTTTAATGTAATACAATTAAATTATCTATATCTATAAGTAATAGTTTTATATAATAAATAATAATATGGGTAAATACAGAAGGAAATAATAAAGGTTGGGTTTACTTAAATTTATTAAAAAAAATACACTTTAATTTAATAAAAAATATGGGAATAAGGAATAAATATATGCCTAACCCCGCCCATTCGTTTAGTCTTGCTAAGAAGAAGGGCAAGAAACTTGCAAGATCATGTCTTTTTTTTTTTTCATAATATTAGTTACAACAACAAAATGTATAAAGTACCATACCTTAATTGAATAAAGAGATAAAAAATACAAGACAGGAGGAAATTATACCATGGAAGCAAAAAAATATATAATACCTTTGTCTACCTGTCCCATATAGTCCACCTACTTTTACAGTCATCAAGATCCTTGTAGCACATTTAACACATTGCATATTACATCAGAATATTTATGGAATTGGAATAGCCACGCCTTTTACGCGTTATGCCACAGACGGTTGGATCGACACCATAACTTCGCTATAATTTCCGATTTTGACGGAATTCTAGAAAATTATCTCAAATATCTAGTAATTTGTCGATTCAAATACGTTTTATACATGTTTGGTCCTTCCTAATCTCCAGATAACAGAGGGAGCGGGGTGGCAATAAATAAATAAGACAAATTACACCAACGAGAGCTCGTAAAACTTATTCAAAACAAGAAATGCAAAAAAGTGTGCCCTGAAAAGGGTAGGGATTAACTTTTATAAAATCGGGCTGGCGCGCAATTCGATTACTCGATTCGGCTATTTCCGTAAATCACAACTTTAATTGCTTTTCCGCGGGGACGATTGTAATAGGCATTTCTTTGAGACGAGTATTTTTACTTCCTCCCGAGGAATGAAAGTCTATTGAATTGCTCTACCGTAAGCATTTTCTTTTTATTGTCGGCCAACCTGTGGATACAATTAATTTTAATGTCTTTACAGGGTATTCTGTGCGTTGAGATTAAGGCGAAAAAACCCTCAGTGCGATTTCCTCGAACCCGGGAAAAGTAGCAAAATGACGGGTTTTTATTAATATAAAAGGTACTCAAGTTGCTATCAAAATTTCGTTTAACCAGCCCCCCTATTCTGTATCTTTAGTTGCCAACTGAACGAGGTGCCTATCATCAAAAACATAGATAAAAACTGAAATTTCAAAATTGCCTTTAGTGGGTATTGAACTATTAGCAATCTGTGTCGTTACTTCAAGTGCGAACATATCCTTAGGACATCGGAATTAGATAGTATATCTATGTTTTTGATGATAGACACCCAGTCCAGAAGGCAACTAGAGATACATAATAGGCCCGCAGGTCCTAGATATTGTTAAAACCCGTCTAATAAAGTATAATTGTAGTCAATATGTCATTACAAAACCTGGAGAAATGGTGTTGAAAAGGGCCTCATTTCATTAAATATTTTTATCGAGCTGAATTTCTCCAATCGCGTTTCTGTTTAACAAATCCCTAGAAAAAGATTACAAAAATAATATTCTATTTTATCAAAATAATACCTTCTTTACTGAAGTAGATATGTAAGTTCTAAAAGTGTCGATTTTTTTTCCGTAGCGCCTTAAAGAGGCTCACATTGTTGAGAGTTTTTTATTCGTAAACTACTAAATGGGCTACACGACTACATGAGTCGAATCATGAAGCGTAGACTTTGTGCTACGAGCTGTAGCCGATGTGCTACGCCGTAGAGCTTTCGTAGAAGCCTACAGACAGTAAATCTACACAGTGTAGCACACTTCTACGCCTCTTAGTAATTACCTTAATTCCAGTTCAACACAACTAAATTCGTAGTTTCAGTCTGAATAACTGACCCGGGTCTTTCATGACCCAGTTGTGTTAATTATTTAGGTGCTAAGACCACACATCACAAAGTAACTATAATTCTCGGAGTGCGGGTACATGTTAATTATGAAACACGGCTCGTGTTTGTTTTCTGTACTAAAATAACGATTTCGGTACCGTTAATTAAACAAAACGGGCTTCGGAAAATTCGGTTACTGTTTCATGAAATAAAATTTAATCTTCCGTCTCAAATATTTCAAGGAGGGTTGGCTCTGTTTTAAGTGATTTCATATAAAAGGTCTTTTCCTATGAAATTGCTGAAATTTTCTTTCAGATTCATGAGTTCATAATTCCTGTATTTCAATGATTTGCTTTTTGTTTGAAAGTTGATTCAAGGTTTTGTATCTACGTATTAATTTTTATATTTATTTTCAGTTTGATTATTAAAAGTTAATATTAAAAAACAGTTCGTCCAAAATGCCATCTCCATGGTAAGATTCGTAATAATTTTTTACAGCTGACACTTTTCAAAAATTAAATTAATGTTGCTGTTAGTTTAATGTTGTTTCATTCATACACAAAAGAAATTACATGATTTGGATTTGTCATTCCTAAAAAAATATGCAAAAATGTTAGTGCTGAAAATTGAGTTTCCTTCATATTCTCTATAGAAAACGGCAATTTCATGTGTAAAGACCTAATATTTTGCCAAGGCTTGAACACATTCTACCCGCGATCTCGAGTACGACTTGAATTTCTAATGTTGAAGGTTGAAGGGACTGAGCCGCGTTATAAATGTTTCTAATACAGCATTGTGTCGACTATAATACCCCTCCAGAGACCTTTCGCAGGCGGCCAGAAATAACAATGTTACAATTTTATCATTCTCGACACTTTCTGAAACTATAAACTGGTGCCTATCTGGCTCGTGACTGGCTTTTATTCGTATGTTTTTTGATGGGACTTAGGACCCTATTTCGACTGATATAAGCTCGTAAACGGTGAGCTTTGTTTGGTTGTATGTTTTATCGATCCGGTAGACTGCCACGCGTAGCTGTTAAAGGATGAAATGGAATGTTGATCTGAAAAGTTTGGAAAACAATAGCTGTGGATTTTTCATTTCTCTGCCGTGTCTGTCACTAGAATTACGAGCAGGGTACAAAATGAATTTTTACGAGTTTACGCCAGGCACACGGTGTGAACTGTGTATATTTGTATTTTTTAATCGACTTCGGAAGTTTTTATTTATACGTGTCAATTTTCCAATTGACATGAAATTCGAGTGTTTTTATCAAAATACACGCTTCGCCGATTTATATTTTGGTCTCTCTAATTTAGGTCATGGTGAAAGAAACATTTAAACGGTAGTTTCAAAGTTATAGTATTGTTAGAAGTGAAACACTCTAAGACAGGGGTTTTCAACCTTTTTTAGCTGGAAATCCAATAATCAATTCTAGGTCTGTCAAAGGGCCGCACATTGCCGCACGTAAACATACCACCTCAACAATAATTTAAAACCAAACCAGTGAATTCAAAATGTCTTGTAAAACAGATGAAAATTTCCTTATCCTTTGAGGGCCGCAAAAAAGGTCTCGGCGGGCCGCGGGTTGAAGACCCTTGCTCTAAGAGTTACTAAAACGAAACATAATTGATACTTATTTATAATATTTTATTTTTGCGAGTAAAAGTTGGTGATTAATGGTGACCTGCCACAGATTTAATGCACATAGAAATCTATAGCCGACCGACCAGGCGTGCATTGTCTGTCATGGATTGTATAGAAGGCGTAAGGCAATACGAACTGTGTCGAAAATTCTTATACGCATTATTTAAAATGATACTGTGTAGTTCTTCTTAACCCTTTAACCGACTACATTCTTCTCTATAACCCGAGATCGCAAATGTGGCGCTTTGATATCAATGACTGTAAATCTTTTGCGATTTTTTCTGCTTTCAGAGAAGATAGGAATGAGTCAAAAAATAACAACGAAGGTTAGGTATGGCTGTCTTTACGCGACTCGTGATACCCATCCTTCTAACCTAAGCTAACGGCTCTCTTATGCGCTGAGGAATTTCTGATGGCAAATTTAGTGTGCAAAATAGTATTTTCGATGTGTAAATAAAAAAAACTTGTATAGTTTTTCTAAAAACTTTTTTTATTTACATTACATAAAATATTATTCACTTCTTGTATTTTTAAAAGAGTCGTAAATGTATATATAATAAACAGCAACATGTATTTCGAGTACTTGAATGTTACTAAAGATATGTGGCCCTATCATATATCTTCTACAATTATGTATTTTTATTTCGTATCTATTGTGTACGTAAGCATTTATTTTTTGTTTAATTGAGTAACTAAAGGCGACCACACTAATGTACTTCACCTTGTAATATTATTTACGTGATATTATTTATAAACAAACACCGCTAATAGTAACTTACCTAAAAACTTAACATTCAAAAACTGAACTAAAGATGACCTAAAATATAAAATCTAACAAAGTAAACCTAAAATAATTATAATAAATATAAAATGCTGCCCAAATCGCTGCCGTCGTTAGGAAAGGTGCCCAAAAGGCTGGCGGCGTTGCCACGTTGAATAGCCAAACTGATTATTTGGCCGAAGTAGCTTCCAGCCCTTCGGTCACCTGAAGCGTTGACCAAGCGGGACGAAATTTCTTTATAAAGTCGCCGCGCTTCTGAACCCCACGGCCCAAGAGTTTCTACAGCAAAAGACACAATTATGAAGCTCTCGCCAAGGGCTCCATATATGCGCCTTTTTAACACTTCAACTTTTGCGGCTGCCGCGCCTTTCTACCGCTATGCTATTCCAAAAGACTCACGGTTGAAAATCAAAACATCGATGTTACACGTAGTAGTTGTCCAGATTTAGAACCAAAAGTGTAAATGCAGTACAAAGTGAGTTCCAAAACATCCAACCAATAACGAAATATTCCATTTCAACCGCACTCCATTATACTGCATGTTATTATTTTTTACTCCAATTTATTGAAGAGATCAACAAAATGTGACGGACCACGGACACCTGCGCTGTAAAATTGGAAATACCAACATTTTAAAACTCAATCCTTTCAAGCAAACTCCAAAAATGTATATGTAGCGGAGGCACCGGACAATATGAATAAATTTTCATCGCAAAAACCTTTTGAAATTCGAAGCTTGTCGGCTGTGGGCTTTTTTCAAATATTAACCAGACTATGAATTATACAGAGTTAAAACAATAATTTTAATTTTAATTGTTTCAAATGTTCTGGAACATTGAATTCCTAAAAAAATTACTTCGCAATATGTTGCACTCCGAAAACGCCTCCTCTCATAATGTTGCACTTCGAAAACGCCTCTTCTCAAAATGATTAACTACCCGGTTCAAGTCCCGGTTTCGTCTGCTTCCAACCAGACCTGAATATTTTTCTGGTCTCTCATTATCATTGTTTAAAATCAGATAATACAACTAAAACTGCGTCTACGATGCCATGGACACTCGAGCTAAGGTGCAAGGGAGAACGTGAAATGGCTCCGTTTTCTAAGCAGCGTCAGATTGCACGACCGGCGGGTACCCGGTCTTTTCCACCAGTCGTGCTACTTAACAAGATAAAATTAAAAAGTGACCTAATTGTAACCTAATAGTTGGTAAAAGGTTCTGAAGAAAACTTCGAGGTACTTTACAATTAAGTGTATTTAACTTTATCACAAAATTATGTAAAAATTCACAAGACTGAAGGTGTTACGGATAATATTACATTGTTACAAAATTTTGGCCAAGACCTTATTAACACTTTTAGAACCTTAAATAGTTGTGTTAGTTACCGCCTTAACATCAGGTAGCAATATTACATTCGGCATAAATTTTGCCAAGACATTACTAAAACTTTTGGAACATCCAATAGTTGTGTCAGGTACCGCCTTAACAACAGGTAGCAATATTACATTTGGCATATATTCTGCCAAGACATTACTAAAACTTTTAGAACCTCTAATAGTTGTGTCAGGTACCGCCTTAACAACAGGTAGCAATATTACATTGGAATTAGATCTGCCAAGACATTAATAAAACCTTTAAGTGAATAAACTAGTTGGGTTAGTTACCGCCTTAACCACAGGTAACTAGATTACATGGAATCTTGTGAAATTACATTTGAAAAATAAACTTTAAGAGTATCAAAACTTGAAAAAAACAAGGAAAATAATTTCCAAATAAAATCTAGCTCAGTGGAGCCGTGAATCCTTCTAAATAATACTTGTCAACATTCTCTTTTGACTAAATCGTCTGGTACACCATTCTGTTCTACCAGGAAAAATTACGGTACAATTAAATTTTACATTTATGTTATTCAGTGAAACAGGAAGAAGAATTTACACTTGGTTAACAAGAAGACATAAAACTAAGTGTCCTGAAAACATCCCGTCCAAGGCACCGTTATTATGTGAGGTTAAAAATAAAATTTACAACACATACTTGTAATACGCCAACATATTCAACGAGAAATGGCACGCCGACCGCTGCCCAACCTCAAGGTCAACGAAAGGGACTGCTTGACCGTGAACACCACGCGGCGGTCAGCTCCCAGCCAACTGGACAAAAATCACCAAAGAAGCAAAACAGCAAAAACTCCCATGATCCAACAATAGATTAGATCTCCCACCAACCCGGCGAAAAAATTCCTTTTTAATCCATCAGAAGAATATATATAATTTTCCTTAGAAACTTTCAAGAACTCGTGTTGGCAAAATCCGCCATTATTGTTTTCCAGACAAGGAACCAAAAATAAAAACACAAGACACGTCTTGACAGCCAAAAGACTGATCGAGCAATGACCGGGAACCAACTCGCTCTCGCACCAGACAAGCGAGCGAACTTCATGTCTAGAACAGAGGGTAAACCGAAATTTACCGGCAAGTAAACAACGACGCGAAAACTTTGCGATAACCGCACCTTACAAAATTTGCTATGCTACAGCAGTGCGCTATCACTGTAAAGATTTCAAAGTAAATGCGCTTATGTGTGGATATCTACGAATCTGCATAAAGAGCCTAAACGACGATTTGAATAAGGAACTCGTCTCCTGTAGTGAAATATCAGTATATTTTTATGGTAACTTAATTAATTATTGCAAAACACAAAACTTATTGAATTTTTGAAAACTTACTATCATTACCGAAGTTACCGATAGCGATATTTATCACTTGTAGTACGAAATCGTGTCTGATGACGTCACGACACATGCCGTTAAGCTCACTTTGATTGCCAATAACTTCGTAATGTTTTGAGATATCGAGAAAAAATATTTACTACTGTTTTTAACTTTTTAAACGCAATTGATTTTCATAAAAATCTTCATGAAATGAAATGAAATATCTTTATTTATGTAATGTAGGTATATCAGATACACTTATTACAGACGAGCTCATTGAGGTATCCTAATATACGTTTTGTGATCGCCGCCGGGCTTGTAAAAACAGAACTCTGAAGGACTGGAAACACTAGCTCAATATTTCAAGACCTTCAACTCCAGAATTATCAGTGTTGTCAGTTTTTGTTTCTTGGTTGATGACCGTTTCTCATTTATGTACGAACGTCCGCTCTTCACCTACCCAATAAGGGCGGCTCTTATTTCGCTACCATAACAATTCAAACTGTATAAAACTGGTGACTCGAACTACATGCGACTATAGTACTTCAAACAGAAATAAAAGCTATAAACTCAACCCTTGATCTATTTATAGTGATATTGTCACAAGCGGAGTTGTATTAAAAAGTTGCGTGTCACCGAAGTCACGTGAACAATGAAAAATCGATTGAGTTGTTAACTGTCGAGCTCCCTTGCTGCCGATATTACACATTAGTAGTTCTTGGACACCTATTTATAGGTACACTACGGGACTCGAACAAATAGAATTTACTAATCGAACAATACCCTTGTTAACACAATACCTTACGTAGGTAGGAAAACTTAGCTATGAATATATTGTTCCATAAAAATGATCAATGGAATAATTTGTTCTCTTAAGACGCTACGGAAAAAAATAGACACTTTTAGAACTTGCATATCTACTTCAGTAAATAATGTATTAGTTTGATAAAATAGTATATTATTTTTAGAATCTTTTTCTAGGGATCTGTTAAACAGAAACGCGATTGGAGAAATTCGGCTTGATAAAAATATTTATATAAATGAGGTATTTTTCGACACCAATTCTCCTGATTTGACAATTTGGAATGACGTACGGACTGCAATTATATTTTGTTAGATGGGTTTTAACAGTATCTAGGACCTGGTTAAACGAAATTTTAAAAGCAACTTTAGTACATTTTATATCAATAAAATACCGACTTTTTGCTACTTTTCCACGAATCCGTCCCTCTCGCACTGAGGGTTTTTTCGCATAGGGGGTAACAGGGATGCTAAAACTTTTACATATCGCCTTAAGAGATCGGTTCGTGTTCGCTCCGAAACGCACAAAATAAGATGGTTTTACTTATTTTTGAATGAAAGATATTGAATAAATGTGATTTTATGGCATGCGATAAAAGTGTGTTTTTAGTTTGTGTGGCCATTCATTTGCAATGGAATGCAATAACAAAATTTTGCCGAAAAAGCCTGACATAATACAATTTTCGCGAAATGCGTTCATTTATTTAATATCTTCAATTCAAAATAAGAAGAACCATCTTAAGTTGTGCGTTTCTAAGTAGACACGAACCGTTCCCCCTTAAGGGGATTGCGGAGTAATCCTAATTCATACAAACGCAATACCAAAACCATGATTTTGTTTTTTGTTTTTTTTTTGTTTTGTAAATCATAGATATTCTAAAGGTAGTGTGTATTTATTCCGATTGTATAACAGAATATCTATGTTCCCAAATATATCTATATATATAAAAAGAGAAGTCCTGACTGACTGATTCATTCACTGACTCATTCACTGACTCATCAACGCACAGCCCAAACCCTTCGACCTAGAAAGCTGAAATTTTGCACAAAGCTTCCCTTTGTAATGTAAACAAGGAATAAGAAAGGGTTTTTCGAAATTCTACCCCTAAGGGGGTGAAACGGGGGTCCAAAGTTTGTATGGGGAAACAAGATTAGTTAGACTATTTTATTCGAGACTTCACAGGAGTACTCCTATTCATAAATGAGTAAACACGTGTTTCAGGTTTTTTCAGAATTCAACCCCTAAAAGGGGGAAATGGGGTGACAAAGTCTGAAAATCAACATGGGTATCGTTTGTATGGTTTATCGGGTCGCTGATTACAAAAACAACAAAGATTTTAAAATACAAAGTGGTGGACGTGAAAAAGGGCTTTTCCAGAATTCAACCCCTAAAAGGGAGAAATGGGGTGACCAAGTCTGAAAACCAACATGGGTATCGTTTATATGGTTTATCGGGTCGCTGATTAGGAAAACAACAACGATTTCTAAATCTAACGTAGTGAACGTGAAATAACATCATTTCCTGTTGGGGTACGATGGGGTTGAAATTTTGAAATGTGTAAATATCAATATGGGTGTCGTTTTTATGGTTTTTTTGGACGTTAATTACGAAAATGGCATCGATTTTGAAGTTTGAAAATTCTTGAAAGTATGTGTGCCAGAGCAAATCGGCTGTAACAGACGGACAGACAGACAGCCACACAAGTGATCCTATTAGGGTTCCATTTTTTCCTTTTGAGGTATCTATATATCAAACTATCTATCCAAAATCTATCTATCTATCTGTCTGTCTATCTATCTATCTATCTATCTATATCCCAGCAAAATATCTTTGGAACGGAAGGTGGTACATCCAGCCAGGTCGCAGGCTATACGTACTACATAGTGTTTATTTTTAGTTCAATTTTTATTTTTGTTTGAATTGTATAGCGAATTGGTGTTAACTGTAATGCTGTACAATTTATTGAAATAAATAAATCCCTGTGGGTTGGACCACGGGGTGCCAAAAAAAGTTTTTTTTTTTAAATTTCAAAACTTTGACTGCCTGTATATCCCGAACGGCTGGAGTTAAACCCATGTTGATGGGTGTCTAGGAAAATGTCTCGACGAGATCGGTCTGCCGAAAGTGTCAAAACTTTACAGGCCCGTATCTCCCATGTTCATGATACTCTAAGAAAAGGGTTCGGCGAGATCTAGACGACGACGCCGGTAAAAAAAAAACGAAAATAAAAAATTGACAAAATTTTGATCGGCCATATCTCCCGAACGGATAAGCGTAGGGAGTTCGGGTTTTAACTATAGTGATCGGTCAAGCTGGGGCTACACCACCAAAAAAAAATTAATTTGTCAGGTTTTGACAGTTTTTTCACAGGTCCAAAAAAGTATTCCGATTTACATGAAACTCGGTATCAAGGGGCATTCGGGGTCGCTGATTACGCTGCCATATACAAATTTGACATTCTTTGACAACTGATAGGGATTTTGATACTTTTTCGGAAAAACTTTGATCGGTGAGTTCCTTTTTTTTGGCACTCTGGCGAGGCAGAAGGCCGAGCTAAGCTCCACGAGGCCGAAGGCCGAGCTAAGCTCCACGAGGCCGAAGGCCGATTAGTGTGTTTCTAGCGAGGCCGAATAACGAGCATGTGAGTTTTTCGGCCGAGCACTACACCTTGACTCCCAGAGGGAGTGAGAGCACTTATAATGTTTGTTTCTGATCCTATTAGGGTTCCATTTTTTCCTTTTCGCAATGGCGATTAGTAAGTCTCAGGGTCAGTCACTGAAAACAGCAGGAATTGATCTTAGGGAGGACTGCTTTTCGCACGGCCAGTTTTACGTAGCCTGCTCGAGAGTGAGCTCACCTAGCAGCCTGGTCGTGTTAACAGCTGAGGGCAGAATTTCTAATGTATAAAGAGGTACTTCATGTATGAATTTAAAAAAACCAATAGGTAATAGGCCCCGCCAAAGAGACTTTACCTGGAGATCAAATAATTGTACCAAAAACACTCCAAACCAGATTTAAATACGCTCTATAAAAATTAGTACACAAAAACTAAATCAACGCGGGCGAAGCCGCGGGCAAAAGCTAGTATTAAATAAGAACATTGATTTAACATGAAATATGAGAAAAATAAGCTTTCTATGGAAATTTTAAATTGCTTATATGTCGTCTTTAAATCAGTGTCCTTTCAAAATATATATTTGAGAACCTCGATATTCTGTAGTCCAATCGAAATAAACACACACTATCCTAAGTACGAGTATATCTATGACTCACAAATGGTTTTGGTATTTCGTTTGTATGAACTAGGATTGCACCGCAGGCCTTTTAGGTTTACACAAATTCAACGGAAGTAAATGTAAAATTCGCGCCTAGGCCCTCAACACAAGCCCCCCACCTTATTGTCTAACTTTAATAGCTACCGCTTGTTTTGATTGTCTGAAAATAATGTGTGATGTCATTTCTAGCCAATCACGATACCCTTGAAAGCGATAGATGTTGAAATTACACACTAAGGCCTAAAGTAAGCGGAGCTTTTATTTTTTTTGTGTATTTTCTCGTATTATTATTTGTTTTATAAAACTATTAGATATAGATTATTTAGTTATATTGTTTATTGTTATCGCAGAAGGATTGTGAAATGCCCGCCTTTTACTAATTAATCGAAACAGAACACTTAAATTCAAAATTCCAATAGTTTTCCATTGGTTTCCGTGAATTAGAAATTCAAAGATTTTGAATTGAAATATTTTTGAAATTCTAATCTACAGTAACCAATGGAAACTTTGCGATGGCATAGATTATTTAATTATATTACATTAAAACCGACCTGTAATAAGTGTATCTGATATACCTACATTACATAAATAAATATATTTTATTTAATTTTTTTGTATGATTATTATATTACAAAAATAAATGATTTGGTTTGATTCGGCCCATGCTTAATTTCTCGGAAAATTTCTCATATGAAAATGGTTTCAGCATCAAAACTGGCACGGTTAGATTTCCAGAAAGATCTCCAAGGACCCTAAACGCTATAAACGTTGGCACGCTTTCAACAAGTTTCCCGGCGAATTACTCGGATAATATACGAGTGTGCTTTGCACAAACAATAAAAAAACAATGAAACCAAAATTTTGTCTCAAAAATAAGAGAGGCTTTTCTTGTTTGTGTTTGCAATTTACATACATCAGTTTTCTCCAACAGTTGGGTTTTCCCACCACAACGCAACGGTTTTATTCCGTCCAGCAGTTCTGTTTGATCGGTCAAAGTTTCCCACGTCTGAAGCGAAATAGCCCCATTACACCATCGTAGCTTGAAAACTGCTAGCTTTTTCTGCCTGCCCCGTAGTATTCAACCATAAATGCGTCAAATAATTGACTATATAGAGAGCCCAAGCACCAGAATCGAAGTGGGGGCTCTAGCCTATACATAAAAATAAATCGTGTATGGTTGAGATATTACTCGTCTGAGTCTCTGTATTCGAGTGATATTCAGTGGAATATTATGAGGATGAGCAAAATCTTTTGTAAGCCGATAAGACGGCTCGATTCGAGCGCGAGTCCCGGGTGGCAACCATGCAGAGTACAACTTCATCCCTTCGTTCAAAATTAGGTATTTTGGCTCTTATTCCTGACGTATAAAATCTCTGCCAAGTGAAAGAGACGTGTTTGCCGGTACGTGGGTAATTTTTCTCTGATTTACTGCTATCTTCGTCGCGCCTGCTCCTGACAGCTGGATCTATAGCAGCTCCAACTTATTGTTGACGAAACCCGCTTCTGATATCGGGAAGGGAGGAAAATTAATCAACAAGTTCTCACCTAAGAAGATGTTAAATTCAATATTGGAAACCGTTTCAAACGTAAATCATTCATAAATTTTAAACGACGTTCTTCAAGTTTCAATCTGAAACCCCTGTTGGCTGAAATTAATCAACAAGTTTAATTTTGTTTATCAATCATCGGGTAAACTGTCAGATAACAGACTTTTCTTGTGTTTTACACTAAAGGTTTTACAGTTTCAAACTTGTTTGCTGGATAGTGGGTATCTGAGGGGGGTTTCAAGTTTGCTAAAGTGATTACACGACACGGCGGCCATCATAGAAGTCGTCGCCAGCTAATGAGTTAAGTTTGTTATCCGAACGGCCACTTCTCCTGAATTGTTATTTGCTGTTCGGATTAATTGATTGGCTGTATCCCTGGTGGAGTTGTGATTTTGTATTCGGCTTATCATTGTATCTGCTATAAGCAAGCCTCCGTTAATGAGAAAGATCTTTACTCTGTTAAGGCATTGCCTTCTATATTTCAAGGATTTTTGCTTTAATATGCTGAGTCAACTATTTACTTGATCAATGTAAAACTCACGTATTTATTTTTCAGACCTGTCTTTTCGTTAACAAGACAGTTACCTAATTGGGTAAATTTAACTCGATAGATTTTACTTTTTAATTGACGCCTTTTAAGTGATTAAATACGCTTTAATCGAAGCGGCTTGAGTTTTATGTCGAAAATAATTGCTATACCAAGAAAACATCGTTTATTTTCCGATGTAAAGCTAAAAAATATCTGCACTATATACATTTTGTAGTACCCAATAAAACCTCGATAATCACAGATATTGCGAGCCAGGGAAACGAAGGAAGCGAGCGTTCTAATGTAAATTTTCTGACAATATAGTTAAATTCAAAATCACTCAATAGGATTGTTGTGTCCCATGCTAGGCCTTAATTTTTAAAAAAATAATAAGCTTTTGGTTGAGATCGAAAACAATTTTCCAAAAAGCCCGAATAAAGCAGTGATCTATTCTCCAACACCGCAATGCACTTATTTGCGAGTATGTTGTTTAAAATTCATCATGACATTCATGATTCATGGCCTGGAATGCCGGCACAAAGGATTTAATCAACCGTTCGGTCTCAAAATAACCAACGAATTTAACGAGAAAACTTTTCTATTTTCAGAGACAAAGCACGAGTTAGAAGATCTCATGGCGGATGTGAAGAAAACCGCGAACAAAGTCAGAGGAAAGTTAAAACGTAAGTTACGTTACGTACTATGTCTGTAGTCTATTTCAGACGCAGGCTGCAGGCAAAAGAGAATTATTCATAGCCCTATCCTGCCTTGCTTTATTTTAATTCTATGAGTTTATTTTGCCTATCGAACCATCTAACATGCAACTACAATTAAGTCATAACGCTATGTTACGGAACGGCTAGAGTTCCGAGAATTATTTTTTCCTGGAAAATTCCGGATCGATATGAAGAGTATTGAATGCGACACACTCCGTATTTTCTAATATTATGTAATATCTAATATTATTGAGGCTATGAAAGTGTTTACAGACACACCCAAAATAATGTCTCTGCAATTTCCAGATATAGAGCAAAACATCGAACAGGAGGAGCACTCGAACAAATCGTCAGCTGACCTCAGAATAAGAAAGACGCAACACTCGACCCTATCTCGCAAGTTCGTCGAAGTGATGACCGAGTACAACCGCACCCAGACCGACTACAGGGACCGGTGCAAGAACCGAATACTGCGACAGCTGGAGATCACCGGACGAGCCACTACTGACGACGAGCTCGAGGCCATGCTGGAGCAGGACAACCCGGCCGTCTTCACTCAGGGGGTCAGTAGCTTATACATGGAGTTTCTCAGTTAGAGTACAACCACTCCAGACAGATAGGAGGAAAGACGGAAAAATATTCTACTGGCATTCATTAGCAAGTATGTAGTATGTAGCCGGTAGGACGCTTTATTTTCAATCTTGAAACCCGGGTTTGTCAGTCAAGCCTGCACCAATGACTTTTCTGGAATTTAACATAACATTTGTACACTTGCCACTTGCTGAACGGTCAAGGAAAAAACTATGAAAAAAACTCAACGATATTAGAAGAAAGTTTAGATAGGTTACCTAAACAAGAATCGAACTTCTAAAACGGAACACAACATAATTGACTTATTCAATTACGTAGTATTGCAATGTCACACTGACACGTGGAGGTCATAAATATCGCGAACAAAAAAGAGACAAGACCTATATGTTGCTGTGCGTCGTCCCGTGCGAGGTCCGTCGTGCGCTGACGCCGATGCGATACTGAGTTCAGGTTGGAAAATTAGCCAAATTTTAACGTGCCACTCGCGGATCGCCTATAACCTATCTACGTTTTCTTCTAATATCATTGGTTAAACCTGTATGCCTCAAAAAAGCATGTATTGTGCCCGTAGTACGGCGATAAAGCTAACCCCCTTCCACGTGATTTGTGACAAGATAATCGACGGTGGAAAAAACGGATACGAGTTTTGACTGTTTCAGTGACAGTCCACTTGCTGAAAACCCCGGACACCTTTCGGTAATGGATGTGGTGACGATAAGCTGTTTTTTTTAAATCTACATTCCATTATCTCAATACCGACCTTGAAATGATTTATAGCATCTAGATGTATAGACAATCTTAGCTTTCAAGGCAATACTCCATAGGAAGAACTCAAAACATATTTAGCAACCTTTCTTCCTCCTGTGAAGACCTTTTGTGCCTCATTGCCAATTTAGCATACTCATCCTATAAATTGGCGATAGTTCCAGGCTTTACGACGAATATCATATGCGTCATAAAAGCCTATAACTATGAGTTCATTGGTCATAAAACTGTAGTCGGCCATAATCGTTACCGTTTGTAAAGGGGTAAGTATTGTAAGCAGAGTAATGATTGTAAAAAGTAACGAACTACTTATATACAAGGTTACATATACGTAATTATATGTCTGGTATTTATAGCAGACCAGTGGCGAGGGGTGGAATTATGACGTTGGTAAGCCGATCCAAAAAAAAAAAACACTCAGCTCGTGCTACAAGAGCCAATTCTAAGAATTTCTAATTAATATAATGCGGGGGGCACCCCGTAAAAAAACAAACCATAAAAAAGCACTGACGATTTGGCGATGACCAATGATTTCGAAATCATTGATGATGTTGATGACAGTGTCTTTGAAGTATGATAAAATCAGTTTAATGGACAGCTCTGAATACGAATTAAAAGTCATTATGACAAATAAAACTCATTCCAATGAACAAATATGTGAGATAAACACGGTAAAATTAACAAAAACCGTTGAAAAATAACAATTATCTTGCTAAATCACAAAAAACTAACTAATTTACAAGTACGCACATAAACAACGAAAATGCCGCCATTACGTACTAAATAAATATTCAAACTTCCGAAAATATCAAACCGAACAACACTTCTTATTAAAAATGTCAAACTCGCGATGTATTGTCTTATTGCATTCTTATTTTTAATTTTACAATCATACTGCACTTGTCTACGCATCAGAAAGAGAAAAAAAAATGTTAAAAACGTTTTAATTAGAGAGAGAGAGAAAAAGTGAACTCGATCGGCATCAGCCTATTCTTTACGCTTTTACCCGATAGATGCGAGCGAATTGCGATGTTGCCATACGGGAGCCTGTTCTAATAGTGCAACGTTGCATGGTTAGCTAAAATGGACCGGCCTAACCTCCCAATTTTGTGCAAACATAAACGCTGCACGCCGTAATGAGTTGAAATAATGTGTTCGGAAGATTTACTTTTCGTTTCGCGCAGGCGTTTTTTTTAGTAATTCTTAGTTGGAAGCACATGAAAATAATTGTTTATTAAAATGGTGGATTAGTTGGTTATAGTTGGAGAAATTTCTGAAAGGTAAGCCGGTGGGAATCGGCTTCTATGGAGCCTTCGCCGCTGTAGCAGACATTCGGTTGTCATCAGGAAAGTACACTTCAGATTTGTGAGCGAGACGAGACGGGCTGTTCCTTTGCTGTCAATTTTATAGTTGTCGTTTTTCAGTTACCCGTGAAGGGTAATAAGAATAGCAGTACTAATGTTTCTGTTTGTTAATTATTTAAGAGCGGTTTCGCAGCCGGATTGTGAAAAACCCGCCTTTTACTAATGAATCGAAACAGAACACTTAAATTCAAAATTCAATTAATAGTTATTCAACAAATCCTTATTACCTATGTATTGTGTATGCTGCCATCGCAGTTTCCATTGGTTGTAAAATTCTAAAATTTTGCATCACATGTTACTCCTCCTATACCGCACCGAACAAACTTAAATCTAGACCTCTACATATAAATTGACCTTGGTTGATAAAGCCAAATTCATACTGGAGACTTTATAAGTGATCAGTAACAAGCTTTCTGTGCAAATTGCAAAATAAAATGTAGGCATCCTAACCTAATTTACTCGGGGTGGTTCTTAAACAGGTATATGGGCACAAATAATATTTTTCGTATTTTGGTAAAGAGTCATTGAACCTTGGTCCTGATCACTTACTTCGTCTCAGTATGAATTTGGCTATATCAACCAAAGTCACCATATATAGGTAGTTTAAGGTGATACCAAAAAAAAGGGGTTTTTTCAAATCCATTTACTCCACTATAACGTCATCTACGTATTTCATTTTTGGGTAAATGTTTATTGAATATTTGATTAAGATACTCACTGAAGGAAAACGCGATTGGATGAAATTTTCTCGATAGAATTTAATTCCGAAAAGACCTCTAATTTGTTTTATTTTTTTCTGTAATTCTGAAATCCTAACTAATTTCATTGTGAAATTGCATTCAAAATGTGGATATTATGTATTTGTAAAGTCTCCTTGGATATCTTTTTGACAAAATAGCTTAGTACATTTTATATTAATAAAAAACTGACTTTTTGCTACTTTTCCACGAATCCGTCCCACTTGCACTGACGGTTTTTTCGCATATGGAGTAACAGGGACGCTGAAACTTTTACTTATCGCCTTAACATATATTTCACCTGTTACTAGTATTATGTCTTGCAAATTCCAGATAATAATGGAGACGCAGCAAGCTAAGCAGACGCTCGCCGACATCGAAGCCCGACACGCGGACATCATCAAGTTGGAGACCAGCATCCGCGAACTTCACGACATGTTCATGGATATGGCCATGCTCGTCGAGTCACAGGTCATATTCCATACATACTGCACTAGCTCATTCTCTCTCTCACTTCCCAGCTGGGCCAAAAAGGGACAGAGGTATGCGTGTAAGCAAATACAGATTCTATCTGTCTCGTTTACTCGTATAGCATTGTCTACTTCGTTTCGTTGTCTAATTTTCTTGGTGGGATTATGCACTTGAAGTTTCCGACAGCAACAGGTAATGATAGATGATCTTAAGATTATTGGCTTACGAGTTTTCTAAGATTTAGATCTTTGAAGCCTGTTGGAAAAATATTATTGACCTAAAAAATGGAGTGAGCCTATTCAGATACTAAGGTATGCCTATGTTGCGTACTAAATATACCCAGCGACTCAACATTTCTTTGCCAAAATTAATTTACTTTCACACCCTTTTGACCAACTGTCTCATATGGAAGAGTGTGAAGGCGGGAAATAAATGCAATTATCTGGGCCACAGGGAGAGATGATCGACCGCATTGAGTATCATGTAGAGCACGCCGTGGACTATGTCCAGACAGCCACACAGGACACCAAGAAGGCCCTCAAATATCAAAGCAAAGCCCGACGGGTGAGTCCCATGCCGAAATGTCTCTTCATATCATGCTAATATGTTTCTTTTTTGTTTGTTCCCCGCACCTTGTCCGACCGCGTCCGAATCCTAATTCCTTCCCATTTGTTTCGTGACTGTTTTTCCATCGATTGCGTTTTTATCATTCGGTGATTGGTTCACATCATGTTTTATTTGTTTTATCATTTTATTTTCTGCATTAATGTTTGCTTTTGCTGTTGTGTTAACCGAAATTATCTATTATCATTAAAACACTGGATGGATACGGGTTTCTGTGTCACTAATCTATTAACTTTTCATTTGGTGTGTGCGTAATTTGCCTTGGTATATGGTGATTATTTGTTATATAATAACTGTTACCCACTTATACTAACAACTTAACCTTTTACTAACCTATATTTATGTTATTATGTAACAAGTGTTCATGCAATGTAACATATTTCATAAACTAACATGTACTATATTTAATATAAGGTTGTAACACTGTATGTCTATTGTAACACATGTCGTCTATGCTTAATGTTGTGACTCTGTAATCTGTAATTTAAAGTTGTATTATTTCCGCTACTACTTACTTACCTATCTATATAAACCAATAACTCTTCAACCAGTTCAAAATCGGCTGGCGATAACAATAATACGGGGTGTTATTATATGAATGAACCAATCGTCCGTCACATCGGTTGTCCCGCTCCCTCCCAGCGACCTTGCCTTTAGCGCGACAGGGCGAGCTTATAGACCGCATCGAGCACCACGTGACACAGACCACAGACTACGTGGAAACTGGCCGCGGGGAACTTACGCAGGCTCTCAAGTGGGCACAAAAAGCCAGAAAGGTACGACAGGGTATGATCACAAACGCTGGCCTATCTTCAATCTACGTAACAGTGGGGATAATCTTCCGCTACGACGCTAACGAGTTGGACTTTTTATATATAATGACGTAACAATTAAACATTTCTCACCGTAAACATTTCCTTACTCTAATTTTAATTAGCGTTTTTTTTTTTGACTCGCAACGTTGGTGCACTTTTTTATTTCATTGCTTGTGAATTGTGACTCGTGTGCATGTTATTGTTATTAGTAGTTATTACGGTATTTGTTTGTATGTATTATGTATATTTACATTTTCATGAAACCCAAACTAATGGACGCTGAAATGCATTCAAGACGCAAGCCCGTCGTACAATCCTATGCATTACTTCCCTATTAAAACTCTGATATAATAGCATGCCGTAAAAATAATGTGTCTCTAGACATATACATATAAGGTGACATTTATTTATACAGCAAAATTCATACCGGAGGCTTGGCAAGTGATCAGTATCAATATCAATAACACTTTGGTAATTTCTGGTTAAATTGCCTCGGGGCTGGGCTTGCGTTTGTAGGCATCAGGAAAAATATAATTTACTAATTTCACAAAAAAAAGTGTCATCGAATCTTGATACCGAGCAGTTACCGAGTCTTCAGTATAAGGGGTGTAGAGGTGCAATTCTCTACAAAAATAGCAAAAATAATGTTGCTCGTTTTGAAATTTGCCTTTAATATATTTTTAGTGAATGAAATAACAATTAATATTCTTATAGTTTGTAAATTTTGTTCTTAAGTCCCTTTTAGACGTTGCTGAGTTAGCAACACTGGATGAGTTGAGTAAGCAATGCAATTAATATAAAATCAATAAACCAACATCGTCTAAAGGCTTTCAGACTTGCTAACTGCGAGTTTGAAAGCTTTTAGACGTTGCTGAATTAGCAACACTAGATGAGTTGAGTAAGCAATGCAATTAATATAAAATCAATAAACCAACATCGTCTAAAGGCTTTCAGACTTGCTAACTGCGAGTTTGAAAGCTTTTAGACGTTGCTGAATTAGCATTGCTTTATCATCCAGTGTTGCTAACTGAGAAACGTCTAAAGCGGGCTTTAATTGCATGGTTTTATTTCTTCAATTAGACTATTTATAAAAAAACATTTAAGAGTAGAGTTTGGCCAGCGAATCGTGCCGTCTGTCTGTATGTCACAGGGGTTTACAGCATTAGCCGTAATAAGTAATTTCAGCTCCATCTTAAAAATGGTAATACATACAAGTTTTAAATTGCCTCATATATGTAGTATGTAGTACAAGTAAAACAACAAATAATAAAAGTTAGGGTTCCGTACTCAGAAGCTGCCGAATTGTTTGTCAGACGCTACCGTTTTAGCGACTTGTTTTGTATCGCCTGTATTGTTATTTACAATGTCTTCAGTGTTCCTTACCCGTATTGTATGGCGGTACGGAGCCCTTCGTGCGTGAGTCGGACTCGCACTTGGCCGGTTTTTCCCCTCACCCGCGTCAGGCTGGCCAAACTCTGGCTTTTTCCGTGAATCAATTTTACTGCACACAAGTCACATACCTAAAGATATCTTAATAGGCATGATGACTAAAAAATTCTAATTAGTCCTTCAGTTAGATTATCAGAAAATATTGGACACGTATTTTTTCTTTTGTCAATTAAACAAAAAATGATGAAGATATAGCTCGCTAAAGTTCCGTGTGACGTCATGCCTAAGTACACTTTTTACCTAGGCGTGACGTCACCAGCTCCCACTCCCAAACTTTGACGCGCTTTATCTCTGTAATTTTTTGTTTGATTGGCAAAAGAAAAAATACGTGTCCAATATTTTTTGATAATCTAAGTAAAGGACTAAATAGAAAAATATTTTGTTTACCCTGTCATCTCCTTTAAAATATTTATATTTTACTTTTAATGACGTTAACTTAAAAGCTTTATTATATAAAATATTGCATTATTATATAATATTATATACAATTTATTTAATTATGCACAAATTATATAATATTGCACTTATGCACAAATGCACAAACTGTTTTTCTTTTATTTTATTTCAGAAAATGACGTTCATCATAATATGCCTCTCCGTTACTGGAGTTATCTTACTAACTTTACTTATTTTATGGCTGACAGGAGTATTCCGTTAAATATTATCTTCTTTTTTTTTTCTTGGTAATTATGCTTTATTAACAACTATACTAATGCATTGCTTGTAAATACGCCTGCTTCATTTATTTTGCTTTATTGTCATTGACGTACTAACAAGTAGACATCGGATCTCCGCTCAAGAGTGTCCAAACCAAAAGATTGTCAAAACCATTGAAAACTAAAAAAGCGTGTCAATCGCACGTCAATCAAAATTGAGCCATGCAGCAATGACATACGATTCAAATTCAAATGTTTTGTTACTTAATATTTTGACATTTCACTAAGGACACTTTTTTCGTAAATCTTGTACTAGACCCGAGGTCCATGGTTTGGTATGTCAATGTTTATTGTATAGCTGATTTCATAGGCACTTACATTTTGCAGTAAAAAAAAATTAATTAAGAGGCTACGTAAATTTTTGTTTTGTCTCAATTTCACAAGTAATTTTATTTTTATAAAAAAGAAACTAAATTAGCTGGCACAGTACCTAAAATCAAAATTGTTAAAATCCACCTAATAAAATATAATTATAATTGAGTTCTGTACCTGTTTCTTATTCGCCAGACGAGGAGAAAAAATGTGAAGACCTCGTTTCAATAATTATTTTTATCAAGCAAAATGTATCCAAATATGGTTTCCAAAATCAAAACCCTAATTTATATAGTCAAAATGCATATACTTACCAGAAATCGATTACAATTTGTAGTGTATTTCACGAAATACACATAAAAAAGCAGTTCTATTTAATTTACATAGCGCCTTAATATTATTCGTGCCTTCAGAATAAGCCTCGTAAATGAAACAAACGAAACCACCATAGAAAGGCTTGTCCCGTTTTTACACATAGTAAAGCAGATATTTTATTTCCGTTTCCTTTTCCCTTTGTCATTGCAGAAAAAGATCTTCATCGTAATATGCCTGTCTGTGACGTTGGTTATTTTAATAATTATACTCGTAACGACGCTGACATAAGCGCCACGAGACGACGGCCAGCGATGACGTCACAGGAACCCGGACACGGTGATTCGGAATATAATTCAACTGATTTGCCCTCAAATCATTTTAGAGTTGATATTTATTTGCCTGTATACCATAAACTTATATTTGTATTCAACAGTGTTAAAGTAAGGTGTCGTCATTTGTCGCTGTCACAAACAGCATGACATATGACGTCACAGTACATGTTGTATATTTTATTATAGTCTATGCGGAATATTATGATTTCATCATGACATTTGGAGCATGGGCTCTATTAAAATAGTCTCTATTGCTTGTCAATTAACGTCATGGTGAGGTCCCCAAATTCTGGTGGGGATTCGAGGCTTATCGAAATTAGCCTCTAATGGTAGTAAATAAGAGTTACCCAATGAAACGTCACCGATATCATGATATCCCGCATAGAATAAGTAGGATTTTGTTGTGTGACTGAAATATTTTTCCACATGAAAGTATTTGAGTCTCACAGCGTAGGTAGCCAAAATGTCTGGATCACATCCTAGATATGGTTCGTTATTAGATATCCACAAGACAATATGTGTAAAGTGCAATAAATAGATTGTGCTCTAAATTTTACTGTCTTCTTAATAATAAAGCTTATTATCTGTTACCAGGCCACTAAATTTATTGTTAAAGCTACAAAAAAAACTATCTGTAAATACACATGTTCTTTTTAGTTTTTAGGTCATCATCACAAATGTATGGAGCACCATACAAGTACACTTCTAATGCAAATTAAAATATTTAATTCACTTTTTGAAACGTCACTTGAAAGTAAACACGTACGATTAAAATAAATATAGCTCTAAAACATCTTTTGTTTTATATTAGTGTTGAAAATAATAATATTATTTTCGCAAATTTGTTTTGTAATTGATTTTCAAATTTGTATCGCGCTCTAATAATGTTTTAAGTCCCAAAGCGATGGTTTTCGCAAATGGGTCAATCAATTTTTAGACGCACAATTTTTTTTAGTCTATGCCAGTAATCAACCACAAATTTTACAATTTGGCTCTTTTCTTTCTGAAAGTGGTTTTGTTCGCTAGCTAGATAACATCCTAACATTTCGAAATAAAAAAATGTAAATAATTCTCTGTAATTTTTAACAAATTTATGGTAATTCAGTGGACGAGTTTGCCCCCGAGTTACTATGTGTTGTCAACTGAGTTACCCCCTAGTTTTGCTGAAAATTACAATAATTATAAAATATTATTTGATTCAAAAGATATTCAATGATCTGTTTATTAAATACTTGGAAAAAAGGTACGCGTTAGACTTGCTTTTTTTAAATAATAACCAGTGTGGGTAAAAAAGTTGATTGACCCAAATACATATTTAAAATATTATATGAGTATTAAATAAAACCATTTTAATAAGAAATAATACCAATAATGAATGTTAGTTTATGTATAACTTGGTGCAAATTTGTTTCTCTCGAAGAAAAGTATTTTTTAAATAAGATCTTTTGAGTACATTTTTCAGGATTTAGAAGTAAGTACAACTTAAAAAGCCTTACTAATACAAGGTACCGTTTGGGACAACAGAGAAGACGGGCTTGAGGTTAGTCAAAGATGGCGACTCAATTAGCTCCTTCTTTTTTTCGCCAATACTTACGATTTGAAAACCGTGTCAAGGTTTTCCTTGACTTTTGCTTTCCTTAACTGTTTTCAGTGGACAGATTTCGAAATAAGCGAAACAAAGCGATCTTTCATTTGACCTTCAATGACGTCATCCATCACCATACGAAAAAAAAACATTACTGGAACGCATCCTAAAGCCTGACAAGGATCCGACTATTAAACTTAATATGATTACGTCACTTCCTGTAAATACTAACATACTTATAAATTTGGTTTAAAAGCACATAAATATATTATGACCTATTTATTCCAAAAAGCAGATCAAAATTACACATTGAAGTTTAAAAAACGACTGAATTTACGCATTAGAATTTCACTGCGCAAGTGACAATCGCCTTCTGTCTTGTCCCGAATTGTAGGTTTATATTCAGTATTCGAAACTTTTATCTCTCAATAATTTATCTAGTTAAACTATTATAAATATATTTACAGAACTAGTATTTTAACAGAGATTTAATCTTTATTATTATGTTAACGTCACAATTTAAAATATATCATTTCTTGGAGGCGGGATTTTTGGTTGTTTGCGAAGGTTTTTCTTTTACAAATGCATTTACTAAAAGCATTTTAATCGCCCATTTTTTCTATAATATATTAACTGTTACATGTTTAGTAGTGCATGTAAGATTTGCTGTTTTAATGTTATTTTAATTGCTGTTATCATACTTCTCGTCGATGATATTTGAGGAAAAGGTGTAGATAGGTTATAAGCGTTCCGTAAGTGGCACTTTAAAAGTTGGCTAATTAGCAAACCTACAATAAACTCAGTATGAGTCGTGCGTTGACGCGGATGTGTCAATATATAGGTCTTGTTTCTTTTTCGCTGCCGATAATTATGAGATGCCGTCCTACTTCCACGTGTCAATGTGACATTGCAATACAACGTTTATGTCTGTTGTGAAGTTCGAAGTGTAGGTAACCTATCTACACCTTATAATGTAATATCATTGCTTATCGTGTATCTTTCAAAGTTAGTTAACTGTGATTGGAACATTTAATTAGTTATTTGTGAAAGTGTCTAGTTCATTATGAATAATGCTGGTTTAAGACAATCCTGATATTTCTAAGCTTAGCGTGCAAATGTGAAATGTTAATTTATTTAATCAAAAGACTGTGAGATATAATTTAATGCCATTTGTTTCATTTATTAAAATTAACTTTATTCATAACGGAATTATTTATAACACGTCGATTTTAAGTTTGCCGTTACTTCCAGTACAGGTTTATGTATTACTCCTGCGTCGCGATATGAGCCGAGGGCGGGAGATAAAGGCTAACTTGAAATCGTTTAGTACTATTATTCTATAAAACAGTATAATTGTTAATATTTCTGTTATTTCGGACCTTCTTACTAAGTTACCAATAAGTAGATTAAACTCAGATGATTATAGCCACAAAATTAATTTAAGTACTTAAGTAACTATACTAGGAAGGTCCTGTGAAAAATCATGTTTATATTCACTTAGAAATCTTACCCGAGATGTAAATATGTTTAATTTCCAAAATTACAATTTATTTATTTTATTTCTGTATATTTTTTATTTTTTTTTATCCCTAACTCTATCTCAAAAAGGTGAATAACGCACATACGTTCCAAAATTGACTGATGCCTCCAGTAGTATCTGCTAAAGTTCCACAACCATCATTAAAATCAATAGACCATCTATCACCATGTCATCAACTAATGTGTAAAACTTGAAGCAATATGTGAGCGTCCGCCAAGGGCCGCGGATTCTTCTAAAGCATACTTTTCCATGGCCATCGTCTGCAGAAGAAGATAATGATCCTAGTATGCCTCCTGATCTTGGGCCTGGTGATTGTCGGCTACGTGTCCAGCTACTTCATGTGAGCGGCGACCTTGACCCCCTGTACATCGACCGCCAAATGCTCAAAGGTACTAGATAAGTCCTCGTGCGGGGGAACGAAGGTCTTGCGTTGGAGTCGGGTAGAAATGTTCATAAAAGATACCATACTTATTTACCACAATAGCTCTGCCTATCGAAGAAATTTAGTTGGGCTCAGTACAAAGAGCGGGCGTGAAGTCAATACCAAGCTATATGAGTGAAGCAGATGGACTCTTGCATTTCGCTTTACACATATAGCGTTATCTCCTTCATGGCGAGAGCCTCGCGAGAGTGTAAGTGAAGGGAAAGAGTTTCGACGACGAGAATGGCGTTCTGGGGGGCATCTGCGCAGGTGATACCTAACTTCACGTGATTCCACCGAACTGTAGAAGTATTTTAAATCATCGAAATAGAACACCACTCCTAAAATGATTAATGCATTTCGCGCGAGTATGGTATAATTTCGTAAACTGTCAGTTACATGTCCCACGGTACATGCGGGACGCGGGGCCGTAGTACTCACTCAACTAAAGGGATGTCCAAAAACCACGTGACGTTATCCTACCTCTCACCTCCTTGCCGAAAACTGGGTGGAAAATTTAAACAACTACATCCTAATTTACCAAATCAATACGGCGATTCATTACGAATCCTCTAAATTCTAAAGGATCTACCAATTATTGTTATCAGACAGTCTTGTCATGTGACGGAGACGAAGACCCCCACCACACCTGAGACTTCCTGTGGCTTCGTCTCACTCCGCCCCCAAAAAATGCGTCACGTGGTTTATGGATAGAAGACCGCCCATAAGATAGCTGTGTTTATAAGCTCGGTGTAGCGACACAGGTCTCTTGTCAAAAAATAAATTGGCTATTTTACTGTCAATATTTTGATCAGTTGCGCCCGCCCCGCGAACTCGCGATGGCCTTGAAACTTAAAACTGGAAGTTTATATATATTAGCATTTCGTGCCCAGACGGTTGGCTAACGCAAGGCATCTTCGCTAGCCCGCTGACCTCCGCTAGATACTAATACTTGCTGTTGTGTTTGCCCCCCTGCAGAAGAAGATTATGATAATGCTGTGCCTCCTCGTTCTGGGCCTGATTGCGACTGGCTACGTCTATAACACCTTCTTCTAAATTGGGTCTCTATGGGGCAGGTTTGACACTCAACTACTAGACATGATTAGTGAGATGGCATTTTGTTAATCGCGCCATCTTTTTAGCTAAATGCTTTTGATTGCATATCATGCCCAGAGATATACATGGTAAAGTTGTTGCGTTCGGGGATACACATTTGCATGCATAGACATCATAGACTTACAGATAATTGTTATGGATAATAATGGTACTGTATCATACATAAATGTAGGTGTTTTGTTATCTCTATTCGTGCTTACAGCCTATCCGGCTAAGTAATGATAAATTTAAATACGTTAATGCAAAATTATCAAACTAACACCATACACCCATCAGGCATTGACTTCACAATTAACCTAAATATTTATCATTACTTTTGTTGTGTCGTCCATTTTATTTATGAAAAAAATATTTTGATTGCAACATTTCCCGTTCGATGGAGTCTAGACCAAATGTTTTATTTTATGAATTACGAAAAACGGAGCCAGAATATTATTTTCTATAGAAAATGGACGAACGCGATAAACAAAATATTTTACAACTTTAGCACCTTTTATATACATCCACACAAGTAGGTACATATTGGGTAGGTAGTTAGATATATAATCATGTTGATACGATCTTTTTTCAATGTTTATGGATATTTTAGTTATTGATTAGGAAAATATTATTTTGTATTTAGGGCAGGCTGGCATTTATTAAACCAATTCATAATGCTTTACAATTTGAATGAACTTACATAACATTTGAACTGATTAGTTTTAATTTTGACCTGGGTACTTACCTACATATGCCTACAACACGCCTAGCACGCGCCATGGATCTGGTTAGGGAGCCTGCGTACTAAAGCGTTGACAATCCAAAGAATTTTGACAATATGTTAAAACTTTTACGTTTACTCATAAACATAAGTAAACAACGAATGGAACGTCAGCTGGCTGGGTGGCGGTGGGTGTGAATGTGAAAGGGTTTTTATACAAAATAAAAACTTTTTTAATAACTTTATTATTTGGGTATATTATAATATTTATACTATAAAAAACTATTTTAATAACTTTATTATTTGGGTATATTATAATATTTATATACTAAGATAAGATTGACGATAAACCACATGAGCTGCATGTATGGTGCAGTAAAAGTCCTTTTACAGCGTTAGCTGACGACTTTTCCACCCACATAACTGGGTTTATCCTCAGAACAATTTGCATCAATGGGTTTATCGTAAATCTTAGTACCAAATTTCAAAGTTCTTAAAATAGTTTTTATTTTGTACAAAAACCCTTTCACATCCACATCCACCGCTATCCAGCCAGCTGACGGTCCCTTCGTTGATTACTTATGAGTAAATAATGGATTACACATATTGTCAAAATTCTTCGGATCGTCACCACTTTAGTAAGCGGGCTCCCTAACTATACAGTCTTTCCACGCTACGTGCTCTCTCGCACGTTTAAAAACGTCGTGATACCGCAGGTAGCATAGATAGACGCTTTATGGCGCACGCTACGGGTAGATCAGAAGGTAAGGTAAGGTAATCTTAGACCACCTTGCAAATTCACAAGAAGCTGCTCTTTTATAGTGTAAGCCACCATACAGCCATCATCATGTTTTGAAGTGGTAACAGAGGATATCGGTGCAAAATGCACATCAATACTCATTTTGTAATAAATAACAATTTACACGTCAAATTTTAAAATTGTAAATACCACATAAACAGTAATTTTTTATTAGATAAATTGTTGAAATTATTCATAATACTTACATTGGTAAAATTATAAATTTATACAATGTCATCAAAATTTTATTATTATACAATGTCAAAAAAATCAGTAAGTATTATAAATTAACTAAATTGGTCCTGTAAATACAAAAGCTAGCGAATACAGTCAAAGAACTCTGCAGTAGTAACATGCCATACTCACCAACATAATTTTATTGTTTTCCTTACACTTTAATAAAAAGTAGAGTATGCAATGCAATCATTGACGTACTACCGACAATGAATGCAATAAATGCGTTGTATGCAAGCCGCGAAAACTACTTAGTAATAATTAGGTTTTCACAAGAAAATTATGTCATTTTATACATAACATTACAATGTAAACACGCTTTAAAATTTGTTAACGTAATGTATGGCAAGTCACGAAAACTGCTTACTAATAATTAGTTTGCACAAGAAAATTGTGTCATTTTATACATTACATTACAACTGTAAAAACGCTTTAAAGTTTGTTAACGTAATGTATGGCAAGTCGCGAAAACTACTTACTAATAATTAGGTTTTCACAAGAAAATTATGTCATTTTATGCATTACATTACAACTGTAAACACGCTTTAAAGTTTGTTAACGTAATGCATAAAATGACATAATTTTCTTGTGAAAACCAAATTATTAAGCGTGAATTGTCATAAAACGCACTTTTTACATACTTTTTAACCAAAGGTTAATATATTATGATGTGCATTTTGCACCGAGATCCTCAGTTTGTTACCCCCTTAGGGTCGATTCTTTAGATTTTTTTACTAAATCACGAAAATAATTTAACGCCCAAAACTAGCACCCAGCTAAAAATGTGTCAGATTGTAAAATCCAGTAGTTTATGAAAACACTAGGTTTTTGTATGGTTCCTTACAAACTACCTAACAAAGACCTACCGTGCAATTATAATGTCACTAGTGCGATAGTAACGTGCGTCATATTTAAGAATAGATATTGAAATTTGAAGAATATTATATTGTAGTCTACGAAGAGAATTATTATTCGTAGATTGTAGTAGATTAAATGCAATTTGTCATAGAAATTAATAGTAAAATATAAAAAAACTGCATATAGTCATTGCTTATAATTTATAATTTATAAGCAATGGCTATATGCAGTATAATTTATAAGCAATGACTCTAAGCAGTTTTTTTTGTAATTCATTCATAATAAAAAATGAAAAAACTGCATATAGTCATTGCTTATAATTTATAATTATATATAATTTATAAGCAATGACTACCTATATGCAGTATAATTTATAAGCAAAGACTATATGCAGTTTTTTTTTAATTCATTTCTATGACAAATTGCTTTTAATCTACTACAATCTACGAATAATAATTCTCTTCGTAGACTACAATATAATATTCTTCAAATTTCAATATCTATTCTTACGTATGACGCACGTTTTATAATGCATTGTTTTAAGCTGGGAGTTTTTTTTTTTGTCATGTGATTTCTTTACAAAAATCCGAAGAATCAACTGATTTACTAGCTTAATTTTATTGTTTGAAGTGAAAATTTATTCAATATTGAACTGGTGATGGCTGTACTACCCTATACTGTCATACCAAAGCATAATCGTCAATCCAGGTAGGCATTTATTGTTAGAAATAAATGTAATATCTATGTATGTATTTTTTTTAATTGGCTATCATTCTTTGGTACGATCCTTTGAATCAATTCCATAATCATAAGCAATACATTCTAATGCCTTTCCAAAAACCGTTTCAGGAACGTAAAGAAATCAGACGCGTTGTTTGGAGCCCGTATCCCTGCGGCTGGCGTCAGTCTTCTTCACCTTGCATCTGCAGTACTACTCATCTTGGACTTATTGGCAGAATTCATCTACATTTTCGTACATTACATTTCATTGCGGGTATTATCCCTATTGCGGCCAAGTCCCGATAGCTTAGGAGAAATGATAACTTTTAAGAGATGGATCTCCAAGCAGAAGTGTCTGACCATTTCTATACACAGCGTGCATTACCAGAAAATAAAGGGCTAAGCGATTTTGGACATATTTTATGGGGCTTTATGTATCTGGTCAAGGAACAGCGTATAATGAATAACAAATCAAGTAGCTCTGAAGCAGTGGCGGCTCCAGGAAGGCCCCCCAAACCGTATTCAAAATGTGCCCTCTCAAGTATTTTAGTAATTAAGAGGTAACCTGTATAGGCTACGACCTAATATAATAATTTTATGTATCTAAAATATATTTCGTTTGTTGTGAGCAAACTGAAATTAGTAATTATGACTGCTAAAAGTTGCTCGTTTTCAGCTCTTACTCAAAATGCTGGAAAGAGAAAAGTGAGAGCATAAATAACCAATTAATAAGGTTAATTTTTCATTACTTGGTCTCCGGCTTCGGAGTAGTTTTGATCATTTACCAGAATGTAATTAAAAGAGAAAAGAAAGTATTAAAATTAATCGAAGTTCAGTATTCGGCCCAGAAAGGTTTTTTTTTTCTTAATATTCTTTTTGATTTGACAGTTAATACAGCTAATAAAAAAAATATCCTTTTCTTTTAATCCCAAAATATGATCAACAGCTGCCACTGCTCTGATGGCCTTTTATTTTATGGGTGAAGGGACAAAATTACATGTCATAGACCTCATATAACGAATTGCAGTGCTACATAGCTATTAAGCAAAAGTTCAACATTCTCTCACTTTGTTAAATCACCGTGTTCATCTATAAAATAAGAACGTTCATAATTAGGAAAACTGCAAGCTCGCAGCTCAGAACGTGTTTTAACATAACCGCGCCTGACTTTATAAAATTGCTTTGTAAAGAAACTAGTGCTTCAAAAATTAAACCACAAGCTCCACTGATCGTACTTGTTATGCAATAACCGAAACTAATATGGAAAGCTAAAATCTTTTTCGCGTTATTTGAATTGGAATCATAAAATATGATCAGTAGAGAAAGTAGTTTAAATTTGTAGCACGTCACTAAGGGGCACCTTAGGGTACCTTGTGAAACATTCAATCGCAACTTACTGCAAGTCTGCGTTATTAGGTACCTAATTCTAAATTCTTATAAATCTAACTGTATTGCGTATCTCAAATTGTGTCAACGATAGATATTTCTTTTTCACAGTGGTTTGATCTTTAGTGATATTATTTATATTATTTTAGTTTCAATAGGCAGATAAATTGGTGTGTGAAGTTTTATTTTTCCTCATAGGATATTTTCGGATTTTGTAAACAAACGAATGTTGTATGCAGAAATCGCTTTCAATTACATTTAAATATATAAATTAGTGTATCTGCGAGGCACGTTTTTGACGGTTTTTACAAACTTAGCCGTTACATTTAAAATACAAGTGTTCGTACTAAATAAAGATTGAACGATCACTTTGATTGGTGGAATAAGAGCAAAAAAGTTATAAGTATAAGGGTTGTTTATTACGTAGAGCAGAGAGGGAGTAAGGGAGGGATCGGACGAGGCGGGCGTCATGTCACCACCCCGGGCGGGCCCCTGCCATGGGCGTACTCCCGCCTCGGGAACACGCGCCGCGCCGTCAGTCGGCACTCGGAGCATATCGCGTAGCGCGCTAGCGCTCGCTATAGCAATAAAGATGTTCGATTACAAAATATAAAATTGTTTTAAAACTTTCGAATGTGTGATAGTAGATGCAGTTGTTGTTTAGTTAACTTTAACATTATAATAATTAATTAATTGTTATTGTGAGTGTAACTTTTAATAAACAGTATAAGATACTTTAAATTTCTCAATTTAGACGTACAGGCATACGGAGATATTGCGCTTTTCGATCCGATTTGTAGTTGTTGAATAATGTACTCTGTTTTCATTTATTACCTTTAAGATGCTCTTCATTGTACAGTAAGACATAAATTAGATCTTTTAGCTAGGATAAATTTTTAATAAATTTAAACGTACCAGTCTCCAGCAATATAAGAATAGAATATCAGGCAGTATTTTATGTTTGTAAAATTACATTTTAGTAGGAAAATTCACTTGAAAAAATTAAGCACCAAAATATTTTAGGCTATTATTAAAGAAAACGTATAAAGTAAGACTAACCAGAGATGTAGTCATAACCAGGACTACCTATGTTAAATGTTGATATTCAAAGGAAGGAAAAAACGCGGAACGATAACGGCACTAAGTCATACTGCCGAAAATTTGTCCTAAATAAGCCTCCTTGTATAAAATCATTATCCTAGCATGCAGTTGCATAATATTATACATATAAGAATTTCAAGCAATGTTATTTTTAACATTTATAACATAATTAGAATTTTATCCTTAAGAAAGTAGGATTTCATCTAGTTGCCTTCGTAACAGTAGAGAAATTAGGTAATCCTTTTTCTCTCGGTAGCTTCGTCATAAAGGATGGTCATTCCCATTTCCATTCATCGGTCAATTGTCCCGCTTGTCTTCCTGCGAAGTAGGCGGTGGGCCCTCGGTGGCCCTAGTTATCCGCTGGGGGCCCCTGCGCCGAGTAGTGTCTACATCGCGCTCCGACACTAGCTACTAGTCATTGAGCCTCGGGCTCGATGGAGACGCCGCATAGAGCGTCCGCTCGCTAGGACCCCTTAGTCCCAGCTAGCCGCATCACTATACCTAGTCTTAATAAGTATATCAATGGCCTCGCCTGAGGCCCCGTACCTGACACCAATAAGATTAATGTAGTGAGTAGCAGTGAAGGCGCGACTCGCGACGCCTCGAGACACTTCGCACAAGTACACGATCAGCTCTCGTGAGCCCGCAGGCAGCGTCCTGCCTGAGGCTCCTATATGTAAAAATGTTAGCGTAGGCAAAACCAAACTTCTAGTCAGCTTTCAATGATCTCTATTTATTATTCAGATAATGTTAATCGATGATATTGCAGTTGTATTTTTAATTTATTAGTGTAACTTAAGAATGACATTCGTGATTCTCGTGTTCAAGTCAGCCAGGGGCCCCCAAGAGAGCCATCGAACCTTGGTAGGGCCCTGGTACCGATATTGTTTAGCACACACCCGCATCTACGTTCCCATAAAACAATTTTAATCTTGTAATGCTAGATATTTTCATAATCAATAGAAGTATGCGTATTGTTGATTGAATTGCTAATTTTGTATAAGTACACAATTAGTATAGTTTATATACTTATGTGTCAATTCATATAGCGTTTTATTACATTTAACAGACGATAGCTAGTAAGTGTTAAAAGTAAATCAAAAAATTAAATACAATACTGATTATAAAGCTTATTTTTAACTTTGTGTTCAAGGATTGTACGGATTGATATAAGAATATTGTTTACTGAATATAGAGTAGCAACAATTATGACATTGTAACCGAATCTGTATTAAATGCAAATGGTATAGGTTTATTATTGAAATATTTGCTCTAATTGGAGATTGTTCTTGATGAATTTAAGGAGCAACGAATATATAGTCACAAAAAATAACAACATACAATTACCTAATTTCACCCCCAATTGTTATCAAAATGTGTTTTGGAAAAGTTCAGATTTAAAATCACTTTCCAAATGTCGCTTCCCACTTTCGTAGTGAAATTGGGTGTCAGCCTTCTATTACCAATGATGCTGGGTCAAAACTAATTTAATGGAACTTAAGTACGGCCAACAAAAGAGATAGGTAACCAGGCCCAGCGCAAACACTTTTGATACCTACTATATCAGTTCATAGATAAATACGCTACAAATAAATTTTATGCATTCATATATTCGATTAGTCTTGCTCAGAAGAAGAGCAAAAAACTTAGCAAGATCAAGTCTTTTTATTGTTACAATTTAAAATTACAAAGTTAGCCTATACTTTGATTAACTAAAGGGTTAGAAAATACAAGACAGGAAAAAATTATGTTATGCAGGAAAAAATACTTTGTATTCCTGTTCCATATACTTAAGACCCACTGAAGAATGACAGATGAGATGAAGAATACTTAATCAATAGTGCATGTGTGTTACATAATGACCAAGAATTCTTCATTTCATGTATCACTCATCTCTGGTTCTTATGATCAAAGTGTTTGCTCTGGGTCTGGTTACCTATCTCTTTTGTTGACTGTACATTCCATTCCCTAAATTCCCATCTTTCAGTGTACATCACACATACACATCGTACTTAACGAAGTACCTATCAAGATGATATAAGAAGTGTTTCTCTGCTTGGAATTCCGTTCAAGAAAAATCAAATACATGTAAATCTTAAGTCCAGATGCTACTTTTACTGTACCTATCCATTTTGTGATGGTTTATTACTTAGTAAAGTCGCTAGGCCTCAATTTGGTCAGGTAAGATTCATAATGCCTACGAAATCGCTCCTCGACTTTAGCTTGGTCTCTTCAGACTGTGTATTTGATGTTGCTTGGCGTTGACTAATGTGAAACATTGAAATATTAGAGTTTATATTTTATTTTAATCATGTTATTTTTTATACTTAGTTTAGTCGAAAATGTTGAAATAGAATAGTACCGTTTTGCGGAAAGAGTTTCTTGTACTTAAACATACCTCTAAGTATTGCAGAATTTATATTAAAAAAATTGTATTTCTCTTTATATGTCTTGTAATCTTCTTGTAAAGGAACACGGAATACCTACTATCAATGTTATGGTAATATATATTGTATTACAAACTAAAAGTGAGATTCTGGACACTACACCTGTAAAATTCAAGTTAGATTGGTTTTTATAGTCATACTCTGTATGTAGGTTATCAATCTGAAATTCTCTCATCATTATAAAAATAAACGGTGTTTTCTGCTGTATAATATTGCTTTTATTGAAATTTAATGTAAGTATATTTATAGACGGCCAGGCAGACCAAAACAGTTTATAGCGGGACGATCTCCATTCATTTTAAGGGGCCATACTGTGAAAATTGACACTTTTTGAAGTTATTTATCTGCTCTTTTAATGAAGTTCCAAGTAAAATAAATTAGTATAACAATTTTGGGACCTTTTACTAGATTTTGGTCTATCAGAAACGCGATAGGAGGAATTTCATTCTATAGAAATAATTATTGAAATCAGGTCTAAATTTACACTTTTTTTGATATTCTGACAAATTAGGATAGCATACAGACTTGAAAAATATTTATTTAGATGGGTTTTAACTACACCTAAATTACTGGTTATGGAATTTTTTGTAGCTATTTTAGTTAAATTTTAATTAATTTAAAACCGACTTTTTGACAATTTTCCCCGATTCCGTCCCTTTCGCACTGCGGGTCTTTCTGCCTGGAGTAACTGGGACCTTTGCTAGCACGGTATATCACCTTAACCGGGGTGGTCGGAAGTAGCGCAGGACTGCGGTATGTAGGGAAGGCCTTTGCCCAGTAGTGGGACACTTTACAAGCAACATGAAAAAAAAATGTATACCTGTCTAACAAACAATATTTTCGCGTTTCTGAATAATTAACGGGCTTTAAATAATAACTGCGTTAAAATTGGAACATGAATGTGTAATCTAGTAGAGCATTAGAGATACCTACCTACCAGAAGACTGAGTGATTCCCCAAAAAGGATATATATATATATATATATATATACCTAATCTACTAGTAAAGGCACCGTCTGTCTGTATGTATGTTCGCTTATCTACAGAGATTTAGATGCGGTTGTCACTGTTAGCGACGTTATTAGGGTTGCGTACCTACCGTATCCAAAAGTTTATAAAATTAATTAATAAGATGAGACTTCGTTGTTTTTAATTCGCTTATGCTAGAACTTGGAATTTTGGTACAGAAATACCTATCATTTACTGGCCAACAACAGAAACAAATAAAATTACTTAGTACATCATTAACAGGTGCATCTAAGTTTTGATGACAATAATATAACCGACAAAGAAATAAAAATCTTATATTAAACAAGATTGAGGGGTTTTCAAAGTCAAATTAAAAAAGAAAAAGTAGTACCGAACGACAAAATAGATGGCGCAGCCTGTACTAAAAGTGTCAAAAAAGTCTTCCTGGCAACACTGGATTCTTTTGATTTTGACACTTCTTCTTTGCTTCTTTCTTTTTTATGGTCAATCCATGCCTCAAATGTATTATTGCTAAGATCCATTGTTCTTTCCGTAATTAGTTAAACTGTGTGTTCCTAAATTTTTACAATTAGCTACAACGCATGGGCTGACCATGTTGAAAGTTGAATGAAATACCAAGCTATTAACGTAAGTAATATAGATAGAAAACAACATTGTTGGATTTAACAATTGAATTGACAATTTTTATCTTGCTGCCCACAGATTAAAAAATAATCTTTGCTTTTTGACACTTGAAAGCAGGGTAACGCCATCTGTGTTTACTTCTGAAAGCTTGATCAAGTTCAATCTGGAAAACCGCTCAAACATATATTACTCGAATGGGGGTTGGAAGATTTAAATTTAGTATGCAGGCTAGTATTAGCACACAACCAACAAAACCCTACACCAGAACACCGTTTGGTAGGTACTCTGTTGGCAACTTTAGCACGAACTGACAGGACAGTGACTACGACAGGAAATACCCCTCAGAAACTTCAGATGATCCTCCAGAGAGAATATGCGACTATATACATATCATAAAACCTCAGAAATGGCCTGATGGCCTTTTATCAAGACAGATAGAACAACAGACAAGGCAGTATGGCTTAGTTCTTTAGCCTTTCCCTGAGGGGATAAATGAAACTGGAAAAAAGGCGCGAAGATGTGATGGCGTCGTTTTTTTGTTTTATTGACAAAATATTGCATTTTGGGTGTTTTGATCAACAATAGTGATAGAATATTGTGAATTAAAATCGCCGTAACCTGTGTATTGTGTTGTTCAATGGAACAAAAGTGCGGGCTGTGCCTTTTCGTGTGTTTTTTCCAACACTGTTGTATTTGCGTTATAAGGCTATCATTATAGCGGAAACGACAGGACAGTGACTTAGGACAGACCTTTCAGATGATCCTCAACAGAAGAGGATAGTACATATAAACAGATAATAACTATAACGTCAGACATGGCTGTATGGGCTTAGATCCCGTTGCCTTTCCACTTAGTGGGAAAATGACACAAAAAAAAAACTAACCAAAAGATTAGAAAAACGGCGCGAAGATGTGATGAGCGTCGTTTTTTTGTTTTATTGAAAAAAATATTGCATTTTGGGTGTTTTGATCAACAATAGTGATAGAATATATTGAATTAAAACCGCCGTAACCAGTGTAGTATAGTGTGTTGTTCAATGAAACAAAAGTGCAGGCCGTGCCTTTTCATGTGTTTTTCTAACCCAACATTTTGTTCGTGTTATGGGTCTATCACTTTAGCACGAACAGGCCACTACTGACAGGAAAGAAACTACGATAGGACAGTTCCTTCAGATGATCCTTGTTCACGCCACAAGCGTGACGCATGCGCATGGATAATCTCCCACCACAGCGCCTGGCGCCAAAGGACTCGCGCGCCGGCATTTGCTTTGCTTTCTCTTCCGCGCCAGACGTCCCTCGAAACACACGTGTGCACATTGTTCGCGCCGCGACACGCCGATAAATCTCGCGTACCTCGCGCTCATACCAACGTCGCGTCCTTATTACCGACAACTATATCCTGCTCACCACTGGGTCACACCCCCGACACTTCATAGTCCACGCTCAAGTTATTTACCTACACTCTCACGCGCGCATCTGGCTTGTCCGCACACGCTTGTGTGTGTGCGTGAGCTAGTCTAGGGCTGGCAGCAAGCGTGTGAGCGTCGTCGATCGAGAGGGACAACATTTATAGTCAGCAACTTATATGATTCTCTAACTAAATTTTAGCATGGTTAATCCCTAGGTCCTAGTTCTGGCTCCCCATGGATAAACTTGTATTAAAAATATATATATCGTCATGACCTGAATGCGCGAGAGGGTGTCAGAGGTGTTCCGAGTGTGAACTTTGAAATGCAAGTCACAGTCCACACTCGGTACACCAGCGTTTCACCTACAAATATTACGTCCCAACGTGGTGGGAGGTGAGCCCTATCGCCGTAAGTACTTTATGAACAAACACGCGATTTTTAGGATATACGGGTTTCACTATGTTTTCCTTTACCGTTTAGAAAGTGGGAAGTACTTACTTATAAGCAAATACGATGCGCATTATGTAAATTTCGAAAAACTGATTGGTGCATGCCCAACCGCGGATTGAACCTGGATCTCAAGATTGAGAGGCCAGCGTTCTGACCCCTGAGTTACCATCGCTTTTTCATAACTTTAAAAATAAATTAACATAAAAGAAAATGGCTTTGTTCATCGGAAGGAAGCAAATTTGAAAAATCTCCGTTCTTTATTGGTTGCTCCGTTTTCTAGGCATTCATATATACCACAATAACGAACCGTATTGATTAAAAATCAGTATCGTAATAAAACAAAACAAGATTTATACTTGCGATTGTCGGCACTTGATGAAACATACAAAGCAGCTCGATTTTGAACACAACACTTGTACTATTTGTTTCATAACATAAAACAAATGTTATGAAACAAATAGTACAAGTGTTTGTGTTCAAAATCAAGAAAACAAAACAAAATACGCGCGCAGCGAACGAGTGCTACTCGAGCTCTGCCTGCCTCCAGATTTGCCACTAACTTGCGGGGGAGCGCGGGGGACGTTCAATTCGCGCGGGGAGGTGAGTGTCGCTTCTTTACGTAGTAATAATTTATATTCTCTGACTGGGTCAAGATCATCAGCTCATCAGCCCAACAAGAAGGGTCGCCACGCGGCGCATTCACCGGCACCCATCCAGAACAAAGGTTAGTTCACTCACATTTCTTCCACAATTTTCCCGTGTCACCTCATAAATTTTCCCTTTCCCATCAGCTCTGCATTAAAGCGGTTCCTCAAGAGGGGATAATACAAACACAGAAGAAAAGAAAGTAAAATAAGACCAGGCAGTACGGGCCTAAGCCTTTAGCCTTTTCCATAAAGGAAAGAAAATGACAATCTTATAATTACGTTAGACAAGGCAGCACAAATTATAGAGGGGATACTACAAGGCAGTTTGCCTCGGTTATACAATACTGAAGACTTGATTTTGACCTATTAACTACAAAATTTCAGAAAATAGTTAATGAAAGCAAGGCTTTTTAGCCTCGATTAATTACAAGAGAAGAAAAGAATCTAAGACCTGCATAGCTAACATGGCAGGAAGAAAACTTAAGAAAAAGCCCGATAAAACGATGTTATTTCTTCATTTTGACAAGTAAACCAAAATGGCAGCTTTATTCTTTTTTAGCTAACATGGTGTCAAGATAAAAAAGCAGGCAGTATGGGCTTAAGCCCTTAGCCTTTTCTATAAAGGAAAAAAAAAATATTGTCAAACAAAACAAAATTTGTCAAATTCCGCAAATTCCGTGGTGGAGGAATGAGCGAGTGATCTTCTGGCTCTGATTGAATATTTTCGTTAGTTTTTGTTTTGTATAAGATACAAATAGCATAGATTTTCTTCAAATAAATATAACCAACAAACAGTTACAGAAAATTTGAACTAACATGAATGCGCCACCAACCTTCGAATCATTCCTTTTGTATGACGGAGAAAAGAAGTGAGTTCGGTAGAATTTGTAATACTATTGCTAAGTAATTAAAATCATATTATACTTGACCACTTGTTTTCAGGGTTCAGAAAGAAGAAGATACTAAGGTACCAAATGCAGCCGTTTTTACAGTGAACAAGGAGGATCACAGTCTTGGAAACATGATCAGACAGTAAGTGTAATTTTGTACCTATATACAATAATTAGACCCATAAATCCATATATTGCTGTTGAGAATAACTTAAAATGATAGGCCCATGTATCTCTAGTTGCCTTCTGGACTGGGTGTCTATCATCAAAAACATAGATATACTATCGAATTCCGACTTCCTAAGGCTATGTTCGCACTTGAAGTGACGACACAGATTGTTAATCGTTCAATACCCACTAAAGGCAATTTTGAAATTTCAGTTTTTATCTATGTTTTTGATGATAGGCACCTAGTTCAGTTGGCAACCAAAGATACAGAATAGGGGGGCTGGATTGGGGTGTAGATAAATTGAAACTGGGAAAAAAGGTATTGTGCCTCCTTATCAACACTGACCTATCTGCTATCTGCTCTGCCCAACCACTGTCTATTCTCGAATTTAAATAGTTAATGAACTAAGTCCCACCTCAACTTCATCGTAATGAACAAATTTGTTCTGATTGCTTTATCCAAACGTAACTCTGCTGCCAAATTAATTATCTAAAATGCAATTTTGTGTAAACCCCAGATAAGACATACTGAAGTCCTAATACACCTAAGTCATATACCTAGTCCAGCCAAAAGTTCTGTGACTCACATTAAATTGGATAATTTTCATACCAGACTGAATCTAGTAAAATTCATGAATGGAATTTGCTTAGATTAAATTAGTGTGTTAATTTGAAAACAATTTCGAGATTTAGGTTTAATAAGCCATATTTTAGAACCAGTGTTCTTTATTTGAACTTTATTTTTGTATAATGTCTAAAATTCTCAAGTGTTGTCATATCGGACAATATTAGACAATAATGGTTAATTTCAGTGGCGGTTCATATTTAGGAGCGTTGGAGCGGTGAACTCCCACATAAAATTCATTTTACTTACACTAGGTACTTTAATACTCAGAGCATAAATTATAGAACAAAAATATGTAACACAAACCGCCAGATAATTAGTTAATGTAGGAATAGACGAGCCGTTCGTCTGGTGCGAATTGAAGCGCAGAGCGCTCGGGATTGGCGCTTCTAAGAATAAAATGTTACATACAAAATTTGTAGGTAGAAAAGAAAGAGGTACCAAGGCCCGTATGCGTGAGACGGGGCATTTCCTTAACAAATCAAAGTTAATATAGAGCGCCGCTCCAGCTGAGATGTGCCGATTTTTGCCGAGCCGTACCGAACCGAAACAATCACACCTCATTAAGCAAGTGTATTGCTTCGCAGCGTTGTCACTGTTCGCTGCATATTAGACGCTCATTATATCATCTTTAGCGCTTGTTACGCTGCGAGTCACATTTGTTTGCCATTGATTGTTTGTTGCATTGCATAGGTTTGTTGTCATTGTTTGTTTCGTACGCGCCCGGAGTCTTGATTGATTATTGCCAAGTTTAACTAAGTTTTTTGTATATTTAGTGTTTTTCATACTAATATAATGAAGTGAACCCCCTGCTCTAAGGCCCACCAACTGCCACTGGTTAATTTATATACCAATACTAGCTTTTGCCCGCGGCTTCGCCCGCGTTGATTAAGTTTTTGTATAGTCGAATCGAAACTGTAAATGTTTTTAGTTTTAGTAGTTGACCTGACTTTGATTTAGAGTATTAAAAGTGTTTTTGGTTCTCATCATCTCTAATTTGATCCCTATGTAAAGTTTTCTTATACTTCCTTGAACGCAGCCCCGGGTTGTGGGTTTGGAGACAGTGACGCCAGCGTATGTAAGAGTGATAGACCTGTCAGATAAGTAGCTGTCTACCACGCTATACACATCCGCAGGACAGTTTTTAGCCTGCAGATGTGCCTTAATATCGGGTTTCGAAAAGGCTACAGCACAACTTCTGCTCTTAGTAACATTGTTGACGATGTTCTGACATCTTCTGATGCAGGTCATGGCACGCTGATGGTTCTTTTGGATTTTAGTCGAGCGTTTGACTGCATAAGTATCCCACTCCTACTGTCTAAGTTAAAACTTTGTGGTCTGTCTAATAAAGCATGTCAATGGTTCTCTTCATATTTTTCTGAACGAACACAAATAGTTCAGTGCGTCAATGCTAAAGGTGCTACCGTCAAGTCTAAGCCTTTACCTGTTAACCGCGGTGTTATCCAAGGCTCAATACTGGGGCCCACCCTTTTTGCAATATATACATCTAATATAACTCCAGCTTTTAAAAATACAAAGTTCCATCTATACGCCGATGACACGCAATTATACGTACAAACACCGGCGATGGCTCATGATATTGAACAGGCAACTTCCAAGCTTAATGAAGATTTAAAAGCCACAATGCAATGGGCAAGAGATCACAGTTTAATGCTTAACCCTAAAAAATGTGTCGCTATAATACTCGGAACTAAGCACCAAGTAAAATCAATTAAAGTTTTTAATCCAAAAATCAGATTAGGTGATTCTATTATACCCATAGAAAGTTGTGTTCGTAATTTGGGGCTACTGATGGATGAAAACTTACATTTTGAAAAGCATGTTCAACAAAAAGTGGCTAAGTCCTTTGGAGCTCTTAAAAGTCTATATAAAATTAGGCCATTTTTAGATCCAAAGGTGCGATTGCAGCTTTGTAATAGTCTCGTGCTCTCACATCTAAGCTACTGTGATATTGTGTATGGTCCGTGTTTATTCCAAAAAACAGCTAAAGCTGTGCAGCGAGTCCAGAATGCTTGTATGCGATTTTGCAATAATATTCCTAGGAGGGACCACATTTCACCCCGTCTACAGGCTAAAGGTATCTTGAATATGGCTAATACGAGAGCATTAAAACTATCATGTTTTTTGTTTAACCTATTAGAAACTAAAACTCTTTCATACTTATATAAGAAATTAGAATGGTTATCTACATCTCGTAGAAACATACTCAAGACCCCTAAAACTACTCTTGCCAATACCAGGGGCTGCTTCAAGATAGTTGCATCTAAATGTAGGAATGTGCTGCCACCACCAGTATTAAATGTCGAGTCATTGGGCTCTTTCCGCACTAAGTGTAGCAGATGGCTACTCTTGAAGCAGTCTCAGGCTCTACGTGTTCCCTCCTAAAACTAAACATTATTATTTTCTTTATTCTTTTATTTTTTTAATTATTATTTTTATTTTGTTCTTTGGTTTCAAAAAACTTTGTAGGCTTTTTTTTTCTTTTTTCATTTTATTTTGTAGTTAATATTTATTGTAGTTACTTTAATTTAATCTAATATGTGTTTCATCATGTAGTATTACAAGGCTGAGCTGAAAATCGGCGGCTGTCTGCATGTGTAGCTAGCTGTATGCCGAGCTTAGACCTTTTTGTCTTTTCACTTTTGTATTTATTGTTGTGTGTATATGTATTAGCACATTTGTAAGACAAATACATTATCTTTTATTATTTTTTTATTTTATTTAATAAACGGCCACCAGGCGTGATCAAAGGCTCCCTCTATGTCTAGTGACACGAGAGCAACGATCTTTTTACTTACGTTTCTCTCGTATTTCAGCAGGTCAACTAAATCATAGAGAGCATCCTCAGTTCCTCGCTGCGGCAAAAAGCAATACTGTCTGGCGTTTAGGTGACCTCGGGCTTCCAGGTGCCATAGGAGCCTGTTATTCCACAGCTTTTCGAAGACCTTTCCCATCACTGGAAGCAGGCCAATTGGTCGGTGGGCACCTATTAAAGACCGCGAGAAACAGCCTACAATTAGCCATTATTGTTTCGTCTTTGCCGAGGCCGAAGCCCGAGCCGTTTTGCAGATCAACACTATTTTTTGTTCTCTGAATTAATCCTCTGCTAATGTGTAACAGCTGTCTTTGATAACTGATTTAATCCCCTAGTATAGCATGTTTGGCGAGGCTGAAAGCCGAGCCGCATTTCCAGTTAACACTATCTTTTGTTTTCTAATTAATTTTAATCATCTGCTTAAGTATCATTGGAAGTCTTTGGCGAAGAAGAAGGCCGGGCTGCGTTTCCGAAAGACACCATTTTTTGTTCTCTGAATTAATCCCCTGCTAAAAGGTCTTTGGCGAGACCGAAATCCGTGCCACGTTTCCAAACGAAAATTTTTTTTTGGTTATAAAGTAGCGTATGTCTTATTTCAGGTCTAGAACTACATTTAAAGCAGTTTCAGCCCTATCAGTTAGGGAGGTACGGTGTGAAGATGTGTATTACTTTTCTATAGGAACTGACACCCAATTGCCTCTGAACTGATTAATGGGATAAAAAGTGGTCTACTATGTCCTATTCCAGGTCTAGAACTACATTTTTGCAAAGTTGAGCCTAATCGGTTTAGTAGGTATGGCGTGAAGGAGTAACAGTACATCACTTTTCTATAGGAACTTGACAACCCATTGCCATCCTATGGGAACTAATTTATCGGATATAAAGTAGCTTTTGTCCTATTCCAGGTTTAGAACAACATTTGTGCAATGTTTCAACTCAATCGGTTCATCAGCTACGGGCGTGAAAGAGTAACAAACATACCAACTTTATACAACTTTAACAACTTTAAATCCATCCCAACTTTCACATTTATAATATTATTTGGATGTACCTTACATGAGAAGAGTGCATCCGCAAGACGAAAGAACATGAACTCATCCCTTGAATTTTTATGGACATCAAAACACTCATTTTCTATTCCTTTTATTGGATTTAGAAAGTACTTACGAAAGTAAACACACTCCTAATACTTGCAATATTTGTGAGATACATACATTAGGTCACTTCTAATTATATAGCCAAAAATACATACTCAAGACTCGGTAAGTGGTCAGTGACCCTTTTTGAGAAAAAACACAATAAAAAGGTTAAAAGGGTCGTTGCACCTTGGTCTTGACCACTTACCGAGTCTCCCGTTTATACGGACGGACAGACGGACAGCCTAAATAACAAATTTAGTCATTTTACTTTGAAATTGAAGGACTTTCCGAAGACAACTTCATCCCACTTTTCACCCCTTCGGGGTTGGATTTATCACAAACGCTGAGACACGTATAAAGTAATTTTCAATTGTCAGTCTAAACACAAAATTTAAAGATCCTAACTTCGAAACAGACAAACTTTGTAATAAAGAACTTTCATACGAACTTTCATTTTTTTTTACCGTCATCTAGACCTCGCCGAGCCCTTTTCTTAGAGTACCATGAACATGGGTCTAGCATCAGCCGTTTGGGAGATATGGGCCTGTAAAGTTTTGACACTTTCGGCAGACAGATCTCGTCGAGAACTTTTCCTAGACACCCATCAACATGGGTCTAACTCCAGCCGTTTGGGCGATACAGGCCGTCAAAGTTTTGACATTAAAAAAAAACTTTTTTTGGCATCCCGTGGTCCAACCCCTAGGGATGCACTACCTTCCGTTTAAAAGGTATTTTGCTTGGATATAGATAGATAGATAGATAGACAGATAGATAGATAGATTGTGGATATATAGATCGATAGATATCTCAAAAGGAAAAAATGGAACCCTAATAGGATCACTTGTGTGGCTGTCTGTCTGTCCGTCGGTTACAGCCGATTTACTCTGGCACACATACTTTCAAGAATTTTCATGTCCACTATATTAAATTGCAAAATCGATGCCATTTTCATAATAAACGTCCCAACAAACCATAAAAACGACACCCATATTGATATTTACACATTTCAACATTTAAACCCTATCGCACCCCAACAGGGGATGATGGTATTTCACGTCCACTACGTTGTATTTTAAAATCGTAGTCGTTTTCATGATCAGCGACCCGATAAACCATACAAACGATACCCATGTTGATTTTCAGAATTTGTTACCCCATTTCCCCCTTTTAGGGGTTGAATTTTGAAAAAACCTGAAACACGTATTTACTCATTTATTGATAATAATATATAATAATAATAATAACGTTTATTTCGGATATTGTATCCATATTGTTAGTAACAGTTTTACTTAATTGCTATTGTTAGTAACTATTATATTTACAAATTTTAATTTATTTCGCATTGGGTAGGATTGACAACTGCACCCAATGCATAATGAATGGGTTGTCAATCCTCATAAGATAAGAGTACTCCTGTGAAGTTTCGAATAAAATAGTTTAACTATTCTTGTTTCCCCATACAAACTTTGGACCCCCGTTTCACCCTTTTAGGGGGTGAATTTTGAAAAATCCTTTCTTAGTGCACCTTAAGACCTCTAAAGGAACCTACTTGCCAAATTTGGAATCTCTAGACCCAACGGTTTGGGCTGTGCGTTGATATGTCAGTCAGTCAGTCAGTCAGTCAGTCAGTCAGTCAGGTTCTTCTTTTATATATTTAGATGATGAAAACCATGTCCTAAATTAGCAAATATTCTCTGAAATAATAAAATCTTTTAGAAATTAATCTATGGGAATTTGTTGGATACCTAATAGTCACTAAAAAAATATTGTAGCTGCTTAAAGTAAATTACCATTTTAACCAAACTTTCCGTGAAGCTGATTTCTTGAAACATGCAACACAATTTGGGATTTTGGCCTTATATCTTTTTTAATCCTAACTTTTACAATTTGAATTTGTGTTAAGGTTTACAGCTGACTATATTGTCTCTTAGACAAATTATATTAGAAAACAAAAACATGGCCTTGGTAATTTTTGGGTGACAAATTTTACAGCACCGTCAATATGATCAAATAATGCCCAATGGATGTCTTAGAAGCATGTTTTATTTTCTATCGAGTTTTTAAATTCAAAGACTTATTGCTTACATTAAAAAAAAATGTTTTCATTTTCTATCTCAAGCATCAAGATCAAACTTTCATCACATTTTCATCCATATCAATGGAAAATCATAAACAAAAAAACATTTGCTCGCTCAAAAGTTCATTTTTTACGATAACAATCAATTTTTTTATTGTAGTTTGAAACCTACTCTATCCTATGGATATATAGCTCAGTATGCAGGTATTTTTGCCCTACAAAAGGTGGTGTAGAAAATGTTTTAATTTATATTGCTTAAGTATAGGCTAGTCATGAAAAATGTAAGTTTTAGACCTCGAGGGGTGATCAGGTTAGCCGCCATCTTGAATTGAAGGGGCGAAAATTCGTTTTTTTTTACATAATGCTTCAACAGTTGACTTTATGTCAAAAATGCCTATGAGAAGAATAAAGACAACAAAATTTTGATAATTTTTTGTATTTGTATTTATTCTGTACGACTTATAGATACAAAGTTACAAGCGAGAGAAAATTTTATATTTACAAAAAATCATCTTATATTGTAAAGAATGAATTGCAGCGTTCAGACTCAGGGCGGCTGGACAGTGGAAAAGCGATGACAGGGCACCACACACGCGCATTCTTGAGTTGGCCGTGTCCCACCAACCTATGATGGACGCGCCGTGTGACAGAATACCTAAAAATCATGTCATGTCTTTAAGTACAACGTCCAACTATTTGAGGAAACAGCAGATCACTCTAATATCCATGAGGTAAGGATATACACGGATGGATCCAAAACAAAGGTGGGTACTGGGGCCGGAGCGTACTCAGCTGAACTCAACATTCACAGGTCAACAGCCTTGGGTAAGCACAACACGATTTTCCAAGCCGAATGCGTAGGAATTATCCTGGCCACAAGCGCGGTGCTCAGAAGGGAAGTTAAAGGCCTCAACATTCGTATACTTTCTGACAGGACGGCGGTACTACAAGCCCTAAGCAAGACTATTGTTAACTCTGGGCTAATACTACAGTGTCTAAATCAACTGGAAGAGGTAAGTCGACACAATAAAGTCACCTTCCAGTGGATAAAAGGACACAGCGGATCGCTGGGCAATGATGCGGCAGATGAACTGGCAAAGGAAGGTGCAAAAATGGAACCGGTAGGTGCTGAGCCATTGGTTCCCTTGCCCTTTAACCAGATACGAACCTGGCTGCGTGAGAGAACCAGCTCTCGACATGCTGAGCGATGGGCAAGCATGACAACTTGTAGACAGACGAAAGCGGTTCTACCCACCGTGGACCGTCGCCTGACAAAGAAACTACTTCGTCTCAATAGACTGAACCTTCGCATGATGGTAGGGCTAATTACGGGACATAGTAACCTCAACAGACATTTCTATAATATAGGTCTGACGGACAGTCCTCTATGCAGAGCTTGTATGGAGACCAAAGAAACGCCGACCCATGGTTGCGAGATACGAGTATTATCTTTAAAAGTGCTTCCAGTGCTGCGTTTTCAGTTGTTGTTACAGGAGTAAGTCCATTGTGGATGTCATATCTCCAGCCCCATTCTTCTGGATTTTTTTAAATTCCGTACCATGTTTGGACTTGGTGATATGTTCTAAAAGCATAATATCGTGCAGCGTCTTTTGTTGGTGGCAAAGAATTTACTTTTTATTGATGATTTCACGAATCTTTGATATCGGATTTCTTCTAAGGATTCCTTTTCCATATCGCCACCATACAAAGTAACTAGAAAGCGTGCTCCAGCGTCTGCAATTGCTTCTGGTTGTGCAGTTTCAGTTTTGAAAATGCTAATGATCTCATTAAGTTGTCTGTTCTTTTCGACAAGAGAAAAAAAAAAAATTCCCTTGATTGAAGAGAGATGATGTGGTATCGCAGCCACTAAACGCATGGAGAAAGAGTATGTTGGCTGTAGCTTCTTTGTATTTAAAACTATTAGCGGAATAAAATCTTTCAGCCGTTTTGCGTTTACCTGGTTTTCGCAGGAATATATTGCTTTGGGATGGAGACAGCGCGGTCAGCAAAACCAGAAGATCCACGTCTTCACCAACAACAAAAACATTTTTAAATGTTGTACACAACGAAATTGCTGTATTGACAATTAACAAGTCAGCGTCTTCTTCAGTTTGTTTAACTTCAATTGCAGCTTGCTCCATTTTTTGTTTCAGTATTGATATAAGAAGACTTTTGTTGTTATTATTGGCCAGGAATCTTTCTTGTGATACTTGAGCTGCCATTGTTTCATCAAAACGTACATCCACTGACATCTGTTTCTTTGATCGGCGAAGTCTTTCCGCAGACTTGGTGTTTTTCTTTGCGCCATCGGATGGATATCCAACAAAAACTACGATGGCATTTGAACCATAATGGTTTCGTACATATTGAACATATCTTTCACATATAACTTCAAACTGATCATTCACATTCCATACTACTTTATGTAATTGATATCCTACATCTACAACGTTTTTGAAGTTCAAAAGTTTCTGAGAGTTGTGTGAAAGCAACATACAACGATGATTTCATACCTTTGCGCAATCCTTCTGCTGAGAATAACGATAAGGGAAATGGCGCAAGCTCGAATTTAAGGTAGTCCTTTACCTTTACCGTTTGAACTTGATTCATTAAAAATTTTGGTATGTATTTGCCATGTTCGACATCAGCTCTATACCCTTTTCTCTGGCTACATAACAATTTATCTGATCGTTCCCAATAACTCCGGTACTAATAGAAAAGAGTGAACCTCACACACCAGTATTAGCAAAATCAAACTTAATATTAAAAGAGGATGGCGAGAGCGCGTCATACTATCGTCTCGCTCTCTCTACAAGTCAAAGACAGCGGAACGACAACATCGCGGCGTGATATTTACTAGCGAGGTCAAACTGGAGTTGTATATTTTTTTGTAAATTTTATATTTCCACCCCTTGTAACTTTTTATCTATACGACGTACAGAATAAATACAAATACAAAAAATGATCAAAATTTTATTGTCTTTATTCTACTCATAGACATTTTTGATATAAAGTCAACTGTTGAAGCATTATGTAAAAAAAAACGAATCTTCGCCCCTTCAATTCAAGATGGCGGCTAAGCTGATCACCCCTCGAGGTCTAAAACTTACATTTTTCATGACTAGCCTATACTTAAGCAATACAAATTAAAACATTTTCTACACCACCTTTTGTAGGGCAAAGCCTCTTTTTTGTCCCCACTGATTGAATTAATAGATCAATGTTCCTTGGAACCTTGCAACTCTCCTTAAAAGCAGTGACAGAACTTTAAAGTCAGGACTAGTACCTGATATTGAACTTGATACTGTTTCACGGGAAACCTCAATCTACCAATGGCAAAGTAGAGTAAATACTTTGCCATGAATTACAATTTAATCTTGCAAATAAAGTCATTTTAGATCTTTGAGTGTTAACATGTTTGTTTGGCTTCGGTTGGAAATAGGTCTCTCCTTTTATGTATCAACGAAAACTGATGATCAGACTTATAATTTGGGTAAAACTGTAATTTTATTTCAGCCAACTTCTCAAAGATCCCAAAGTGCTGTTTGCAGGCTACAAGCTGCCTCATCCGCTGGAGCATAAGTTTGTGCTCCGTATACAGACCACATCTGACTACACACCGCAAGAGGCATTCATGAATGCCATCACTGACCTCACATCTGAGCTGTCTTTATTTGAGGAAAGATTTAAAGTGAGATTTTATTCAGTATACTTGTGAGATTTTTGAGTTCCAATTCGCTAGATAGTGATAGTTTTTATTAGATATTATAAAACACTTGAAAGGTTGAAGTTTGCTTAGGTGCGGTTGGGCCATAAATATCATAATAAAATTATTCTAAGTTGGGCTCATACAAAACTAGGAAAATTACGCCTAGGCGCTCAGTGCAGTTTGACCTTTATATTCTCTAATTAAAATGAATTAATTTTTGTTTCAGGAAGCAATCAAGGAAAAGAAGGAAGGTTTAGACTAAGAATTCATTTGGTACTTAATTAAAATTATTTAAGAATTCCATTTTTTACTGTAAATACAATTTCAAAATAAAGGATGAAGTGAAAAAGTTAAAATTCATACTTGTATTTATTGCTTATAAAAATTATGTAGATGTTCATTAATTAATTTTTGCAGACAATAAAATAAGGTAAAAGTTCTTACTCTGTGTAGGCGTTAGAGAATATTCTAAAACATGATATTTATTAATTTGATTATTAAAATGTGCAGTTAATTATTCATTCTCAATATGCATTATAACTTAGACAATGCAAATGAAAATTCAACCCATTCACCAGAATTTTCGAACCAAATCTGAATGTATAGCAACTAAACAATTCCGATTATTAATTTTGGAAAAATAAATGTTGCATTACAAACAGACGAAGTCCGTATAATAAATCATTACAATATAACATGCAGTTTTACTAACAAAGTATAAATTAAAAACTGAGTGAATCTTATGTACAAACAAATTACCTAGCTACATTAAAATTAACAAACACAATTGGTAAACAATAAATAATACCAAACTTAGAAACAAGTAACAACAACAAGGTAACATTAGCCTAGTATTTGTTATTTAGTTATTAAATAGCTGTTTAAAACGTTTCCTCTTCATCACAGTTCTCAGTTGAATGTCCAAATACTGAAACAAAAACGGAATAATTATTAGATACCAGTAGAAGTAACCACAACGGGTACAGCATGGTAAAACCGTACACAGGACCAATCAAACGAATGCCCCCTGGAGGAAAATACGTATTGAAGATAGCAAATTTTACTTTATTTTATTTTTTATATTAAAAACAACTGCATTCAAAGAATTTTGAAAAATTATCTGCCTGAACCGGATAAATATGTAAAAAGAAACACCTCTTTTTATGATACCAATCGAAAGGGTCAATCAAGAACCAAATTCTTCTAGGTAACATAATATCCTAAATTAAAGACCATGAAATTGCGCGATATTAATGTAGTAATTGAGAGATTGAAGGCATCTAATCACCCGAAGTGGTACTGTGGTACTTATTGTACCTGTAGTGTGCGCTCAGGAAAGATTTCCCGCGCGAATTTTATTTTTATCACTGTCACTCCAAGCGAAAAAACGCGCAGTACGAGAGGGACGGATTCAGGGCGAAAGGTAAAAAAAGTTGGTTATATATTTTTATAAAAAAAATAAATAAACTAGCTAGCAAAATTTCCAAAATCAAGTATGTAGATATTGTTGAAACCCATCTAATAAAATAAGTTTGAGTTCTATACATGGTTTCTATTCGTTAAAAGAGGAGAAAAAGTGTGTTTGAAGACCTCATTTCAACAATTTATTTCTATCGAGGGAAGTTTATCCAAACATGTTCTCCAAAAACAAAACCCTAGATTATATAGTCAAAATGCATATACCAGAAATTGATTACAATTTCATGAAATACACAGAAAAGAAACACCTTTATTTTTTTTACATATAGCTTTAAGTCATTTTGGTTATTGTGGAACTTCGATGGTGGCGCGAGGTCTATATAGGTAGGTACTACGTTTAACGAGACCATGCAAAGCGAGTCATTCCCCAGACTGACACCTGCCGCCGCGTCAAAGGAAATACCGCCGTCAAGACTCTCGACACAAAAGAAACCGCCGGCCTCTGACGGCTCGTGACTAGGGTTTGCACTATTCGTTTAATTTTACTATTCGAATAAAATGAATACTTCTAGAGCCAAATATTCGAATATTCGGATATTCGAATATTTTTAAACATTGATTGAAAACAATACAATATCAATTCAAAACAAACAAAAGCAGCTAGACTGTGGTTTGGTTTGATTGCTGCATAATTTTATTCAAATAAAATCAAGTATTTTAATTATTTTTCTTGTTTGTGTTAACACAAGTTAACACAACACAGATGCGTGCGCGCTGTCGCTGGCCGCGTGACTGACTGAGTGAACGAACGAACGAGGCTGAACGAGTAAATGAACACAAGGTGGGGTGGGACTCAGGGGCAGAGTAAGAATAAGACCAAAAACAAAAACTTTATTATTATTCAACTATTCGAATAATTTAAATGAATTATTCGAATTTGAAATTGGAGCGGATATTCGAATAAAATGAATATTCGAATATTCGAATTGCAAACCCTACTCGTGACCTGACATCGTACCATGATAATCATGTGTAGTTGCATTTTATACCAGAAGTCATGCATGTCGGAGTAATCGTTTTCTAAAATTAAGTACCATAATACTGAGGGGTGAATGGGTCCGCTTTGCATCGTCTCGCTGAATACACCTCACCTTCACAAATATCGCAGTACGGTCGGGGCGGGGGCGGCGGCTTGCGTAGCCCGACCGCGGAGGGCGGGGGCTCGTCGCCTGCGCCGGCGCATTGCTTGGGGCAGTCCTCTGTGTCGTGCGCGTCGAACACGTCGCAAATGTCACAGAAGAGCCGTGGCGCGATCGCACGCGTCTTGCGGCCGTTACTGCTGGGGATGTTAATAAAACGATTTGCAAGTGCTAAATGGTAAAGTCATGGTAAATCTAACTTGATTTAGGTACTTTTTTCATTTAAATACAATTTTGTACATTTACGCACATATTCAATAACACATTTTATCTTAGAGAATTACTTCCCAGACAATCTTTGGGTGGAAAGAAAATATATATTAAGGGCGCACCGAGCGATTGCTATTGTCTCTGTCTTTTTCTTTACATTTAAAGAGTAAAGAAAATAACCAAACTTTTGCAGTTTTTCAATGTTTTTGGTTGTTCTATCATCATATTGTTCTAAAATAAAAAACTATCATGTATAAACGCTCCAGTCATCTATGAACTTTATTTTAGTAAATAAATCATGATATCAAATTACTTATTTATATAAAAAAGTAGGGAAATAGAGGAAAAAATTACTCGACGAGAGGTAACTTTGCGAATTTATTCTATCAAGCCAACTTTATCAAATCGTGCTTCCATCGTGTATACAGTCTAGTATACATACCCAATAATACCAATATATTTTTCTAAATTTAAATTTAATTGTTTACTACTTCAAATTAAGGGTTATAAATATGTGTTTGTGTGTGTAAAAAGCTTGGTGCGCTCTTAACAGAATCAAATTAATTTTAGGAGGGTTAAATATTTGACAGGACTAAACATAAAGTGTTTTGTCCTTTTCTTTCTGTATCAAAATTACAAGGATAGAACGCATAAATCAAGTTAGTACTGTCAAATATTAACACCGAATCGACACCAATGTAAATGCTAACAACATTGTAAAATAACATACTTACATTAGTACATTACGATACGAGAGCGATGAAACGTTTTCTGACGAGTGTGAGTTTGCGGCACGAGCCGAAGGCGAGTGCTGCAATCACACGAGTCGAGAAAAAGTTTCTCGCACGAGTTTCGTATAATTTTTTATAGCACAAGTGCGGAAAATGCCGAGGTCATTTTACGCACGGTGTGCTATAAAAATATTTTCAATACAATTGAAATAAATTCTTACTTTAATAATAATAGAGGCAGGATATTTGGATGTAATTCTATTTTGACGCGTATTCTATAAAGCCAATAAGTGGAGAAAAAGTGGTTTACTTTGATCAGGTCTACCTCTGAATTCGACTTTATGCGGTGTTTAGATTTAGTTTTTGGTTATAGATTCGCACGATGCTTTGATGCGACCAAAACGCAACACGGCCCGTCAAGAAAATTGAGCGACGCCAATAAAAAAATTACAATATTATTTTTTTTATAAAATTTTACTCCTCCCGCACTGCACCACTACCTAGGAACAACTTGAGTTCTATAGCAGGAAAAACAAAAATAAAGAGCCACGGAACTATACAACACAGTAGACCTAATTGAATATTACATAATTTACGTATCATGACGTCATAGTCATGCCGGGACGGCAGCATGGTTTTGTCATGAAGTTGGTGACAAGCCACGGCTGAAGCCTACCACCAATTATATCATTAGGTAGTAGGTAACCTAATAGGTACTCACAATAGATTGGTCTCCGGTTGCGTCGCGCCACCTTCCAGCGCGTGGACTCGCGCCATTAGCTGCTCATTCTTGCGCTGCATGTCCACTATCACAGAGTTGAGGAACGACACTTGGCCGTCCAGCTCGGATTCTGTGATCCTGACACACAAGTTTTATTAGTAATATGAAAACGGAATGGGCACCCCTTAACACAATGGAGGAAAAAAATATACACTCACGCAATATTGCAATTTTATTTAGTTGTAATTAGCAACGCTTTTATTGATTTTTAAAATCATAAAAGTTTACATTTACCTATTGATTTTGAACTGAATATTTTATGAAAAAATGTACATACTCACTTTTCTACTAAAATCAGCCCTAGGGGGTTTGGACTTGGTTTGGCCTATAAACGCCCATGCATTTTATCGCAAAACAATTTGATAGTTATTAATAAAACCTGAGGGGTTTTTGTGATCCATTTAATAGTACACTATTTTGTTGTGAATAAATAAAATGAAAAAACTCACTTTTGTGAGTTCTCATCTCCTCTGGCCATCGCGCTGTTGTCGTTCTTATCCTTGACGAAACCTTCTTTGGGTTTCGTTGCTAACTCTTTCTGTAGCAACACTTTTTCTCTTTCTACTATTTCTACTTTGGCTCTGTAGTTCTGTAAATTAAAACGTCAAAATATTAGTAGCTCTTAAAAACAAGTTAAGTGTATTAAATCCCTTGACCGTTATTCGAAGCTTAATAGATTGAGATAGGCACTTCTAGTTTCCCGCGCTATTTCCGTTTCCGTTTTACCCAAGAAGTTTCGTCATGGTATCATGACGGTATCATGATGGTATCATGTCTGGTTTTTACCCCTTCCTCCACGAGGCAGAGGCGCGTAAGAAAACGTTCGCGCCTTGTACTTCATTGGCGTCTTGTTTCCCGCTACGAAAGGTTGTGCCTGAGCCTCAACCAATGCCGGTATTTTAAAAATTCCGTTTTGAAATAATTATTTCCATTTATATAATTTCACTATCCGGTGATTTTTCTAACAAGGATTTATATGGTAAGATTCAACTAAATTGTAAGTACACTATTTTATTTCTTCTTGGTATTCCGTACCCTATATAATTATTAAATAACGGTTTTTCCGTTTGTGCTTTAGAGTAGATCAGATTTTAATATCTGTTAACGGGAAGAAGTGTAAGTGTAAAATAATAAGATTTTAGTATTTACCTACCCAAATTTACGCAATTTATAGAACAATGGATCCTAATGACGACGAAGCGCCACCAGCATGTGGGCAGGCCCCTATCCCACATCGTGCAAGGGTCTCGCAGACCCTGTTGCCACCATGTGGGCAGGTCCCATTGCCACCACGTGCGCAGGCCCCATTGCCACCACGTGCGCAGGCCTCGCCATCACACGCGCTGCACCCATCGCCGCCGTCACCGAGGCCTGTAGCGCCGTCAACTCCGCCTCGCAGGCGGAGGAGAAGGTCGACTTCGAGTTCCTTGAGCAGCAGCAGCAGTACCAGCTCATCGACTTCGAGCTCTTCATCGGGTTCAGCTCGTCGCCACAAGCGCTCTCGCCGCAGACGCAACAAAAGAAGGGGGGGCAAACGAAGGCGCCACGATGATCAAAGGTTAGAGGAGCTGACCAGACAGGTACGTGAATTGCGCAGTCATTTGTCCAATAACGCTCATGCACAGAGTCCTCTTGTCAACATTGAGGATGATTTTTCGGTTGATCCAAACGTCAGTGGCGAGCTTTATGAGGATGTACCCGATAATGTAAACAAAGTGGAGGCTGTCATTAATTTTGACATAGAGATAAAGTTAAAGGAACCTACCGTTCCCAAAGCGCCAGAGAAGTTTGTTAAATCCTTAAATGATATACAGCGTTTTAATACGGAGGAATGGTGCGAAGTTCGTTATGCCGAAACTCAAAAACTTTATAACCTTACTCCAGGATTTGTCGGGTTAGAAATGAATGATGAGGTGAAGGCGTATGATACCTTGCGGAATTTGGCGTACGCAGATAAGACATTTGCATCCCTGACTTTTTGTGCTTTAAAACAAAGAGAAGCTGTACAAAATAGCCTCCATAGTCTTCTAACATGGTTTCGTGATAGTGACAACCCGAGTTATGAAAATCTCAATGAAAAAATCAATGAACTGTTCATTCAAGGAGAATTTCATAAAGTGTCAGGGGACCTGATGCAAATTATTTGCGGTCACCGAGCTGAGATTATTCAAATGAGAAGAGATGGCATAATGAGCTTTGTACGTGACCCCCTTGTCAAATCTGCTTTGCGAAAAATACCACCGACTTGCCAAAATGTATTCAATGCAGAAAGTTTCACAACTTCGCTTGAGAAAGCTGGTGGAGTAAGAAAAGCTTTCTGGCCAATTAAATCAAGCAGCTCCGCTCCGCTAGCAGGAACAAGTAAGGCTAGAGATCAGAACCCTTCGCAAGGGTCCGCGCCATATAAAGGTCCCTCGCAGGGTACCAAAAGTTTTGGCTTGAATGATAAAGTACCCTCGCAGGGTAGTAACTTTTATCGTCCTTCGCAAGGACGCCAGATTAGTGACCGTCGTGGAGGTGGTCCTTATAATAACAATTTTCGGTCCCAAGGTACACAACAAAATAGAAAACCGAAGTATCAAAACAAATATGGCCGTAAGCGCGCCGGCTCACCCTCCGCTGGCAACCACGGGGGCAAAAAGAAAAGGTATTGACTCTGTCCAGTTCCGAGCGGGTCAGTTAGCACATTATTACCGCCAGTGGGAAAGACTAGGAGCTCCACTATATCTGCTTCGAATTATAAAAGGTTATCGCATACCCTTTGTCCAAAAACCACCATTAGTAATGCCGAGCCTGAAACGGACGGGTTTCGATACTCCTGTGTCGGAAAACATGACCAAAGCTATAGAGCAGATGAAGAGCCAGGGTGTGCTCGAACCAGTACAGCTATCACCAAGCTTTATATCAAAGATCTTTCTCATTCCAAAAAGCGACGGCTCTGTACGTCCAATTTTCAATCTAAAGGCTCTCAACAAGTATGTGCTAACAGACCCTTTCAATTTAATAAATGTTTACCAAGTACCGGATTTTCTTCAACCTCAGGACTGGTTGTGCAAGGTGGATATTTCCCAAGCCTACTTTCATTTGGCAGTAGCAGAGAGCCACAGACGCTTTCTAAGACTAATTTACAAAGGGGAAATCTTGGAAATGACATGCCTACCTTTCGGTCTCAGCACGGCACCAAAAACCTTCGCCTCGCTGACCAATTGGATGGGTGGTGAATCTCAAAAAGACACAAACGACCCCGCAAAAGAGTTTAGTGTATTTGGGCGTGCAATGGGACCCCTGGGCAAACAAAAAGTCTCTTCCTCAAGAGAAAGTAACAGCACTTCGTACCAAAGTGTCAAAAATACTGCAGCTAAACAAAATTACCATTCATGTCCTCCGCAGCTTAGTGGGCTTCTTCAATTTTGCAAGTTTTGTTGTCCCGAGAGGCAGACTGAACCACCGAGCACTGTTACTATTCCTGAACTCGATACTCAAAGATCAATCTACAAAACTCCATCATCAAGGAATCTACAATGGTGGTTAGACAATTGCCACTATCCTTCAGTAATCCATGCTGCGCCTCCAACGCATTATTTGACGACAGACGCTTCAGACCATGCCTGGGGAGCCCAAATAGACAATACTCCTATGTCAGGAACGTGGACCTTATCGGAAGAACATTTGCATTGCAATATGAAGGAAATGCTAGCGGTGCTAAAGGTTTTAGAAGAGAGTTGTCTTTTCCTCCGACAGAGCACAGTTCTTGTACAAAGCGACAACAAAACCGTAGTCTCCTACCTACGGAACCAGGGGGGAACGAGATCTCTGCCATTACTGAAACTCACTCACGATGTGTTTCAAATATTGGATCAATACCAGATTCAATTAACTCCATTCCATCTTCCTGGCAAATACAATTGCCATGCCGATCATCTCTCGCGAAACCTACGACCCCCAGAATGGCATCTGTTACCCCCGTGCACAGAGATGTTATTTGCGAAGTTCGGTGTTCCCCTCATAGACCTGTTTGCTTCAAAGACAGCACATGTAGTAGAGAATTATGTGACACTAGACTTACACGATCAACAAGCAATGTTTCACGATGCCTTCTCCCTAACGTGGAATTTTCATCTGGCATGGATGTTTCCACCACCATACCTAATACCCAGAGTGTTAGCTCATCTGAACCAGGCTCAAGGAATTTATTTGCTGGTGGTACCTCGCTGGGAACGGGTGTTTTGGCGAGCAGACCTGAAAGCCAGGGCGTTAGCAGCCCCGTTCTCGATTTACAATCTCGAGCGTCATCTGATAGACACCTCGACAGGGCTAGCTCCGCGAGACGTTCGCAACATGACTCTGGAGGTGTGGACCTGTGGGGGTGGTCAAACAACATCACGGGGTGGAACGAGGAACAAATTAAATTGCTAAAAGATTCCTGGCGCCCATCTACTATTAAATAAAACGTACAAAGTAGCATGGGCTCGATGGTCAGAATGGTCGCAGAGTCACGAAGTAGATCCTTTGAAACCCACAGGGTCAGTTGTTGCAAAATATTTAGCTGATTTGCATCTTGTTTACAACTTGTCGTATAATACAATTTTATTGCACAAATCAGTCGTTTCTACCTTATGCGATGCAGATATTTCTGGTCAAATAAGTTCGCATACATTAGTTAAACACGTTTTAAAGTCCATTGCCTTAAAGAAACCAATGACCCGTAAGCTTCCTGTTTGGAATATAGATACAGTTGTGTCGTATCTTCGCAACATGTCCCCTGAGGCAGATATTAGCGAATTCTTAGCTTCCAGAACAACTGCTATGTTATTGTTACTTTGTTCTGGTAGGCGTGTTCACGACTTGACCCTTCTACACATTGATGCCGAGCATTATATTGAAAATTCTTCCAGTGTAATCTTTTGGCCAGTTTTTGGATCTAAGACCGACTCAGCTGACCATAGACAATCGGGATGGAAATTGTCCACTAATATAGCAGATAAAAATCTTGATCCTGTTTATTGGATCAAGCGAACTGTACATCTATTAAAAGAGAGACGTGATTTGGCGGCATGCACTAATTTGTTTGTTAGTATTAGAGGTCCCCCAAAGGCGGCCTCTAGAACAATAATAGCTGGCTGGGTCAAAACAATCCTGAGAGAGGCCGGTGTTGTTGCAACACCTGGGAGCGTACGCTCGGCTGTGGCTTCTAAAAATTGGTTTGACAATGTCCCTCTTGATGATATATTATCCAGAGGGAACTGGAGGTCTAGTGTTACATTTAATCGTTTTTATAGACGGCAAGTCATGCCAATTGTATCAAATAATAGTATCACTAACTTATTTGATCCTATACAGTAATTATATTTAGTTTATAAAAATGTGCTCCTCATAATTATATTTACAATTAATATGTTGATTTCGAAGACTGACCTCTGTGAAATCCTTACTTAATTTCAGAACCTATGTTACCGAAATTATATTTAGTTGAACATTGATGTGCCTTTGTTGATTATGTAAACTTGTGTTCGCCTATTTAAAATTAATGTTTGTGAATACATATGATCTTTTGCTCATCAAATATGTACATTGTCATTTTTCTTTAGTACAAACACCTACAATTTCAGGCCGATATACTTTTTTCTATCAGTCCTATTCATACATGCGTAACTTCACATTGGCATCCTCCTCCACCAGGCGATAACAAACACGTCTCAATCTATTAAGCTTCGAATAACGGTCAAGGGATTTAATAGAAGCGTTTTACCTACCAATAAAACGCTTATTAAATTACTTACCTTATTCGAAGCTTAATAGTATAATTTCTGCCTGTTGGTTTTTCGACGCAATGAAGTACAAGGCGCGAACGTTTTCTTACGCGCCTCTGCCTCGTGGAGGAAGGGGTAAAAACCAGACATGATACCATCATGATACCGTCATGATACCATGACGAAACTTCTTGGGTAAAACGGAAACGGAAATAGCGCGGGAAACTAGAAGTGCCTATCTCAATCTATTAAGCTTCGAATAAGGTAAGTAATTTAATAAGCGTTTTATTGGTAGGTAAAACGCTTCTATTATGTATGTGGTAAAATACCTTTACATCTTCTTGTAATCGGGCTATGGAGTCATCCCTCTGTTTCAAATCTTTTATTTTGTGCTCTACATCAGACTTTAACTTAGTTATTGTAGTTTCACAATTAGCTATCGCTTCTGTACTAGATTTACGTAAGGCTTGCATTTCTAATGTCAATTTCTCCAATTTATCATCTTTTTCTACATTAGTGTTTTGTTGAACTGTAAATAGTTCTAATTTATTAGTCAACTCAACTATATTTTTCTCAGCGTCAGTAAGTTTCAGTTTTAATTGACTTTGTTTTTCAATTTCATTGCTTAGTTTATCTTTTGATTCTTGAAGTTGTTTTTCATACTCTCCTAGTCTCCCTTGGAGTTCGTGTTTGATTTTTTTACTATCTTTCTTTAGTTCATCATACTGTAGCTGCAGTTGCTTATTCAAGTCTTCGTAGTTAGATTTCTGGCCGTCATTTATGCTAGTTAGCTGTTTAATATCACTTTCAGATTTTGCTAGCAGTCCTTGAAGCTCAGTTACTTTTTCTATATTTTGCTGCAATTTTTCAAGCTGTTTATCCTTCTCCACTATTTGAGATTGCAATAATTTACATGTATCACTTAGAGATTCAGTCTCTATTTTATATTTATTTAGCTGAGCATTTTCATCTTGTAATTGCATGATTTTTTGCTGTGTTTCATCCGCTCCTATGTGCAGTGCATCATTTAACGTCCCTAGTTCTCTTTCTTTTTGTTCTATCGCACTATTTTTCTCACAAAGTTCTTGTTTAAGGTTAGAAACTTTTTCTTCTAAAACTTTGACTTTATTTGTGTCTGTTTCCCATTTATCATTTGTTGACTTCAAGGATGTTGCCATATTTTCTATGGACTGCTTAAGTTCAGTATTCTGCCGTGTGGTTTCGTCTAGTTTAGTAACAGTCGTTTTAAGATCCCGTTCCATTTCAGAAGCCCGTACTACTGCACTTTCAAATCTACCTTCTAATGTTGAACTGTTGTCTTTTATAGCACTGAAGTCTTTTTTCCACTGATCTAACTCCTCCTGAGACCTCTTCAGTAGGGATTCTTGGGCAGAAGAATGAACTTCGAGACTCTCATATTGTTGTTTTAATGAAGAGGTTTCTAAAATGGTATTATTTAGTTTTTCTTCGATTTGTTTCTTAACTTCTAAAGCGTTATTGAGCTCCTCATTGATTTGTGTTAATTGTCGATCTTTTTCGCTAACTACTTCAACATTTGACTTTAGATCTACTTGCAACATATCTAACTTAAGTGTTAGTTCTTTTACAATGATTTCTTTTTCTTGTAGCAATTCCTTTAGTCTATTTTCTTCAGCTATTTTATTACTTGTTTCGTCGCTGACTGTAGTAAGTTGCGATTGGATTTGAGATATTTCTTTCTCATATTGGCTCTTTTGATTATTTAATTTTGCTGTCATGTCGTTAATGACCTTTTGTAACGCGTCTTCGTGTTTCCTGGCTTCTTCCAGTTTGTTATTCAGGTCATTTTGTGCTTCAATCAATTGGTCAACCTTTTCCATTAATTTGATTTCCGATGTAGCACCCTCCGCCTTTAACAAAGATACCTCTTCTTTGTATTTTTCAATATCATTTTCCATTTGTTTACGTATACTTGCATACTCTGTATTGAGCTCGGTTTCTTTTGTTTTTAGTGCCTCAATTTCTTTCTTGAAGTTTGAATTTTCATCAATTACTTTATCGGCATTCATTTCCTGCTCTTTAATACGATTTCTGAGCTCATTTATTTGTGTTTCGCATTCCTTTATTTTGTTTTCTGTCGCATTAAGTTTTTCTATACTTTCATCTGCGGATCTTACAAGCTGCCCACGCTCTAAAGAGTAATCTTCTTGGAGTTTGAAGATTTTCTGTTTCAGTTCTTGTTCGGTTCTGCCATGATTATTGACAGTCTCTCTATGCTTATCTTTGAGTTCCTGTAGCTCTTTTTCAGTTTCCTTTAAATGTTGAGATAATTTGTTGAATTCTTCATTGGAATCAGTTGCTTGACCAGTCAGATTCATGTATTCATTTTCGATCTTATCTTTGGCTTTCTGGAGTTCTGCACATTTTTCTCTGGTACTATCTAGCTGCCGTTTATGTTCACCAATTTCTAACTCCATTGCAGATATTTTGGCCTTTAAATCATTATTAGCATGGGTTAGCTGGGAAATAGACTTTTTAAGCTGTTCATTTTCATCTTTTAGTGCTTTCAACTCGTCAGCGTTTACCGTAAATTGAGAATTTAGTGTCTCAAACTCGATTTTGCTTTGATCTAGAGCGTGTTTGTTTCCTTCAATTTCTTTTATTAGCTCTTCTATTTTCGTGTTGCGATCATCTATTTCTTTTTTGTGTTCTTCTGCTATTTTACTGTGTTTGATGTTGAAGTTTGCTGTTTCTTGTTCGTAGTCATCTTTAAGTTTTATTATCTCTTTATCTCTTTCGTGTATAGTTTGTTTGTATTCACTAATCAGTTTTTCTGAGGAAGACGTCGTGGAACTGGATTCGTTAAATAACCGCTCGTAATCTTTGGTTTTAGCGGAAAGACATTGTTGCAAATCTACTATCTCTAATTTAGTCTTATCATTTTGTTGTGATACTTCGTTTAATAAACTTTCGTATTCATTAACTTTGGCTGTATACTCTTCTCTAACACGACAAATTTCTTCTTGTAAATTCTTGTAAGTGCTTTCTTGTTTTTTGTGTGAGTCAGTCATTTGTTCTAAATCTAAAACTTTGGCACTGAGTTCCATTTTTAGTTTTGTTATTTCCTTATTAAGATTCAGTTCGTGCTCCTTGGTTGCTCCCATCACTGAAAAAAAGAGAGAATTGTTTTAAACCACCATTTTAACATCATTATTAACAAAATGAAAATGATGTAGGTACAAACCTTTATTCAACTCATGCGTTTTATCATCAACGACCGCCTGCAGCTGCGTCAACTTGGTATTGAGGTCTATCACAGTTTGACTGTTCTCTTTGTTCAATCTTTCCAAGTTTTGCTTCTCCGCTTCCAGCTTCGCCTCAGCAATCTGCAGCTTCGACATCACAACCGATAGCTCTGTCTCAAATTCTGCTCTTTCTACTGTCAGTCTGCTGGTGGTTTCTACAATCAATCTCTCTTTCTCCGCAGTCACCTTGTGGAGATCATCAGTTATTTGCCTAATTTTCTTGTCACTCTCAAGTTCTTTCTCTTTCAGGAGTGCGTACGCTTCGTCCAGTAGGTTTTGGAGTTCTGTTGATAGAGCTGAAATTATAGTGAGCATATCATATTCAAAATAACATGTTACTCTACCTAACCCAATATAGCTTAAAAAGGGACGGGTACTTAATAAGAAACAAGGCATGCGTTCAGTTTTAGGAATCAGTCAGGTCGAAGTATCAGTTACCATATCACATTAGGATAAACTAACCTACGTAGCTGATGCACTGGCAAAGTTAAACATTATACAGCATCACAGAACTTGCTTACCCTGCGCAGCAACCAACTCCTCCCTATGCTGCTCTCCCAGGGCGCTCATCTCGGCGGATCGTTGCTCCTCTAATGCCTTCAGCGTGGTGGCGGTCGCGTCGGCTCTGGCTTGCTGAAGGGCGGCCTCGGCTTCGAGATCCCGGATACGCTTCTCGTGTTCTGCTTTCTGTTTCTGAAACACGGCAGATTGGAATAGTTAACAATTTTATTTTCTAATTGAAGAACCCATTCAACTTAACCATTGAACTTTAGCTGTTGATATCAAAGATTTCAAAAGTAAAGATAAGCCCTTACCGTACTATGACAGCACCAAAATGTTTCCACCTATAAATGGGTGACGCTCACACGTTTGGAATCAGTCCTCATCTGAACACAGTGATAGTTGGACGTCTTAAGTGCACTTAAGTTTAGAATTTTTACGACAAAAGGGTCTTTTAGAAGTCTGATCAGTTTGCTGACCGTAAGTAGACAGATTGGGCATTCATAAGTATGCGCGCATCAGCATTATGTCAACGCACACATTCAAAAACAATGCAGTAGATTTTAGGTGCCAGGGCTCATCTAAACTTTTGAAATCTTAGTTTGATATAAGAATGATTGAAATTTATTTTGGTTGAAGGTAAACGTGACTTTGCAAAATAGAAAGTTTATTATTGTTTTTTGGGATTGAAAGTTTAGCACAGTTTAAAGAGCAGAAGAAGGGTGTAGGAAACATATTGTCTTTTACTTACCTCCATCGCCTCTTTGTATTTCTGAAAGAGGAAATTCAATAGTTTTATTTATTGCGATCTCATTACCCTAACAATCATCTAAAACGAAACATTTCTATACATATGTATATGGTAAGTAAATGCGATCATATGTGTAAACATGTCATCGACAGTCTCAACAGATGAGTAGACTCACAAGGTCTGTCCGTTACGACTGGTGCGACAACGTTAACATAATAAGTTGCAACATAATAAGACAACATAAATTGCCGAAATTTTCTTACAGATTCATGAGTTCATAGTTCCTGTAATTCAATAGCTATTTCCATTATTTGTTTTTTGTTTGTAAGTTGATTTCAAAGTTTTACATCTACGTATTAAATTTTGTTTTTATTGTCGGTTTGATAACCAAACTTAAAATTTGAAAAACAGTTTCGTAATAATTTTTTACAGCTGCTACTTTTCAAAAATTAAATTAATGTTGCTGTTAGCTTATTGTTGTCTCATTCATACACAAAAGAAATGACATAATTTGGATTTGCCATTCCTAAAAATAATGCGCAAATGTTAGTACTAAAAATTGAGTTTCTTTCAAATTCTCTATAGAAAATGGCAATTTCATATGTAAAGACATAATATATCGCTGCTGCTACATAAATTTATAAAACGTTATTAAAATTTATTTCGGCCCTTGTGAGGCGTCAAAATTCAAAAACAAATTCAAATGTTTATTTTGTAAAGTAGGTATATATAATACACTTTTTACGAGTCAAATTTAATATTATAAAAATATATGTAATAAAATAATAAATGTACATGGACTAAAGTAAACGTTTATTTAATTTATGTAGCAATATATATACGATTAAAATGTATAATTAATTATACAAGGTGAAATCTAATCAACAGCCCGAGACCATACCGGAGACCCGGCCAGCGACCAGGAACAAGGTTCAATGATCACCGACCAAGCCCCCGTTCATCAGTTGAAACATTGTTCAAACGACATTTGTATTTTTTTACCTTATTTCACCTGGTCCTCTAAAAAGGCCGCTTTGGATGAATCACATAATGATTCCGTTCTAATGCCTTCTCTTTTGCACGCGTGAAAAACTCTGACTCCATCCCACTTTCAAATCATTTTATGATTCACCCAAGTCGGCCTTTTTAGATCCCCAGATCACGCCACAGTATGCTTTAAATAATGTAAAATTGTTACTAATTTTCTATTACTAATTTTACATTATTTAAAGCATATTGTGGCGTGATCAAAATGTAAATTTTGGACAACTCTTCTTACGTTTATTTATAGAAATTAAATTTATTTATTTAATATTTAATTATATTTATTTAAATAAAAATAATTATTTATATTTTCAACGTTATACGTAAACATAGGTAAATAAAATACTTAGTAATAGTCAGGTCGTATTAAGGCGATATGTAAAAGTTTTAGCGTCCCTGTTACTCCATATGCGAAAAAACCCTCAGTGCGAGAGGGACGGATTCGTGGAAAAATAGCAAAAAGTCGGTTTTTTATTAATATAAAATGTAATAAAGTTGCTATCAAAAGTGTTAAAACCCATCTAATAAAATATAATTGCTGTCCATAAGTCATTCTAAATTGCAAAACTAGGAGAATTGGTGTCGAAAAAGACCTCATTTCAATAAATATTTCTATGGAGCTGAATTTCTCCAATCGCGTTCCTGTTTTAACAGATCCCTAGAATAAGATTCCAAAAATATTATACTATTTTATCAAAATAATACATTATTTACTGAAGTAGATATGCAAGTTCTCAAAGTGTCGATTTTTTTCCGTAGCGCCTTAAGAAGTAGGCAGTAACATGATGAATTGATGACTCACATAGAAGTCCTCCTTATTGATATTCTCCTCCTCGTTCCTGAAGAGCAGATCCTCGACCTTCTGCCGCTCGTCGTCCAGCAGCTTGCTGAGCGCGTCCACCTGTTGCTTCAGCTTCTCATTCTCGCTGCTCGTCTGGTACATGGAACAGAATGCCTTGTCAAGGACACGGACGATAGTGTAGAATATAGAATATTACCGATGGCAACACTGTCATCGCTCTCTTGCATTTACGCCATCTTGTAGTCTCGTTGCGTGTCAAGAATAGTAGTTTATGCTACAAGGGCGAAAAGGAATAAATTATGAGGACGATTTAATTTATTGTAAACCGAGTAATTTATTGCTTTTACGCCCGTGTATCATACTACGTTTTTCAATGCATAGTGTGAGGAAATAAAACAAATGTAATCTTGTGAACTTGTGGGCCTTTACGAGCACTTGCGTTGAAAAATAAATTAATTATAAATCAATTATGTGCTTTAATTGTACATAAAGTGTCCGGGGTTTCGGTACCACTGAAGAAGGGAGTACCCGGAATAGAAGAGCTTTTATGACTAGATTGATGGATGTGGAAGACGCGAAAGAGGTGTGTCAGGATCGTAGCAGACGGAAATCTGTTTTCTCTGCCTGTCCCCTGGGAGACAGGCGCGATGAAGTATGTTTGTTAGTTTAAAACAGTACCTATGTACTTCGCGACGGCATAGTTTGACCAACATCAACATTATGAGTGCCTACTTTTCATCTCAGGGAAAGGGCAGTTCCCTAAGGATAACACGCTGAAAACATGTTAAGGGATCTCATGAAAACGTTGGATAAAAAATTGCATAGAAAAGTTTTAGTCCTTATACAAGGTGTCCCAAAAGAAAGTTTATATTTAAAGTAGGGCCACTGAGTGATGGCACTTATGACAGCTGCATTTAGTGATGAAGTACATTTCAAATTTCGGTTAAAAATTAAAATTAAATGTGAATTGAGTAAACATTAGACACGTCATTCAACATTCAACATAATAATACAAAGGCTAGGCGGTGTAGTGCCCCGGGGCCCCCAAGCTCAGGGGGCTCCTCAACACCCTGAGCGAAGTTGAAAAGAGTTGTTTAAATATCTAAATCGAAAAATGTATTTTACTATCATTTATTTTCGTTTAGTTTAACTTCGTCATTGTTTTGTTTTTAATTAAATTATATTGCGTAACTTGGCGACCTCAAACATGACCTCTAAAAAATGAGAAACATTTTTTCAAAGAAAAAAATTTATTTGTTTCTATACGAATTCTATTGCACAATAAAGCAACATTCAAATCGAAAAATAATAACCGAAACAAGTAGTACATCACTATTAACAATGAAGTATTACATTTTTTTATTCACACTTGCTTATAAATAATTACGATACTTTGTAGGCACTTAAACGTCATAGGCGCCATCACTCAGTGGCCTTACTTTAGTAAGCTTACTGCGTAAACGCAAAAAATCTGAGGGGTGCGAGGGGTATGTCAATCGATAGCCTGGCTTCTGGGAATTCAGACACTATGGATGTTTTCTCAGGGTTGGACGGCGTGTTCTGTGTGCTAGGATTTTACAAGTACCCTAAAAACGGTGATTCAGCTAAAAATAACGGAGAAAATTTTGAAGTCATTGTGGTTTGCGTAACTTAAATGATACGCAAAGTGTTCTCCTCATTCGAAAATGGATTAAAAAGTGCTAAAGCAGTATTTTTAATTTTTTAAATCCATTTTCGAATGAGGAGAACACTTGGCGCATCGTTTAACTTACTCAAACCATAATTACTGCAAAATTTCCCCGGTGCTTTTTCGCTGAATCACTGTTTTTAGGGTATTTGTAAAATGTTAACACGCAGAACGCGCGGTCCACCCCCGAGAAAACCTCCATAGTGTCCAAATTCCCAGAAGCCAGGCTACCGATTGACATACCTCCCGTGCCCCCCGGATTCTTTGCGTTCACACAGGAAGCTAAACAAATATAAACTTTCTTTTGGGACACCCGGTACTAATAGCACAGGAGCATAATCTAAGTTCTCTAATAACATAAATACCTGTGAGGTCTCCTTCTTCAACTGTGCCAGAGCATTCTCAGCCCTATCAGCCTGCAGTGTGAACTTCGCCACTTCAGCTCTCTCCAGCTCCCGCTCCCGCATCAGCCTCTCCAAGTGGTGCTGTTTCTCTCGCAGAAGCTCCTGAATATCAAAATATTTATTATAACACTCGAATTATATTTCTCCTTCTTTTTATATTCCTCTTCGCGATTGAAATCATCGCTGCATAGAAAAAGCCTAGGTGTTTGTGAGGTCATGTCCAGGCTGCTCGTTACATGTTCGTTAATTGCCGATGTATACGTCCTTACTTTGAAAAAGTCTACTCACTAAATTACAAGAGAAAATTTATTTGGTTTTGTATGAGAATCTTAAAAAGGAATCCTAATTTTGACTGTGTTGTGTTATACGAGGGTGAATCCAAAAGTTCTAAGCCCGACCTACAAAGAGGTATCAAATCTTTGTAAATCTACCGTCATTTGTTAGAATGTTTTTTCGTGATTGATTGTGTGAAGTTGAAGTTCGATACTGCAAGCTATTATTTTTTTGTGATATTTTGTTTAACGCAGTCTGACGGGATTTTTCACAATGGAGAAAATTGAACACCGTGCTGTGATTAAGTACCTCAATAAAAAAGGTCTTTCACCTAAAGAGATTCATGAAGATATGGAAACAACATTAGGGGAATCTGCTCCATCGTATTCCACTGTCAAAAAGTGGGTAGCTGAATTTAAACGCGGTCGGGAGACCATTGAAGATGACCCAAGGAGCGGAAGGCCTTCAACGTCTACCACTAAAGAAAACACTGACAAAATTTGTGATCTCATCCTAGGAGACCGACGATTGACCATTAGTAGGATACCTGAGATCACAGGCATCAGTTATGGCCGAGTGCAAAACATTATAATTGTAGAATTGGGGTTCCGTAAGGTTTCTGCTCGCTGGGTCCCAAGATTGCTTTCAGCTGACCAAAAACGAGTTCGATTCACAATTTCGCGTGACTGTTTGGAACTTTTTGAGGCAGATGCTGAGGATTTTATGTCTCGTTTTGTTACCATGGATAAAAGCTGGGTTCATCACCATACTCCTGAAACAAAACAGCAATCCAAACAGTGGAAAAGATCTGGCTCACCCACGCTGAAGAAGGCCAAGTGCGTTTTGTCAGCCAACAAAGTCATGGCATCTGTTTTTTGGGATTCGAAGGGAGTTATTTTATTGGATTATTTACCTAAAGGTGAAACTATAAATTCACGCTATTATTGTAACCTATTACGAAAACTTCGCGAAGAAATAAAAGAAAAAAGGCCGGGGATGTTGCGTAAGAGAGTTTTGTTTCATCAAGACAATGCACGAGTTCACACTTCGGTTGAAACGATGGCTGTGATCCATGAATGTGGTTACGAGTTGCTGCCCCACCCACCTTATTCGCCGGATTTAGCCCCCTCTGACTATCATCTCTTTCCAAATTTAAAAAACACTTGAGGGGATCTAAATATTCGACTAGAGAAGAAGTGATAGTCGCAGTTAATGACTATTTTGACGACCTTCCGGAATCATTTTTTTTCGAGGGTATAAATAAGTTGCAGGTCAGGTGGAAGAAGTGTGTTGATCTAGATGGAGATTATGTCGAAAAATAAAAATAATTTTGAACCCACTTTTCTTGCATTTTCACGGTCGGGCTTAGAACTTTTGGATTCACCCTCGTATATATTATTGTAGATGTGTGCAAAGTTCAATGGAGATCCACGCTGCCAAATTATCCCTGTAGATGGCGCATCGTCGATTCGGCCATGAAAATCTATCATTTCAGTACATTGTTATGGTTTTTGCGTAGTTTTTTGTGATTTTCGATTAATTTCTTGGAATTATGCCTTTGTGTGCCGTACCAGTTTGCTTTAATAATGGTGTCAATTTATTCCCGAAAACCCCCATAGTAACCATGAATAACATAATAACAATAACAAATATAATAACATATTGGAACTGGGAGACAACAGTAGGAAAACCGGAACACATAACAAAAAACTTTAACATAGCCGAACTGAAGTATTTATTGACCGGACCTATGCCAGCGCCATCTGTAATTAGCTTTACCTGAGGATCTCCATTGGGATCAAACGAATTAAGAAATATCAAAAAAACCGAAGGCTTTTTCTATGGCATCTGAGCGGGATGGCCCACTTTTCGTTGCAGTCTCGTAGTTATCTGTCCTCGAAGGTTATGCGGGCTTTTATCATAGCCTAGAAATGTCACCCTGATTATACAAGGTGAATTTGTCAACATCGTCCAAATTCATACTTGAGCCTTGGTGAGCATCATGAACCAATAACGATTTTTGTAAAATTCATGAAACGAAATTTCGGTTCCCCATAGTGATTCACTCAGGACTGGGAGTGAATTACTATGGGAAGTCGAAATTTCATTATATGAATTTCACAAAAATTGTTATCGATTCATGATGCTGATCACTTACCAAGCCTCCAGTATGAATTTGGACGATGATCAAAAAGTCACTTTGTATATTGCACTTTGTAGTACGATTTACAGCCATTTACAAAATGATGTTTTGAAAATCGGTTTCTTAGGAATAAATTAGATCTTAACTTAGTTTTACAATAAAGTCGATTCTAAAGGCTTTAATTTTAGTTTTAGTGCTGTCAAAACTAAATTTCATTCATTGCAAAATAGCCCTTGAAAGTTAGAAACAGAATCTAAATTACTTTGGAATAATTTTATGTTTGACAGCACTAAAACTAAAATTAAAGCCTTCAGAATTGGCTACAATATAAAAATAAACAAACATTAATTCATTACAGTCATACGCATTGAAATATGTTTTAAATTAGCTCCCAAAACTGGCTGACTTCAATAACAATCCTCCTTTCTGCATCTTCAGCACGTGGCACAGCTACAGCTTACCACGCTTGTGAACGTTGTTGTATATATAGCGCTTGCTAGGGCTATTGGAGTAGTAATAAGCCTTAAGGCTGCATATAAAGTCAGATTGAGCGCCTCATTTTGCATTAATCAAAACTGAACTCTATGACGTTTCCTTTTAGTTTAAAATAGCGTGTTTTCAGCCGTGTCTGTTACGACCACAAAGAGACACACGCTTACAAAAAACTGCGTTTTTATTTAATAATTCGGAGTTATTGTTCAATTTAAGGAAGGCCTTTTAACACTCGAAAAACATGAAATTGTAAACTTTCAATTGTAATTGTAACTTGTAATTCAATTACGAAATGTAACTTCCTAATTTTTTTCTATCGAGCGAACTTAAAACTTTTGCGTTTTTTCTAAAATATTTAGAATTGGCTCTATTGTCTACTATCTATATTTTTTTTATTAAACCAATTGACCAAATTACACAATGTGATGTGAGATGGTCATTTGAAGTTATGCATCTGACTTTATACGGACCCTTAAATAAAGAAGTACAGCCAGCAGCAAAAGGCAGCAGGATGTGTCGGAGATACAACCGTATTATTTAAGCGAATAAGCTTGGGGAAAGCATTGTTGTTTTTTTGATATTTACTAATTCTTGGTAACTGTTCCAATGTTTTTTTACTAAACTAGCAACCGGTTTCGTTAAAATAACATCTTCAGGTTTCCATGATCTTCATGTTATTATTTATTTTTATTAATTTGCTTAATTCGACATTAATTGAAGCAGCAGCTTAATATTGACACTTTGTAGATGTATGATTATTTTTATATATTAGAATTTATTGATGAGGTTATTAATTAATTTATATAATATATTTAGTATATTTGAATTCCAATCAAAAAGTTTGAAATATTTTAATATATTTATTATGAGATGTTATTTTAACGAAACCGGTCGCTAAACAAACAGTGGAACAGTCCATCAAGTACCAACAACGACAAGTATAAATTTCTATATAAGTAATAGTAATTTCTTCGTATCCAGATCCAGAGAATGTTGAAGTGCTGGTAGATGATGGCTTCTTCAGCAGACCTTTAGGAGCTGTAAAAAAATCGCTACGCAGTAATGTAAGTTAAGTATACAATATTTTTTGAAGAACATTCTATTATCCTGCCAGATATGCTTTGCTTTTGTACATCTTTATTAAACGAGCGAGCTTTCAGAGTCTACTTGAACAATCCGGCGTTTGTATGCATGTCGTTTTTGAGAACGACGCTGAAAAATACGTCATTACTGTCATACAAATATGCGGACGGAAAAAGTGTATGAAAATTCATTGTTAACGTGCTTGAGCGGGCAGAAAAAGTATATGCAAATCCATTATTAACGTGCTGTTTTTTTTTAAATAACATAAAGAATGAGCAAGTGGCCAAGTGGCCAGTATTATTTTGCGAACTCGTACATAAAACTCTAAAAATGATACTGGCCACTTGCTTTTCCTGTACATAATAAAAAATAAGAAGGAAATAAAAAGTGACAATCGCACGCGAGTCAGTCGGTTTCTTTTATTGTATCTTGATTAAAAGTAAAATTATACTATTTCCTCGCAGGTGTAGTATAAAGCACTATGTATCACTCGGGAGAAAGTGCGATTCCAAACCCGTGTGTATTAAACTACACCCTCGTTGGTAATCGTCCCCTTTCTTCCCTCGGTGAACAATGTACTATTGTATGTATAAATGTTTGTCCGACGATAACACGAGTATCGTTGATCGGAACGTTATGAAATTTGGTAGGCGAGTAAATGAGACAAAGAGAATTTCCAAGTTCGAATATGAGCCAAATCGGTTGCCGAGATGTGGCCTTGTGTGAGGTACATCGCGAGTTCGCAGTTCGGGGCGAACTACCTACATACTAGTTTTATTATTTGGCAATAAATATTTAATATTTTATTATTATTGTACGTGCGCTTATACCACAAAATAACCACTAAGTTAACCACTAACAGAACCCCGGGTGACCTTGATTTTAATTACCTACGCTCGACCGTAACGCTAGGGCTTTCATATATGTACCTACTAATAATAAAGTTGTAAAAATTTCGTACTCTGTACATATTTTTTTTTATTTAAGGCGCTCTTATCCCAGAAGTGTAAGTGTCCCTTTACGTGTAAGGAGTAAAGAAAATAACCACACTTTTGTACTTTTTCGTTGTTTTTATCTGTTTTAAAATTGTTTAAAAATAATGGATATGTTTATTAAAACCCACTTACGTGGTCGACCTAGAAAATTTAAAGAGCAATATTACCAGATATGTTTCGTTAATAAAAGAGTGGAATTATGGAAATGGCATGATTTGAAAGGTCTTATTACATGCTGTGTTCGTGAATTATTTCTATCGAGCAAAGTTTATCTGATCGTGTAACACATGCGTGGAAGACCTAGATAAAGGTTCGAACTATATTGCGTTTTTTTTTTGGAAGTTTTTGACGATATTTGAAAGCTCTATTTGACTTTGAAATTACTGATTTTGGGATAAGAGCGCCTTAAGTATTCTTTAGTTGCACTTAATTAAACATTCCTTCAAATATTATATTTTTTGTATGTACTCGTAGCATGCGTATTATTACACGCCCTTGTTAAACTTGGCGATCAGAAAAATGGTTGCCACATTCTGTCATTGGATATATTTCCAGAAACCCTCATCTATAGCGGATCTAGGTTTTGAACACAGATCTCTATTAATATTATTATGATATCTATGTTTTTAAAGTATACTTACCCAACTAACAAAACTGAGAAATACATGAGCGATAGAGCGTAAGCCGTTAAGTATTGATGAAATACGAACTGGCTTTATATCCGGATATATTCCCGCTATACCTTCGCTATATGTCCATTTGGGCACAAATTAAGCGGCATTCGTCAATACAAGAGGGTTACAATAGCGATTCATACACACCGAGGGGCTTAAAAAGCGATACAAGAGCGATTCATACGTCATTCGGGGTCCACTAACTACCTTTAATTTCTATTTGCGATTTCGTCAATATAAGAGGGTTACAATAGCGATTTATACACACTGAGGAGTCCAAAACGCAATACAAGAGCGATGTATACGTCATTGGGAGTCCACTAACTACCTTGTATTTCTATTTGCGATTTGAGTCATGTTCCATCTCGTTTTTTCCTTGAAATGTTTAATTTGCGAACTCTTTCATTTTAAAACTTAACCTAAAATGGTCTAAGATACAAATAAAGTGAACGATATGCGACGCAAATAAATTGGATGTTATTTTTTCCATGGTATAGTATTATGTGTGTTGTGAGTGAAATTTCCTTACGAAGATAATTTTACTGGTATTCTATATATAGTTTTCCACTTCGTTTTTAATACGCCTTCCTAATAATGTGAAAGAAGATTGAAAATTAGAGAAATGTGCAAAGAGGTTAGGTTAGATATTTCGTTTATTTTCTAAATTATCGGCTGCAACTGCAGCAATGTAGTACTCTTTCATTCTTTTTAAAAATTCTTTCATTCTTTGTCCTCAATATCTGTAACGAAACGATAATTTCGATGAACCAATTCAATAAAATAAAAATAACAATGGCGGAATATTTCTTAGGAGTATGTAACTTCTCTGAGCATTTCATACGTCGTTAGGACGTAGAAAGTGGGTGACTAAGTTTTAGAGCAATATGATAGCGGTGTATAAAGCCAAATCATGGCCTTGATAGCAATCGATCATAAAATTTTAGGGTACGGTAGCAAATATATAATGGTTTAAAATGAAATACACTGTAAAAGCTTTTAATGTTTTTTGTTTTATAAATATAAATAATAGGTACTGATAGACATGATAATTTAAATATAAATACTGTTATCTCATCTTTATATTTCGGGTCGGTGTCGGTTATATTACGTATCGTATCGTACCGTACTACCGTACCGTACCGTATCGTACCGTACCGTACCGTATCGTACCGTACCGTACCGTACTTCTTTGTACCGTACCGTATCGTACCGTACCGTATCGTACCGTACCATATCGTACCGTACCGTACCGTACTTCTTCGTACCGTACCATGTCGTACCGAACCATACCGTATCCGTACCGTACCGTACTTCTTCGTACCGTACCGTACCGTACCATGTCGTATCGTATCGTATCATATCGTACCGTGCCGTACCGTACCGTACCGTACAGTATCTTATCGTACCGTACCGTACCGTACCATACCGAACCGTACCGTACCGTACCGTATCTTATCGTACCGTATCGAATCGTATCGTATCGTATCGTATCGTACCGTATCGTATCGTATCGTATCGTATCGTATCGTATCGTATCGTATCGTACCGTATCGAATCGTATCGTATCGTACCGTATCGTATCGTATCGTATCGTATCGTATCGTATCATCATCATCATCATCATCATCATCATCATCATCATTATCATCATCATCATATTATTATTTTAAATTATTCTAAATTATTTGAAAAGCTAATTTAACAAAAAACATGAATTTCATTGATAAAGTGTGTACGGAACACTCAAGGCACGAGTCCTACTCACACCTATACGGCGATGTCACGTATAATAGAAATATAAATCGCTCTTGTGTCACTGGTCTAAAATGGCAAATTCTAACTGAATTAGGAGAACATAAACTCTAATAGACTCCATTTAAGCATTATGTAACTCTACGAGAGTATTTAAACTCAACTGTACGTGCTTAATTCTTGTATCGGAGTTAGTAATATCGGATATACGGCTGCCATACATTGGCGTTATGATTACACTTTTATATTTCCTAAGCATACTATTACTGCCTATTGGAGTTGTAAATCGCTAAAATAGCATTTACTAACTCTTTTCTGCACCTCAAAGCTTCAACAATTGCTGAGAGCATTAGCTAACGTTTTTCTATGTCTACAAGTAAATTTCACCGCTTTTATAACCCTCTTTTGCGTCCAAGAGGATTTACAGAAGCGAATAAAGCAGCTTGTGTGTTAGTTGGGTACTGAATTACGAGTGTGATTTGTCAAGAAATAGGCCTTAGTTTATCTGCAACGCAGATTTTGTTAATGAACTATAATTATCGAAGGCATCAAGCTGAACGGTGTATCGACTCGCTCGAGGCACCTAGGGTTCCGTATTTTAGTCAGTTTTGGGGAAAGTAAGGAAAATGGTATTTTAAATCTTGCATCGATGTTTCGATTTTAATATCATTTAAATTTTCTGTTCTGTGTAAAAATATATATTTTTCAACGCAATAGTTTTTTTGTAACATTTCATATTTCTGAAAGACATTATCGACATGCAATTTTTATCAAAACAAAAGGGCGTATAGTAAGCGTGAAAGAAAAACAAAGATATTTTTTAAACAATACAACTTGCCAAAAAGAAATATTTTCGAAATAACATGAAGAGAAGTAAAAATTTTTTTTAAGTTTTGTGCTTCAAAATAATTGGGGGTATGTTGGTAAGTATTCTATTACCAATTTCCCTCAGTGCCATTTTTGAACATACTTAAAATTGTATTATGCAACTTAAGTCGGAAATCTATACATTGAACTATTTGTAGAATGGTTGAAAACACTTTAGAGAATGGCACATAATTTAAAACAAGTTAAGTACATAACTGAAACAATAAAAAAATCTAGTACTTATGTTATTTGTTTTTACGCCCCAGAATATGTAAAGATTTTATACAAATATAAATATATGTTCATATAAAAAAATAGACAGCATTATCATATAGAAAGTCAGCATTATCGGTGGGTTAAAGGGACGTAGTTACGAAAACTATGATTTTACTTGAACTTATCGCCCATTGAAATGTATGTAATTAACTGTTTTTTGTATACCGCACATTGTGTTAATTTTTGACAGATTATGTAAATAACTTCAAAATTCATAAAGTTTTTTGTCTCTCCTGTAAAGAAGCCATTTTGAAGATACGCCCTTGTAGCATGCAGCTTTCGATATATATTAGATTTTCAGGAGGAAAAATTGTTTGCTCCCCTTTTATAATTAATTTCACCCTTTCCTTCCTCTTTTAGCTACGGAACCCTAACAATGGTATAAGAATACATTTCACACTATGCTTAGGCATATAGTACCTATAGATAGTAACCGTGAAGCAACCGTTAACCTCTCAATATGTTGTAGAGCTAATAAATGGGGAAATTCGCCCAAATGCGTCAGTTTCGGAAAATCTGTAGCTACAACCTTTCAGCTTGATTGAAGCCCTCGATACAATGACCTCCATACCTGAATGACTGGAATGGCTGTCCGGTACAAATTATAGGCGATTTAAGGCGCTACTGATGAAGTTCACAGGAACAATTTTTGACGTTTTATGCAAAAAGCGTCTGTTCTAATCCAAATTCTCGCGCATTTTGATTGACATCACACATCACCGTTGACTTGCGCACATCGCATTTAGTTCCATGGAACTTCATAGTTGCCTACTAAAATGGCGTAAAGCAAACAGGCACAAAAATTATTTGACAGTTAACAGCCACCCGTCCAGTGTTAATAGTATGGAGGTCAGTGCCTCGATATCATACACATGCCTATTACCTACTAAATCCACACAACTATTATTAAATTGAAAAATTTTCTCGAGGTAATTTCAGGAACTATCGAACTTATCCATAAAATCGTTCACGTTTTTAGTTATAATAGTAGCAAAGGCATTTTTTTAGAAGTTCTCTCCCAAGGACAGCAAAAATCGCGGACTAAATACTTTCCATCTGAAACTAATCTACGTTTATCTTAAGAAGTTCCCTAATCGTACGCGGTATATTGCCCTGACATCTATACTACTAATAATAAATCTATACTAATAATAGTAGTTTATGCTACAAGGGCGCAAAGGAATAAATTACGAGGACGATTTAAAACACGAGCGTAGCGAGTGTTTTAAACGTAACCGAGTAATTTATTGCTTTTACGCCCGTGTATCATACTACGTTTTTCAATGCATAGTGTGAGGAAATGAAAACAAACATAATCTTGTGAACTTTAAATTATGATTGGCTCAAAAGGATTGTATCCAGAGCCGTTAAACAGTGGAAAAAAAGTATAACATCTATGGTACACAGGAAAGGCTGCAGGTTAGCCAACCATTGCAAATAAATAAAAAAATAATAATAATAAAGCCCTAGGGCAAAATAATCGACTTTCTGTTCGGTTTTGATGCATAAAAAGTAAGCCTTTACGAGCACATGCATTGAAAAGTACTTAGTATCTTAAAAAGTCGTGTCTGCACTTTAGTGGTCTAGGGGCATACCTCTAGTTAATTGTCTACATGAGTGTATGAACAAAAGTCTCGAATACGGCGGAACCATTTATTTATCACGACACATATGTAAACAGTACAAATGACGAGAGACGATTGACCGGAGGGGCGGAGGAGGGTATATTTAAACGGGTGGTGCCCTGTGTTTCCAATTCTTTTGTTCTCTAGAAAATAAAAACTTCATACATTCATTCCTCTTGTTTCCAAAAAATATTTTATTAACGAAATTGGTTTCCGTTTCGTTTCCAAAAAGCTAGTTGGTACAGTCGGCAGCAAGTGATTAGTAGGTCGAGCCTCGCCTTTGTACGTCTTGTAATGTGTTACTTTTTAATTAATATAATTAATTGTAGTTAGATCTATCTTGCAGTTATTAATGATAGAAAATAGACGACTTTATTACTATAACGCTCTAATTTACTATATTGTTACACATGTAAAATGTGTTTTAGTGGTTTAATCATTAAATTCAGTTGCGATTGAAGGCACCGGTAATTTGCTTCTGAGACTGACTGTACCCATCTTCGTTTTGGAAACAAGAGTAACTGAATTTGATTATTAAATAAAAATTTGGAAACACGCGGAAATAAAAAAGGTCGTTTTTTGAAAACACAGGGCACCACCCATTTAAACGCTGACGCTAGTAAAACTGCCAATGCACGTACCTAACCCCTACAGCACATACAATGTTTTTGCGAAATTTTAAATGAAATGGGTTACTGAGGCCAAAACTACGACTTCTAGAATTTTTGTCTGTCTGTATGTACTCGTGTTTTTATGTTCGCGGAATGGAGGATTTGGAGAGGGGCGAGGGGTCTCATTAGTGTAGTGCGCGCCAATCTTTTAGTCGCCTCTGATTGAGTTACGAGTGCAAGCTTGCGCAGGTACAGTCAAGGAAACAATAATATCAACGGTTGATTATTAAATGTTTACTATAAGTGGGAAGGTGTACTAATTGTACCTACCTATTTCATTATTTATTTATTATTTTAGTGCGATCTTAACTATATTAATAAAACGCATTAATATAAACACCATTTTCCTACATTGTCGCCTTAAAACGCTATAACGTCCGCGAGGCATAACAACAACTATAAACTTTAACAAACTAAATCAACAAAACAACAAATAAAGGTAACAAAAACAATAACAAACAGATTCAACGAATCATGGAATTTTTTCCTCGAATGTACTTTTTATGGAACGCGCGCATGTGTATTGTGTAGTGTACGGACGTGGCACTAACAACGCATAGTGTTGACACCTGCTAAATGGCGAGCGGGGGGTGTGGTGCGGCACGCAGGCGGGTGTGCACCGCGCTCTCGCTCCTGTAACGTCCCCCTGACACCGTAAAACGGCTATTGCGTCGCCTCGTGCGGCTATCTTCAGAGGCGACTAAAATATTGGCGCGCACTGTACCTCAATGTGTTGGGTGAGTTCAATAGTGTTGCAGTCGGCCGGAAAACTCATGGGGACTGTTTTCTGGGATACTGAAACAATCTTGCTGATCGATTATAAAGACAATCCAGACCTGGCGCCCTGCGATTATTATCTATTCCCACACAAGACATTTTCAAGCTGATGAAGAAGTGAAGGACGCAGTTTTAGGTTTCAGCGTATTTTGAGGACAAAAATGAGTCTAAGATTTTCGGTGGTATGTATAAGCTTATTGAACGATCTGAAAAATGTATTAGGCTAGCAGGTGAATATATAGAAGTAGTAAAATATTTGCGAATTTTTGTTTACCCCCTTACCTCCCATTCCGCGGACTTAAAAACGCACCCTCGTATGTTCCGTTTTAAATCGAGAACCATTCAACGGATTTCGATGCGGTTTTCTTTATTATCAACGTAGTGACCCTGGTCAACATATAGCTTATAAGTGGTGCTGATAAAATAACGCCCAAGCCGACAACGGGGCAGAGATTGAATAAACACGGGCAGAGCCGCGGACAAAAGGCTAGTTTTAAAATAAAACTGTGTATCGGTGGAGATACCATTCTGTAAGTAAATTTCCTTGAGTTTTCTATTGGGGAAGAACCAGCCGTCTTGAATTTCTCGTCTTTTCAGAGTAAACGAACGGAACGATTACGCTCGTGTAAAAACACAATTGAAGTTTATTTTAAGGTTAAACGTCAGTTTCTTAGCGCAAAGTGCATGAATTAATTTTGCTTTTTTTGTAAAAAAATTAAAAGCGCTTTGGTTTGTGGCAATTGACGCCAATAGTTCAGTATGAGTGAGGTTTATAGAGCAAGAGTTTGAAGTTTATACACAATTAGTCACTATCTTTTCAAAACCAACTTAAAATGTCGTTTTAACTTTATTTGGACAAGATCATGACTAATTGTGCATTAAATTTCAAACTCATGCTTTATAAATCTCCGTTATACTGAAATATTGGCGTCAAGTGTCACATAGCAAATGGTTTTTGATTTTTAGCTACTAAACAAGAAAAATAAAGTTAAGTTATGCACTTTGCGCTAAGTGACTTATGTTTAACCTTAATAGCTTAAGAAAACGAACCTTAACATACAACTCTGCTCTAGTAACTATTCCTTTCTTCTCCTTAGATTTGTTTCAGTACAACGTACAACATTTTTTCAAATTTTATAATCCCAATTGCCTTTAAGATTTTCATCACAATTATTTCATTACGCTGAACGCTATAAATGAATGGTTCCACTAAGATTATATAAAGAGCCTTTTATTGATTAAGTACATAATGGGTACATACTAACATAATTAACTAGTCATTTGGCCGCGGTTTTAACCGCACTCAATAGAATCTCTGCCCTCAACCGATTATGTTTCGTTTCACTAAAACGATTACTGCTCAGCTCTGTTTAGTCACAGCGCAATTATACTTAACTTCAAATCTTCCCAAAGGATTGCTATCGTTAGGTCCTGTGAAATCCACATCCAAAAGAGTTCAGTGGTTCTCAAGTTTAAGCGACTAATTTACCGTTTATTTTAAATGAATAGAGAATTTCTTGAATTTTGTTAAGTGTCCATATCACGCTTAGAGATAATAAACTGACTGTTCTACATTTTGTTGAAGTGTGTTATACAAGATAATTAGATTCCAAATAATCAGATTCCTTATTAAAATGGAGTTTAAGAATTTATCTTGGTCAAATAATTTAAAATAATAAGTGTGTAAACCAAACTTTTATTTATTTCCCCATATTATACTTGTATTTTACTAATTACAATTACAAATTAGTATTTAAATCAATTGTGTTTTACTTTACATCAAAATTTACGTGAAATAAGTGACACAGTATAATGTACCTATATTGCATTAAGAAATCTATTTACAATTATATTTATTTATTTATATACAAAATCAAGCAAAAAAAAATATGTGAGGTGGCTATTCAACAAGCAAGTGCAAAGCAAAATTAAATTAGTTCAATAAAACAACAGATGTTATCGAGATGACTTATTTATTACATATTACATTACCATTCAAAGGAAAACACAGGAAATATAAGGTAATAAAACTAACAATAGAAAATAATTAGAATCATTCTTTATTAGACACACAACAGTCTCTCATTCTATCACTCGTTTTATTAATATAACATTCAAACTTTATAATTACATACTTAATGTTATTATTTCTGTAATGAAATTAATAAGTTACACATTGAGGTGAATACTATCTAAGTAAAGGAATGCATTTGTCGGAGTGAGCTCTTAAAAATACATGAATATCATTTTGTATCTTACAGGCACTGGTTAATATTTTTAATAAACAGTTGGTTTCATTGTAATTACATTGTGTAATTTTCATTAAAATTCACTTACATTATTATTCATTACAATAAGTAAACACTAAAATACATGATACATTGTATGTTTAGTTTATCAGAAAGATAAATTTAAAAGGACATGATTTAAATTTTCATTTGCATAAATAAATAAATAAAAATAAATAGACCAAAAAATTGAAACAATATCACAGATCTGCTTCTATTGAAAGCATAATATTAAATTTCAGCAATAACTAACAACTATGGACACAAATGAAATGTATTTTATTGAGCTAATACTAGTTTCTGGCATATTACTCGATTTTGTATAAATGGCTGTACTTTGTACTGTAAAGTGCACAGTAATTGACATGTTTGTCATAGATTATTCAATTTAGTGGTATTGTGACAGGACGGCTGTAAATCAAACTGATAGGGTTTGAAATTGTAAATCTTCACAAAGTCAATATTTATTTTAGTAACAAAAGCACTTAATTGTATGTACATTATCCTGAAATAAAATGTATGTTAAAGGTTTAGTCCGTTCTAAAATCAAAATGACAATCCAAAATCACTTAACAAAATAATCATTGTTCGTTGTCATAATCATTAGTATTAAAATACATGCTATAAAACCTCAAGCGGTTTTGTAAACAATTCTCCTGCTTTCAGCAGTTCGGTAGTCTAAAAAACAATTTGGAGCCACTTATTGCAAGCGCGAAGTTTAACTCCAACAACTACGACACCAAAAACTGCAAGAACGTACGATTAGATGCTAAACGTATAAAACAAGGCTATTAAACACTAGGCGGGTATTTTATATCGATTTAAAAATTTAGTCAGCGTCGAACAGCCATGTTTGTAAAATAATAAAACTGTTTTAGCGCCAAATCGAACGTTCCCGCTAAAAGTGACGTTTGGCGGCGTGTTTGCAGAGCTAGCTTACCGCGCCGCAATGGTCGGGTACCGTACCTGAAGCGCGTTCTTCGCAGACACTGGGGTGGAGGAGGCTCTCGGACCGCCCATTCTCTGCTCGCACGACGTTAGTGACAGTGCCAATGCAAACAAACATGAGGGAAAACAAACGCGTTAATGTACTGAATTTTCACTAGCAGGTGGTCGCCAATCCAAATGTGCTTTATAAACGAACCTTCAAGACTTCCCTAATGAAGGGACGAAGATTTGTTTAGCACAGAACGATTGGTTTAGTGACTAGGTTTGGATTTTTGAAAATCCAGACTTAGCAAGAATTGTTCCAACAATGTATCATGGTTATGATAATACTATGAAGGGACAACAATTTATTCACCTTTAGTGGACGTTCAGGGTGGTACAATGTGTCTCCAAACTTCAGTCAATTTGGTTGGAAACATAATGCATACTAATCAAATGACACAAATAAATAAAGCTTCTAAAACTCAAACTACGTAAATGTTTCTGATTGGAGTCTGTGCTATTTACATGTCTTGAAATGAAAAGTACTACGATATACACAATAAAAAAATTGCGAAATAAAGATAGATACAATGTAAATCACGAGTTGAGTATTAATAGCTCTTTAAATATGCGATAGTTAATAATAACGAGCAAAAATACCATGCTTGACAATTAACGATTCAAAACTTTTTGTTAGTAAAATTGCAAATATATAAATTGTTAATTTCACAATTCATACACAGGTATGTATATAAATATACATATTATAATACTAATATGGGTACCTTAAAAATATATCACAGTCGAAATCATTGAAGTCTCTACCAAATGAATTAATGCAGTCTTTTGGGGTATATGAATTATGAAACTAGAGTGAAAAGCATTGTGTATTGACCACAAAGATTAAAGTTTTTTAAATATTTGGGTTCAATATCTTTTAATATGTATATAAATAAGGGTCAATCAACTTTTTTACCCATGCTCCTTGTTCCTTCAAATAAGCAATTTCCACGCACCCTTTTTGGCTAAATACAAGAATATTAAATGAACAGATCATCTTTGGAATCAAATAATATTTCATAATTATTGTACTTTCCAGCAAAACTAAGGGGATCACTTAGTGTACAACATTGTTTTTCCATATTAACTCGGGGACAAAGTCGTCTCCTGATTTACTATAAATTTGTCAAGAATTACAAAAAATTCTAAACTTTATTAAATGATCTAGTTAGCGAACAAAACCACTTTCGGCAGGAAAAGAGCCGAATTGTAAATTTTGTGGTTGAATACTGGCAAAAGCCCAAAAAAAATGGATTGACCCATAAATAAATGTGCTTCAAAATATATTTAATAACTTAATAATATAAATAAGTAAAACAATAACTAAAACCAAGGGCCAAACCAAGGGGTGCCAGCTACAGACTCTAAAAATAAAATTTGAAAACAATTTTATTATGCTCATGCAAACACTAAGCGTTTTCTACATGACCACACCACTCCTACGTGTACGCTCACTTTCCTTTAAAGTTTATTTTGTTCGTATCTAATTTATTTATATCAAGCTAATCTTCGGAATAGTAGTGGCAGGGATCGTATCATATATATGTCGCTAATATCATTTCAAAAACATGTGCGAATATTAAAAACTTTTAAGTGTAAATCTTTAGTAAATTGATACTCCTATAATACAAAATATTCGGTGGTTTTTGTAGGAACAGGTTCAACTAGGAACGCTTGTGAGATTAAACATGAAATTTACATGAATGAGGCGTAACACAAAATGTCTCATATGTAGACGACATATGGGTAGGTGAACTGGAAGGGCGACACGCAAGAGTAGTGGTAACTTTTTCCAAAGCCCGAGAAGTGAGAGCGCGGAGGAGGCAGCTCCATGTAGAGGTCGGTAGCGGCGCCCCCGGGGCTGGCCCTCGTCACCGCGGCCGGCCGCCCCGCCCACCGCACCACCTCACCCCCTCGGAGCCCTCGTGACGTTGACCCCCCGCTGGCATTACTACTGCTCGACAGACTCCTCCTGGATCGGGACCGATCCGAACACGATGCGAAGGTTAGAACGCTTTCTGAACATCGCCAGGATTTGGGTAGCGTTTCGCTGGCCCATCGACGCGGGTTTAAGGCTTTGCTTTTAACTTTTGGTTCCGGAATCAAGTCGTAGTAGATTTTAGGCGGAGGGAGAGCTATGATAGCGCAACGACCGTATTCAACGTTTTTGATCAGTAAGGTCTTGTCGAGGAGGCTGGGAGCGCTGTAATGCGAACGAGGTTCTCTGGCAGACGAGGGCAGCGACGGGGTACGGGAGGTGACGAGACGGGGCTCGGCGGACCGGGCTCGGGGCTAGCCTACCTGAGCGCCCAGCGACGTCACGCCTAGCCTCACCCCTGCGCGCGAAGACGCGATAGACGTGCCGAGTGACGTCAGCGACTCGCGCGAGTTGGAGCGACGCAGCGGCGTTTGGCGACCGTTGTTGTGGATCGCGCATGCACCAGGTTTGCGGTTCGACGGGGATCGGGAAACCTTCGATATCGGGGCGAATAGGCCGAAACGGGGTGAGCATTCGAAGTATCTGAAATAGATGGCTCATTAGTTTCGGTTTAGATTTTAGCACGTCCATTTCAACCAGCCCCCCTATTCTGTATCTTAGGTTGCCAACTGGACAGGGTGCCTATCGTCAAAAACGTAGATAAAAACTAAACTTTCAAAATTGCTTTTAGTGGGTATTGAACTATTTACGAACTGTGTCGTCACTTCAAGTGCTAACAAACCCTTAGACAATCGGAATTCGATAGTATATCTATGTTTTTGATGATAGACACCCAGTCCAGAAGGCAACTAGAGATACATAATAGGCCCGCTGGTCAGGTTATCACCTTTTGCCATCAACAGATCCATCGTTCTTTCCTAATGGATCGTCAAGTTCGACACCGGCCCAAACGCCAGGTGCGAAGTCCGTGACTCCCACGTAACGGAGGGTTCCCGCTTTGCTGCCGCGGCTGCTGGATACGATTACACGGTCACCGAGGCGGACCTCATTGCTGGCACCAGTCGTTGTCGAGATCGAAGCATCTGGAGTAAGAGGATACATTGAACCATCCGCCTTCAAAGTTCAGGATTTAGAGCATGACTGTTCACATAAAGACTTACTCATCTTACTGCTAACGGCGCTGCGTATACTGCCATTAGGCGACAGTGCTCGCCTTGGTCTTCCAATGCCAGAAGGTGGTCTTTCGAACACGCTACCAGCGTCGGAGACAGGTGACGCATCATGAGCGCTGTGCGTTATGAGTGGAATACGTGTCAAACGCGTCAAGCGGGAGAAAACACCACGTTTTTCTGAGCATTGGAAGTAGCGATGTCCGGCCACTGACCCGTCGTTTTTACCTGGACACAAAATAAATATGGTGATTGTATTCTAATGCAATAAAGGCGCGGTTCAAGAATGCAGAGTTTATGAAATATTTGAAAGGGTGAGGCGCCACGCGGAGTCTTGGTATTTACGATCCGGGCGTGGTAAAACATTAAGCTTTGAGGTCAAATCTAAAAGTTCAAATCGGCATGTCCCACTCACCAATAGGTTCGTCAAGCACGATGCCAGCCCACTCTCCAGGAGCGAACTGTGTCTCGCCGATGTATGCGATCTGGCCAGGCTTGGTGCCTCCCACCCAGACGCGTTCACCGATGATGAAGCTGTCTGTGTCTTCCGTCAACACCACGCTGTGATCTGGAATGTTTACCCGATCACCATTAGGGTAAAGCGGCAAAGTCAAACAACAAACAATGGCCAAATAAATTCAAACTTCAACAGAAATAATTTATGGATCTTTCAGATACGAACAGTAACAGTCAATCAGTTACAATTTATGGATTGTTTGCTATTACAAGCCCAGTGGGGCCATTTTACACGTCCTAGCTACTACCTAGTGTCACGCAGTAACTTTGTTTGCTAGTCATACAATTTAGAACCAATCAAATTGCACGACAGGTCTTAAAACAGACACTCTTTGACACAACGCCAAATAGGGGAAAATGGAACTTCTAAATTCCGTTTAAATGTCAGCTAATAAATCTCATTTACACGTCCCAAATAAAAAGGTTTCGTGCAAAGCATGCCAATGCTTATAAAATGTACATGCTTTGAATAACTGCATACGAATCGCAGTGGTCGCCCAGCTAAGAACAATTTGTATTCCAGTTTGCATATCACTGCATCGGAAATAAAAACTTTCGCTTCCTTTTTTGCGAAGCAACAAACTGCATTTGACTTTTTAGAGCATAAAGATAGTTTAAAAGTAACATGGGTAATTCATGACAAGTATTTGTGTCGATTCGGTGTAACACGATTTAACTTAATTGACAGCACTAAACTTAATTTAAGCGTTGTCTTTTTCTTTCTGTATCGAAAAGACAGGACGCTCAAAATAAGTTTAGTCCTGGCAAATAAGTTAAGTTGTGTTGCGCCTAATCGACACAAGTGGCGAACAACGTGCAAACACTAAGAAAAAATTAAGCTTCGAAAATAACTAACACCAAATGCTGATATAAATGCACTGAGGTGGTATATGATTTGTTGCAACATGGTTTAAGTACATCTGATATTGATGAACAGAATAACTTCAACTTCGAATACCAGGAAGTCTCTTGTTTCGTGTTGAGGTTATTGAGTTGACGGTGCGGGTGCAAGGTGAGTGGACTTACCGGAGGACCTCCTGAGCCCGGCCTCGCTGAGCCGACGCGGGTGGTGCTCCCAGAGGGCGTCCATGGAGGTGACGCTGAACGTGCTGCTGGCTGCGCCGGCGCAAGCGACACACGCACACATTAGCACACACAGACACAACACATTAGCACAATGACATGGCGTGCATATCTAGAGGATCTAAATCTACGTGAACTATGATAATATCAACCTCATAAAAACTTAATCATAGCAATGATATAATTGATAGATAATAAAACTTGACCTGCTATCGAATCTGGTGCAGTTTCAATTAAATCGGGAGTTACTTGTATTCTTGTTACATAAGTATTTGGATCAGAATTCAGTCCATTGTGCTAAAACAATATATTACAAGGTGTAACGGCTATGTTCGGTCACACCTGATTTATCCAAATCTGGGTATGAACGGTCGTAAATTTGACGAGGACCAAAATAACAACGAAGCTTTTTAAAAGAACATGACAATCAGTGTTATTGTTGTCGACAGAAAGACAATACAGATAATTAGAGATGTAAAGATTTTATGGCTTGTCGTAGGCGAGCCGCAGCCATTAGATCCTCGTAGCACGCAATTGTACAATGGACTGGAATTGAGACATTTTGGACGTGCATAAAATTCTTGTTAGCGGTCGTTTAGATCTAAATCCGCCTTTATTAGCATATTAACTTATTTTGTATCAGCTACAGCGAGGTTTAAAGTTTCTATTAGCATTTGTTTCTCGTTACTTCTGATTTAGTTACGCGCGCTGAACATTATTAAAATCGTTTCCTTTCGCATGCAAATCAAGTAATATTTTAGTAAAATTTATAAATTAAAGATTGTGTTATTGTAAAAGGGTATTTTAGTAGGACTTGACTTCCGTCTTATTTTCAAGGTCTACGACCTATCACCATCCACCACCGAATGTTGCATGTGGCCTTCCCTTCTCTAAAGTGCGAAAGGACTTACTCGAAGCTTTGCGATGTGAACGAGGTCTGTCCGGCAGACTGCTGCTCACGTCGTCCTCTTCAGCCTCGATCAGGTCTGCTCCACACGTGACAAAGCGTGATTACAGTATGAACAAGTGAATACAGAAAATTATACACAAGAAGATGATTACAAGAATGAAATAGTGCCAAAACATCCAAATGAAGCTTGCATGCTCTCTCAGTGCTTCATGCGAGTGAAATTTTGATAAAATTTTGTACCTAATCACATCTTCATCCTGGTGCAAATGAGCTCAGAAGATGAACTTACCGGATAAGTGTTTTCTGGACAAGTCGTCACTCAGTTTCCTCATGGAGTCCGAGAAACTGCCGTCTAAGACAAAAAGAAAACAAAAACACATAAAGCAAAAAAAAACAAAAGATGACAAGCCAACCAAGATTTGAAGAATGACTTAGTGAATTTTTATAAAAAATGTTACAAACGAAGCTAATATAATTCTTCAATTGTTCTTTTACATTAATGAAATAAAATAGAGGCATTATCAGCACGAAATGTTTCATGTGATCGGCATTTTGTTTGCAATTCAGATATGACAGAGCTCGATAAAGTAGCTTTTATAAGGTGTGGGAGACACCCACTGGTTTTCCACAAGGCACAGCTGGTAGCATATCGATGCTATGAGTAGGCCCTTGAAGGGCCTCGTGTGATAATAATAATTGACTTTGATGTTGTTTATAACAAGAATATAATATGGAGAGGTGAATTAAATAATATGTCTATGCTTGAATTGGATTCGTTGATGTTACAGAAGTAGATGATGATATACAATCACGATATCGAAGTTAGTAATTCGTCTTCTAAGAATAAAATGACTATGAATCATGATAACAAATTTAATTCGGATGAACTTAACGACTTGTTACTTCAACTAACGTCCTAATCTAATCTGAGATCAAGATCTTAACTCACAGGACTTGTCAATAGTGATTACTTAAGGCACGTGCGGACCCGGCCGGCTGATCTCACGGAATGTCCGGTACTGACAGGTTGAGCTGATGGCGTCCAAGCTCGATTAATCATCGACGGAAACTGCGCATCCATGCTGTCCTTGCTACTGCGCGTGGGCATCATCACACGACAACTGAAGCCTTAGAGTTCAGCTAGGTCCAGCGTTGGCGTCACGGAAGAAAACCTTTTCTCTACAGGCTTTATTCATTTTCTTGGTTACGAGAATAAATAAGTTTTTTATGCTTTCTTGTGGATGGGCGGCTGTTTGTTACTTTTTGATACATCCATTTCAATGCTAAAGCGTTGGCATTCAAAAACATTCAGATGTGTCGCCATTATTATGTCGCTATAATGTAAATGGACATAATACGAAGATAAATGGGGTTATATAAATATTATGGGTTATGGAATCTTAATTCTTAATATCAATGTACTAGCTATCATTCAAATTACGCTCAAAGAATGGCTACTTATCAATCGATTTATATTCATAGAATTTGTATCTTTCAAAAGGCTTTTAATTGAAAGAAGCATCAGAATGACTGTATGGAATAAATTTAGTTTATAATTTATACACGACAGGCGAATTATAATTATCCTGATGCAAAACACTATGATACTATTCATAACTTGCAATCATGCAATTATCCGACTTTGCTTGAATCAAGCGCCTTCTTGTTTTCCGCGTAGGTATGAATTTTCATATAATTTACTATCAGATTGCAGAGTAAATTGTTCTCGTAAAGAAACCATAACCCTTGTTACGTGATATCAGTTAATGAAGGTATAATTTGGACATGTCGTAGTTGCATTACGCCGACCGATACAGCAGATTGCGATGGGCATGGTGCACTGCAGTCATTAGGAGACAACTTATGTAACCGAGTTTAGACAGGCTAACCATGGTTCCTTTCCAAGGCCATCAAGCCGCAATTTTTCAAATATATTTTACTAGTATTTTTAATATAACTTTGTGTAACATCAACTTTATGTTTTGTTTTGTAGTTATCTTTAATTTATATGATAGTTAAGTAATTTTTCGTCTTTTAACCGTGCATGTTGTGTGTTTTTGAAAGCAGCCTTGTCCAAATGTGTTATTTTAAGAAATTTGGCTGTAATCTGTTGTATATACCTTATAAATAAAATAAATTTAAATATAAATTAAATTTTCGCGTGGATCGCGGTCCCGTGGGAACTTCCTAAAATCCCTTCAAAGCGGTTGCCTATTTCATATAAAGAACCAACAATAATCCAAATTCCATGTTCATGCGTATCGCTAACAAACTGTTTAGCATTTTGTCGAGTATTGTTACTTGTGTAAAATATTCTATATACATACTAGATGTGCCCGCGGCTCTGCCCGCGTTAAAAATATAATAACTATAAACTGAAAAAATTAAAAACCCCCGAAACGTTTGAATCATAGAGTGGCGATGGTTGCGAGTGAAGTTGGATGTAGGAAACAATCTCTGAAACTTCACATCCGATTCTGAAAATTATTTCACTAAAAGGAAGCTACATTATCCCTGAGGGCTATAGTTTGTTCTCTGAGGACGGGCAGTTCCTTTCACTATTGCAATGGTTTCGATAGAACTACACGAAAAATAAACAAACGCGGGCGGAGCCGCGGGCAATAGCTAGTAGCTAAGAACACTCTCGATCAAGTAACCTTTCAAACAAAAAACGAATAAATCAAACTCGGTTCATCAGTTTGGGACCTAGACAAAAGCTAAAAAAGCGCAGGCAAAACTGCGGGCAAAAGCTAGTAACAAAAAAACATAAAAATAAATATATTACTACAAGATTAATAACAACTTTACGATTAACCATCTTTGTACGGAAAAGGAGGCATGACGCCGTTACAAATTAACAACATTAACATAACAAGACCGCATTTTTTCAACCCAGTGGCTGTTGGACAAATGACAGGTACCTATTATCATGGTAAAAAGACATTTATCACAGTTATAGAACTCAGGTTCAAAACAACAAGTATATTTGGAAGCTAACAATACGAAAAATTGCTGCTATAAATTTTGAATATCACTCATACTGGATCTGACTGTGAAGCCGATACTTGTAGATAACCTTTCTGATATGTTCAAAACTACAAAAATAAGTTTTATTGTATCGCGGCAGGTGCCAAACAATAAAACAATCTAGAAGCCCACGCCGAACATACGTTCTCTTACCACAGTGACGATGCGGGGGCGAACTACTCCACATACCTCCAAAATGGCCCCATCATGCTAATCATAATCAGATTTATTAAAACACTGCCATACTTCGTCTTGTATACTTTCGGCGTTACCGTGTTTATCTTCAGAAATGATGTAATCTCCATTAGAAGAAGCAGAGGCATTATTTGCACATTAAGTTAACGCTTGTCAAGAGATCTCCACAACAAACCAAAGTCGACGCGTCTTTAAATATGACATTGCTATTTGTGGTCAAGTTCAAGACAGTACATGCACACGGTATTTTCCTCTTTTAGATGATTTGTTTATACTCGTATAACTACATATTTTTTCGCTGTTCACAATCTGTAGGTACATATGTATCTAAGTCACGTATTAGCGGGGGGGCAGCGCAGACGAATTCGCAGGCAAAAGCTAGTCCTAATGAGGAGTGTGATAGTTAATTAAATGAATTAGTTTCGGGGCTCTGTTCCTAATTTTTAATTTCACACTTTCATAGTTGATATCGTATAATTCGTCAATTGAGGACAATTCCGCGGCTCGTTGATCCGCTTAACTGCAGTCAAGTGGCGTTTTAAACAATTGTTGCAACAACATCGCATTCAGTGGAGGACGAATGCAATTATTGCAATTGCAAATTCCAATTACTCGGATTATTTAATTGCTGAGGTGAGACCGGCTTCGTTTAGATTATTTTCATGATTGAAAAGTTGATAGAGCAGCAATCAAATGAAAAGTATGCTATATAGTCACGCAAGCATCTGACGGATTATCTTCATAAACCTTTCACATTTGTATGTACATCAATTGATTGCTGGAGTAGGAAGGCATAAATATTTTAGTGCTTCCTCCAGTTGAACAAGTGATGAACCAAACGTCGGAGATATTCACGACACAAGGAAGCATGAACCCGGTTCATTACTCTGTGATCTAAAATACACAGTTCGACCGAGTTGGCGGCCAAATTACTACCGCAATCCCGACTTTCATGAACTGCCCCCATTCGCCAACCTAGATATTACACCCGCATGAATAAAGCTGAGTATATTTGCATTATATATTATTGTTCATAAGCAAATTTATGTCTCAAGCTTTTGTCTTGTAGAAGCGCTATCACAACTAAGGCATTTATTAAGCAAACACAACTATATAATGACAAATTGCGGAGAGGTTTCTCTTGATCCGCGTGAGTCACCCACAAGTATGGAAACGAAGTTGTTCAGACCTTAAAACAACGGAACATAGCGTAAACAGAGAGAAAACGGACAATGTATTCAACTGCCAATTGAAAATCAGGAATAATTCGACGTACAGCCTTCTTGTGACAAATAAGGAATTTCGTGAATTTAATGATTCTTAAAAAGAAGTAATGGACTTTACAAAATACGTAACTGATGCATCGCGATGCCATTCGGAATGTTTTCTATATCTGATGCTTGCATAAATACATTCGTATTTATTACCACTAATAATTTTCTGAAAAGATACACGACAAGAAGTATTTACCACTTTATCATATAGACACTACTGTAATTGAAAACATGGGTGAGGTAGATCAGAATCTTTTGATATAGTAGTTCTGGTAGTTATATTCTGCGATAAGGTCAGTAGTATCACTTGTCGTAGCTGACACGAAGCATCGGCTCCGAGGCTTGTCCGATAAGACGAGAAAAACATTAAAATTCCCAAGATATTGAATTTATATTGACCCAAGTATAATTTAAAAAGTCTTTGTTGAATAATTCAAAAGGATATATCAGAAGAATAGTAGTGGATTTGCGATGACAAGGTAGCCCATCAGGGCTCTGCATATATGGCAGGAAACTCGATCTAGACGCAAGCCACGTATCGCCCCACTGCGATAATGGGCCTATAATGAGCTCTGCCAACACCGTAGCTGGCATGCTAATTGCTGATCTACACGTAGTTTCATTGTGATAATGAAGCCGAAACTAACACATTACTTTCTACGAGCTTGCTTCTTTGTAATTGATAGTAAACGAGATTTACACAATTATTCGAAATATTCTCGAAATAGCGATATTTATATAGAAATAAACACATTCGATGTTAATACAAGGTTAAATCGTGCAATTTTGCTACATGGTAAAATCTTGTGTCTAAGAAACCAAAATGAAACCAAAACGGAAATCTTTGTGTCCTAAAATAGCAAATTTCAGAGAATCAAGTAAAGGAAGTCAATATTGGAACACAAATGGCACCAACAACCTCCGCGCCATGATGCCAGAGACTAATGAAATTTCTCACTGAAGGCAATCTTCGAGAAACTCAAGAATTGGAAAAGGTATTAGCTCATCTAGAAAGGAATATTAAAATGGACGCGCAATTTGTTACATGCGATAATTCCACTTTGTAATAAGATCAGTGTTTTTCATTATATTTTAATACGCCACCCCTTTACAAATTAAACAATTAGCAACTCCCTAGGCCCAAGAACAAACAAAATATTAGTGATTTGAAAGGCTTTGAAAGAAGCCGCGAGTGCTCTGAAAGTAAGTATAGGCGGAAACATAGAAACTTTTTTTTTTCTATTGCCCGCAACCGTGACCCCACGAGTAGACCCCCCTGGGGATCGCGACCCACACTTTGAAAAACACTGTAATAGATGAAATTTATCTGCTTTCAAGTATAATTTATCTATATAACTTCCTTTATTACGATGTTTAAACTTAGAAAGTGTTAATTTTGTTGACCAAACTCGTTATCTCGTTTTATTGCAAAAAAGAAACGTTTATTTCGAATATTAAAGACAGGTTATGAATTACCTTCTGTCACATAATACTCCTGTTTATTGACACTACAAGGGTCGTTGACTACTATAAAATTTAATTCCATCAACTCCATAAAATTTACAGTCTTTGGTAGCTAATTAGAAAGAATACCTGCTAGTAAAATATAAATATACCAAGAGATATAAATTTGGTAGATTGGAATCTTTACTGCAAGCAGCTACGGAAGGAGGTTACAGAACGCAATAAATCCTCTGTAGAGCAACGGGAGTCTAAAGGGCAATAACTGGTGGTATTAGCACAGGAGATAAATGGCTGAAGTGACAGTAGTTATCTAGTCACGAAGCTCACGGCAGCAACCGTCTCCGTTTCTCACGCCCGTTGAAGTACCACTTAGATCGCTATCTCGGACCATGATAAATACAAGGCTTGGGCCAGGCGTTATAATAACAAATCATATCTCTCTCTTCTTTGTCTCCGTTTGTCAATGATATCTCTTGTAAATTCTTGATATTCAAAGTGTAGTTCTAGTTATTTTGATGATTCACTGTGTTCTTACAAATATGTAGATAATAGGCTTTACATATGAAATTGCCGAATTACTCTCACAAATTCATGAGCTAATAATTCCTGTAATTCAATAGCTATTTCGATTATTTATTTTTTGTTTGAAAGTTGATTTCAAGGTTTTACATCTACGTATTAAATTTTGTTTTTATTTTCAGTTTTATTATAAAAAATTAATCTTCAAAAACCGTTCGTCCTAAATGCCATCCATTTCCATGATAAGATTCGTAATAATTTTTCACAGCTGATACTTTTCAAAAATTAAATTAATGTCGTTGTTAGCTTAACAAAAGAAATTACATAATTTGGATTTGTCATTCGTAAAAAAAATGCAAAAATGTTAGTACTGAAAATTGAGTTTCCTTCAAGTTCTCTATAGAAAACGACAATTTCATATGTAAAGCCTAGTTCATCCACTGCTGGACATAAGCCTTTCCAGGACTTTGCCACTCTCGGCGGTCATCCTGGAAGAATTGCCCATACTCACACACGCTGGGCAGGCGGGTTGAGCGTGGTGCCTATTGCATTTAATTTTACAACAAGAAGCTTGAAGCTATAAATAAGGGATATTGGATATGGTAGTTTTATTGATATGTGGGTATATGTCTTACACATGCGTTTAAAGATTAGGACATTTAATTTTAACAGTACTACGTTAATTGACTGTTTGGTTTAAAAGCTTTTTGTCGCTATATGGAAATCAGACTTCTAGTAAGGAATAACGGCTTTTCATGTTAATTAAATGAAATATTTATGAGCATTTAGAGTTTCATTGTTTTACGATTCAGGATGACATCAGCAGTTTACAATAGAGAGAACAACATGGCGACAAGGCGTTGAACGTTCAAACAAACAGGGGATGATTCAACAGTGAAGCTAACATGCTCCGGATTACAAAGAACTGGAACGGGCCTCTACATCACATCCAACTGAGTAAACTTAACATTGACGCAACCTTGGCATGTCACTTCACAGAACATCATCTATGTATTTGTATACTTTACCATACGCCGCGTAGAGTATAATTTGACAATATCCCGACAATAGTTCTAGATTAAGCGGTGGAGTTCCCCAATACAGTCAGATCGCCTTGAACTTGCAAAGAGACACTCAAATTCACACTTACGTAATTCCCAGATCGATAAATAAAACAATTTACACGTCTCACTTGAATACGACCTGCCGCCCCCGTACTCGCCTGTGAATAGCAACGTAATTGATGACATTAAGATTAACAGCGATTTGGTTAAGCAGTAGGACAATGTTTGCGGAGATCTTTATTAAGCTAATATTTTTTAGGGTTATAGAGGTGTTAGATTCTTCATTAGTGGATTTAAACTGCGCAGTGTTTTGGAGGATGATGGTGATTTGTTTAGTGACGTCCAAATATTAATTTATGTTGTTAATTTGTCTATCTTATGTTATAACCCAATAACACAGGGTAACAGTTTAGGTACTATATTAGAAGTCAAAATATAAAGTCTACAATTTATTACAGCTGCGTATCAACAAAGATGGTAAAAGGTTATTTATTTTATGCATCTCTTGATTGGACAAGCGTGTCCGAATAGATTCTATAGATAGAGAGAAGTATTCACGGGGGCGATTGTGATATAAATGGCTTTAAATTAATGCTAAGGTGAACGTGTGCGTTAAGCGGTGGTAATCGACGGAATGCTTAATCAGTCCACGCCTCTGCATGAGGACCTCTTGGCGAGAGATGAGGACTCGTGAGTCAAGACCACAAGCTGAGATATCTCATTAAAAGACCGTTGTTTCCAATTAAATTTGCGTAAATACACAGCAAATACATATTAACAGCCTATAATCACATGGGATAATGAACCACTTTAAGGTGGCAAAGATAATAACCCGTACTTATGAAGTAAATAAATTTCTCAATTTCTTAGTTATCTATAAAAAGATAACGGAACCAGTTGCGAACGCGCTATAAATCCCATAAGATAATGGTGTAAAGAGAGTGCAATCATTGGTCGGTCGGCTAACTAGTTTAGGCCCTTTTAGAAAACCGATTACAAAATGAAAGCGCTCAGTTGTTAAATTGTGAGATAAGCTCAGCGAAGAACAATAAACAAGTCTCTGAAAGGGCATTCTAAATGTGAGTCGGTGAAGAAGAAAAGGTTTTATTGGATTGTATAGATCAAAGGTTCGGAGCGTTCCTGTAAATAATAAAGGCGATTCTAGACGGGGAGGCGCCGATGGCGCCAACGTCTATAAATAAGTAGCTTTACTAGGGATTCAACGTCTGTGAAAAGGCTGCATTTTATAGAGAAATATAGACGTAATAAAACCGCTCGTTTTGGCATTAGTCCAAAATAGATAACATTCTTTAGAGCAAAAAATGAAAAACAGTTTTTCCGTTTCATTAGCCGTTTAGTACTTTATTCAATTCAATTCAAATTCAAATTTATTTATTTATCATAAGGGTTCAAGATTAAGGATATGTACATGTTTATGCTTAGTTTAGAACAATGTGGTACCATAAAAAAGGTGTTGCTGTTTCCTAGCTAGGTTTTTAGAACTGTAAGTAAGGAGTAACAGCGCCCTTCTTCTTGGGTTAGGAGCAGTTAAATTGTGAAGTTAAAAGTAACTTGAAAATTAAAATGAATTCAAACAAAAACGTAAGGAGTGATAAGTTTAAGGAAAGGAGGAAGTAAGTGAAAAGAGTTTATATCAAGGATGTATTACTTATTCACAGAATACGTATGTATAATATTATGTGTCGTTGGTTGCACATTCAAAATGCTGTCGAAATCACAGTCAAACAATAAACAATGGAAGAATAAATAAAACCCAAGTCCAGAACTGAAAAGTTCCTACCTTCATATCTTGAATAAAGATTTGTATAAAACAACGACAAAAATAATAACAAAACATAAAATGCTGAGCAGAAATCCATAAAACTTGACAGCAATTCTTCAAAGTAACTAATGCATTTGGATTGTCCTAGGACTTCCTTATTATCAGGACACAAACAAATCTATTATTGTATTACGTAAGGTATGGCCTGCTTTTGTGAACATTTATTATCTATAATAATTTTTTACATTATTCTGTGCCTGGCATGTTATTTGTAATTGTTTTGTATTTTATTTGCTTAATTTTTTTTATACATAATTTCATTTTGGCATGGTTTAATTTTACATTTACGTGACATAGGATAATTAGTATTATTTTATTACTAAAGTTAGTTATTTTTGTGAATTCTTTTATATCTTTTTTAATACTATACTTTTGTAGCTGAACATGTTATCTTTATTTTAACGTATTTTAATCACAATGTGGATCCACAGGCAAAGCTAATTACAGATGGCGAATACTACGGTCCGGCTACGTCAAACTTTGTTGTTGTGTGTTCCGGTTTTGTTACTGTTTTTCTCCAGTATTTCGCATTTTCTTTTACTTCCTCTTATAACCTATATTTCAATATGTTATAATATTTGTTATTGTTATTATGTTCTTCATTTTTGTGGTACGGCACACAGAGAAATAATTCCAAGAAATTAATCGAAAAATCCAAAAAAACTACGCAAAAACCATAAACCATTTTCCGGATTGGCCGGATCTACGATGCGCCATCTACAGGGATAATTTGGCAGTGTTGATCCCCATTTCTTGACGTGTAATTGTAATTATTAATAAAAATGTCTTATATACAGACTTTGTATTTAGAATCTACGATTAAATAGGTGCAGCTGAGAGCAGATTAAAAGGAAAGATGAATAGGTAAACAGGACCTGACCTCGCACGCTATGGCCGAGGATTTTACGTGCTCAGGATAACAATTCTATACAATTGTTGCCAATTTATAAGTCACCAGCCTTGAAAGCTTACGATAATCCTCCAGAAATTAAAAGCACAATAATTTTACAATTTTTGTCCAATTGTCTCCGTACCTAGAGGTATTTCGAATTTGCAAGTGAAAACATTATTTATAAGTCCTAAGCATGTTTCTTAGATTTCTAGAAAATCACCTCTACGTCTTGGAAGGCATGAGTTTGCAACTTCAACAGTGCTTATTTAAACTTCTCTGCGTTTTAATGAGATCTTAAATGACGTCGAATGGCGCCGTTGAGTTACAAAAACTGGTCAAACCATTAACGTACGCTGCTGTACGTAATTTAAAATAATGAACATTTAATTACGTAAACAGAGGTACTGTATAGCTTGCCCATGTCCAGCCACGTGAGGACAGCGGCGACATCAATGGTCGAGCTGGTTTCATCACTGTCAATAATGATAAACAGAAACTAGTAGACTGCAACGATTTTTTTTGTAATTTGCTTCCAAATTGAGATGTCGAGATAAAGGATTGTCACAATTTATAAATGTGAACATTACTTTAAGCAGATAAGACACGTTGCACAATATTCAGTTTCGCCGGCGCCATATATCATTTGCGGATCCGGGCGTGGGAGGACACTGAAGACGGGGCTCGTCCATCCGCGATGACTTACGTCTCAATTTCGTAATAAAAATCTCATGTAAGACAACCTGCCACTTCGACGACCATACAGCAGACATGGACCGATACGCTCGACAAGAAATACTGTCGATGTGAAATCGAAACTAGAGTTCAAGGTGGTCTGTATTGTTGTTGATTTATTGCCGCGACAATAACAACGATGTCTCCTATAAATATGGTGAACATGTGACTCATAATCGTAAATTGCATGAGTCTGTAAGTGATAAATCAATATTATATGCAGAATATTGTGATGGCTCACTTATTTTAGAAGCTGCGTAAATCCCAAAGGCCACAAATGATCTAAGAGGTATAGGTATATAGCCATTTTTGAGGGAGGTAAATGTAATGTAAGGGAATCTGTTCATAGTAAGGAAATAATGTTTTAATATTAAAGAACTAAGGTCTCATCAAGGAAAACGTTTCCTAATTGTTCAAGAAAACCTTGTGGAAATGGATAAGTAACTTAAGGAGCTCCACAATGCTAAACATCAGTTTTTGTTAATGCAGATGGTAAAAATAAAAAAAGTGGTTTGTTTTTTGACTTAAGACAATAATTATTAATTACACTTTATAAATAAAAATACTTTCAATCTTTTAAAAAAACATAAATTTCACGAAAAAAAGCGATTCAGTTTCCATATTTTAAAACCGACTGAAACCAAATCAACACACGCAGATGTCAGATACTAACTAGAAAAACAGATCTTTATTGCATAATTAAATTATAATTGATGTCCTGATGTAACTGTGATTTCAAAATAACTGGAGTTTTGCGTGCGCAGCATTTGATTAGAACAGGATAGACATAGACAGTTAAAAAACAAAATCATTAGAGCAGGACTGAATTTTAGCATTGTGCAGCCCCTTAAGAGCAGAGTGCGAGCCACTCTATTAGGGTTCCATATTAGGATCTATAAGTTAGGGACGGTGATTAGGGATACATACTCGTTATGTAGTATGTCCAATTAACTTTTTAGAGTTCCGTACCCAAAAGGCAAAACGTCACTCTGTCACTCTGCTGTCTATCTGTTCGTCTGTCCGCATGTCACGGATCTCTAGCTCGTAGAGTAGCTGAATGAATTGTTCTAAAACTGACAACTTGACGGCCAACTATTTCTTTATTTTTGAAGATAAAAATAGCGAGTGATTCTAAATTAGAATCCTGAGCGTAGTGATGGATTTAAAGGCACAAGAAACAAATCACTTTGGTCTTGTGTGACACATACAACTTTTCACCTCACTAGCGAAAAAATACAAGATGTAAGGAACGATATTTTCGAACGAGTTAACTTCAACATACGGACAGACAGACAGACAGAAAGACACACAGCAGAGTGACATTAATACGGCACCGTTTTGCCTTTTGGGTACGGAATCCTAAAAAATGTCGTCAATGTCACGTGATTTTTTTTGACTGATATTGTTTAATACTAAGTTAATGATATTATATAAAGCAAACTGATTTAATTTCAAACTTGACATGGGTTAAGTTACCATTTTTTTATTTTTATGCTTTAGTTTAGACTTAAGAGCGGTTTCGCAGCCGGATTGTGAAAAAACCGGCCTTTTTCTAATTAACCGAAACAGAACACTTAAGGCGATATGTAAAAGTTTTAGCGTCCCTGTTACTCCATATGCGAAAAAACCCTCAGTGCGATAGAGACGGATTCGTGGAAAAGTAGCAAAAAGTAAGTTTTTTAAAAAAGTTGTTATCAAAATTTCGTTTAACCAGGTCCTAGATATTGTTAAAACCCATCTAATAAAATATAATTGCAGGAGAATTGGTGTCGAAAAAGACCTCATTTCAATAAATATTTCTATCGAGCCGAATTTCTGCAATCGCGTTTCTGTTTTAACAGATCCCTAGAAAAAGATTCCAAAAATAATATACTATTTTATCAAAATAACACATTATTTACTTAAGTAGATATGAAAGTTCTAATAGTGTCGATTTTTTTCCGTAGCGCCTTAAATTCAAAATTCACTCAATAGTTATGGATATATACTACGTAGTTATTGAGTGAATTTTGAATTTAAGTGTTTTAATTAGAAAAAGGCGAGTTTTTCACAATCCGGCTGCGAACCGCTCTTAAGGAAATACATTTTTGATATGACAAGAACATCCTTAAGTTAGTGTACAATGGACACCTGCTAGATCTTTGCAACGGTTGGTTGATAACAATGCTCGTTCGAGTAATTGAGCAATTTGGACGCGGCGCGGTGAGCACATCCCGATAAAGATGATTAACAGCAGGAAATCCTCGGCTACAACTGAACAGCCCTGTCTTGCAGTCCTTTTCTGGGTCAATCACGTTCCACATTTCGAGAGGACATCCAATTTCGGAAAACAGCCTACAAATGTTTTTGTTTCATTCTGTAGCATTCCTGTACTCGATTTTCTTACTTTGTTGTTTGTATTTCTTATGAGGAAACCGACATTTCATAGGAAAACCGTTGGCGTTGAACAATATAAAACAATTGTGATGATTAAATATCGAGAGCTGCAAAGAAAAAATTTACGTTTTCTTCGTTTCCATAACTCCCCCAGAATGGTAATTAAAGTGGTAGTTCATACAAGATTTGATTATGAACAAAAAAACGATGCAGTACATAACGCTTAAGGGGCTCCACTATGCTAAACATCAGTTTTGCATTGGATTCAGTTCCGTTAATGTAGATGGTAAAAATTTGAAAAAAATATGGCGTGTTTTTTGACTCATGACAAATTATTAATTACACTTTATAAATAAACATACTTTCAATCTTCTTTTAATTATAATACTTTTAAAAAAAGCATGAATTTCACGAAGAAAGCGATTCAGTTTCCATAATTCAAAACCGATTGAAACGAAATCAACACACATTGCTTACTAGCAAAAACATCTTTATTACATAAAGAAATCATAGTTAATATCCTAATGTGGCCGCAATTTCAAAATAACTTAAGTTATGCGTGCGCGGGATCTGATTAGAGCAGGATAGACAGTTGAAAAACAAAAGCGTTAGAGCAGGACTGAATTTAGCATTGTGCAGCCCCTTAAGGCGCTGTACAAACGAAGTCGCCCAGTAAACGAAAACCATTTTTAACGTACAATATTAGAGACAAACTTCGTTTAGTGCAAGGCTTGTGATAAAACAATTATGTAAATGACATTATTTTGCAGATTAGTCGTACTTTTATGGAAAATTAAGGCGTTAATAAGAAAACTGCTCATTTATGGATTTAATACAATGGTATAGCTATATCAGATTAAAAATATATCGAGTAGAGAATTTTATTGTTTCAAAGTAACGCACACAAATGTGTACTCTACACGCCGTAAAGTTCGGAGGAGTCTCCATACAAATCTCGGCGCGGCGCGGCGGCGTGTACTTGTAATAAGGTTTAAAAAAAAAATTGTTAATTTAGGTAGTGTTCTCAGCAATGCATAGAATTGTTCTGAGACTTTAAGTCTGGGGCTCTACCGCGTAATTCTCATTTGTATCAACTTCAAGCAAATGCATGCGAAATTCAACGCGTGCAAAAGAGATGGCATGTTAGGCGGGCGTCGCGTCGTCGCACGCACGTCAAATTTCAATCTCAAGTTGATGTTGATGAAAATGAGAATTACGCGGTAGACCCGCTGCTCAGCACCTTACACCTGACGCCAAAAATTTATAGTTTTAGTCTAATTAGGAGCAAGCCCGCCTTAATGGTAAAAAAATTGTCTTATTTAGGGGTTGCATGTGGAACCTGACTTACCTGATTCATGATATTAAACTTCAAAGTTTTTACGTCTTTAAAAATATTTTAATTATGAAGCAGTGACCTCGAAGGTAGAACATAAAACTTTATCGCATCACACGGCAACACACCGATAACTATGGTTATTTCATTGGTTAGGTAGGTATTATGTATTGTGAGAAACATGACGTGCGTCACGCTATATACGACACATGGAAAATAGTAAAGAAATACCAAGATTGCGCAATTACTTCATGAATAGCTACTAAATATAGAAACAGTAACGCTAAGTTTGTTTTTCAAGTTTTTGCAGGCTTCGCTTCGCCGTACATGTCGGCAATCTTATACATTTTCAACTCATTCATGATAAGGTTTTCTTTGTATACGAACAATTTACTTGATAATGTAAGTAAACAATGCAAGAACCCTATGTGAGCCATACAAGGCCAGTGGCAGCAGAATGTCGTCTTAGTAGAAACATTACGCATTACGTTGGTTCTATAGAAATGACAAGAGTACTGGGCAAGAGGTCACGGCAAACACCAAGCAACAAATGGTAGCGTGGTCACTAAGCCGACAATCAACCAAGTACAGAAGAAGCTGGAAATTACGATAATTAGAACAGACTGCAACGCTGCCCGTATATGCATAGACTATGGGAAACGAGCGGTTAATATTGAAGCAAGGATTTTGCAGGGCTATAGTAATAAAATCTTCGTACTAATCATTTATTTCCGATGAATTCAGGATTATCCAATTATATTTATTCAAATAAAAAAATATATATACAACGTGTAACAGAAAGGTGTAACCATATTTGAAGAGCTTGTTCAGTCAATGATATAGAACAACTTTTTCATAGATGATACAACATGCAATGTCGCTTGACCGAAATGTATGGAAGGGATTTTGAGATTTCAGGGTTGGCTCCATAGAAAAAGTTGTTCTATATCATTGACTGAATAAGCTCTTCAAATATGGTTACACCTTTTTGCTACACGTTGTATATAAAACAAGAACAAGATTCTTAGATAGATAGATAGATACCTATCTACGTAATAGTACCTACCAAAATCTTTATATATATTCATTAAATATATATAAATGTGTAGAATTCAAAACAACACCGGTTGTCTTCTTCGATCCACCATCGAAACCATATTTAAAGAATGTTATAGCCTAGACGTGCCATTTAGTGGGCGTTGGGAGTGTTTGGGGGAACAATTTAGGGCTACAAGGGCAAGGCCATAGGGTGGAAACAAAGGGGAGAACCACGAGGCAACAGTTTTGGTCCAATAAATATTTAAAACGTTGCGCAACTGAAACTGAAACTGACAAACGAGCCTAACGTAGGTAATGAAGTAATAAACCTTGAATCGGTATTTTTTCAGACGATAGAATCACGATTATAGAAAGTTGGTTTTTGGAAGAAATAATAGAAGAAGTTAATTGGTTTTTCGAAACGAAAGGCTTCATTCCTATAAAAGGACCTAATATTTCTCTAATAAAAATAAGCTAACAACTATCTCACTCAACAGCTTCTGTAAAAGGACAAAGAGAAACCGAGAAAGTTTTTGCAGTGTACAAATAAATATCAAACGTATTAAATATGGATGAACAGAAGGTTTGAATTAACAATTTGAAATGAATAAACGATACTAGGTGTTGTTGCGATTTCTCAGTTTTGTTTGCTTTTGCTACTATGTATGAATAAGTAAGTCACGAACTGTGCAAGTGACACAGAATATCTATGAATAAAATTATATGTTTTCGCTTCAAGACATGATTATTCTATTAAAGCTAATAATCAAATTAAAATTCGAGAAGCCAGTTTTGTTTATATTTTGCGCACCAGAGGTGAGATCATAGTGGTTTTGTTAATGTAATGAAAAATACAATAAGTCACCATTTTGATAAGGGAGCGTGAGTAGATGATGCAATATCAAGGACTGTGCAAAACAAAACGGTTTGCGGTATTTAAGAGTCATTTCAATGAATTACTAATTAAGTTGAATTACTAAATATTTTTTCTTAAGAGGCAAGTACAGATACAGGAAAATTATAGTAGATAAATATAGATCGTGTTTAGCTAGGTCTACATAGGTGTCAGGTTTTCATTAGCGATTATTACAGAAATGCTAAGTCTTTAACACCTTCGACTTCGTTACTACAGAGGTTCTATTTTGTTTCAAGTTTTAAAACATCGATGACCGAATTTGGGAATAACAATATTTTAAATTATGTTGTTTCTGCATGAAGGCATTTCTACAGAGATTACAGTAGGGCCGGAAATTATGCCGTAAAATGGAAGAAGCCAATATCTGAGTCTATGGACGATGATAAAAAAAATAGAAAACTGGAATTGGACTAATAAAATAATTATTACGTATTAATAATTATTACGTAATAAGTATTACGAGGACTATGCTCTAGTTGCAAACAATCAAGATGATATTACAGCTAATTCATCTAAAAAAAAAGTTTTCCATCGGACATTTGCAAAGTTTGACGATACTAATACATATTCAAATTCTGCATTTGCTTTGATTTTGATTCTTGAGAATAAATCTGAGTCCTTGAACGATGATAGAAAACATAGATAGATACTGGAATTGGAGTAATAAAATAATTAGTATTACGAGGACCATGCTCTAGTTGCAAACGATCAAGATGACATTACAGCTAATTCATATAAAAAAAAAGTTTTCTATCCGACATTGGCAAAGTTTGATGATACTGATACATATTGAAATTCTGCATTTGCCTTGATTTCGATTCTTGAGAACAATAATTTGTGTAAAGATTGTTATTGTAACTAAAATATTTACGTTTCTATTGTTTAATTATTATTAAATGTTGAATATCGAAATAAATGAAAATTAATCGTGAGTGATGATGAGTATTAGCTATCGATAACAATAACACTAAATTCCTAGGTTCTGTATCAAAAAGTGATAACAAATAATCTGAAGATAAATACATACGGAAAATAGAGGGAATTAAATAAAACTGGGAAAGACAAATAAGACATTGTTTAACAAGAAAACACACTCACCCTACAGATCGTTGCCCTAATTTAGAATGTCCCTGAGAATTTAAGAGGACTCACCGGAAAAGCTGATTTTCGTTTCGACCGGCATATTTACAGTTCACTCTTCGGGACCCTTCGGATGGATTCTATCAAATTTCCTGATGTCGTTCGACAGAAGAACCGTTGGACGGTTGACAGTGTCTTCGTTGTTATTTATGTTGTTGATGCAGATAATTGCAGATACGCGATGTGTGGACGGTGTCAGAGCGCGTGTGTCGTTCGCTTGCCGAATGTGCACTGCCGTCGGTACCGGGTCTACGGTTCACGCCCGCGCCGCGCCGCCCTCACAATCCTTGCGGTCGATCCTCGAACCTACCTCGGGTAGAGCAATCGACTCTACTGTCTTTTCATAAGGCTTTACTTTGATCAGTGCACGTTTCAGGCGCGAGTATTTTAGAATAGGGTTGTGATATCAACCTACTTTGTTGTTATTTTCCCGGCTGGCGGTGAGCGCGGTGTTTTGATGGAATGCCTACTAAAACCGTGATTTGCAACGAGGTTTGTTTGCTTTTTTTTAAAGATGAAAGCATCTTTTAGTAATTTACATCATGTTTTGGATATATTATAATGAAGATTTTGCTCAAAAAATTATAAGAATACTGAAGATATCTACTTGGAATAACCTTTTTGATACACAAAGCGTCAAATTGTAAGATTATAGAATCAATGCGAATATTCATGTAAGTATGAACAACAAAGGGACCAATTGAAAGGAGCTACTCATAGTAACTAGTTTTCATCTTTAATCTTATCAGTGTTACAGATAAAGGCATGGCCAACATTCTTGCCTCATAATCTACCTATCTACCTCCAACTCCAAGAATGGAGAGGCATTGTAGACTATTTGTGTACACATTATCTATTTACTAAGTACTCCGCTTAGGCCAGATAGTTCAGAGATACGGAGGTCAGGTTTAGTATAATGATGAAGTTACACTAGTGATGGAAAGAAATACTATAAAAAATGAACAATTCGCGCAACATGAAAATTCAAGACAGAAGAGCTGTTTGTTAATCTGAAGCCAGGACAAAGAATGAAAAATTCAGGATTTAAGGTTACACGAAATAGTGTTGGGCCAATAAAAAATATTCAAGAAAGGCTCTATTTTTCTTTATTAACAAGAACTATGATCGAATAATGAGTGGATAGTACGAAAATATATATATAATTTTTGATAAAATAAATGCAGGGTACGTTATGCGTATCAGCATGGTTATATCGTATCTTGTAAGGCGTCAGTGGTGTTTCGAGTGCCAATGAGCAAGTTAGATGCTTGTACAGACATTTTCCAACACCGTATATTCCGACACAACGTGAATACTACGATAGGTACTACGATAGGGTTGCCAACCGACCCTTTTTCCTGTTAAATAAAGTGTCCTGTTATTTCCACCTTCAAATCCTGGTTTTCAAAATTTGGAGATGGCAACCCTGCACTACAAGTACAAAAACGTGCTGTTTTTATAGTCATACAGTTTTTGCTCATGGTATTATGTTCCTTCAATAAATCAGCAAGTGGTAATTACAAACACAGATACTGATTTGGGGCGCGACGGCAGGGATTGAACCAAGACCTAATTGAGACTGACGTCCAACCGAACTACGACGGTTCAGGTAATTCCTAATTTACATGATGAAGGTGTGGCTCATGCTATAGCATTCAGTCGTGACAGTATGGACAGTGATGGCTGAATGCAGCACGAGCTAGAACTTACCGCAAAGAAAGCGGGTTCAGCAAGGTCGATCTATGAGCGTGTGACCCCCGGCGTCATATCCTGGAGCTAGTTAATTGAGTTTTGTGCAATAGATGATGTAAAGACTTCGGATGATTAAGTTGAACAAGATGTTAAAGAATTAAATAGCATATTCGTGGAATCTCGTCATGGATATTAATCACGCCACAATCAATTTTGAAAAATGCAATTACAGTAAAACACAAGAAAGAGTTGAGACAATATTTCAAAATACGATGTCCATTTACTTCCTGGTATGATTATCTTGGGAGTTACTTGGAATTGGACGAATTGTGTACAGGAGTATGTCATCGCAGTTGATTTTTAAGACTTAAGGCTGCATATAAAGTGAGATTGAGCACCTTATTGTGCATCAATGATAACTGAATTTTATGACCTTTAGTTGTGGCTGCCAAGAAAAGCGCGCTCACCGAAAAACTGCGTTTTTATTTAATAGCACTGCTTCTAGATGAAATTATTAAAATGTTCTAAAATGTTTAGACGGGGTTATTGTTCACTTATTTTTAATACAAATTTCAAGACTATATAATTTATGAAAGGCCCTTTTACACTCCAAAAACATGAAATTTAGAGGTAACTTCGTAATTTATTTTCTATCGACCGAACTTAAAGCTTTTGGGTTTTTTCCAAAATGTTTAGATCAGCCCTATAATCTACTATCTATATTATTTTTATTAAACCTATTGACCAACTTACACAATATGAAATGGTCATTTGAAGTTGTGCATCTAACCTTATACGGACCCTTAAACAATAATTACGAGAAACAATCAAATACAATAAATAAATCCTCTACTTTTATCACGTACCTAACTTGTTAAGATTTAAAAAATCTGTTGCTCCTGCAAATTATATTTAATGGTATCGATAATAATAACAAACACAATAATGTAATGGACGAAGTGCACCAATATAGACAAGTCAATTTGTTTCTCCTTTCACCAAACTACAACAAAGACGATTTGTAACCATAGATCATAATAACAAGCAAAAAGTCTGCGTGTTTCGGAACGGTCAAGTTGCGCAACAGCAGACAATAAAGCTCCGAACACCTTTCACTGAAGAAAGTAACAACATTAGTGGAGCCTAGTTCAGCGTCTGGGAAGATTTATCAAAAGAACTGACCGAATAGTAGACGAGGGTACAACACTAATGAAATGTTGGTTTGAACTCTCTCAATTGCTGGATAAAGTTCAACATAGTCGTAGCGCCATTATCCAACAAAAGTCAAGCAGTAAATACAAGATGAGCAGAAACGTTAAGGGCACAGTCTGCCCTGAAGCGCTTGCCCCATTTTGCTGACATGTTCGATATTTCAGCTGACGTAGCTTCGTTGTGAATGGATGCTTGACTAGAGCGACGTCCATAAGCTCCCTCAGGGCTTCTGAAAGCTTTGTGAATTGTAATAGCTCGGCAGAAAAGGGGATTTTGTTTATTTATTTATAAGGCTTTGCTTGTTTAGTGTAGAACTTTATATTAAGCTTTTACTACAATGATCCTTTGTCCAGCTTGCCGTAAACTATATTCTTGAAAAACAAAATGGCTTTATACAAAGGGCAGACGCACTCGTTGTTGTAGTTTCGGGATTATCAAAGACAATACCTAAATCATCTACAACAACGGTTTTCAATATTAGTTTTGCTAATTGAATATTTGCAATAGTGGGTGTAATGACCGATAGATCGGAATCCAAACAGAATTTGAGTCACGCAGGTGTTTGTGAACGGAAAGCACGTACGGATCACGCTACGTGCTTTTTGACGAATCCACTCTGTTTTTAAGGAGCTTAAAACAGGATTTTTTGCACACAATAGCTCATAACTAAGCCAAAACGTTGCATTAACGTCAAATAAAATACCATTGTACTGCCAAAGGCAATTTTTTTAAAATTATTGTTACTTATATGAAGTAGCATACTACCGAATTATGAGAAATCCACCTGCGTAATCTGTTAAGTTTTTGAATTTGGATTTCTTCAACGAGAAAATATAATGTTCTGAAAACAGGAATAATGCATGGCACAATAGGGTTTCAGAACACGTTTCTGACGCGGGTTAACGAAAAAGAATGATAAGTGACATAACCAAAGTAAAAAATTAAATACAAAAATATTATTAACAATTATTCCAGTTTTTGTGCTAGATATATAACAATTGTAATCTCAGATGTGCAGATTCAAATTGAATTAAAATATAGAGTTACACAAGACGGCGGCGGTACAGGCGTTTTTTTCTTCGACTGTTGTGAGACGAGGTGTGGACGATATTGATATCCTGCACCGAATCACGTACAAAAACTGTTTTTAGGGTTCTTCAATAGAATAGTGAGTCTATGAATTTCCGTTGTGGCGGAGGTCAATTGAGCTGAGTTTAGGCATGTCGGTGCATAATTAATAACACTAGGAACCCGGGATAAAAACGGAAAATCTTGAAAATTAATGTGCGATGAAGCGTTTCTAATGTACCCAATATTCAATGTACCCATACATTGTGTATGTCGTCGTACGCTCGACAGATCTTTTGTTAATATTTTTTGAACAATAATATTAGCATAAGTATTGTTATAATTGCCCATGGCAGCGTCAAGCCATGCAGTAGGCCTACCATGAGTTTGGGTCTCGACACTCGTTAGCGATTGCATAAAATATTTTAACTTATCCCATACTGCACAAGGTAATTGCAACATCAAAAGCAGTTTTATAAGTGCCTACATTGTTTATCAGATGTTACAATATTAATACAAATTTGACACCAATATCTAGTTTAGCAAGTCAATACAGAGTCTTGCGTCTTTTTCTTAATTTAATTTTTTGCAAATTGTTTCATGTTAGTTCCTAGTATAACATTATGTATATTTATTGTTAGCATAGTGAAATCCGTTATTGGCACTATTAGCTGATGTAATATTTAGTTAATATTTTATGTATTTGCTGTGGATTTTTGTTCATAAATAAAATAAAATAAAATACATTATAACATCACGATTCTGCGCTGCAATTGGCCCAATTTATTATAACACAGCTAGAGAGTCAATCAACAACATAGACGAGATATAAGTCCCGACCTTATTTCTTAAGCCACGCCCCCTTTATCCTGATTAGCCTTCAAGGCAGCATTACCGGGAAGACGCACCCGGGGTTCATGAACGGGTGTTCTTCTTCTCATTTTTCGTGAAATTGTTAGTTGAAAATATTGTAAATAAAGACGATACTTTTTATGGTCGTAGAAAAAGTATTGTGTGCAAGTGAACATAATTAGACATTGGGACAAAAACTATTACAAGCACTCGTGTCACAATGTCTCAAATTATGCACAAAATACTTTTATTGCAATAAAAATTCCCATGACCAATTCTTTAAAGATTTTTTTTTCAATTTTTTCAGAGAATTTACGTCATTTTAGGACATCTTTTTCATTATTTTGGTATATAAATTAACCATTATATTTTATGACTTTTAAAGATTTGTCCGTAATGACGTAACTTGAGAATTTTAGACATTATACTGATTTTAATGTGTGATTGCTTATAAAAAGTGGTCTGTCTCTGTCTGTCTACTCATCTGTCATCCAGCGGTCAAATTAGTTGGAAGCAAATTATTATAAATTTATCTTGATAGCAAAGGACACACTTCTAAACAGCCATTTCTCAAGTCAAATCGAAGCTGCAGCATTTTCGTAAAAATATTCATCATCATGAGGTTTTTTAGACCACAAGTTCTAAAATGTGGCTTATTAAACCTAAATTTCGAAATGGTTTTTGAAGTAACACACCTTAACATAATTTAACCTAAGCGAATTCTGTTTCCTCATAAACAGCTAGCGTTGTACAATTTCTCATATAAATATTTGATGCAGTCGATAGCGAGTATCGAGGCCTAAACTCATGGTAGGCCTACTGATGTCTTGTATCGATACTACACCGGTTTATAAATGTATGCGAGCATGCCAGATATCCGCTGGAATAAATAGGTTCCAATTACTTATTGCGATAATTGCAGTAAAAATAGTGCCGTTCTTGTTATATATAGAATAGTACGAGATTGAGAGGGACTAGCTAGAACGGAAAGCGTACGAAGAATACGCTTACTTTTAGGAAGAAAAAGTTGACATAATGGATTGCTTGTCGAAAAAATCAACCATCTGCGTAAATCGAAATCAACGATTTAATTTTTTTTTATTTATTTATTTCTTGTTCTCTATTGTACACAGATACAATAAAAAACATGTACAGAGGCGAGCTTATCTCCAAAAAGAGATTTCTTCCAGCAAATCTTAATGGCCTCTTATAATAATCATACATGCATGTACTACAAATAAAGTCATAAAATAATTTTATATATCTAAATATTATAAAACAAAGTCGTGTTAGTTACACCACTTATAACTCAAGATCGGCTGGATCGATGTTAGTTATCTCTTTTTTGGTGTATTCTTATCCGCTCCGAATAGCAGAATAAGTAATAAAGTATCGGATAAGTTATCGAATAACAATAAATTAATTAATTAATTTTACGAATGCAAACAGCATGTGGTGCCATCTGTTGACAAAACTACGCATATAAAAGAAACCTATTTATCTAGCGTTCTGATATCATAAAATAACATCTAAACCCCAAGTTTTAAAAATCGCTTAGTTATTCCAAGAACTATTATTTCTGCATATATTCAATACCCTACGCTAAGCCTAACAACGGTACTGAAACTACTACATGGGTCCCTGCCATTCTTCTTTCGCAATGGCAAGCAATAAAACATTTCTGTATTTGCAAAAAAGTTATATTAATGTTATTACCTTATTGAAATCCTAAATTAAGTTTAACTAAAGTTAACACGATATTATTAGACTGTTAGGCGGAACGAAGTTCGCCGGGTCAGCTAGTAACAAAATAAAATATCAATATATATATTTAAATTTACTGGACTATGTATACATGTCTACCATTAGATATATACTTCTATATATTATTATCTTATATCATATTGTTATGATAATATCATATGGTTATGGAAAACTGGCGATTATTTCAGTGACAATAGTAAAAAACTTAACTAACACTCGTTAGTCATTTAAACTTTCCGCACATAGTAAAATATATATTAGTAAGTATAGTAAAAGATACATTAAAAAAAAAACCGTCAAGTGCGAATAGGAATCGTGCTCTGAGGGTTCCATACATAACGTTTAAAACACAAACTTATTCCACGTGTAGTTATGTTATGAGATACCAACGTATAACTTGACACTGCGAGCAAATTAAACTCTAACGATTACTTCTTGAATTAATAAATACCCATAAATTTTCAGATATTTTCCTATACGAAGGGAATTTAAAATTTCTAAGTCAACTGGAAGTGACCTATAGGTTTTCATGGTGGGCCAGTTTGTATGAAATGGGCAAAAACGTTTTTTCGTGTCGGGTTAGAAGCATGATTGTTTCCCAGCACTATGGGGCCTGTAGGAGGTATTAGTTTCAACTTGATATCTCTCAAGGGGCCCAAAGAAAAAAGATCTTGAGAGACAGAAAAAGTAATCCTATAAGAGTTCCGTTTTATTTTGAGGAACGGAACCCTAAAAATTATAATTATCAAAGATAATAATCACATTTTTTCAGGATAATCAATTTAAATAAGGTTTTTGTAGCAAAGCCTTGTTGGGCAAAGAGTCAACATAAACTTGTAAATTTTTGCATAAAAAATGAAAATTACTGAAAACTAGGGAACGATTTCTATTAGTATGTACCTGCATGTGCGTGCAGAGTGTCAAGTAAAGCGATGTTAGATGACATCTAAACTGCGGAACCCATATCCCACCAAAAACATTTCATGTTGCCAAGACTCATGTAGAGTCAAGCCCCTAACTCTACGAACCCTACATCTTGCTGAAAAAGCATGTCTTTATGCGTATTGGCATGAAATGTTGGATTTCAATTCTTTTTGTAAGGAAATTTCATGTACAGATCAATATCCCTCTTTATGGGGGGGGGGGGGGTTTGAGGATGATATTTTGATGATATAAGACACAGATATCTTGTCTTCCCTCTCGTAACCCTTATTGAAACGTCTTAGCGGCTTGATTTGCGTGCTTTGTGAAAGGAATGGAGTTTAAAGGTACTTGGGCCAAGATTTTGCATGGCAACCACAGAACATTAATGGCAATGGCGGTGTATGGCCCCATGTGTAAACAAATCACATTTCGGTTAAAAACCCATAGGTGCAGAATTTTACACTGGAATCTTGGGCTATTATGAGGGGTTGGAGGGTGACAGCTAAAAAGTTTTAATTTTTTTTGTTGTTTGCTAATCCTAGCCTGCATACCAAACAGCTTTATAGAACTTGAAGAAGTACCATAGAGGTTTTGATGATCATGTCTGTCAGTGACGAAATCGACGTATTTTATGTATTAATAAAATCCAAAGTAGAAAAGCTTTTGGGGCGTCCGCCATATTAAATTTGGAATGATGTCACGTATTCTGCTTAGGAAACCCTTTCATTTAATAGCTATGTCATGAAGGTGGTTAATCTGGAGGATTGATCTGAGCCACGATCTGGACTGCGATCTAATTTCTTATTACTGTTTTAGCGATAATGGGAATTAAGAGGGTTAAGGAAAATAGTCCACCATATTACGGCGTCAGCCATTTGAATTTAGATTGACGTCACGTATAGGTATTCTGCTTGGCAAACCGTTAAATTGAATGACCATGAAATTTAGTCCGCCACCATTGGGCGTCCGCCGTATTAGACTTAGGCTAATATTATTTAGCTTATCGTATTCTCCTCGTCAAATCTTTTTTTTTATACACCCATGTGTACCATACTATTACACCCATATTCAGCTAAAACTTTGCACACACGTTTGGTTTTGGTGGCAATGCACGATAATCTGAGCGACGTTATTCTAAATCCAATATGGCAGACGCGGCAAAATGACGATTTATTATTTCCACACCTACTTAGGTGTGGAAATAATAAATCGTCATTTTGCCGCGTCTGCCATATTGGATTTAGAATAACGTCGCTCAGATTATCGTGCATTGCCACCAAAACCAAACGTGTGTGCAAAGTTTTAGCTGAATATGGGGAGAACTTGTTTAAAATGCAGTTGCAAGATTTGACCCCGACACAATAAGTAACATTTAACAGGTGAAGTTAAAAAAATCTGAGTAAAAGAACTACACTGATGTTTATAGATCCGAATCGCTGCCTGTCTACTGACACCTCAGCTCCCGAGTTTTCACACACCTGCGCGCGCGCAGCCCGGCAGACCGGAACACTTTCCAGTAATGTTTCCAACGGCATCGCGTTACAGGGAATATCGAATCACCTGCGGAGAGCAGGATGTGACTACGCCTGGCTGATCGTTACGTCATCAAAAAAAATGAATTTCTAATGTAAAATAGCAGATGAAAAATGAAGAAAACTGTTCATATCAAGCTTTTTATATAGTAATAGCTTTTGCCCACGGCTTCGCTCGCGTGGAAGTGTATTTAATCTTGGAGTAGTATCGACAGTTTTCGGCTTGGCGGTTATTTTATTAACTTCCTTTGTAGCCTATATGTTGACCAGGGTCACTACGATAGTAATAAAGAAAACCGCATCCAAATCCGCTGAGTGGTTCTCGAGGTAAAACGGAACATACAGAAACACAGACACAAAAATTCTAAAAATTGTAGTTGTGGCCTCAGTACAATAGTATTATTACAGACACGACCTTTTTACTACTTTATTAATAGTATAGAATCTATGTTATACTTTAGATATATACATATATCGGTTTAGCCGACAGTCATTATTTTTTATTATTTTGATTTTGTTCAAATAATCAGTTGCTCGTTTTACTAGCATATTTTATTTTATAGCGCACAAAATCAAAATTACGAGCAATAAACATTAATTAATTTAATAAACAGCCTATCGTCACGACAAATATCTTGAATTCTGGTTGAAATAAAAACACGATTTGTTCGCACTAGCTAGATATTATTAAAACAAATTTTATAAAGAAACAAGCAACTAAATCCTGAAATCGATACTCGAGAGAAAATCAATATGAAGTCTAAAATTTGTAAAAAAGAGGTTTACAAAAGATTTTATTTACAGTAAATATATGAATCATTTGACGTGGTTTGTTCAAACTTACTACATAAACGTTAAAAGAACATAGGTATATTTTTTTAATGACTGTGTGTTTTCTGATTATTGCAACTAAATCATCCAAATTCTGTTATTTCATTTCTATTTGCTTTATATTTCCTCTTACCTAAAGTCGTATTTATTTTGTTTTTTGGTTCTATTAGTATGTGATCTCGTTGGATGGAGGGTTATCTCTATTAATCGAATTACGATCACATAATCGAGAACAGATACTTGTTGATGCTTCATGAGTTGGAGCCGGGGGCCGGCCCACCCCAGCTACAAATACTAGTTACGCCAATGGTCAATTGTTACCTATCATTGGATACAAATTGCACGAAACCACACATAGTAAGCAACACAGTGCAGCATCGTGTTCGTTCATCTGTGATGTGCAGTGAATGATTGTCTCGTCTCACGATAATGATACGATGCAAGTAGCTAATAATTGTGCTGCGCCTACGCACCGTGCTTGATTATGGGCACATGTTGTTCCGGATGCATGCAATATTTAGAAGTTTCTAGCAGTATTTGTTAAGTTGTATTACTATGGGTCCTATTTGTAAACAAACGGCTCATCTCCGTAGTTCATTTGGTCAGAATAGGCGACCAGTTGATGGCATCATTAATTTATTCTCCTCAACTGTGTTAATTACCTAGCTCGACAACAAATGCATCAATCTAAACAATCCATTATACAAGGTGACTTTTTGATCATCGTCCAAATTCATACTGGTGGCTTGGTAAGTAATCAGTATTATGGATCAATAACAATTTCTGTAAAATTCGTAAAATGAAATTTCGACTCCCAATAGTGATTCACTCGGAACTGGAAGTGAATTTCTATGGGAAGCCGAAATTTCATTTTACAAATTTCACAAAAATTGTTATTGATCCAAGATACTGATCACTTATCAGGCCTCCAGTATGAATTTGGACGATAATCAAAAAGTCACCTTGTAGTCACTTTGTTGGAGATATTTCCTTCGTAAAATTAAAGTTTTATTTTATTTCTGAAAGTTTTTTTTAAATCAAGTATATATATTTTTTACTGGTTGTGTTTACTTATTAACTGGCAACTAATAAAACTACTTGAATTTTATGTAAAAATGTTAGGTTTACCCAAGTTACAGTATTGAAAAAAAAAGAACGATGTAAAACAATGGAAAATGGGACATATATCTCAGCAGTCGAGATCATTGAAAAAATTAATTTAATTTAAAAAATCATATAATTTAAATCAACAATTATTCAATGAGCGCCGCTTCCCACTTGAAAGAATTAATTTAGGTGTGACATCAGTTTTCTAGTTCTAGACTAATGTATTTTTAATGGAGGTGCCATCTCCGGCGGTCTTGTATGAAGATGATCTCAATCTCGATCTTGACAAGAATGTCATTTATAATAATTAAGTCAACAGATTGGAACTGTCTCACCAATTTATGAAATCACTTCGATGTAAACTTATTAAGCAGTTTTAAAATTAACAATCATATCAGCAAATGGCAAATCCATTGTTTTTATTGTTTTGTATTATAAATTAAGCGATGGAGAAATTAAAAATGATTGTGCAAGAAGATTCATTGTTACATTGTATGATTACAACAAAATTAAGTGTCTCATATTGGGTCGACTTAGCAATACTTACTGCACGCAGTGTGTGACTTACGGTCATTGAACAATTATATTTACAGAGAAAATTGGACACGAATATAATCGTATCATTCTCTCATTCGGTGTTATTGAAATGAGAATTCAATAATTAGGGGAAAGACAAGAAACCACCAGATAGAAAACTTAAGGCGTTCTTATCCCAAAATCAGTAATTTCAAAGTCAAATAGAACTTTCAAATATCGTCTAAAACTTCCAAAAAAAAAATACGCAATATAGTTCAAACCTTTATCTAGGTCTTCCACGCATATGTTACACGATCAGATAAGATGCTCGATAGAAATAATTCATGAACACAGCATGTAATAAGACCTTTCAAATCATGCCATTTCCATAATTCCACTCTTTTATTAACGAAACATATCTGGTAATATTGCTCTTTAAATTTTATAGGTCGACCACGTAAGAGGGTTTTAATAAACATATCCTTTATTTTTAAACAATTTAAAAACCGATAAAAACAACGAAAAAGTACAAAAGTGTGGTTATTTTCTTTACTCCTTACACGTAAAGAAAAAGACAGAGAGCCACTCTTCTGGGATAAGAGCGCCTTAAAACGTATTCGTTAAAAAAATGCACTGACTAGCTACAAGCGGCTAGTTTTAGTTGTCTCTTTAAAAACTATACAGCCGAAAACAGCATAAAACTAGCCTGAACCAGTATCAAGCTAAACTTTCGTCCTGCATCAACGCTTTATCCTGCTCTGATCAACTTCCGTGCACGCAAAACTTCAGTTATTTTGAGTTCGTGGCTACAGTACGACTTGTAATGAAAAGTCTTTTCAGCTAATGTCATTACATATAATATGTGCAAGAAATTCTCGCGAATTTATACTTAAAAATACATGAAATTAAAGTCATTTTAAGATTTTTTTTATATCTGGCTTGGCAATTTTTTTCTATCGAGCGAAGTTTATGAAATCACGATTTCAGATCTACACATGTCTTAAATATGTCCTCTTTTAGAACATAGAAAGTATTTTAAATATGATAATAAACTGCCAATAGTATATAAATAAAGTGTGCATTTAGCTAGGTACGGAGCCTTATAGATGTCGTTGGCACGTCGTAGAATTGGGCATAATTCATGATCTGCCTGCAGATCACATTTCTGTTAAAACTAAGAGGGTCGCCTCGCTCCGCTCCGCTTCGCTCGACACCCCAAACCTAACACGCTCCTCCTCGCTCCGCTCTTCGTCGCACCTATTTTTTACTTTTGGTGAAAGATTTTCAAAAAAAAATTTCGATTTCATACTTTACGATCTGCCCAATTCGCATAGATTAAATTAGAAACCATTTCGAGATTTAAGTTTAATAAGCCGTATTTTAGAAGTTGTGGTCTAAAAAACTTCATGATGATGAATACTTTTAGGAAAAAGCTTTCATTTGCCTTCGTGTAACGTCACTTAAGAAATGGCTGTTTAGAAATGTGTCCTTTGCTATCAAGAAAAGTTTATAATAATTTGCTTCCAACTGATTTAACAGATGGATGACAGCTGAGTAGATAGACAGAGACAGACCACTTTTTCACAAGCAATCACACATCACAATTTAGTATATAATGTCTAAAATTCTCAAGTGAAGTCATATCCGACAATTCTTTAAAAAATCATAAAAAAATTTATATACCAAAATAATGAAAACTTTGTCCTAAAATGGCGTATGTTCTCTGAGAAAAAAAACTTGAAAATTAAGCTAGGGAATTGCACGATGTGTTCACGACTTAATATTATGACCTATCACACACCACACGAAATCGCCATATGCACTCGAAGACGATGAATCTAACTGCATACCACCACGTCCGTAGCTAATGGTAAGGTCACCACGGTGTTACATGAAAGTTGTCCTGGGGATTATGCAAGTTTCGTCTTTGGTAGCAATACAATAAGAACTAATACAGCTGGCGAAGTAAACATAGAGCATCAATGGGTAATGGAACGACCGGACTGACGGACAATCGACGTAAGCGCACGACTTTGGAGAAAGTGATGCTCGAACAATAGACGAATTGAAGCTACGTAGCACGGCTAGCTTTTTAAGCGGCTTGATTTTAGGCATGTGTATTGTCGGATACTGAATTTCGAGGTACGATTTAGAACGGGGGTCTTAAACTTTTAATAGTCACGGACCCCTTACTCAATTTCAAAAACTGATGGACCCCTTCCAAACCTAATTACAGAGAAAGCAATTACTACATTTTAATAAATAAATTAAGTAATAATGTTTTAAACTTACATTCCTTGAATCGAGCACGAACAATCACGAAAAGCAATATTTTATTTACTTCCACTTTTCACCGAAAAGTAACAAAGGTTTGTTTGTTTGCAACAACGTAGACGCAACATTAAGGGGCTCCACTATGCTAAAATTCAGTCCTGCTTTAACGCGTTTTTTTTTAACTCTCTATGCCGCGCACGCAAAACTTCAGTTATTTTGAAATCGTGGCTACATTATGATATTAACCATAATTTCTTTATGTTATAAAGATGTTTTTTCTCGTTAGTATCTGCGTGTGTTGGTTTCGTTTCAATCGGTTTTGAAACACGGAAACTGAATCGCTTTTTTCGTGAAATTCATGCCTTTTTAAAAGTAATATAAGTAATAGAAGATTGAAAGTATGTTTATTTATAAAGTGTAGTTAATAATTGCCTTGAGTCACAAAACACGCCATATTTTTTCAAATTTTTACGTTCTACATTGACGGAACTGAATCCAATACAAAACTGATGTTTAGCATTGTGGTGCCCCTAAGTTAGATTATTGTACAATTTACTATGAAGGGATATTAGTTCGTTTTGTGCGTCGTCCGGTCAGTACGAGGTAATATCATCGGTTCCTTGACCGTCGTTATATCCGGATTCAATTGTATTGTATATATATATTTTAAGGCGATTAACGTCGCCAAATTAGCAGCTCGATGTTTGTCTGTATGAATATCGACGGAAACGACATTGAAATAACGTTCAAATCAGTGCACAATGCCTGGTGGCTGTTACGACGCTCACTGCGTCCTTGAAAGGGCAAAATAGGAGAAAATAATACTTTTCACATGGGCGTCATTGTTCGATTGAATAATTCTATGTTATATTTATAGCTATCAAGTTTATCTATTTATCAAAGCATAAATGAATTAAATCACCTAAGCCGCTTAGGAGCAGTAGGAAATTCAAGCCAAAAAACACCATTCAGTTGAAACAATTTTTCATATAGAAGTTTTGGTGGTACGAAAAAGAAAAATGTTGCATATGTTGTCCTAGAGTTGATAATCCATAATACATTTTTTCAATATTTTTGGTTTGTCCATAAAAGAGGAGTAGGCTTTAGAAAGTACCCATTTGGCGGTATTAAGGGCCTTAAGGTATGCGTTTGTTAATATGTTCTTACAAGCTAATAAACATTGATACGAGAGTGGAGGCGCTGTATGCTGAAATTCAGGCTTACAATTACAACCTACTTAGCAGTAGATGCTCCTAATCTCTTACACTATGCCAAAATTATTTAAACTTCTTTGTAACTAATTAGCATAAATTGTGTAAACATGTACCGTTTTTGAGAATAAATAAAAAACAACGGAGTCTCACCATAAAGGTTCCTTTTGTACCTTTTAAGTACTACGGAACCCTAAAAAAGTATACAGGATGTAAGGGGTCAGAGACTTGTCAAAAATAAAACAGATGGTGCTGTAGTCTTGGAGAAACCAATAATAAGCAAACACACGCCCTGGCAAGACTTTGGTCGCTTTTGTTTCATATTTATTGTTTTACTTTATTTACGCTTCGTTACGCAGAATTCATACATAACAAACATGGCGGCATTTTGAATTAATAAAATGTTGTTTTACAACATTCCGTTTTACTTCGCATTTCGTGTTTATTAGGGTTCAGTAAACAAACATTCATGACATGAATGGGTGTTAAAACGTGATTATTTACGCAGATAACATCGAAATTTTTAGGCAGATTACGTCCCAAATTCAATTCGTTGCGTACGATACGCTTTTTGATCATCGTCCAAATTCATACTGGTGGCTTGGTAAATGATGAGTATCATGGATCAAAAATAATTATTGTGAAATTCGTAAAATGAAATTTCGACTCCCCATAGTGATTCACTCGGGACTGGAAGTGAATTTCTATGGGAAGCCGAAATTTCATTTTACGAATTTCACAAAAATTGTTGTTGATCCAAGATACTGACCACTTATCAAGCCTCCAGTATGAGTTTGGACGATGATCAAAAAGTCACCTTGTATATATTCGTTTACTGTAGAAGCTATACGTCTATGGAAGTCTTACAAGTTTTCAATACTCTGGTTAAACAACATTATCTTTTACTTTGATCAAATTGTTTCTTTATTATTCTTCTTATTATTATTTTTATTTCTACCTGTTCTTTTTATATTAACACTGATTTATTTTTGTTTATATTATGTATTGTTTATGTATACATATGTCTATACACCGTTGTTTTTTATGTATACGCCTCTACACATCCTCCATCCAAAGGTTGTCTGGAAGAGATCGCTTTGTAGTGATAAGACCGCCAATGGTACCCTACTTTTACTTTTTAAATTGTCTATATACTTTGTTTTTGGTGTGCAATAAAGAATATTGTATTGTATTGATACGTAACTTATTATCATCTGTAACATTGATGATAAATACTATACCCCACTACTTGTCTATGTATAAATCATAACAATAGCGACTAATCAACAATGTAAACAAAATACGCAGTACCGGGCCGTATATGTTATATGAAAACGTACAGTAAAGGTATAATTGTAACGGGGCACGCACGAAGGTCGTGGCTAAACCGGTATTGACGAAGTGGGATATTTATTATGATAATATTATCTAATGATATACTATAAATAAGACAGGTGGATAAGATATTTTGATATAGTTTTATTGGGGACACTATCACCTCTTACAGAGTCTTACAATAATACCGCCAAAACTGCCAATTGACAGCTGAGTGTTGCCAGCTGTCTCACAATGAATATCCTTACTTGACTATGATTATTTAAAATAACAAATACATGTAATAAAAACCTGTAATAGCTAACAGTCGGCCATCCTGACCCTTGCCTGACCTCAGGCAAAATTATAGAGACCAAATACTACTCATACTTAATATCTTAATAGACTGTAACTTGACCGAATATCACAATATTTTATATTATAATATTTTAATATCGGAATATCTAACATTTCATATCGTAACTTAAATTAAGATGACATTTTTAAGGTTTTACTATATCGATAAAATCACTACACATAGGTATCAAAATAATCAAAACACCCGGTAATTGTATAAAAACGATGAAATACACTAATCGATCCACAATTTCTAATAGATGTTATAAGCGTTCAAACATCAAATTGAGTACATACTTTATATTGACATGTATATTTATAGTTTAACAATACTCGTATCTACAATTATCTTATTATGTCTTTTGCCAAAACTCAATGCGATTATAAGCAAAGCAAAATTCATCTGAACATTTATTCATCAACATTTTGTGTTGTGCATAAAAATATTCGTATTTATTATATTCGTATTTGTCTGAATTTTGTTTTCTTTAGTTTTTTTTTTTATTTTTTTTTTTGCTAGTGATATTTGTAAAGTTTAGTTATGTAAATTGATTAAGATAGCATGGTGTCCAAAACAATCAAATAAAATCATAATTTAAACTTGTGAATTAATAACTAATTAATTGTTTTATTAGTAGGTAATTAATAATTAAAAATAATAACAATAAGTATATTATATTCTCTCCCAGAAAGACTGATAACCAGAAAGACTGATAACCAGAAAGACTGATAACCAGAAAGTTGAGATATCATACCCCTTCTTAACAAAGATTGAGGAGTCTGCTAAACAAATGTTACACTTTAAAATGTAATTTTAAGGATGCTGCTATATTTTTGCAACTCTGTTGTATTGGACACTGCGTTTCAAATTCTCTTACCTTCTTATTTGTAAACTTCTAGTTTCTGTAACCCTATTTTAAGATATATATATATTTTTTCATATTGTTTGCTAACGATATTTTTTTTTATATCATTATAATTTTAAGTAACTAATACAGCTGAGTCAAAGGCATGACGTGAATAATGGTGTAAGGTTGGCAATTGACATCCATGGTTAATGGATGAATTTTAAGGGCCTATTTACAATTAATAATTACAATTACCTACCACATCTGAACAATATCTTTTAGAGACACCACACAATTGATCATCTAAAGAAAAATATTTAAGTAACTTTCCCACAAATTATTTCCTTTCCGCAAATCTCGTGACTCATTCCTGCAGACCAACTGTTTATATAGGTAGTTTTGCAAGGCATGTATAATTATAAGTACTTATGAAATTTGCTTCTTGTACAAAAAAAAATAAATAAATAAATAAGCATGACTGCTCAAAATTGACAAGAGGCACAGCGCAGACGCTGTCGCCGCGGACAGCGCTCGTCATGCATGATACCTATCACACGCACCCTTGCAGTGCGCATCGGCCATCCTGTATGAGGAATGTCCCTATTCCTGGACTTCATCATCATAATTTTATTTAAATACAACAATTTGGTGAGTCCGTTTAGGTCAACAAATTACATCTTTAGTTGTCAAATAATTAAAACATTTATTTTTAAAGGGTCAAAAAGCAAAATAAAATCGCTGCCTCCACGTAGTCAAACTATTTTGTCAAACTGATTTGACCACGTGGAAAATTAACAGAATATGCGAGGCTTACAACATCGTAACAATGAAGGGTCTTCTTGGATATGTTTAATTTATTTCACAAAATTAGTAATTTTACTGGTTTGACCAATCGATACCACTGAGCAAATAAAATCGATACCGAACACAACACAAACATATAGGTATTAAATTATAAAATGCATTTAAAATGTAATCTCGTTACTTATTGAGTTATTTGAAATGTTACTACAAGTTGTTTACTTAAATTTAAGTTGTAATAATAATAACCTTACAATTAACGTTATCTTGCAATAGAAAAGCAAGGTTCACTTCATCAATATTTTTAACATTATGGAATAATTATAATGATGGAGTTGTGTGAAGCTTAATTATAGTTGCAGCTTTGTGTTTATTAGGTCATATTTAATTAATTTTTTTTTTTAAATCCAATCATACAATATTTACATACTCATTACTCAATATTTTTAATGCAAGCATAATGTACATACCTACAATGTTCATTTGTATATATACGTTATTTATATTTATTGTCTATAAGAATAAATATTGTGTTGTGAAAGTCAAATTACTTATGTGGATTAGTTGACAGTCTTAGGAGGATATGTCACGGTTGCAACGTTCATCGGTACTCGATGCGGAAAAAGTCGCAGTGTAAGAGGGACGGACTCCGGAAGAACAGCGAAATCACAGTTCTAAATTAATATAAAATTAACTAAAAATACTGGCAAGTACATATAATAAAATATTATTAAGGCCAGCGTGTCATTCCTATTTGTCACAACTATGAGAAAAGTGTCGATAAAGACCTCATTTCAATAGTTATTTCTTCAATCGGAAACTAGGAAAATGTACCTAAAATTAATATACTTATTTATAAAACCGATGGCCTCTTCTGATAAGCAGGTAAACTATTTCAACCAGTGTTACCTCAGTGTCAGAGTCATAAATTGTACATGCTTGCCGCTAACCAGTTCATTCAACTGATTTTATCATACTTCATTCAAATACACTGTCATCATAAAATTTTCTTATTATTATTATTATATATATTCTTTTTTTTCGTTTGTCAATGTCATAATAAAATTCTACCTCTCCCCACTGCTGTTCAGTATAAATTTTCCCCACAACACTTGTTGGCTGGAAGAAACCTCCTGTAAAGGTAAGCCCGCTTTTATGTATAAATATACATATATATATATATATATTTTATTTTGTTGTCTTAGTTTATGTTTCTGTGTACAATAAAGGATATAAAATATGAATGATTCGGTATTTGTTAACAAATTAAAGATTCTACTTAAAAATTAACAATGCAAAACGAAAGGTTTACTTAAGGCGATTACTGTCGCCAAATTAGCAGCTCGATGTTTGTCGGTACAAATATCGACGGAAACAACATTAAAATAACGTTTATATAACATAGTGGCAATGCATAGTGGCTGTTGCGACGCTCGCTGCGTCCTTGATAGGGCGAAATAGGAGAAAATAATACTTTTCACATGGACGTGATTGTTTGATTGAATAATCCTATGTTATCTTTATAGCTATCAAGTTTATATCTATTTATCAAAGCATAAATGTATTAAATAGGCTAAGCGTGGTTTGAAAAAGAAAAATGTTGCATGTTGTCTTAGTGTTGATAATTCATAATACATTTTTTCAATATTTTTGGTTGCACTATAAACTAGGAGTAAGCTTTGGAAGTACCTATTTGACTATACTAAGCCCCTTAAGTAATCCATATACATATTTATTTTATTTGTTTGTACCACATACATTAAAACACATTCAATCAATCATTATAGATTAGTATGTATTTTGACATGTAGATAATTTAATATTTAGGTAACATAAGAAATAAGTTATTTATTATATTATAGTCACTGACTAAATTTAGCAGCGCCCTTACAGGGTCCTTGTTTGATACTTATTATTCAAGACACCTTTTGTACAACAAGAAAGCTAAATAAATTTTTATCTTATCTATTTTCTTTACACCACCTACGCACCATATTCTATTTTACATTATCTATCACCCAAAGGTTGTCTGGAAGAAATCTGTCAAACAATAAGACCACCCATTGTACCCTCTCTAACATATTTTATAACTTCTTTTGTTTCCGTGCACAATAAAGAGCATGTATGTTACGTTATAGATTTATCAGTAGAAATATATTCTTAAGCATTGTAGGCGTCCACAGGCTGCTTCAGTGCAGACAGAACTCTTCATGCTGCTATATGTAGTCGATGAAATATACTGTGCTCACACACTAGGTGGTTCGGTCTCAGATTAATAAAATTCATGAAACATATACCGCGTTCACACACAATGTGAATCGGTCTCAGATTGATAAAATTCATGAAACATATACCGCGTTCACACACAATGTGAATCGGTCTCAGATTGATAAAATTCATGAAACATATACCGCGTTCACACACAATGTGAATCGGTCTCAGCTTGATAAAGTTCATGAAACATATACCGCGTTCGCACACAAGGTGGGTCGGTCTCAGATTGATAAAATTCATGAACCATATACCGCGTTCGCACACAAGGTGGGTCGGTCTCAGATTGATAAAATTCATTAAACATATACCGCGTTCGCACACAAGGTGGGTCGGTCTCAGATTGTAGTTGATGAAATACCGCGTTCACACTGTGAATCGGCCTCAGGCACCAACAGCAAAATCTAGTAAGAAAACAATCAATTACTTATACTGAACAGAGCTAAACCCTTAAACTTTTGCATCGTCCATCGCCTATATTTTATGTAAATATTTGTGTATCCAATATATGCTTCAAACCAACTTCCAATACTTTCATTCCTCACTCACCATTATTTTATTTATTTATTTTTATTACAAGACATTTGCTACTGTTTGTTATATCATAACAGGTGAGTCAGCCATTAAAAGTTAACTTGAAATTACTTGTTGAAAGTGTAACTGTAGGGTCCAAAAGCATAACTTCCTTAACAAATACAAGGTTTACTGGTCCTCAATAAAGAATTAATCAATACAATGGATTAAAATCCATAGCCAGAATAATAATAATAAAGAATGGTATTACCTCACTCTTCCTTGTGCATTTGGACACACTAGGTTATGAAAATATAAACATATACCCATACCACCATGTCGTCTGGTCGGTTTCACATTGATTTACACATTTCTCAAAACCTTACTGTTTCCAATATTTGTACCTATTTTTGTTTACAGCTGTAACCCTCCTTGGCAGTACTTCAACAAAACTGAAAATAATTTCCTGAAAGTAAACCCTGAAAGTATGATATTGTGCACTCCCTCTTTATTATTGAATTTCCTCGATTTCACTCTTATAATGTGCATTCAAATTCTGAAAAATTACAACTTAAAGCCAATATACTGAAAATAATCATTCTCAACTCCTTCACAGTGGTTAGTAGGAATTTCCTCCAATCAAAAACTCCATGCAGTTTTATTTTACTGACATTAAGAAAAACCTGAAAGTTATTTCCTGCAAGTGTGATCCTTGCACCATAACTGTATATTATAAATTTCCATTTATCTTTTTCACTCTTATTTCATGTGTGTTCACATTATATATTAAATTGTAGCTTCTAGTCAATATCCTTATTTGTTGTGTATCTCCAAAATTGTTTTCCAAGTAACATTATTGCATAAACTTATGGTCACTGGCTCAATTATGTCCATGCATTTATTTCACCGAAGAAAATAAATATAATGATCAAACATTCCATGACATACAATCTCTGTATAACACTCCTTTCAAAGACACAAGCCTAGTATTACTCGATCAATAAATTGATTCAGAATAATTTTCAGTAGGTATCACAGCATAATATCACATTTTTCAGTTTTTCTTAGATACCAGCGTTCCGTAATCTAGAGTTTAGCCTCCATTTGTTTGTTTTTCCATCATTTTCTGAACATTTTTCCATTTCTTTCTGATGCAAATTGATAGTCCTGTAGCGGGCTGCGGGGTCAATGACCGCTCTGGTTGTTTCACAATTTAAAGTAGATGAGGTTTAAGTACTTAATTACACTTAACTTTGTTTAAAAGTTATTGTTATCGTCTAATAGGGCTATGAAAAACTATTATTTCACTTTATGCAGCCCATTTTGATCTTGAAAACACAACTGAAAACGTCACGCCACCATTTTACAACGCAATCTTTCTTTTTGTTTCTGAGCGGTTTTATTTGGGCTCTTAGGTATATTTATAGCACTTCTGAATTGATAATATTATCTAATGATGTACTATAAATAAGACAGGTGGATAAGATATTTTGATATAGTTTTATTGGGGACACTATCACCTCTTACAGAGTCTTACAATAATACCGCCAAAACTGCCAATTGACAGCTGAGTGTTGCCAGCTGTCTCACAATGAATATCCTTACTTGACTATGATTATTTAAAATAACAAATACATGTAATAAAAACCTGTAATAGCTAACAATTAGGATAGTTTTTACGCTTAAGGCGCTTAATATCGCCAAATGGGTACTCTCTAAAGCCTACTCCTCTTTTATGGCCAAACCAAAAATATTGAAAAAATGTATTATGGATTATCAACTCTAGGGCAACATATACAACATTTTTCTTTTTCGTACCACCAAAACTTCTGTATGAAAAATCGTTTTAACTGAATGGTGTTTTTTGGCTTGAATTCCCTACTGCTCCTAAGCGGCTTAGTCGATTTAATTCATTTATGATTTAATAAATAGATAAACTTTATAGCTATAAACATAACATAAGATTATTCAATCGAGTAATCACGTCCAAGTGAAAAGTATAATTTTCTCCTATTTCGCCCTATCAAGGACGCAGCGAGCGTCGTAACAGCCACTATGCATTGCGCGCTGATATGAACGTTATTTCAATGTCGTTTCCGTTGATATTTGTAGTGACAAATATCGAGCTGCTAATTTGGCGATGGTAATCGCCTTAAGGCGCTTAATATCGCCAAATGGGTACTCTCTAAAGCCTACTCCTCTTTTATGGCCAAACCAAAAATATTGAAAAAATGTGTTATGGATTATCAACTCTAGGACAACATATACAACATTTTTTCTTTTTCGTACCACCAAAACTTCTATATGAAAAATCGTTTTAACTGAATGGTGTTTTTTGGCTTGAATTCCCTACTGCTCCTAAGCGGCTTAGTCGATTTAATTCATTTATGATTTAATAAATAGATAAACTTTGTTACTATAAACATAGCAAGATTATTCAATCGAACAATCACGTCCATGTGAAAAGTATTATTTTCTCCTATTTCGCCCTATCAAGGACGCAGCGAGCGACGTAACAGCCACCACGCATTGTGCGCTGATATGAACGTTATTTCAATGTCGTTTCCGTCGATATTCGTACAGATAAACTTCGAGCTGCTAATTTGGCGACGGTAATCGCCTTAAGGCTATCATTGAGGATAGGCCCCGCAAAAACATCAAAGTTCCCTAATTTATTCTTCGTGGTTTGAAGAATCTAGCAATACTAAAAGTGAAAAAAAAAAGTATTTCTGCCTAGAATATAATGCACACACTTAGCAAAACAGAATCATCTGAAATCATTCCAGTAATGAGAAAAAAAAACAACAAAGATTGCTCTTAAAAAAAGTTGTCATGTCGAGGTTTAAGATTACTTGAGCAAAATTCCATGCATATTAATTTTATGGATTAAAACCTGTATAAACTTTATTACACTCTGAAACGAACAGATTTTTCGTAAAACGTTTAGTTTTTTTTTTTAAATAATAAAACTTGTGAATAAAATTCCTCCTTGCGAAACCTCTACTTAGCGTTGTACAGTGTTATGTCAAATTGGTCTTTATCTGCTCAAGCGACGACGTTAAGTCTCCGATATCCACTGCCCACGGTTTATACTGGAGTCATTATTGTCGCCAAAAGGGGCTGACCTATAAAAAGTGTGATACAAGCAAGCCACTCACCACAAATGTTCTTTGGATCATTCTAAGTAGATCTAGTCCGGGGGACATAAAGAAAAAAAAATTTTGGGGGAGGTATAGGGGCCCGAAAAGGGGGTCCGCCCGCCGTTACTCAAAAATTAGAATGATCCAAAGAACATTTGTGGTGAGTGGCTTGCTTGTATCACACTTTTTATAGGTCCATGACAATAATACTCAGTATTATTGGGGCCGCGAGCTCTAACTCTAAATGTGCTTAGAGCATGAACAACGCCATACTTTCGAGGATTCGTTTGAAGAAATTCAGGCTCTCCTTGTATTAAAAAAAATACAATTGATTTATTGATATTTTATCTAGGGATTCTACTTATAAACAATGTATTAAGGTTTATACTTTTGACAGAAAAAATATGTTTTCCACTCTCTTTTTTTTGGTTTTCAAACGTTCGTTTCAAGAATGCGGTTATTAGATCAACTTTTTTTTTTTTTTTCATTAAATAGGTAATAGAAATATGGAGGGATCTAATATTTTTTTTCCTACAAAATATTTATATAAACACAGACACAGACAGACAGGCAGCGGAGGCTTAGTAATAGGGTCCCGTTTGGTACCCTTTAGGTACGGAACCCTAACAAGAACAGGACAATAGCTTAGATAAACATGGTATGTTTATTCGTAGGTATTCGTGAGAAAATGCGGCCAACATTGTAGAAAATAAAACATAGAGAACTTTTCAAGGTTTTTCTTGTCAGACATTTTGGTTGATAGGTATCACTTTTGGAAATTAGGTACTTATTCAAGCCTTTGTCTCCGAATGACATCGAAAACGCATTAGGCAGACAGTCAAGTATCCTTGTATGGCTTTTTAGAAGTCACTTGTTCTTTAAAGCTTTTATAGTGCAATTTTAAAAAGAAAGTGGCATGACCCTTGTCGGATAGTTGTTGTCTGGAACGATTTTACCGTCTCTACTTTTTATAAATAAGCGAACTAGGTTTTCGCCCGTGGCTCCACTTGCGTTTAGTCACTCTTTGCCCCGTTTTCGGCTTAGTAGTTATTATTTAAACACTTCTTGTAGCCTATAATATGTTGAAGAGCCCCTCGTATCTTTGGTTGCCAACTGGATTGGGTACCTATCATCAAAAGTAAACATACAAACTGAATTGTCAAAAGTGCCTTTAGTGGGCAACTATTTACAAACTGTATCGTCACTTCATGTGCGAACATATCCTTAGACAATCGGAACTCGACAGTATATCTATGCTTTTGATAATAGGCACCCAGTCCAGTTGGCAACTAAAGATATATAATAGACCCACTGGGTCACTACGATGATAGTAAAGAAAACCGCATCCAAATCCGTTAAGTGATTCTCGAGTTAAAAAGGAACATACTGACAAAAATTCTAAATATTGTAGTTTGACTTCAGTAAAATAATCCACATTTCATTTAAAACTTCGCAAAAATGTTCAATGTATGCTGAGCCAGCGCCCTTTCAGCCTCTATGTCAAAGATCGTCATTATTTTAAGGATTATAATGTATTTGTTAAGCTCTAAAAGTGTACTTTTCGTGTTTTTTGTAAGAGGCTTTGAATAAAGTTTTATCTATCTATCTATGTACAGTGGAGACTTCATCAAGCTATACACTTGCAGTACGACATTAGCCCCTACAGATAAGAATATAAGATATGTACAAAGTCCAATGTGTCTTACTTGATGCGGTCTCCACTGTACAGACAGGACTTTTTTACTTCTTTATGACTAATTAGTATTCAGACAAATATCGGTAAAAAAGTGAATATCGTGAAATAACGAGCTACAGGAACCTTGACGACTCCTGTGCGGCACAGAACTTGGTTTGTAAAATGGAATCGATGCTCAATAGTAACCATTAAAGTTAACCAACGTTCTGGTTGTGGTGAAATCGCTCGTTAGAGAGAACGAAGCCCCGCGTAGCATTGTATTTTCGTATTTATTCTTCTAAAATAAGGACTTTGATAGAAGACTTCTTTTGTGGCGTTTACTGTAGAGCCGTGAATCGGACATCGACCACGCTTACATCCAGGCAAAGCGGATCACGCTATTGCAAATTGAACATCGTATGCCGTCAGCTGTCGACGGAGCAACGTACCATGGACTCAACAGATAACCATGACGAAAAAAACGGAAAAGAAAGTTGGTAGAGCCGGAAGAACACGGCTTTCTTCTCTCAATTATTTCGTAAATTCAACCAAAATTGTTACTTTTATTTTATATTTGTCTATCTGCGCTTTTACCGACTCGTAATTGCGAATAGTTATTTTTGTTTGTTTGTTATCTAATCTTACGCATCAAGAGCCTATATCAATAGGCAAACATGGTCATCAAGTTATCACCGATTTATTTGTTTATTACCAGGTCGAATGTTAAACAAGCAGAATTCCGAAAAACTGGTTATGTGTTTACACATTGAAGGTCGTGCTCTTTCGTCCATCTCTACAATTTATACATAATCGATTTAATAGTGGCTACGAGCTGCTGTCGAGCTGCAATAGCTGAGGTCACGATTTTGTCGCGCATCATCGATATTAATAAAGTGTTTTCCAGTTCCTCACATGATGCAATCAGGCGAGAACATTCGCGCGAAATTCTGAGGTGACTCTCTCTATCTATTGATCCTTTTCTCAAGAATTTGCGTGCTAGGCATTTGCTTATCAGGAAGGATGGTCAGCTTTCCAGACAGTATTTAAACACAAACATTTCTCCTATCTTTATAGCTGAGATATAGCATTTATTTATCTTGCCCCTTGTATTTAACTTGAAGTTCAAGCCTCATTTGGCCCAAACAAAGCAGGCAAGTGGTAACTGTGTTACTAAAGAACTAATTAACACTAGCGCGTTGGTAGTCGCGATATGCACGCGTCGAAACTGGGTCACAGATGCACCGCAACGACGACTCAACGCAATGCTGCATATAGCGTAGTCTTGCGCCAAAACTAAATGCCTATAATTAAATGTCTTTCCCTGGAATACTGTGACCTTGATTCCCGCATCCTGCCTTCTGTAATTGTGAGTCAACAAATTCTGAGGTAGACTTTATAAATAGGATAATGCAATGTGGGCGGTGCATTGCACATACACAGTGCAGAACTTGGAAATACAAGTATGTATCTGCAGTGCCTATTGATCTGAATTTGTCATATACATATGTATGCCTAGCTAGTTTACACAGGTAAGAAGTACAATACTAGCAAATGTAAATGATTGCAAGATGGTACAAAACATTGTAGCTGGATATAGTGGATATGTACCTATAGATGGTTAAAAGTCAAAAGTTATGAAAAAAAGACTAGTTGAATAAATAGTTACATATGTTACTCAACTACTAACTAGCCTTAATGTAGAGTTAGATTTGGCTCTTGGTTAGGCAAGCTAGCTTTATTTTGGTGCTGCTGTTTGGGTATGGTTTGGGAAAAGTTGAGCTAAAGTTTGGTAACATTGGACAGGAATCTACCAGACCCCACTCACTGACCTTGTGTTAAAGTCCCTCATTGGAATTAGATGGAACAGTAATGAGACAGAATAGTAATTGAAGTCTAATCAATTGCCTCTAAGGATTGGCTAATCCTCTTAACTACTGATCGAGCTCTGCCATTGATTGCAAATTGTTTCATGATTGAACAATGAATAATAAATAACAGGAAGCACAATAATGTTCATAATAAGAAATACATTGAACGAAATAAGCTAAACATGTAACTTGTAAAAATTGTACAAGAAAAGGCTTTGTCAATTGCAGTTTGCAAATATTTTTATTATAAAAACAAGCAAGTAGAAAAATATAAAGAACTCACCAGTCCGAGGAGAGATAGGAACAGCTGGCTTAGGAGTGGAATTGGAACAGAGCCGCCCAATCTTTGATGGTGGCTTCAGTCCTGATGGCTTGGGTAAGCCCGAGGGGCGCTCCGGTCGCTGCGTTGAATCTGCAGGCCCCGTTGTCGAAGCAGGAGTTGATGGCACCGAAGCTGCTGAGTTGGCTTCTGATACGGCATCTTCAGTTGATACTGGCGACGTACTGGATGCCACAGTTGTTTCTTGAGGGTCACTCATTTTTTTTTCACTTAAGCACTTTGTACCGATTCCCCATGAATGGGCTCACAAGTCCATAATGATGAAAACTCTATAATTGGGATAACTGTAAGATGAATCAGAACGTCGCACGTAAATAAATATAAACAAGTCGCGCTCAAATCATCGCACGACCGATATACTATAAATAAAACGAGTTCCCGCGCAATATGGGGACGCGGTATCTGGATCACGGCCAATGTTGTTGTAGTAAATCTTGATTTTAAAATACAGTATAAAATAAAAATATATAGAAAGAATACGTACGTTACACGTAATCAGCAGGGACGACCCACCGAATTCACTTTCGCAATGACGAGCGATTTCCCGTTATGGATAGAATAATAAAGTAAAAAAATTAAGCGGCATACCTTGAGGAATTGGAGCACAAAAAGAGTAACCCGTAATATACAGAAAAAAACACGAGATTTTACCGCTCGTGGGGCAGCCAGCTGAGCTTGACAGTTATCAATGTACAATCACTACACGTATCACAAAACAATACACTTCTAAAATACCAATAGCACCAAATTAAAATTATAACACTCTCGAGGCTATCGCGAAGCCGAGAGAAAAATAATAAGTATTAAAAAAAATGGAAAATTAACGATTTTGAAAATAAATACATCATCATTTTATCACTCCTCCGCTCTTCTTTTTTTGTCGTCGTCGCTGATCAAAACATTTTCTTTGCGTTTAGTTATGTAACCCGTTTAATTCAAAATAAAACTTTTTGACGCAGAAATTTAATTTAAATGGTAGTGCTAAGATGGGTGAACATGATTTTTTTGCAATTCATTTTTGTAGATTTGCCTAATATTTTTACAACTCAAATTATTTGATATAAAAACCAAACGTTGAAAAAATATTATGAGGCGTTTTTTGGTTCAACTGTTTCACCTTTACCCGTCGCGTTTAACGCATGCGCATCGCCGCAGTGATGAACTGTGCAACGGATTGTGGCGATGGATGTGTGTTAAACGACCATTTTTACCTGTCAAAATGACAGATATAATATTACAGAGGCATTACAGAACTTATGAGTTCCGGTGGGCCAAACTAAAATGGCTTCTATATTTACTGTATGACAGTCTTCGCCACCGGGACAGATAAGTTTGTAGCTCTGGGATGAGCGGGTGATCAAACTGAACGCAGCCTCTTGTATTTTATTGTAAACGGCCGGCATCACGATATGTACCTGAGTATATATCTGATAAATATCTGAATAATGCAGATTGCAAGTTCTGCCATCTAGTTATTAACGGACAATTTTGGTGTCGATTCGGTGTAACATGATTTAACTTATTTAGCAGGCAGGACTTAACTTAATTTAAGCGTTCTGTCTTTTTCTCTCTGTATTGAAAAGACAAGGAAAGAACGCTCAAGGTTAGTCCTGTCAAATAAGTTAAGTTGTGTTGCGCCAAACGAATCCGAACGCCGACACCACTATATTACAAAGCTCTACTCTGTTGACTGGGTCAGTCAATAGTTAGAGCAACCTTTTCTTTTAATTTTCGGTAGGTATGAAACTGTCTACCCCGCCGCGCCGCCGGCTCTATGCTCTGTCACTGGCTCAGAGCAGTGTTTTTCGCCAATTAGGCTTACCTCGAAGGGTGTCGTGGCGACTAAAAATTGCGATTGGCGACCAGTCACCATCTAGGCTATCTAGAAAAAAAAAGAAGGTGAGTTTAGGCTACAAACAAAAGCTTTCTTCAGAAAAACGAGGAAAGCCGGGTTACTTTGGATAAAAATAAAAATGCTGCACTTATTTCCAATATTTCACCGTGAAAATCCACAAATAAATTTAAAAATGCAAATGGTTTGTAGTTAAAAATAAATCGAAAGAACGCGTCTACGTGAAAAAATTTATTTTCTTCTATTTTGTGCTATTCGGCGATGCAGCGATAATAATAACAACCAATTTGCAATGCGCGCTGATATGAACGTTATTTCAATGCCGTGCCTGTTGATATTTGTACTGATGCTCATTGAGTTGCTTACTTAGGTAATCGATGTGCCTCAACTAAAGTGTGTGTAAATGACATTACCACAGACAAAACGCTTGAATGAAACTGATATTAGACAATTAGACAATAGACCTCAGAGAAATTGTAATATATCACCTGCGGTCCGAAATATAATTACAATGGATAATAAGCCATTCACTTCATACTTTCGTAATCGATTTTAGCGATGTAATTCTATTTGGGAACGCAGGGATTGCCTATAGCGTTCCTAAACGTCGTCGTGGTATAGGTAAAAATTCGTTCAACAACCACCCGAGCGAAAACGAACAGTTCATAAAGCTCGTTAGAAATGTAAAATTCACTTTAATAGTTTAAATTTTACATTTACCCAGGCGTTTAAGAACGCTACCTTTATGTACAATTTAGTTTAAAAACTAATAAAAATGGCTATTATGATAATAGAAATAGATTTTTTGATAGTTTTTAAATGTTGATTTTGAAGTTATGAATAAATTCACGAAAAATACCTACTTACACGTTCACAGTTAATTGTTGATAAATTATAGTAGCGTGATTAATATTGTTTGTAAATTTGTCACTAGTAATTTGTATATATCGGATACACACATAATTTTGTACTCTACACTCAACTTAATCTTTCAGTACATTTTAGTCTAGCTAGAGATAGCTAGGGAATTTCTCCAAAATTGTTTATTTCCAACTAGAAAAAATTGTATCATCAAGAAGAAAAAAATTGACTTTTACGTGTAGGTAGCCCCTAGTCCCTGGAAGAGGTAGGTACTTAAATCAGATAGACATATCATTTTGTAATTGATACTCAACTTAATCTTTGAGTACATTTAGCCGATCGAGAGATAGCTAGGGAATGTCCCCAAAATTGTTTCATTTATTCATAAGTTGTTTAATTTATTTCTAGCCTATAAAAACCTTATTCTAAAAGAAGAAAAAAGTTGACTTTTGTATGTAAGTAAGTAATAAAGGTAGTAAATTAGGCTATTAGTCTCATAACTGGGCGATTTTAGGCTACTGTTCAATAAAAAAATATTGGTCGTTTTTAGGCTACTTGGCGCCAAATTTTTGGCGCCTTGAACCAGAATTCATCTGGCAACACTCTTGCTCGCCATCCAGAGCCGTAAAACCAGTTTAAAAAAAAAATCTGATTGAGAGAGAGGAGAGGGAAGAGTGAGGAGAGAAGAAAGAGACTTCTTTCTTAACTGAAAAGCTCCTTACTTTTTCGTACCTAGACTTCAATTTCTATGTTTTTCGGTTTATATTTGATTTGACTATGGAATGGTAGCAATTATGTTAATTAAACAACAAAATCTGGGCCATACAATTTTAAAATGAAGCTTGTATTCAAAAGCATCGAAAAAGATGGCTGTGGGTGAGTAGCCTGTTATTTACTTTGTGAGAATTGTGCCATTATTTGACCATACTTTACTACAAATCTCATTTAGCTTTTTATCGTCCGGTATCGTGCCGGCTTATTGATAGTAAAATTATGTATCTAAATAAATTTAGGTCGTACAAAACCTTCAATTATGAAACAATTTTACTTTTAGGAGCATTGGTCTTATACCTGAAGAGCCAGAGGACATGTGGCATGCATACAACCTCATCGCTGAGGGCGATGTGGTTACTGCCTCCACGGTACGTAAGGTTCAGACGGAGTCTTCCACTGGGTCATCTACCAGCAGCAGGGTTCGCACCACTTTGACTGTTCGGATTGAAACTATTGACTTTGATACACAAGCATGCGTCCTTCGCTTGAAAGGGCGCAATATCGTCGAAAATCAGTATGTTAAGGTAAGAGTTATGTTTTCAAGATTATCTGCGTAAATATTGTTAACATTGTGATTGTTACTATGTAAGGAAATTTGTAACCAAATAACCCAAACTTATCATTTGTCATAGCTTATATCCCCGAAATGTCAGAAGGGTTTCCAAGTGTAGACTTTCACTAGAAATGGCCAACACTTGTACGCTTTCTTTTTCACCAATCACCTCCCTTATCAATACTTTGTGCATAAGTACTTTTTTGCTTTCAAACGTATCATGATTGGTTAGAAATTACTCCACACATTATTTCTAGCCAATCACGATACATTTGAAAACGATAATGATAGATGTTGAAGTTAGACTAAAGGGGGAACTGTGAAATACAAGTCACAGTCCACACTTGTTTCACTGATGATTAATATGTCCCAATCCCAATATGATGAGTTGTGAACTCTAGCACTGTTCTTCGGGCACAAATACAAGCTTTTTAGTGCATGCAGGTTTCCTAACAATGTTTTCCTTCACCGTTCAGCAAGTGGCAAACAGTACGACAAATACTATGCACATAAATTCCAACAAACTCACTGGTGCATGCCTGACCAGGGATAGAATCTGGAAGATTGAGAGGCTAGTGGTCTACCCCTGAGCTACCGCTGCTCAGTTAGTAGGATTCAAACCAGATTGATTTTGATCAATGATCACTCCAAGGTACTTAATTGAGTCTGAACTTTTGACACTGCCACGGTTTCAGCCTAAATTCTAAATTCGTAGCGGGGGCGATGAGTCCTGCACTGATTCTCGGTAATCGTGAATATTGTGCACTTCCCCCCGGTCAGTCAGCCCAGCCAGGACAGCTCCTTAAAGTAGAGCCGAACAGCTTCAGCGTTCTGACACATAAACTGGTCCAGTGAAGGGAAGTTGGAGCTCGTCGCAATCCCTGCTTTTTGTAGGTTTCAGCCTATAAAAGGGTCTCTTTCAGAGATCTGGCAAGTGTGAATTTAAGGCCCGGAAGAGACTGTGGTCCAGAGGCTACGAGTGTGAACTGTGAAATGAAAGTGAAAGTCCTCCTAGTATCTTTATTATTATACTTAATATAAACAATCTTAACATGTGCATTGCAGATGGGAGCATACCATACATTAGATCTGGAACTAAACAGAAAATTCACTTTACAAAAGACATTATGGGATTCAGTGGCCTTAGAGAGGGTGGAACAAGCGTGCGACCCGGCGGCAAATGCTGATGTAGCAGCTGTGGTCATGCAGGAAGGCCTAGCTCATGTCTGCCTCATCACTCCATCTATGACCTTGGTGAGGTCTAAAATAGATATTACTATACCGAGAAAAAGAAAAGGATTTACACAGCAACATGAAAAGGTAAGCGATATATATAAATGAACTATAAAAATAATGGTTTCCAGTTTAAGAGGCTCAGTTTTAAAAGCAATACTTCGCACTATAATATATATATATATATATATATATATATATACTTTCAGTATAAGAGAACTTTAAAAATATTGGTTTCCACTACTCACAGCAGAAGAGACCTCCTGGTAGGTTAGGTATGGTGAGTCGCGAAACATAATGAAGTGACCTTTGTGGTTATTTTTTTTATGACATCCGAGAAAATGTTATAATTTTGTAGTGGAAAGTATTATTTTTGAAGGGCGTAATATTTATTTAAAGTTGCATAATTTTTGTGCTTTATCACTTTTTCTATTGTTATTTACATTAATTTTAAAGAAGTTTAAATGTTTCCCAAAAATTAGGTATGAAGGTTTGTACTTTGTTTGGAATTCACAATTTTAAATTAACATATTAAATTTAATTCACGTAAGTGTTTTATAGTAATCCATAGATCTGTTTTTATTTGTGCCTAAATAAATGTGGTTTATAGTTTCATCAAAGAACTCAAATTGTTTTCTTGAAGTCTTGATACCAGTTTTAAAAATGGCTGCTTTTGGTAAAAAAAAAAAAACTGGTTTCAACTAGATTACTTTTACTTCAATGAAACATGTACATTTGAGTACCTGACAGACTTCTTTGCTTATATTCCAGGGTCTGAACAAATTCTATGAAGCCGTGATGCAAGGCATCCTCCGACATGTAGACTTTAGCATAGTGAAGTGTGTTATCCTGGCATCTCCTGGGTTCGTCAAAGACCAGTTCTTTGAATACATGATGCAGCAAGCGATAAAGACAGACAATAAGTTACTAATTGATAACAAGAGCAAGTTTCTTCTAGTTAAAGCCTCTTCTGGATTCAAACATTCATTGAAAGGTATGTCTCTGGCTAGGGTTAGTAAAAACTATAGATTTTTATTAATGTCTAAATCGCCTTTGGATTTATAGAACAAAAATTCATCATGATTTCAAAAATCTAAATTTCAATTGAAAAAAATAAAAATAAAAATAAAAATGTATTATGAGTATGAAATATATGAGTCCCAATGCCTTGAATTTCGGCTCCATCTGTCCAGCCACATTGAAATGGAGGGGATAAATAAATAAACGCCAAAGAAAACTAAAATGTATTTTTTTAGGGTTCCGTACCCATAGGGTAACCAATGGGACCCTATTACTAAGACTCCGCTGTCTGTCTGTCTGTCCATCTGACCGTCTGTCACCAGGCTGTATCTCATGAACGGTGATAGTTAGACACTGGAAATTCTCACAGATGATATTTCTGTTGCCGCTACAACAACAAATACTAAAAAACAGAATAAAATAAATATTTAAGGGGGCTCCCATACAAAAGACATTTTTGCTGTTTTTATAGATAATGGTACGGTACCCTTCGTGCGCGAGTCCGACTCGCACTTGGCCGGTTTTTTCTAATGGCAAGGGCGCACTTATTTTATTTATATAATATTATTTATATCAAGCCAAACTATAGATTCAATAAAAACAGACATGTATACAAACAAAAAACAATTACAGCAATAAAATTAAGAATAACGTGTCAGAGTATAAATTTAACTTAAAAATAACTTATAATTATCACCACACAATAAAAATATTGAATATTATTTCAAAAGTTCATAATAAGATTGCATGAAAATGTCATTTGTATAAAATAATGATTTAATTCACTTTTCACTTATCATTCACTTCATTTAGGTATAGTACATTTCAAATACCATGGCCCGATTCCACTTAAGATGGTCATTAGGTGTTAACAATAGGATTAGTGATAACAAAAGATACCTGGCCAGACCCTTTTGCAGTGTGGTATTTTACACGCAACCTAATGATCTTGATCGTTTAACCAAGTAATCTTTATGAATGTAAACAATATTTCATGTTAGTTATCATCTGACTACGTTAGTGATTACACGTATACTGTCAATAACAATGTTTCGACCTTGGGTAACATCCATAAGTGACCCGTCTAGTGGTGAAGTTAGTTCGCAGCAACGTAAGAAAAGATTTTTAAGCAAGGACGCTCAAGATGTGGTGATAAGTGTTTATAAAACTTTGTTAAATCGAATGGGCGAAAAAGGTGTAATTAAAGAAACATCGATATTCACCAATGTTCCGGAAAGGACAGTTAAAAGGATTGTCTCATCACCCTCATCAGGACCAAGATATCTTCCCCGAACACGAATAAAAGCTTCTTTTACAAAAATTGATAATTTTACAGAAGAATTTGTGAAGAGAACTGTGTACGACTTTTATCGAAAAAATGAAGTTCCAACGCTCACAGAGATTCATCAAACATTATTAGCAAGCGATGTGGGCTTTCCATATTCAGAAACGACACTATGGAGACTTTTACGAAAACTTGGTTTTAAATATGGAAAGTTAAATGAAAGAAGAATCATAATGGAAACTTCACGGCTTAAAAAATTAAGAGAAGAATTTATTACCAGCATAAGACTAAAGAGGTCTTCAGGAAAAAGTATTGTATATTTGGACGAGACTTGGTTTGACACCCACGATACATTGAAAAAAGGATACAGGGACAATTCTCAAAATTGTTCGACAAATACTCCATGTTCAAGAGGCAAACGTTTAATTATATTGCACGCAGGCACTGAAAATGGTTGGATTCCAAGGGCTCTTCTTGTCTCGAGCAAACATTTGAAAAACTCAAGTGCAGACTATCACGAAGACATGTGTTCGGAATTGTTCGAAAGATGGTTCATAGAGCAGCTTTTACCCAATATCCCTGCCAACAGCGTTATCGTTATGGATAATACTTCTTATCATAGCCGGCAAGACGAAAAAATTCCCAACACAAATACAAGAAAAGCGGATATAATAGCTTTTTTAAGAAGGCGTCATGTTACTATACCTGAGAAAATAACTATTAAGAAGTTGTTGGAAATTGTAGAAAATCAAAAGTTTGAAAAGAAATACGTCATCGACAAAATAGCGGCTGAGGCTGGGCATGAAATTTTAAGGCTTCCCCCCTATTATTGTGTGTTAAACCCAATCGAGCTTATGTGGAGTCATGTGAAAAAACAAATTCGTAAGACGAACATTACACCAACAGTGGGTGATACCGTAATTCAAAATTTAAGAACTGTGGTAGACAATACGAACCCCACGCTTTGGAAAAATGCTTGTGAGCATGTCATCAAAGTGGAGAACGACTTTTTAACCCACCCTGTGTATCCATTCATCATAAACACCTGCGAAACCTCAAGTTCGGAATAAAATATGTCAGAAAGCGAATGAATCTTATATTTTTTATAATTAATGTACCTATATGTTAAACGTAAATCAATTAAGCTAGCCGTAACATAAGTTATCTGAATTAGACGTTACATGTAATAAATATAAAGATACCATAGTATTATAATTAAACATTAATGTAAATAACTAATCATACGTATTTTTATTTTCAAGTACCAAAATTTCTTAGTCACGCTTTAGTTACATACAGATTGCACCGACGCGTGCCAATTTGAAGTGCTCCAAATTAGATAACAAAAGGCAAACATTATGAGCCCCATTGTTAAGTTTCAAGTGCAATAGGGCCATGGTATTTGAAATGTACTATAACTATAGTTCATCCCATTGTCGGGCAAAGGCCCCCATCTTCTTCCAGGTTAGTTTGGAAGAAGGGCGCACTTACAACTTAATAATTTAATACCCAGAGGTCCTGCAAGAGCCGTCAGTGTTGGCCAAGATATCCGACACGAAAGCTGCGAGTGAAGTGAAGTTGCTGGAGAGTTTCTACACCATGCTTCAGTTGGAGCCAGGGAAGGCGTTCTACGGCAAGAGGCATGTGCAGCGAGCCAATGAGGCGCAGGCAGTCGAGACCCTCATGATCTCTGATAAGCTGTTCCGGTTCGTATGCAATGTTATCTTTGTAAAAAGAGGGGGTCCATGACTAAACGACATAATTCCAATCTCTGATAAGCTGTTCCGGTTCGTATGCATTGTTATCTTTGTAAAAAGAGGGGGTCCATGACTAAACTACACAATTCCACTTTTTCTTTTTGATGGAATCGTATTCAGCACATTGAAATCTACGTAGTCGTATTAACGTGATATTCAAAACCGTAATAAATCCCCTACAAAATGGTTCTCTAAAAAGAGCTGACGAAAATGAAACTTTCCCATACATTTCATCTACAGAGTATCAGATTTTTCTCACTTGTCTAAAAATCGTTTTGATGGATTTGTTGCTATAAGTTATGGACCTCCCCATTAGAGACATCGTTATTGCGTTTGTCAAAATAACGGAACTCAAGAATAGCCGGGTCGATTGAGCTGCATTTTAGCATGTTGGTGTATTGTGTTATTACATTACCGGAAAAATTTTCGATGACGTCACATTATTGAAAATCTGGGTTGTCAAACGAAGCGTAGTTCCGAGCAGCGGGCCTATTGTGTATCTCTAGTTGCCTTCTGGACTGGGTGTCTATCATCAAAAACATAGATATACTATCGAATTCCGATGTCCTAAGGATATTTTCGCACTTGAAGTGACGACACAGATTGTTAATAGTTCAATACCCACTAAAGGCAATTTTGAAATTTCAGTTTTTAGCTACGTTTTTGATGATAGGCACCTCGTGCAGTTGGCAACTAAAGATACAGAATAGGGGGGCAGATTACGTTATGCTGCGGAGCCCGTGTATGGTGTATACGTCGTTGCCATATCGTAGAATTGGCTATATCATGAATTCTGTTAAAACTCTGGGGTTGTTTTGCTCCGCTCCACTTCGCTGGGCTCACGAATTTATGATTTTCGGAAACTTAACACCAAGGGTGGATCCAGGATTTGATTTGGGGGGGAGGGGGAGGCATTCTCACAAAGTAAAAACAACGCAAGTTTTTAGGTGCCTTAAGTCTTAAAACGCTTTTGGCAAACCGATAGGTATACCTTAAATACCTATGCTGTGTAAAGTGCACCTGAAAAGTCGATACAAATGTATGGAATTCCTGCTGTTTTGGGGGGGCCATGGCATGGCCCCATACCCTCCCCTGTATCCGCCAATGCTTAACACGATCCTCTTCGCTTTGCTCGTCGTCGCACCTATTTTAATGAATTCATATTTCATGATGAAATATAGCAAATTTTACGACATGGCCACGACATATACAAGGTGACTTTTTGGTCATCGTCCAAATTCATACTGGAGGCTTGATAAGTGATCAGTATCTTGGTCAGTAACAATTTTTGTGAAATTCGTAAAATTAAATTTCGGCTTCCCATAGAAATGCAGTTCCAGTCCCGAGTGAATCACTGTGGCATAGAATTTCATTTTACGAATTTCACCAAAATTGTTATTGATCCATGACACTGATCACTTACCAAGCCACCAGTATGAATTTGGACGATGATCAAAAAGTCACCTTGTATAACTTATTTCTTTATCTATGTTTTTTGTTTTAACGCGAAAGTGGGCATTAAGCGAAGAAATTGATAATACAGTGTTCTTTCAAGTAGATCACAACAATATTGTATAGAACCCACTGTTTTGCCCTGTTAAGGGTCGGAGTTCCGAGATTGGGCAAAACAGGGTTCGGGGTTATGGCTTTTTAAGATAGTAAAATATTAATTTCTGAACAAAATAAATACCACTTGTTACCTTACAAGATGAAGTAAAGTTTCATTAAAAAAAAACTTGGCACTAATGCATAGGAACTTCAGAAAAAAAACAGGATTTTCAAGTTCAGGTTACACCTGTAGCGCCGCAATGCTATTCAATAGATTTTCTTGAAATTCCTGTTTAGTGCCGTGATTTTTTTTTAATGAACCTGCACTTCATCTTGTAAGGTAACAAGTGGTATTTATTTTGTTCAGAAATTTTAATTTTTACCGTCTTAAAAAGCCACAACCCCGAACCCCGAATCTCGGAACGCCGACCCTTAACAATATCCATTTTGTTTCCGCTTCAGATGTCAGGACATTCAGCAGCGGAAGGAGTACGTGGCGCTTGTGGACTCTGTCAGAGAGAACAGCGGCGATGTTAGGATATTCTCCAGCATGCACGTCTCGGGCGAACGTAAGTTTTCATTTTGTGGTACCTGTCTACGCGTATGGTCAAACCGGTCGGGGAATGCGTCCCCCGCCACTCTCTGCGTCCCGCGTACCACTTCTCCTTCGTCTTACCTCGTGACCACACGTGCGATTTACTTGTATAAACTAATGAATATACCAGCCCCCTATTGTGTGAATTAGTCCTGGTTCATATCCATAGGTCGCTGGTTCATATCCGGCTCGAAGGACCAGTGTGAGGGATCCAGAATAAATAAAAGATGATAGATGAGTGATCATTTTATAAAAAAATACGTGCCCTGAATTCCCATAATCTCAGAATTAAAAGGTCTTAAGTGGAAAGAAAACCTTTTTTATTTTGTAATTTTTGAAATATCGACGTGTTTTACTTGAAAAAAAAATATCATTTTCGACCCCTAGTTGATAGGCATTATTTGTTGGAAATGATCCTTAGTATAACCCCTTTAAAGGAATAGGTCGAATTACCAATCACTCTGTATATGATACAGTTACTTATACTGTATAAAACAATTAATTAAGTATAAACCATTCGTTTTGATTCCATATTTATTTATTATTTTTATATTTGCTAAGATTAGTTAATAAACCCATATTTACAATGTGTAAATTCATATCCATAGCAGAGAATATAAAGTGTTACTACGTATCTCTCTAAGAGGTCTCTCCTATTACAGGTTACTAAACTTAAGAGATTTCTTAAAATTCAAATTTAATTTAAGTCTGAATTTTTTGATGTGCATTATTTACTGCCGGCCGGGATCTGTACTAATTATACAAATACTATGCACATACATTCTGAAAGTGCATGCTTGACTGACAGGATTCGAACCAAAGTATCAAGATTCGGAGTCCGGTGTCATACCGCTGCGTCCATGGTGAAGTTGATGCTGGGGCTCTACCGCGCAATTCTCATTTGTATCAACTTCAACCAAATGCATGCGAAATTTAACGCGTGCAAAAGAGATGGCATGTTAGGCGGGCGTCGTCGCACGCACGTCAAATTTCAATCTCAAGTTGATGTTGATGAAAATGAGAATTACGCGGTAGACCCACTGTAGTGGTCCATACTAATAACATAAACTTTGTACAAACATATTTGAACTGGAGACTTTATGTAAATTATCAGACACAAGACCAGATTAAATTTTGATTAGGCTTTTGACAAAACAAGCAAAAGCAAGGGAAAAAAATCTATACTGGGTGTTAAGATGAAGTTACGGAAACCGGAAGTTGGCAATAGTACTCGTCCGTAAGAACAACTTTTGCTATGGAGCCTTCCCCCGAAACGCGAAAAAGAATCAGCTGTTCCATAGAGAAGTTATTATATAGCTACCCCTTCGACCAAAATAAAATGAATGGACGGGCCTTGTCTTTACAATTTGCTCACTCATAACGAGTCTAAGCAATTGGATATATACTATACTTCAATTCTTAATAATTCTTTATTTTGCTTTTTGCACTTTGGAAATGCACAAGAAGGCATTTCGTACGCGTACTTGTCACTCTTCTAACAGAGACAGACTGAGATGAAGTGAGAGCCGGCGGTCACTTTACAAACTTCAAAAATCTTAACGCTATGGCCCGTCCATTTATTTTATTTTGGTCGAAGAGCTACCCGACCAAAACGTATGAAACAACAGATTCTTTTTTTCACGAAAAAATGGACGAGTACAATCGCCAGTTTTCGGCTTTCGCAACTTTATGTTAACATCCTGTATATGTACACTCGATAGACTTTCTAAGCCTGATATATTTTCTTTTTTCAGAATTAGACCAGCTAACTGGTGTAGCGGCCGTGCTGCGGTTCCCGATGCCTGAACTAGAAGACAGTGATGAAGAACAAAGTGATTCTGATTGAGACTCTCCTTAACCCAGTGGCTGCGATATTCCGTGTCAGTGCTGTTGTACAAGGGTGGCTCAATAAGTCGGTGACTTTCTCAATGAGATTTTTTTTTACCGCAATGGAATTCTTTTAACTATTTTTTCCCTAACCAATTGATGGTGAAGATTCCTGGTAGTATAAGTAAAAGCTTTGCCTTGGTTTGGACGTTTTTTTTTTCGCAAAAAATGCTGTTTTATTAAGACACGAAATTCACTTTTTTCCACGAGATCTACGAACACAGTGTGGGCCAAAAATTTGATCGTAGCCTACTAGATGCTATTTGAAAAGAGCAATGTTATATTTGAGGTGAATACGTAAGAAGTTTGAAAAGTCACCCGAGTTATTGAAAGACCCTCGTAGTAATCACGTGGTCAAAGCCATATGTGTATCATATCAAACAAAACTGACTCCTTTAGATAGTTATAAAATTTGTTATTTAATGTTGTTTTATTAATGTATACAATTATGAACCACAAGTTTTGTTCATTTAAATGGCTGTGCGTCAAAAAGATCACAGCGAAAATGTATTTATAAGTTTTATGCTTTGTAAATAAATGTAATAAATAAATTATTAAGTTGTATTACGCAATTTTTATTTATCATAGCGTATATATGTATAGGTATATCATACAAGATGTTATTTTCAAGAGGTTTCTCCTAAGCAGTAGCAGCTTCAAAAGCCTGTGCCTTTTGCTTCCGTTTCTCTGTTTTTTTCTCATCTTTGACTTTCTCGTCATGCAGACGTCTCTTCTTTCTTAGGAGCCAGATCTCCTTCTTTCTCTTTTCCTCTCCAGCCTTCATGCTCTTGTAAAGGTTCCTGTGCTTCTTGCGCACGAGTTTCTCCCGGAGTCTGAAGGCTTGTTTATCTTCTATCTCTTTCTGGTATGGATGCTCTTTGTGAGGCACTCCAGTGGTAACAGCCATCGCCTTTTTCTGGAGAAAGAAAATTAATAGCAAATAAAGCTTCAGATGTTTCTACTACAGGTGTTTCTAAATTATCTTTTGAAAAGACACATTATATATAACCATGTGTAGTATAGTAAAGAATTTGTGTCTGTACATTTAATATTTTAGCGAAATTTTAAATGAAAAGGGTTACTAGACTGCTTAGTATTATACAAGGTGAATTTTTGATCATCGTCCAAATTCATATTGGTGGCTTGGTAAGTAATCAGTATCATGGATCAATAACAATTTTGGTGAAATTCGTAAAATGAAATTTAGACTCCCCATAGTGATTCACTCGGGAGTGGAACTGAATTTCTATGGGAAGCCGAAATTTCAATTTACTAATTTCACAAAAATTGTTACTGATCCAAGATACTGATCACTTATTAAGCCTCCAGTATGAATTTGGACGATGATCAAAAAGTCACCTTGTATAGGCTAAATATACAATTTTTAGAATTGTTGTCTGTATGCAAGTTTCGTTTTTTCTCGTGAACCACATAAAGGTTGGATGCGGTTTTCATTATTTTTATCATCATCATCATCATCATCATCATCATCATCATCATCGTAGTGATACTCAACATATAGGTTATAAGGGGTGTTGATGAAATAACAGTCATGCCGAAAACTGTCGATACTACTCAAAGGTTGAAAGACACTTCCACGCGAGCGAAAGCTAGTTATAAATATTATAAAATTGTTTCAAAAATTCTATACCATGGAAGCTATTAATTTAGTAAAAAAATATTATAAGAGTCCTATGGAAGAGCAAGTCCTCCTAGCACAGATGTCCCTTTGAACATCTAATAGGAGGGAGGCCCTGGCCACTAAACATATGTATATAAATGCTTGTTGTGCAATAAATAATTTTCATTTTCAAGAGTAAAAAATCTCGAATGGGTACATAGTATGTTGGTACCTTTTCCTTAGCAAGTTTCTTCTTCTCTGGATCAACTTCATCATCGTCATCGGAGTCTTCCTCCACCTCCCGCTGGTACTGCGCCGTGAGCGCTGCTTCGTCATCCACATCAGAGTCTGGTTCTTCTGCCTCTTGGTCTTCATCACTTGCCTCTTCAATCTCACTGCCTGATGGGTCATCATTGTCTGAAAAATTAATATCATACATCGACCAAATTCATACTTGCTTGAGCCTTGCTAAGTGATCAGCATCATGAACCAATAACGATTTTTGTAAATTTCATTATACGAATTTCAAAAACATTGTTATTGATTCATGATGCTGATCACTTACTAAGCCTCTAACATGAATTTGGACGATGATCAAAAAGATATATATATATTATATAGTATATAAACACAACAGAAAAGTAAATCTGGATATGATTTATGAGAATATATAAATTATATCTATGATAGTTTCTCTTAATTTTCATCATCACTAAAACAATACACAGATTAAAGAGTTATATAAAGATCCAATGTAATCAATAAATTCAAAGAACAGTGAAACTTACTCAGTGGTTTAAAGTTAGGATCAATAAGTGCCCTCTCTTCTGGAGGAATGTAGACTTGGTCTTTAGTCTTGTCCACAAATGGTGACAGATGTGGTGGCAGGACAGCGCCCATCAAGTATTTATTGATAGGCAGCAGTGTCCTAGCATTGACACTGTCAAACACCCATTGAGGCTGGATGTAGTATCTGGACAGGTATTGTTTGTCCATACTGGGTCGATCCACTATTTGGTAGGCAATAGACTCGTCTGTTTCATCAAAGGTGGCACCAACAAAGTGGTCACGATCCCAAGACACTTCACCACCAAAGCAGCGGATCAGAAAAACTAGGGGTTCTCTTGGAACTTCACGGTTGATAAAGAATTTGACGCCTTTGAACATTGTCTTTAGTTTTTTTACTTTTTCAGCTTCAAGTTTAGCATCTTCAAGTTTTTGTTCATCCCCATCTTCAGATGGGAACACATCAATCTCTGGCAACTCGTCAACTTCATTGGTGCCAGCAACTCTGGCCAGGTTCAAGTTCATAGCAGCTATTCTCTCTGCCACATATGCTTGTTCATCAACAAGGTCCTTTTCTGAGTCACTGGAAAATGCAGCGGTGAGCTTCGGAGGGTAAACTATGTTCAGTGAATGGTATAACTTGAAGTTAACAAATCCAAGCATCATTGTGTAAAACTCCACAAATGTTGACATAATTTTAAAGTCAACTTCATCTTTAGTTTGTGGCTGGAAAGATAAAAATACATTTTAAGTTATTGGCTAACCACATATTCGTTAAATAATTAAATTCAGATCAATGGTTTTGCTTTTTACCTGGAATGAGAAATGATGTGGCACAATCCAAGTAATAGTCTGCCCTTCTAGTTCTACCTGATAATAATATCCTTTGACAGAAACAAACACCCTCCTCAAAGCTTTAGCAGCAATCACTGCATGCATGAACTCTACCGTCAGCCTCCTACAGAGCATTGACTGGTCTCTGGGCACCTTGTTCAGGGAGGGGAATGTGCTGAACAGGAAGCAGAGCGTAAGACAGTCGTCCAGATCTCGGAGAGCATCTACAAATGTTGGGTAGCGTTCCTTAACAATGTGGTCGATGTTCACATCTGGGTAGTCACGTAAAAACTTCCTCATCTGACCATATTCTCTCATCGCACGTGCCCGACGGATTTTTTGTTGATAGACCTAAAACATATTATTTTAGGGTCATAAATAATACCAATGAAAAGAAACAGAATATTAAATATATATGTATTCATTATATGTAAATAAAAGAAATTACCTTCATTTCGCGTAGTTTCCATATTATAGGTTCGTGTAGTAGGAATTTTATATCTTTCGTATGATAAAGGGTCTTAATTCCACCAGCGCCTTTCTGCGCTCTCTTCCGGTTTCGTGGTTCTCGGGGATAGATGCCTTTTAATATACAAATGCGTCTGAAATCTTTTAAAGATAGTTGCAGCTTTTTCAGAGCAGCTTTTCTGGTCATGAACTGCGCACCCTCTCCAGACGAATACTGAAAAAGTTATTATATTAGTAGAAGTTTGGTTATTTTAAACCTAAAAAAACACGTGATACAAACCCATAATGAAGCACGATATTTGCTTCGAATAGGACACTAACCTTCTTCTTCTTTTTAGACACCATATTTGTTTATATTATTTATTTGTAATTATTGAGAATTACAACCGTTTTACACGTTTCTTAATAAAATTTCATTTATTTTGCGCAATGCAATTTATAACATGCTTTCAACAAAAACGTCAAATTGACAAGAGAGAAAAACGTTTCGTTCGTTCGTTCAACTTCGTTCGCGCTGTTCATGAATGTGGTCATCAGATTAAACAGACCCTGCGGTCCGTAATAGAATTACATAGATAAAAGCTATGAATGAATTAAAGTGTGAGCGATGACTGGTCCGTAATTTGTGAGCTAGCAAACGATGTGAAAGATAGCTTATGATTCGGACCGCATTAAAAAAGATACATCTTAACCATAACCTCTTATCACAGAATACAATACGATTATTTGATTTTATTTCGTCAAAGTGCCGTGATTCGTGATGGAACAAGAAGAGTTCGTAGCACTGTTCTTTAACGTAGACTCAGATAGCGACGAAAAAATATATATACATATAAATTCTTCCTTTTCGACGAAAAGTTCCACACGACTTTTTATTTGTTTCTCTCATGGCCGAATAAAACATATACTATGGTTTGTCTGATCTGAACTGCTGAAATAATGGAGCGAAAACAATTTTTGACATTCCATTCCGTTCAACGCTCACATCGCCTCACCTCCGTCGCATGAGCCATGAAAGTCATACGAATGAATGAACGCATTTGCTTCACTCATGGATTATTAGCCATTCACCTCATTCATTCGTAATCGATTTTAGCGAAATAATTCTATTTCGGAACGCGGGGAGAATAAACAAGCTTAGCTATCGTTGGTAAGTCGGTTATTTAATTAAACAGAATAAACCAAAATATAAACCCCTATGGACCTCGTGTCTATTGGAGTATCAAACCACCACCAACCACCATAGTTAGTATTTGTTTATAAAGCCAGATTTATGCTGGAGATTCGGTAAGTTTAATTTACGAACCACTCTTGAGTCAATTAGTATAAGAAGCCTGAATTTTATTTTGACTTTCACAAAAAGGGCCATTGAAACTTGGTCCTGACCTGTGATCACTTACCGAGTCTCCAGTAAGAATTTGGCTATATAAACAAAAGTCACTGTATAGTTATGTATAGACATAATAGATATGGTGCTGAAAAATCTAATATTTTAACATGGGTAATTTAATATTTTTATAGACTGTATCTGTGATATGATTGCAGTCCATTAGTTTCGTTCTTTAAGATGTTTGAGCACTTTTCCTTTAAATATTGTACCTAATCATTTTCAGTTCTTTAGAAATCATTTATTTTCTTAGATAACTTTCATTAATCTTTATTTTTATACTTTGTGTAAGTATTTTTTCCCAATTATTAAGTTAATTACGGATTTGTATAAATAATAAAAATACTTCGGAAAAAAATTCAAGCTGCAAAATAGATATTGAAACAAAACAAAATTTGTATAAAGTTGAACCGTTTGAGTGTAAAGAAAATTGTATTGATAATGTTTCGGTTAATAGTATTGTTCTGAGGTTAATAGTCATAACAAACAAAACGCATTAATTAGGCGTTCGTTCATGAATAAAAGTTTATGCTGCGTTCGTAATTGTGAAAAAAAATGGTGTTTGGCTAGCGAATCGCGGCCAAACTACATAAATCCATCCTCAGCATCCAAATTCATAAAAAATTCAAATTAGGGCTTTTAAAATTTTATTGGTAGAAATGAACTATAAATTAGGTAAGTATACAATAAACTTAATAAAAATCATTAATTAATCGTGGTTTCACTGCTTGTTTGATTCGCTAGAACCGATGACGCCGATAACGTAGATGCAGTGGCTGCTGCAGCTGCGGCTGCTGCGCTCTGAGCCCAAGCATTGGGATCCATCATCATGTATTGCCAGGGATATCTGTAGGCGGCAGCAGGAGACCACATAGATGAAGCACTGTGAGAGGTGACCGCGTTAGCGACCTCATCACTGATCCCAAGGTCTTTTAACGCACTAGCTGCTGCAGCAGACATCAAGTAAGGGTAAAGAAATTGTAATGGAGAGTAAGCGTAGCTTCCAGGGTAGCCTTGGGGGTATTGTGCGGGGGGCATGCCTTCTGCAATGGGGGCTGGACTCGCAGCTGGTGCAGTGGCATACGGACAAGGCATGACAGCATTGTTGGCATCAGCGGTGGTTCCAGGAACAGCATATGTGTATTGTACAGGAGGACTGGATATGACAGATCGTTTTTGGTTGGTCACAAACTCGTCGTGTGGAGATTTCATCAAAGAATGACTGGCGGTGTATGTAAGCGGGTACCCAGTTTGAGGCTGGAGGAAGTTGACGGGCTCCTCAATGACCCACTGCGAGTTGACGCCATTGTCTTCAGAGGCGGCCACGTAGAGGTCTCCGGTAGTTCCGTCGATGGAAGGCTTCACATAGAGACCCTGGACTGGTTGTAGATTGTTAGGAGTGGCCCACTGTGCCATGTGCGCGTTGGCACATACGCAGGCCAGTGCGATGACCGTACTTCTCAGGGATCTGTTCATTGCGTTGTGAAGTTGGAAGAAATTGTGATGAACAATGGTCACAACCTCGTTTTATACTGTGTTATAAGATGGAGGATTCGAATCAGATAGATGAAAAATCTAGAGATAAGATTTTTAGAAAGGTTAAATGATAAGATAATAATATAACGGAAATGAGGTTTTTGAGCACGTTTCGGTGTCCATTAAACATCAGAATATCGATTATATATGAATAATATGCAGATAAGAATCATTTATTTCATTACAAATCTCTTCTCCCACCGAGGCTATCTAAGGGTATCATCAAGCATCATGGGTTCGATTGCAAAACAAAATAGTCTACGATTATCACGCTCTTTAACTAATGGAGATGAGCAATAACCATTTTATAGTAGTTTCTACATATACCGCGTAAATGTTTCTAACTGAACGGTTTTCGTTGTTAGCTAGAGTATTTAAATTCAAATTCAAATAGGTTATTTTGCAAAGTAGGTATACCTATATATAATACACTTTTTACAAGTCAAATTTAATCTTATAATAATATATGTAATAAAACAATAAATGTAAATTAACTAAATTAAAGGTTTATTTAATTTATGTAGCAATGTATATACGATTAAAATGTTAGGTAAAATATATATAATACAAGGTGAAATCCTATCAACCGTCCGAACCTGTACCGGAGACCCGGCCAGGGACCAGGAAAAAGGTTCAATGATCACCAAATATATGCTTGAAGTATATACTGCTACTTAGCAGTAGCGGAGGAAAAAGCACTGTGGCAAAGAATATAATTGGGCAATTGGAGTGGAGCTGCGGGCAAAATGGTAGTCGTACACAGAGGCGGATTTATTACCAGGCCGAGTATTGCCTAGGGGCGGCAGATTTTAGGAGCGGCAAATACGAATATCCATACCTAAAAAGCAATAATTATGTCAAGTATATGCATCAGCAGCGTACTATCATCAAAATAAAAAAAAAAACCTTTAGAAAAATAAATAAAAAATTACACCGACTTCAAAGTTGGTCTTAAAAATACCTTCTCTCTTTAGTTGTCGATCTCAAGAAAGCGTAAATAAAGCTGCTAAATATCTTAAATTAAAATCGCCATCTTCTTGCTTTCGTATTGCAAAGGGCTAATAAAAATAAAAGCAAAGATAAAATAAGTTACAAAAAAATTGTCCTTGCAACCCCGTAATTTTCTTTAATTTCATGGGACTTTTTAAGTTTTATTTTCTACCGTAAAACTTAAACACTAGGTACTTGGAAAAGACAGTATTTTTCGTAGCTCAATCTCGCATCGCAGAATTTAAGTAATTTAATTTTTGTGTTTTTTGATCCAAAAGAAACTTTTGGCGGTGAAAAATATTTTTTATACTGGATGTTAGGATGAAGTTGCGGTAGCCAAAATTCAGCGATAGTACTCGTCCATACGAACTTCCATGAAAAATATCGAGAAATCGAGAAAAAAAATGTTGTTTCATACATTTTGGTCGGGTAGCTGTAACTTTTCTGTAGAACAGCGGATATTCATTCGCAATTTGAGGGTTGGCTCCATAGTAAAAGTTTATTTTAAATGTTGTAATTTTAGGTTTAGTGCTGTCAAAACTAAATTTTTATCTTTGAAAAATAATAATATCATAATTAACTTGCAAATATTTTAGTTTTGACACCATCTAACCACAGTATAGAAAAGTAACAGTATTACGTCTGGGCAGTGTCCTTGAAACAACGCTCGGCAGGCGCATGCTTTAGGGCTGCCCACATAAGTGCGCGAGAATAGGGTGGCGTCTCGCACTCTCCGCGTCCGTACTTGACTGCGACACACCCCTACCACCGAAGTATGCCGAGATTTGGAAGTGCTCGTTTCGGCCGTCTTATATGAAGGCATAATACATACTGTTGATTTTATTTACTGTGACTAAACCTAAAACTAAAGCCTTTAAAATCAGCAATATTATTACTCTAAACGTTTTTTTATTTTAAAGAAATGCTGCCCCACCCAAGACTTGAAGTCATATTTGATGGTGTGGAGGATACACAAGGAGGATAAGTTCGCAAAAGGAGGATAAGTGTCGTCATCCAACCTGCTCCTCACGCTGCCACACTATTTGCGAAATTTATCTTTGTGTAATGAAGAATAATTGTTTTGAGGAATAACACACTTTGCACCTTATTAATACCTGAGGTACACGTACACGTATCAAGTAAGACACATTGGACTTTGTACCTATCTTATATTCTTCTCTGTAAGGGCTAATTTCGTACTGCAAGTGTATAGCTTGATGAGGTCTCCACTGTACGTGCACCATATTTTCTTTTAGGAAAGAATAATAAAAAGATAAAAAAAAAATACTTAGCTACCTAATTTATTTTGTCTAACTTAAGTCTTAAAAACCACTAAAATTACTTTTGTTTTTTTTTCTTCATGCTTGGGTCTGAAGAGGATAATCGAAATTTTTCATATTTTTCAATGCATGTGCTCGTAAAGGCCCACTTTTTATGCATCAAAACCGAACAAAAAGTCGATTATTTTGCCCATGGGCTTTATTTTTCATTTTTTTTTTATTTATTTACAATGGTTGGCTAACCTGCAGACTTTCCTGTGTACCATAGATGTTATACTTTTTTTTACACTGTTTAACGGCTCTGGATACAGTCTTTTTGAGCCAATTATAATTTAAAGTTCACAAGATTATATTTGTTTTCATTTCCTCACACTATGCATTGAAAAACGTAGTATGATACACGGGCGTAAAAGCAATAAATTACTCGGTTACGTTTAAAACACTCGCTACGCTCGTGTTTTAAATCGTCCTCGTGATTTATTCCTTTGCGCCCTTGTAGCATAAACTACTATTACTGTGCACCAGTTTCAGAGATTTCTTTTTTGTTGTTTTACGAACTGATTTTCTCAAAACTATAAAACTTGCACTGAGCTGGTTCTCGCAGTAGACCCTCGATAATATGACGGAGATTTATCAATATTTATCAATATTTTTGACGAATCTCCGAGAGGTGTCAGAGGTGTTCCAAGTGTGAACTATTAAAGGCAAGCCACAATAAACCCGCGTTTCACCGACGATTATTACGTCCTAACGTGCTAGGTGGTGAGCCCTATCGCTGTTCTTCGGCCACAAATCCAAGCATTTTAGGCATGGAGGTTTCGGCACGATTTTTTCCTTCACCGTTCAGCAAGTAGTGTATTAGATAAAACAAATATTCTGTACTGCACATACATTCCAAAAAAATCATTGGTGCATACCCGACCGGGCGGTACCTCAGGCGGTGAAACGCCTCTCAATCTTGGGAACCAGCGGGCCTATTATGTATCTCTAGTTGCCTTCTGTACGGGGTGCCTATCATCAAAAACATAGATATACCATCGAATTCCAACTTCCCAAGGATATGTTCGCACTTGAAGTGACGACTCAGTTCGTTAATAGTTCAATACCCACTAAAAGCAATTTTGAAATTTCAGTTTTTATCTATGTTTTTGATGATAGGCACCTAGTACAGTTGGCAACTAAAGATACATAATAAAACCTGCCCCGGTTTGAGGTTTAGTTAAGGCGATATGCGAAAAAAATACGGGTGTTTCTTTTCTGTGTATTTCATGAAATACACGGAAAATTATAATCAGTTTCTGGTATATGCATTTTGACTATATAATCTAGGGTTTTGAAATTGGAAAACATGTTTGGATAAATTCTCCTCGATAGAAATAATTGTTGAAATGAGTTCTTAAAATACACTTTTTCTCTTCGTTTGACGAATAGGAACCATATACAGAACTCAAACATATTTTATTAGGTATGTTTAAACAATATCTAGGGATTTGATATTTGAAATTTTGCTAGCTATTTTAGTTTTTTTAATAAAAATATAAAACCAACTTTTTTCCCTTTTGCCCTGAATCCGCCCCTCTCGCACTGCGCGATTTTTCGCTTGGAGTGACAGTGACAAAAATAAAATTCGCATAGCCTCTTAATGGGAATGCCCTTGAAGAGCTCTATCATAGCATATGTACCATCCTGGAAAACAGTTATGTGAGAGCCTCAGGCCTGGACTCGCGGTCTATCAATGCAATGTGTACTATTTTAAATGCGAAAGTGTTGTTTTCTTTCACGCAGCAACAAAGGAACGGATCGACGTGATTTTTTGCATAGGGATACCTAGTTTATGGGCCAAAGAGTCACATAGGCTACTTTTTATCTCGGAAAAATGCAAACTAAATCAGTGCGGGCGATGCCGTGGGAAAAAGCTAGTTAAGGTGGCTCCGTCGGAATAATTAGCAACTCGATTCGTGGTGATTGAAATTTCGAACAAAACCATATTAAAATAAAGTCCTTATCAGCTCGCATTGCAACATGGCTGTTACGTCAGTCGCTGCGGCTGACAAGTGCGAAAATAGTGTGTTTTTAATTTATTTTATCTAAAATAAAATTAATTTCCAAGAACTGAGAAAACCAAATCATTTTATATTATTTTGTCCAGATGTTTATAAATTTTCATACTGTTTCGATAAAAATAGTGAACAAAAAATCGAAAAATAAGGGTAAACTTAGAATTTTCTTGCTTCACTTCTGTACGTTATAATGAAATTCAGGAAAAACCACATCACTATTTGTATCATGCAGATTACTATGTATTTTTCTTCTGTTGAAAAATGCTATAGTTACCGTATAAAATGGTTACAAAGTTACTTAGTTCAAGGTCGTTGGCGTTGGTAGAAACCTTAATGATAATAGTTTGCTAACTCCCGTATAGAAGTTTGTGAAATGGAGCGCTCTGATTGGCTGACTTGTCGTTCAAGTTGCACTTAGCCAAGTTTTCAGTTTGAATACTGGACTTGTACGCCATATAGGTTGAGTCAGCATTTGGTTAACCTAGATACTCAACACATACCAATACGAGCATGGACGTAGCCAGGTTTTAGTATCGGGGGGGGGGGGACTCAAGAAAATAAAACGACAAAAAGTGCATGAAATAAAATAAATATTCATTATGTTTGTATCCAAATATATCTATCTAAATATATAAAAGAAGAACCTGACTGACTGACTGACTGACTGACTGACATATCAACGCACAGCCCAAACCGTTGGGTCTAGAGATTCCAAATTTGGCAAGTAGGTTCCTTTAGAGGTCTAGGGGTGCACTAAGAAAGGATTTTTCAAAATTCACCCCCTAAGAGGGTGAAACGGGGGTCCAAAGTTTGTATGGGGAAACAAGAATAGTTAAACTATTTTATTCGAAACTTCACAGGAGTACTCTTATCAATAAATGAGTAAATACGTGTTTCATGTTTTTTCAAAATTCAACCTCTAAAAGGGGGAAATGGGGTAACAAATTCTGAAAATGAACATGGGTATCGTTTGTATGGTTTACCGGATCGCTGATCACGAAAACAACAACGATTTTAAAATCCAACGTACTGGACGTGAAATACCATCATCCCCTGTCGGGGTGCAATGGGGTTGAAATGTGTAAATATCAATATGGGTGTCGTTTTTGTGGTTTTTTGGGACGTTAATTACGAAAATGGCATCGATTTTGAAATTTAATATAGTGGACATAAAAATTCTTGAAAACTCGTCCCAAGTCGCCGGATCTTTTTGGGCTGGACCCTAATATTGAGGAGTTAGATTCGATTGAATCGACGGTCAATAGTTGTGACCAACAGTCGGAAAAAACGCCAGCAACTGAGTCCACGAATGACAGTGACGACGTAGAAATTGATGTTGTTGCTGACAGTCGTGAGTGATAGTAGTTGAGCTGGATCCTTTCGGAGTGTTGGTCACAGTCCGTGAGTCGTTCCATCGAATCTAACTTCTCATTGGTGGTTTGTTTTTTGTTTGTGTAGATACTTATTATATTGCAATAATTAAATAAAACATCAGATCAACTTAATATGACTTTGTCTGAGAAATGGAGTTTTTGTGTAGTCCATAACCATGTAAAATATAAAACGTAGTACCTACCTACCTACCTACCTTTACCTATATTTATTATCTATATCTATTTAATGAATTCAATATATTATTAACTATATAGCTTTTATAAAGTAAAAATACTTATTATCATATATTTAACGTATTAATTGATGTTTATTTTTTTTTAAACCGTAACTCGGTACAATATACAGAATGTAACGGAAAGAGGGTAGGTATCAATACGAAATCCCTGAAGAAATGTGGAATGTTAATGTCAAAATCTCGAAAAAAATCCTGGTGGAGGACATAATAGCGAGGCGTGCGCGGCACGGGGGCGGCGGGGCGATGTGACCGAGTGTGCAACCCGAATGCGGGCAGACGCGTGAGGGCCGACGTCGTTATCAGTCGTATGCTATAAATGCGAAGAAATTGTTTTTGTTAAATCCGTGGTAGTTACTTATCTGTTATTTGACGTTCTTATAACTTTATATTAATAGCTAAATCTTTACCTTAGGCTGGTAGTCAGGTTAGTAGACTGGTAGTAGGTAGGTTCTTAGTTTAGTACGTTTTTTTTTTCGCAATTCACGTTAATAGGTAGGTTGTTTTTGGTAGTTTAGTTCAGTTTATTATACGTAGGTAGTAGGTATTAGATAGGGTGTTAGGTAAGATTGATTTATATATATATTCAATTTTGTTACGTAGGTATATTTTTTCTACATTTATTTTGTTTTCTGAATTTCAGTACTTTACTCACTTATACATATAAACGTGAAAAAAATGGTTATGGAAACTATATGTATTGATGGACAGATGGTCTGTCAAACCATCGTACCAATTAAAGGGGACGGCGCTTGCCTCTTTAGATCCCTTTCTTATCTGATGTTCGGCAAAAAAGAAATGGCATTTACAGTTCGTGAAAAAATAGTGAATTTTGTTGTGCAGCACTGGGATGAATTCCGTATTATGTCCGACAATGGACGTGGTGACAATTACAATACATCTAACGAGTATTATGCTGATATGATTCAACCATTTATATTTGGTACTTTATGTGAACTGATGGCAGCAGGAAGAATATTCAACTTTGTGTTTGAAGTTTACCGTGATTGTAAGTTGTACATTAAAGTCGGTACTGAAGGTTATCCAGTTAAGCGTCTTCGCTTTTCTGGGCATCTAGCAGGGGGTCATTTCGAAGCCTATAACTCTATAGCCAAGAAAATAACGTCGAGACGGTTTGAAGTACTGGATGCCATATCTTTGTCCTCAAACGATTCAGACTCGGTTTCTTCTGCGAAATCGTCCATCATTTTGTCTGATACACTCATGTTACCGAAAAAATGCATCAAAACTAAAAAGAGTAACAAAACGCGAAGGGCTAGATATACAAACAAAACAAGAAAAAATCAAATTAAACAGGCACAAAAAAAATATTCGCCAAAGAATCCTACACCACATCGGGAAGCTGTATCTAAATATCAGCAGGCTCACCCAGATGTGCACAGGCAGGCTGCTGCTGTTTATCAGCAAGCACACCCTGATGTGCACAGGCAGGCTGCTGCTGTTTATCAGCAAGCACACCCAGATGTGCACAGGCAGGCTGCTGCTGTTTATCAGCAAGCACACCCAGATGTGCACAGGCAGGCTGCTGCTGTTTATCAGCAAGCTCACCCAGATGTGCACAGGCAGGCTGCTGCTGTTTATCAGCAAGGACACCGAGAGGTGCATAGAGCAACTCAGTCCAGACACAATAATTGGGTCACTACACTACCATGGCAAAATAAGCACCTTTCAGGAATGTCTTACGATTCTGACATAGCCTACGATAATGATAAAATTGTAAAAATTGGTAGCATGAGTTATAAGTGTCAATGGTGTAATGCACTCAAGTGGAAAGATGAAACGAATGGAATGTGTTGCAGTAATGGTAAAGTGCAGCTTGAAGCATTACACACTCCTCCTGAACCGCTTTACAGTTTGACAATGGATCTGCACCCTGATCATAGACATTTCATAAATAATGTACGCAAATATAACAATTGTTTCCAGATGACATCGTTCGGCGCAAAAAAAGTGGTAGAAGGTGGTTTTATGCCTACGTTCAAAGTTCAGGGGCAAGTGTATCATAGAGTTGGAAGTTTACTGCCAGAACCTACACAGACAGCACGGTTTCTGCAGATCTATTTCGTTGGTGAAGATGAAAGAGAGGTAAATTTACGATCCTCAAACTTCCCTTACTTGAAATCAGGTCTTATCAAACAATTACAGAAAATGCTTCACGACGTAAACCCATACATAAAGGATTTGAAAAGTACCCTTGACAAGGTTCCATCCAATTGTGAGTCATTTAAGGTGGTCATTCACGCTGAAAAGAAACCGTCAGAGGAGCACAGGGGTCGTTTTAATGCTGCGACTACCAATGAAGTTGCGTTAGTTATGGTGGGTCAACAGTTCGAACATCGTGACATAATTATAGAAAGCCATAGTGACACATTGAAACGAATAAGCGAGATTCACAGGTCGTACGATGCTTTACAATATCCTTTATTATTCCCTTACGGAGACGATGGTTACTCTATTGATATTACCCAACGTGATCCCAGAACCAAAGTGCCTCTAAAAAAAACAGTTTCTGCAGCAAGTTTTTATTCTTATCGGTTAATGGTTAGGGAAGGGGAAGAAAACCCGCTGGTACATTTCTGTGCTCTCTTCAGCCAATTTTTAGTTGATGAATATGCAAAAATAGAGACTGAAAGGTTAAATTATATTAAAAATAATCAGGGGAAATTGCGCGCTGACAGCTATATTCATCTTAAGGACGCCGTTGGTAGATCAGATGCCGATCCTAATCAGATGGGTCAGTTGATTGTATTGCCATCTTCATTTACGGGTGGACCAAGATACATGCATGAGCGGACCCAAGACGCCATGACGTATGTTCGTCACTATGGTCGCCCAGATCTTTTTGTCACTTTTAAATGTAACCCTCGGTGGGCAGAAATATCTGAAGAATTATTTCTAGGTCAAAAATCACACGATCGCCATGAGATTATAGCTAGGGTTTTCCGTGTTAAAGTAAAAAAAATTATGGACTTATTAATTAAGGGTAAAATATTCGGAGAAGTACGTTGCTATATGTATTCCGTAGAGTGGCAGAAACGTGGTCTTCCGCATATTCATATACTATTATGGCTAACACATCATATCACCTCCGATGTTATAGATAAAATTATTTGTGCAGAAATACCCGATCCACAAAATGACCCCAAACTATTCGAAATAGTAAAGTCTAACATGATACATGGGCCATGCGGAAGTTTTAATTATAAGTCACCTTGTATGAAAAACAATAAATGCTGTAAAAGGTATCCCAGGCCTCTACTTAGTGAAACACAAACCGGGGACGACGGTTATCCGCAATATAGGAGACGTTCTCCAGACGAAGATGGCTTTACTTTAGACATTAATGGAGTAGAGATCGACAACCGTTGGGTAGTTCCGTATAATCCGGTTCTTTTGAGAACATTCAACGCACATATAAACGTCGAATTCTGTCACTCTGTTAAATCAATAAAATACGTTTGCAAATATATAAATAAAGGATCTGACCAGGCCACTTTTGCTCTAGAAAATGAAAAAGATGAAGTAAAGATTTACGAAAGTGGGAGGTACATAAGTAGTTCAGAGGCGGTATGGCGTATTCTTGGATTTCCGATTCATGAACGCTTCCCCACCGTGTTTCATCTTGCGGTTCATCTTGAAAATGGCCAAAGAGTATATTTTAATCAGCAAAACTTCGCAGACAAACTTACAAACCCACCAAAAACTACACTTCTTGCCTTTTTTACGTTGTGTCGTAATGATGATTTTGCAAAAACCCTGTTATATTACCAAGTACCAGCATATTATGTGTGGACCAATTCACGATTTGAAAGGAGGAAACGTGGAGTGGACGTAGATGGATGGCCTGGCGTTAAAAAAGAACATGCTCTGGGAAGAGTGTATACAATACACCCTAACAACACGGAATGTTTTCATCTTCGAATGCTACTCCATGAAATTCGAGGCCCCATGTCATTTGAAGCGTTAAAAACAGTAAATGATGTAGAACACTCTACTTTTCAGTCAGCTTGCAAGGCTTTAGGCTTGCTTGAAAACGATGAACAGTGGCATGCAGCATTGAGTGAGGCCGCATTGTGTCAATCACCACATATGATACGCGAGCTTTTTACCATCATGTTGGTGTTTTGTCAAGTGTCTGATCCGTTAAGCCTGTGGGGTGCATTTAAAGAATATCTTTCAGAAGATTTTAAACAACAAATTGAAATGCAGGTAGAAGGTAACATAGACCATTTAACAGATGAAGTGTTCAACAAATGCCTGATTGAAATTGAAGAAGCATCTTTGGGGTTAGGCGGGCTTTCCCTAAAAGAGTATGGCTTACCACAACCAAGCAGGTCTCTAGCATTAGAAAACAGGGAATTGGTTAAAGAAACTAGCTATGATGTGATAGCTTTAGAGGGGTTAGTCAGGAATAACTATGATTCATTAACAGATGAACAAAAGTTAGTATACGCGCAAATAGTAAAAAGTGCAACTGCAAGTGAGGGCCAAATTTTCTTTTTGGATGCTCCAGGGGGAACTGGCAAAACCTACCTATTAAATTTGATTTTGGGAAAAATAAGAGTCACTCGTGATATTGCATTAGCTGTGGCTTCTTCGGGAATTGCCGCAACACTTTTGCAAGGCGGTCGGACCGCGCACTCTGCCTTAAAGTTGCCACTTAACCTAACAAATGTAGAAACTCCATTATGTAATATTTCAAAACAGAGCAAATTTGCAGAAGTATTGAAAAATACTAAAATTATTGTCTGGGATGAAAGTACTATGGCCCATAAAAAATGTATAGAAGCTTTGAATAGGACTCTGCAAGACATACGCAGCAACAAAAGTCTGATGGGTGGGTTGACTGTATTGCTGGCAGGAGACTTTCGTCAAACTCTACCAGTAGTTCCAGGGGGAACACGTGCCGATGAGATAAAAGCGTGTCTTAAGAGATCATCATTGTGGCCCTCAGTCAAAATTTTAAAATTAACAAAAAATATGAGAGTCCACCTTGGAGGTAATGTTTCCGCCAGCCAATTTTCGGACCTTTTGCTAAAACTGGGTAACGGTGATTACCCCGAAAAAGAGGGCATGATATCTGTCCCTGCCGATCTGTGCACTACAGTAACAACAGTTGAGGACCTGATTTCAAAAATTTATCCAGACGTTGCGCTCATCCAGGAAAAATCAGTAGAGTGGCTATGTGAAAGAGCTATACTGACCCCAAAGAACGACCAAGCAGCGGTAATTAATGACATATTACTGAATTCCTTTGAAGGACAACAGATTGTTTATAACTCAATAGATACTGTGGTAAACACTGACGATGCCGTTAATTATCCAGTAGAGTTCTTAAACAATTTGAACCCACCGGGTCTGCCATATCACAGACTTTTACTACGTGTGGGTACACCTGTCATGTTATTAAGAAATTTAAAGCCACCCAAACTTTGTAACGGCACTAGGTTGCAAGTCAAGGCTTTGCACCGGAACGTAGTAGAGGCCACTATTTTGACAGGACCTGCTCAGGGAGAAACAGTGTTTGTACCGCGTATTCCATTAATACCAAATGATCTCCCCTTTGAATTCAAAAGGCTCCAGTTTCCCTTGAAGGTTTGTTTTGCTATGACCATAAATAAGTCGCAGGGGCAAACTCTCAAATTCGCCGGAGTAGACTTACGACAGGACTGTTTCTCCCACGGTCAGTTTTATGTGGCGTGCTCCCGTGTAAGTTCACCTCAAAGTTTGGTTCTATTGCTACCACCTTCAAACATGGCAAAAAATGTTGTTTATAAAGAAGTACTATAACAAGTATAAAGTTATTCCCGCTTTAAAATTAAAATAACCCCAAATTTGACAGACAGACAGACAGACGGACAACAAAGTGATCCTATAAGGGTTCCGTCTTTTCATTATGAGGTACAGAACCCTAAAAATTGTGTCGATCAGAAAGGCGGCTCGGCCTTCAGCCTCGCCAAAGACAGAAACGTGTCTTGGTGTTCGGCATTGCCAAAGACACTTTATATGGGGATAAAATTAGAAATAATGAGAACCAAAAACACTCCAAATACTTCAAACCAGACTACGTATCAAAAAAATTATGGTTTGACGACCATACGACAATACAAAAACTTAATCAACGCGGGCGAAGCCGCGGGCAAAAGCTAGTAATAACATATTGTGCAATTTTTGGCTAAATTTAGCGTGTTTGTATAGAGAATAAAAATGACCCCCCCCTGGATCCGCCGTTGGCTGTTAGCAGAAGTCGCACTTGACCCGGAAAACGTCAAAGCAGGAAGGGTTGTAATATTTTAAACTTTTCGCGAAAGTGTTGAAACCCCCAACCCCCCCCCCCCTGGCTACGCGCGCCCATGGATACGTGCTTGCAAGTACTTTTATAAATTAGCATTGATAGGTATAAGAAATGAAGGTGAAACAAGAAAACAGGAAATAAACTACTTTTACTCATGGTATAATGAATGAATATTAGTTTTTATAAAATTTGTAGTGTCCAAATCAACGGATAACTTGTTCTACTCATAACTTTTTCTACTCATAACCCTATCGGTAACGGATAACCGGGATACGGTTATTATAACAAACATTATTTCCAGCGTTTCAATTACCGTTAGTACTAGTATTATATTAAAGCCGATTCTGAAGGTTTAGTTTTAGTACTGTCAAAACTAAATTTTGTCCATTGCAACATAGTTCATAAGTGTTCAGAACAGAAGCTAAATTACTTTGGAAAAATTCAAGTTTTGACAGCACTAAAACTAAATAAAGCTTTCAGAATCGGCTTTATTATCTGCTATGCGAGCACGTACGCGATTAGATTTTGACAGATAGAATCGATAAATTCTAAACGATAACCCTTATTGCAATGAAATAAGAGTTACATTTTTATTTATCGAATCTATGTCGAGTCGATAGAAAGTTCATGTTAGTACCTCTGTCCCGTTAGCAAACTGTGGGATAAAATATCAGAGCTTAGCGTTCTTTCCCCATTTCTATCATAATAGGTCTTTACATATGAAATTGCCGAAATTTTACAGATTCATGAGTTATGAGTTCATAATTCCTATAATTCAATAGCTATTTCAATTATTTGTTTTTTGTTTGAAAATTGATTTCAAGGTTTTACATCTACGTATTTAGTTTTGATTTTATTGTCAGTATGATAATCAAAATAAATCTTCAAAAACAGTTCGTCCTAAATGCCATCCGTTTCCATGATAAGATTCGTAATAATTTGTTACAGCTGACACTTTTCAAAACTAGCTTAAGGTTGTCTCATTCATTCACAAAAGGAAATAAATAATTTGGATTTGTCATTCCTAAAAAAAAGGCAAAGATGTTAGTACTGAACATTGAGTTTCCTTCAAATTCTCTAGAAAACGGCAATTTCATATGTAAAGACCTAATATAATCTTAGGCGCATTATGCAATGTTTATATTCAATACATAAATAATTTAATAGACGGTTCAATCGATAGGTGTATTTTTCGATATCTCCAAGTTATTCTATGTATAGCTATTCGCTTCAACCAGGTATAGGCAATCTTTTGAAAGTTGCGGGCCAAATTTTTTGGAAGTTAACGAAATCGCGGGCCGTAGATAAAATAGGTAGTTGTAAAAAAAAAGAGTGCGCAAAGAGTTTTATAAATTTCCAACTGTTCGATATTTTGTTTTATTTTTATTTTGTTTTATAACTTTTTGGAAATGATAGGCCACCTTAGCGCTGACCACCTCAGTTAAGCTGCGGATAGACAAATACCAAAACGTTACAGTTCTTAACCGGACAAAAAAAAAAAACCGGCTAAGTGCGAGTCGGACTCGCGCACGAAGGGTTCCTAACCATTATCTATAAAAACGGCAAAAAAACATGTCTGTTGTATGGGAGCCCCCTTAAATATTTGTTTTATTCTGTTTTTTAGTATTTGTTGTTATAGAAATACATCATCTGTGAAAATTTCAACTGTCTAACTATCACGGTTCATGAGATACAGCCTGGTGACAGACGGACAGCGGAGTCTTAGTAATAGGGTCCCGTTGGTTATCCTTTGGGTACGGAACCCTAAAAACATGAAACCCAAGAGCATCCATATAAACATAGCCACACTACTATAACACAACTTTACAAGTATTATAAATATTACGATAAGAACAGTACAACTCTACAGGTAATAAAATCGGTGGCGTTCTACCAATAAACCCTATTTACTTACTTTTACATTCGAACATATGAATATCACGAAACTAAGACGCAATGTGGGTACAGGTAGCAGTTCCAGTCCTTCTGTTAGGTTCAGTAGTGTCGTACCGAACGTCCCAGTGCTCGCGGGAGCACGAAGAGTTCTCCATGTGCGCGTGGAAGTGTCCCCCGACTTGCGTTAACCTGCAGCTGCTGGCGAGGGGCGTGTCACCGTGCCCGGCGCGATGGGAGTGCAGGTACAAGTAGCAGTTCAAGTACTTCTGTTAGGTTCAGTAGTGTCGTACCGGACGTCCCAGTGTTCGATGGAGCATTAGGAGTTTTCCCGGTACGCGTGGAAATGTCCCCCGACCTGCGTCAACCTTCAGCTGCTGGCTGCCCCGGATCTACATGTTTTTATAGGGGGTGCAAAATGCCAATTTGGCGCCCTTGTCAAGAAAAATTAAACATATTTTATATGTTTATTTTAATAAAAAAACATAAGTGTGTACATTCTACAACAAACAATCAAGTTGAAAATTTTATAATTAGAATATCTATAAATATTATACAATGTGTAACAGAAAGGTGTAACCATATTTGAAGTGCTTATTCAGTCAATGGTATAGAACAACTTTTACTATGGAGCCAAGCCTGAAATCTCAAAAAAAAAAAAATCTGCCCTTCCATACATTTCCGCCGAGCGGCATTTCATTTTTCTATGTAACGTTTGTTCCATAGTAAAAGTTGTTCTATACCATTGACTGAATAAGCACTTCAAATATGGTTACACCTTTCTGTTACACATTGTATATAAATAAAATCATCTATTTTATATGTCCTATGATTCAAATTATAATTCAAAAAATGAACACGCAGGATCTGAATATCTTGATTATTTTTTCCGCCATTTGAATATATAACAGTTTTATAATGAGATTTCGATACCAGAGTATCGACGTACGCGACTAAGTTCTATGCAGGCATATTGACGCCAAAACTTATGGAGGCGGAGAGAGCCTATAGGAACCTGTGAGGTCATGATTTTGCCGCCCCCTGGCCTTGCGACCCGGTGCAAGTACACCCTCCCGCCCCTCCCTAGATCGGGGCCTGGCTGCTGGCGAGGGGCGTGTCGCCGTGCTTGGCGCGATGGGAGTGCAAGTATCATTATTATTCTAAAGCAAATTGAAGATTTAGATTTAGACCACACGATGAGCGAGATGTTCTGATGGCATGGTGCTACGTTTCAGGGTCGGCTGCCGTTGTTCTGCGGGCTACTTGCGTGACGAATACTCCAAGACCTGCGTTAAAGTACAGGATTGTCCAGGTAAAGTACTTATACACTACATACATATTCTCATATCCTACATATTCTCATGATGAGTGTACTAGATTTTGCTCGCGGCTTTAACAATACATCACTTTTCTATAGAAACTTGACACATGATTATGCCATCCCATGGGAACTGATTTGTGGGATAAAAGTAGTAAATGTCCTTTGCACGTCTAAAACAACATTTGTGTAAAGTTTCAGCCCAATCGGTTCAGTAGTTATAGCGTGAAGAAGTAACAAACATTCATTCATCCATCCATCAATCCAAACTTTCGCAATTAAAAGTAGTAAAAAAATAAATTGAAAAAAAAACCGACCTCGATCTAGAAGAAAGGGCATGATAGTAATGTGGAATATATATTATACTGTTTGTGAACCTCGTATATTGTTAGTGGAATAGTGGGACTCATCTCGCCTGTCTCCTAAATATATCCTGTCTCCTATAGAGACTTTAAGGTCACTACGGCTACGATCATTTATTTATCAAAAATATTGCACAGCAGACTGATCCAATTCATAATAATAATAATAATCTACATAAAATATTTACAGAAACATAAAATCAACAAAAGTAACCAAGATAAAAATACATATTTTGGTCTAATGCTTAGAATCTAAGGATCATAGAGGCTTCACTCTCACAGAATTTCAAGCATTCCCGCACCATATCCGTCATTTTGTCAGAGAAAAGATCACACAGTGGTTCTGATACGATCCATCCATCCATCAGCCTAGTTCGTCCACTGCTGGACTTTACCTTTCCAGGACTTTGCCACTCCCGGCTGTCATCCTAGAAGAATTGCCCATACTCACACACGCTGGGCAGGCGGGTTGGTGAGCGCGGTGCCGGAACCCTCGCACCAGTGACGCCGCTGCCCGTCACCAGTCTGTTCCATATAAGGCCCGGCTATTAGGGATGGATATACCGCCATCCATCGGTCCCAGGCATGGTGGGCCTCCTGGTTTTTGCCTGTGAGCTGTCCTCTTACTCTCCCCCGAATTACTTCGAGGGGTTTCCAAGTAAGATGGTGGTACCTCCACAGTCGAGCCCGGCATCAGCTCTACCACCTCTAAAATAATATCTGATACGATAACAGGCTTCAATTACCTTTACAGCAGAGAAAACAATGAAATTAATATAAATTGACAAAAAAGCTGATTCAAATTTAGTGCTGTCAATCCTAAATATTCTCGATTGCAAAAGAGTCCTTTTAGGTACAGGATTAGGTACAGGAGTTAAATAACTTAAAAAAAATTCAAGTTTTGACAGTACTAAAATTAAAATTAAAGCCTTTAGAATCGGCTTTAATGTTTCTTTTTTCAAAACCGTTGAGAAAATTTCATATTTATTAGGTAATTAATCATTAACAATGAATGACCATGCCTGGGACTGATGGATGGCAGTATATCCATCCCTAATAGCCGGGCCTTATATGGTACAGACTGGTGACGGGCAGCGGCGTCACTGGTGCAAGGGGTCCCGGCACCGCGCTCACCAACTCGCCTGCCCAGCGTGTGTGAGTATGGGCAATTCTTCCAGGATGACCGCCGGGAGTGGCAAAGTCCTGGAAAGGCTTATGTCCAGCAGTGGACGAACTAGGCTGATGGATGGATGGATGACAATAATTATTCACATCCGTCACTATTTATGGGATAAGTGTATATAATAGCAGGTTATATTTTTTGTATCCTTGTTTCAAGTTAAAGCTGTGACAAGTGCAGTTTTTCAAATAATCGGCTTGACTTGTGTTGTTTTTCCAATGGCCAACATTTATTTTCTTTTCATATCTCGCGACGAAAGAATCATTTCCAAAAATTTCTTCTGTACCTCGATAGAGGACAGTATCATAAACGATAGACAACAAAAAATCGATTTCGATTTCGATTTTTTTGGATAAGTGTTTTTCCTCGAAACCCTTCTCTCATGTTATGACTTATGATTCCTCTAGATGTTTATAGATGAAATAACTGTAAAAGCAGATGGACTATATGGGACAGGTAGACATAGGTATTATATGTATTTTTTTGCCTTCATGACATAATTTTCTCCTGTCTTTTATTTTTCATCTCTTTATTCAATTAAAGTATAAGGCTTACTTTTCACATTTAGTTGTTATATCTAAATATTATGAAAAAAAAAGCATGATCTTGCTAAGTTTCTTGCCCTTCTTCTTAGCAAGACTAATCGAATGGGCGGAGTTAGACATATATTTATTATATGTATTGCATTATTTATTCCTTATTCTTATATTTTTCTTTTATTCCAGTTTTTTTTTTATTAAGCTTAAGTAAACCCATTAATTAAACCCAACCTTTATTATTCCCCAGTGTATTTCCCCATATTATTATTTATTACATAAAACTATTACGTATACACATATATTATTTAATTACTTATATTACATTAAAACCGACCTGTAATAAGTGTGTATGTTATACCTACATTACATAAATAAATCTATTTCATTTCATATGATTTTATGTCATGCATAAAATCACAGTTACAGAATGTGTACGATAAAATACGATTGATCTACTAACTAAAGTAAGTGACCTAAATTATACAAATTCGAGTATTCAAGAAAGTGAGTCTAAGTCAAGTATTTTTGTCATAAAAGTTGCTTACTCCGTCGAACAGCAGATTCCTCGGGCCCCACATGCAACTCGGTCACGATTATGAAACTGCAAGATCGACAATTTCGTTCAACGTCATCTTTCTAGGTACTTATCGTATCGACCTATACATGTACGAGTATGTACAGTCGTCAGCAGTTCAAGCTCCCTATTTGTAAACGATTTTTGCATACGTCCGTACGTGCTATAAAGGAGAAAGTTCCGCTAATCCACTTTTCTCTTATAACTATTGCAATAAAGGCGAGGAGTGCATGGGTCTGTGCAATTTTCCACAATAGTATACAGTGTGTCCCTCGTACAAGTGCACATCCGAAAGTGGGTGAAACTAGATCTAAATATATCGACAAAAACAAAGAATTTTTCTTTTTTACAATTTTTTTTTAATCTTGAAAAAGTACTCCACCTGGGTATCTTTGTATGGGACGCGAGCGCAGTGCCTTTGGTTAACTGCTCTTAGAAAATATTGTATTTATGATAGAACGTTGTATTTTTTTTGTCAGAAAGATAATGGAATAGACAATGATAAGTACGAATAAAAGTATAGTAAAACGGGGACATAATTTTGAAAAAATTGACTATTACTGAAAAAAAAAACGGAAAAATTAAAGAATCTTTTAGGATATTATTTTTATGAATGGTAGTTGATTACGTTTTGTTTTTGATTTGGTGTGCAACGTCTATTCTTAAGAATTATAACAGTTTTATTTCATTGCATTACTCGTGATATATCAAAAGTTATGATATATTTTATACATAGTCTCCAGGTAGGCAAAAAAAAATTTAAAACGTAAATTTATAAAACAAAAGGTTTTCAAACAAAAAAAAAGAATCATTTTTTTGTCGATAAAATAAGGTCTCCAGTTTCACCCCTTTTCGGATGTGCACTTGTACGAGGGACACACTGTATATAGTGCTTGTCTGTGAGACGTTCAGATACCTATTTAATACGATTTTAATTACACTCAGCGGCACAAAATAATTCCAATTCAAATTCAAATTCAAATTTATTTTATTTTATTTTATTTTATTATTCACACAGAAATCCACAGCACATTACAAAAAAATAATAAAAGGATTCTTCTTATTTAGTATAGTATCAATTACGGACCCTGTCGGGCACACACAGCAAAGTAACTTAGAGCTAGTAACACAATTATTCTTATTCAATTACCTACATACTTCAATTATGGGATATAAAGGAGCATATCCATATTATATTTAAGTAAGTAAGTATCATAAACAAGGCATACATTTGTGTTTAAATCTAGCTAAATACAATTTCTCTCTTTTATATCTAAAAATCTTAATATTCTAGTTATTTAAGTATTAGTAATATAACCTAAAGCAACATTTTCATAGAAACGAGGTCACTTCAAAGCCTCGTTTCTCTGTTAGCCGTCAGGTAACGACTCGGATGAGATCTAAGTTTATGCATCGAGGTATATAAATTCAGGCTCTCCATTTTTTTATTCCACCAAAACTAGCCCTTATTACGACAAAAATATTCGGTCGTAAGAAAAAAAAGTAAGAATCGCCAGAATAGAATTGAAACTTGAGGCTTTTAGAATGAAATTTTGCTTATTTTTAATTATTATATTAGTTATTATAACTAATGAGACCAAAACTCGCATTAAGGTAGTATAACTTTCATGTTCGGGCTCCTTTGAAAGGTATCCGAAAATAGTTTTGAAGTTCTTGAAACATGAGCTTTTTATTTATGAAGAAAGCGCCCACAGGCCGATTATTTCCGGACAAAATGATTTAAACATTTGAAAATATACAGTATTTGAAAAAAATACAAAAGAAAATTGGTTTTGAAAAATAGGACGAAAATTATCAAAATATTTCTATGCCGACACTTACATTATCACACTCTTTGATGTCGTAATATTTTTATATTGTTTATAAATATGTTATACTTAACTTTTACGAGCTTTTGATTATTTATTATTATTAAAATAGTTTAAAACTAAAATTGTTTACAAGTGTCACTTTTACTTTTTACTTTTTTATTATGATACCTAAATTATATGTCACAATTTTTTTACATTCGACTGTGACGGCCCCATACCGAGGGCCGAAATATATCGAGTTATTTTTTTTTTTTATTATTTTTATATCGAATATAATATTCAAAAATTAAGTATTGAATATTGAAGAGCAGGATATAAGAGCTTGTATGACTCGATAGATATGACAAAAACGAACGAGGTGTATCAGAATCGTAGGAAATGGAAATCTGCGTTCTTCTTATTCTCAAAGAGGTCGGTCTTTGGAAGACAGGCGTGAGTAGGTATGTATTAATTATTTCTTGCATAAACGCTACGAAACCCTAAAAATCACGAGTGCGTGTACGACACGTATTTGGCATTTTTTTCGTGTTTTACTTTGTTCTAAGTAGGTCTAAGAATGTCTGAAATATTTTATCAATGTCATATTCGAACGAAGGCTAGGCAGGTGTCGCAATGTCTACTAAACTTTGTTCTGGGAAATTCAATAAGTAGGTATGCACTGACGAATGTACACACAGAGAACGGAAGAAAGCTAGCTTGAAATAAACTTGGTCAAAACAAAATAAGATATTATTAAAACAAACACGAAAAAAAACTCTCCAATTTCCCTTGCTGTCACAGCTGGTAAAAGACACTTTTAAAAATCAAGCTGTAAATAAAACATCTAGTGCTATTGAGAACAAAATAAAGTATTGGTTTGCTACTTTTTAGTCAATTGTAACTAGCTGAATAATTTATGAATAATTTTAACAAAGTAAATAATTTTACTTTTGTTTTTGTTTATTTAGTACAAAATTATAATTTTTTACCGAAGCGTTTTGCGAATGTAATGTTATAATAGGTCTTTACCTATGAGATTGCCAAAATTTTCTTACAGATTCATGAGTTTATAATTCCTGTAATTCAATAGATATTTCAATTATTTGTTTTTTGTTTGAAAGTTCATTTCAAGGTTTTACGGCTACGTATTAAATTTTGTTTTTATTATCAGTTTGATTATAAAAATTTAATCTTCAAAAACAGTTCGTCCTAAATGCCATCAATTTCTATGATAAGATTCGTAGTAATTTTTCACAGCTGACACTTTTCAAAAATTAAATGAATGTTGCTGTTAGCTTAATGTTGTCTCATTCATACACATAAGAAATCACATAATTTGGATTGATCATTCCTAGAAAAAATGCAAAAATGTTTACTGAAAATTGAGTTTCCTTCAAAATTCTTTGAACAGCAATTTTATATGTAAAGACCTAACACATAAATGTTTTCACAAAGGGATAGGTCTTGGGTCAGTTTGTTTGAATTCCTTCAACACACAAACATAAACCTAAGCTGTACCTTTTATATAATGGTATATTTTGAGCCAAATTTATCACTCTTTTTAACCTTAACCAGGAAAAGGCGCCATTCATATGGAATTTGGGAAAATACTGATACGTGCAAGTACGATTAATAAATATCTCAAAGGAATGTAGATAGAGTTCTTGCACGTGCTGCCGCTTCATCAAGTATAATTTAGTTTTCATTGAATTTTAAGCCAAGCTTACTCTTTCTTGGATAATGTTTTACAGTAGATACCTACATCTTTTATTTTGTATGCAAAGGAATGTCATGAAAATACATGTATGTCAAGAAACAATTTGTAACCAATTCGAATTGTACATTATCGTAATACTTACTCATTATATTTTGGGTGCTTAAGATATAGACTGAACAAAACGCAACAATAGGTAGAGAAGAGACTATTAATGCATATGTAGGTTATTATTGTTGATAGTACAGGTTTGCAATAAGCACACTAAAGAATAACAAAGTTGACAAAATTACTCGTTCAAGTATCAGATTTGGCAACAAATATTTTATGCAAGATTGCGTTTATTTATTAAAAAAAAAACGACTGTATAAATAAGAATGCAATTTTAATAATGACTACCACAGTGACAATATCATCGTCATAATGAAGGTCGTTCTTGTAACCGTTTTGGCTGTGGCCATGCAGATATCTGCTGCACCAGTCTTGGAGCAAGGAGCTTCAGCTGAAGCTCAGGTTACTAAAATGGAGCTGCAACGAGAGAAGCGGTCGAGTTACTCCGCGCCAGTCTACGCGCCTCCATGCGCCGCCGCTTCAGCTCATCATATTTCCGTGGCTCCACCTGCTACCTACGCGTATAATGGCCCATCAGTGCATGGCGGGTACGGCGGCTATGCGGCGCCTCATCATTCTTACGCCGGTTACGGAGGTTACGCTCCCCATTACCGGTCCGATGAGGAAAGTGAGATGCTGAACTTCTCTGATACGGAACACATGGCGATGGCTCGAGGATACGGGTACGAGGCTCCGGCACATCTTCACTACGGCTTCGGCGAAGGTCTCGGCGGCCATGTTTTGGCTCCAGCTGGCACGTCGGGAGCTGCTTACGGCATATTTCCGAACGCCAATGTTGGGAGCTGTGCTGTTCCTCTTCTTCTATCCTGTTCACCGCAAGTCACAGCAGGGAAGATAGTGAAGACTCATCAATCACACTACGCCACGGCACCCTCTAGTCCAGGAGCTTCGCCCGTCGCGTACCGAGGAGTCGATGAGCATATGATGAAGGAAGCCCACAGCTCTGAAGACCTCCATGAGCAGCACAACCAGCATTTGACGTCACATGAAGCTCAGATGACGTCACCACATGATACGAGCCACATGACAGGCATGCACTCGTAGTGGACTTATGAAGGTTGTGTATGAAAATGTTAGTGATTAGTTTGTAAGTTATAATATGAATAATAATGTTGAAAAAATAAATCTTTAAAATTTACTTTATTTGTTTTTCTTCAAAAAGTAATGCTGTTCTAATATACAAGGTGACTTTTTAATCATCGTCCAAATTCATACTGGAGACTTGGTAAGTGATCAGCATCATGAATCGATAACAATTTTTGTGAAATTCGTATAATAAAATTTCTACTTCCCATAGTAATTCACTCCCAGTCCTGAGTGAATCACTATGGGGAGTCGAAATTTAATTTTATGAACTTTACAAAAATCGTTATTGATTCATGATGCTGATCACTTACCAAGCCTCCAGTATGAATTTGGATAATATTCACAAATTCACCTTGTATATCTATAAAATACATGATTCAGTGCTGAGTTCATTTGAAAATTTACTATCGTAGAATATTTCAAAATTTTCCCGGCAGAATAACATTAAACTAAAATCTGGAAAATCGAAATATGATATTTCTATTACTAGCTTTTGCCCGCGACTTCGCTGGCGTGGAGGTTTCTTTCAATGAATGTATCTTATATCAACAATTTTTGGCTTGGCGGTTATTTTAACAACACCTCTTTTAACCAACATATCATATATGTATATGATACTAGTATCACTACAATGATTATAAACAAAACCGCATCCAAATCCGTCGAGTGGTTCTCTTGTAAAATTAACGAAACATACAGACAGACAGACAGACAGACAGACAGGTATTCTAAGAGTTGTAATTTTGGCCTCAGTACAAGATTTTAATAAACCCATTTCAACCCATAACAAACTTTCTTACTACTTAAATATTACTATAGAAGATAATAGTGACACATGCTACGACGCATCGTAGCTTCGTAGCCACAGCATGGCATGTCGTAGCGACGTTCGTATCCTCTACGAAACTTCCAAAGTAAAATATTTGAAAATACGCGGAAAAAAATTCACTTCCCCATACAAATTAATAATACCTAACTAATCGTCATTTTCTATAAGGAAGCGCATTTTTACCGTTCCGTAGTACCTAAAAGGTACATAGGAACCTTTATGGTGAGACTACGTTGTTCGTCCGTCCATCCGTCCGTATGTCACAGCCTCATAACTGTAGCACCGTTAAAGATAAGGACATGGAATTTAGCACAAGAATAGAATTAATATGCCCACGTATCACGGTGCAAAAAAAAGATGAAAAAATTAGAAGTTGTTCAAAATATTTTCAAAACAAGAGTGAGAAAAAAAAAAAAATATTATCCTAAAAATACAATACGGGTTGTAGATATTTAAAAATCTGAATGTAAAAATATATACTTTTACTGTATTTACTGGCACAAGTTTCGAGAAATCTTTAAAAAAACACAAAAATATGTATGTCCCTTATCTCCGAAACTGGTAGACCGAAAAATATGAAAAAAATGTCACTTATAGATCATAACTGTTCAATTACAGGAAAACTATAGCAATTTAAAAAAAAACCGGCCAAGTGCAAGTCGGACTCGCGCACGAAGGGTTCCGTACCATTATCTATAAAAAAGGCAAAAAAATCACGTTTATTGTATGGGAACTCCCTTAAATATCTATTTTATTCGGTTTTTTAGTATTCTTTGTTATAGCGGCAACAGAAATACATCATCTGTGAAAATTTCAACTGTCTAACTATCACGGTTCATGAGCTACAGCCTGGTTACAGACGCACAGACTTACAGACAGACGGACAGATAGACGGACAGACAAATGGACAGCGAAGTCTTAGTAATAGGGTAACCACCATTTGGGTACGGAACCCTAAAAAATGAGCACAAACGAGAAATATAAAAAATGAAATAAAAAATATTTAATAAAAATACAATATGGGTATCAAATTGTAGGTATTAAAAAGTTGATTGTAAAAATATACAGCAATTGCATCTATTCCGAGAAATCTTAGAAAAATCATAAAAAAATGTTTGTCCTCCCTCTCATCTCCAAAACTGGTGGACCAAAAACATATGAAAAAAATCATGGTAATATGTGTTTACGTTGAGAAATTCACGAGAAAATATGACAAAAAAAATAATTTATCATCCACAAATCGGAACCCTAGGTACGCGAGTCTGACTCGCACTTGGCTCGTTTTTTTAAAATCAGTGTGGTTTAATTTTCTAAGCACGTAATAATTACACGGTGTATGTGTCACTGTAGACTACGTGGCGTAGCAGTTCGTAGCAACATTTTATGAAAAACACATTATCACAACATTATATGTATATATCTCCCAAGGTGGTAGAGCTGATGCCGGGCTCGACTGTGGAGGTACCACCATCTTACTTGGAGACCCCCTCGAAGTAATTCGGGGGAGAGTAAGAGGACAGCTCACAGGCAAAAAACCAGGAGGCCCACCATGCCTGGGACCGATGGATGGCGGTATATCCATCCCTAATAGCCGGGCCTTATATGGAACAGACTGGTGACGGGCAGCGACGTCACTGGTGCGAGGGTTCTGGCACCGCGCTCACCAACCCGCCTGCCCAGCGTGTGTGAGTATGGGCAATTCTTCCAGGATGACTGCCGGGAGTAGCAAAGTCCTGGAAAGGCTTATGTCTAGCAGTGGACGAACTAGGCTGATGGATGATCTCCCAAGGGATGTCAGACGTGTTTTAGAGTGTTGACTGTCCTCTCACCACAAAATAGATACTACCAGAAGGCCGACTCGACGACGGAGCGAAAACAGACGCACACATGCATAGACGCGTACGTATGATGATCTCGGCAGAATTTCGTATTGGCATTCACCCACAGAACTATCCGAGATCGTCGTACGTACGCGTCTATGTGTGCGTGCGCCTGTTTTCACTAGTTATGCGGAGTAAACCTTCTGTAAGTGGTTATTTTGTGCTCTCACCCTCTTGTACCGATGGTACTTACGTCTAAACGTGATACTCCTAATGAGCCTTATATATCGCCGTACTTCGGGCAGAAACATTAATTTTATTCATACATTTTTATTTTATTCAAGCGTATTTTTTTATTAAATTTAAGTAAACCCAACTTTTATTATTTTCCTGTGTATTTTCCCATATTATTATTTATTAAATAAAACTATAACATACACATAGAATATTTAATTACTTATATTACATTAAAACCGACCTGTAATAAGTGTATTTATATCTACATTATATAAATAAATTTCATTTCATTTCATTTCAATAAACGCTTTTTAGGGCATAGGTTTCACAGCGTTTTTCTTTACTGTTCAGCAAGTGGTCATTTAAGTGCACATACCTTTCTAAAAACTCATTCATTATCAGAAAAATTTAAAAAAAATAAAGAAAAATCTTTATGTTAAAAATTACTTTGGCCATTAATCTCAAGTCAGGCAAAGGCCTTTTTGTAGGACCGTAGGCGATAGAAGGTTATGTCATCCTCGACAGACAGGCAGGATTTGAACTTAGGTCTCGAGATTGGAAGTTAATATAAAAATAAATCGTCACGACATAAATCCCCGAGCGGCTGCCAGACGTGTTCCAAGTGTGAGCTGTGAAATGCAAGTTACAGTTCATACTTGGTACACCCGCGTTTCATCGACGATTAGTACGTCCCAAGGTGATGGGTGGTGAGCCGGCTATCGCCAAAGGAGCACAACTACACGCTTTTTAGGGCATACAGGTTTCCTTACGATGTTTTCCTTTACCGTTCAGAAAGTGGTACAAAAAATATACACATGAATTCCGACCAGGAATCGAACCTGGAACTCAAGGCCAGCAAGTTTTTTAAGAGATTTTTAAAACTAAATGCTAGTAAAAAATATACCGAGTGTAAATTGTCTGCGGATGAAATTTTACAATTTTAACTACACAGTTACAATTTTACAATTTTAAATTGAAAGTTTTATAAGTTACAAGATTTAAATAACATGATTATATGAGCAGAATAAAAAAGACAAAAAACCAGCCAAGTGCGAGTCGGACTCGCGCAGGAAGGATTCCGTACCATTATCTATAAAAACGGCAAAAAAACACGTTTGTTGTATGGGAGCCCCCTTAAATATTTATTTTATTCTGTTTTGTAGTATTTGTTGTTATAGCGGCAACAGAAATACATCATCTGTGAAAATTTCAACTGTCTAACTATCACGGTTCATAAGATACAGCCTGGTGACAGACGGACAGAGCGGAGTCTTAGTAATAGGGTCCCGTTGGTTACCCTTTGGGTACGGAACTCTAAAAATGGATACTTCTCTAGGAGTCTTGTACATTGTACAGTGGAGACCACATCAAGCTATACACTTACAGTACGACACTAGCCCCTACAGAGAAGAATATAAGATACAAAGTCCAATGTGTCTTAATTGATGCGGTTTCCACTGTACATTTGCCTGCAATTCAAGCTTTTATTGTAAACGATTTTAACGTCTATAACGCCGGAATAAGAACTGCCAAAAGAGGGTCTGTGATAGACCTACTGGTGTTTGTACATTTATATTTAGAATTTTTAAACAAGTCGATGTTGATGACATATCATTTTTATTGGTCTGCTTAAAGTAGGACAAATATTTATAGGTGGTATCTTTCTTTACACAGAAAAGCAGTTAAGACATATAATAATGAGAAGATATGTACACAGGTGAGCTTATCTCTAAAAAGAGATTTCTTCCAGGAAACCTAAGCGGGAAAGGGAAATTGTATTAAACTAAGTAATCATACATACGTGTACTACAAAAGATATATCCTTAATAATAAATATATAAGGTCATTCAATTTAAATGAAAAGTAATTTAGGAGGTGATTCAGTATCTTTAATACATCACATTCCACTGAAATGTACTTTTTTTTGCGCGAACTTTTTCTTCACCTGTCCATACAAACTGAGTCAGCTGATCGGACCACTTTGTACTGAGAAGTGAAAAAAAAGTTTGCGCAAAAAAAGTGCTTTGCAGTGGAATTTGATGAATTAACGATACTGAATTACCTCCTAAATTACTTTCCATTTAAATTGAAAGACCTTATATATTTATTTATTTTATTTTATTACGAAGCAAACGGTCACAGAAATAATTACAAAATTCAAGAAAATTAACTAACAAATAACATATTAAAAACCTGTAGTACCCTGTAAAGAAATGCTTACAGTCCATTGAGCTGAAAACACCTATCTGGTATTAAACACTTATAAAGAGATTTTAATTATAACAATTTAGATTTATGATGAGATTTCTTTTCGAACATTATTTCTATAAGAAGTTAAGGATCAACTAAAAATATCAATATCATTAAGCCTATCATTGTAAAGTCTACACGCACGTCTTATAAAGGTATTATACTCGTGCTTCGTCCTCGAGATTAGATATAAGTACACATGTAGTATCACACATCGTGTGGCCATTCCTGCACTATAGTTGAAAGAAAAAAACAATCTACCTACATTTTTTTTTTTTCGTCTGTAGGTAGTTACTGTCCCGACCGCCGATCATCATTCACATTTTAGTGCTCGGCTGTTCCGCACGTTTTTTAAGTCCCGGGTATTTGAAATCGTAAAGATTGTGAAATGCTTAAAAGAAAGCATTCTGATCATAGTGGGTAAGAATATATTTCACATAAACTGAAGAAATTGGAGAGAAAAATTAAGAAAGGTCGTCGCAAACACCGAACAGAAGAATCCACTTTGCCTTCACCCGCAGGTTCACGGAATAATTGTAATCAGGTGAACATTTTTTGAGTGTAAAAGTAGTGAACCTTTACAGTTTTATCAACAAAATAATTAAAACAACAGATACTCGGACAGTACTTTGGTCTGTACCATCTCTGTTATCAATCAATAGACAAGTCTATACAGGTTTGCGTGTTTTTTCTTTGGAATTGCACTACCTGAAAATAGTATTGCGAACAGTACTTTGGGCTGTTTCTTTACTATCGGTGTGGGCACTAGCCTACCGACTAGTCTTTTTTCGCTGAAGAAAAATCGTTTACAGTTTTATCAACAACATAATTAATACAACAGATACTCGGACAGTACTTTGGTCTGTACCATCTCTGTTATCAATCAATAGACAAGTTTATACAGGTTTGCGTGTTTTTTCTTTGGAATTGCACTACCTGGAAATAGTATTGCAAACAGTACTTTGGGCTGTTTCTTTACTATCGGTGTGGGCACTAGCCTACCGACTAGTTTTTTTTCGATGAAGAAAAATCGTTTATTTTTCGACTACTGGCGGCGAAAATTTACAATCACGAGAATCTTGTGATGGAGGATCAAGCGGACGAGATTATCGTAATACAAGATGGAAATGGTTCTGCCGTCAATGTTGCTACCGCGTCAGTGGCACAAAATAGTGACGTCACGCGACGACGGGGTGGCGGCGCATCACCTACGCACGGAGATGCGAATATCGGCTCAAACGATGAAACCGTCGCTGCGGTCGAGACACCTGTTCTTGATACTAAACTATTAGAAATAATAGGCGAGGATCTGTCTTTGCGGATCTGAAAAACGATATTGCGGTACGTTTTGATTATATATCTACGAATGGGATTACGAAAGAAATCCTATCTAAGAAATCTAGTACCAGGCAACTGCTCTCTTATTGATGCTCCAAAGTTGAATCCGGAGATGGCGGCCGCTTTTACAGAACTAAACTCTAACAGAGACAGAAGCAAATAGCTAGTGCGATTGCCTGCTTAGGAGAAGTAATCACCCTAGTGATTTCTATGGAAGAAAGAAATACCGCCCTTTTGCAGTTACTGATGGAGGTCGGTCGGATTTTGTGTGACGGACAACACACGGATTCAATAAACAGACGCAGTTTTGTCCTTTCTACTTTAAAGAAGGATTTGAAAGATCAAGTCCAAAAGACTAGCATTGGCAATCTCCTTTTTGGGAAGGCCCTTGCTGATACCTTGAAAACTGCAAAGGCAATAAATAAATCCGGAGCTGATTTAACCGCCACTTCGTAAAATTACGTTGCGAAGCCTCCACCATCAAAGATGAAGCCCTTTCAACCTGACAGGTCTTTAAACTGGAAACCGCCTCCCCGAGTCGCAGGCAGGCAGTCGAGCATAGTACTATGACGCGACCATCTATGACGCAAGCTTGCACCGCCGCCCCACCCCCCGCCGCCGCCGCCCCCGCGGCCGGCCCAGTTCTCGAGGAGCTAGCCGCAGCGCGCGGGCACATCGAGGCCCTCGCAGCCGACCTACCCTCGAGCCGTCGCTAAACATGGTAAAGTACGCCGGCAGATTGTTTTTACTTCTATGATCAATGGTCAAAAATCACAGATGACCCAACTATCCTTTCATGGAAAAAATGATATGAGATCCTTTTTACACAGGCCGTGGTACGGTACCAGACGCCTTTAGAGCCATCTTATTCTAAAGCTGAAAAAACACTTTATAAAGAAGTTATCAGTATCAGTAATTTAATTTCTATTGGTGCCGTTTCTAAATGCCAACCCTGCGAGGGCCAATACATATCAAATATTTTTCTAACCCCAAAACCAAACGGTAGATAGATTTATTCGAAACCTAAAAAATGTCAATAAATTCATTATAGCTATGTGTACTGGAAAATATGTGTCTATAAAGGATATGTGTAGTGTTAAAACTCATAACAAAAAACTGTTTCATGAGTACATTTGATTTTAAAGACGCATATTTTTTAATTAAAATATGTAATAAATCAAAAAAGTACTTAAAATTCATATGGGACCAAGAACTATATGAATTTAACGTTCTTGATGACCTGTCTTATAGAATCTATTTATAAAGCATGCTTAAATAATCTAAATGATACAAAATACTTGTTGCAAGCTTTAGGTTTCATTATAAATTATGACAAAAGTACCTTAAAGCCAAGTACTAATCATAAGTTCTTAGGCTTCATTATACATTCCGAAAATTTTCAAGTGACGTTGTCTCTCGAAAAAAATTGTAAGGTACGTAATCAGATACAAAAATTCCGCAAGCAAAAAAGATGTAAAGTTTGCGAATTTGCAAAATTGTTGGGTCTGCTTACATCGGTTTGCCCAGCTATCGAATACAGCTGGCTTTACTGAATATCTTTCTAGTGATTTTAATTGGTGGTCTGCAGCTGTCAATAGACCATTCTACTCCTTGTAAATCTTTAGCGATGCCTCAACTAAGGGGGGATGGAGGGCCGCGTGCGATGGAGAGATTGCTAGTGGATTGTGGAGTGCGGAAGAGCAATTGAAACATATTAATGAATTAGAGATCTTGGCAGTTTATTTTGGGTTAAATGTTTTCGCCATAACTGTCACAATTGTCAGATTATATTACTTATCGATAGTACAACCGCGATTGCATACGTTAATCGTATAGGCGGTGTACAGTTTCCCCACCCGACGCAGGCGTCGAGACTTATGCCAGTGGTGTGAAGCTCGACAGATAAATGTATATGCATCGTATATAAGTTCGGCTGATAATGCTGTTGCGGATGCTGAGTCGAGACTTATACATCCAGATATCGAGTGGGAATTCTCCGATAGAGCCTTAGAAGGATACCATCTAAATTTGGATATCCCGAAATAGGTACCTTCGATAGTCGAATAAAAAAAAAAATGCGAGAAATATATATCATGGCACAAAGATCCAGATGTTTTTTCTATTCGCTTTCACAGTGCCATGGTCGCATTTTTTACTTTTATGGATTTCCACCATTTTCTCTCATTCTTAAAATAAAAATTTGCAAACGACAAAGCTAAAGGTATTCTTGTTATCCCATATTGGCCGACGCAGCCATGGTACCCATATTTAATCAACTTAAAATTTCTGAACTCTACGTTCACCGACAGCTTACCTTGGTTGGTTGATGATGTTGATGTTGATGTTTGGAAAAGGGTTCTCACAAGAGTCAACACATGTAATGTTAGCCTCTCTTTAACTCAATAACTCTTGACTTTGATAACTCAATAAAACAGTACGATGTTTGCTTGAAGAAGTGGTTCACATTTTGTAATGAACAAAATTTAGTTTTTTATGAGGCGTCAATACCAAATAATATATATCATTAAATTTTTGACTTATCTTTTTCAAGAAGGTGCTCAGTATAATAGCACTTTGAATAGTTGCAGATCTGCACTATCCCTTATTTTTTGAACAAGTTTTTGGCAGAGATAAAAACTTAAAACATTTTTTCAAGGGCATATTTCGGCTACGTGCAACAAAGCCCAAGTACAACGTAATGTGGTACAAATCTCAGGTCTTACTTTTCTTAGCTGGATGATACCTTAACGAAATTCTAGGCTTAGAAAAGCTTACTAAAAAACTAGTCACTTTTTTGGCACTGGTTACTGCTCATCGAGCACAAACAATTACACAAATAAACATTAAAAACATAACAATACATTCAGATAAAATCACTATTATGATTCCTGATTTAGAGAGTAGGATCTTTCCAACTATATCTAAATTTACCTTTTTTATTTTTGAAGAAAATCTTAAAATACGCCAGGAAAAACGTTATTAGCATACTTAAAAATTACTGAAGGTGTACGTCATTCCGAAAATTTGTTTATCAGTTTCCGGAAACCTCACAATACGGTAACTGTACAAACCATCAGTCGATGGATTAAGCGGACATTAGAGGAGAGTGATATTGACGTCTCGATCTTTACGGCGCCCAGCACAAGGCATGCGGCCACCTCAGAAGCTAACAAGGCGTAAATATTGAAACAATTCGTAAAACTGCGGGATGAAGCAGTAGCTCCACCGCATTTTCCAAATTTTATAATAGAGATATTCATAGCAATATTTCAACAGACGCATTTGCCAGAAGTATTATTAATGATTCCTTCAATTAATAAATAATAAGTCAGTATGACTTGTTTATTTTCAATTTTAAATTTTTACCGTATTACAAATGCTTCTCACCAAATGTTTGTAATAAGGAATAAACATGAATGTAATCTAAAATTTTTTAGTTAATTACCTACACATATTAATTACATATATTTGTGTTATGGAATTAAGAACTTAAAGTAAATATTTTGTTTAAATAATAAATGAGACATGGGATTATGAGGGAGTCACCCTTAAAGTAGCTGCTTCTTTTTTCACGACTACAAATCTCTAAATATCTACATGTGTACTTATATCTAATCTCGAGGACGAAGCACGAGTATAATTAATGATTAAACGAACTTACCTGTACGTGAAGTTCAATCATAATTATACGAAGTGCTTCGTCCGAAGAGATTAGATCCCTCCCCCCCTAAATTTTCAATTAATCCCAAAAGACGTCGTGAAAATAACATGATATGGTAGCTCTAAACTAAATGATGATCGGCGGTCGGGACAGTAACTACCTACAGACGAAAAAAAAAAAAATGTAGGTAGATTGTTTTTTTCTTTCAACTATAGTGCAGGAATGGCCACACGATGTGTGATACTACATGTGTACTTATATCTAATCTCTTCGGACGAAGCACTTCGTATAATTATGATTGAACTTCACGTACAGGTAAGTTCGTTTAATCATTAATTATTTGCATAACAAGTATTACAATTAGGAATGTAAAAAAAACAAATGTTTTTTTCTAGCATTACGTTCACGTCTTCGAGGAACACGGAATATAATATTTTGCAATAATACGGGGGCATCGATATATGTATATACCTATATATCGGGGGCATATACAAGGTGACTTTTTGATCATCGTCCAAATTCATACCGGTGGCTTGGTAAGTGATCAGTACCATGCATCAGTAACAATTTTTGTGAAATTCGTAAAATGAAATTTCGGCTTCCCATATAAATTCAGTTCCAGTCCCGAGTGCATCACCATGGGGAGTCGAAATTTCATTTTACGAATTTCACCAAAATTGTTATTGATCCATGATACTGATCACTTACCAAGCCACCAGTATAAATTTGGACGATGATCAAAAAGTCACCTTGTATGTACATCGTACGATACCTTAACAAAATATACATACATAATTATAATATACTTACTTACACTTACTTACCTATAATACATATAAAGTATACATAAACTTACCTATTTACTATGACAGTGAGAGGTAGTGCTCTTTTAGCTTTTTCTTGAAAAGGCTCTTGGTAGGACAGTTGCGAATACTGTGCGGTAATGAGTTCCGCAGTCCAATTGCTGTAACATTATATGAATTGCTGTAAGCCCCAGTGTACAGGAGTTTTTAACAGGAGTTTTTTTAACAAGAAGTGTTTAAATCAGTGTATTAAATATTTTACGGTTTTTGATCATAAGAAGATCTAAATTATTTATATTCATTTACTAATATTATATACTAATATTGATACTAATATGATAACTAATATTACTAATATAATTTAATTATTTATATTTATTTGCTCACTAGGATCCCGTTTCTCCCGAACCCTGGGAATTAAAAAAAATTCGACCCTATTCCTAAATTATAAAGAAAACCTCAGGGCAAAATTTCAGTCTAGGTTTAAGGGTTGTGCTGGACGTTGATGAGTCCGGACTTTTTAAATATATCTCTACTATTTATAGGTATATGAAGGGTATATAGAGACAACAATTAATAAAAAATAAAAATCTAATGAATATGTTGAACAACTCCCCTAAAGATACATGCACGTGTAAATGAAAAAAAAATGTAAATAATTTTGTTAGAGCATCAAAATCTGTCCTGGTAACGTACTAGGTCAATGTCAACTTACTAATAATGATACTAAAAATTACTTTAACATTATTAACATTTTCTGGGTCATGGTTGTTAGACCTAGATAGTATATACTTGGTACATGCTCTAGGGTATATACCTATACATACTAATTCTAATTACACATAAATCAAAGCCATAGAGATATGAATTATATGAAAAAGAAAATGCGAAATTTTACTATGACATGTATAACTTAGACCAGCTAACATATCGTTCATTATTCAAAATTTACAAATACGTGTTACAGGAACTGATAATATTTTCTTATCTAAGACTCTCAATCAATTCAATAACATCAAACCCTACGTACGAACATCTCAGAGAAATGCCAACGAAGAGACTTCCGCATAGTCCACTATAAAAACTCGGCACTTTCCTGCAAAGATCACACATCACATTTAACAATACATCATGAAGGTCTTCGTAGTATTAGCAGCCACCCTCGCAGTCGGGTTTGCGGCCCCTACCAACACGAGGTCCAAGAAGTCAACCTACGGAGCCCCATGCAGCGGCGGGTCTGAGTTCGCCCCCATCGCCCTCTACTTGGCCCCTCAAGCCCCACCTCATCCTCAAGGGCCACATTACCGCGAAAATGAGGCTTTGGTGGGTAATGAGAACCACGAGCATCCTTCAGCGAGGTCATACTACGAAAGCGGCTCTCCTCTCGCTGGGTTAGCTTCGGTTGGTGGCCCTTTACCAGGTCCAGCCCTACACAGCGGTCCAGCCCCACACAGTGGTCCAGCGGTCGGTGTCTTCCCCCACGCTAACCTCGGAGGCTGTGCCACGCCCCTTCTCCTCAGCTGCGCTCCCAGCGTCGTGTCAGGCCACATCGTGAAGCACGCTGGCTATGCTCACCCCGCTCCCGGCCCCGCTTACAGGGAGACTGAGATGACCCAGAACATGGAGATGGATATGAAGGCAGCTGCCATGGAGAAGTCCTGGGCTGAAGCTGAGCGCACTGCCAACCACCACCACGAGAACTCCCATCACTCGTCAGCAGTCCAGGGCCATCACAACCATGAGGCTATGCAGCACACCATGGCCCACCAGAGCTCCTCCCACCAGGGTACTTCTCTACAGCACAGCCACAACCTCGGTCACAGCAACCACATGACAAAATTGTAAAATGGGACAACAGTTTGCGAAACAACACAATATTTGTGCAGGTTCTAATTTATTTTATGTATTTTTGTACCTTTATGAGAATGAAATAAACGATTGAAAAATAATCTCTGCTTAATTAATTTTAACCACAGAATAATTATTATATAAATAAACAAATACTTACATATACGGGTGTGAGTGAATAGATATAATCTACCGACCATATTGAATAACAGTCCCTAAAACATACCTGCAGATATATATATATATATATATATATAATATACAAATATATACAGAAGTATATACCACGTGTAACAGAAAGGTGTTGTAACCATATTTGAAGAGCTTATGCAGTTTTACCAACCCTGAAATCTCAAAAAAAAAACTGCCCTTCCATATGTTTCGGTCGAGCGGCATTGCATTTTTCTATGAAACAGTAAAATATTTTTTTCGAGGTACAGGTTTTGTTCCATAGTAAAAGTTGTTCTATACCATTGACTGAATAAGCTTTTCAAATATGGTTACACCTTTCTGTTACACATTGTATATATACAATGTTACACATTGTACATATTTTTAATATCTTCCTTTGATAAAACGTAAAACTTTTGGTATGGGACTTTTGAATATTGTAGAGATATATATATTTTTGGAATAAATTACCTATTTCTAGAGTATTTTTGAAATCGATTAAGTTAGGAAATGCATCGATCTTGAGCAAAAAAAAATTGAATATTTCGAGGTTAAGTAACTTATTTTGAACATTTTGTTGGTTAATTAACACAAACTTACTTCTGCAACAGCTTCGGCGCTGCGGGAAGTTAGCCCCTTCGGCCTCGCTTAACAAAGCATAGGCATCCGTACGATCTGTAGCGGTTGAAACCAGTAAGCCGAAGCTTCGGAAGCTGCCCTCCCTCCGCGCCTTCGGCTTTTATATATGTATGTCTTGGGCAGATCGTATAGTATGAAATCTAAAATCTTTCACCAAAAGTCAAAAATAGGTACGATGACGATGAGCGGAGCGAAGGAGCGTGTCAAGTTTAAATGTAAATAAATTTGGGGATCCGAGCGAAGCGGAGCGGAGCGGATACACTCTAGGGGTAGTAACCAGAAGACTGCGTGGAGTCGGGGTGCTCTGATTCGGTTTTGGTGCAGTATCAATATATATATTCAACGAAGTCGGAGTGCTCTGAATCGGTTTTCAAACAGACCAATGAATGCTTTTTTTTTATTTGAGTGAATGGGGGTTAGCAAAATTTTTTTTTCAATAAGTGCGTGAATAGCATCAGTTTGGCGTAAAAGTATCATAATACTGAAGTAATTTGAACTACGTTTAGGCGGGCAACAAGTTAAAATATACCCTCATTCGACAATTTCAATAAGTTTTTTGTCAAAAATTATGGTTTATGTTTATTTTGCGAAATCCATCGCTATGAATACTCTAAATATTATTTAGAGTGCTTTACAAACTAGAAAATATCAATCAGAAACAAATCCAAAGACAAGAATTTTAAAAAATTCTCCGGGCCAGGATTAGAACCTGCGACCTCTTGTTATCAAGACAAGCACGCTACCAATTGCGCCACCGAGGTTCCTACCTAGACCGGCGAATTATTCCATCATACTTGTCTACGCGCTTGTCTTGATAACAAGAGGTCGCAGGTTTGAATCCTGGTCCGGGGATTTTTTTTCAAATTCTTGTCTTTGGATGTGTTTCTGATTGATATTTTCTAGTTTGTAATGCATTCTAAATAATATTTAAAAATTATGGTGTTCCTTATAAAATATAAACACTGTTACATTGTTGTATAAAGACATCCTCAATATCAAAACATCCAGGCCCGTCAGGCTCCTCATACGATTTCTTTTCGCGCTCTCAATAATGCTCGCTGAAGCGAGCTCAGGCTTGCGCGTTTTTATGTTTTTGACATGAGAGTTTGACATGACGTCTATTTAATTTTTTTTTTTGCATGTGAGTAGTGCTTGAACTCAAGTTATTCAAAGAAATATTACTCTGGATAACCAAAAACAACGACAAAGTTTTGCACTATTTTCCAAAAATTTGACTGTTTTGATCTGGGGGCACCTGCAGCTGCAGTGCCCCCGCCAAGACGAGTCGAAGGAAGCAGTAGGGCACACGTACCTTTTTTCTCGAAGCTTTTCTTTGTAATTTCGGACCCTCAACCCTGGTTAGTTTTTTTTCTATAATTGTATATGAAATTAGTAAAAAGTGTCACTTATTCCATAGAAGACCAATGGACTATATTTTTGTCATCTAATTTAAACTATGATATCAACTGAAAACAGCTTAATATCTGAGCCCCTTACAGCCAAATTTGGCAAAACGGCTTTCAAATTAAGGTAGATTGTACTGAAATAAACAAAGATATAGTAAAAGTGGTTCACTTATTCGATTTGGAGTGGTCTTTTATACCATGGATGAAAATTGTATTCAAAATTTTCACTTCTTTAAAACACTGGGTATGCGATTTTTTCAAAATTTCAACTAAGCCATCTTAGGGGTCCGTGTATGGTCAGATGCACAACTTCATATGACCATTTCATATTGGTCGTCCATTGACTTGGTCAATCATCCATCCAACCATCCATCAGCCGAGTTCGTCCACTGCCTTTCCAGGACTTTGCCACTCCCGGCGGTCATCCTGGAAGAATTGCCCATACTCACACACGCTGGGCAGGCGTTTTGGTGAGCGCGGTGCCGGAACCCTCGCACCAGTGACGCCGCTGCCTGTCACCAGTCTGTTCCATATAAGGCCCGGCTATTAGGGATGGATATACCGCCATCCATCGGTCCCAGGCATGGTGGGCCTCCTGGTTTTTGGCCTGAGAGCTGTCCTCTTACTCTCCCCCGAATTACTTCGAGGTGATCTCCAAGTAAGATGGTGGTACCTCCACAGCCGAGCCCGGCATCAGCTCTACCACCTAATGGTCAATCAGTTTAATAAAAATAATGTAGTAGTAGACTGTAAGGCTGATCTTAAAATCTTAGAAAAAACGTAAAAGCTTTGAGTTCGCTCGATAGAAAAAAAATACGAAAATAAGTACCTTACCTCTAAATTTCATGTTTTTCGAGTGCTAAAAGTCTTACTTATATTATACAGCCTTGAAATTTGTACTAAAAATAAATGACCAATACCGTCTAGACATTTAAGAATATTTTAATAATTTCATCTAGAAGGCTAGTTATTAAATAAAAACGCAGTTTTTCGTGACCGCGTGTTTCTCGGAGGTCGTAACAGCCACGGTTCAGAGCGCGCTATTTTAAACTTAAAGGAAACGTCGTAGGGTTCAGTTCTGATTGATGCAAAATGAGGTCAATATAATCTTATATGGATAATCAATGTAATCTTATTTGCAGCGAACGAAAGAGCACGTATTTTATAGTTTTTCGAAGTTTTGTTTGAAATAAAGTAAGCATCTGCCATCTTTTTACCGGAGCTTTAAAACGACGTCAGTTACAGAAGCTTCGTAGTTTATGAACTCGCGTTAATAATACTAGTAGTAGTAGGTATTTAGGAAAGGCGAATGAGCAAATGGATGGATCTCTTAAGGCGATTACCATCGCCAAATTAGCAGCTCGATATTTGTCAGTACGAATATCAACGGAAACGACATTGAAATAACGTTCATATCAGCGCGCAATGCATAGTGGCTGTTACGACGCTCGCTGCGTCCTTGAAAGGGCGAAATAGCAGAAAATTATACTTTTCACTTGGACGTGATTGTTCGATTGAATAATCCTATGTTATGTTTATAGTTATCAAGTTTATCTATTTATCAAAGCATACATGAATTCAACCGGCCAAGCCACTTAGGAGCAGTAGGAAATTCAAGCCAAAAAACACCATTTAGTTAATACATTTTTTCATGTAGAAGTTTTGGTGGTATAAAATAGAAAAATGTTGCATATGTTGTCTAAGAGCTGATTATTAATAATACATTTTTTCATTATTTTTGGTTTGGCCGTAAACGAGGAGTAGGCTTTAGAAAGTACTCATTTGGCAATAGTAAGGCCCTTAATATATTAAATAATATACCATTTAAATAACGCGCATAGAAATATACGCTGCTCCTCGGCAGTGGTCGTATTTCCTTCGATTAAAAAGTAGGATGGAGTCAGAGTTTTTTCACGCGTGCAAAAAGACGGAATCATAATATGATTCATCCAAAGCGGCCTTTTTAGAGGACCTGGACTAGTTCAATTACAATTTCTAGTAAAGGTAGTGCGGAGGCAAAAAAAAATTTTTAGTTTCATCTGAAGGGTAGTTCTTTTTAAATATTTCGTGTTTTCGCCGATCTCCCGCGTGGCAGGCATTAAAAGCTCATAGAGTCTACTTTGAATAATTTTTGACAGTGTAGAGAAAATTTAAGTTGTATCGTATGTTCGTATAGTAACAGAAACAAAAAAATGAAAACAAAAAAATGCATTTTTTTTCTTGTGAGCTACGAGTACGTAGGTACGACGAGATTCATATTGTATGTAGATGTTATTGATTGTATCTTAATAACTAATAAGTATTTATCTTAATAATGAACACTGATCTGTAATAAAACGAACTCCTGAATTTTAAGTATATTTTTTGTAATAATTATTTGCATTACTTTTTTAATTTTGTAGAATGTTTGCTACGAGTCAAATTAATTCCACGATGGTAATAACGAACACCGTATCCAAATTAATTCAACGATGCTAATAACGAACACCGTATCCAAATTAATTCCACGACGCTAATAACGAACACCGTATCCAAATTAATTCCACGATGCTAATAACGAACACCGTATCCAAATTAATTCCACGACGCTAATAACGAACACCGTATCCAAATTAATTCCACGATGCTAATAACGAACACCGTATCCAAATTAATTCCACGATGCTAATAACGAACACCGTATCCAAATTAATTCCACGACGCTAATAACGAACACCGTATCCAAATTAATTCCACGATGCTAATAACGAACACCGTATCCAAATTAATTCCACGATGCTAATAACGAACACCGTATCCAAATTAATTCCACGATGCTAATAACGAACACCGTATCCAAATTAATTCAACGATGCTAATAACGAACACCGTATCCAAATTAATTCCACGATGCTAATAACGAACACCGTATCCAAATTAATTCCACGATGCTAATAACGAACACCGTATCCAAATTAATTCCACGACGCTAATAACGAACACCGTATCCAAATTAATTCCACGATGCTAATAACGAACACCGTATCCAAATTAATTCCACGACGCTAATAACGAACACCGTATCCAAATTAATTCCACGATGCTAATAACGAACATCGTATCCAAATTAATTCCATGATGCTAATAACGAACACCGTATCCAAATTAATTCCACGATGCTAATAACGAACACCGTATCCAAATTAATTCCACGACGCTAATAACGAACACCGTATCCAAATTAATTCCACGATGCTAATAACGAACACCGTATCCAAATTAATTCCACGATGCTAATAACGAACACCGTATCCAAATTAATTCAACGATGCTAATAACGAACACCGTATCCAAATTAATTCCACGATGCTAATAACGAACACCGTATCCAAATTAATTCCACGACGCTTATAACGAACACCGTATCCAAATTAATTCCACGATGCTAATAACGAACACCGTATCCAAATTAATTCCATGATGCTAATAACGAACACCGTATCCAAATTAATTCCACGATGCTAATAACGAACACCGTATCCAAATTAATTCCATGATGCTAATAACGAACACCGTATCCAAATTAATTCCACGATGCTAATAACGAACACCGTATCCAAATTAATTCCACGATGCTAATAACGAACACCGTATCCAAATTAATTCCATGATGCTAATAACGAACACCGTATCCAAATTAATTCCACGATGCTAATAACGAACACCGTATCCAAATTAATTCCACGATGCTAATAACGAACACCGTATCCAAATTAATTCCATGATGCTAATAACGAACACCGTATCGAAATTAATTCCATGATGCTAATAACGAACACCGTATCCAAATTAATTCCACGATGCTAATAACGAACACCGTATCCAAATTAATTCCATGATGCTAATAACGAACACCGTATCCAAATTAATTCCACGATGCTAATAACGAACACCGTATCCAAATTAATTCCATGATGCTAATAACGAACACCGTATCCAAATCCGATGAAAGGTTCTCGAGTTAAAATGGAACAGACAGACGAAAATTCTAAAAATGGTTAGTCTTGGCTTTTAGGTAATAAATAAATCCATCCATCCATCAGCCATCAGCCTAGTTCGTCCACTGCTGGACATAAGCCTTTCCAGGACTTTGCCACTCCCGGCGGTCATCCTGGAAGAATTGCCCATACTCACACACGCTGGGCAGGCGGGTTGGTGAGCGCGGTGCCGGAACCCTCGCACCAGTGACGCTGCTGCCCGTCACCAGTCTATTCCATATAAGGCCCGGCTATTAGGGATGGATATACCACCATCCATCGGTCCCAGGCATGGTGGGCCTCCTGGTTTTTTGCCTGTGAGCTGTCCTCTTACTCTCCCTCGAATTATTTCAAGGGGGTCTCCAAGTAAGATGGTGGTACCTCCACAGTCGAGCCCGGCATCAGCTCTACCACCTGACTAAATAAATATGCCCAATAAATGAAAAGTAAAGAATTTAGGAAAATATGAAGTATATGAAGTAAATTTTACTAAGAAATTTTATTTAAGGGTCTATTCTCCGTATTTGTTACATAATATCAAGAAATAATTATAACGGCCAAAATACAAATTTTAGATAAGAGCAATTTATAATAATAGTTTACAATAAAAATATCTTCAATATGATTGGATTTTCCATAAGAACAATAAAATTTAAAAAACTGAACTATTGTTATACATGCTCTTATCTAAAAGTTGCATTTTCGCAGTTATAATTATTTTTTAATATTTTGTAACAAATACGGAGAATCGATCCTTAAGGCGATTACCGTCGCCAAATTAGCAGCTCGATGTTTGTCTGTATAAATATCGACGAAAACGACATTGAAATAACGTTCAAATCAGTGCACAATGCGTGGTGGCTGTTACGACGCTCGCCGCGTCCTTGAAAGGGCAAAATAGGAGAAAATAATACTTTTCACATGGGCGTCATTGTTCGATTGAATAATTCTATGTTATATTTATAGCTATCAAGTTTATCTATTTATCAAAGAATAAATGAATCAAATCACCTAAGCCGCTTAGGAGCAGTAGGAACTTCAAGCCAAAAAACACCATTCAGTTGAAACAATTTTTCATATAGAAGTTTTGGTGGTACGAAAAAGAAAAATGTTGCATATGTTGTCCTAGAGTTGATAATCCATAATACATTTTTTCAATATTTTTGGTTTGGCCATAAAATAGGAGTAGGCTTTAGAAAGTACCCATTTGGCGGTATTAAGGGCCTTAAAGAGGGATTAGTGGACTTGGTCGATTTTTGAGAGATTTTGGATTTTGCAGATGGGATTGACTAAAATTGCGAGACACGAACGAGATTCGGAAAAAAGCTCTCGACCCGTCGGCTCTTTTTGTTAAAAAACTGGCCAAGTGCGAGTCAGACTCACGTACCCAGGGTTCCGTATTGTGGATGGTAAATTAAATTTTGTCATTTTTTTTCGTGAATTTCTCAACCGCTTTATTTTTCCTGTAATCTTTACGTAAACTCATATCACCATGATTTTTTTCATATGTTTCGGCCCACTATAATGGGGGGGACATACATTTTTTCATGTTTTTTTAAGGATTTCTCTAAATAGATGCAATTAAATATAACCAAACTATATATTTTTCTATAATGGACATTTTTTTCATATTTTTCGGTCTATTTTCGGAGATAAGGGGGGGACATACATATTTTTGTGGTTTTTTAAAGATTTCTCGAAACCAGTGCCAGTAAATAGAGTCAAAATACCTATATATTTTTACAATTCACATTTTATTATTTACAATTTGATGGTACCCGTGTTGTATTTTTAGGATTCATATTTTTAATTTTCTCACTTATGTGTGAGTGCGTATGTTAGTATGGGCAATTCTTCCAGGATGACCGCGGGGAGTGACAAAGTCCTGAAAAGGCTTATGTCCAGCAGTGGACGAACCAGGCTGATGGATGGATGATGTTTAGGAAATATTTTGAACAATTTCAAATTTTTCATATTCAATTTAATGCTATTTTTTTGCTAATTTCATGTCTTTGTCTTTAACATTGCTAAAGTTATGAGACTGTGACTTACGGACGGACGGACAACAGAGTCTCACCATAAAGGTTCCTTTTGTACCTTTTAGGTACGGAGCCCTAAAAACGAACGAGGTGTGTCAGAATCGTAGGAAATGGAAATCTGCGTTTTCTGTGCCTACCTATAGTAGTACCTATACTACGGATCCCTAAAAAGGTTCGTTGGACCTCCCCTCAATGAGTTATCCGATCTTTTTGAGATTTTGTTTATGAGAATGCTCTTGAAGCGCTCTATCATACAGCATTTTCATCCTAAAAACCAAGTATTATGGGAGAGCTTCAGACTCGGCTCGTGGTATGCTTGCATATTGTATACAATATTTGCGGACGTGATGTTGACCTATCGCTCTTACTACAAAAATTTACTTAACATATCTATTTCTTCAAACGAACGTGATTGACAACGACTTCCTCATATTCTTAAATTCAATATTGGAATTACTCTGCATATAGAAACCCCTAGCGAATAGATTAATCGGTTTTAGGATATCGTAACACAATATGGAGAAACGAAACCCTTAAAGAATCACTTTGATGTCCATCTGTCTATCTATGTGTCAAGGCTTTTTTTCTCAGGAACAATACAGCCGCATCTCTCTACCGTGATCGGAAGAGAAATTAAATCTTAAAAAAGAAAAAACGCAAGTAACAGGGAGCAGAGGGGTTGTTAAGGCCCAGAGCATGAGCCATGAGCCTAGAGCATGAATAACGCCAGACTTTCGAGGATTGGTTTGAAGAAATTCGGACTCTCCTTGTATTGGAAAAAATATATTTGATTTATTGATATTTTATCTTGGGATTCTATTTATAAACAATGTATTAAGATTTATACGCTTGTAAAAAAAAATTTTTTTTCTACCTCTTTTTTTTGATTTTCAAACGTTCGTTTCAAAAACGCGGTTAAGAGATCAACTTGTTTTTTTTTCATAAAATAGGTATAGGAATATGAATGATTCTACTTAAATCCAATATTTTTTTCCCTACAAAATATTTCAGTATTAGCTAAAAACACAACAATTTGTTGTTTCGCTGCGCGTCCAAGAAAAAGAGGCTAACATATATTCGCCTTTATCAAATAGACGGGTAATATGGACGGGTAATAAAAAAAGTTGCTAGGGTAGGCCATTCTGTTAAGGACACAAAGATCCTGTAAAGTAGGTACATTTTGTGTGGCGTTTGCTTTATAGTATTTTAATGGTTCAAAAGATAAAAAAGTATTGAAAGTAAAGGTGCCTCATCCGTCAATTTATATGTATGTCACAGGTTCATAATCAAAAATATGAAAAACCATGAACATTTTTACGCTAATGTTTTTTCCCTAACTGGCAGAAAAGAAAATCTCCCAAATAGTATGAGTATGTTGTTTATTCGAACTTTTTGACTATGGACCTCCTCAAATGACACCTCCTGGACTTTCTGACAGTTGGACCATAGAAGAGTTGGACAGATATTTCTCTAAAGGTTAACAAAATAGGTACATGGTACGTTGTGTTGTGTTTTGAACACCGCTACCAATGATCTTGTATTACACGAAATTATTAAAATATCTTAAATTTAAATTATCTTAAACAATTAGACATATTTATTGAAAACAATAGATAAGCTTTTGCGAAGTTAAAACATTTATTATTATATTATGAAATTGCTAAATTTGTATTTTTGACTTTCATTTATTTATAGTGCTATACTCTTCCAGTACTACATTAGCCCCTATAGGGAAATATATAAGATATCCTATGTGTATAGCTTGATGTAATGTCTTCTGTACTAAATTGGTATACTTTTCGGTCAGTAGATTCGCTAAAGCTTTTTAACCCGTTTAATTCTTCATGTTGTATATAGATGCACTTGCACTCGTTTCACAGTTTAAAAAACTAATTTAACCCGACCGGTTTCGGTTTTACACTATCATCAAGGGTTTGGTTACTACTTAGCAGTTATTCCATGCAATGACTTTGAAACTGTGAAACGAGGGCAAGTGCATCTATGTTTATAGGTACATCATGTTGTTATCCAAGTTTCAGCAAGTGCCGATAATCGCAAGTACTTAATTCCCTTAATTCTCATCTATCTATCATCTATCAGCCTTTAAACCTTTCCAGGACTTTGCCACTCCCGGCGGTCATCCTGGAAGAATTGCCCATACTCACACACCAGTGACGCCACTGCCCGTCACCAGTCTGTTCCATATAAGGGATTCAGCAGTTTTTAGAGAGAAATTTGGTCAAAAAGCTTTTGTCTCTGTTGGAGAAAATAAAATCTACATTTAAAATATTTAGAAATAACTTGCCTAAGTGCAAGTCGGACTCGAGTACAAAAAGTTCTGTACCACCACACAATACCGTTACGCAACCCTAAAAACACGGTAAATAATAACAATAAATGTAGATGTCCTAATAGCCACAGCAAGGAGACAAAACACCAGTTAAACTGGTAGCGCCTGACAAACAATTCGGCACTCGTGGTTTACGGAACCCAAAGTTTCATTAGTTCTTGTTTTAATTTTAGAGTATGCACAATAATCTGACCATATTTGAAACTTGTGTGTCTTTAAGATAAAACTGAAACAAGTAACTTTAAAAAAGTGCTACTTTTTCGATTTTTATTTGTATGGGGAACTCCTTGGGTTTCTTTTTTACTCTTACGTTAAACGTTACGTAAACACGTATTCGTTAACATTCCAAATAATAATAATATATATTTTTTTTCAATGGAAGTGCTCGTAAATGCCCACTTTATGCATCAAAACCGAATAGAAAGTCGATTATTTTGCCCTAGGGCTTTATTATTATTTTTTTAAATTTATTTCCAAGAAGTTGGCTAGCCTGTATCCTTTCCTGTGTACCATAAATGTAATACTTTTGTTCCACTGGTTAACGGCTCTGGATATAGTCCTTTTGAGTTGTAACAATGTAAGTTTCAACTTTAATAATTAAATTGTTTTCTTTGATTATACCTATATTTGTTTTATTTCCTCACACTATGCATTGAAAAACGTAGTATGATACACGGGCGTAAGAGCAATAAATTACTCGGTTACGTTTAAAACACTCGCTACGCTCGTGTTTTAAATCGTCTTCGAGATTTATTCCTTTTCGTCCTTGTAGCATAAACTAATATTATTGACTCATAACTTAGCCTAGTTACATACTTATACTTCGTAGACAGGATGTAAAACAAAAACTAAAAAAAGAACACAAGGCCTTAGGCTATAAAGAGTCCAGGATAGTGATCTCTGCCCTCCGTGGCAGTTGAAACTGTTCTATGACAGAGCAGCGCCCATTACCCTCCACTGTTCATAAATTACCCATTATAAACTAAGTTTTCAGTTCTGAGGTAAAATGTACAAAGATTGGTATTAAATTAATTATTAATCATATAAACTTATATTTAATTTATATAATTATTGAAATCATTTCCGCTTATGGAAACAATTCAATAATAAAACTGTATGATAAAATATTTTGAATATTTTGTAGCATGCATTAGCATTTTGTGGGAGTGGCAAAGTCCCGGAAAGGCTTATGTCCAGCAGTGGACGAACTAGGCTAATGGATGGATTAGCATTTTGTAGTTATGGCTACCTACTATGGCTGAAGCAGATGCCTGTGACAGACGGATAGACAGGGACCCGTTTATCACCTTTCGGTACTAAAACGAATCTAGTCTAACTTTATTCGCCAAATATGAACGCTCATTTCGCAAAAAAAAAATACCTTTATCATTGTACTAATCAATGTTTTGCAAAGTAACATTAGAAACTTAGATCGAAAAATCTTTTTGTTCCTCTTCAATTTTAAAACAGATATTTACACTTGTATTTGACTGACGACAATCCAATCCATCCAAATCTACAATTTTTATTAGATTTTTTGTCTGTCTGTCTAATGTCTATCTGTATGTATGTTCCGTTTTAAATCGAGAACCACTCAACGTATTTGGAAGCGGTTTTGACCCTGGTCAACATATAGGCTATAAGAAGTGTCTGTAAAATAACCGTTAAGTCGAAAACGGGGCAAAGATTAAAGAAACGCTTGCAAATAATAAAGGAAATCAGGAGGCTAACGTTTCATATTCATATATCAGAAAACACTGCAACAGCACTCTATAGGTAGATTTAGCGGGAACAATTATTCGATGCTCTTTTGTTATCAAAATTACTCGTAGAAAGCTGAAATTAGTATCGTAGTTGAATTTAATCAATAAATAATTTTTAATTATTAGATAAGCACGTAACATTCATAAATCTTGCACAGATCGTAAAACACAGCATCAGCAAAATATGTTGATTTATTTAGGCACGTTTCAATTTCTGTACAATGAAGAGACTTTCTTCAATATCACAATTCCTATAAATTATAAGAACATCTTGCTCTATGTATCAGTCAAAGTAACTTTAGCATACGATGAAGACAATCATAGTGCTATCTGCACTGGCGTCTATTGCCTTGGCAGCTCCAGCTCCCTTGGGGGATGGCTTGAAGCCCACTCAAGAAATATTATGGCCAAAATCCATAAAACGCGAGAGGAAGTCCCCAACTTTTGGAAAACTGGGCCACGTACATGGCAGCCACGTAATTGTACATGAGCCAGTCGTATCTCATCCTGTACACCATCATATCATCGAAGATAGTCATCATATTGGATACCAGCCAGCCTATGGACACGGACTGCATCATGGTCATTACCGTAGCCAAGAAGAAGGAGTAGCAATTGAAAAGACTAAGCAGATGTGTGCAAAGGAAGTCGAAGCTAAGTGCGGTCTAGAGAGGGAAGATGCCAATGAGTCAGCTGAATTAAAACTATCAGCAACCGATGAAACCAACCTGGAAAGTAACATCATAATGGCAAGAACAGCTGTCAAAAACATTCAGCACAATTTAGAAGAAATGGAAAAAACAGCAAGCACACGTGCGGCATGGAAACATGCTAAAACTGAATCAGATATTGCTCTTCATGAAAATATTGATACAGCCAGAGCTGCTCTGGAGCATGTACAAAAGAGTTTCAATGGTTTGCACTCAATGAACCAACACGCAGCTGCCAAAGCAGCTGAAACAGAAAATTTGGAGAAAATGTCAGAAGAACAAAGGATGGCACAATGGAAAGAAGCAATTGAAAACATACAGAAAAATGTAGAAATTGCCAATAATATCAAAGACAGTTTCAGATTTACTACTAATGATGAGGAAAAAACTGTAACATCTGGTACTAGTTCAGCCATCACACAGCACGGAGATAAACTGGAAACTGAGAAACATCACGCTCTTGAAAAGAAGACTGAGAAAAATGAAATGGAAACTTCTGCATCTCATTCAAAGAAAGTAATTTCAAAGCCAGAAACCCAGGAAAATAGTTTTCAAAAACACTCAAAACAGGAAAACGACAAATCACAGATTAAATTTTCCAACGTCGATGCTAAAGAACACTTAGATATTAATAAAAATGATAAAAACAAGGACGAAAATAAAGATTTACATCTGGAACAAGCCAAAAACGTTGAGTTGAGCGCCATGTCCATGAAATCATCTGAAAACAACAAAGACCTACATCACGACACTGATGCTAATACTGAAAATATAGCCAAACTGAACATTGAAGTTAAGGATAAGCATAATTTGGCTGGAAAAGCTGTTGATAACATCGAAGTGAAGACCGAACAAAAAGAAATTCAGCAAAAATGGCATCATGAAAATAGAGACCAAGATACTGCAGCTCGTGAAGATATGAAGAACGAATCTTTAAATGTTGAAGAAAAGAGTGCTCATATCAACTCAGCCAATTTATTGATGAAGCCTGAGACAAAGTCTGATCAACTCAAGATGCGCCATGATATCCATCATGATACAGAATCACAAGATTTCAGTAAAGCACGAGAAGATTTTAAAGCAAAAAGTGCTAACAATGATTTTGCAAAGTTAGATATGAAAACGGATCAAATGAAAACGAGAAATGAAAATGCTCATTTAAATACCGAGTCTCTGAAAACTATTGAACATCAAGACATCAGTAAAACCAGAGAAAACGATAAAAAAAGCAGCATTCATGGCCGTGCTAATTTGGGATCAAAAAAAACATCAGAAGATATGATGCATCATGAAAGTGCTCCAGTTGCATCGGTAGTTTCAATGAAATCTGCTGATACGGAAGTCAGTAAACAAAATATGAAAGGGCAGTCAGTCCTCAGCAAAAAGGAGTCAGAGAAAAGTCAAATCAACTTTGAGCAAGGAAAGAATGCTGAGCCGATGAAGACTGGATCCCACTTTCTTGACGTCCAAAATAACCAACTTGAATCCAAGTCTTCGATAAACATTGCTCAACAACATGCAATGGGAACTGAACATGTTAAAGATGCTGAATTCATCCAGACTAGGAGGTCAGAAGCTGATTTAAATTTGAATCAGAAGACTTCAATGAAATCAGCAGACCATTTCCAAAATAAACAAAATGTCGCTTTTGAGCATTCAATGAAGTCCAAGGACTCGGGGACGGAGATTGGCAAGTCAGCTGATATGGACTTGGATCTCAACTTGATGAGAAACACGGTTGGAAAAGCAGCGATGGAAAAAAATAGCGGCTGGAGAAAGTCACATCATCATGATTCTTCTGCGAGATTCGGCTATGGGCCAAGCGTAGTGGCAAGTCCATCCGGAGGTTATGGAGGTAGCGCTGCAGGTAATGGTGCAGGAGCGAGTTTAGGTGCTGGAGCTGGACATTCATCAGGAAGTGCTGGAGCCGTTGGCGTGTTCCCTAATGCCAAAGTTGGAGGTTGTGCCGTTCCACTTCTACTGAGCTGCTCTCCTTCAGTAGTGGCTGGCACTCTCGCTAAGACCCACTCAGCGGGGTATAGTGGAGCTGCGGGATACGGAGCTACTAGTGGAGCCAGCTCTCATGCCGTGATTGCCGGCGCCAGTGCTGCAGCGTATGGAGCCCCGGCCTACAAGTCTAGCGAAGGCTTCAACTTTCATAACAAGAGAGACACCAAGAAAATAAATTTGACAACTGTACCAAGGCGTATCCCTAGAATCCATTCTCGGAAAACTCCGACGTCTGATATGTATTGAATAGTATATCAAAATAATGTTAAGAACGAGAATAATGAAATTATGTACGAATACTGACTGAGTAACGGATATGTTTAGGTATAAGATTTTGTAATATATTTTATACTGTTTATAATTATTGACACATCACAAATAAATAAAGCATCTTTATAAAATTTGTCACACTTTGTATCTGTTACCAGCTAAACCCGATTTTAGGACAAACTAGTTTTCGGAAGTCCTTCGGCGCAGAAGAGCCGGTAGGTTAGGTTAGAAATGGCGCGACCGCCATAAATAATCTTCATGGTTATTTTTTTATGACAGCTCAGAAACACTTTGGCCTACGCCAAACTAGTTTGTCCTAAAATCAGGTTTGACCGGTAACATATCTATTAACCTCTTAAATAACTTTAAAATCTCATCTCTAGATATGCTCCTAAAGTCTAGACAGCCTAGAGACATGCTTCCATGAGTTCATATTACTACTTAGCCAGGGAGTTTTTGACAGTAAGAAGAAGAGAAACAAAATGAAATCAAAGGCATTTTTTTTGTTTTTAAGGGCCTTTTAGAATTTAGTATTTTGAATAAACTATGAAGTAATTTAAAAATCTCAACAGTGTTAATAATTCGAATGACAAAAATGTATAAAGTCAGTATATTTATTTATGAAACATAAAAAAAATTAAACAACAATAATAATTTTAAACTAAACTAAGAAATTATAGAATTAAATGAGACTTGAGGATAATTCATGATTTATATAAAAACGGCTCACCTCAATACGTGTTATGATCGGTCGAAACTGGTCGGCTTTCCCGATCATAACACGTATTGAGGTGAGCCGTTTTTATATAAATCATAAACTAAGAAAGCTACAAAGAATTTTTTTGACAAACTAAACCTGTCTAAAGCAGAAATATTAGATTAAGTAAATTGCATTTGGAAATGTAAGAAATATTGAAGCACTCATCTCAGATTTATCAGCTCTCATATACTCGTACATATAGATCACTGATACTCCAATAAATATATTTTTATCTTTTATTAAGATCTCCCAAAAAATCGTAAACCAAGCCTAAGGGACCGTTGCTTGGGTTATCTTGGGTTGACTTGGTTAACTAGTTAATACATATTTTAATCTGAATTTGCTCTTAGATTAAATTATGTTAAGGTGTGTTCATTCGAAAACCATTTGAGATTTAGGTTTAATAAGCCGTGTTTTCGAACTTGAGGTCTAAAAAACGTCATGATGATAAATATTTTTACGAAAAACCTGCAACTTCCATTTGCCTTTGTGTGACGTCACTCGAGAAATGACTGTTAGAAATGTGTCCTTATCAAGATAAATTTATAATAATTTGCTTCCAACTGAAAAAGATGTCCTAAAATGGCGTAAATTCTTTGACATATTTTTTCAAGAGGTCTTAAAAAATTATAAACCTATGAGAATTCAAAAAGAAAATGTTTTCTTTTTTGACATGATAATTTTTTTCATTATTTTTTTCTAGTTATTAGTATATATTATATTATACATTATAGTATATATATGTTATTGATGGTTGATATTTTTGGAATTCGATAATTTCTGTTTTCTTTTCATAAGTTGGGCATGCAAATATTTTTCCAAGAAAACGAAAAACCGTCCGGAAAAGGTTTGTATGACAAGATTGAGTGATGTGAAAGAGTCGAAAGAGGTGTGTCACGATCATAGTAAATGAGAATCTGTGCTCTGCCTACCCTTCTGGGAGACAGGCTTGGGGATATGTATGTATTTATTGCTGCAAACATTTTGGAATTAAGAATTAGTTGAAATATAAAAAAAAACGGCCAAGTGCGAGTCGGACTCGCGCACGAAGGGTTCCGTACCATTATTTATAAAAACGGCAAAAAAACATGTCTGTTGTATGGGAGCCCCCTGAAATATGTATTTTATTCTGTTTTTTAGTATTTGTTGTTATAGCGGCAACAGAAATACATCATCTGTGAAAATTTCAACTGTCTAACTATCACGGTTCATGAGATACAGCCTAGTGACAAACGGACAGACAGACGGACAGCGAAGTCTTAGTAAAAGGGTCCCGTTGGTTACCCTTTGGGTACGTAACCCTAAAAAACCAACAGATAAAAAATGGTATTTTTCTTTTGTCTTTGTTGTAGTCGGATAAAAATTACATTACCTTTCAACATAAAAGTTGCAATTTTGTAACATGAAACCTAATGACGTTGGGTCATCGACTCTAGTAATTTGATGACTGAAGCTCAATATTTAGTGAGCATTAGTTGTGTTGTACAAATTATACTTTTGAATTCAATTTATCATTCACATATCGACTGACCAATCATGAACTGTGCTGTTCTAATTTATAGTGCCACAATTTTCTTTGGTATCATCCAAAGTGTTCCTATTATTCCCGATGATTTACCCATCTCGAATATAGAAGTTGATCCCAGTGGTAAAGGAAATAAACTATGCCAGGATACCGAAACAATCAAGTGCAAAGCGGACGATGAAGCCAGATCTGAAGAAGACAACTTGCATGTTGCAGAGGAGATGCAGCCCACCAGCATCGAAACAGAACAATACGCCGATCCAGAATATCTACGTGATCATAAAGAATACGAGCCTTATATAGAATCTCTATCACATGTAAACATACAGTCTAGCCCCATTCCAGTTTTACCGCAACCACCAAGGGTCAGTTATTACGTGGATCCTCATCTAAGACCTGGAAGATTCAACTACAGGGATTTCATGCATCCTCACGTGTACTCTAGAAATTATGGTGCAACTCAACTACCTCCAGTCAACAATCTGCCTCCAGTTTTTACAACCCAAATTTACGGCCTCACACCTTTGGAGGAGGAATTGGAGCAGTCAAGGTATGACGTCGAAGACTTGGTCTCAGGAAATACAGTGCTGCTGCCAAGGAATTTGCGGCTGCAAAGAATGTCTCAAACGAGAGCAGACAACCCTTTCGATGACATATTAAATGAACTAGCTAGTGCGGCCATCATGCCAAATATATTGCCGACGATAAGTATACCATTTTTACGGAATGCTGGCTACCAGGTTCATCAAGGAAATAATCCTCAATTCGCGGTCTACCCAAGCGGTGTTGGTGGTTGTGCACATCCCATCCTCTTTAGTTGTTCACCAGAAGTAGTCCGTGGGACCTTGGTTAAAGAGTTACGTGAGGAGCTATCATCTGGGCCTGCTTATCGACACGACAAAGAACATATTCATGCAGCAGGTGGTTCTTAAATTTAAAGTTGCTGTATACTCTAGACCAGTAAATAACGTTAATTTGATTTTAATTGCCTTTTGTACAGAGTTATAAACTGATATGTAGGTCTTTAGATACGAAATTGCCGAAATTTTCTTAGAAATTCATGAGTTCGTAATTCCTGTAATTCAATAGCTATTTCCATTATTTGTATTTTGTTTGAAAGGTGATTCCAAGGTTTTAAATCTACGTATTAAATTTTGTTTTTATTGTCAGTTTGATAACCAAAATTAAATCTTCAAAAACAGTTCGTCCTAAATGCCACCCATTTTCATGATAAGATTCGTAATAATTTTATACAGCTGACACTTTTCAAAAATAAAATTAATTTTTCTGTTAGCTTAATGTTGTCTCATTCATACACAAAAAAAATCACATAATTTGATTTCTCATTCCTAAAAAAAAATGCAAAAATGTTAGTACTGAAAATCGAGTTTCCTTCAAAGTCTCTATAGAAAACAGCAATTTCATACGTAAAGACCTATTATTTGGATCTGTATTTATAAGTAGGTATGGAAATAAAATACCTTGTAAACAAAAAATATATACCTATAAGTTAATAGAATTTTTTATTTGAATACTGACTTTTTCCCTGAATGCATTGATCGTGCAACTTGAGGTAAATAATTTTCATTGTTGTGATCATGAACGTAAGAAGGTGTTCTGATATGTACATTTTTTGCGAAATTTTACGTCCCTCGATAACCGGACACATAAAAACTCTACACATTTGTATACGGGTTAAAATACCTATTTTTTGGCGCCCTTATCATACCTGCACTGGTAGCTGCGGGTCTACCGCGTAATTCTCATTTTCATCAACATCAACTTGAGATTGAAATTTGACGTGCGTGCGACGACGCCCGCCTAACATGCCATCTCTTTTGCACGCGTTGAATTTCGCATGCATTTGCTTGAAGTTGATACAAATGAGAATTACGCGGTAGAGCCCCTGATGGTATAGTGTTTAATCGCGCGCGACGCAACTTAGTTAAATCACAAGTGCGAAGAGCGTGACAAGATGTTTTTGCGATTAAACTGTATGCCACGCTCCTCGCACCTGTGATTAAACTAAGTCGCACCGCGCGCGATTAAACATTATGCTACGGGGCCAGCAATATTGATGGCACCACAAAATACAAATTTTTAAATCATATTTTTTGTGTTTTGACTAGATATTTGAGAAGAGACGAGTAAAGCAGACCAGCGGGTCTACCGCGTAATTCTCATTTTCATCAACATCAACTTGAGATTGAAATTTGACGTGCGTGCGACGACGCCCGCCTGCCCGCCAACGAATATCGCATGCATTTGTTTGAAGTTGATACAAATGAGAATTACGCGGTAGAGCCCCGGATACTGCTTGTTAAGGTGATATACCGTGCTAGCAAAGTTCCCCGTTACTCCAGGCAGAAAGACCCGCAGTGCGAAAGGGACGGAATCGGGGAAAATTGTCAAAAAGTTGGTTTTAAATTAATGCAAAATTAACTAAAATAGCTACAAAAAATTCCATAACCAGATATTTTGGTGTAGTTTAAACCCATCTAAATAAATATTTTTCAAGTCTGTATGATATCCTAATTTGTCAGAATATCAAAAAAAGTGTAAATTTAGACCTGATTTCAATAAATATTTCTATCAACTGAAATTCGTCCTATCGCGTTTCTGATAGACCAAAATCTAGTAAAAGGTCCCAAAACTGTTATACTAATTTATTTTACTTGGAACTTCATTAAAAGAGCAGATAAATAACTTCAAAAAGTGTCAATTTTCACGGTATAGCCCCTTAAAACCATCCTTAGGAATCCGAGTAGTCTCCGGCGCGCACACACACAATCCATCCTCTTTTTCCTGTAGTACTTTACACGATTTTTCACGACACATGTCCTCCGCCTTGGTAGACGATGGACATCAACCTACAGTACATCAGGAGTCTCCACTTTGTATACTGTATCCAATCCAATCCCATCCCACTTCCCTATTAGTGGAAAGTGGGATGGGATGGATATATGTTTGTTACTCCTTCACGCTATAACTACTTAATCAATTGGGCTGAAACTTTGCAAAAATGTAGTATTAGACCTGGAATAGGACATAGGCTACTTATCCCATAAATCAGTTCTCATGGGATGGCAAGAGGGTGTCAAGTTCCTAAAGAAAAGTGATGTACTGTTATTCTTTCCCGCCGTACCTACTAAACCGATTTGGCTGAAACTTTGGGTGGTGGAGTAGACCTGAAATAGGCCATGGGCTACTTTTTATCCCATAAGTCAGTTCTCAAGGGAACAAGAAACAGTGTCGTTCAAAGACGCGGCCTTCAGCCTTGCCAATCATACAATACAGGCGATAAATCAGTTATCAAAGACCGCCAAAGACACTTTAGCAGAGGATTAATTCAGAGAACAAAAAGTTGTGTCGATCAGAAAAGCGGCTCAACCTTCGGCCTTGCCAAAGGCGGAAACGTGTCTTGGTCGTCGGCTTCGCCAAAGACGCTTTATAAGGGGATCAAATTAGAAATGATGAGAACCCAAAACACTCCAAATACTCCAAACCAGAGTCAGGTCAAACTAAAACACTAATGTTTTGAAAAATATATACAGATTTGATACGACTATACAAAAACTTAATCAAAGCGGGTGAAGCCGCGGGTAGGGTTGCCAGGTGTCAGTCAAGTCCGACCGGTCCGGCTTTTGTTAGGCATCACAGTAAAAGTTAAATTAAGAAGATTAACTGTGATTGCTTAGTTTTAAAATAAACTTTTAACAAAAAAATAGCAACCGACTTCAATAGTAACAGCAGTCATTCACTAAAAAGTTAATAATAATTCTATAAAGACCGATGGTACCGAAGCAACACTTTTGCCGACTTCTTTCTTCCTGAAACGTTATGTTATCTAGAAGTCGGCGTTCTTACATTGGTTTTTATGTTGCTATATCGTAGGAAATACGCCGACTTCTAGATAACATAATGTTTCAGGAAGAAAGAAGTCGGCAAAAGTGTTGCTTCGGTACCATCGGTCTTTATAGAATTATTATTAACTTTTTAGTGAATGACTGCTGTTACTATTGAAGTCGGTTGCTATTTTTTTGTTAAAAGTTCATTTTATTTCACATTTTTTAGTGTTGCTGGGTTAAATTGTGAGGTATAGGTAGTTCTTGCAAACGTGGTGTTAATATGAAACGAAGTTCAAGTGAGTATAAGTAGCCATGTTTGAGTAGCTTCCTGCTATCAGCACCCTAACACAACATGATTACCGCAATCTCGAGTTATGTGCTGTCATCCGTTGAAGAGTTCTACGGTGATGAAGCCAAGATCGAAATTCAGGTGGGTACACTGGCAACTTTCAGCAATGCCCTGCAATGAGCACCCTAACACAAACTGGTTGCCGCAATCTAAAGTTATGTGCTGTCATCCGTTGAGGAGTTCTATGGTGATGAAGCCAGGATCGAAGGTCAGGTGGGTATTCTGATAATCTCCAAGTAATACCCTTGAATCAGCACCCTAACGCAGTGATTGCCGCAATCTCGAGTTATGTGCTCTGATCCGTTGAAGAGTTCTATGGTGAATATATTGATGAAGCCAGGATCGAAGGTCAGGTGGAAGAATGTCGATTTTCAAGTAATACCTTGTAATCAGCACCCAAGTACATAGCGATTGCCTCAATTTTGGGAGATATGCTGTCATTTTCTGAGGAGTTCCACCGCCTATCTCTGAAGACCTTCATCAGATCATGACCAAACCCAAAATGGGACCTACCTGGAAGTATACTCTTTCAAACAAAAAAAGAATTGTTCAAATCGGTTGGGAAATGACGGAGTTATGGAGTAACAACGCCAAAAAAAAAAAAAAAAACATACAGTCGAATTGAGAACCGCCTCCTTTTTGAAGTCGGTTAATAATGATAATGAAGATATTGGCATTTTTGCTAAAGCATGGTTTTATGTTTTGATTTAGTAATCCACGAAAGACTTTTCATTTATTGTATCAGATGAGAGCTATTCTTTCTAGTTATTTATAAAGTGGAGTAAAGATGATTACTTTATTTTTGTCAACTGGAAAGTTACACCTACCTAGATACTGTAATATATTCACAAAAGAACAGGCTGATTATTGATTGTTGTAGTTACTTTCAATGTAAAGTTACGAATTACTTTAACAAGATCAAAATGTGGTTCATAATAACATAATAATTAAGAGTAGAGTAAGTCTCAAATGAATAACAGTGATAAATAAACAAAAAAAGTTAAAAAAAATTTTTTGTTCAATAACAGTGTGTACTCACAGGGCTAAATATGAATCTGAGTCCGGCTTTTCTTTGGACCTGGAATCCCTAGCCGCAGGCAAAAGCTTACTAATAAGTATGTATCGTCTTCTCTTAGATCACGACACGTGCGCCCCCGGTGAGACGATGAGAAACCTGTAATGAATCAGGCGTCTCCCCTTCGTGTAATACTCTAACTAACAAGTATCGTTCTCTCTTAGACCACGTCACGTGCCCCCCCGGTGAGATGATGGGCACCAATCTTCAGTGCATCAGGCGTCTCCTCTCCGTATACTATATAACTAATAAGTGGACCACGACACGTGCCCCCCCAGTGAGAGGATGGGCACCAACCTTCAGTGCATCAGGCGTCTCCCCTCCGTATACTACCTCTTTATAACTAATAAGTATCGTCCTCCCGTAGACCACGACACGTGCCCCCCCGGTGAGAGGATGGGCACCAACCTTCAGTGCATCAGGCGTCTCCCCTCCGTATACTACCTCTTTATAACTAATAAGTATCGTCCTCTCGTAGACCACGACACGTGCCCCCCCGGTGAGAGGATGGGCACCAACCTTCAGTGCATCAGGCGTCTCCCCTCCGTATACTACCTCTTTATAACTAATAATTATCGTCCTCCCGTAGACCACGACACGTGCCCCCCCGGTGAGACGATGAGCAACCTGCAATGAATCAGGCGTCTCTCTTTCGTAACTAACAAGTATCATTCCTTCGTAGATCACGACACGTGCCCCCCCAGTGAGAGGATGGGCACCAACCTTCAGTGCATCAGGCGTCTCCCCTCCGTATACTACCTCTTTATAACTAATAAGTATCGTCCTCCCGTAGACCACGACACGTGCCCCCCCGGTGAGACGATGAGCAACCTGCAATGAATCAGGCGTCTCTCTTTCGTAACTAACAAGTATCATTCCCTCGTAGATCACGACACGTGCCCCCCCCTAAGAGGATGGGCACCAACCTGCAGTGCATCAGGCGTCTCCCCCTCCGTATACTACCCAAGTATAACTAATAAGTATCATCCTCTCGTAGACTACGACAAGTGCCCCCCCGGTGAGATGTTGGGCACCAACCTGCAGTGCATCAGGCGGATTCGGTACAGCGAGTCCAACGACACTCACTGGAAGGAATACGACATGCTCGAAGATCTTAAAAAGTCTTTGGCAATACAAGCAGCTAAAAGTGAGTTACTTTCAGCTATCATTTGATAGTTTTGATTCCGATCATTTCGCCTTAAGGTTAAACGTCAGTCGCTTAGGGCAAAGTGCATTACTTTACTTTGTTTTTCTTGTTAAGAAGTTAGCAAATGAAAAACATTTTGGTATGGGGCAATTGACGCCAATACTTCAATATTAGTGAGGTTTATAAAGCATGAGTTTGAAATGCACAATTAGTCATGATCTTGTCCAAATAAAGTTAAAACACTTTAATAAAATGAAAATTTACCATTTACTTCTCTTTTTGAAAGAGATACACATATTTAAATAATTTGGCCAAATGCTAGTCGGACTCGCGCATTTAGGGTTCCGTACTACACAATACGGATACGAAACCCTAAAAACATTATAGTAGACTAGCTTTTGCCCGCAGCTTGGCCCGCGCTGATTTAGTTTGCAAATTCCGGGATAAAAAGAAGCCTATGTCACTCTCCGGCCCATAACGTCGATCTGTTGCTCCGTTGTTACGTGAAAGAAAGACAAACCGACAAACCAAAAATCCGACAAACCAACAAACACACTTTCTCATTTATAGTACGGACGGATAACAACAATTTATATGCCATAGCAACACCAAGGCGACAAAAAACAAGCTAAATGGTAATGGTGGCGCCTGACAAACATTTCGCTCCCTAAGTACGGAGGCCAACATTTTTATCATTTGTTGTTTTACTTTAGTTGGAGTATAGCAGTGGCGTGCACAGAACTTTTTTCCGGAAAAGCAATCAAAAGGTCAAGATTGACAATAAAAAAAAATATGAAAAAATTTAAATAACACTTTGAAAAAAAAAAGTTTGTATGACGCCAGGACTTTTTTTTTCAAAGTGTTATTTAAAATTTTTCATATTTTTTTTACTGTCGTACTTGACCTTCTGATTGCTTTTCCGGAAAAAAGTTCTGTGCACGCCACTGGAGTATAGTGTGAGCGGAAACTTGTATTACCGTCTTTAGGATAGAGCTGACTGAAGCAAATAACGTTCTGTAGACCCCTGTCGCACACGGACAGACAGACAGACAGCGTGGTAATAGGATCCCGATTGGCACCCCTCGGGTACGGAACTGTTAAAAGTTGTCTGCTTTGGTGTGGTAGATAAACGTATAAACACGAAAGTGATGAAATTTCAGCGAAATTCAATTCAATTCAATGCCGTTTTATCTGGCTTCCTTAAACGTGTCTCCGCACATTATTTAAGCCAATATCTTATTTTAAGCAAAAAGACTCACTGGAAGCTTTATAGTTAAAATTTTTCAAAACTTAAATTCCCATTAGCTTAATTTTTAAAAGTTTTTTTTATTTTTTTTTCGGAGTATATACGCCATTTTAGGGCATAGTTTTCATTATTTTGGTATATAAATTAATGATTATTTTTTCATGATTTTTTAAAGAATTGTCCGATGACCTTGTCACTTGAGAATTCTAGACATTATACTGATTGTGATGTGTGATTGCTTATAAAAAAGTGGTCTATCTCTGTCCGTCTACTTATCTGTCATCTAGTTGTCAAATGAGTCTGAAGCAAATTATTATAAATTTATCTTAATAGCAAAGGACAGATTTCTAAACAGCCATTACTCAAGTGACGTCACACGAGAGCAAATGGAAGTGGCAGCCTTTTCGTAAAAATATTCATTATCATGAGGTTTTTTAAACCAAAACTTCGAAAATACGGCTTATTAAACCTAAATCTCGAAATGTTTTTTGAATTAACACACCTTAACATAATTCAATCCATGCCAATTCACAAGCGTGAATCTACGACAAAAGACATTCTTTGACATTGTGTGCTATAAGAACTGTAAAGTTATCAATATGAGTTATCAATTTATCATATCGTTTATCATTGCATATCATTATTGTTATTGTTTCTCATAATCAACAATGATTTATAATTTGACCGAAAGGTTATTTTTGAGTAACGAACATAATAAGCACAATGGGATAATTAACACCATTAACGTGCTGAAAATGGCGTGTTATTTTCCAGGGAAAATGTCTAAATAATTATGACGTTTGTTTAAGAGCAGTTTCGCAGCTGGATTGTGAAAAACCTGCACTTTTCTAATTAATCGAAACAGTATAATACATATATAAGATTCAAAATTAACTTAATAGTTATCCAACAAAACCTTATTACCTATGTATGTTGCCATCGCAAAATTTCCATTGGCTTCTGTAAATTTAGAATTTCAAAAAATTTAATATTTACATTTTGAAATTCTAATTCCCAGAAAGCAATGGAAACTTTGCGATAGCCATACACAATACATTGGTAATAAGGTTTTGTTAAATAGCTATTGAGTGAATTTTTAATTTAAGCGTTCTGCTTCGATTTAATTAAAAATAGGCGGGGTTTTTCACAATTCGGCTGTGAAACCGCTCTTACGAGTTAATTACTATAAAGTAACGAAAACATTTACTGAAAGACAGATGACATTAACTTGGGATCATAGACATTATGAGACAAAAACATAAATACATACTTATAGGTAGGTTTTAAGAACAAAATATACTACAAAATATAGCGATGCCTTAGAATAATTAATTATTAATAATTATTAATACTATTATTAATAATTAATAATTAATTATTCTAAGAGCGATGCTAACAAGGCTAGGCGGGCGAAAAAAAATGACGTGCGAGCGCATTAGCAATTTGCGGCGATATGTAATGCAATTGCAAAAAAACTTACAATGTAAAGTACTACCACGATCGATAATATGGTTTCCTTTGAAAGCGATAAATAAAAGTATTAATCATAGATTTTTAAGAATTTGTAGTCATTCAACATATTATTAAACAGGGATTAATTTTCATAAAAATATGAATGACATAATATCAGCGATGCCGATGCTGTATTTGTGTAATACCTAGATTACCTAACCTGCCTGGACCAAAGGTCACAAGAACCCTATTTTAGAGACTATAATCATAAAATTATGCTTGTTTCACTAAGAAATTTCGTTGTTGTATAAAAATCCAGGTAATGTTTTGGACATTGAAAATGAATGAATTGTCAACATAGTAAACATGACAGTAGTGATGATTGTGATGGAGTGATAGATGACACCTTAGAATAAGGATATTCCTTATTATAAGGTGTCATCTATCACTCCAGGATATTCCTTATTCTAAGGTGTCATCTATCACTCCATCACAAGGATATTCCTTATTATAAGGTGTCATCTATCACTCCAGGATATTCCTTATTCTAAGGTGTCATCTATCACTCCAGGATATTCCTTATTCTAAGGTGTCATCTATCACTTCAGGATATTCCTTATTCTAAGGTGTCATCTATCACTTCAGGATATTCCTTATTCTAAGGTGTCATCTATAACTCCAGGATATTCCTTATTCTAAGGTGTCATCTATCACTTCAGGATATTCCTTATTCTAAGGTGTCATCTATCACTTCAGAATATTCCTTATTCTAAGGTGTCATCTATCACTCCATCACAAGGCTATTCCATATTCTAAGGATGACACAACTTCGTTCGATTTAAAATCGTATGACGTCACTGATTGCCGATACCTCTAAAATACGTTCAGGACTCAGAAGGCCTTCACACATGACGTAGACACTTTGCAAACAGTCAGCGTGGCACCAACTTGGAGTACACTATACCCAGAACTGTGGATCGAGGTCTGACGTAATACTTAGTGCAAATAGATAAGGAAACTACATTTAAAAAGAGAACGCAAAGTTCCGAAGACAGTTAACATTCGGACGTAGAGCAAATACTAAGTTGTGAATGTGTATACCTGTAAATTAAAGAAACCAACAATGAAGACAACTTTGGTGCTATTGGTGTTTGTGATGGTTGGTCATGCTATGCATATACATCCTGCGGAATATAAATTTGAAAAGCTGACTACTGCGAAATATAACGAAGATGTTTCAGTACCGCCGGTGAGTATTTTTTTAACATTAGACCTTCAAATTGAACTAGATTTCAAAAACGTACGTATCTTGACCACACACGCGAAGTAATTTGTGATTTATTATCATCTCCCAAAGTCGTCTTTTCTATATGCAAGGTCATTGTCTCTCACAAAATTTTAGTACAAAGTACAATCCAAGAATTAATGTTCTGTTACACTTTGAACTTAAATTTAAAATATTTACTACCTTTCAGGAATTTATCAAGTACCTGAGGCCATCATGGTTCGTTAGAATAAACCCAGTCTTCGGCTTGCAAGTCAACCAGCCCTGTCAGAATGGATATCGAAGAGACCTTCTTGGTATATGTAGGGAAGTCTGGGATTGAACATTTAAATATTATTAACCTTGATGTATAACTCTCTAAGCGAGAATTGGTTGTTTTGTAGACCTTTGTGATATTAATTTAAGCGCAATTTATAAATACGTATATTTTATCTTTAAGTATTTAGGTAGATAAGACGATAAATATAATGATGATAGTGATTCGTATATTGATTGTTATTGAAGTGTTTTACACAAGTGAACTTAGTACCGCATCTATCGACATTTCTAAATCACTCGATTTTGAAGTAAACTGCACAATGCATAAAACACCAGATGCATTAGAACAAAATTTTATTCCAAACAATTTACTAAAACGGTCACACCATTAACTTAAACATGATTACGCATTACAAAACAAGAATTTCAATATATAAATATACACACAACTCGAACCAATTGGGATTCCAAATTACAAAAAATCCCGACTACTGAAATTTCACTTTCCACCATCAAGACAAATTAATTATGCTTACGACACGACACTAGACTCTGGAGTGAGGAGTCACATGAGAGAAGCAGGTGGCAGAGTGACAGCCCCATGGCCTGATAGAGGCGAGGGTAGGGCAGCCACTCCTCGGATCCAGGCTCCACGCTCGCAGCAGAACGACTCCACGTTGTTCAGAGCTCGCATGTAGATCGTGGTCACCCCGCCTGCATGTGGGAGACAATGATGGTGTAGCCACATCGATTTAATTAAAGGGAGTTTCATGCTATATGCCTATACCTATGCTATATTTATGCAGAAGAATTTGACACATAGATTACACACATTAGATTACCTCTATGCTTTGTCATAAACATAAACATCAATGTTAAAAGATTTTTTTTTTCGTACCTATGCAAAGGATATCGTAGTTATTATGCACGAGAGAAGCAAATGACGTCACAAGCGAAGAATATATAGAAAAATATTCAAAATTATTGACTGCACAAAATTTTAATTGGTTTAAATTAAGATCACATAAGACCAGATCGTTTATATTTTACGAACAGAAAATTTAATCAAGTTTAATGTTCCTGGTGAACATGTTGGTGTTCCTCGACACAATTCGTGCTTCGTTAGCAAGTGGTACAGTAGTGCTAGAAAAACAGTCCTACGGATTAAGGTAATTTGGGTCAAATTTCAACACAAAAGAAAGACCACGTCGCGGGATTTCTTTGGCTGCGCGAGACCAGCCTATACTCGAACACATTCTAAAAGCTTTAAAAAGAATTACCCTAGAGATACGGCATATAAAAAAAAAACAGCATTCGTTAAATTTTTACATCCTATCATGACAAATGTTTTCTTTCACCATTTACAAGTGACAAGACAAAGACAAGACAAATACTCTTTATTGTGCACCATATAAAAGAAAACTAAAGGGAGAAAAACAAGATACAGATAGATTACATTTGGCGGTCTTATCGTTTAAAGCGATTTCTTCCAGAAAACCTTTTGGTGGAAATGAAGCCAAGGAGATAACTTGTAATTGTAAAGGCGGTGTACATTAAAATAAATAATAGACAATTTGATAAGTGTTTACTTGCTTGTCCTAATACTTAAATATGATGAAACATAAAATAAACTAATATATATCCATAAATATATTATAGTACAAAAAATATTTATATAAGTGGTAAGTAAGTGTATAAAAGCTATATATGCATAAGTGGCAAGATTCGACTCTGGGTCTCAAGATTATTACTGACATACTGGTACTGACCAACGCTTTATAAAACATATAATAATAGCTAAGTTTCAAGATTAGAATACTAACCAATAATGATAAGTTGGGTTCCTAAATAGGCCAGAGCATGACCGTGTCGTGGTATCGACAACTCGGTCGTCTGCTTCCAACCTCTATCCTTCCAGTCCCAAACATCGATGGCTCCGACACTGCTCGCTGACTTATCCTGTAAGGCACATTCCTTTTTGTATACCAACGTTGCACACTTAGCCAATATCAGCGTGGGTTCGAATACATTGTTTAATTATTGTCTTAAGACTGTACCTGAGCCTAGAGCATGACCAACTCCAGGCTGTCTAGGATTCGTTTGAATAAATTCGGACTCTCCTTGTATTGAAAAAAATATATTTGGTTTATGAATCTTTTCTCTAGGGATCTTACGTATAAACAATGTACATACAAAGATTTATACTTCTGTCAAAAAAAAAATGTTTTGCACCCTCTTTTTTTTTGGTTTTCAAACGTTCGCTTCAAGAACGCGGTTAAGAGGTCAACTTGTTTTTTTTTTTATAAAATAGTTAATCGAAATATGAAGGTATATCACCTAAATTCAATATTTTTTTCCCTACAAAATATTTCAATATTAGCTTAAAACACACCAATTTGTTGTTTCGCTGCGTGATCACTAGTATTACGCGTCCAAGAACAAGAGGCCAAAGAGCCAACATATAATCGCCTCTATATCTTTATCTTTATCGCAAATAAAGTCTTTGCCTTTAGACTTATTGTGCTGGACGGGTAATAAAAAAAGTTGCTAGGGTATGCCATCCTCTTAAATACAGGAAGTCTAAAGCGATATAAGTCAACGGACATAGCAAAATCGTTACTGCAAAATTGAGATTACCATGTGATGTGATGCGACTGATTTTTAGAGACATTATATCCAGTAGTGGACTGTTATTAGGTAGATGACGGTGAAAAATATCTGGTAAAGTTTTTGCGTCCCTGTTACTCCATATGCGAAAAAACCCTCAGTGCGAGAGGGATGGATTCGTGGAAAAGTAGCAAAAAGTCGGTTTTTTATTAATATAAAATGTACTAAAGTTGATATCAAAATTTCGTTTAACCAGGGGCTCTACCGCGTAATTCTCATTTGTATCAACTTCAAGCAAATGCATGCGAAATTCAACGCGTGCAAAAGAGATGGCATGTTAGGCGGGCGTCGTCGCACGCACGTCAAATTTCAATCTCAAGTTGATGGTGATGAAAATGAGAATTACGCGGTAGACCCGCTGGTCCTAGATACTGTTAAAACCCATCTAATAAAATATAATCGCTATCCATATGTCATTCCAAATTGTTAAATCAGGAGATATGGTGTGGAAAAAGAGCACATTTCAATAAATATTTTTATCGAGTCGAATTTCTCCAATCACGTTTTTGCTTAACAGATCCCTAGCAAAAGAATCCAAAAATAATAAACTATTTTATCAAAATAATACCTTCTTTATTGAAGTACATATCGACGGTTAAGTATCTACTATATATATACTGCTATCTTCCATTTTATCGATTTTGATGTTTTAGTGGGAACCGATTTAGCAGGAATCGTTTCATAAGTTGACATCTAAAATGCTTTTTACCATTAAAATTGTTATATATTTTTGAATAATATTACTAATATAGCTCATTTGATTTCTCATGTAAAATTTACTTTCCAATGCATGTGCTCGTAAAGGCCCACTTTTTATGCATCAAAACCGAACAAAAAGTCGATTATTTTGTCCTAGGGCTTTATTATTATTATTTTTTTAAATTTATTTACAATGGTTGGCTAACCTGCAGCCTTTCTTGTGTACCATAGATGTTATACTTTTTTTCCACTGTTTAACGGCTCTGGATACAGTCCTTTTGAGCTAATTATAATTTAAAGTTCACAAGATTATATTTATTTTCATTTCCTAACACTATGCATTGAAAAACGTAGTATGATACACGGGCGTAAAAGCAATAAATTACTCGGTTACGTTTAAAACACTCGCTACGCTCGTGTTTTAAATCGTCCTCGTAATTTATTCCTTTTCGCCCTTGTAGCATAAACTACTATTTTGTAGATAGCAGATGTTGTTTTTAACACTCGATATGCAAGTTCTAAGAGTGTCGTTTTTTTTCAGTAGCGCCTTAACACTTAACAATGGACTATGTGATCTTAGCCTCAGCAACGTACCTTGTCAGACAATCTTCCGGCCCCACCAACCAGGTAGAGTTTATCGTTCATTGAGAACAGTGTAGCGAAGCATCGTGGAAACCGCAAGTTGTGGATTTCCGTCCACCTGCAAATACCATAAAACTCTTTAGGAACAAATTGAATTGCTTTTAAATTGATGGTTATGCCACGAACGTAACCAGACACCGTGGCTTCGCTAGGGGTTTTAGTTTTTGGCCGAATCCAAAAAGATCTATTGGTGTATACTTTATAACAAAACATGTCGCCATGACACATATCCCTGAGGAACACAAAATGTGAATGAATGAATGAATTGACACTTTATTGTACACAAAATACATATACAAGAAAACAGAGTATTGAAAACATAATTTTGCACAAAGGCGGACTTATCACTTAAAGCGATTTATTCCAGCCAACCTTTGGGTGGTGAAGAAATTGTCACTAGAAAAGTAAAAAAGGGGGATAAACGTAATAGATAGAGTTAATTAAATGAAAATCAATAAAGTGTAAATACAAATAACCTACCAAATTAAACTTAATTTTAATAGATACCATAAACTTACATAAACAAATATACAGAATATATTAATCATCTATAATATTTATATATATCTAAAGGTGTTCAACTTGAACAGTTCAAGTTTACATATAAGTGTTTTCCTTTGCTGTCAGCAAGTGGTAAGTATGCAAATAATATGCACATACATTCCAAAAATACTCGTCGGTCCTTGCTTAACAGGCAGCATTCGAACTCGGGTCTCACGTTTGAGAGTCTGGCATCCTACCGACCCAGCCACCGCCGTTTTCAAAAACCAATGGTTATTTTAACCGGATTCCTAATCAAATTCAACACCTTTTTAGTTTACAGACAAACAGAAAGTTGTTATACAAAATATAAAATTTTAAATTATACCATAAATGTTTTTTTTACAAACAAAATAACGCAAATTTAAAAGTATCTAAGTATTTATCTATTTAAGAGTCTGACATAAAATGTAAAGCCACGTAATCCCACTATCCCACTAATATTATAAATGCGAAAGTTTGGATGTATGTTTGTTACTCCTTCACGCCGAAACTACTGAAACGATTAGGCTGAAACTTTGCACAAATGTAGTTCTAGATCTGGAATAGGACATAGGCTACTTTTTATCCCATAAATCAGTTCCCATTGGAAGACAATGGAGTGCCAAGTCCCTATAGAAAATTGATCTACTGTTACTCCTTCACGCCATTGAATATTAGTGGGATGAGACAGTGAGGATGGGATGGGATGGGATTCGATATGACTATACAAAAACTTAATCAACGCGGGCGAAGCCGCGGGCAAAAGCTAGTACCATTATATCAAAAGACATACTCATCGGTCTTCGAGTTGTAGCACTCTACGATCTTGCAGAGCGGCCTCTTCTTCTCCCCTGTCATGCCGCCAGCCACCCAGATATACTCGCGGTACTTGGTTGCCGCCACGGCCATCCTCGCCACACTCATTGAGCGGACCTCCGTCCACGCACCGGTCTTCGGGTCAAACTTCTCCACCGAACGGAGTACCCTGGAGATCGAACTCTCTAACTTTGAAAATGTCTGTAATTACGACGTACGGATTCGTCAATTAAATACTAAACTTTTTAACCCTTAAATGCATATTGGGTCGAAAACGGCACAAAGGAATTTTTATTTATTATTTACATAATTTTATGTTAAAAATTATAATTATATGATTGTATGAGCTAAAAATATGTTTGGCAACAACTATAAAAATTTGTTTAAATTTAAAATTCATTCATTTATTTTTTTGTATTTTCTCGCATTTCAGCGGGAAAATCGTCAAAGTGAGCTTTTAGAAAAAAACAATCTAATAAATGTTCTGCTTGCATATATTTTTATAATTTTTTGATATTAAAGTCACAAAGAGTTCAGCTTTACCCAATAAAAAAAAGTAAAACAAAAAAATTAAATTTTTATAGCAAATTAAACTTGTTTTTTTTTTGGTTTTACTTGAAAAAACCCCCTTTCAATCAAGAATTTCTTTTTTATTATTTTTTTCATATTATTTTAGTATTTTTCTATCACTGTTTTCAATTTCATACAAAAATAAAATCTCATGCATTTAAGGGTTAATTATGTTCTGTGATTTGGTCACATTAGTTTCAAATAATACAGGAGGCTTTAATGACTCCCGTTCGTAAAAAAAATTATCGATTTGATCCTTGATCATCAATAAGTGACCGTGAGAGACGGTTGACAAAGGCATTACCTTCCCTTCTTATCCTGTCCCCCAATAGCGTAGAGGCAACTCCTGTGCACGACCAGGCCGAAGTTCTTCCTGGGTACGGACAGTCCGTTCTCGCTCCACCAGGACCTGGTAACCGGCTCATAGCTCCACACCGTGGAGACGACCACGGACTTGCCACGAATATCGTCATCACGGGGATCTGCTCCACCTAGAACGATTTAAAAATTATCTTTCTTATTTTCGTAATTAATGGCCAGATTTGGTTCTATCGCGTTTCAGTCTGATTCTGTACTAAATCAAAGACCTAATCTACCTTTATAAAACAGAATCTAAGAATGTCCTAAAGATATTAAGAAGACCTCAAGTATGCTTACCAACAAGGAATACCCTTCCTCTCAGAAATGCGACGGAATGATGATGTCTTGGTTCCGGAAGTTCTCCGACATAGTCCCAAATATTCATCACGGGGTCAAACCTGAGCAATCAATAGTTTTCTGAATTGTATGATTCCGTAATCATCAATATATCTGATACCGTATGCGTAATATCAATAATATGGTTAGAGAGCAAAGGAGCAAAGACGAGACTAACCTAAAAATATCTTTCCCCGTGTTTCTGCCCACTCCATAGGTGGTATGGGGATCAATACCACCGAACACCAAAACTGTCTCCCGGTCCCAGTTGAAGAGGGATCCCTCTGCGATATAGTTCCTGTTCGATGGGCCCAAGATGGATGTTGATAGTTTATTCCTGGTATGAACAACAAAATAAGTCTGGTATATATAAAAAAAGATTTGAATCAACGAGTTTATCCTAATATCATAAAGTCTGCTTTCCCATCCAATAAGTATAAGCGGTTTGTCCACACGTTATGAAAATACGGATATTGATGAATACAGAGAAATGTAGGCTTGCACTTGCCCACCTTCGCGGTAGCACCAACGGCATTCTGAAGGTATTTTCAGATCGGTGGGACTCTCCTCTCTTACGGAGATGGATGCAGCTCCACACTATACTATAATTAATTAAGAATGTTGTACCTACTAACATACCAATTCGCATAGATTAAAATATGTTAAGGTGTATTAATTCGAAAACCATTTCGAGATTTAGGTTTAATAAGTCGTATTTTAGAACTTTTGTTCTGAAAAACCTCATGATGATGAATATTTTTACGAAAAAGCTTGCAACTTTCATTTGACCTTCGTGTGACGTCACTTGACTGAAGGCTGTATAGAAATGTGTCGCTTGCCATCAAGTTAAAAAATATTACTGTCAGAGTCACAGAACAGAACATGAAGTCCATGTCTGGGTCACAGTATAAACATAACTGAACGCAGTAAGTGTTGCTGTCTTGTTACGAAATCCCAGATTGATCGGTTAATTTTATTTGTTATGAAGTAATGCATTATTAAAATAAATATAATTTTTGATGACAACAATTTCTGTGATGGATTAATATTGACAATCATACATGAGAGATACCAAATATAATTATGTATGTATGTATGTATGTATGTATGTATGTATGTATGTATGAATTGTTGTGTGTTTGTCCGACCATAACTCGAGTATCGTTGATCGGAACGTCATGAAATTTGAATTTTTAAGTTCGAGCCAAATCGGTCAAGATCGAATCGCGAGTTCATAGTTCGGGGCGAACTACTAGTTTATTTGCCTTTTAAAATTTAATAACCGAGATGGTAGGGCGTTAAATTTCAGCCAAATATACGTCACGTGATTAATAGGCACCTCTTGTGACTGACAAAGTACAGTTTAGGGTTTTTTTTGCATATGTTGGTAACACTCAACATAGTTTCGTTGTTGTTGTTGTTTGATTTTGTATTGCCAGATGTAGCAATATAGTACTCTGTGGATGACAGATTTTTTTTTTACAAGCAAGGCAAAAGTCCGCATTCAGTATCAGGCCTAAAAGGAGTCATGTGACGTAACATCCGGAAATTCTTTAAAAAATCATAAATAAATAATGACTAATTTAAATACCATAATATTGAAAACTATGATCTAAAAGCGCGTAAATTCTCTAAAAATAAATAAAAAATAAAAACTTTTTTTAATTAAGCTACGCGAATTAAGGCGCTACGGAAAAAAAATCGACACTTTAAGGACTTGTATATCTACTTCAGTAAATAATGTATTATTTTAATAAAATAGTATATTATTTTTGGATTCTTTTTCTAGGGATCTGTTAAAACAGAAACGCGATTGGAGAAATTCTGCTCGATAGAAATATTTATTGAAATGAGGTCCTTTTCGACACCAATTCTCCTAGTTTGACAATTTAGAATGACATATAGACTGCAACTATATTTTATTAGGTGGGTTTTAACAGTATCTAGGACGTTAAACGAAATTTTGATAGCAACTCAAGTAAATTTTATATTAATAAAAAACCGACTTTTTGCTACTTTCCCACGAATCCGTCCCTCTCGCACTGAGTATTTTTTCGCCTATGGAGTAACAGGGACGCTAAAACTTTTACATATCGCCTTAAGTTACTGTTACTAATACTCTATGGACATTTGTCTGAAATAAAAATGTTGAACTGAATTGAATTGCTATAGTAAAATGACGAGCTACATGGGGCGTACTTGGAAATTAAACTGTTTTTGGAAGGTTTATTTATAGGCTGGATAAAAGAGCAACTGGTGATAGTACTGATCTATATGAAAAGTTTTTGGTACATCATACTGACATCACAAAAACATGTTATTAGATTATAAAAAAGAAGGAACGTACTTTCTGTATGGAACAGCATTTTTTTCACCATTTTGGGGTTGTATAGATGAGAATAGCTCGGGCGGTGGATTGGATTTCACCTTGTATAATAATATTTTACCTATAATTTTAATCGTATATATATTGCTACATAAATTAAATAAACATTTAATCTAAGTAGTTCATGTACATTTATTATTTTATTACATATATTTTTATAAGATTAAAATTTGACGTGTGAAACGTGTATTATATATACCTACTTTGCAAAATAAACTTTTTGAATTTTGAATTTTGAACTATCACCACTAGTTTTCAGCTTTTCAGTGATTGAAAATCCAGCGTGTGCATTGGACGATTGGCAACGGTTGTTTATTAGGCCTCATTGTGAACATGGCAGCAGTAGAAAAAATATTGTGGGCTGAAATGGAACTTACATATTAATCCTTGCCAATGATTCTTTGCTCTGTCGGAACATTGACAATCGGGGGCTTTCGTTGTTCGACACGTTGGGGTTCGAAATGTTATGTTTGGGTGGTGACGGAACCATCTCTGTTCTCATTGGAGGTTGACCCGAAGGTGGCGGCTTCATAGCCTGTTGGTTGTTGGGCGAATCCCTTCTTTGGACAAAACATAAGAATTAATTATTGCAGCAACTAAAATATATATTTTAAGGCCTATGGAATTTTAAATATAGACTTGACTTCGTTTTCTAATTAAATTACTAATTTTTTTAATCAAGACGATGTGTCATATGAAATATATATATATATATTTTTTTTTTATATATCTTTATTAATCCCGATTACAATGAATCTTAACCTAAACTATATAGCCACTAGCGAAAGCCAATTGGCTTGTCTGTAGTGGCGAGTACATACGTTATAAAAAGTAATAAATAAACAATCAAAAAACCGCACGAAACGAAACAGAATATATCGTGCGGTTTTAATTTATAATAAATTTTTACCTGAATTTTCAATTAGGAAATCTTTTATCTTATATTTATTCTTATCACTACTAATATATAATTTTTGAAGATCTCTTGGAAGTTTATTAACAATGTCTGGCAAGAAGTACATCCATGTTCGAATTCCATAAGTATTATTATATCTAGGTAATACATATAAGGGCATATAACTAAGGTTACGTAAACTCGCGGGACGTTGTTTTGCTTTCAAGAACGTCTTGTTACAATCTTCATCGACAAGTGTAAATAATTTTATTTTGTTATAAACATCTAATACGTTGCAATAGTGAAATAGATTAATTTTGTTTTTCTTGTATTCTGACATTATTTTAGTAGGGACAATTATTTTTAAAATACTTTTTTGTAGTTTGTATATATTTTCTAGATAGGTTTTATATGTTTTTCCGTAGCTGCTTAAACCATATCCTATTATTGAATCGGCCATGGCAATATAAAGTAGTCTAAGTATTCTGAACGGTACTTTATATTTAAGTACAGCAAATTTACTTTGTAACGCCCTTAATTTATTACACACATGTTGTATGTGCGGTCCCCAGTTGAAACGCTCATCAATAAATTAATTAGTATTTAGAATATTTAGAAGTAACTACATCAAGTCTAATATGTTCATGGGATGTTACACAAACCTGGTGCTCGATAAAGCAGCAGTGGCAGCAGCTAAGTAGCAAGCGGCTACACTGTGCCTCTTCTCACCATGATGAGTTATATAGTCCTGTGATTAAAGACGTTATCGCTTATTCCGTGGGGGGTATTAATTATTTTAAGCTTTAATTATTTTATCGGGTTTGAAATGTTAACTTTACTTTTTTGATGATATTGACCTTGCCAGCGAGACTAGTATCTGTAGTGCTGGTTTCACTGTTGGCTGTCACAGAATCTTCAGCTGAATCTCTGACTGGGGGCTCATAGATCTGAGTGGCTTGGTAAAATGGTTCGTTACTCGCTTGGGATGGACCATCCTGAAATTAAAATATAAACAGATAAATATTATTTTGTATGAGAATTGATTGTTTTATTAACGTGTTTTAAGGGTTCGTTTCGCCAAATATGTTCTCGCGTTTGGACAATTTAGCATGTTAAAACAAAATATTTTGAACAAATACAATTTATGTAGGTAGTTAAGGGGTTGAACTACATTATAATTTTTCAGATTTGACACAAGCATCACAATCGTTGAGAAAAAAAATCGGAAAGATCAGTAAAATCACGGAAAACGTAATTTGGCTTTGGAACTAGTATGATCAGTTTACTGATCTAACTACAAACTAAAATATTTTTTATAGAGCAAAGAAATGAAAGTAGCCTTTACACATTTTTGTTATTTTTTATTTCCTTTCGTTATTTTAAAAGAAATACTCAAACATTCTACATTTTTCCTGTACAGAAAAATTACGCAAAAAGAATTTGGAAGTTTGTGTATTTCTTGTTAAATAACGAAAGGAAAAAAATATTAATATTTTATATGAATAAGGTGCTTTAAACTCTTTACGCAAAAAAAATATATTTCAATTTGGAACAAAAAAAAGTTTTTTTTTTCTGTTTGCAACGCCAAATTACATTTTTCGTGATTTTAGTGATCTTTCCGATTTTTTTTCCCGATGCTTGTGATACTTGTGTGAAATCTGAAAAAAATTATAATGTAGTTCAACTCGTTAACTACATACACAAATTTTATTTGTTAAAAATATTTTGTTTTAATATGCTAAATTGTCTAAACGCGAGAGCATGTTTAGCGAAACGGACCCTTAAGAAGACGTGATTCTTTACAGCGCGCGATTGTCTCTCTAGAGTCCCATGAAACATTAGGCTTTAGGGGCTAGTTTAAATCATCGGTTTAATTCGTTATTCGAGTCTGATCAAGTCACGTTGGGATCGGTGAATTTAATTAATTTGTTCATTTGAATTTATTCTTCATTTTTTCAACTTTTATTTTTAAATATTGTAATTACGGATAAAACTCACTTTTTTAATTTTGCAAGGAGGCACAGGTCGAGCTTTCGATGAGATTATGATACGACTGATCGGCGCACGCGCCTGTACTCCCGAAGAGTGCTGATGATGATGGATGAGTCACAATCTCAAAGCACAAACTGATGATGATGGATGAGTCACAATCTCAAAGCACAAACTATGCCTCCTTGGACAGTAAAAAAGTGTGTTATGTCAGCAATTACAATATTTATGATTATTATTAGAGTGCATTACAAACTAGAAATCAATCAGAAACAAATTTAAAAGCTGAAATATTTTGAAAATCCTCCTCGGGCCAGGATTTGAACCTGCGGCCTCCTGCTTACACGACAGTCGCGCTACCGACTGCACTACCGAGGTTCGTATCTGGAACGACGAATTTTTCCACCATACCTGTAAACTGAATTTTTGTAACTACTTGATATATCAGGTTGTAATGCACACACTGAACGCTCACGAGGGCGTTATGTGATTTCACGGATTGCTCACTCTGAACAGAATTTGTGCTTTTAAATTTATTTCTGATGGACTATTTTCGTAGAATTTGTGTTGTTTGCTGTCTATATAAAGTGAAAACAACATTAACTTAAATAACAATCAAACACTTAAAAATCTACCTACAAAATAAAACTTACCTAAAACAAAACACCAACCTAAAATTTCTAGTTTGTAATGCACTCTAATAATAACGAGAGTATTCAAAGCGATGGATTGATATAATATTTATGATGCCAAAACTATTATTTCAATAAAGTATTGTATTTTAAAATGAAAAAGGTAAATGAATAGGATGAATCGTAAACTTACTTCTCCATTGTTTACGGGAGCACTTTGTTTACGTTGTTTCTGAATTTCTGCTGTATCTCTTCGCTGCTGCATTTGCTGCTCCTAGACACCAAATTAATTATTCATGTTGTATTTTTTCTATTGGATTTCAGTCGCTGAAACGCCAACAAACTAGAGACGATACTTGTCTATAGGAACAACTTTTACTATGAAGCCAACGCTGAAATCAAGAAAAAAGAAAACAGCCAACAGCGATTTTAAGGTAGACTCCATTGTTAGTTGTTCGTATAGACGAGTACTATCTCTAAAGTACATTTTTTTTGCAAGAAAGAGGGAAACTGACAGTTTGTTATAGCGGGAAATGCGCTTTTAAATCCTTTGGTGCATGAGCCATTTCAAATTGTCGCGAACAATTCCCGCTGTCACGAACTGTCTATTTCCTCCTTCGTGCAAAAAAAGCGACTCAACTAAAGCGACTAAACCTAGTATTCTGTAATAAAGTTCCTTACACATACTTGTTGGATCCTCTGTTGAATGAGATTCAAGGTCTCAGAATCCGTCGGCGAAGTTTTGGCTGGAGGTGGGGACGGCCTCTAAAAAATATATAAACTTTTTTTTTCTGTTGATTCCGAAACCTTTTGATAAAATACGTTACCCTTTTTGACACGGATTGGTAACTTTATAAATAAATACCTGCTGTATTCTTTGCTGATTGTTTTGTCGGTCGGCAAAGAATTGTTGCATAGTATGCAGGGTATCTACTTCTATCAGCGGAGGGGATCTAACTGGTGACGGGGACTGGCTTGCTTCTCGGGCCTGGAATATTAATGTAATCATAACAATAGCTAAATGATCATAATATATTTTCTAATTTTTTACGAAAAGAAGCCTTCAAGAAAGTAACTTCCTATTTTAACAATCAATACACGGTATACACGGTGTTTCCTTTACAGAAGCTAGGGCTACAAAAGTTAAGATAAGATGATTGTAACAATAAACATATATTTTTTTTTTTTTTTTAATAGTATTTTTCCGTATACCTTTCTTCTACTTTCGAAGAATTCGCTCATAGTCGGCAATCCTTTTTCTTTATCACCACTGGTAAAGGCTTTCAGAGTCGACGGTAAAGGGAAGTCCAATTTAGGTCTTCTGATTTCCATTTTCTCATCACCTCTTAGACAACCTGGAAATTTATTAACCAAATGTTTTCCTTATCAGGTATTGCATGAATTATTTTAAAAGGCGTTATTGTGTTTTTTTTTGTCTTACCCGGCACATTATCATCATTTCTTCTTGTTGTCTGCAACATTGCCATCTGTTGGTACATTTGATCCTTTGGGACCATGAACTGCTCAAGATATTTCAGGAAATCTTTATAAGTGACATGGTTCTGAAAAGAATCGTAAACAAATGTCACAGACTCTATAGTTGGTAACGTGTTGAAATATAAATGGAAGACTTTTTAAACCACACAAAAAAAAAATAACGACACTGCATAAAATATTTTCACCGAGCCATGTTTGATTCCTTTACGTTAATAGCGGCTTAGCTAGCGGATTGTAAAAAACCCGCCTTTTTCTAATAAATCGAAACAGAACAATTATATTCAAAAATTACTCAATAGTTCTTCAACAAAACCTTATTACTTATGTTTTGTGTAAATTGTCATCGCAAAGTTTCCATTGGTTTCTGTAAATTAGAATTGTAAAGCTAAAAATTTTAGCTAAAATGTTTCTGTAAATTAGAATTTTAGAGCTAAAAATTTTGAAATTCTAATTTACAGACCAATGGAAACTTTGCTATGGCAGCATAAACAATACATAGGCATTCATAGATTTTGTTGAGGAACTATTGCGTAAATAAACTTGAATATAAGTGTTGAATAAAAGCGGGTTTTTAATAAGATGTACCCTTTCCTTGAACTGTCATAATTCCAAAAATTTAATTAAAAGAATTAAAACTTAGACAATAATGGATATCCGGTTATGATCTACAATAATAATAACCTTCTCTTCACCGATCCAGTTCCTCTCGGCTGGCTCGGTCAGACCCAGGACGTCAATCCAGTGGTAGTAGTTCTTCGAGTTGTTACCGTACCAGTACTTAATTATGACATAGCTGAAAAGAGGGAGGTTAAGGGTGTAGGAAGATAAAGCCTTTTCAAATAATTGAAAAAGGGTAGCAAAACTCTTCGTTTCACTTGTGCATTCAAAAGGAATGAAGGAAGTTTTGTTACTAATAAAAACGAAAATGCTTCTGGAGATGTAAAAATACAGAATAAAGTAACTCACGCCAAGCCATCATCAACCATCTGCTGTACCGCTGGATCGTTGACAATCTCTAGTATCTCAGCGTTATCCGGGTTCCTCTTGATGTCCACTAGTTGCCAGGGTGATATCAGACCGAAGCGAACACACTTCATCACTTCGACGGTATACCGCCGACGATTGGGCCAGTCCCCATAGAGCCACCGAACGCCAGCCATCAAGACTTCGATTTCGCTAGAATTTAAGCAAATACAAGAAAAAAATTAACACAGATATACCAGTAGAATAAAAAATTTATGATAGGGAGAGGAAAATATTTAATGACGCAAATATATCGGAACAAACCTGGTGACACAAATGTAATTAGATTTCAGAAAAGTCATAACTTCTTCTGAATCTAGCTCGAGAAAGTTCTTGGAGGCCACAAGAGGCAAGAAGAACCGCATGACTCGAGGTACCTGAAACACATTTAAATGTATGCAGATTTAGGTAAGTAAATGTGGTTCCAAAAATACATATTGGACTGAAAATAAAATCGTACAGATGATGTGGTATGACACCTAAATATGGCTCGTTGACTTATTAAAAATTGCAAAAATTTACAGTAACTAAAAGTTGTTTTTCTTTCAGAATAATAATGGACGCGTTTCCTGTAGTGAAATATCAGTATATTTTTTATAGTAACTGCTTAATTAGTTATAGCAAAGCTCAAAACTTTTTGAATTTTTGATACAGTTCTATTATTACCGAAGTTAGCGATAACGATATTTATATATGAAATCGTGTCAGATGACGTCACGATACATGCCGTTAAGCTCACTTTGATTGCCAATAACTTCATCAGTTTTTGAGATATCGAAAAAATAATTTTAATACTAATTTTAGCTTTTTAAACGCAATTGATTTTCATAAAAATCTTCATGTAGGAGACAGGCTCATTATCAAATCGAATTTAAATTGTCAATTTTTGTTTATCAAAGATTTTGGGGATAAATCTGTGGAGTTGTGACACTTACCATTAATTCAACAACAGGCGTCAACCCTTTCGCCCTAGCTTCTCTATAGAGTACAAATGCTGTATCCTCAGTAAACAAGTTATCATTCACAATGAACGACCAGCACTGATCTTCCAAGTCCTTGATCGAAAGGAACTGGGCAGCACAGAACAAGTCCAATATATTTTCCCTCTTTAGAGCTTTGTTGCTTTCAGGACCAGTGAAGATCATCCATTCGTAAATCATTTGGAAGGCTTCTGGTGATACGCTATCCTGAAAAATTTTAATGACGACATAATTTAAAAACAGGCCAATAAGTTGCAGTTAAGATAAGAAAAAAATGATTTTTAGGCCATGTCATCGGCCTGTGTCCTGATTTGCAAATGGAATGGAATGATATTGTAGAAACTTCCGTTTCCAAAATGTTCAAACCAAAAGCGTTAGCTAAAGAAAGGGACATTTGAAGAAAATTGTGTCGTTAGAGTCGTAATATAAGTAAAGGGGTCGAAATGTATCACTTGATAATGTACATTTGTCTTTATTATCTATAAAAAAATAATCGTCAGGACATGAATACTCGCGAGGGTGTTAGAAGTGTTTCTTATGAAATGCAAGTCAGAGTTAAAACTCGTAACACCCATGTTTCACCAATGATTATTACGTCCCAACTCCCAGCTTGATTGGTGGTGAGCCTTTTCAGCGTATTTCGGGCATAAAATGGGCCCACAGCTTAATGTTCCTTCCGACGCACCCAGACCAAACACGAACGTGCCTTTACGGGATTTGAACCCGCGACCTCTAGTGGTCGAGGCGTTTAAACCACTGGACCACAGAGGCACATTGTGGTAATTAATAGCAGACGCCCTGTGGCGTTGCTGCGTTTCTCCCAACCCCGTCTGAATTTTGCAAAATCGTTTATTAATGATAAATCAATTTAATTTTGTCTGTGACATAGATATTTGTTATTTAGATATTTCTTTGGTAGACTATTGAGTCTGAAACTGGGACCTGAGCAATTTGCATGCTAAATTCTGTAAATACAATTTCCTTTTCTTTAAATGTCTAATAGATTAATATATATATATATACAAGATGACTTTTTGATCATCGTCCAAATTCATACTGGAGGCTTGATAAGTGATCAGTATCTTGAATCAGTAACAATTTTTGTGAAATTCGTAAAATGAAATTTTGGCTTCCCATATAAATTCAGTTCCAGTCCCGAGTGAATCACTATGGGGAGTCGAAATTTCATTTTACGAATTTCACCAAAATTTTTATTGATCCATGATACTGATCACTTACCAAGCCACCACTATGAATTTGGACGATGATCAATAAATATAATAGGTATATGTGTGAATGCATGATGTTCTTATTTTGTGTATACTTTTTATACTCATACGCCTTTCAGCAGAGTGTAGAGCACATCAATTTATCATAAGATCAAATGTAATACTACCAACATTCATGAATAAACGCATCTTATCTTACTCCTTGGCAACATTGTAAAGGGAAATTTCAGCTTTCTAGATCCAAGGGCTGTGCGTTGATGATTCAGTGGGTGAGTCGGGACTTCTATAAATATATATGATGATTACAAATATACGCACAAAAAAAAAACTTACAGCAGGAAGTTCCACTTCTCGCTGTTTATTCATCTCGAAGTAGGCGGAGTAGATCTCCAGGATGATGTGGTGGCAGTGAAACTCCACCTCGCTGATGTGGACCACTGTGTCGGTGTTCCTGTAATGTTGCGCAGCACATGTTGCACACGTACTCACTATGTTTGTTGGGTTCCGTTTTAAAACGGATACCTTTAGCGATGTTTATCCGTATGTCCAAGAGATAACTCGAAAATCGCTAAAAAGTTGTGGCCTTGAAGTTGTGCACGCCATTTCCCCATTTTTTGTTCAAGTTATTTAGTTCACCGTTAGTTTGAAAAATAGTTTATTTATTACTAAAGGTAAATGGACAATCTCATACAAAAGGAAAGCATTTGAAAATCCCAATAACTGCATCTACATTGTGAACAACGATGTTTTATATTGGATGCTACAGCAACGTGAGTTTTTTGTGCTACCAAGTGAATAGTGTCATATTACAGGTTGTTTATTTGATAAGCTACTTCATTCAAACAGGGTGCCAACAAATATATCGCAAAAAATAAAGTTAGCTGCTCCATATAAAAGTTAAATACCTACTCTAGCAAAATGTATGAAACAGCTGACATGTTTTTTATAGTTTCAGGGTTGGCCCGTAGTAAAAGCAGCGGGTCTACCGCGTAATTCTGATTTGTATCAACTTCAAGCAAATGCATGGGAAATTCAACGCGTGCAAAAGAGATAGCATGTAAGGAGGCCGTCGTCGCCATTTCAATATCAAGTTGATGTTGATGAAAATCAGAATTACGCGGTAGACCCGCTGCTTTTACAACGGGCCAACCCTGAAACTATAAAAAACATGCCAGCTGTCCTATTAATGGGTAGAATATCCTGTTTTAAGGAAAACGTTTATCATCTTAACATCCTGTATACGTTCGCACGAATGCATAATGCCACGTGAAGTCTGATCCATGAACTGACTGAGGCAATAGTAATAAATTACTGTTGATTTATATGTCTCATATGCCATAGATCAGAATAGTTAAAGAACTAATGGGAAAACTTATATTTTATCCTTCTAATTTTCCGGTTGGGAAACAAACAACACATTCTCTTGATGAACATCTACTTGTTCTTTTCGCAATAATGATTCTCATTTTCCAGCTCCTTACGCACTAAAGCATTTTCATGAGATAAAATTTACTATCGAAACGCAATAGATAAACATCATATTTAAGGGGCTCTACAATGCTAACATTAGTTTTGCATTGGATTCAGTTCCGTCAAAGTAGACGGTAAAAATTTAAAAAAAATATGATGTGTTTTTTGACTCAAGACAATTATTAATGGCACTTTATAAATAAACATACTTTCAATCTCCTTTTAATTATATAACTTTAAAAAAAATATGCATTTCACAAAAAAAGCGATTAAGTTTCCATATTTTAAAACCGATTGAAACAAAACCAAACACACACAGATACTAACTAGAAAAAAACATCTTTATTACATAAAGAAATTATAATTAACGACCGAATGTAGCTGAGATTTCAAAATAACCGAAGTTTTGTGTGCCCGGCATCTGATTAGAGCAGGATAGACAGTTAAAAAAAAAAGCGTTAGAGCTGGACTGCATTTTAGCATTGTGCAGCCCCTTAACGCTTTAGTGTGAAAAATACAAGTGAGTTTTTAATCATGTCGCTGGCTTAGTAAATTCCCCTAAGACAATAAAATTCCAATATACCTTCAATCTATGGCATAACATCAATAATAAATTCCAGGGTAAACAATCTCACATGTAGGCGTGGATCCTCCTATAGAACTCCTGTAGTAGATCCCGTTTCTTCGGCAGCTGCACCCTTAACCAGTCGACAGGGTCCTTCACAGCGTACCCAAGACTCATTAGATCTTTACCCTTGTCTTCGCGGACCCCAGCCAGCCTGGGCTTTGGGGTCCGGTCCGTTCGCTCGGTAATGACTGGTTCAGGCCGGTCGATCGAGTTCTTGATGTGAAACACTTCTTGAGTTGTCTGTCTTGCGCCGTATATAAGTTGAGATTCCATGGTACGAGCTGTCACTTGCTATAAAGATTGGGATTGTTAAAAATGGATTGACAGGATTTCAAAACGATTTTAAACTTTGTTCACAATTTATTATAGTGAAAAGATTTACTCTGAATGTTTGATGAGACGACCTGGGGCCTTGTTGTCTAAGTTTAACATCTGCCGCTATCTCTTTCAAATGTATCGTTATTGGCTAAAATGACATCATACTCACGATGCCTTTGAAAGTGATAGCGACAGATATTGAAGTTAGAACCTACCAAATTTTGTATTAATTCATCTTCAGTGCTTGTGTCTCTGCTAGCGTTGCCTTCTATCTTCACCTTAACCTTCGCTTGAGTGGGGTCAGCCAGTAACACGCCCACTGTCGAGGACTGGAACACTACCTGAAGGATAACCGTAGGATTAGCGGGCTGGTAGGATTATATCCCTAAAAGGTGTTAATTTGTAATTATAAAATTACTAAAACTCGCGTGAGCTGATATACTAAATTATTCGGCTTTAACACTCACGTGTGACTGTTTCACCGATACAATTGGCATACAGTTGAAAACGGTTGAAACGGTGTTCATATAGCCAACAACAATCCTTCGAGTGTTAAAGCCGCATGTAATAATAATTCAATTTGTAATTGTTCATATGTCCATTAATTTAGACAACTTTGCGTTTTCCCTTTTGACCTCTTTATAGGAAAACAACGAAATCTGAGGTAAAATTTGGCAAATTTAGGAAAAAATATGTAGGAAAAAAACACCTTTTTGATTATTCATACTAAAAGAAATCAGGCAACTGTTTTGTGTTTATTTTATGACTTAGGTCCGATATTTGCTACTTCTATAATGGTTTTGCTATTTCCGCCACCAGTTAAAGGAATAAAGACCTATCTCATTTATTTCGGCCACTTCCGTACAGTGGCGAAGTTCGCGTCAAACAAATCTAGGGCAATCATGTCTATCACATGATTTGTTTACACTTCTAAATATAAAAAATACCTGATTTGATTGAACCTTCAAATTGCCACTTGGAGTAGATTTGAACGGAAAAGCTGCACCTTTCTGCTGTAGCAAGCTCACTTGGTCCGCACTGCCAATGCTATAGTGAAAGTAAATAAAAGTACAGAAAATGTAAATCTAAATACAAAACTGAACAAAATAAATACAACACTTCGAAGAAACAATTAACTAAAAGAAACCTACTCGTATGAATTTAGTATATATTTCAACTCTCTAATAGCGATCCTAATAAAGCCAACAACATCATGCACTTTCCAGCTTTCCACTAATGAAATATCATTTTATTTAGAAAATAAAATTCAGCCTGCATTCTCAAAAATATTTTTTGTATAATTTTTCAAAAGGCTCAACGTTAAAGCGAGACCTCAAACAGTCAAGGCGTGAAGATGAAAGGGTACTCTTCATTTCGGCCAGCTGTATGAATTTAAAAGCCTCGGAAGGCAAGCAGAATACTAGATTTTGATTTTATTCGTCATGTACTATGGAAAGTTTATGTTTTGTATAACCAATTCGGGTAAGGGGTGATGGTATAATTTTAGAATGTTATTTTTATGTGATTAACATATGGAACCTAAAATTATAGTTACCTAGAATTCTCGGCACATGATGAGTTGGGATCATATTGAGTCCGCTGCGAGTTGTGTAGGTATTCATTCGTTTGGAATTTAGCGTTCACCGACTCGGGAGACATATCACCTTGCTTCTTCCGCGATTTTCTAAAATAGGGATGTTTTCTTGAACTCCGGTATAGTTAAAGTAAAGTCTAGCTTTACTTACTTCAATGCACTGCAACTAATGTGAATTTGGTTGATTTTGGGAAAAATTGTCTTTTGACGTATTTTGTCCTGAAAAGGCATCTAACCGATACCTTAGGGCATCCCGCCTGACAGTTGGGAGGAATCGGCTCGCCAGTGGAACGAGTGGCGCTAGGCTATCTACGAACGAGTGAAGGAGTTCGAGGAAGCCCGGCTTGAGAAGCTCGACTCTAACCAGCTGCAGCGCAAGACTCGCTCGAAGCCCACATATACTTACATGTACAACGGTCGCGGTGAACTAAACTGCGGTTGCTGTAATCGGACTTTTTTAAACCAAGCTGGGTTTCGCGAGTCATATTAGCGCTCATCACCGTTCTACAAACCAATAAGGTCGCCGTCGTTGGACTACGATGAGGAGGACACCTTCAAGTTTTTTATTTTTATAGTTTCATTTAAGTTTGTAAATGGTACCGATTCGGTAAAGCACATCTTAACTTATTTGACAGGACTAAACTTAATTTAAGCGTTCTGTCCTTGTCTTTTCGATAAAGAAAGAAAAAGACAGGACGTTTAAAATAAGGTTAGTCCTGTCAAATAAATTAAGACGTGTTATGCCGAATCGATACCAATAGGTCCTACATGTTTGAATGTTACTTACTTTCCCTTTAAATTCCAGGACATGTATTGGTGTATCGCTATATCAGAATCCGAATTATCCTTTGTGTCCCCAGATCTATCATAAAACAAGTTTTTCGTATATCTATGGGCTATCGCTTGACTGCTGTGTTTGAAATAATCGGCAGCTGGAAAATGAAATTTTTGTGACATGCCTTTTTTATGGCATTAGATTGGAAGATATTTATCATCATTTTTTTTTTTTTCAAGTGTTTAAAATTATTAACACTAAGTGCCGCCTTGATTGATTTCCTTTTTATAAGATTTGGATTAATATGTTTAATTGTACAAATGCATAAAATAAAATAAAATAAATTTATGGTCAGAAAAAGTATTTCCCATTTTGTTTCCGTATTCAGAGCAGCTGCTGCACCCATTATAGTATTTCTCATGATGTCCATCGTCGTCGCATGAGTAGCTGTCATATAAGCACAATTATCCATGCGACGACCAAATAAGACTAAACCAACGCCGTAATGTGCACAGAGCAGTCAGGTATTCCGCGAAGTGGTTGTAGTAGTTCTTTTTACTTACTCCTCCTAGGTTCAATTTCCAGCTTATTTTTCTACCTACCCAGTTTTTTTACATTTGGATTTGATTTTTTTTCATTCTTGCTGCGATAAATACCTAGTATTACCTACATAGAAGTATCGAATTTAGTATCTTTTCAATATTATATGCTTGAAATAAATATATATATGTTGCTACATAGAGCATTTTTATTTTATTTCCATTTTCTGTTTAATTAAAACAGTGTATAAAACTTATTTTCGAAATATATTTCGGCCCCCATAAATTCGACTGATGCCGGCCCCAAAGTGGGCCGAAATATATTTCGAAAATTAGTTTTATACACTGTTTTAATTAAACAAAAAATAAAAATAAAACAATATTATATGCAAAATACACGTGTTGAAACACGGGACTCTAAAAAACAGTAGGAAAATAGGTAGTTAGGTACTAACAAATAGAGGGCACTCACTCAAGTCGCTTCGCTCAGTCGTTAGGTCCGAAAACGAATTACTTCTGTAAAATTTCGGTTTTATTGTTATTTGGAAGCGCTCATGTAGCTTTTTCACCGATTTGTGTTTCCTTTTGTATACGACGGTGTGACTGAAACATTTGAAAATTTTACAAATTTGTACCATGCATTTTTATGTTTGTAAACTTTATTATACATATTTTTAGGTACTTACTCCGGAGAAATTTGTTTTGCATTTGAATCTACACCATCACCATTTATCTACAACAAATCAAGAATTTTACTATAGTTTTACTATAACTTGTAATGATGTTAAAGGTAAACGTATCATCAAATTCATCAACATGCAGCTTTGACTAACGTTTTCCAAACTGTTATGTTTTTGCATTTCAATCCCATTAAAGAAATGGAAGAGAGGTATGGAGCATATTGCACACAATACTATTTTTATAAATGTCCAGAACAACTTAAAATTATTTGCAAATTTTTATCGGCTCGCAAAATTTGTCAAGATTAAATTTGTTCCAAACAGTGACATTCAATACAAACAATCACAGGCGTCAACAACCATAATGTAGGCATAAGTCGGAGAAACGTCAAGTGCAGCATAAATCCATTGACGTATGTAGATAAAATATAATAACCTTTATACATACGAAGATATACGACCTGCATGTTGATTGATCAGACATCTTGAACAAATCAAAGAATCTTCATATTATTATCACAGTTTAAAATATGATATTTACACTGTGTTATAATAGTGCAAAACTCATAGCTGTAAAGAAAAAAGATGGTGGAGTTATACGAGTTATACTCGTACTTATTAAATTTATAACATAGTAATTAGACTTGGTATACAAATAAGTTAATAGACTCAGGTAAATAAAATGTACCAACAAAATGCCTTCTTTTACGTTCGTGACAAAATGTACGAAACAATACTTAGAGAGACAGATGAACAACAATGTGATTACATAAGGGTTCCATTTTTAGGGTTCCGTACCTGTAGTGTATGCGCTATAGCATACATACGCTGTCTCGTGTGTTCCTGTATTGGGTAGCAAAACGTCACTGTCACGAGAGCCGCGGGCGAGGGTGCACGGTGAAGCTATTACCAAATATGTGAGAATTGTCGAGCCAGTGTAGTGGTAGGGAAACGCTAGAATAAGATACCATGACCCTACAGTACCTAAAGGGCAAAACGGAGCCCCATTAATGTCACTCTGCTGTCTGTGTGTCCGTCCTTATGTCACGGATGTTTAGCTCATATAAGGAATGAGTTACAGACCGATTTTTGTTCTTATCTTCTCATGTGGGGTGTCATATACATTTAGACATTTCAATAGTAAAGAAATTTGGGGCCCGTCAAAGTTGACAGTTTTAGACCATTTTTGTTACGGGGTCTATCTCAAACTGATCTCAAAGGTAGTTAAGAATTTGGAATTTCTGTATATTATGTACCATAAACTCTATTTGAATAAAAAATACTAAAACGCCGATTTATAATTTAATTTTAGGGTTACGTCCTCGGCCAAGTGAATTTTGCAGTTTTGTTTCATACATTTTTTAGGTTTGTAGTTTTTGTTAAAGTTACAAATATTATTGTATTAAATAAATAAATATAAAAAAAAACTTATTTGTTTTTGTTTAGTTTATATACATTAAAAACACTTTAATATATTTAATTCCAGTCATATTTCGTCTTCTTGTCGGCATCAGTGGAACTTAAGAATAAAAATTATTAAAATATACTAAAACGAATGAAGAGGATGATTACCAGACAAGAGAAGAAAAGAAAATTTAAAAAATCAAATTTTAGTTGGTAGGTTTTGAAATTGAAGTTCTACTTGTTGTTTGTGTTGTGTGAGATGGGTAGATAATTACTTATCTCTGCTTGTTATTAAGTCAAGTCTATTAAGTAACTTGAATGCTACGGAACCCAGGGCGCGACCTTGACCGTTTTTTCGTTTTGAGGGAAGGAACCCTGATCATGGAATTTCAAAAAGGTTCGTGCATTCTCCTTTTGGCTGACGAAAGACCCCTATCTCTTCATGTCTCAAGCAGTGTCATATCATGTTGTTTTACGGTTCCGTACAAAAGAAACCATTATGGTGAGACTCCATTGTCTGTCTGTCCGTCCGTTTGTCACAGCATCATGAATTTTAAATTCTGAATTTTGAATTTGGCACAAAAATATGATTAATTTGCCCACATAATTTTAAGAAAAAAAAAACGAAATTGTTCCAAATATTGCCAAAACAAAAGAGGAAAAATTTTGCTATAAATACAATATACAAGGTGACTTTTTGATCATCGTCCAAATTCATACTGAAGGCTTGATAAGTGATCAGTATCTTGGATCAATAACAATTTTTGTGAAATTTGTCAAATGAAATTTCGGCTTCCCATAGAAATTCACTTCCAGTTCCGAGTGAATCACTATTGGGAGTAAAAATTTCATTTTACGAATTTCACAAAAAAAATTATTTATCCATGATACTGATCACTTACCAAGCCACCAGTATGAATTTGGACGATGATCAAAAAGTCACCTTGTATACATTACCTTGTACACCTTGTATAATTGTAGGATATCAAACAGTAGATACTATAAAGTAGATTATATAAATGTATAATTGTGTGATTTCGGAGTATGACTACTACAAAATAACACATATTTATATGTTTTAATGTCTTAAAACACCTCAAAAAAATGTATGTCCATGTCCGAAACCGGTGGACAGAAAAATGTGAAAAAATTTCCGATGATACGTTATATGAGAAAATTTCAGGAAACTAAAGTTAAATCGACAAAAAAACACAAATGAGAAATATTAGATAAAAGCCTACGAAATGTTAGTTTTGTATGGAGAATTTGAAGAAAACTCAGTTCTCCATACCAACATTTTTGCATGTTTTATAGGAATGACAAATACAAATTTTGTATATTTTTTTGTGTGTGAACGAAAAGTAATTTAATTTAATTAAGTTTCATTTGTAAAAAAATATTACGAATCTTGTCATAGCAATGGATGGTATTTAGGACGAACTGTTTTAGAAGATTTCATTTTAGTTATCAAGCTGACAAAAACAAAATTGTAATAACTTGAAATCAACTTTCAAATAAAAAACAAACAATGGAAATAACTACTGAATAAATCTGATAAATAAAATAAGAAAACTTCAGCAATTTCATCAGGAAAAATATAGCGGTTACTAAATTTGGGAAAACAAAAAAAAATTTAAATCAAAATTATCCTTATTGCTAACGGTACTACCTTTTCCATTATTTGGTAATAAAATCGTTTCTTTTTTCATTTTAATAAAAAGTTATGGGCAAGATTTTGAATACCATTTTCCTGACTTTCCTCAAAACAGACGAAACTAGGGTTCCGTATAGGGCGCGCGAGTCTGACTCGCACTTGAGTGGTTCTTTAAAATCTTTGATTTGGCTGGCTATACTCGTATATATAGGTACTGTGTGAAGTCTCCATTGAACCTTGTTACTGATCAGTGATCACTTACAAAGTCTCCAGTATGAATTTGGCTATAAATACCAACGTCACCGTCACATCGTAGAATTGGTTTGGGTATATCATGATCTGCCTGTGTAAATTATATTTCTGTTAAAACTAGGAGGGTCGCCTTGCCCTGCTCCGCTCCGATCAACATTCCAAATTTATTTACATGTAAAACCTAACACGCTTCTTCTCGCTTCGCTTTTTGTTGCGCTTATTTTTGGTGAAAGATTTTAAATGTTATAGGTACAGTCGACAAGATTCCCGCCTGTCCAGTTTCAAAACCTTGTTGCTTGCATGTGGCGATCTCAGTTAGCTCCGCCTTTTATTTTGTTAACCAATGAAAGTTTATGAGAGACACTTTTTATGGCGTTTTCGGGTCCATCAGACTTCATTAGTCACTTGTTGGTTGTTGTGTGAATGACTATTGACAGACAAAAACTGGAAAGGCGGGGCAAGCGGAAGATCCCGCAAACACTGCACGCAAGGCGCTTGAGACCTTCAAGTACTGCCAGATGGGTACTTTCTAAAGCCTACTCCTCGTTTACGGCTGGACCAAATGGCTTGAAAAAAATATATATGAAGCAATAACTCTTTAAAAATATTTGCAACAAATTTTGGTTTCGTACGATCAAAACTTCTGTATTAAAAAAAAAAACAACTGCATGATGTTTTTTTGGCTTGAATTTCCTACTCCTCCTAATCTTCTATGACGTTTGGAAATATTTACACGCCAAAAAATTAAGAATTTGTTTAACTTTAAATGCAACATATCTCAAGTAAATCCAGTAACTTTTTCTGTTAAAAATATCGAAATATGTAAGATTTCAAGGTCAAAGGCTAAGAGGTGCTCTGCGCGGGCGCAGGCATCAGTCATGCAGTGGCGTTCAGACGGGGAGGCTGTGTCACTCGTTGCCACGTACCGCACCCTGGCGTCTGATGACATGTTTGCGAAAATATTTATAAGGATTTTTATTTGTGTGCGTTCAGAGAGTACTTTCGGCAATGGACTTAGTTATTTAGAGGATAAATTGTGCTGTGAAGTTCGCGCGTGGACGCTACTCGTATAATAAACTAGAAGTTTGACGAGTTAGCAAAGAACTTTTTTTAGAAAAATTATAAATATATAATGTGATTGAGAAAAATGCCACGAAACCTAAAACAAGAAAGAAGCGGCTACAAAAGCTTTGAAAATACATGCAGTAAAGTAAGTAGGTACCTAATATAATCTACCTACACAATCATTATCCATAGTTGAGTAGATATGAATAATTACTGGTAACAATTATAGTAGCTCATGGGTAGAACGCGGCCTCTCAATTTTGAGATCCAGGTTCAAGCCCTGGTTGGGCATGCACCAAGGATTTTTTCGGAATATTTGTGCATAGTATTTACTAATACTTACTACTTGCTGAATGTTTTGTGCCCAAAATCACCACCAACCACGTTGGGACATACTTATCGTCGGTGAAACGCGGGTGTACCGAGTGCGGACACACTCGGAACACCTCCAAAACCCCCCCGGGGATTCGTATCGTGACGATATATAATAATTATTATAAACTATAAGCAACAATTCACGCAAAAAACGTTGCTCAAAATTTTGTTTTTACTTCTATCCAGCTAAATAAACTACCTAAGTATCAAGGTTCGGACTAGGTTTAGCTCCGCTTCCGACCTGTTTTTTTTTGGACCGGAGCCCTATTTGAAATACTTGTTTTAGTTCATTTCAGAAAAATATGTCCTAGGCAGGCATATCAAAGCCGTGGTATTTATACCTGTAATATTATGTAGAGATAGTTGAATAACTAGAATTGTAGGTATAATACATATAATTGATATATTATTTCAGGGGCATCTAAAAAGACACCACCAGAAACAGAAGGCAAAGAAAATAATCCGACAAAATCTGCAAAAAAGACTAAGTACTGAAAAGTTTATTCGGGTAGACCTGACAATATATTAATTCAAAATAATCTGTGCATGTAACCTGTAATGTCATTCCATCCATCCATCAGCCTCGTTCGTCCACTGCTGGACATAAGCCTTTCCAGGAATTTGTCATTCCCGTTGGTCATCCTGGAAGAATTGCCCATACTCACACATGCTGGGCAGGTGGGTTGGTGAGCGCGGTGCCGGAACCCTCCCACCAGTGACGCCGCTGCCCGTTACCAGTCTGTTCCATATAAGGCCCAGCTATAAGGGATGGATATACCGCCATCCATCGGTCCCAGGCATGGTGGGCCTCCTGGTTTTTTTTTCTGTGAGCTGTCCTCTTACTCTCCCATGAATTACTTCGAGGGGGTCTCCAAGTAAGATGGTAGTACCTCCACAGTCGAGCCCGGCATCAGCTCTACCACCTATCAAATATCATAGTCATTGAAATTATGTAATGTCATTGAAATTTAGTAAATATTTAGTGTGCCAACAAACGAACATCACTTTCAAAACGGTAGCCGTAGACAACGGTAGGTAACTGCATATGTCGAACTATGTTGGCGATAGCCATCGACTACCATCGAACAATGGTAGTGAGCGTTAGCTATTGGTTGCATTCGACGCGCTGACGCTGCCAAACAGCGCCGACTGCACTCGATTGATGGTATTGTCAGCGTTGTATGGTCGACTGCAACCGACGGCTGACGCTAACGTCATTCGGTGGCAATTTATAGTACAGAGTAGTAGACTGTCAGAATACAGTCGGGAATACTATCTCATCGAGTAACAAGATGTGACCAACTCGTAGTGATGTAGAAAAAAAACTACATCAAAATAAACCGGGTTGGCTAGGCGCAACCTTGAGCGTTTTGTACAGTCAGCAAAAACAACGCAAATTTTCTGATAAAATAATCACGTCAATAAGTACTATGTTCGATATAGCGTATCACAAGGTGCTTAAAAATAAGGTTTGCATGTCCTATGTTGGTACTAATATCAGTCTGATTTTATCGAATATCTTTTTATATGGATATGGAAGGCAAAGACAATGATCCAACAATAAACGTGGTAATATCCTTGAAATTAGGTAAATATTTAGGAATTAATATTATATTTTAATATTTGTTTGTGAAACTTGAGTATTTTTCTGTAATGAGTTTGCATTATTTTATAATTTATAGTAGGTTAAAAATTATTCTATATACTTAGGTAAATTCAAACTTATTTATTATGTTTTTCAGAGAAAAATATCGTTTGGACCACCACCATCTCCAGGCTCATTCATTGTATTAGAAATGAACGGCAAAGACAATGATCCGACAGCCTCTGAACAAAAGACGATTGAAGACTCGATTCTGGTAGTTTATTTTTAATTTACAGCAAATGTATTACAAAATATAAAACAAGAAAATGAAAACCACAGTACAGAACAAGAAAATGAAAATCAAAGTGCACAACAAGTGTTAGCGAGGTGAAACTGTGGTACAGATAACGTAACATAATTAAAATTTACAGATTAAAAAATATATGTTTTGTTTATTTTACGTGCGAATACAATCTTCATAAAAATAAAAAGTAAAAGTTGCATCAACATCATTGAAACCGTTACATTAACCGTACATTAATCAGTTAAATTCATTAGAGTACATAATACAATTTAAGTATAATATTAATTCATGGTCATTCGTGGTCACCACAATATCTAAGCTCATTCATTGCTTCAGAAATGGAAGGCAAAGACAATGATCCAACAATGTCTGCACAAAAGACTATCGAAGAGTCGATTCCGGTAAGTTTGAGAATTTACCAATCTTTTTTTATAACGTGGTAATATCCTTGAATTTAGGTAAATATTTAGGAATTAATATTATGTTTTACATTTGTTTGTGAAACTTGAGTATTTTTCTTTAATGGGTTTGCATTATTTTATAATTTATAGTAGGTTAAAAATTATACTATGTACTAAGGTAAATTCAAACTTATGTATTATGTTTTTCAGAGAAAAATATCTTTTGGACCACCACCATCTCCAGGCTCATTCATTGCATTAGAAATGAACGGCAAAGACAATGATCCGACAGCCTCTGAACAAAAGACGATTAAAGACTCGATTCTGGTAGATTCATTTTAATTTACAGCAAATGTATTACAAAATATAAAACAAGAAAATGAAAACCACAGTACAGAACAATAAAATGAAAAACAAAGTGCACAACAAAAAAAGTAACAAAAGGAAAAAATAAAATTACAAAAACGAAAACACACAGAAAATGTATAACAATATAATAGAACAAGAAAATGAAGACCGCAGTACAGAACAATGAAATAAACGAAGTACAGAACAAGAAAATGAAGAACAAAGAGCACAACAAAAAATTTAACTTATCTCAAGTGAAGAACAAATAAAAAGCAGAAGACTCATGATCAAGAAAATATATACATATATTTACCAAATTGAGGATTTACCTGCAGATCAGAGCTTACAAGTGTTAGCGAGATGAAACTGTGGTACAGATTACGTAACATAATTAAAATTTACAGATTAAAAAAATATATGTTTTGTTTATTTTACGTGCGAATACAATCTTTATAAAAATAAAAAGTAAAAGTTGCATCAACATCATTGAAACCGTTTCTGAATACCCAAATATATTACATACTATCGGTTTTATTATGAGACCCGCAAATAACCGATACATACCACTCAAGTCTCTAAAATCACCGAAATTAACAAAAATTGTAACAAAATTATATTTTATTAATATATATATATATTTTTCGTCATTATCGTTCAAAAATCATTCAAATATAAAAACAGAAACTTTTTATGAAAAATTGTTTGACTGCAACCGACGACGGCTGACGCTACCATCATTAGACGGTTACCTCCAACATGGTTCGACGTCTAAAGTTACCTCAATCCTCTGGCACAGTATAATACTGTGCCTCTGGCCTACCATGAGTTTGGCACTCGATACACGTTAGCGACAGCGTAAAACATTTGTATGAGTTTAGCGGTTCTAGCGGTATACGAGAGGAACCAGAATTTCCAATACATTATATTTTACGCAGTCGCTAACGTATATCGAGTGCCAAACTCATGGTGGGCCTACTGTTGACGGTTACCAACTGCAAAGTGACGTTCGTCTGTTACCGCTCAAGCCCAAGATTTATAAAGGTCTGACCCCAATATCAACTTGGTCACTTTCGGGTATCCTCACATAACCGATTTTGTTGTATATGTTTTATATATTTTCGCGATTTCAGTACTATCACCACTAGTTCGCGATTACTATAATCACTAGTTTGTTTTGAAAACTACCAAAATATCACCGTGTAGTAGTAGGAACAGAATGGTCACATCTCTCTGTTACAGCACCACAGCCTATTGAGCTTCAAAAGTTATAGTTGTAGGTTTACGCATAAAACAATGCTACATAAATTTATTTCTACCTCGCTACGAGGTGTGAATCATTTCGACGCTAGCGATCTTTGTAGAGGGGCGCGGGGCGTCTGCGCAGAGGCATGCGGGGAGCAGCGCCTGTAACTCCCCGGAGGTGAGGCCGATTGCTCAAGGCCGTTGGCGTGGGTAATCACCTTAAGGTGGACAGGCGGGAACCTTGCCGACTGTACTTTGCGATCTGCAAATTCTACGATCTGCCCACGACATATACAGGGCTGCTTGAAACGTAAACAACATGTCCCACTGCGATCTGATCATACTGAACTCATTTTATTCTACGACTTTTACGAATAATACGGGAAAAAGCACCATCCCATTATTATTTTCGAGTAGATACCTATTAAAATGTTGTACGGGGAAGTGCTTTTTTTGCGGAGTTTCAAAAGTTATTTTTATTTATCTATTTACATATTACAGCTATTATAGAACGGTTAACAATTTAAGACAGTTTTCATTTATTCTTTTTTTTTTCAAAAGTTGTTAATTGTATCCCGTAGGTTTAAGGTTTCAAAATACGTCACGGGTATAATTCCATACCGCCAAATACCGAAGAGCTAATTCCTGGAATCTACACGAGAATGTCTGATGTCTGGAACATCGCAATGTTTGCCGAGCCTCGGAATGAGCTGTGACGTACAGCTATCAGCAAATATTTGAACCGAAAATAGGTAAATTTCGTATTTATGGTTCTTGGAAATAACTTTGCCAAAACAATATAAAGTAAACAAACGGTCAACACATGCCTGCAGTTCAAGCTATTTTATCGCCTATGACGCCGCAATAAGAACTGCCGTGTCGTGCTGATGTCCGCACCTACTGTCCATATAAACTGCAAAATCTGTATTATGAATGTTTGTAATGAAATGTTTTTACTGAATAACTAGGATTTAAGCGGTTTTCAATTTTATGTAGAAGGTTCTCTGGTACAACTTTAAATGTATCAGTACACAGGTTGCGACTCACACCAGCGGAGATCCTCACCAAAGCAAGCCAGCGCCCAATACTATTTACTTACTATTTTCCATTTGCTACGATCCAGACACACCTCTTTCGCCTTTTTCACATCCATTAATATAGTCATACAAACTCATCTATTTCAGGTAGCATACTCGTACGTCCTTCTATCCACTTGCGTACCATACATTTCTTTCGTCACTCTACTTTCTTTCATCCTCTCTACATGTCCAAACCATGTTATAAATATATATATATATATATATAATAATAATATTTCCAGTTGCAACTTCCTTAATCTAATACCTACAACCGGTGAACGATAGTTTTCACAGCTCACTAAACTAAACTTTTATTGAAGTTATCTTATCACTCGATCGATGCTTACTGAGAAGCATTGATAAGTCATAGCACATTCGTATTTACGAGGTAAAGCAAATTCATGACATATTTACCTTTGTCATTAACATGTCCTTGGATCACCTCTTCTTATCTGAGGATTTATCAATGTCTAGGCGCAGGCGCATAGGGTGTAAACGTGTGATAAAATTAACGACTAAAAAGAAATATTATACCTAGGCATTGATTTATTTGTCTGCTAAATTTTACTATTCAAATTAATCCTGTTGTTCCAACAAATGTGTCGTCGTGGTCACTTTGGTCAGTCTAATATTTATCATTATTATCTTGACAATTAATTTCACCTAAGTTTCCTTTTCCAGTTTTATAAATCATAAAATTGCCTGTCCATCCATAGTGTTCAAGAGAGCCTTTGAATCGGTTGCTAACTGAGTGCCTATCATCAAAAACATAGATAGACTATCGAATTCCGATCGTCCAAAAATATGTTCGCAATTGAAGCGACGTCACAGTTCGTAAATAGCTCAACAACCACTGAAGGCAATTTTGAAAGTTCAGATTTCGTCTATGTTTTTGATGATAGGCACCCAGCTGGTAACTGATTTAAAGATACATAATAGGCCCGCTGCCCCCCTATTCTGTATCTTTGGTTGCCAACTGAACTAGGTGCCTATCATCAAAAACGTAGATAAAAACTGAAATTTCAAAATTGCCTTTAGTGGGTATTAAACTATTAATAATCTGTGTCGTCACTTCAAGTGCGAACATATCCTTAGGAAATCGGTATTCGATAGTATATCTATGTTTTTGATGATAGGCACCCAGTACAGAAGGCAACTAGAGATACATAATAGGCCCGCATAGCCCGAATTCCGATTTCCTAAGGATATGTTCGCACTTGAAGTGACGACACAGATTGTTAATAGTTCAATACCCACTAAAGGCAATTTTGAAATTTCAGTTTTTATCTATGTTTTTGATGATAGGCACCTAGTACAGTTGGCAACTAAAGATACAGAATAAGGGGGCTGGTCTGCCCTGCCCATAGTGCCCATGCCTTTCGATGTCTTTATATCCGTTAACTCCCTGAAGCGGTTAAAAGAGCTCTTCAGTTTATCAATGAGTGACTTCATCACCATTATCTAGTACGCACTAAAAATATTAACTTCAGATAAATTAAAGTACATACGTATTATTGGAACTGAATCGGAAATAATATTTGTTTGGTTTTGAAGCCTTTCCGAGGATGTTTGACGAAACCGATATCAGTGAATCATTATCATACCACTTTATTATCTGTTGTTTGCAAGTTTCTTAATCCCGAAAGCATAAGTGCTATAATCGGTTGTGTCTGAAGGTATGTGGTGGTGGCTATGGACGTCATTATCGCGAGCCTCTCGGGTATTGGCAGAGCATGGTCCTATAAAACAGAATGCCGGCCGGTTCATTCATCAGTTAGTTACAGTTGGATATACTTCAAGAACAAAGTTTTAGTTTGAATATTCTGAAGTTCTACAGTAATGTAAGTATTTTATTATTACGTACAACAATTTACTTACAACATTATTCAAAGCTTACGGGTATTTATTTGTAATGTAACTAATCTTCAAATTAGAAACGGTTAATGCATATAGATGAATAATAAAACATTCCTTCCTAACTAAATTATCATACATTCGTGGTGTCATTTTTGTTTCGAATGCTAACTATTCAAAGTAGGTTTTAATTATCATTCATTTAGACCTTCTTATGCAACGATTACACCACACGATTTTTACGATTGTGTATATGTCGTAAGCATTCATCCTGCATTTATGATTCAGGAAATAAGGTTTCCTAAAAATGTGTAGTGTATCGTGGCTTTGAACATACCTTAACTGTGTATATGTCGTAAGCATTCATCCTGCATTTATGATTCAGGAAATAAGGTTTCCTAAAAATGTGTAGTATATCGTGGCTTTGAACATACCTGTGTATATGTTGTAGACATATCGTAGAATTGGGAATACTATGAAGTATGAAATCGAAAAATGTTCAACGGAAAGTCAAAATGTGCGACGGCGAGCGTGTTAGGGTTGTACTTAAATAAATTTACACAATGTATTTTAAAACAATTCATTATATGCCTTGGGCCTTGGCAGATCACGATATGCCCAATTCTACGATGTGACAACAACATATATAATGTTAAATAATATTAGTTGGTGAAACTTAAAACATAGGTAGACTCCCCAATCAGCTGACTGGTCCAGTATGGAAAGGTGAAAACAAATTTTAAGAATTTCGCTTAGCTCCTATACAAAAAGTTGTTCATCAAGTATGTTTTGAGTTTCGCTAACTAATATTATTTAACCTTGTACACAAAAAAATTGAACAATAACGCGTGCGTTTCGATTGTTGTCCTTGAGTATATTAACCAAGATAAAACATTTGTTCGTTCCATCAAAGTACCTATAAATCTGACGTAAGGTAGTGTAAAAACTAGCACTGTCACTAATGGTCGCTCGTGGTCATCGCCCGCATTTATCGTGATGTTGCACTTTTTGCCCCAAATTCCGACCAGTGTAGCTAGCAGCGTATATCTATCTTACTTGTGCTCTCACGCATACCGCGTTTGTCATTGTGCGAAAGAGCAAGTATGATCGAAAGACACTGTATCTACGGCGCATGCTAGACCCCCTGGTCACTATCCTATCTTTCGTTCCGGAGACGGGGTTTAATAACATCGAGAACGGCGTTAAATAATCGTGCTTCATGACTCTACAATAAAACGAAATTAAATCTTGTCTGTTTGAGTTTAGCCCATTTAGCCGATTAGCCGTAAGCCGATACAAGGCTGTTTAGAAATTTTCACAGTTATCTATTTTAGTTAGGGTTTAGTTCAAAAATGTAACATTAATTGAACTCTCATATATAATAAGAAAGAAAAGTCAAAGCTACTCATATCTAATATTAAGGAAGTACAATAAAGTTTATATTAAAAATCTTCGTTTGATAATAATATGGTTAAAATAAATCAGGGGATTATCGAAAGGATATAAAATATTTGTGTTAATCACATTATAATAATCTGGGATAATACTTGTATGTAATTAAAACTTTGGTTTTCGAATATTGTCTTTTTTTTATCTGTATGGCTTCGTACCTATTATGATACATCGAAACGCCAATATCAACGATATTAGAAGAAAGTGGAGATAGGTTATCTACACAAGAATCGAAATTCTAAAACGGCACACAACATGAATGACTTCAGTCAATTACGTAGTATTGCAATGACACATTAACACGTGGAAGTCATAATTATCGCGAGCGAAAAAGAGACAAGACCTATATGTTGCTGCGCGTCGTCCCGTGCGGCATCCTGCGTGCGCTGAAGCCGACGCGATACCGAGTTCAAGTTGGCAAATTAGCCAAGTTTTAACGTGCCACTTGCGGGTTGCCTATAACCTATCTACACTTTGTTTTAATATCATTGGCCAATATAGAGATCTTGCATTTCGCTTATCTGGCCATGCCCAAAATAGTTTCTGTTTTATCAACCTTTTCGCTTCCATAGATAGCTTATCTAGATTAGTTCAATCAATTCCTCTAAAATAACTCTCTTTTTATCTTCCTACAGATAAAATGGCTGATGACGACCGCATTGTATTTTGTGAAGCCGCAGAGATGCAGAACAATTCCATCGAAGAGAACCCCCAAGCGGAGGCCCAGGAGGACTCCAAGGTGACTCCTGTGGAGGAGCCCAAAGCCAGTAAGGAGGCCGTATCCTTGACGCTCAGAAACATGATCCAAGTCCCCCCCAACTGCCCCGATGGGTGGCAGATGGGGGCTGATGGGATCTGCAGGGAAATATTTTAGTCTTCGCGCTGAATCTTCTTTATCTGACTTAGTTGATATGGCAATGTAACTTGCTATGTTTGTTTTTTTAATTATCATATGTGAATGTCTTGATAAATTATCGTAAGTTACTTACTACTTATAGTATAATTATACTTCCAGTAGTTAATTACCTGTATAATAAGTGTTTGAGTGCTAAAGCATATGTTTCAAGGCAAATACAGTATTATAATAACTTTTAAGTTAAAATTTTTATATGATCATGAAATTTTCGTATTGTTCTGTTTTTAATTAAGTAAATATATTTTTAAGAGAATTTATTGTGAAGTTTTTGTAAAACAACATCGAAGGAGGAATATTTATTTAGACGGGGAGGTTCGCAATAAAACCAAACATTTTCTAATAATTACATAACGTTAATATTTTACTTTAAAATGTTCATATAATTACATAATCATATCTACAATCTCAGTTAATCAAATCATATGATCTAAAATTTTAAAAATAAAATTATTATTCTTTCTATACTCTTTTTCACAAAATATTGTTGATATTTACCAAAGTAAATTATAAGTAACCGAGCGTTGCATAAGTTTTAACAAATGGAGCTTCACTCTCACAAGAGTTCCTGAAACAGAAGATAAAAACATTTTAAATTACACAATCCATAGAGCATGTAAACCTACAGGAGTATTTTTGCTCTATGTATACACTGAGTTTTGTGTTATATTAATTTGTAAATGTGTATGTAGAAAAAAAAACCTTTGTACAGTCAGCAAAAGCATCACAATTTTTCGGACAAAACAATCAAGTCGATGAGTAACAAGTAGGGATCAAGTAACAAGTATCGAAAGGTGCTTCAAAAATAAGATTTTCAAGTCCTATGTTGACACTAACTAACGTGAGTCAGCCTGATTTTATCGAAGATTAATTTATTTGAAAAAATCGATTCAGCGTCGTTTTCAGCAAGATTTAACCAATTCGTAGTTGTGTAGAAAAAAAAACTACATCAAAACGAACAGGGATGGCTTATTGGCTGACGCAACCTGGAGCATTTTGTAGAGTCAGCAAGTGCAAAGTGATCCAGGTTGCGCTCAGCCAACTCTGTTTATTTTTATGTAGTTGTATTTTTTCTACACAACTACTAATGATCCCATCTTATCATCTATACATAGGGTTACTGATTGTACGCCCATAGTGGTATTTCCATGACACGAACGCAAGGCTGAAGTGCGTAAAAGTGATAGTCAACGCGCAGGCGAAACTTGGTATAACTTTTTTTAATTACTTACCCTATAATGCACTCTCTACGTGCCAAATTCCATAATGCTAAATCAAGTAAAAGTTACCCAAAATTTTTGATAGTTTGGCATGTAAGAAGTGCTTTATATGGTAATCAATAATAAAAAAATAAGTATTATAGTTGCGCCTGCGCGGCGACTGTCACTTTTACGCAATTCAGTGTCGCGTTCGCCTCATAGAAATACTTGACATCCTACTTACATTATTTTTTCAATGATTTATTCAGTTTTTTTTCCTGGTATCGTTATGTAGTTCTGCACATTCCAAATTTCAACGCAATTCAGTGAAATAATAAATATCGAATTTTCTGATGATAGTTCTGTCGATGTCGATAGTTGTACTAATAACAATTATGGCATTCTTATATATTAATTAAAATTGACGTGCAATAAGGGTACACATAACTACGTACATAAAAAAAATCTATGGATTATATGGTTTTTAGCGAAATCAATCGCTTTGCATGATCGCATCGCTCCAAATATAATTAGGACTGCATTACAAACAAGAAAAGATCAATTCAAAACCAAATCAAATAACGCCCTCGTGAGCGTTCAATATTTGCATCACTGGCTGATGTATCAAGTAGTTAAAAAAATCAGTGCTCATGCATGGTGGAAAAATTCAACCTCGATGGTGCAGTCGTTAGCGCACTTGCCGTGTAAGCAAGAAGTCAACGTTTCAAATCCAGACCCAAGGATTTTTTAGAATATTTGTCTTACTTGATGTTTCTTAATTGATCTTGTAACTAATGTAGGTACGATTTTCTATTCACCATAGACATGGTCCAGCGAACAAATTCTAGATAAGTAAACAAACACATGTGCTGTTTATATGCCTATGATGTTTTACAAACTGCCGAAAATCGTGAGCATTAATAATTTGAATTAAATAGATTTAATTTTTGTATCGCCTTATGTATTTTAACCGTTTTATTATATATATATATATATATATATATACAGATTCTTACGAGTATTAAAGTAGAAATTTAATAAAAAAGAAAATTTTCGATATATATTTCGACCCACTTGGGATCGTCGTCAGTCGAATATGGAATAATATCATAAATAAAATAGAGTTAACAATAAATTGACAAACTTAACCTATTTTCTTAACCTATTTAATTTACCTACCTTTTTGCTCTCATCTGGTGAAGGTAGAAAAGGGTCTGTCTGTCGGTCAGTGTTGTCTGTTTAGTCCGGCTCCGTAGTGGGCACCAAGTGACCAAATGTAAGACGATTCCCAAGTTCTCAGTTCAATGTCAGTCAAAGGGGGGTGAAAGGCTTTAAGAGTCATGGGATAATCAGAGGAGAGCAAAAGGAGTCCATCAAGATAGTGCGATTGCTTAGCTGTATAAAGTGTTTTATACTATTATGTATTTTATAAAGTTTTTAAATACTCCTAAAGAAATATGGACAAATAAACATATTTAATTTTGCAAATATACAACCTGGGACTAACCAGGTTCAGAATAAACCGCAGCGCATAACTACTTATAGGTAATAAATAAGCATCTAAGCAGGACTTCAACCCATTCCAATAGAGCAAGGTTTTCTGTTCACATGAACAGAAAACCTTGAAAAAGTCGCTACACAAATAATAAGAAACAAAAAAAAACTCTGTTTTGTGAATTGCAGACTTTTTTTGTGTGATTCTAATTATTTCTAATAACAGTCTCTAACAGGCCGCGGTTTTCTATGGTAGTTTTTACTTAGTATGTTTGGTCGTCATGAACCGACCAACACAGTTGCGGGCGTGGCCTAATGTCGTGCTGTTTCATTGCACTATAAGGTGCACGCTCCATGAAACTTGCGATCAATACAATCGTGCCGATTTTGTCGCCGGCGCAAAATTTAAAACTTGTTTCACGATAAACCACATTTTGGCAAGATTTATTATCTAAATAACATTCTCGATATTTGACTCGTATTAATTTTTTGATTTTATCTGAAACAATAAAAGCATATTCGGCTACACTTTTGGTAAAAAGCCGTTTTTTAGGGGTTTGTTTAAGATATTACTCAAATTTCACGGTTTTTAGTTCGACTTAAACGTAGATCTATATAATGTTAATGGACTCAACCTAAAATATTATAACCCCACAATGTGTTGACAGCGTTTGTATGGAGGTTTGCGCGTAACGAGGCCTCATAAGGATTAATTTTCCGTATTTGTTACAAAATATAAAAAAAATGAGTTTTTCGGTTTTACCACTTGCTGAACGATGAAGAAAAACATCATGAGGAAACCTGCATGCCCTAAAAAGCGTGTATTTGAGCCCGAAGAACGGTGATAGGGCTCACCATCCATCACGTTGGGACGTAAAAATCGTCGGTGAAACGCGGATGTACCGAGTATGGACTGTGACTTGCATTTCACAGTTCACACTCGGGAACACCTCTGACACCCACTTGGGAACTCATGTCGTGATGATATATTTATATTAAAAAATAATTTTAATAGCCAAAATACAACTTTAGACAAGATTAGAGCATATGTACAACAATAGTTTACTATACTTATGCATAAACGTATTTTTAATGATAATGTGGTAGCTTCACATAATTGGTTTTTCCAGAAGAGTGAAATTAGAATTCTTCAATTAAATTTTTCTGATTTCACTCTTATGAAATCATTAAAATAAAAAATCATTAAAAATACGTTAATGCTAATTATAATCATGCAAGCTTTAATATTGTTATACATTGCTCTTATCTAAAAGTTGTATTTTGGCCGTAATAAGTAATTATTTCTTGATATTTTATAACAAATACGGAAAATCAATCCTTAAACTTGCAAAAAGGTAAACAATAGGGCTTGGCCGTATCTAAAAAAAACAACAAAGTACAAAAATAAAATAATGCGTAATAATTTAAAGAAAAGGAAATAAAAAGAAACAAATAAAAACGCTTCAAAAAATTGTATATTCTTACTAATAATATAAAAATTATAATTAATCTATTTACTATGCATAAAAATATACAAATTAAAATAAAATTATACTACAAAAAATAGCTTCAAGATATGCTTTGGCTTGACGCAGGCTTTGGCTTACGATAATCAAATACTTCGAAGCCGCAAAGTTATGTCAAGATAACAATTTGGCGCGTTTTTAGTTCAGCTTCGCCATATCTGCAAGTCACGTCGAGCCAAAGTCAACCTTTACCCTAAAGCAACAAAAAAAAAATTGTCAATTATGCGTATTGTTTGGGAATGCATTTTCATATAAAACTCGTGCAAATTTTTCACAAAAGTTCATACCAGTTTAGGTATGTACACTATTCAGGCAGGTATCAAAGTGTATTTACTTACTCGTCCTCCCAAGGACACACGTCGTTTCGCTGTTTCCGGTCATTGATGTCGCTTTTACTATCACGCGTAACAATATCGGATTCGGAGACTGACGACAGTTCGTCTTTATGAGCAATCTTCGTCGTGTCCGCGTCGGACACTTTGCAATCTGCCGGGACCCTTTGCAGAGGCGTCGAAGGCACTTTGTCTACATGGTCGTCGTCGACGATGTCCTCGCATGTAGCGAGCGGCGCCACAATGGGGCGCGCGGGGTGCGGGGCTGTTGTTGCGGGAAGGGTCACGGGCGCAGGTGTTGTCGCTGGTAATAACGGAGCCACAGACGTCGGCAACGACACAGCCATCGGCGAAGACGTCGCCGGTGCCGTTGAGACCACCGTCACAGCAGGCAACTCCGTCACACCCTCCACGAAGGATGGCGACCCATGCGTCGACAATGACACAGCAGAGTCGTCAGTCTCACGAGAACTCTCTGGAAGATCGCCGATTTCGCTACATTTTTCTCTATTTGAGGCCGGACTATTTTCTTTAATCGTTGACGGTTCCCGGGACAGCGTGCCCCTGACGGACGCGGCGTTATCCTCCGACGACCGCGTCTGAGAGTCCTTCGAGTTCGATCTCGAGTCGCGCGACACGTCCAACGAGGGGGCGCTCGACGTTACCGACGTCTCTAACACGGATAGCACTCTCACTTCCACTTCAGAAATAACGTCAGTTCTCGCGGTATCAGTATCACGACACTCTCTACTCGTTGATGCGGTTCCTTCACCTGTCCCTTCGCTGTTAGACTGGCTCTGATCTTCGATCGTGCCGAGAACCGTTCTTCCGGGATCGGTCGGTGTGACGTCAGCCGACGCGAATACCGAAGACGGCTCATCAGAAATGGCCAAAGATCTCGGCTCATCCGGCGACCCGCCTTCTGGCGGTGAACCACCGGACTCTTCATCTGGTGCCGAGCTCACACTAATCGTTGGAGTCGGATGAGGTGGAGCGACGACTTGTGCGATGACGGGAGTATGTGCGGGGCGCGGGCGGGGCTCTGCTGGTGGTGATGCGAGGGGGGCGAGATGCCGAGGCTCCACTGCTGATAGCCGCCTTAGCGGTGGCGGTGCCCCTCTTAGACCACCATCCAGCGTGCTTTGCTGTGGTAGCCGTCTCCGCTCCGCTACCGCGCTGCCGGCGCTGATGATAGCGGCGCTGACGTCACTCGAGCTGGAGCCCGAGTCAGCGGCGGAGTCCTGTCGTCGACGAGGTCCACTGCCATAGACTACGTCACGGGTGGCAGTCTCCCAGGGCAGGCACTCATCGCGGCTATCGTCATCCGGATCTCTGCAAGAAATGCCATAGTTATTATTGTTATAGAGGCAATTATTAAAAAGTGCACCAAGTGTACGTCTTACACAATGATCGTACGTCAAAGTCAATGTAATCTATTTCAAAACAAAATACTCTTCATTAGATACAGAAACCGAATTTTCAAAATATGTACAAAATGTGACGTCATCGTATTTTTTTCAAATTGATAAATAAAAAGTTACCCAAGTACGAAGATTGAGTAATGATTGTATTAATTCCCTAACGACGTCGATATTGTAATGATTTCTGGCATATATTAATTTGTAATAGTACATTACTGCAGTGACCAGTAAGTGAGCTCTCACGGACGAGTAAGTTAAAAGTTCGAGTTTGCAGACAGAGAGCTAATTAATAATGGTCGAAGCATGACGTATAGTGGTTTTCTCAAAAACAAAACGAGACATCTTTCGGATTTATTATTCCAGAGATATGGCCAATCAAAGTTTTGCCGAAAACCTGTCAAAAAATCCGTCAGTTGCCAAAAAGTGACAAATTTTAATACGCGACCGTAGTAAGCGATCTCAAATGCCCGCTGAGTTTCACGTACCGAGTTTCATTCACACTTTTTAGTACCTGTCAAAAAACTGTAAAAACTGTCACAACCTCTCAAATGTAAAAAAAAATGTTTTGGTTGTAATGGATGAATGGAAAAAACCTAGAAAGGAATCGGGCGGCCCGGAGTATACAGAAATAACCAATTCACATGAAATAATAGCTGTGAACCATTTTGTGATCGGCGGTGCGGCACGGGGTGAGTGTAGGGACTCTTTTATTTATTTATTTGATATTCCGACACAAAAATAAGGCTCAGGTACGGCATACGCTCGCATCGGCTACCAGCGGCTTTAACATCAAGCAACATTCACGAAGGGACGAACAGACCAGCCTGGGAAACCCCTTCATTTTTTGGTCAAAAAATGTCAAACCATTCATTACAGTCTAAATCAAAAGTCTCTAACACCAGCCGTTCAGGAGATACAGTCAATCAACATTTTGCCCAAAAATATTTCTTTGTCGGTCATTTTTTTTTCATTGGATAAACCTCGTCATCAAGCCCTTTTCTTAGAGTGCCATGAACATGGGTCTAGCTTTAGCCATTTAGGAGATATAAAGCGTTATAGTTTTGACAATTCCGGCGATAAGATCTCGGCGAGACCTTTTCTTAGAGTACCATCAACATCGGTCTAGCTTCAACCGTTTAGGAGACATAGACCGTTAAAGTTTTGACATGAAAAAATAAAAATAAACCTTTTTGGACACCCTATAGTCCAACCCTTAAGAGTCGACGACCTTCCGTTCCGAAGATAGGACCGAAAAAGTTTTGGCCCATTTTTTTTGGCAATCATGGCAGAAACAACCGCAATGTTAGTCACATCGCTAGTTTCGGGTACATCCTTAGTGCCAGGCACATAACTACGAATGACACATCCCTAATGTCAGGTACATCACTATTTCAAAGTGAAATAATGACAATACCCCAATTCTAGTGTCCACGACATCACTATGTCAAAGTCAAAGAATGCCATAGCACAGCCCTAACGTCAGGGATATGACTATGAACTCGGTAACATCTCTATTTCGAAGTCAAAAAATGACAAATGGAGTCAGGGACATCACTATGTCAAAGTCAAAGAATGTCGAAGCACATCCCTAACGTCATAGTCTCGGATAGTTTAAAAAAATAAACACATGGTAGACATGTAATGGATTTTTATACGAATTTACTGGACACTTACTGGAGACTTGCAATAACTCTCCAGGATGAAGTACTTACTGGCTTGTCTTTACGGTACGAAATTATAACATTACAATACATTTTTGAGAACAAAAAATTACAGACAAGTACCTGGTTAGCAATCAACTGAAGAAGGTAGATTGGTAAATGATAAGATGTAATGCCGGTGAACTGACCTGGGTATGTCACAGAGATTCGACTGTGAATGGCTATGCGGCGGTGGGTCGGTGATTCGGGGCGGCTGCGCAGCACATATTGCCAACTCGTGCGCAGACCCAGACAATGATCTATCTGAACCTCTTCTTCGTGACAAAGGTCCTCCGCTAGCGGTACCTGAAGCAGTCCCTGGCTTCTTCTTCACTTGACCTCCTCCAAAGTTGAAAAATCTAGAAGAGAGTAAGTAAATAATTAACGAGTAAGAATAGTGCAGATGACATTTCGTAGCACTCTGAGGGATAGTTTGATATAAAAGCATCAATAAATGTTACTACAGTACTAAAATGTGTAATAAATATAAGTACTAAAATGTGTAAAAATGTGTATAACCTTGTTTATAAATGTGTATGACTGGATGCCAACCCAATCTAAAAACCCGGGCATCCACTGAAAATCAGCGTCGTGGCTACAGCTGCGACATTATGCTGAGCGGAGACCCTTTTGTTATCATTTAGTTTTTTAAGAAGTTAAAATGTTCCAAAAAATTCCTCATTATTATTTATAACTAGTTATTAAGTTTTAAGTTTTGATACCAAATAAACATTTTTCTTTATTTCTTTCAAAATATCGAAAAGAAAAACAAATACACACTTAGCCTTTTTTTGATACACATTCTTTCCCTCAGCCAGCAGCCGTTGGAAGTGGTCACTTCTGACGAACCGTGGGTAGCAGTCCTTCTTCAGCAGGAGTCCATAGACGTGGTCAGCCGCGTGGTCGAGCGCATAGCGTGACCCAGTGCGAAGACCTTCAGCCACGCGCTCGGCAGTTGCACCGTCGATGTTGATCTCGCATGGCGCCCCTGGCTTCAGGAACTCTCTGTAACATAATAATCCGCATTAGGAATGGATAATGTAATTCATTTTTAACTGCTGTGCTGTGTTTAGTAAAGGAAGTAGGAAGGGAGTAGAGGAAGTAAACACATTTAAATTCGCGAAATGGGTGCAGTACGGCACGGATAGCTTTATATTTTGTATTCTGTTATATCTGTTGTCGTCATATTGTAGAATTCGGCATTTTAGAATTTCTGGCTTTACATGTAAACCTAGCACGCTCCTCTTCGCTCCATTCGTCATCGCATCTATTTTGTCTTTTTAGTGAAATAGTTATTGTCGGTTTCATTCTTCGCAATTTGCCGGATTCTACAAAATGACGGCGGCATATCCTTAGTGAGTCGTTGTCAAAATACAACATTGTAAAGTTTATGTTATAATTTCCTATAAGATTGTTTTTTTTATTGTGTTTGTATCTCTAACAGTTCTCAAGATACCCGGTGAGTTTCGGTTAATGGTTCGGGCGGCTGATTGGATTTTACCTTGTATAATATATATTTTACCTATCATTTTAATCGTAAATATATTGCTACATAAATTAAATAAACCTTTAATTTAGTTCATGTACATTTATTATTTTATTACATATATTTTCTTAATTAGATTAAATTTGACGTGTAAAAAGTGTATATATCTATACCTGCTTTGCAAAAAACTATTTGAATTTAGAATTTTTGAATTTTGTTTTAGGCACAAAGTTCAAAAAGGAAACAATAAACATCAACTATTCCAAATAATACAAACTCATATATCTCCTCCAGCTTCCTAGGTATCTGCTTGGTGCTACTTCTCCTTAAGTCCATAACAGCTAGCCAGAATCGGATGTTCTCGTGAGAGTACTCCTTCCTCAGGAAGCTGGTGAACTCTTGGAGGCCAGTGGGGTCGGAGACCAGCTCCTCGATGGAGAGAGCCCAGCGTTGCACTCGCTTCTCACTTGGCACGTCCACCCTGAGGGATGTTTAAGCAATGATCAATCAACATATATACATATCTAAAAAGGAGACTTTTTACTGAAATCATACCGGTACCAAATATACGGTATGCAAGATAATACTCGTATTTCTATGAAACTCTATATAAAAATGGATTTTTGGTTGTTTAAAAATGAAGAAAGTTCAGATTCAAGAAGAATTCTACTTTTCGAGAAGACGAAATATTTACAAAAACGGATTCCACTAGAGATACAAAAGATTAGGAAGAACTCACAAGGGACTGTTGATTTGCCAAAAGAGTGTGTCATCGCTGACCCAAGGGTTGGAGGGCTGCGGCGGCGTGAGCCAGGGATCGTAGGGAGCAAACGTCTCCGAGTACGCCAGAAGGGCTTCGAGGGCAATCGAGGACTTCACTCGCGTACGGTCCAGGCTCGCCTTTAGGTGTTCGATCTAGAAGAGAAGAGTGAAGTGAGACGGGGAAGAGTATCGAGATCTACGGTATGAGGGATGCAGTCTTTAGTTTTAAGTTTTAGACTCATTGTGTTGCGGTTTCCAAATGGCATAAAGATATAATGCTTCAGATACTTCGAAACATAATGAGTCCCGCGAAACGAATTACACAGATCGCGTGGTCTAACTTGGCTGGCCCAAAGTTAGGTTCTCCACTCTCTCTCTTCGGACTGGCCAAAATAGACCACGCGATCTGTACTTTGGTAAGCGTCATTTACCAAAAACTCAAAGAGAACCTTGATTGAAGTCTTACCTCCCTGGTGACCTGTTGGACAGTCCGTTTCTTCGGCTTGCTGGCATGCCTCGCCCGGACTGGCACCGGACAGTGCTCTAAGGCTGAGGGAAGTCCGGGGGGAGGCCGAGCCACGCGCCAGTACGCGCGCTCTTGACTATCTGACACTATCTTGTCACCTTTCTTGCGATCTTTAGCTAGGCGAACCTAAAATAAACGTAGCGGATACAACGTTAGGTGGATTATGAGATAGGGACTTGGGATTGACGTAAATCTTTGTGAGCATTTTTGTCCTGTCAAACGAGCAGTAATGTCCCGTCCTCATTAATATAATCTGCTTTTACAATGCCTCTGCTCAATTGGTACAGCGATTTTTCAGTAATGCCGCAGACAGACTGGCTGACACCATATGAAACTTCGCCAAAGAACATCCAGCCAAACATCCAAAGTCTGTCAGGGCACGAAACACAACAAAAACACCAACCCAAACAACACTCATATAATAAGTACACATAGAGGAGATCTATGTAAGAATGACAGTACTTGTAGCGAAATATAAAAGGTACGAAATATAAAATAAAAAAACATTGTCAAGTATGAGGTATGACAAACTTGGCGTAGTTATAGGCACTTCATGTAGAAGTACTCTTGTACAAGTGCGGGGACATAAATAATGCACATCGAGCTAAAGAGGGTGATAATCGGCTTCGGCTTCGTAGAGCATCGTCTCTGTCACTCCACTCAGCAGTACAATATGTGACGTTTTGTCGCTCGCGTCCAATCCCTCTATAATTTGTGCTCGCGTCAGTCGTTGTACAACTTCGTTAGAGTGTGGTCGCGTGCACTTCAAAATATGTATACAAGGTGAATTTGTGAACATCGTCCAAATTCGTACTTGAGCCTTGGTAAGTGATTAGCATCATGAATCAATAACGATTTTTGTAAAATTCATAAAATTACATTTCGACTCTCCATAGTAACTCACTCAGGACTGGGAGTGAATTACTATGGGAAGTCGAAATTTCATTATCCGAATTTTACAAAATTTGTTTTCGATTCATGATGCTGATCACGTACCAAGCCTCCAGTATGAATTTGGACGATGATCAAAAAGTCTCCTTGTATATACATAGTTGTTAAAACCCCCAACATAATATTATACAATGGCATCAAACATAAAAAGAGGGAAACCTATACACAGTCAGTAACGCGAATTTATTTACAATGTTTACAAATATTTCTTAAAAGAAGCCAACACATTCATAAATTTTGAGGATGATGGTGAAAGTAATTATTTCAAGTAATTTTTTCGTAATCATTGTTCAATTTTATGTTTTTTTTTCAATCGTATTTCTAAGAAAATATTTTGATGTATTTTATTCAAATATTAAAAAATATAAATTGTTTTCAGCTCCTGCGGTAGATACCGGGATGTTAGTGCTCCGTGCAACAGACGCTCTACGAAGCCGAAACTAGCCGGTATGTCCCTCTTTAGCTCGATGTGCCTTATTTACGTCACCGCCCGCATATGTAGTTTCACGTTATTGCTCCCACACTTGTAAAGGGCAGACCACACAGACACGTTCTACGTTCTGCGTTCTGCGTTCTGCGTTCTGCGCTTCACGCATGGAGTTTTATATATGCACACAGACCGCGGTTACGTAGTAATACTTTATATTCTCTGCCGCGGTGGTCAAGGAGAACGCGCGTTTTGACTGTTTTGATCGCAGAACGCGCTGTGTGATCGGCATGGGAATGAGTATGTAAGGAAGCTGTCACCTGTTCCTCGGCCTGCATGGTGATAAAGTCCCACTTCCCCGCTAGGTTCTTCTTGAGGTTAGCAAGTGCCTCGAGCTCGTAGTCCTCAAGCCCGTGCCGCTGCTTGTTGCGCAGGGTCCGCTTCACGAGGTAGATGGCGTACTCGACGTTGTCGGGGCCGGACGGCGGGGCCGACGACCCGGCCGACCCGGTCGAGCCGCCCACCCGCGGCGCCTGCCACGGCCAGTAGTACGGGCTCTAAATAACAGACGCTTACTTATAAAACTGAAGATTAAATATATGTATTTTAACACCCAGCGATTTTGCCATCACAATACATTATACATTACATACGACTAAATTAACCAAATTTATTGAGAGAAAGGAACTCCACACAAGGACACAGTCTGCTGTAGCATAAAATATAAGACTGCAGAAACGGCATCCGTGAATACGTGGCGGTAAGTTTTGTCGCATTATATTTAAAATTGTTTGTCATAATTATCTAACAAATCATGATATAGTATGAATTTTTAATAAACTACATATATAAGCTTAGCGGAGTATTGCAAATTAATGCTCGTAGATACAAGAACCCAGTCCATACTTTTTTAAATATTTCAAATAAATAATCTATCTTCTATCTAACTAGCAATGTGCCCGCCGAAGAGAAATCATTGCATTAACATTTTCTACCAAAATGTCCGAGGTCTTCGAACGAAGTTTGACGAGTTTAGAAATAACCTTAATGCTTCATCTTCGGATTTGTACGCGGTGACCGAAACAGGATGCAATGATTCCATTTATGATGCAGAAATAATACCACCAACTTTTAAAATTATTAGGTGTGATCGGAATGACGGGCGCAAGCAAGGTGGCGCGTTTTTAGTGGCCACACCCGATTTCGAGATAAGACAACTTGCTCCAAGTGACGTCACCGTCGACCGAGAAGTATTTGAAATAGTTTGTGCTACCGTCTATAAAAATAATAATTTGCTAACCGTCCTTTGCGTTGTTTATATTCCACCGAATAGTTCTGATAAGGATTATATGTGTTTATTTAAAATTATCGAACATTTGTGTTTAAAATATATAAAAGTACTGGTAGTCGGAGATTTCAATATGTATTCTTGTTCAGTAGAAGTACAAAATTATTTTGAATTTTTTGTTTCGTTCTGTGGACTCACTCAGAGGAATTTTATACGAAATAATAAGGATCGCTGTTTAGATTTAGTATTGAGCACCGAGGGGACGGATGCGGTCGAGGTGTGCCTGTCGGAGGAGCCTCTGGTGAGCATAGACAAGTTGCACCCGCCGCTGGCGATAACCGCGCGTCTCGCGCCGTCCCCCGCGCCACACCTCCCGATCCGCTCGCCTTCCGGGGACCCTTCCTCTACTTCCGAACCTGCCAGGAACTCCTGGAATTTTTATAAAGCAGACTTTTCTGCATTATACTCGATAATGGGCAAAATTGACTGGAGTGAGCTTTACCACGTTAAAGACGTTAACGAAGCCGTGGATTTACTATACGAGAAGTTAAATTATGTTATAGATACTTGCGTACCCAAAAAGAGAGTAACTATCGCAAACTCTCGCTATAATTATCCGGTATGGTTTTCGGCAGATCTCATTCGTGAAATTAGGCATAAAGCAATGCTACACCGGAGGTACAAAAGCAGTAAATCGTCTGACGATTACACATTGTTTGCTTTAAGTAGAACACGAGTTAAGGAAAGGATGCTTGTAGATCAAAGCAATAACAGAGATTGGTTACAGGAACAGCTAGCGAGTGATCCTAAATCCTTTTGGAATTTTGTACAAGCCAAGCGGAAAAATACGAAGAAGCACACAATCCTAAGAGATGGTTCTACTCTCGTTGAGCAAGAATGTGCCCAGGAATTTGCCAAGTACTTCCACTCTGTGTACAACTCGCAGCCTCCCGTACTGGACGCGGAGACGGCGGCGCGCGCGGGTGGCCAGGGCGAGGTGGGGGGCGCGGCGCGCGTGCACCTCACAGCGCTCGAGCCCGCCCAGGTACTCCGTGCGCTCGCCGCCCTCCCACCCAAGCGCTCCGTGGGGCCGGACGGGATCCCACCATACCTGGCGCGTGATTGTAGGACGGTGTTAGTCGGACCACTCACGCACGTGTACAACCTGTGCTTGGAGAGCTCGACATTTCCGGAGAAATGGAAAACATCTCGGGTAATCCCTGTTCCTAAGGGAGCGGGCGGGTCAGATGTAGGTGATTACAGGCCGGTGGCAGTGTCATGCACCTATGCTAAAGTCTTCGAGTCAGCACTGTATAACGTTGTCTACAAGGAGATCAGAGCGCATTTGTCTGATGCACAGCATGGGTTCAGACCGGGTCGTAGCACCACTAGTAACCTTTTAAACTTTATGTCATACATAGTACCCCACGTTGACCAAGGTACACAGGTGGATGCTGCGTACTTTGACTTCAGGAAGGCCTTTGATACCGTTGACAACGACGTGCTTCTCGTGAAGTTGGCTGGGGCAGGCTGCACACATAAGACGTTGAGATTTTTCGCCAGTTACATGAGGGACAGAAAACAGTATGTTCAGTGTGGCAACAGTGCATCCGAAACGTACTGTACATACTCCGGAGTCAGTCAGGGTAGCAATCTTGGGCCGCTCGAGTTTATTATCTTAATTAACGACCTGCCCAAAGTAGTCAAACATGCTCAGTGTCTATTGTTTGCGGACGACTTGAAGCTGTATACAAAAGTTATGTGCGAGGAAGATCATAATCAGCTTCAACGTGATATAGATAGGGTTGTGGCATGGAGTCATGAGAACAAACTCCACTTTAACGTGTCCAAGTGCAACGTCATATCGTTCAGCCGTAGCCTCTCTCCCCGCATTCACCATTACTCGGTGGAGGGTAGCGCGATGGAGCGTGTGACGTCAGTGCGCGACTTGGGCGTGCGGATGTCAGCAGACGTAACATTTCGTGAGCACATTGTAAATGTTTGCAAGAAGGCATTCAAAACGTTGGGGTTTGTTCTCAGGACGAGTAACAGCTTTACTAGCATCACAGCTATTAAGGTCTTGTACAATGCTTTAGTTCGCAGCAAGCTGGAATGTAATGCGGTCGTCTGGGCCCCTCATGAGGTAAAGTATGCTCTCATGTTAGAGAAAATACAAAACAAATTTACGAGATTACTCTACATGAAACTTTATGGCGTATATCCTAAATACCCGTTGATGTATCCCACATTATTCGTTTTGGGTATGGTGGGATATAATCAGCTAGAGGTTAGGCGCGAACTTGCTCTGGCGTCATACTTGTTTAGGGTATGGCGTGGAAAAGAATTCAACTTAGTTTTGCTTGCGCAATGTAAGTTACGGGTGCCCAATGACTCACTGAGGGCGCGGCAGAGCCGACTGTTTAAGATAGGGCGCAGTAAGACCAACCTCCACCAGAAGGCTTCTCTGACACGAGCGCTGGAGCTGCTTAATAGGATCCATGACCATATTGACATATTTCACTGTTCCCTGAGTGAGTTCACACGAACAGCGTTATATGTTATTTGTTATTTATGATTGTGTATAATATTAATGATTTTGCCTGTTGTTGTTGTTGTTGTTGTGTTATAAAATTGTATCTGCTTTGTTTCTAATGTGTTGTTTGTAATATAGTTATTTGTAAGTATAGATATATAGTAGGTAGGTATATATAATGTTCATGTTCACTATCGCATTGGCTTAGCTGTAAGGATAGTGTTCTATTGTTGATAATAAATAAATAAATAAATAAATAAATAAATAAATAAACTATTTAGACTGACTGACTGATCTATCAACGCCCAGACCAAACGGCTGGACCTAGAGATATGATATTTGGACTCTAGGATCATAATATCCATCCATTAGATTTTAGGCTGCGGGGCGTCGTCGGTTATCCCTCCCCCCTACCCCAAGTGCAACGGTTTGTGGCTACGAGCGCTACGAAGCGTTGCAGTAGCAGCTTTCTGTTGACATTTACTACGGGCGTAGCAGATATCATGTGAGTATGGACACAGACAATATTTATAATACATATTATAATAATATATAGTATGAATATATTTGTACGCGCATTTTGAGGATATGAAAACTCACGTAGTATTTTAGTAGGGGCAATGAATTATTAATTCTTTGCTGTATAAAAAGAAATAGGAACTAATAACATAAAGTTTTGTATCAATTCCAAACATAGACTAAATTACGAATACTTTGAAGAAACTTCTTTAGCGAGAGCCTAGTGTATTTAACCGTAACAAAAACTAACTTTAGGTTAAACGTCCGTGGCTTACAAAGTGCACAACTTGAGTTTGTTTTTCTTATTTATAAGTTAAAAGTGAAAAAGATTTTGGTCTATGGCAATTCACGCTAATACTCGTAGTTCAATTTAAGTATGTTTACAAATCAACATTTTAATGCACAATTAGTCATAAATTTGTCGAAACAAACTTAAAACTTTTAAGCTTGTTTCGACTAAATCATGACTAATTATTCTAATTATGTTAAGCTGTGCACTTTACACCTAGCGACTTATGTATGTGTAAAAAGGTACATGGAGATACCTATTTACAAATTTTTATATACAGGGCGTCCCATTGCAATGGGCCTTGGAGGAAAAGTGCTTTAAATGTTGAAGATAAAAATTTTCTCTTAATCGTTCTTTTATACATTTTTTCAAAGATTTTTCTTTTTTTTTTAATTTTTCAGGTACAGTAACTTGTTCAGTTGCGTTGTTTTGTAATTATAATGTTAACTTTCATGGTCTTCCTTCAATTTAAGAAACTATGTTATTAAGAAAGAATATCCATATAACTGACCCTTTCGATCGATCTCATAAAAGTAAAGTTGTTTTTTTTAATACAGTCGGTTGGCCTCGTCACGACGGGCGCGAAGTATCAAACATATTCAACCGCCGCGCCGTTTGCAGCCATAGTGTTAGGGTTGCCAGATGTTCGGGATTCGTCGGGATTGTCCCGACATTTCATATGATGTCCAGAGTCCCGACAAAAGACAAATTGTCCCGACAAATAACAAATAACAACGGTCGGCGGGCAAAAAAGTATTTTGTTGTAATTACTTTAATTTTAATAATAAAAAATAATTCTTAATTCTTAATATTTATTTGTCCCGACCATAATCCCCAAATTCCGACTTTTTTAAATTTTGCCCAGATATTTTAGGTTTCCCATCTGGCAACCCTACATAGTGTAGTGTCTGAGGCGGGCAGCTAGTGTGACAGCCCTGAGCGACATAGCGCGCGTAGTTTTCAAACACTTCTATCCGCGCTTTGCGGCCACACTACGGGCCTAGGATGTCTCCATTTAGTGAAATTTTATATATACCTGACCCTAGAGCATGACCAACTCCAGGGTATCTAGGATTCGTTTGAAGAAATTCGGACTCTCCTTGTATTAAAAAAATATATATTTGGTTTATTAATCTTTTCTCTAGGGATCTTACGTATAAACAATGTACTAAGATTTATACTTTTGTCCTCTTTTTTTTGGTTTTCAAACGTTCGCTTCAACAACGCGGTTAAGAGATCAACTTGATTTTTTTTCATAAAAAATATTTCTAATATTGATGATATACCTTCATATAAAGGTTGTTCACGCCACAGCGTGACGGTTGCGCATCGCACTGCGGTGCATCGCGCCGGCGACTTGCGCGCCACTGTTCCGGCCTGTTCGGCTCGAGACGCCTCCCGAGGCGCACGTCTGCGCGCTCGCGCAGCCGGCTGTTTCGCCGCAACCGTCGACCGAACGATACGTGTGTGCACACATTCGCGCCGCCACAACCAATCTCGCGTATTCTGTGTTATATACCAGTGTAGTGGTCACGTTATTCCAACCAAGATATCCAGCACATTCCTGACCAAGACGCCGTCTTCATCAGCCCAACAAGAAGGCTCAGCCCGTCAGCGCATTCGTCGGCTCGCCCATCAACATTCCAACAAGGTCAGTGCACCCACATTGTTTCCCACAATTCTCCCGTGTCAAATCCCATCAGCCCTGCATTCCTGTAGCCAGCACATATAGTCACATCAGCACATATAGACACTCAGCACACTCAGCACACTCATCACACATTCACTCATCACATACACATTCAGCTCATTTTCACTCAATGAAACCAGCACTCAGCACACTCAGCACACTCATCACACATTCACTCATCACATACACACTCAGCTCATTTTCACTCAATGACTCAGCACACTCAGCACACTCATCACACATTCACTCATCACATACACACTCAGCTCATTTTCACTCAATGACTTCAACTCCAACAGAGAATTCTTGTAACTCGGCACAAACTATGTAGGTGCTAGGAATCAGCTCATTGAAGTTCAGAACTTCCTCAGGTCAAACAATGATGCAATCACTCACAAGCTCGCGAATCAGCACATAACTTGGTTACTGAACCCGCCTAAAGGGCCTTGGTTCGGCGCTCTGCACGAAATAAACGTAAAATCCACCAAGCAACTACTTTATCGCGTGATAGGTGAACAGCACCTCACTTTTGAGGAATTCTCTGCCCAATTTCATCCGACCCTACGGACTTTGAACCTCTCACGGCCGGACATTTCATTATTGGTCGTCCGCTCACCGCTCTACCTGAGCAGTCTTTTGACGACAGACCCATATCTGCTCTTAAACGCTTTCAGCTCATTCAAGCGCTCTCTCAGCGCTTTTGGACTCTCTGGTCCAGATCCTACCTCCATACCCTGCAAACCCGCTCCAAATAGCTCTCCCCTTCTTCCCCTCCTCAAGTGGGTGAACTGGTCCTCATCAAAGAGGATGACCTGCCTCCGCTCCAATGGAAGTTGGGGAGAATTCTCCGCACAATGCCTGGCAAGGATGGAGTGATCCGAGTTGTGGATCTGGACACAGCCCATGGAAATCTGCGACGACCTGTGTTCAAGATAGCCAGGCTGCCGTTGGATTCAGCTCAAGAGGAGTCGCAGCCCCGGCCCCCCCAGGATGTTCACGCCACAGCGTGACGGTTGCGCATCGCACCGCGGCGCATCGCGCCGGCGACTTGCGCGCCACTGTTCCGGCCTGTTCGGCTCGAGACGCCTCCCGAGGCGCACGTCTGCGCGCTCGCGCAGCCGGCTGTTTCGCCGCAACCGTCGACCGAACGATACGTGTGTGCACACATTCGCGCCGCCACAACCAATCTCGCGTATTCTGTATTATATACCAGTGTAGTGGTCACGTTATTCCAACCAAGATATCCAGCACATTCCTGACCAAGACGCCGTCTTCATCAGCCCAACAAGAAGGCTCAGCCCGTCAGCGCATTCGTCGGCTCGCCCATCAACATTCCAACAAGGTCAGTGCACCCACATTGTTTCCCACAATTCTCCCGTGTCAAATCCCATCAGCCCTGCATTCCTGTAGCCAGCGGTTACAAAGGTATATCACCTAAATTCAATATTTTTTTCCCTACAAAATATTTCAGTATATTACGCGTCCCAGAAAAAGAGGCCAAACAGCCAACATATAATCGCCTCTATGAAAAGCAAATAAAGTCTTTGCCATTAATTAGACTTATTGTGCTGGACGGGTAATAAAAAAAGTTGCTAGGGTATGTCATCCTCTTAATATTTATGATACTTTCCCTCGAAGGCCCATTGAGATGGCACGTCCTGTATAACTTGCTACTATGGATATTAAATTCTTTGTGTATAAGTAATTGGAAAACTGTTTCTCCTGAGCAGCCACTCTTATAAAGTCTTTTTCATTCAGTAAAAACTATCACGAAATACTTAACCTACATTTTTCTACTCTTTCTTCAATAACTTAGAATTCTAAGATACTATAGCAAAAAATAATGGACCATCATGTAGGTCAAGTCTTTCGTAATACCACTTATTGAATAAAAACTACTTTTTGTAGAGTGGCTGCCTAGGAGAAACAGTTTTCAATGATATTACGGGGATTTCACTGAGGACGACAACTTACTTGAAACCTGTAGAGAGAAGAATCATCTTTCAAGATAAGGTTTTTTGAATCGTTGACTGGAAAGAAGTAACCATATTGGCAGAGCTGATTGGCTAAGTTTATTGCTTCAACTGGAACAAAGACAAAATAATTTTATTATACTTATATTAGCTTTTACCCGCGTCTTCGTCTACGCTGACTTTCTAATACGATACTAAGTGTAAAATGAAACAAAAAAAAAACTAAATCAGTTTTAATCCAGTTTACTTATGATAATTATTTGCTTATTTATTTTTAACTGTCCCTACATCTACAACATATTATTTCGCCTCAAACCTTTGATTTATCATTAATGTCATTTAATTTTAATTATATTATGTTTCGGACAATAAAACATTATACCAAAATTAACGTCGATAAAACGTGATATAAAATGGCCAACATATAAAAAAAAATATCCCTTTAATTCCAAAATAATTAATAAAAGCACCTCAAAATCGCGAATTTTCTGAGCGGACTGCTTTCACTGAGCAGGATAGATACTTGTAAGTGTAAAATGAAAGTAATCAAGCAGCGGGTCTACCGCGTAATTCTTATTTGTATCAACTTCAAGCAAATGCATGCGAAATTCAACGCGTGTAAAAGAGATGGCATGTTAGGCGGGCGTCGTCGCACGCACGTCAAATTTCAATCTCAAGTTGATGTTGATGAAAATCAGAATTACGCGGTAGACCCGTAGGACAGATTTTCTCTGAATACCCTCGCTTTAAGCTACATAACAGTGAGAACCCCATCCAAAAGCTGTTCATTAACTTTAACGTGAATTGTGAGGTAACAGCCAGACAGCAAGACAGACAAAAATTATTGATATCTTTAAAGTTATTTCTTCGTGTCTACTTGTTACATTATTTTCTTTTATGCGGGCAAAACCTTACGATTTTATTGTAAGTATACACCAGCTGATCAAGCAAAAAAATAAAGGACCCAGTGGGGAATTTTTGACTCCGAATAAGCTATCATTGCGAAACTAGCTATTTAGGTGATATCTAACTCGTGAGTTGCCATTTACATAATCAAAACCACGAATCTTTCAGTTAAAAAAGACCCAGACTTTAAAATCTGCCTGATATTACTGATGTAAATAATAGAGGAATTTTAGCAAAAACTTCTTTATTCGAGTTGTTAATCTTTCTGGGGCACTTTTGACGAGCGTTTATTGAAATAGCCACCACTGAAAATAGGTCCTCAGCAGTACATGCTAAAATTTCATTTTTTTTCAATGTCATTTCCGTCTCATCCATCAGTCCTGAAGCCTGAAGCTATGGCCGACCGGTTAAATCGGCGGATCAAGCCTTTGGTAAGAGACCACGTCTCAGCGCCGTACGTCATCACTGGGAAGGACGCACTGGTTATATACCGTCTATACGAAAATATATCCGTCTATATGTCTGTTGTACAGACACACGTCGTAATTTAGGAGATATATCCCCCTCAAATGTTGGTTGTAGTTACTATACTTTAGTTAAAATTTCTAACTCACCATTGCTAGTTTCATCAAGATTATACCGTTCCATTAGCCATTCGACAAGATCATAACCTGTAACAGATATACAAACAGCATTAGAAAAAACTTTCATTAAGGCGATATACGAAAAAAATACGGGTGTTTTTTTTCTGTGTATTTCATGAAATACACCGAAAATTTTAATAAACTTTCTGGTATATGCATTTTGACTATATAATCTAGGGTTTTGAAATTGGAAAACATGTTTGGATAAATTATCCTCGATAGAAAAAAATGTTGAAATGAGGTCTTCAAACACACTTTTTTTTTCGTTTGACGAAAAGGAATTTTATTAGGTGTGTTTCAATAGTATCTAGAGATTTGATATTTGAAATTTTGCTAACTATTTTAGTTTTTTTGATAAAACTATAAATCCAACTTTTTTCCCTTTTGCCCTGAATCTGCCCCTCTCGCACTGCGCGATTTTTCGCTTGGAGTGACATTGACAAAAATAAAATTTGCATAGCCTCTTAATTTGTGACGAAATAGGCATCACTGAAACCCGAATGTACGAAGTGTTTCACTGCTTAGTTCTCACTGGGAACACCCGTAATACAATATTGTATTTTATTTGAAGTGACATATACATAGTATATAGGGCAAGTAGATAGGGGTATTTAAACAAGTAGAGATTTTTTAGAAATCTCAGTCGAGTGAATCATTTGAAGATTTACATCCGGTACCATAAAACTCATGTGTATACGATTGTATCTCTATTATACGCAAGTAAAAAGGCAAGTGCGAAATAATCCTTATACATTGCTACAAGGATCTTTTGGCGTGTGGATGAACAGTGACAAGGGGGCGCAGCTGTGAAACAAGTGGTATGGTAGTGGCGTTAGTTCCGATTTTGGACACAACCAATCCACGCGCCAAAAGAGCCTTGGAGCACTGTATGTACGTAGCGGTGAACGGCCCCAGGAACCACCATTTTGACGAATCCGTGAAATCACTCTTAGGTCCTGGTGATAGAAGTGCTAATGTCTTGGATGAGAGGTCTAGATATCGCAATGGGTAATGTGTGGGTATTGATTTTACAATCAGCCAGCAGAATTGCCGCTGCTTGGATATGTTGAGGTGAAGAAAGGCAAGGGTTAGCGGTCTTGTATTTACTTCATGTAGCTGTATTTGTTTGAAGTTATGGTGGGGAGAGTGAAAAGTTAATATCAACAATTAATATATTTTTCAATGCAAGTGCTCGTAAAGCCCCACTTTTTATGCATCAAAACCGAACAGAAAGTCGATTATTTTGCCCTAGGACTTTATTATTATTATTTTTTAAATTTATTTATAATGGTTGGCTAACCTGCAGCCTTTCCTGTGTACCATAAATGTTATAATTTTTTTCCACTGTTTAACGGCTCTGGATACAGTCCTTTTGAGCCAATCATAATTTAAAGTTCACAAGATTATATTTGTTTTATTTCCTCACACTATGCATTGAAAAACGTAGTATGATACACGGGCGTAAGAGCAATAAATTACTCGTTTACGTTTAAAATACTCGCTACGCTCGTGTTTTAAATCGTCCTCGTAATTTATTCCTTTTCGCCCTTGTAACATAAACTACTATTTACTGTAAGTGTTATTCCACTTTTTATCCAGCAAGGAAAATATTCTTCCCGTAGCTTCTAGTAATAGAATTTAAATTTGAGTTAAAGTGTTTTTCTTAAAAGTTCTGTGACTGTTGACCTGTGGTACCTACTAACTTTATAGTTTAAAACAACTACAATACATCTATCACATATTATAGAGTATTTTTATTGGTTTGGATTTTAAGGACCTCCAAACATATGTTAAGGCGATATGTAAAAGTTTTAGCGTCCCCTTTACTCCATATGCGAAAAAATCCTCAGTGCGAGAGGGACGGATTCGAGGAAAAGTAAAGTCGGTTTTTTATTAATATAAAATATACTAAAGTTGCTATCAAAATTTCGTTTAACCAGGTTTAAGATAAAATATAATTGCAGTCCATATGTCATTCCAAATTGTCAAACCAGGAGAATTGGTGTCGAAAAAGACCTCATTTCAATAAATATTTCTATCGAGCCGAATTTCTCCAATCGCGTTTCTGTTTTAACAGATCCCTAGAAAAAGAATCCAAAAATAATATACTATTTTATCAAAATAATACATAATTTACTGAAGTAGATATGCACGTTCTAAAAGTGTAGATTTTTTTCCGTAGCGCCTTAACAGACATTTGACCAACAATGAAAACTACATCACAATCCATTTGTTGGTTCTTTCATTATAATATACAAATAGAAACGTAGATATATTATAATATAGAGATGGACAATATTATCATAGAGATTGAATAAAATCAGCAAGAATAGCCAAAGCAAGCCAAAAAACTTTTTTGCTACTTTTACGTATAAATTAAGAATTTAATTGTGGAGTTTTAGTTTAAATATGTAAATTATATCTTTAAAAATAATAAAATATTGTATAGAATAAAACTTAATAACTAATTTAAAATTAAATAATACCGCGAATGTTACAAAACTTACCCATGAAGGCAGCCGGTATGTAGGTGAGGAAGAGCTTCTGACTTCGGACAGGAACACCTGTCTCCGGATCTTGCATTTCTTTTATCAAACACTCCATCTGAAACCAGGGGAAATAATCTCAATCAAGGGCGGATCCAGGATTTATGTCTGGGGGAGGGGTCACAACTAACAACCCACAAGTGCCCGACAGGTAAGGAGTGTCGTCCATACAATTGCACTATAAGTTATCTTTGGGATTAAATGTTAATAAATGACATCACAAGAATAACCATAAAATCAAGGAATAAAGACGCTATTACAAAATGTTGAATTTTTCGCTGTTTTTTGGCACGTTTTCGGTACCATACATCTTTTTTTATGTTTTGAGCACCTACAGATATTTTAACTTTAAACCTTCAACTTCACGCCTAGAGTTTATTTTTTCCGAAAAAAACTTTTTTTTTACAAGAAAATCTAATTTCCCTACCCTTCTCCCGTATAAACAGCAAAAACAGAGTGAGTACCAGTACCAATATCTCAATTACTGGAGGATTTTGATTAAAAACTAATGTACCTGTGTGGGAAAAATTACTAAACTTCATGTGTATTTTTAAACAAACGTCGGAAAGAAATAAACGAAAGTTCATTAAGTTTGCTGTATCACGAGAATCTTATCTAGTAAATAATAAGGTGTAGTTTACTTGATATTTTTTTGATATTGTTTTGTTTGAGCTGTCTGGGGCTCGTGTCCCTGTGCGCCCCCCTGGATCCGTCCTTGATCTCAATAGTACCGATAACTTATGTAGATATGTACGTTACTTGCGGAAGAGACTAAGATTTATACAGCTATTAATAGTTATGTAATAATATTAGTAAGTAAGTATTAGTTAGTAAGCTCTACAAAGATATTTATTTTTGTTACGAAGTTGATGCTTGTGATTGTTGGCACTTGGTCATTTGGTGGAACTTACGATATGTTCATTCTGATTAAAATACATTTGTACTTGTCCACAGTTTTATTTATTTTATTTACCCAACCAGTTTCGCCACAATAGTATTTCCAAATTTTTGTTTATATGTTTACATGCATGCATGGTCAATAAAATAAGTAAAACTTTGAACAAGTAAGTACAAGTGTATAAATTGTATAGAAAGCGAAAGGAAATACAGGTCGCCTCTGTCGCCCGAAGCACTAAACAGTCCGGTGATAGAGAAGACGCTCTACGAGGCCGAAGACAGCCGAAGTGCATTATTTTCTGCCGGATACTGTACTACCTTTGCCGAATAGTGGCATAGATTCCTATGCGCATTATTGAAATATTACTAAGTACAACTTCTCCGAAGTCCCCATAAAACAATGAAACTAGCCTTACTTATGACAAATCAACCGATAAATAACTAACAGTAGGACTTATAAGAATTAAGTAGTAATTAAATATTACTAGTGCACCTTCTTCGAAGTCCTCATAGAACAATGAAACTAGCTTTACTCACAACAAACTACGACAATTTACGACAAACCAACCGATAAATAACAGTAGGACTTATAAGAATGAAGTAGTAATTACAATTGTTGGGCAAAATAACAAAAATGAAAACCTAGTGACATAAATAACAATGCCGTTTGCTTTCTTCTTAAATAAACTACGAAATGATCAGACAATAGCAATTAAATCATCCCAAAATAGATTACTCAATGGACATGTATCAAAATCAGAATAATGGATGGGTCAGATTCGTGCACGAATTCAGTTTATTCCGAGAGTCGTAAATTAGGAATTATTACAATTACGGCCCTGAATTTTGGCAACATGGCCTCAAGTATGTTCTGCACAATACGAGATACAGTTTTTGAATTTCATGAAAGCTTCGTAACAACTGTTGGTGCACCTCATAAAAACAGTTCAAAGTACATGGGTCTCGCGCCTTGAAGGTTCTGTAGCATTCTTAATAAGTTAATAGACATGAATAAAATTACAACAAAACTTATAAAATTTTGTTTCATACACAGACAAAATTTATGAAAAAAACTGCGAAATCCAGTTAGTCACTTTTGATGATAAAATTTCATTTTGTTTTAGCATTTGTTGTTGAAATACAGTATAACATGTTACATCACAATATATAGAATTTACAAATTCCTAACTAATTTAGTTTTTGGGATGGACACTGTAATAAAAATGGTCTAAACTGACAACTTTTCGGCCCCCCGTTTCTTTATTTAAAGATAAAAAGAAAAAATATATATTAGTACTCGTAAGTACCCTTTCTAGACAATAATAAACAAGAAAAACCATATTTTTTGCTACATTTTCATGTATATGGGACCCCCCGGCCCCGGGCCCCTCTTAAAAATTATTTAATTGAATTTTTAATACAATATTCGGTTTTATTTGAAAATTCTACACAAAATATAAAAATTTCAGGTCTGTAACTTATTTCGTCTACGAGTTGAAACCCATGACATACGGACGCGGACGGACGGAAAGACGGACAGCAGAGCAACTTAATAGGGTTCTGTTTTGCCTTTTGAGTACGGAACCTTAAAAGTAACTTGGTCACAAAGAAATTGTAAATTACGAGTACATATTTAAAATTGTTATGAAATCTGATATTTTGATCATCGGTAATTTTTGACAAGTTTCATAAAATCTTAATGGAAAACTCAGAACAAGGAATACAAACTGTCATTTTTGACATCTGTCATAAAATCTGTATGGAATATAAATCATCTGTCACTTTGACGTTTGTTACAAATATGTGAAACATAGGCCATAAGATTTTAAAATAATCGAGACAGCTAAATGGGAATGGGACGTTTTCAGAGCATTTCACGAACGGAACATTTTGAGAACGGCTCTTTTAACAAACTTAGAAAGTGGGTGCTGTGACTCAAATTTGACCAGGGCCGGATTCAGAGATCTGGAGGCCCTGGAACCACAAGGGAGTCGAGGCCCCTTTTTATTTTTCAAATAGTTCTAACCATTTTTTTCACTCAAGTGTTTTACTAAGTTATTGCGAGATATATCAAATTAAAAAAATATAAGTGTCAAAAGTTGTTCTTTGGTCAGCTTTTGGATGTTACTTTTAAATATTTTTAAATATATTTTTTGGTAAAAAAGAAATACTTGAAAATTTTTCATTATAGCCCCTCTCTTGTGGAGGCCCCGGGGCTGTAGCCCCGGTTGACTTATCTAAATCCAGCACTGAATTTGACCAAGCAGCGATCCCAAGAAGACTTGATAAGTCGTAGCATAAATTAGAGCCATACTCCCACATTTGCGTTTGGCTCTGAGAAGTATCCATGTGAAAATACATAGAAAGCTCACTTATGATTTTGGAACGCAACAACTATTAGCAGATATACATACATCCAGAGCCGCATAACCCACAATGTAGCAGATCGCGGTCAAGCAGAGATGCCATAATATAGATAAGTGCCTCTCTATCGCATCATGTGACGAACATCTTGGGCATACAGTATCAATCTGGGGGCACGGCAGTGCCCCCGCAAAGTCTCGCAGAAAAAACGCGGAACGGCCGTACCATCCTTTTCTCGAAGCAACTCACGGCACTTTCAACCCCCCTGTATCTTCGTTGTGGGTGAAGCTAGAAGTCTGAAATTTCAGGAACCAAGAGTACTTACTGATCCTACTTCTGACCCAAAATTACAACTTTGTACCTATATTTGATTACGAAATATCTCAAGTCAAAGTTCCCTTATTTTGTCACTGACTGACTGACACATCATCAAAAGTCTAAAGGTGTTCTAGCAGGCCTACAAACTTGAAATTTTTTTATGCGGCAAGTGTTAAGTGTACATTGCAACAAAAAAATATAAAAATGTTATTTGCGGTTGGTAATTCAATATTTCCATACAAAGTCTATACAAAATGTATGTTTCCAGCTGCATCTATAAATTTGTATGACACTAGATGACGTTGGTGGTATGCTGCTTTGCATTAAAGACGCCTAAAACGAAAAATTCTACGTTAAAGTTAAAGTGCGAAAACTAAAAAATAAAACCGGTAAAGTGCGAATCTGACTCGTCCATAAAGAGTTCCGTACCCCTACAAAATACGGGTACGGAACCCTAAAAGTCGCGATTGCGAAGTCACTATATTTTATTAAAGAAATAAAGATGACTAATATTAATACAGTCACTTAATGTTGGTAGGTAACTAAATAGGAAACAATTAATGATAAATTTGTTAAATAGGTGCTCCCATACTAACTTAAATGAAAAGGTGCTTCCATAAAAACTAAAATAGCAGACTTGGCTTTACATAAGATCTCACAACTTTTTACGGTGGAAGGATTGCGTTGCGAGACTTGCCATTTTTGTACATTTTATGTTTTTGATGGGATATAATATGACGAGATGGGTTGTTCGACCCAAAAAGCTCATTTATCTGTCCTATAGACATTTTGCACGAGATCAGCATGGGATAACAGCCATGGAGGTCAGGAAATAGTTCAATGGACAAGGCTTTTTATGATGGTCCAGACAAAAATTCCTTGTCGATGAAACTTTACTCCAATTTATTTCATATTTTATTGGAACGAAGTTTTTTATTGCACGTTACATTCCAAACACTGGCGAATAGAGCTAGGCCGAAAAACGTGTAATACTTCCACCGTCACGACACTTTTGCTATAGTATGTGTGTTTGTGTAATTACAAGTGTATGTATATATGTGTATGTATATTGCTGCAATATAGACGTGTCGCATGTGCATCAGTAGCGAAAGGAACTTAGTTCCAACCGGGTATCCCACGAAACCTCTCGTATCTTTAACAATTCGCTTAGATTAAATTGTGTTAAGGTGTGTTAATTCGTTTAATAAGCTATATTTTAGAACTTGTGGTCTAAAAAACCGCATGATGATGAATATTTTTACGAAAAAGCTGCAATCTGCTTTCGTGTGACGTCACTTTAGAAATGGCTGTTTAGAAATGTGTCCTTTGCTATCAATATAAATTAATAATAATTTACTTCCAACTGATTTGACAGATGGATGACAGATGAGTAGACAGAGAGAGACAGACCACTTTTTTGTAAGCAACCACACATCACAATCAGTATAATGTTTAAAATTCTCAAGTGATGTCATATCGGACAATTCTTTAAAAAATCATAAAAAATAATAGTTAATTTTAAATACCAAAATGATGAAAACCATGTCCTAAAATGGCATATATTCTCTGAAAAATGAAAAAATAATCTTTTAGAAACTAAGCTATGGGAATTAACTGCAATCTTTCTATTATAGTTCGAGTGTGTTATCATTATCACACTCCTTTTGTTGATTAGGGTAAAAACTTATTTGGACTTGTCCGTCACTTTGACGAGGAAATGGTTCCTGAAAGTTTACCTTTACGATGATTTCAGGTGGTTCCTTCCATGTTATTCACTTTTCTACATGTCGGCGCTCCTTGTTCATGTTCAACTATTCAAGAGTGAAGACTACTGAAAATACTAGACCTACATCTTATAAATACAAAGAACCCTAATCTGAGAGGTACGCGTGTGAACGTATAAATATTTGAAACCTTGGTAGCGATTTATTCTAAAAGATCAGTTTTGAATATTTTATCCTTATGTACCTTTTTTTACTGTCTCTGTCCAGTAGATTTCTATATCTTCCCAGTCTTTCTCTGTCTTATATCGTCACGACGGGTGTCAGAGGTGTTCCGAACGTGAACAGTGAAATGCAAGTCAAAGTCCACACTCCGTACACCCGCATTTCATCGACGATTATTACGTCCTAAGGTGATGGGTGGTGAGCCCTATCGCCGTTTTCCAGGCACGATACACTTCTTAGGGCATGCAGGTTTCCTTACGATGTTTTCCTTCGCCGTTCAGCATGTGGTAATACAAATACTATGCACATAAATTTCGAAAAACTCATTGGTGCATGCCAAAGTATAGTTTCGTTCTGTTACTTTTTTCTACGCGTTCAAATAATTTTATACTCGCAATTAATCAAACTGTTTTAAAAACAAAAAAAGTTTTAACCCTCTAATTTTGCAATTTAAAGCTTGCATACATAGGATTACGAAAGTTTTAAATAGCAAAATTAGATTGTAAAACAGTTTGTTTGTAAAAAAACTGATTATTGGCGGGTGTAAAGTTGTTGGAACGTATGGGAAAAGGTAACAGAATTAAATACTGGTTTATTCGTCCAAGATTAAATAATAATACTTCTGTTGTCGTTATTGGTCTTCACAAGTTTATACGAAGATTGCCTTGGACCATCCACCTTAAAATTTAAATTTAGAATTGTCATTAATCATTATGCGCCCTCTTAAGAGTGGTATCGCCGCCGGATTGTGAAAAACCCGCCTTTTTCTAATTAAACCAAACAGAACACTTAAATAAAAAATTCACTCAATAGTTATTCAACAAAACCTTATTACCTACGTATTGTGTATGCTGCCACTGCCATCGCTAGATTTGAATGGAGTTTTAACTGTAGAGCCATTTAGCATCCGGATTGTGAAAAACCCGCCCAGAACATTACATTCCAAATTTTCTCAATAGTTATTTAAGGGCGCACCGAGCGTTTGCCTTTGTCTCTGTCTTTTTCATTACGTGTAAAGAGTAAAGATAATAACCAAACTTTTACACTTTTTCAATGTTTTTCGATTTTATATTCATTATATTGTTCTTAAATAAAAAACTATCGTGTATAAACGCTCCAGTCATCTATGTACTTTATTTTAGTAAATAAATCATAATATCAAATTACTTATTTATATAAAAAAGTAGGGAAATAAAGGAAAAAATTACTCGAAAAGAGGTAACTTTGTGAATTTATTCTATCGAGCCAACTTTATCAAATTGTGTTTCCATCGTGTATACAGTCTAGTATATATACCTAAAAGTACCAATTTATTTCCCTAGATTTTAATTTAATTGTTTACTACTTTAAACAAGGGTTAAAAAAAGGTGTTTGACTGTGTAAAAAGGTCGGTGCGCTCTTAATAAAACCTTATCATACATCTTAATAAAACATATACATAGATATGTATAGTGTATGCTGCCATCGCAAAGTTTCCATTGTTTTCTGTAAATTAAAATTTAAAATTTTAACATTTTACAGGAACCAATGTAAACTTAGCGATAACAATTTCCATTACACAATACATAAGTAAGCACTTAGGTTCTGTTGAATAAATATTGAGCAAATTACGAATTCAAGTGTACTGTTTCGACTAATTAAAAAAAAAAGGTGGGTTTTTCACAAACCGGCTGCTAAACGGCTCTTAATGTTGTAAATTTATGCAATTCTGTGTGGCTAGCGTGCACGGAAGATACAGCGTCTATCCAGGCCCGGATTCAGAGGAATGTAGCCCCTGGGGCAACAAAAGAGCGGAGGCCCCTAATTATTTTTCAAATAGGTTTTTCATTCAAGTGTTTCAATAGATGAATAAAATTTAAAAAATATGTAAAAGGAAAAGTTGTTCTTTTTTCAGAACCTGGATGTTTTATTTTTAATATGATTCTGCATTTATTTGGTTCTGGAAAAAAAAAACTACTGTGAAGGCCTCTCTTTCTTGTGGAGGCCTCGGGGCTTACCCTCCCCTAAATCCGGCCCTGCTTCTATCTATCTTACTTGCACTCACACGCACACCGCGTTTGTCAACGTGCAAGAGAACAAGTATGATGGAAAGACCGACCGAGGGCGCGTGCTAGTGGTGCTGCCCCTTTTACAGAATCCTTAAAACCAAGCAAATAGCCTAAACACTTTTGTTTTCTTAAATGAAATCCTCCGAAGACGCAAGAAACCCATCTTATTTTAAATTAATCGCTTCGCAATGACGTCATTCGAGCCCTTGAATCAGGGGCCCTAGAGCGGCTCGAGGTCCGTCGAGGGCCCCCAGAGTGGTGTGGAGCTAGCTGATCTGCGAGGGTGCTTCATCAAGGGCCGGGGGACAAAGGGTGCATGCATTGACGTCATTTCAAACGTACATAAACTTTCTAATATTAATAAACTTTTTGTCATCATTCTGACTGGAAGAAAAACAGATCTACGACATTAGAAAATGAGGAAGATACGGTAAGTTCTTATATCATCAGAAAAATAGCTAGGCCAAGTGACGTCATGAGCAAGCCCCACGGCGCGGTACTGTATATTTCTCCTTTTGTTTTTATCTAGGGTCTACGGGTACTATTTAAATGACAAGAATTAACTGATTGATAATTGTCGATTGACATGTGTTAGCTGAAAAAAGTTCGTTAAATGTAATGCTCCGCAATATAACTTTTTTTATCTAACTGCCACGGATTTTTTGTCTAATCAGCCACCTGTAATGCTGGAAACGGCAAGACGGACTCAAATAACTATGGATAATGGGCAGCAGTTTTCCTCTATGCGAGTGAATCCAGGGAAAAAGGCCAGTTCTAAATTAAAGAAGAAATTAAATTGACAAGCATCTTCAGAAAGATCAAGCAGAAACCACTACAGACAATCGAGTGGAGAACAAAGGCGAGCTATTTGAATGCTGGCACCGGATTGGTCGATGTCATTGTGGAGCTTGATGTGATTGGCCATTAGCCTGTCAATGCTAATTGTGCTCTTTGTGCTTTCTAGTGTGTGTTGTGAAGGGGAAAGCCTATTTGTCGATCCCTGCCTTGCCTGATAGCAGCTACTCTATTGAAAATTGAGGCAAATGGAAAATTACTGAAAATGGGGGCTTAATAAAAGCTTAAGGCTGCGCCGAACGTAGAACGGTTAGACACCTCGCTTGTTCTCTCGTGGTCGTGTTTTATCGTGGTCGGATTTATTGAATTTAACAGAAAAAATCATATTTAATTTACCAGACAAAATTTTAAAAATATGAAACGGCCCAGTTGTATTTTATTACGTTTGTGATTGTCTTGAATTGTGGTTGAGACAAAATTCGACAGTTAAGTTATTGAAATGACTAAAACCCCAATAACTTTTTTATATTTTGGGCCTCCTTTAGATATATTTGTTTCTTACACCATAAGTTATTTTTAATATTCGCTGCGGCGGAAGTGTAGATACATTCTCTGTGATAATAAATATATATTTTATTTATTTATCATTGAAATATTATTCAATAAATCAATTTAACAGTGACTGTCGTTTTAGATTATTTTGCTCGGCGCCCTCTTAATAATGGAGTTTTAACTAACAGTTTTAACACTGCATTCACTGTACTTTGATGTTTATCTTGCCATACCCAACATTCACTACCATACATAAGTGTAGGAAGCCATCACTCCGTTATGAACCACCAATCGTGACTTTGCAGTCACATTTGGCTGCCCATAAAGAAGTGTAGGGCTCCATTCACTTTATTTCCCGCAATCATTCTTCTTTCAATGTAGTCGTCACATTTTGCATAGCGCGTAAATAGACAAATACGAGTAAGAGTTACAATTTATAACACAATTTGTTGAAATGTGTAATCACAATGTTAAGATTTTCATGATTTGGTTAACATTCAATGAATGAAACACATAACTAAATAATAATGGCCAAATAGATGTTGAAAATACAAAATGCTGTCAACATCTTCTCAACTCTCCTCTGGTACTCTTAATTTAAGAGGCTATGCGAATTTTATTTTTGTCACTGTTATTCCAAGCGAAAAATCGCGTAGTGCGAGAGGGGCGGATTCAGGGCAAAAGGGAAAAAAAGTTAGTTTTATATTAAAAAAAAAAAAAAAACTAAACTAGTTAGCAAAATTTCAAATATCAAATCTCTAAATATTGTTCAAACACCCTAATAAAATATGTTTGAGTTCTGTATATGGTTCCTATTCGTCAAACGAGGAGAAAAAGTGTTTGAAGACCTCATTTCAATAATTATTTCTATCTAGCAAAATTTATCCAAACGTGTTTTTCAATTTCAAAACCCTACATTATATAGTCGAAATGCATATACCAGAAATTTATTAAAATTTTCCGTATAATTGATGAAATACACAGAAAAGAAACACCCGTATTTTTTTCGCATATCGCCTTAACTAATCCTTTCAAGATGGCAACGTTCATTTTAAAAAGTTGTAGAAACTCTATTACGTTTTTATAAAGAGATATTTTTTTTACCTACAAAAGAAACACTATCACGTTTATATAAAGATCGTTTTTCCTACAATATGCTTACGTTTTGCCATTATCACGCCTGATGGAATGCGTCAATAAGATCTAGGATGAAGCGCGTTCGCCCATAAGCTGGGAGAGGGGCAGTAGGCGAGATGTTAATCAGTTTTAAATCTACGGAAGTCGGTATTGAACTGCCTGTAGCCACTCCCTCGGTATTACTCATGAACATACCGGATGGTAAGGTTTCGGCATGGTTTCTTCATGAGGATGGTGACATTAAGCCATGGCCAAAGCCTACCTCCAGTAAATACAAGCACCTTACGTCATATCTGCACACGGGGCCAAGATCCGATGACCTTATGACCCTCAATACTATCAAGACATAAATTGTTGGCATACCTGGTAAAAAAATCTGCAGAAAGAATGTATCAAAGATCACGATTTCATGGTTTAAAATGAATCAGAAATGAGACAAAATTGGGATAAGCCCCCCTTAACCATACAAGCTCCTCCACATTCAATAGTTTGGGTTTTCTCGGGGGAGGTCTACCACTGATGCTGGAGTTGCTCTAATTAAACATATTTTCAATGCATGTGCTCGTAAAGGCCCACTTTTTATGCATCAAAACCGAACAGAAAGTCGATTATTTTGCCCTAGGGCTTTATTTTTTTTTTTTTTATTTGTTTGCAATGGTTGGCTAACCTGCAGCCTTTTCTGTGTACCATAGATGTTATACTTTTTTTCCCACTGTTTAACGGCTCTGGATACAATCCTTATCAGCCAATCATAATTTAAAGTTCACAAGATTATATTTGTTTTCATTTCCTCACACTATGCATTGAAAAACGTAGTATGATACACGGGCGTAAAAGCAATAAATTACTCGGTTACGTTTAAATTTATAAATTATAGTGAAAACCGCATTGAAATCCACTTTAGGCCTTCTTGCAGCAAGATCAAGAAAAAATCCTCAACCGTCGGGTTAACTAACTCAAGGGAAGAGTTAACAAACCCGACATTTCATTAGTCTTATTGCACCATGATAATACGAGTATCGAAGCGGGTGAGTAAACCCGAGCTAAGCGATTGTTTGACACTTGACATTTATTTAGAATGTTACCATAAAGTAATTAGTTGCAACCAATCAGGTATACATAGTATCTATATAATGTCATTGGAAACAACACAATTTAAGTCCAACTGGTAACATTACTTCGCTAACCCGAGTTTAACTCAAGGTGAGAGTCGGGTTAATTCTAATGACTTTATTTCTCTTAGTTTAACCCAAATTTAACCCGAGATTTTGATTGGTGCAAGAGAGCTTTTTCTTAACCCTCTATTTTCGACTTAACCCGAGTTAAAGTCGAATTAAGAACATGCTGCAAGTGGGCCTAAGAGCGAATTGACAGGCAAACCTCCGGGTAGCGACATTGTTTTATACTATTTAAGGATTATGCATCTATACTCCGATCAACAATTTGATCTAAGCACCCATACTACGGCGTAGCGGATCTACAAAACGGAAACACTAAAAACGCTACGCTACCGTAGTAAAAAGTTATCACTTGATTTGAAAACAAGTTATCAATGTTATTGCGGTTTAAAAATATATACTAAGATAATTTTAAATTCAATTTAATATTTTTTACCTAATCAACGATTAAAACTTGAAAAAAAAAATTAAGTAAGGTTTATAAATGAGGTTGTTCTGCTACGACACGTAGAGGTAACGCTTTTAAATCTTTAGGCGCTGAAAACTTGAGCCGTTCAGTTCAAACAAATTTAGAGCAAGCATGTATATAGGTAGATATAAAAACTTTATTTAGGTACTTAAATGGACGCCTCCATTTTCAAGTTTTGTAAATGCTTGCTACGAAATGTGACATTATTCCGTAGACGGTCTTCGAAATACGAGAAAGGCTATGCTTATAATTTTGGTTCTGGTTGAAAATAACTGTTTCAATCAGACACTTGATTAATATGAAATGCTAGAGCAGTACATGATATTTACATTTGGTCAGATAACAAAGTAGCTGTGTAAAATATGAAATTAGGCCGAGATTCTTCCGATTTTGTCTCTTATCCAATTCATTTTAAACCATGAAATTGTGATAACATTTTTGAAAAAGATATAAGTTATATTTTACTTTTTTATTTTAATATTTAGACCTTTCGATATGCGATTACTTGCATTTCCCTGCATCTAATAAAATCGCAAAAATAGATAAACTATGATCTAAATATCATTTCATTTGAGTGATATTAGGTTTTTGACAATAAAACTTATACCAAAATAAACGTCGTAGAAAATGAAATATAAAAAAACCCATCCTTCTAATCCCAAAATAATAAATAAAGCACTTTGAAACTGCGAGATTTCTGATTGGCCCTCTTCCACTGAGCGAGATACACAAGTGAAAATGAAAGCGTTGGAGCAGGACCGATTACTCCGAGGAATGAGTTTATAATTCCCATTGACACGCCTATTTAAACTTGCTTATTTTACAAACTTATAATAAATGGAAAAATAAAAATAGCCTTTATTTCCCATAACCATACAAATGTTTCTTAATTACTAAATAATCTAATATATATATATTTTAATCTTACAAATATCGTAAAAATGCTAAAGTAAAATTCAAACTTAAATATTTTACTTTATCTACTTTGCTTTACTGCTATTAGTAGCCCTTTCAGTTAGTCATAGGTTATCCAATTTTGGGCACAGGCCTCCTTCAATATTTTCCAGTCGCGACTCTGTTATTTGTTCGTCTGCTTCCCGTATTTCCTGCTGTCTTCACTCTACCGGCGGCGTGGAGGCCGTCCTCTACGTCTGCTTCACGTATTTCCTGCTGTCTTCACTCTACCGGCGGCGTGGAGGCCATCCTCTACGTCTGCTTCACGTATTTCCTGCTGTCTTCACTCTACCGGCGGCGTGGAGGCCGTCCTCTACGTCTGCTTCACGTATTTCCTGCTGTCTTCACTCTACCAGCGGCGTGGAGGCCGTCCTCTACGTCTGCTTCACGTATTTCCTGCTGTCTTCACTCTACCGGCGGCGTGGAGGCCGTCCTCTACGTCTGCTTCACGTATTTCCTGCTGTCTTCACTCTACCGGCGGCGTGGAGGCCGTCCTCTACGTCTGCTTCACGTATTTCCTGCTGTCTTCACTCTACCAGCGGCGTGGAGGCCGTCCTCTACGTCTGCTTCACGTATTTCCTGCTGTCTTCACTCTACCGGCGGCGTGGAGGCCGTCCTCTACGTCTGCTTCACGTATTTCCTGCTGTCTTCACTCTACCGGCGGCGTGGAGGCCGTGCTCTACGTCTGCTTCACGTATTTCCTGCTGTCTTCACTCTACCGGCGGCGTGGAGGCCGTCCTCTACTTCTTTTGCCGTCTCAGTAGATGATTCAACCAACTTATAGGGCATATAAATTATAAAACCAAAACAACAACTAATATATGTATTATTTTCGAAATTTTTCATATTCCAAAATATAGTAAAGTAATACATAATAAAATTATTCATTGGGGTGATTCTTATTTTATGTTTTTTCTGTTTTACCACGGGTGGCCCCCTCAATGTGTTCTCTGTAGCTTAAAAAGAATAAAGCTCTTTTTCGTAATTTTTTTTCAAAATTTGTGGGACGCTACCACAGTTTTATAATTTAAATTATTGATGTTTAAAAAAAAATGCATACAGTTAGCTTTTGAAACGCAGATAATGTAGGACAGTAGCATTTTTAAACTTTCTGTACTACAGCCTATTTTATTTTAATAAAAGAGCTCAAATATCGGCAAAACGGGATATTTTTTAATTTTTGGCACTGTTTTTTGACTTCCAGTTTTTTAACTGGTGATAAGCAGATCATTTTTTGAAATCTATTTTTATATCTACATTCCAAAAGGTAAATTTCTGCATTTTTCAAAAATTTCAATATAAATAAAAAAAATTAGTCAATGTCAACCCCTAAATTTTGTTAAAAAAATTATAAAAAATCTTTATTCTTTTTTAGCTACAGAGAACACAATGAGGGGTCACCCGTGGTAAAACAGAAAAAACATAAAATAAGAATCATCCTATTATTGATATCATTATTATGTTCATAATGATTATATACTGGGTGTTAAGATGAAGTTGCGTAAGCCGGAAACTGGCGGTAGTACTCGTCTATGCGAACAACTTGTACTATGGAGCCAACTCTCCAATGGCGAAAAAACAATCAGCTATTAATTATTTCGTTGGCTGTTCCATAGAAAAGTTACACATCTGCCCGACCAAAATGTATGAAACAGCGGTTTTTTTTCTCGATTTCTCAATTTGTTCGTATGGACGAGAACTATCGCCATTTTTGGCCTTCCGCAACTTCATCTTAACACCCTGCATATTATAGCATTACTTTTTAAAATTTAGTAAGCTACTTTAGAATCACGAGTGTAATTTTGCTAACTTGGTCGATCTGGCCTAAATTTGGACTGCCACCAGGCAAGCCTGGTGACAGCCAAAAAAAAAGATAAATCAGGATAAAGACACTATATAATTTATTTTTTGGATATACTAAAAATAACAAAACTGAAGTAAAAAATGCTATAAGACACAAGAATATCAGAAGAGTATTAGGTACGTCGGAACTTAGAAAATTAACACAAAAAAAATACCTAGTCTATCTTGTCTTAGGATTTTGTTTTTGATAGCTTTAACGACGCTTGGCTTACAATATTATGGATTTGAATTTGAATATTAAAACATACAGGATGGAAAGGTGGCGCGCGGAAAATGGGAGAAATGGAAAAAAACTGGAAAAACCCTTAAAAAACCTGAAGGGTCGCTGTAAAGAAATAAAACAACAGCGTCAAGACATGCCTACGAAATCTGGGCAAGGAAATTAACGTATTGGAAACGGGACAAAAGGGATTTTCAGAGAATGAAACCAAAAGTACACAAAACTTACCAGGAAATGAAGAAAAAACAGGCTTCCACTAGCTCTAGGGCAAATGTGTTCTGTTTCGTGGATTAAACTAGATTTCAAGTTTCATATTTTAATTTTCTGTGGAAAATTTTTCTTCCTTGTACAACGATACTCTTCGATATCAGAAAAATAACAAAAAAATGTGACAAAATATTCCAAATTTTCGAATTTGAAAATTGAGTAAAGAAATCAACGACAAAGAAAGACTAAAATAGAAGAAAAAGGTTGAATACCTGTAGCGAATGCTACAATATATTATTAAAATATGTGGTGTATATTACATCAATAGATTATTACTTGTATATAAATTCCATAGAAAGTTATGTATATTTCGCTTAATCCCTTTCGTTATATGCAGCCATCTTTCAGTTAAATTGTGTGCGAACTTTCCGAGAGGAATATTGCGAGCCTTGGTTGGCGCAGCCGATTGCTACAGCTATACCTCAGTAACGCATTCATGAACTGAAGCCTTATTTATGCTTTGACAGGTACAGTGGCCGATTAAACGAAACAACCTCAATTTCTATTTTAAATATCGCTTTATTTATGATTATAAGTATTACAGTTAAATTTAATAGAAACACACAAGTATAAATTGTGTGTTTATATTGATTAAAACTGTAATTTATCAATATTTATAAAGAAAAGCTAAATGGTTACATAAATATTTAATTATTAATTTATGATTTTAATTATTAATATGTACCCGAAGTACGGCGACAGGGATTATCAATTTCATCACCCATCACTTTGGCGCGTATAAATCGTCGATGATACGATTGCATTTCACACCTGTGAGTCATTGTATTTCTATTTATATACTCGTAGTTGATACCCCCTTTTTTCCTCCATAGAGCATTAATTTTAATTTCCTTTTACTGACTATTGTTGGTTGTGAAAGCCTTTTACTAATAAGTTATATATAACTTATATATATATACACAAGCTGAATTTGTGAACATCGTCCAAATTCACACTTGAGCCTTGCTAAGTGATCAGCATCATGAACCAATAACGATTTTTATAAAATTCATAAAATGAAATTTCGACTCCCCATAGTGAGTCACTCAGGACTGGGAGTGAATTACTATGGGAAGTCGAAATTTCATAACACGAATTTCACAAAAATTGTTATCGATTCATGATGCTGATCACTTACCAAGCATCTGATATGAATTTGGACGATGATCAAAAAGTCACCTTGTATATACAGGGTGTAATCGTTAAGTTTGACCAGCCGATTATTCCGTAACTATTACAGATAACAAAAAAAAATTAAACTAATATCGAAAGAACGTTACCTAATCAGTAAAATGAAATCAATAACTTTTTGAAAATCAAACGGGAAGTATCCAAAATTTTGACATTAAACATTCCTATACATTGTATCGCGCAACAGGGATGTCACTTCGAACATCTGCTTTAAATACAAAATTTTGTACTTACCAAGAAATAAATATTATTCAATTAAAAGATAGTTTTATTACTTTGTTAGGTTAATAAACAGTTTCCTTTAATATCAGTACTAAGCTAAAATAACCTTTTAAAATAAGGAAACTAAAACCTTTTTACTAATCTCATACTAAATGTATGGGAATGTTTAGTGTCAACATTTTGGATACTTTTCGTTTGATTTTCAAAAAGTTATTGATGTCATTTTACTGACTAGGTAACGTACTTTCGATATCAGTTTAAAATTTTTTGACATCTTTAATGTTTACGGAATAATCGCCTGGTCACACTTAACGATTACAACCTGTATATATATGTAACTTATTAGTACAAAGACGAAAATTTCTATTTGACAGAGATAAACTTGATTTAGCGTCTAAATATCGATTTAAAAATGCAAAAAAACATGTTTTTGAAATATGCAATATGACAATATTCGAATTAATTTTCATTTTCACTGTGGCGTAATCAAGTTTGTTCTTTGAGATATCTAACAAATACTGAATTCAACTAACTACAGCATTAAGTAGGATATCTGCCCCTCTATTATGTATTTTTGGTTGCCAACTGGGCTGGGTGTTTATCATCAAAAACATAGATAAAAACCGAACTTTCAAAATTGTCTTTAGTGAGTATTGAACTATTTACGAACTGTGTCGTCACTTCAAGTGCTAACATACCCTTAGACAATAGGAATTCGATAATATATCCATGTTTTCGATGATAGGCACCTAGTTCAGATGGCAACTAAAGATACGTAATAGGCCCGTGGTTTAAAGTGATCCCTCTGAAGATGAATCACTCGTAGTAACCTCTAAGGTCGGTCGAAGAGCTCGGCGAGGTTGTGACGTCACGGATCGATCGCGCCTCGCCATCTACGCGATCAGCCTGCCCGGGACCTCGCTCGTTGGCAGGTTTACACCCGTTCCGAGATTCAGTTCAATCAATGGGCCTTAATATTGCCTTACTTCAACATTTGTCGCTATCGCTTTCAAAGGTACGCGTGATTGGTTAGAAATGGTGTGTCACGTCATTTCTAGCTAATCAAGTTATCACAGCGATAGATGCTGAAGTTAGACAATAAGAACCCATGGCAGCAATTCTGGCGCGTGCATAAAAATTGCGAAAGCAGATTTTGTGTAATTTTTTCTAAGAATATGTATCGCTTTTCCAGATTAAAAACGTAAAGTGTGTTTTGCTTACATTGTGTAGTCTTTATTATTTGACAAGGTTTAGTTTCTCGACTTTGTTATTTATAACGCCATAAACAAAAGTCGAATCATTGATATTGCGAGTGAAAAATAATGCCCAAATAGCCGTCCAGTATTATCTATCCTACATGCGCCGCACCGCGCAATAAAACGCGGTTGTGAACGTGTATTAGGAACACAGAACATATTAATAAGCAATAGAAATGCCATGAAAGCCGTGACTGCGACGCACCGCTGTGTGATCAATACGTCAGGGCATAACCCGCGGGCCTCTCATTTCTCAACCGAACGCGTTAGAACAAACATATTGTAAAAATGGTGTATTGCAGCGTGGCAAATTGTTCTAACTCTTCAAATAACGCAAATAAGACATCCAAAGGAATTACTCGTAAGTACTTTAAACATGTATTTACTGTGATATTTACAGAATAAACCTTGCGGTAAATAAAATTTCAACATTGACATGAAAATTTCATCGTTGTAGCGAGTAGCGTTGAAATTAGACAATATTTTCTCCATTGCAGGTTATAAAGAGTGTCACACATTGAGTTAGAATATTAACGCCGCAATGTATATTTTTTCAAACATTATCAACCTGGACCTAACTGTGTCATAGTACGGCCGCTTTTCATGGCTTTTTACACATATGTATAATAGCTTGGCACAGTGCCATGACGTGTTTGGTATTTTACATCTAAGCTTCATAGAAATACGGTGTTATTTTAGCTGTATGAAGACGGGTGAATCTATGTGTGCGCAGCGTATGTTTACTAACTAGGTAATACTAACGTATTCCAAAAAGCGGCGATAGCGGTGCTCGTATAAAATTTGTGTCACGCCATCCCCGTGATTTTCCTAAGGATGGAAGGACGCTGCATATATTGTGCGTGTTGTGAATACAGGTGTATAGAGTCCACTTCGTTCTATCGTTTTAGGCATTGAAATAATAATAAACAAAGTTACATAAATATTACCTAAAACTGAATAAAAATGCGTTTAAATTCTTTTATCTACTCCCATACTACATAAGGTAATTACGACATCAAATATGGTTTTAGAAGTACGTACATTATTTGACTGATGTGATAATATTACATTTTAACCCTGCATATCAAAAGAGATAACGGTCTGTCTTAAAAAGATGGCATACCCTACCGTAATACTAGTGATCACGCAGCGAAACAACAAATTGGTGTGTTTTAGCTAATACTGAAATATTTTGTAGGGAAAAAAAATATTGAATTTAGGTAACATCCCTTCATTTTTCTATTGCTTATTTTATATAAAAAAATCAAGTTGATCTCTTAACCGCGTCTTTGAAACAAACGTTTGAAAACCAAAAAAAGAGGGTGGAAAACATTTTTTTTTGACAAAAGTATAAATCTTAAAACATTGTATATACGAGATGGAATAGATGGAATCCCTAGATAAAAGATCGATAAATCAAATATATTTTCTTCAATATGAGGAGAGACCTAGTTTCTTAAAATTAGCCCTTGAAAACCTGGTGTTGTTGATGTTCTAGCGTCAGGTGTCCCGTTAATTTCTTATGCCAAGTCTCCTTTTATTTTAGAGGCTTTCCTCTAAGTAATTTTAAAGGAGGTGTGTACTCGTAATATCGGGGGAGAACAGAAAATTTTAAATTCGTGGTTAGATAATTTTCACTGTAAGATTTCCAAGATCCACAGAATTTTTACGAAAGTATGAAAGCTAATACGTACTGACATTAAAGAGATAAAGATGTTGGTTTCCTTTTACAAGTCAATTACCTTCGGTTTGGAAAGAAATCTAAAACAAAACCTACAAACCTAAAACATATTTGAACAGCCCTCATATTTGGGAGCATAAAACTCAAGCATGACTTCAGACTTTTCATATTCGATCTAAGAATGTTCAAAACCCAAGCAATGGCAGCACCGAGGAGGGCGGAGAAGAAAATGAGGAACCGAGAGATTTGTGGTTCAATGCATTAGGGCGGGCAGGGGGACTGCGCGGGGTGCGAGGGCGGGCGGGGCCGCTTCGCTTCGGTGGAAGCAAGAAATTGAAAACGGATTTTGTAAAGCTATGGTTTCTACTATATATTCGGTGTTTTATGAAATAACAATTATTTTGTTTTTAGCAATAGTTATCCACTAATGTGGAACCCAAGTGGAACCCCACCTCAGAACATTTATAAACTGAATATATTGGTTGGTCAGCCAACACAGATATTATTATATCCATAAGTCCGTCCGACAACGTTGCTACGTATTATACTATGGAGAATAAATCAATGACGATTATAAAAAAAAGCAAAATATATGTTTCCCCCCAAAAATCCAATATGGGTATCAAATAGAGAGAGCGAATTGTAAAAATATAAAATTGTGCTATATTTTTTGTACAGATTTAGAGAAATCTTTGTATTAAAAAAAATTGTATGTTCACACCATAGCACAGTGTTTTTCAATCTTTTTCATGGCGCGACCCCCTTAGTACGGAAAAATACTTCGCGACCCCCTACCGTTGTGCTTTTTAAGTTACAAATATCGAATCCAACCATCACATTAGGTGCGCCTAAATAAAACATTTTGATCTAGAATGGTAACTGTGACCTTCTTAAAGACCTAAAGTTTGAAAAACACTGCCATAGAGGAAATTTTCCTCTGTAAACGTATGCTGCTGTAATGTATGTAAAACTATTTGATGAATTGACATGAAACTTTCATTGTTTCACTATCTTAAAGAGAAGGTACTAGATTAAATATATATATATATAAATATATATATATATATATATAAATATATATATATATAATATATATATATATATACTATATTTTGTGGCAGTGTGAGCAGGAGCAGTATAGATGCGACTCCTGCAGTGAAAAATCAGTATATATTTTCATAGTAACTGATTAATTCGTTATAGCAAAGCACAAATACTTTTGAATTTTTGAAACAGTTCTATTATTACCGAAGTTAGCGATAACGATGTTTATCACTTTTAATATGAAATCGTGTCAGATGACGCCACGATACATGCCGTTAAGCTCACTTTGCTTGCCATTAACTTCGTCATTTTTTTAAATAACGAAAAAATAATTTTACTACCGCTTTTAACTTTTTAAACGCAATTTTTTCATAAAAATCGGTGGAGCGGCGTGTCACCGTTGGTTACATTACGTAATCGCAGTCACGGCATGTTTGCACTATCGTGACTGTTCATTCATGGAATCCGCTACTTACCTATCTTTGAAAACTGGTTTTATTGTGTCTAGGTAATAAGACCAAAAAAGATAGATACTTTAGTTATCAAAAAAATAATCCCAGCTAATATACTTAGTAAAGTGAAAGATTTTTGGTATGTTACCTAAGACTACTTGACATGAAACTTTCACCATTTTATATACCTATATAGATCGTAGATTAACATATAAGCTAGTCTTTCCTGATTTTCGGCTATTTTCTTTGAGTAAATGAATATAAACTTTTTTCTCTGACTGACGCTCAGAGCAACAACACTCATACGCGCTTGATCGTGTATTTTACCCAAATTTTTTAAAGTTATAGCCTAATTTACTAAACTATTGTGTGACAAATGCATTAATATAGTGTCGATTAGTATTGTGAAGCGTTTGCAGAATCTTAAACAGTGTATTAGTGGTTGTTTTGTGAAATACTTACCTCGCATTCAAAGCTTATACAAACTTGCGATAATAAACTGGACACTGTAAAGGACTATCAGAAGTTACGTGAGTAATAAATAGTAACAATAGTCAATAAGACCTACAAGTCACAACACGCTCATTAAACTTGAAAAACATTTTAGATCTAGATTTTCTTTTCGTGCTCATTATTTTCACAACAAGTGGGTAACTCTTAATAACGCGCAGACTAAATCACTTGCCCGTTCAATGAAGAAAAAGTCCTCAACTAGATACTGCTAGCGCCATCTCTGCTATTCGTGCTCAAACTAGTTCATCGCTTGCAGTACTCCTTCCTCGCACGCGCAGATGCACGCTAAGCCCTAGCTAGAGATACGAAAGAGTCATTACGCGTAGTTTGAAACTTGACCAACAGAGGGCTGGTCAAGTACAGCTCAGATATTTCTACAAATATGAATTGCTTCGAATGTAAAACGCCTGTTAAGGCAGACGGAGCAATGAAATGTACCGGGTGCTCCAACACATTCCACTATCATTGTGTTGAGATTCTAGAAGCAGACTTTAAGAAAATACTTCCAATGAATAGAGGAAAATGGAAATGTCTTAGATGTAAACCAAAAAAAACTCAAGAGAAAACGAAGAGCCCCCTCGTCTCTAACACAGGGAATGAAACGACGTCATCGATCGTTAACTTGGACGGAAATAGTATCATTGGTCTCATGAACAAAAACTTCGAAACCTTGAAGACCATGATAGAAAACCTCCGCACGGATATTAACAATAAATGGACCAAATTAACGGAAACTGTTGCATCATGGGAATCAAAATTCACAGAAATGGAAAGCAAAGTAGCAACCTTAGAAATCAACAACGGTACGATTTCTTGTGAAAACAGCTCACTCCGCAACGACCTCCAAGTGTTGCAAAATCATGTCGACGATTTGGAGCAGAGATCCCGAAACTGTAATATAGAGATCCAGAATGTCCCAGAACTTAGGGGAGAAAACCTTATACACGTCGTAGAAACCATCGGGACAATCATAGGCCTACCAATACCCCCAACTCAGATCAAAGACGTTCATAGGGTTGCTCATAATCATAACACAAAGACCGATCGACCAAAAAACATTATTCTGCAACTTACCACACGACACATTCGTAATGACATCCTCGCAGCAGTAAGAGCGCGCCGTGGGTTCACTGTTACTCAACTGCAAAAAGCGGCAGCAGGTGGCACCAGGATCGGCAGTAGTAACCAAGCGGAAAATCAAGGAGAAGACCAGCGAATCTATATGAACGAGCATCTCACACTGAAAAACAAAATTTTGTATGCCGAGGCTCGAAAAGTCAAGAAGGAAAAGAATTATAAATTTACGTGGATCAAAAATTCTACTATTCTCATGCGGAAGGGGGATGACTCCAAGGTTATAACGATCCGTAACACGAATGATCTTACAAAACTGTGACTGGATTTAACCAATATTATGCTATTGAGTCTGCTATGTAAACTTACAATATCAATATCTTTACTTGTTCTGTTGTATATGCAAGAATCTGTCTCCCTCATACAACTTATTTACGTCTTAATCTGTACAAAGAGTCATGATTTGTTTAACCTAGAAAAAAATAAATTTTGCTATTTATTATATAATTATATATTTAATATAACCTACCTTTATAACATATCTGTCTGCACTAAAAGCCTTTTGGATCACAAGCACACCCCAAACACAACAAATATATTTAAAACTTCTCTTCATTTAAATAAAATACAACAGCTTAAATAATTTAAATATTTATTATCAAAATTGTGGTGGTTTGCGTTCCAAACTGGCTGACCTTCGACTTGGAATATTAAATTCGGATTATGACATAATTATTATCACTGAAACCTGGCTGAGACCGGGGATATATGACTCTGAGTTGGCTGATGATAGATACAGAATTTTTCGGAGAGACAGAGATTTATCTAAAACAGTAAAATTAGATGGAGGCGGTATCTTTATCGCTATTAAGAAAACAATTCCTGCGACTAGACGATTTGACTTGGAGGACCCGGTTTACGAAGACATAATAATTACCCTACCGACACAACAAAACTCTATTCTACTTTTATCAATTAATTATATACCTCCAAAATCCAAATCACATATCTACGAAACACTTCTAGGTAAAATGCAGCGAATATACCTTACTCATCCTGAATTTACCTATTGTATTACTGGTGATTTTAACATACCAGACCTAGAATGGACTCCAAACAATTACGATAGAGCACTTATGCCATCACAACCAACTAATGCAATCCAACGAATACTCATAAACACAATAACTTTAATGAAACTTTGTCAGTACAACTGCTGTCTCAACGATAATAATCGTATTCTCGACCTGCTACTTTGCAGTATCTCATGTTTATGTGTTCGGTCCAAAATTGACATCTCTCGGTCAGGTATCCACCATCCATCTTTTGAGTATACCATGGAAAGATCTGCGCAAAAATCAATCCCCCCCGGACACAACCCTAAATATAACTTCAATAAAGCTGATTATTCGTTAATCCGTGACAAAATCCAGACCCTCAATTGGGATGATAAGCTCAAAAACACCAACGCGTCAACTTCGGTGGATACATTTTATGATATTATTTACAACATAATTGACCAAACTGTACCAATGAAAAGAAATAAACAGACAAAATATCCAATTTGGTTCTCCCCAGCACTGAAAAGCTCACTTAACCGAAAGTTAAAATTATGGCGCCGGTGGAAAATTTATAAATCTCTTGCTGATTACGCTGAGTATTCTCTCCTTCGTACACGCTGCAAATTACTTTTGTCACAATGCTTTCGAACGTATATTACGGATACTGAGTTAGCCATACCTAATAATATAAAACACTTCTGGCAATACGTATCATCTTTAAAGAAAAGCGATTCCGGATACCCCAGTACAATGATACTTGGAGATAACTCGTCCAGCGATCCTACTACAATAGCAGAGATGTTTAGTGACTTCTTTTCCTCTGTCTTCGAACCAACTGACTGTTTAAATTGCCAAAACTTAGATAGCCTCCAAAGTAACCCGGTGGCCGAGCAAACAGCTTCAATACATCTTACACAAGAGAAAATAGAGCAAGGACTAAAAAATTTGGACAGTACAAAGGGTCCAGGGCCCGACAAAATAAGCGCCTTTTTTTTAAAAAATCTTCATGTTGCATTAGCTTACCCACTTCACATAATATTTAACAAATGCTTAACTGAAGGTACGTTCCCAGATAGATGGAAGATGGCCAATGTGACTCCTATACATAAATCTGGTTCTAAAGCTAGGATCCCCAATTATAGACCTATATCCAACATATCAACTCTCCCTAAATTATTTGAATCTCTGGTCCATGATGCACTTTACCCCATCTTACAGTCACAAATAAGCCAACAGCAACATGGTTTTATGAAGAAAAGATCAATAGTCACTAATCTCTTGCTTTATTCTAACTTTTTGTTTGATGCTCTAGAAGCTGGCACTCAAGTAGATGCAATTTATACGGATTTTCGCAAGGCATTTGATAAGGTGGATCACAGGTTGCTTCTCGAGAGACTAGCGTATAACGGAATAAAAGGAAACTTACTAAAATGGTTTGCTTCATACATTGAAAATAGGTTTCAAGTGATCACTATAAATGGATACTGTTCACGAAAAAGGCTTGTCTCTTCTGGTGTTGTTCAGGGCTCTATTTTGGGACCTCTGCAGTATCTGCTATTTATTAATGAAATAGAGCAGTGTTTTCACAACTCTAATATACTCATGTTTGCTGACGATTTGAAGATATTTAAGGCTGTCAAGAACCAACATGATTGCACCCTAATACAAGAAGATTTAATCAGGTTCAAGGATTTTTGTTCACGTTACAAGCTGCAACTCGCCTATGATAAATGTCAGCAAATATCATTTACTAAGAACCATAATAGGGTGGAATATGTGTACAGCATAGGGGGCGTAGACGTAGCTAAAGTAACCAGCGTTCGTGACCTCGGTGTCACATTTGACGAAAAACTCACATTTGATCAACACATAGATAAAATCTGTAAAAAAGCTTATCAACTACTAGGATTTGTGTTAAGAATAACAAAACATTTTAAACACGCATCGACATACATAACTTTATATCAGTCACTTATACGTTCACAGCTCGACTTTGCCTCCGTCGTATGGAATCCATTTTATGCAGTATACTCAAATAAACTAGAAATGATCCAGAAAAGATTTGTGAAAGCACTTCACTTCAGACTGACGCGATCTCAAGGACATTACTCGGATCTCCTTCAACTTTACAAGTTACAACGCCTAAGCGATAGACGAACCTTACTGGATGCGATGACTCTCTACAATATCTGTAACAACCTTTATGACTGTCCTTCTCTACTGAAACAGATCAGATTTAGAACACCTGCGCGGTCTTCACGATCCCAGGCCCTATTCTCTTTGCCTTTGACGCGAAAAAACGCCGGTCGTCGAGCACCTCTCAGACGAATCTGCGAGTCATTCAACAAATCACTCCTCTCAGCTGACCTATTTAATTCAAAAAGGTTTACTTTTAAACGACAAATAAGACAAATTCTTGACGACTCTTAACAACAAATAAATAATCTTATTTCAATCAACCATAATCTAATTAAATAATATTATGTATGTATATGGTATATATGTATGTATTGGTATGTATGTTTATATATTCATTTCGTTATTTCCCGACTTATTTATGTATGTAGTGTATCATTATTCTGTAACATTGTGTGTTTAATTAATTATAATCAAAAATTGTACATTTAGTTAAGTTAGGTTTAGATTTAGATTTAGGTCTTTTCTGTAGCGTCACCAAATTTTATATTTCTTCTTTTTATCTCTCTGAGGAAAATGTTGAAGGGAGTAGATTTAAATATTTATAAAAAAAAAATTTGTTAGTTCCTTTTAGTTATATCTGTAGTTTACTTCTGTTGTTTTTCCCTAAATAAATAAATAAATAAATAAATAAATAAACATTATGTAACCGCCCCCAGTTAAGGGTCACGTGATCATCAAACTTGATCAAAGCACAACATAGATACTACCAGAAGGCCGACTCGACGACGGAGCGAAAACAGACGCACACATGTATAGACGCGTACGTATGATGATCTTGGCAGAATTCCGTATTGGCATTCGACCGACTTCAACCGAGATCGTCGTACGTACGCGTCTAGTGTGCGAGCGCCTGTTTTCGTTAGTTATGCGGAGTAAACCTTCTGTAAGTGGTTATTTTGTGATCAAAGGCTCAGCGTGCATAGGTGTAGCCAGATAGGGGCAGGGGTGGTCATGGCCCCCCCAGAAAACTCGGTGCCCCCCAGAAAAATCTATCAAATATATTTAGTTACAACCAAGAAAGCATAAGCATGACCGACTTAACATGCATGAACGTGTGATTGAAGGGGATTTCATATTTTATGTTTTTAGTGATTTTAGATTCGTATCGAAATTCCATTTTAAAAAACCATAATTAGAACAAAACCAATATTTGTGTTAGGCTGGCCCCTACTTGGCCCCACCGTGCCCCCTCCATTAGAAAACCCTGGCTACGCCAATGTCAGTGTGGTACTGATGTTTTGTTCATTCGTTCCACGGAGGTCGTGTTGGATCTATCTAGCTAGTATAATCCTAGAAAATCAAGCAGTTCTCTAGGGACCACCCAAACACGGGTATCAAGCGGTAAGCGAAATTTGTTAAGTATATCTAGTTTGTTAATTTTTGTCAAAAAAGTCATGTGAGAATTGTACTACTACCAGGTTACCAACCTTTTAGGTCAAAGACTACGTTATTGTTAATACAATATGTACAATTAGCATGGTGAAATCCATTATTGATAGTATCTACAAAAAATTTTTTTTAGTCCACATTTTTTGCATTGCTGTAGATTTTGAATTAAATTAAATTAAAGACATATCAAATAAATTTGATTTGAAAAGCGGGTTGGCCTTCAACCTCGGTGAAGATACTATATAGATCAAGCACCAGAATAAATTGTCACCCGGAAACGCAGCTAGCCGAAGTCGCTTGGCCAGAAGATGACATCAGAGACCAAGAAAACTGTTTTAGTCAGATGTAACTTTGCCATTTACCTTGCCAAAAACGATATCAATTTAAAAACGTTGTTTAGATATATAAAATAATTTTGACGAGAACCAGAGACCGCCAAACCAAAGGATTAGTTCAGATAGGTACTATAAAATTATTGGTCCCAAAATTATTTATTGATTTGATAAGGATTTGATATACTACACAAATTAAATGCAACGCGGGCGAAGCCGCGGGCAAAAGCTAGATGTTACATAATTTTTAGATCACTTCCTCTGAAAATTTTTTGGAAAGCCTTCTTATGGCTATTTCCACAGTTTCTTCGTTTATGGTTTGTTCTATTTCACCTTTTTGCCAGGGTTTTCTTGAAACTGGCAAGTTTCCAAAACTCCTCAAGTCCTCAGGCTTGAACAATTTATAGTCGGTTTGCATGTGTGTGTGGTGTGTATGTGTAAAGTGGGGTAAAGCTTTCGGTTCCAAAATTCACTTTCGTTCTTTGAACTTTGTGACATTATCGGGGATGAATAATGGGATATGGTAATGAAAGAACGAATCTGCTTTACCTTAGCAGTATGTATAGGTGTGAGTGGCACTCTGTGTAGATTGCTTTCCGTCTTTATACTGAAACGTTATTGGAATGGTAATGTAATGAAATGTATAGGATCATTCTATATCATAAATAATTGTTGAAACCTAATGGACAAGATTTTAACTCGAGTTTAAGATAACATTTAGTAAGGGATTTAAAGATCTTGGTAAAAAAGTTCAATAAAATCGGGTATAAACAATTTTAATCATTTATAACGGAAAATGCTTTGCCATGATTTGTTTGTATCAATCAAAAACAACTTTAATAACCTTGCATGACCCAGCAATCCAAGGACTACGTTTGTGTAAATAAGACATTAGAGTTTCATAAATAAATGACCCGTCAATGGACAAACACTCGAACACCCACTTTTCACCGACAATGTTTCCATCCCAGCATGATAAATGAGCATATATGATAAACGAACATAAACAATTTTAAACTTTATATGATAGAGATTTTTACACTGTTTATAACATTAGTAAATAATACGTATACACACAATAGAAAATAAAAGCGGTCAGTGGAGGGTAAGTAGTTACTATTTGATTAAAATATTGATGATAACAGATTTTACTCAAAGGACACAATCCTTAATTTTTTTTAATAAGTAAAACTGCACAAAATTATTTTTGAAAAGTTGCTTCATTCATTTGAGAATCGATCCAGCAAAAATGAGAAAGATTTCATCCTGTAGTTTTATGGCATCAATCGATAGAATCAATAGGAATACCATGAAATCTAACTTACGTAAGCTCAATATTCTATCTGGCGAATCAAACCGGAACCTATCGATTGAAGTTCCTACCGCCTGGACTACCACAGCTACTTCTAATTTTAATTCATTCTAGCTCAGGTTTTGTTATAGTCTTCATAAAAAACCTCCTAAAAGCGAAACTTTTAAGCTAAAAGGCCGCTTTCAGGATTAAAATAGCGAAGAAGGTGCGAAGTTTCGTCGGAAGCAGCTGTGCCGTATCGACCAGATCTAATAAAACTTGGAGGAAAAAGAGGTGGGCTAAAGGCGAGAGTTGCTATATGCCGACACCATATGCAATAAAAGCCTACACTTCGAAAATCTGGGTTTATTTAAAGAAAACTTGAAAAATTAAGCCTTGACGAGGATCGTGATCTAAAGTACAATCACTGATTACATGGTACAACCATTTTCACGTTCGGAAAAACTACATCTATCAACTTTTACAGTCATTTTATCTGCGAAGAAACGTTAAGTCGTTAGAGGAATCTTAAATTAGGAAAATTTATAACTACTAATACGACAATGATCACCATTATTACGATACTTTCATTATCATCCAGATAATCATGATTTTAAAGTAACCTTTTTTCAGGAGTCCTTAGAACTGAAAGTGCCCTATAGGTTTTGATTCCCTTGCGAGTGTCAAAAAATTTTATGAAATTGATTATGTAAATGCAATAACTCAAGTCGGTGGAATTGCTCTTGAGTATGGTGAAGGTAGCAAGAATCAGCATAGTCAAGGAGGAGCAATTGGAAGAAAGCTACGGAGCCTTCTCATCGAACCTGCAGAAGTGAACTGTTTCCGACTGACCTCGACCAATTGGGGCACCCAGGAAAAATGATATCGATGAAAATTCCAAGATTCTTAACCTTAAAACTAAACGAAATATGTGTTCCGTCAAACAATATTTGTAGTAAAGCTTGCCAGTCTACCAATCTACCTACGTATATATATATATATATATATACGGGTTACCAAATATTGTAATTGCATCTTTGTAGGATTAACTAAGAGTCCAAATTGAGTGCTCCAATCTCTGATACATCTTGTTTTATACTAATAATTAATGTTCGCATTAAAAACAAAAAGAAACTTTTTTGAAAATGTACATATCCGAATGCATAGTCTTAAGTAAAAGTTCCTAAAACTATTTTAGAAAACGCCTAGGCGAGTAAAAATGTTAATAGACTTGATATAGGGAAGGTGCGTCCTGGCACAAATCCCAAGGTCCGTGGAATCTTGGCAGATGTCGAACATCCAACCTGCATGGAATCATTAATAGATCCTATTGATTTTCAGACCCTGGCGCAGGGACTGGCGTTCACCGCCCCTGGCGTCCATTTTAAAAATAAGTACACGTTTCATGAACCATACATAATGTAGCGATGTAAGGGAACTGACTGTTAGGCAGGTCATTGCTATTTCGATATTCAAAACGTGGCGCTAGTCAACGAGGTACCTGGAACTTCGGAACTCGGCAGCTAAAATATAAGGTCACTTTTGTTGATATAGCCAAATACTGGAGACTGGGGGTGGTACAGCAGAGCCGCCAAGACGAGCCAAAGGAAGCAGGGCACTACACGTACCTATTCCCGAAGGGTTTTGTCGTAACCTTTTTTCGAACCTTCATAGCTTCGGTCTGGATAGTACTAGAGACACCAAATTCTCAAGATAAGAATATTATCTTGAGAATTTGGCTTATCATAAAATGGAATTAGCAGAAATGAAATAGGCTAAGTTTTATTTGTCTAGCTTTTATATTTTGGATTTTATTAATCACTGACTGATTCACTTACTCATGATATCTCCAGGGTACTTCCTGAAGTCCTAGAAAGCTGAAATTTGATACGCTGGCTAGGATTAGTACACATCAAAAAAATCAAGAAATCTGTAACTTTCACCTTACAACCCCTCATAAAAAGGGGTCCGGTTCTGTATTACAAAACAATTTCTATTCCAAACTCCCAAAAATCATAGAAAGCTGAAATTTGGTACGCAAGCTAAGATTGACACAAAACCAACAAAAAAATCAAGAAATCTGTAACTTTCACTCTCCAACCTCTTATAAAGGGGGTCCGGTTCTGTATTATATAACAATTTCTGTTCCAAAAAGTCCTAGATGCAGGCTAGGATTAGCACACAAACAACAACAATATTTAAGAAATCTGTAACTTTCACCCACGAACCTCCTCCTCCAGCTATATTTTTGAGCAAGATGTAGGGTTTGTAGAGTTAGGGGCTTGGCTCTATGAGATCTCACAGATTTTTAACAGTGAAAGATTTATGACTAGGCAAACTTTTACATACAATGTTTTTGGTGGGATACTAATTAACTCGGAGTTGTTCGTAAATTAGTTAAGTAGAACGTTGGTCCTGACCACTTACTGAGTCATCAGTACGAATTTGGCTAACTCAACAAAAGTCACCTTGTGTACCAATTTTTGTTTGAAATGCGGAAATTCATGTAAACATGTTCTGTTTACATAGAAACATATCGCGTGCAACAATAAAATCAGGCCAGTAATCAACGTTGCATAAATCAATTACCCCATCCCATGTTACTAACGTAACAGAATAAATTGCCAACAGAACATACCGTCACGATACACATATATATCCCGGAGGAGGTATCAGAGGTATTTCCAGGAGTCGACTCCGAATAGTAAACACTCGTACACTCTCTTTTCACCGACGATTTCTACGTCTCAATGATGCCTTATCTCGCCATACTACGGGCACAAATACACGCCTTTTCCGGGTTGAAGGTGTACCTCACAAAATGTTGTCTTTCACCGTGGTAAGTACACAAACAAGATGGACATAATTTTGTGCATGCTCAATCGCCAATATTCGAACTCGAGTCTCTCGGTCAGTCCTACCGCCTGAGCTACTGGTTGCTAAAACATCAAATTAAAGGCAGTCTTAACTTCTCTTTCATCTCATTCAAGTCCGGAATCATACATAACCATTCTTATAAAGTAGCTCAACGAGATAGCATTTAAAAGGGTTGGCCTATTTCCAGAAGCAAGGAATTGTAAGATGTTCGGGAACTGAAATTTTGATTACTTTTCTCAAGATTCAGGCTTCATTTTGTTGGTATGGGATAAACATGAAAGTAAGTGTTCTATTTATAAAAAAAACATGAAAATATGAGTTTTTCAAACAACGAGATTGTGCAAGTACCATCATTTCTCTGAGGGCTTAAAACATGAACAAATGGACGCAAAAGCCCACAAGCTTAAAATCTTTTAAAAATTAAGCCATGGGGATTGCAGATGGCGTCACTAACGCCTCGACCGTTTCAGTAAATTCAATAAAATAAATAAACCAAACATTTTTCTCTTAAATACTATTAAAATTAAGTAAACTAAATAAATAAAATATCCAAGATACGTAGATTTACAGCTATCAGTCGAATATGGTGATATTAATAAGGATATAACTATGACGCGGTTGCAGCTTAGAGAAAGTATACCAAGGGTCTAAGGGTTGCAGTCTAGCAGTGGCGTGCACAGAACTTATTGCTGGAAAAGGAAGCAATTGGTCAAGAATAACAATAAAAAAAATATGAAAAAATTTAAATATCACTTTGAAAATAAACAGTTTGTATTGGAAATTTTCACTCTAGGGTAGACATTGTCCACCCTGGCGTCATACAATTTTTTTTTCAAGGTTATATTTAAATTTTTTCATATTTTTTTATTGTTATTTTTGACCAATTGCTTGCTTTTCCAGCAAAAAGTTCTGTGCACGCCACTGCTGAGTCTATTAATATAATTATTGTTCTAAACTAATCTAATCAAATAGTTATAAATCGACGACGACGGGAGGATGAAATAAAACATGGTATTATAATATTTTCTTGAATTTTCACAACTGTTAATCATTTCAAACAAAAACTGTCCAATTGTTAATTTGTCTATCCCTAGTGATATAATTAGAGGCTATATCACGGCTATAGCCTTCTTACTGCCACATATACAGGCTGGAAAAAATTCAAGGGCCCTGGAGCTCCTTAAATCCTTTAGTTAGCTCATTTTACTGAAAGGAAACATTCCTTAATTTTTTTAAAGAAACAAAACTGCATCCAAAGATCTTCTAAAATTTGCTTGTCTCACCCGGGAACTGAACCAACAAAAATAAAAAAAATAAAACCCTCGCTTCTTTATTAAACGAATCGGTAGGATTATTGTTCAGGATAAAATTTGTCTAATAGACATTTAGTCTTACACTCATCTGTTGTACGAGATACCCATGAAATTGAATATTTATTACAAGTTCTTTATTAACAATACCTAGTACTGTTCACTTGTAAAGTAATAATGATACGCCATTATTACACAATGACAGTACGGAATGAAAGCAAAACAAAACAAAATTTGAAATGTGAACGAATGCTTTTATCGATTTTAAAAATGTTGAAAGTTGTCTTTCAAACTTCAAATTTGTTGCTCCGCGTTGCAAAAAAAATACGTTCCCTTTTTAAACTTTTCGTCAGTACGCGTAGTGCAAGAAGGAATTGTGCTGTGCATAGATTTATTATGACCATTTAACGATTTTCTTATTGAAGTCTTCGAAAAGGTACTTAAGATAAATAACATTAGCAAGCTTGTACTTCATACGATGTCTTTGGATGTAAGAGAGGTAAGAAAACTACTACAGTACAAGGTATTGTTAATAAAGAACTTATAATAAATATTTAATTTCATGGGTATCTCGTACAACAGATGAGTGTAAGACCAAATGTTTATTAGACAAATTTTATCCTGAACAATAATCCTACAGATTCGTATAATAAAATAGCGAGGTTTATTTTTTTCATTTTTAGTTGGTTCGATTCCCGGGTGAGACAAGCAAATTTCAGAATATCTTTGAATGCAGTTTTGTTTCTTTAAAAAAATAAAGGAATGTTTTCTTTCAGTAAAATGAGCTAACTAAAGGATTTAAGGTAGTTCCCCTCCAGGGCCCTTACATTTTTTCCACCTTGTATATTGCTGTAACATCATCGACTAAATAGCAGAGTTCTTACATTGTACTTAAAATCTGTGTAAAAGATCTTATTTGGAATACCGGCCGCTTATGTACCTATATACGTTCTACGATTTTCCTAACAATTAGCCTTCTATACAGGGTGCTTGGAAATTCCACCTATTCCTTGAAAGGTGTTATAGTAGAGATCAATTCCAACAAATAATGCCTATCAACTAGGGGCCGAAAATGAATACCTAGTCTATTGGAATTGCTAAAACCACTTGTTGGGTTAACATGTGAGTTTTATTTATTCACCATTGCAACTTGCACTTTCGTTTCACTTGGTCTGTGTCGGAGAATGTATAGAATGAAGACTTACCTTATCGAAGGCGAGGGGTCGGTGTCGTGGCACGTCAGCGAGTTCCATGTCGGCGGCGGTGGGGTGTGTCGGGGGGCGCGGGGGCTGCGCGCGCGCCGCTAGCCGACCTCCATGGGCGTCTGTCGACGGGGCCGCATGCCGCTCGCGCCCGCGATGCGCCCCCGACACCTGCATAACAACAGATGGACGTTAAATAGGGTCCCACTCTAGTTAGGTCTTTATAGTGGCTTTCTGGGATGCTTTTGGTAATAATTCTAAAGTATCTCAGCTCCTACTCATTATTTATCTAGTCTAGAAATAAAGCGTGGAGAGCTGTAAAGTCTTCTAGATGATAAACCAAAATAAAAGCCACAAATATGTGCTTTGATTTTAAGAGTGGTTTTGCAGCCGGATTGTGAAAAACCCGCTATTTTCTAATTAATCAAAACAGAACACTTAAATTCTAAATTCACTCAATAGTTATTCAATTACCTAAACAAAAATTTTGAAATTCTAAATTACAGAAACCAATGGAAACTTTGCGATGGCAACATACACAATACATATGTAGGTAATAAGGTTATGTTGAATAACCATTGAGTGAATTTTGAAGTTAAGTGTTCTGTTTCGATTAATTTGAAAAAGGCGGGTTTTTCACAATCCAGCTGCTCGGATTACAAGCAAAAGAAAAATGCTTCAGTTATTGCAAGATTAAGAAGGCATTAAACTGTATCCACTATTGTTTTTGGGATGACTCATAAACTTGAAAAAATCTAGTATTAAAAAAGTAAGTTAAAAAAAATAGGTATATAATTTAAAACTGTAAGTAAAATTGGAAAAAAAACCGAACACAGAACGTTACAGGTTAGTGGAACTAACTACCTGATAGTTAGACATAAAAACATTTCCAGCTCTTTAAAATCAATAATTCATGATTTGAAACTAGCTTTCTCTGTCATCGGCTAGCTCAGGTGATCGATGCATTAAATTATAATGTAAGTATGTGCGAAGTATGAGTAGCGCAGAACACATTTAGCAGTCGCTTTCATTGATTACGATTAAGGAAAGGTGTAGACGGAACGTTACGTACGTTGTACGTGCCGATGGCAAGTGGCTCGACAAATGGCACAAACGACAATAGACACGTGTGTAGAACTAGCCCGCTGCTTGCACACATGGATGCATGTTGGATGTGTCAGATCAGACAGTATCAAGAGTAGCCGCAATAAAAAGTCGTATAATATTTGGTACAACTATTTTTGTTATACTTGCGATTGTCGGCACTTGGTGAAACTTGAAACAAAGCACTTGTACAGTAGTTTCACTCTATTTATGTTTTTTCGCAACTGGTTTCGGATTTTACACCATTTTCAAGGGGAGATGTTAATTAAAATACATTTCATTGTCACCAGGCACTAGCTCTGAGCAACGTAAACAATGATAGTGAACATCAATGATAACTGTATATTTTTAAATTATAAAGTACCTGCTTTAAGTAGCGGCTGTATACAACATGTTCATTGGTTCATTAATAAAACTTTACTTGGCTACGGCTTTGTAAGGTAAGTAGATAAAAAAGGGTGCATAGCATTATATTTTAAGCCCTGCAAGTGGAGTATATTTAAAAGGGAAATTATAAATCGGGCGAATAAAAATGTAATTAGCGACTTCAAGTGTCTGAAATAAATACTATACAGTGGGCGAATTTAAAGTATGAAATCGAAAATATTTCAGCAAAAGTCAAAAAACAGGTGCGATGACGGGCGAAGCGAGGAGGAGCATGTTAGGTTTACATGTAAGATAAAATAAGGAGCCGTGCGAAGCGGAACGGAGCGAGGCGACGTCCCTAGTTTTATTACTTAAAATTAAATTGTAACTAAAATAGAAAAATGTTCGCCTGAAAATTATTCAACTCAACTTAAATTTGTATTTTCAAGTCGCCGTTTTCAACATTTTTATTCGCCCACTTAGTATTTTAGTACGCTATATTCAACATTTTTGACACCTTAAATTTAAATTTATATTCGCTCGTTTAAATACTACCCTATTTAAAAATCGTTACAGTACTTGTTAATTAATTTGTTGAGAGATACCATCATAATCCATAAGTAGAGTAGTCAAACCCTTCAGTGCACAAGTGTAAAAGTGTTACAGTGTGCACTATACTGTTTCGAGTACTTAGATTTTCGAAAGGGTAAAAAGATCATTTAATTTTGCTCATCCATCCTGCGTGTCTGACAGTGAGCAGAGGCTTCATCCATATAAAGAAGTGTAAGAGGTTAACCTCGGTGCCAGCCAGCGTCGGACTGAGCCTGAGGGGCCCGGGTAGCAAAAAGATTTTTTTCAAAATTCTTTGTTAAGCTTTCTTTCGGCCGGGGTTTTCTGTTTTTAATACGCAAAATGACGAGTTTAGACAATAATATGCAAATTTTCATCCCCTAATTAATATTTATTACAAAAAAATATAGTTTTCACTCTAATACGAATATCTAGAAAAACACGCTTCGTTTATTGATATGATATGATTTAGATAGGCAGTTTTGCAAAATCTTTAGACAAAATAGAAAGAAATTCAAAACTTTGAAAATTTCTCTTCGTATATATGTGAACTAATTTTGCGTGTAGGTAGTATAGTAAGTCCGGGAGGGCCCGCGCAGGCGAGGCAGGGCCCGGATGACAATCGCCACCCTGACTCTATGGCCAGCCAGTCCGACCCTGGTGCCAGCAAACCGTCTTCGTCACCAAGGTAACGAGATTATGGTGAGTGCGACTAATCCACACTTGTTATACAATGACGCGATCGCGAGATTGCGGCCATGTTTGGATAGATGTGTAAGTATGTGCTATACTTATGGCTGAATTGAGTTTTTATTTACACGACTGCCCCCAAAAAAGGAGTGTCTTGTTTTCTGGGTTCATGTATTTTTCTTTATTCCATGATATCTTCTGAACGCTTTAACCAATTTAGATGAATGAGGTGTCATTAGAATCTCTATACCATCCGAATTGGCACTGGGTATAAAAGTATTAAATAAAAAAATTATTAAAAAAGTTCTTTATTCCATCATATCTTCTGAACGCTTTAACCGATTTGGATGAACACCTGTCATTAGAATCTTTATATCATCCGAATTGGCATTGGGTATAATAGTATTAAATAAAAATAAATAATAAAAACATGTCTTTATTCCATCATATCTTCTGAGCGCTTTAACCAATTTGGATGAATGAGGTGTCATTAGAATCTCTATACCATCCGGATTGGAATTGGGTATAAAAGTATTAAATAAAAACAAATAATAAAAATAATTAAGACTACCATGAGTTCTAAATGAACTTAGTAACGACACCCAGTGCAGTCGTGGGACATATGTACAAAACAACAAGTATCCAATGTAGAGCTGGCAGTTGTGTTTTTTAATATTTTTATTATTTAATTTTATTAATAATCATTTCTTCATTAGCATACCTACTTTATAACTAATATTAAAAAGATTGTAAGAAAGTCGTATCTTGTCTGTACAATAATTAGTCAAAAGTTTTTATTAATAAACGAAATAATGAACTTTATTTTCAGAAGTAAGAATATCACGTCAACATTTTTCAGAAGTAAGAATATCACGTCAACATTTTTCTGACGACAGTTATTTTAGTCCAAAAAGGATCCGCCCGCGCACACCAACAACCAGACACCCATTCCCACTAAAACGTATATTTTGAGAGGGGGACGCAATGAAAATTGGCCGACCACCAGAAACACGCAAAAGGATACCTGTCAGGCAACTGTGAAAAAGAAATAATCAGAAAAGATTTTGAGAATGAAAAAATAATTTACTTATACATGTATGCGATAGATATAAGCCAGGTTAAATTACCGCGTAACTTCATAAGAAATGTAAAAAAAAATATATTTTATTACTTGATGATGCTATGATCCAGATTTGGATTTACATTCAATATTGGGATTACGTCAGAGATACCTACCATTATGTAAGTAATCATTTACATATAGTGTAAAACTAAAAGTAAATAAAATGATTGAATTTTGTGCCTATTCACGTGTGTCCACTTCAAAACCATTTTACTGATTTTGATGCGGTTTTCAATTGGCAAAATAGGGATCCGGGCCCTTATTGGCAATGAAAAAGTTGTAGCAAAGTAACATCCGAGCCCAAAATGGCGATCCAAACAACTTATTCTATGTCTGTGTGTCAGTGTGTTAATGACGAAAACCAGTAACATTACTCTTAAATATGAACTTTCATGTGGGCACAAATTTCAAACGAAACCACGGGCCGAAGTTTTTTCTGTGTTTAATTGTAAACGCCTTCGTGAAATAAATAAAAAAATAGGTTAGGGTTATTAGTTAGGGTTAGGATTACCAGACAACAGAAATTTTCCTCTGAGATGTCAGACATTTTGGCCCTCTGTCAGGAAATCAGGAAAAAATAGTAACTGTCATGAGTTTATAATAATAACGAATAAATGCTTAAAATTATTATAAGCTTCATAATGCTTCTAACAAAAACTGTTGGAAATCGCGCTGCCTCCGCATTAACATAAAACCTTTACGAAAATGTCAGGTTTATTTATTTATCAGGGATTTTGTCAGGAACTCACGTTACTGGATCTGGTAACCCTAATTACAAAAGAGATATCTAGTGTGCTTGGGTTGAGAACAAGATGAAATCTACCAAGGTTATAAGTTTAATAAATATAATATATTATATTATATATATATATATAATATTGCCTCTATTAGACTTGACTGATGACGGCCTACTAAGGGCCGAAATATATTTCAAGTTAAAAATTTTCTTTTATTTATTAATTATATTTAAAGTTATATAAGGTTATAAGTTCGTATATATCTTATTATATCCAAGTATTAGATGACCAATTAATGAAAATATAATGTAATTAATGAAAAATATATGAAGTCAACTGGTATTTTATTGAATACCAGGGTTCCCTAATGTGTGCTTTCTAACGGAAACTTGTATTATAATGTAAATATTGTAAACTTGTAATTTTTTTTTAAATCACTATTTAATTTATGGTCTAAAGGCAGTTGTTTATCACATGCTGATAATAGAAACTTAGTATCTATGTTAATTTTGTGTATTAAATTATTTATATTTCGCTAAAAAAAACTATTACAGTTGAAATTTTAAGATTGTTTGTAATATTTGTTATATCTGTTGATTTTAATTTTATTTTGTTTTTATATTTAACTTCAACTGTCTTGTTTCTTAGAACTGTACTGCTTGTTTTACATTTGTTTATCTATGTGTCCAAACTTTGCTGGTTTGTGTAATTTCGTTGTGTATTGTTTTATAAATATAAATAAATAAAAAATAAAAATTATTTTATACCTGCCGAAGCCATGCTGAAGAGACGACGAACTCGTCAACCGATGTCATTTGCTACGGTTTATCTGTAATATTATTACAAAATGTCTGTCTATACATACGGGACTTTCTTGTAGAGCATAAAATATTCTGGTAGAGGCAGTAAAAACACGGGCACGATAAGTGCTGCCTCCATAACTAAGATCCGTACAACAATGTAACGTTAGATGTATTATTACCAGCATAAAACTTACTCATATGGAAAATGAGCACAATATCTTCTAAAACATATTCAAATTCAAATTCAAATTCAAATAGTTTATTTTGCAAAGCAGGTATAGATATATACACTTTTTACACGTCAAATTTAATCTAATAAAGAAAATATATGTAATAGAATAATAAATGTACATGAACTAAATTAAAGGTTTATTTAATTTATGTAGCAATATATTTACGATTAAAATGATAGGTAAAATATATATTATACAAGGTAAAATCCAATCAGCCGCCCGAACCCATACCGGAGACCCGGCCAGGGACCAGGAACAAGGTTCAGTGATCACCAACCGAGCCCCCAGCACGAATCCAGGCGGCCGACCAAATCCCATCCTATATACTACATACTAATAGGTTACATATATAAATACATGCCTACCTCCGCCCATTCGATTAGTCTTGCTAAGAAGAAGGGCAAGAAACTTAGCAAGATCATGTCTTTTTTTCAATATAAAACTTATACTATACAATATATGACTTATATCTACTTTAACCAAGGGATAAGAAAATACAAGACAGTAGGAATTCAGGTTAATGAAAAAAAGAAAAACATATATATCTTTGTCTACCTGTCTCATATAGTCCTTTTCCTTTTACAGTCTATAATCAATTAATGTTTACACCTTAGAGGAATCATAAGTTAAGAAATTATACTATTTAATTAAATTATAACTTCCTACGAGTATCATTATCACTGTAACACCATGCTTCACCATCATCCAAATATTCATTTATTTTATAATATGCCTTTTTCAATAGGCCCTGCTTAATATACAGTTTAAACTTATTCTCTGACAAAGTAAGGACCTCCTTTGGAAGTTTATTGTAAAATCTTATACCATGTCCTACAAAAGAGGTACTCACCTTAGCGAGTCTGATTTTTGGAAAAGCCAGTTTATGCTTATTTCTGGTCTCCTTACAATGTTGCTTACCAAGCCTTGGGAAAGACTCAACATTTTTTCTGACATATCTAAGGACTTGGTAAATATATTCACAAGGAACCGTTAATATATTAATTTCTTTGAACTTTTGTCTTAATGAATCCCGGTGCTTCATATTATAAATAGCCCGAATTGCTCTCTTCTGCAAAACAAAGACTGCGTCTGTATCCGCGGCTCTACCCCATAACAGCATGCCGTATGACATAATGCTGTGAAAGTAACTAAAATAGACTAGTCTAGCAGTATCTACATCAGTAATTTGTCTTATGCGTCTAACAGCGTATGCGGCCGAACTAAGTCTACCACATAGGGCTTCTATGTGGGGACCCCACTGAAGACGAGAGTCTACCGTAATGCCTAAAAACTTTGTTTCGTTAACTAACTCCAGCTTGGACCCCTGCAAAAGCAAATTACCATCCACTTGAATTACATTTGGTAACGTAAATTTTATACACTTTGTCTTTTTTGCGTTTAAAACTAAATTATTTACAGTAAACCAATCAAGCACCAGTGATAAAGTTGTATTCGCGCCGTCAAGGATATCTTTACGTCTATTAACTTTAAAAATAAGTGACGTGTCGTCTGCGAATAATACTATCTTCGTTAAGTCTTTAACTAAATATGGAAGGTCATTTATGTAAATTAAAAACAGCAAGGGCCCTAATATGGAACCCTGCGGGACACCCATTTTAACTAATGCTCCACTTGATTTTACCCCGTTAAAAGATAAAACATAAATATATTCGTAGATATTACTCGTAGTAAAATTTTAAACACGAAAAGTCACTCACCCGATCAAAGGATTGTTGCAAAACAAAAGACTAAATGCATTTCACAAGACCAACCGTTCGGTTTGATCTATTGAACCGAATATCCGTTCCAGACCATTTTTCACTGAAATCCAATTAAAACAGCCGCTTCACTGCACACAAAAATACCGTTTTTCTAGTGTTATTTGACTTTTTCTAGTGTAAAAATAGATCGGATAGTACAATTGTTGATTAAAACGACAGATACGAGCAGTTCCACAATATCTTGTGGTAGATAAAGTCGATAAGGTCCGCGTTGAAAATCTCATCTAAAGTCGTAAATTTGGGGTAATTTCGGAGGCTTAAAACACCTCAGATACGTGAGATAAAGACAATATGTTGCGAGGCACTCCGTGACGCGTTCCGGATAATAGCGTACTACATGCGTTCTAGGGAAGTCTTTGGAGGAACTAGTATTATTATATCAAGCTTGCTTGATTGACGTACAGCTCCGTGACTAGATATTATACTATTTGTTTAGCTACGTCGTCGGTGGTGAATCAGCAATACTTGCGTTGCATCTCGGGAAGTTATAACTACCTACTTAAATGCAGCTTATATGTTTCTTTTATTGTTGTTTTTATTGGTTATATCATAAAACTGAATCCTACATTACCCTAAAAAGTGTTTTTAACATAATATATGTATATAGGTAAAACGTACGAGTAAGAACATAAACCATTTCTTATCGAGATCAATCCCATGGAAATGAGTGGAATACATAATGAGGGTCTCCATGTGTGGAAGGAATATAATATGCATGACGGCACGCAGGTACTCGTATATCCACTTTTGACAATTTCAGGGAATTAGAGAGAAGAACAAGGGACGGTAGCTCAATCGGTAGTAGCGTCAATGTTGAGATACGAGGTCGAATACTGCCGGTCAAACAAGAATTGGCTTAGATTAGGTGTGTTAATTGGAGAACCATTTCGAGATTTAGGTTTAATAAGCCGTGTGAACTTGTGGTCTAAAAAAACCTCATGATGATGTTTACGAAAAAACTGTAACTTTCGTTTGCCTATGTGTGACGTCACTTGAGAAATGGCTTTTTATAAATTTGTCTTTTGCAATCAAGATAAATTTATAATAATTTGTTTCCGACTGATTTGTCTAATGTCTAAAATTTATATAATGTCTGAAATTCTCAAGTGACGTCATATCGGACAATTCTTTAAAAAATCGTAAAAAATAATGGCTAATTTTTATACCAAAATAATGCAAACTATGCCCTAAAATGGCGTAAATACTCTGAAAAAAAAAAAAACTTTGAAGTTATGGTATGGGAATTGAGTTTTTGGAATTTATGTGTAGGTATATTAATATGAAACTTCGGAACAATTATCGTGTTTATAACAATACATCGCCGCGGGCAATGACCTGCGCAACGGGTTGCGGCGATGCGTATGTGATAAACGACAATTTTTTACCTGTCAAAATGACAGATAACATACAGAGCTATAAACTTATCTGTTCCAGCGGGCCAAACTAAAATGGCTTCTATATTTATTGTGTGACAGTCTTCGCCACCGGAACAGATAAGTTTTTAACTTGTATATGAATATTTACGAATTGTATACGAGAGCATCGGAAATTATTTGCGATGCTCGATGCTCGTCAAAGTCATGCGAAATGGTCGTTTATAACTCTGCAACCAGTTGCAGAGTTCATCGCTGCAGTTGCATAGTTGCTTTAAACGCGACAATTAACTTGAGAGACGCGCGTCTTCACTCGCCCAAAAGAAGGCAGTCTGAATCTGCTGAATCTGGTCGGCTATCCCGATCAAATAATACTTATTAAAGTGAGCCATTTTGCAATAATGCTGTTTTTTCCTCAAGTTTCATTCAATTCGATAATTAAATTAAACTTTTTGTGACAGATGTCAAAGTGACAGATGATAAACATATACTTACGGCTTGCTGAACGGTGAAGGAAAGCGATGTGGGCCGTGGGGTAACTCTGCATGACCTAAAAAACATGTACTTGTGCCCGGAGTAGGTACGGCGATGTGCTCACGATGGTATGGGAAGTCGTCGGTGAAAATAGGGTGCACGAGTGTTGACTGTTCAGTGACGTCCATTCTCGAAAACACCACTTACATACACCACATGATTTTTAATTTTTTTCATGTATTTATCAAAACTTCGCTATGTAAGGACGGAACCCTAAAAACTGCAGTGAAAACTCATAAGAGAAGGAGATTTTTCACGAAAAAAAATCTGCCTCCAGTAATTTTGCTCGGCACATTGCTGGCAGTGACAGAAAAGAATTGCATTGTTCTACTGAAAGATTACTAGGGGAAATGTTTACTCTGGGCTCTGACTCATTTCCGAAATTAAAATGGAGGTTGAAAATTTCAACAATGGTTTTTTGTTTTTCACGAGAAAACGAACCTGATGTTTGATGCGTAACTCAGAAATACTTGATTTTTAATTAAGAGGCTATGCGAATTTTATTTTTGTCACTGTCACTCCAAGCAAAAAATCGCGCAGTGCAAGAGGAGCGGATTCAGGGCAAAAGGGAAAAAAGTTGGTTTTATATTTTTATTAAAAAAACTAAAATAGCTTGCAAAATTTCAAATATCAAATCTCTAGATATTGGTTGAAACACACCTAATAAAATATGTTTGAGTTCTGTACCTATATGGTTCCTATTCGTCAAACGAGGAGAAAAAGTGTTTTTGAAGACCTCATTTCAACAATTATTTCTGTCGAGGAAAATTTATCCAAACATTTCAAAACCCTAGATTATATATAGTCAAAATACATATACCAGAAATTTATTATAATTTTCCGTGTATTTCATGATATACACAAAAAAAAACACCCATATTTTTTCGCATATCGCCTTAATGACTAGGTTCATAGGTAGGTGTGTTTTACTTGAGTTGTAGTACAAATATTCGCCAAGTATAATACAGATCTGCTAATGATATAGTTTGCGCATTGAAATCTTGGCCGTGTTCGTAATTTATTTCCTTTATGTTTTATTCATATTACAAAAACCACTGCCCTCTATATAAATAATTAGAACCACATCAAACGTATGTCAATTTCAGTTCTACATTTTATACAATTCGCCCGGGCTGGTGCGGCTGCGGCAGCGGCTGAGGGAAATAAGAGGCGCAAGTATGCAGCCCTTAGATCGGACTGCATATTTGTGCCTTTCGGGGTCGAGACCCTCGGGCCGTGGGGTCCTGATGCTAAACTCTTTTTTAAAGAGTTATCTGCACGGCTGATCGACGCTTGTGGGGACCCGAAGTCTGGCGCGTATCTTGGCCAGAGAATCAGTCTGGCCATTCAAAGAGGAAACGCTGTCTGCCTTCTATGTAGGTACCCTTCCACATGACGGTGGCGATCTAGATAGGATTTGTCATTTAGTTTAGTCATAGATAAATAAAGGAAGGATAGATTGCTATCTCCTTGTACTGTTCGCAATACTTAAAAAAAACGTTGCTAGATGGCGTTACTTGTCTCGCTGGAAATAAAATTTGTCTGAAATCGACGAAATATAGCATTTTACTGTTCTGGTTCATTATATTTATTTATTTTATGAATAAAAACACAAAATTTTCATAACATCGCCCCAGAAAATAGTGAGTTCTTAATCAGGTGTTTTTAACATTTTTTTCATTTAACTTTCGGTGGTAAGCTGGCAATCTAACTAAGCGTGCAGATGGTTATTCTGGATTCCGGTAGATAGCGCACAACGATCAATTAAACAAAATATGTCCATTAAAATACGCTTTATTTACCTAACACACACTACTCATACATACCGGTATATAACTTTACTCTTTGACTCAACTGTCATGCACGGTTGAGCGATTTATCCTCAGATTTATCGTATGCCATGTGTCGCGTATTGTCCTATTCTAGCAAATTTTTGTTTTTGTAGGCGCAGTATAGTTGCTACACACACACACATCGAATTTCGTTTTATCAACTGTTCGATAGATGGCACTAGGTATGTCACAATTTATCTAGTATAGTAGCGACATCAAAAATAATAAGTCGAACTACTAGGTACCGGCGAAAATAATAAGTTTTACGCGGGCTTTGTTCTAATGTATGGAGTGAGCAATCTATCCTTCCTTTATTTATCTATGGTTTAGTTTATTTTTATAAGGTATAGGTTTTATAAGGGTTTTATTTAGGTTAGTGTTTTGTTTTAGGTAAGTTTTATTTTTGTTAATTAAGATTTTATTTTGTTAATAAATACGTTTATTTCATATGTAAAAAAAAATACATATGAATACATAAGTACGTGAAAGACCAAGAAAAGTTAGGTACATATTTTGATTTTACAGCAAAAAAGTAATAAGTGGTTATTCTCAAAAACGAGCCGAATCTGAATTTGAATTTGAATCATAAATTGTACGAGCCCTAGCTTACATTTTGGAAACTTATTAGAGAGAAAATAGGAGGCAAAGTCTTTTTAGAACATGTGCGATAAAACGGAACAGGGTGTCATTCTGTTTGTCTATAGTCGACCGGAAGTGCACTATCTGTCATGGATTGTATAGAAAGGCTCAGAATAAGGAATACAAATAGAAACCTGGCTAAAATAGTACGCGGAGAAAGACACCTATCCTTGATTTTCTTACGACATTTTAGTGCGTTAGAGAGAGATGGATATGTATTAGTTTTTTCTTAATTAGGTAGGTTGTCACTAGTTCGTTGCTTTGCTAGTGATATAATAATGTCGATTTTTGACTACGATAAATAAACCAAATCGAAATGAACCGCGACCAATCTCCTTACCACACATCATATCGTATCAAAGTTTGAAAAAAAAGAGAATGCAGGAGGCACCGACCTTTCTGGTGACATCCTCTTGCTTTGGAAGGAGGCCAAGAGAATTAATAGCAAAGTGGTCTCTGTCTACCCCAGTGGGACACATGTTATATTGTGTAAATAAGGAATTAATAAAAGGATATCTTTCGTTTAGCATAATATTTTTTATTAAGTACAAATTACTATATCGTAGGCAGGTAGGTACATAAGTTAAGTCCAAAATTGTGCTTGTTTCTAGTACAAAAAATCAAAAAATGCTGTAGCTTGTATCAGAGATACAACCGTAAACTATTTAAGTGGATACTTTTTAAGTCGCCTCTTAACTCAATCAAATAGATGTTCGTTGATGTCGCGTCTTTGTTCAATCAAGGAAGAAGGAATTAATCGCAACAATAGAAATCATAATAATCATAGACTTATAGGATTCGTAATAATAATATTATGTCAATGATGAGCGATGACAGCGCAATTACTACAGAGGTAATTTCATTTTTTTTTATTTCTATCAAATAAACATCAACTTATCTTGAATAAAAACTAATAACAAATAATGAACGATTAAAATACCTAACAACCTGTAATAAGAAATCAAATTATGCGCAGTTCAAGTCAATAAGCATTTCCAAAATTCATTTCACGATAGAACTACGCTGTCAAAGTACTTTTATTGTCAACCACTAAGTACGAAAATGTCTTGATCTGCGGAATTTCTTCGTGAAGTCGATCACGGCAGTAACGTGAACGAACAGGCCTTTCAGAACGATTTGCGAACATAGAAGTATGCACTTTTCTAAACCACAGACATCCATAGGTACTGGTTCTGTTGCCTAAAATTGAAAAATTATCGAGTTAATATACTATAGTATAGTACAAGCACGTACCTACAAACAAGATTGATAATGCAATTATACATAATTATTTAAAGGTTACCAATGTGTCTGTATCTGGTAAATATAACGTTGGTAAGGCATCTGCTTTTAAAAGTCTCCATTTTAAATTTTCGTTTGGTCTAAAAGAATCCGACGTAAAGTGTTTCGAACAAATATGACCGCTTTTTTTAATTGCCCAATTTGGTCAAATTATTCGTCTAAGCCTACTTTTTAATTCTTCCCTTTTTGGAAATCTGTAACGAAAAAATATAGCGATATTTATTCGGCATTATTTTTCTTTTAACTCGCGCTGCAATGAGGGATTTTCTTTTCTTTTTGTTTTACTCTTCCCTAGTCGCTGGATAGATGGCGCTGAACTTGGTAAGTTACTGCAAGGAACGGAACGTCACATAATTTTTTGATTATTGCACTTGGATGTAATTTTGAGATCGTAAAACGAAACGTACATAAAAAAGTAATTAATGTCATTGTCACATCACATCACAATGACATTTTGAAAATAAATAAATAATAACAACAAGGAAAAAGAAAAAAAATAATTAGCAGTCTTTTTATGAGTTTTCTAAGCCAGAAAGAAAATGTCCCAAGAGAAAAAGAAGAGAAGTCTGTGCCTTGTGGATTTGTATAAAAATGGAGGCATACGTCTTTTTCCTAAAGATGAAAGTCGTAAAGCGCAATGAGTACAAGCCATGGTACATTTTAAACCTGGACGGACCATAACAAAGCATTCGCACATAATCAGCACACATGCTGCATCAGCATCAACCAACGAGCGTATGTGACGTGACGTGACGTGCCGCAATGTTTTTTTTTCAATCGTTTTGGCTTTGGCACCTAGCAACGTAGTCAGTTCAACACCATCTACAGAGTTCTGGGAAACTAGGTTTTTTTTTTAATACTCAAAAAGATAACCTCTCATTAATCTATTATCCTTTATGCACGGCTGCCGCGGGAACCAATATTCGATAGTTTGCCACACGGACTTTAGTACATCACTATACGAAAAAACATAACCTCTCGTAGTCGGCAGAAAATCTATATAAAACAGGCAAATATCGGTGTAGAATTGAACACGAGTATGATTTACAAGAACTACTATTATTGTTACTGAGTTTTAGGTATGATCCTGCAACTTATTAACATAAAAACTATCAGAACTCACCGATGAAATGATATTGCTTCATTGTTGTTTTCTTTTCTTCCTGTATGCGATTTACAGCCTTCAATCGCACAAGATATTTTATTACAATGTTAAAAAAACAATCAACACAAACAATAATAAATCACACTTTCACGAATTTTGAGAGGAAGAGCACCAAAATATTTAATTTCTCTCGGTGAAGCTGTAAACTTTCGCAAAATGCAATAGACATTTCGATGCCACCAAATTAAGATGTGATGCACGCAACGAACGATATTACAACACAACGATACAATGATGAGACATATTTAATTTGATGGTATTATAATATTTAAAATACATCCATCTGACATTTGTTTGGTTCAATCTAGTGACAAACCAGGAAAAAATATAAAGTAAGTGCGGTCCGCTGTTTCATTCACTCGTACACAGGAGTAATTTACGTTAGATGAGTACAATGGCTAATGCCCAGTTCTTATTTTAGTCAGGCTTCTATTTGTATTCCTTATTCTGAGTAGAAAGGGGAAATACGAATACGGAAACACGAAGACTTTGCCGAAGAGTGGCGAAGATTCACACGCCTACTCTGTACCAACTGTACTTGTGTAGTCAGAGATGACATCGCAGGGGCGAGTTTTAGAACGTCTCTGAGGAAGGGAGGTGAGCGGGACGGATTGTATATAGTCATCCATCCATCAACCTAGTTCGTCCACTGCTGGACATAAGCCTTTCCAGCGGGCCTATTATGTATCTCTAGTTGCCAACTTAAGGCGATATGTAAAAGTTTTAGCTTCCCTGTTACTCCATATGCGAAAAAACCCTCAGTGCGAGAGGGACGGATTCATGGAAAAATAGCAAAAAGCGGGTTTTTTATTAATATAAAATGTACTAAAGACGCTATCAAAATTTCGTTTAACCAGCGGGCCTATTGTGTATCTCTAGTTGCCTTCTGGACTGGGTGTCTATCATCAAAAACATAGATATACTATCGAATTCCGATGTCCTAAGGATATTTTCGCACTTGAAGTGACGACACAGATTGTTAATAGTTCAATACCCACTAAAGGCAATTTTGAAATTTCAGTTTTTAGCAATGTTTTTGATGATAGGCACCTCGTGCAGTTGGCAACTAAAGATACACAATAGGGGGGTGGGTCCTAGATACTGTTAAAACCCATCTAATAAAATATAATTGCAGTCCATATGTCATTCTAAATTGTCAGACCAGGAGAATTGGTGTTGAAAAGGACCTAATTTCAATAAATATTTCTATCGAGCCGAATTTCTCCAATTGCGTTTCTGTTTTAACAGGTCCCTAGACAAAGAATTCAAAAATAATGTACTATTTTATCAATAGAATACATTATTTACTGAAGTAGATATGCAAGTTCTTAAAGTGTCGATTTTTTTTCGTAGCGCCTTAACTGGGTGTCTATCATCAAAAACATGGATATACTGTCGAACCACTAAAGACAACTTTGAAAGTTCAGTTTTTATCTATGTTTTTACCAAAGATACAGAATAGGGGGGCAGGACTTTGCCAGTGCAAATATGTAGTATGACCAACGAACATATCCTCAAGAGTACTCAAGACATTTATTTGTTTATTTAATACATTTAAAGTACAGCTTTACAGAAACTTAAATCTAATACGCTATACCTACTAAAATAATTTACAAATAATTTTTATTTACAAATACAAATAACAAATAATTACACAATACTACTCTTTTTTGCATCTTACTCACATAACCTCAGACATTCACGAAACATTCACGAATACGACATATACGCCTGATGGGTGTCAAAGGTGTTACGGCGTGTGGACTGTCAATAGAACAGTCAAAACTTGAACATGTCGTGGGCATATCATAGAATTGCGCATATGAAGAAGTATGTAATCGAAAGTATTTCAACAAAATGTCAAAAATAGGCGCGACGATGAGCGGAGCGAGGAGGAGAGGAGCGTATGTTAGGTTTACGTGTAAATGTGGGGAGCCGAGCGAAGCGGAGCGGAGCGAGGCGACCCTGATGACATACACTCTGTTCTCACCGACGATTATTTACGTTCCAACTGATTAATAATGTGCATTGCTGATAGTTTTTTTTTTTTTTTTTTTTCGTAGTCTGTAATCAGTCCTTAGACTATAATCAGATGGGGTCTACGAGTTTCTTATTTAAGCATGCTGATCCACAAATCAGGCATCCCTTCTTCAATTACTGATGATATGTGCCCTTTTCAGCCGTCTGATGTCATCTGATGTATCCACCAGTGCAGCAGCCAGCGGGTTAGAATGCCACATCAGTCTCTTTCTATAGTCTATCCCATAGTCTATTCTTGATACTCGTAGCTATCGTGCTCATTATTAGCTGATAAGGATTTTAGGGAAAAGTTGTTGATTCGTGAGTTCTGATTGGCTTGTTTTAAAATTAAGAAAATAAGATTTGATATTTTTATTTAGACTTTAGAAAGAGTTACCAGAACAAAGAGTTTTTAGTTTATCAAATAAAAAAAGAAAAAGACTGAATAAATAATACATGTGACTGATTTATTAATGTGCGTTAGAAGAAATAATTGTTGAGTTGTTGTTTGTGAGTTTTGAGTCAAAAATTTTGACTGTCTTTCTGAGGTCTGAGGATTTTAAAAAAATATTTAGACTTTAGAAAGAGGTACCAGAACAAAGAGTTTTTAGTTTACCAAATAAAAAAAAAAGACTGAATAAATAATACATGACACTGATGTATTAATGTGCGTTAGAAGAAATAATTGTTGATAGCTATCGTGCTAATAATTACCTGATTAAGATTTTATGAAAGAGTTGTTGTTTGTTAGTTTTGACTCAAAAATTTTGAATGTCTTGTTTTAATAAGATTTGAGATTTTTATTTATCAAAATTTGTACTCTCGATTGTCGGCACTTGGTGAAACTTGAAACACATCTTGAGTTAAAAGCACTTGCACAGTAGTTTCATTTTATTTATGTGGTCTACCAACCGGTTTCGGATTTTACACAATTTTCATGGGCAGGTGTTAATTAAATAAAATACATTTTATTGACTCTAGGCCCTAGCTCGCTCCTAGAGAAAACATAAAAAAGTGAAACTACTGTAGAAAAGCTTTTAACTCAAGATTTTTATTTATGTTACCGAAAGAAAGAGTTTTCAGTTAAAATGAATTTTTATGGATTTTTAATAGTTTTAGCAATTTTTCGATAACCCGGGAATTCCGGGAACTCCTGGCCCGGTAGCATAGCGTTTAATCGCGCACTTGTGATTCAACTAAGTTGCGTAGCGCGCAATTAAAGACTATGCTACGACTGCAAGTCGAGAAATCTCGAGTCCCGAGAAAAAATTATGTCGAGAAATCAGAAACCCTTGTTTCACCTGACGGTGACGGTGACCCTTATTCCCGTATACTTCGGGCGCAAACATGTAAATAAATAAATCAATAAATGGCGTAAATTAATCAACGTAAATAGAAATGTGATTATTAATAAAATTAATATTTAATTTTAAAAAAATGCCTGATTTTCCGCATAGCGGCTTAAAACAGTTTCTATGAAAGAATCGCCCAAATTGTAAGCTCAGAGTCCGGCTCCAGGAGGGCGCGCCCCCCCTGCCCCGCCCTCGGTACGCCCTTGGGCGCAAATACACGCTTTTTAAGGCTTGCAGGTTTACCTCTCAGTGTTTTCCTTCACCGTCAGTAAGTGATAGTGAAGTATACAGGTACCAAAATTCCGAAATACTTATTTAGACCAGAGTCTCAAAATTGCACTCCTGTATGTTTCAATACTGTTCTTCCATACACAGGAAAATATTGGTACGTGCAGTCCTATTAAGGGTGCATATAAGGTCAAATTGAGCGTCTCATTTTGAATCAATCAGAACTGAACTATATGAGTCACTCTAAGCCGTGACTATTACGACCACCAAGAAACACGCGCTTACGAACAACTGCGGTTTATTAAATAACTCGGCTTCTGGCTGAAATTATTAAAACATTCCAAAATTTTTAGACTGGTCACTTATTTTCAAGACAAATTTCAAGGCTGTATAATTTAAAGAAGAGCCTTTAACACTCAAAAACATCGAATTTGTAAGTTTCGGTAACTTCGTATTTTTTTTCTTTTGGGTGTTTTCTAAAATGTTTAAATCAGCCCTATCTATATTATTTTTATATAATATAATATACTATATAATTTTTACTAAACCGATTGACCAAGTTACACAATGTGAAATGTCATTTGAAGTTGGGCATCTGACCTTTCACGGACATCTCACTCTGGATTAATTAATTCAGATTACAGATTCAGATACAAGACTTAAAGCTTAGGCGTTTTTTCTTAAATGTTTAGATTAGCCCTACAGTCTACTATTTATATTCTTTTTATTAAACTGATTGACCAAGTTACACAATGTGAAATGGTGAAGTTGTGCATTTGACCTTATAAGGACCCTTAAGTGTACAAATGTGTCTGCTCGTCTGTCCGATTAGCTTGACAAGCAAGAATATCAGAAGTGCATTGATTAGCATGTGCGTGTGAATCAACACATGTCGATGTCGGTCACATGTTGGTTACGTCACAACCATGCCATCATGTCTTGTTTATTTATTACATTATGGATTGTATGTTCCAACTTATTGAATGCTCAATTGTATTGATTACTTCATCATCAAATTGCGGCCTGCGATATGCGGAGATAGGTACGGGTTGGAGGCCCCCCGTTTCGTACCTATATTAAGGGGCAGGTAGTCGCCAACGACCTTGAGTCAACTTGTGTCGGTAAAAATATCGACAGAGACTATGTATATTGAAATAGCGTTAAAGTGGCTCCGTCGGAAAAATTAGCAACTCGATTCGTGGTGGTTGATATTTCGAACAAAATTATATTGTAATAAAGTTCTTATCAGCTCGCACTGCAACATGGCTCTTGCGTCAGTCGCAGCGGCTGACAAGTGCAAAAATAGTGTGATTTTAATTTATTTTACCTAAAATAAAATTAATTTCCAAGAACTGAGAAAACCATATCATTTTATATTATTTTGTCTAGAAGTTTATAAATTTTTATACTGTTTCGATAAAAACTGTAGCAGTTATATTGTTACACGTGGACAAAAAAATCGAGAAATAAGGATAAACTTAGAATTTTCTTGCTTCACTTCTGAATATTAAAATAAAATTCAGGAAAAACGACATCACTATTTGTATCATGTTGTACTATGTATTTTTCATATATTAAAAAATGCTATAGTTACCGTATAAAATGGTTATAAAGTTACTCACTTCAAGGTCGTTGGCATTGGGAGAAACCTTTGCATTACGCGACGTCACAGGGTCTCAGGATATCGCAAAATAAGGGACAGACAGAAAAAAATTCCATAGATGATTTTTCTAAGCAATATTTTCCTTGTATTTTAGTGCACGAAATACCATCAAATAACAAAGAAATAACAAATATCATTGGTGGTTTCAAAGAAATAACCAATTTTATTTTAGTCTATAAACAGCTTGACTTTGAACAATATTTTCATACTGTTCTTTTAATGCAAGAATAATTTTCAGAAATATATTTTTTTCCTTATACTTTAAATATATATAAGGTCAAATTTAATCAACCACCCAAATTCATACTGGGGACTCCATTACTGATCAGGAACAATGTTTAATAACCGTTCAGGTGAAATTCGAAAAAAAAAAATGTTTTCCTCCCTGACTGTCTATACTAGGAATTGTATTTAAATTAGTCCAGTTGGTATGGATGACTTTTTCTGATTTCAAAAAAAGGGATCCTTGTTCCTGATTACTAACCGAGTCTTCAGTATGAATTCGGTCAGTTGATTAAATTTCACCTTGTATTTTTCATAATTTAAATTTAATAGTTTATTTTAATTTAAAATATTAACACTTTCGTGGTACTCGTACTTAGTAAGGGAGTTTATTTTTGACTAGCGGACGTCCCGCAGCGTTTACTATGTATCCCGTTTCTCCCGATCCCGTGGGAATTAGAATAAAAGAAAATCAGTATGGTCAGCAACGGCGGATCTAGGGGGTGGGTCATGGGGGTCACGAACCCCCCTGAGCCTAGTTCAACTTTTTTTTCTTTACAGACACGCTAACTTTACCTAAAATTTCACAAAATGTTATTATATATTTAGACTAATTCGGAGCCTGTGACCCCCCCCCCGGCTTACAGGCTGGATCCGCCGTTGATGATCAGGTAAATCCAAAATAATAGTCACCAAATACTACTTAGAGTTATAATATATTTCCTGACACAATGTAACTATTTTGAAAACTTTGGAGTTTAAAAGTTTTTAAACTAATAGATAGACAACTATGAATAAACTACAGTTGAAGACGTCGATAAAAATTAAAAAATGGCTATATATACTACTTTTAAGTTAATACATAAGAAATATATAATATTATGTATAAGTATATTAACGCTTTGCCAGACACAGGACTGTTAAATAGACAACAAAATTTCTGTTTCATTTTTCTTGCCTGTCAAGCAGCACGACTTGGTTTAAATACCTAACTAAAAATTAACTTTTCTACAACAATGAGCAGTAAACTGCTAGGGGATGTAATATCCAAGGTGTAACAGAAAGGTGTAACCATATTTGAAGAGCTTATTCAGTCAATGGTGTAGAACAAATTTTACTATGGAGCCAACACTGAAAACTCAAAAAAAATCTGCCCTTCCATACATTTCAGCCGAGCGGCATTCCATTTTTCTATGAAACAGTAATTTTTTTTTCGATGTACAGGATTTGTTCAATAGTAAAAGTTGCTCTGTACCATTGACTGAATAAGCTCTTCAAATATGGTTACACCTTTCTGTTACAGAGTGTTACACGTTGTATATGTGATTTACAAATTGGACTAAACGGTTCTCTGAATTAAAAGGTCATTAGGTGTCATATTTGTCATATTGACCTTTGATTCAATTAACGCTCGTCGTCGCACTATGACGAAGTCTGTACTCTTCCTTCATGCATAAAAGGGCTCCGTTTTTGTATTGTGAACACGACTGAATGCTTCTATTTTTAATTTTTACTAGGAATTTCAGTTCAATAACTTACACGCTACGTTCAGTCAGAGATATGCATGACACCTACGCGTGTGTAAGTAAATCCTTTGTTGCAGTGTAAATCTGGGAACCGATACACCGAGCATCTAAATCCAATGTGTTAAATCGTAAACAAGTTCACGCAATTGGTCAATGCCACCTTAGTTAAACATATGCTATTTCCAGACAGAAAAAGCTCGTTTCGAATCCCTCGTAGAACTAACTCCCATCGACCTATATAACTCCACTAGTATTGGCTAATCTAATGTGTGAAACTGAAAGAGCATCTTTGTCTACTTCGAGATCCTCCATTATGTAACACTGAATTAGGAACCTCTACTTAAGCAGCAGATAACTACATCTACGTACACTAAGTAACTATCGATCTACAAAGAGGACAAAAGCAAAAGCGTAGATTTTGAGGAATAGAAAAGAGAATAAGTAGTTACTGGGTACTTTCCACGTTGTACTCTCGATGGGTCAGGTAATGTCAGGGGACGGAGCGTCGAACACAAGAAGTAGATCTGGAGAAAGCAGTGTGACTCAGAGAGATAGACCCTGGATGAAGTGGGTTTCCCATGCGTGACAACATTACCTATGTATCGTCATGAACAGTGGCGGGAGGCGCAGCGCGGGCAGGGGGCGAGGCTAGTAGGTCTGGCGCCAGATGCCCCCGCGGCCGCTGCACAGAACAAAGCGCGTGCTAGCACTACAATGGCGATGCGGGCTGCTAGCGCTAGGTGAGCGAGAGGCGGCCGCGGCGCCCCGTACTGGATACGTTACCTCGCGGCGGCGTATCGAGCTCGTGAGGAGTGCGCGGTGCGGCGTGAGGCGCGAGGAGCGGGCGGGCGCGGTGGGTGGCTGCGGTCAGCGCGAGCGGCGACGCGCGGCCATGGCGGCGGCGCGGCTGGCGGCGGCGACTCGCGCACTGCCGGCCGCAGGGTCCGCCGCCGCCGCTGCCCGGGCCCGCGCAGGCGCCCGATACGCTGCTACCCCTCCTCCCGCCGTCCGCCGCACACACGCCGCCCGCCACCAAATTGATCAGCCAGATCCTTGATTGCAATGAAATTTATGACAGGTCGTGGATCTATCGACATAATACCGACGCCGCCGTTAACGACTTTAGCCAATGAGTTAAGATTCTGATACACATCGGAATTGCAAGAGGTTCTTTGTTTTTATCACGCTGACGTATAGTGACCAGCATCTTAACTTTTCTAATTTCATAATTTGTTTTTGCCATAAGCATGAGAGCGTAATAAGAATTGATTGCCACAGCTTGACGTTTTAAATTGTTTGCATAAATTTAATTTTCAAACAATGAAATCTTAGTTGCTGTTATAGAGTTAAATAAAATATGATATAGTTAAACCACTTAGAATTACATTCGTATAACATACCTGTGCTACACTTCAGCAATTTGCTTACAACCTAGAAGCTAGGGTTTAGAATTTTGTATCATAGTCAAACTTGAAATTCAGATGACAGTGGGCAAATTTGTATGGGAGTTGGTCCAAGCGTCGCCACGATCAAAATGTATGTTGAATAAAAGGACATTATGTGGTCTTAAGCAAGCAGAAGCCCATCAATATCTATCCGAGAGATTCCGGGATATGACAAAATTATTTTTTACAACCTTATTTATATATTTATTTACAATCGCATGCTCGTTCTTCGGCTTTGGGATACTCGGTTCGGCCTTCGGCCTTGGAAGTACAAGGGCTGCTCTGCCGAAAGACAAAACATCTTGGCGTGCTTTAGATGATTAATAAAATTGCTAAGAATCTTGAAGATGTGTTGAAAAAATATCAGGTACTTCGGTAAATTTTCTTGATAGTTTTCTTAACCTGGCTACTGAAATTAAAATGAAAATCTAATGGATAAAGTGCCATAGCGCATTGCTATACAGTCGTCGACTGTTCAAGCTATCTGGGTAGACCGTGCGAACCACCGACCGCACACACCAGCAGGGCGATTATTCAGGCAAAAATGTTCACACGCTTTATTTTTATACGACTTTGTTCATCGCGTCATAAATGCCTTGTGGTTATAATAAAATCACGGCTAGACCATATTATAATGTTCAATGTAAAATTATAGTCAACCAATTCTATTCTATTAAAAGTTCTAGCCATAAAATCACGTTGACTCACTTAAAATAGGTAGGTAATAGTTCGTTCTTAGAAAGTTCTTTCCTATTTCTAGACATTTACTTACTTGAAAGAGCAGATTTTCAATAATGATTCTAGCAAGTAAAAAAAAATGTTTTTTTCTATATTGGCACCATATTGTAACGCCTTAATATATTTTCAGGAGTTAAAATATTATCACTGTCAGTACATACTCGAACTAATTTTTAATTATTAATTGCAATAATCCGCAAACGGGGTCTATTATAGACGACAAATTTCTGAAAAAAAAAAATTAAAAGAAGAATGACGGTTGCTCAGCTGAGGACAGTTGTTTTTTCAGCGCGCAATGCCGCCGAAACGAAACCCAACCGGCCAGTAACATCTTCATAATAGTTGTTTATGCTACAAGGGCGCAAAGGAATAAATTACGAGGACGATTTAAAACACGAGCGTAGCGAGTGTTTTAAACGTAACCGAGTAATTTATTGCTTTTACGCCCGTGTATCATACTACATTTTTCAATGCATAGTGTGAGGAAATGAAAACAAATATAATCTTGTGAAGTTTAAATTATAATTGGCTCAAAAGGACTGTATCCATAGCCGTTAAACGGTGTAAAAAAAGTATAACGTCTATGGTACACAGGAAAGGCTGCAGGTTAGCCAACCGTTGTAAATAAATAATAATAATAAAGCCCTAGGGCAAAATAATCGACTTTCTGTTCGGTTTTGTTGCATAAAAAGTGGGCCTTTACGAGCACATGCATTGAAAAATCATAAATTATGCGATCGACTTAGAATATTATTCTAAGGCGATCGACCTCTTTGATTAAATGACGCTAATCTATCAGAGAAGAGAGAACGCGCAAACTTTGTTTCGAATAGGTGTGATGAAAAAGTTATAATGTTTAAAACATAAACATAAAAAAAAGTATTCTCTGTCTATATTTTAAAAATATCTAGTGTACGTACAGGTGTGACGTGCTTCAAAACTTAAACCACATGTTCGACTGATCACACTGAACAACTTTTGCTGTAACTCTGAAATAAGGCAAAAAACCACCTTTCCAAAGAAATTTGCCAGTTGGTATTTAAATTTTATATGAGAAAGTGTACTTTTTGTTTGTTCAGTATGATCAGTTGAACATGTGGTGATGATGATCATCACGTTCATTCATCATTAAGTTTTGTGGCACATCAGGAAGACACCGCCGACGTAGATATATATCAAGTTCTTGTATTGCATCGCCAAAACCTGATGCTATCGATCTTAGCCATTGCTTTCGATGCCAGTAGGTATATAGGGAAATAACAAAATAGACGTCGAGAAAAAATCGACGTTTGCGGCATTTCCTTATAATATTATATTTTTATAATATACTTTATTATAAAAGTAATTTACTAAAGTAATAATAAGACTCATTTACTCTCTTTTTAATATCTTGTAAATAGGTTAAATATAAATTTTAAATGTTTTTTCTTTACCTCTCTGTTATATTTTTCTTTTTACTTCATTGTGACCGATGCCGGGCCCAAATGGCCTGAAATATAGCCCACTTGAATTTTATTTAAATGTGTTTTATCTAGTTTAATCATTTAAAAAGACAATAAAGTTATTTTTTAATATTCATTTACATTTTTTATATTAGCAATTATGATAAATATAAAGATTTTTGGACCTTCAAGTAAATTATTAAACTTCCGTGGAATTATATTTGGCTTTGACTTCTTATTTGACGTTGAGAGAAGGATTTATATGTCGCATAATTTGGGCAAGTGCGAGACGGACTCCCGCAGAGAGGATTCCGTACCACCACACAATACGGAACCCTAAAAATATGATGATAAATAACAACAATATGTATAGATCCTCTAGCAACATTGAGGCGACTAAAACAAGCCGCTAAAATGGTAGCGCCTTGCAAACAGTTCGCGGTTCCCACTGAGTACGGAACCCTAATATCTTAACCGCTATATTTTTCCTGTAATTCTATTATTTTCCGTGAAAGAGGCCATACCTATTATCTGTTGTAAAATTTCAACTGGCTACCTACAACGGCTGAAGCTGTAAACCCCTGTATCAGACGGACATACGGATTTACGGACAGGCGGATAGACAGACAGCGGAGGCTTAGTTATAGGGTCCCGTTTGGCACCCTTCGGGTACGGAACCCTAAAAATTATAATTGCAAAGGTCCGGTTAATTCGAAACTAGAAAAGACTTCGTAACTATCCTAGCAAGATTTGGTTGCTTTTCAACAAAAAGTCTAAATCGGTGCGTAGAACGATTAGACACTTCGCTTGTTCTCTCGTGGTCATTTTTATCGTGGTCGTAATTATTGAATTTAACAGAAAAAATCATATTTAATTAACCAGACAACATTTTAAAAATGTGAAACGGCCCAAATGTATTTTATAACGTTTGTGATTGTCTTGAATTGTGGTTGAGACAAAATTCGACATTTAAGTTATTGAAATGACTAAAACCCCAAAGATTTTGGGCCTACTTTAAATAGATTTGTTTCTTACACCAGAAGTAATTTTTAATATTCGCTGCGGCGGAAGTGTAGATACATTCTCTGTGATAATAAATATATATTTTATTTATTTATCATTGAAATATTATTCAATAAATCAATTTAACAGTGACTGTCGTTTTAGATTATTTTGCTCGGCTCCCTCTTAACAAAAAGTTTCCAATTATCCGGACCTTTGCAAAAATCCTAGGATTATTCTCAATGATCCGTTTTTTCTAAATATCCTACTATATATACATTAGAATACACAGCACACCGGTGGTATGGTTCCGTCCCACCCTACGGTATGGCTAGGAGTATGGTGGGTCCGGAGTGAATACTGCAGCTGCAGCAGAGCGTTTTATACCAGGTAACCTGCTGTGATACAAGGTTACTTTGATATATGCACCAAAAGATCAAATTGGAGACTTGGTAAAGTTAATTAGAGTGGGCCATCTCGCTCAGCTGCCATATGCTTTAAGTGTTTGTCAGGTCCTGATGGCTTTGATCTCAATGACACTTTGCACACATCTCTATATATGTTTCCTTTCCCCTCCACCCCGCACTCCGACCCATCTCTCATCAAGACGTGCAAGATAATCAAAAAGCGCCGAATTTGTGAAATGGTTTCAGGTAAAAATTGTTTTCCATGAAACGGTGACTGTTTATTTATAGAAAAGTGTATAAAGATTCTTTACATAAATTACGTCTGTATTTATCTCTTTTTTATTTGCAGCATAGATTAAAATTATACAACTTGCTAAACTTTGCGTAAAAACGAGGCAATATTCACGATATCCTGACAGTTATTCTGATGGTGTTTCATCAAATTTTTGGCGTTTTTTGGTCTGTCTGTCCGTCTGTTACAGCCGATTTGCTCTGGCACACATACTTTCAAGAATTTTCATGTCCACTATATTAAATTTCAAAATCGATGCCATTTTCGTAATTAACGTCCCAAAAAAACATAAAAACGACGCCCATATTGATATTTACACATTTCAACCCCATCGCACCCCAACAGGGGATGATGGTATTTCGCGTCCACTACGTTGGATTTAGAAATCGTTGTTGTTTTCGTAATCAGCGACCCGATAAACTATATAAACGATACTCATGTTGGTTTTCAGACTTTGTCAACCCATTTCCCTTTTTTAGGGGTTGAATTCTGGAAATTCCTTTTTCACGTCCACTAAGTTGGATTTTAAAATCGTTGTTATTTTCGTAATCAGCGACCTGATAAACCATACAAACGACACCCATGTTGATTTTCAGACTTTGTCACCCCATTTCCCCCTTTCAAGGGTGAAATTCTGAAAAAACCTGAAACACATGTTTACTCATTTATAGATAGGAGTACTCCTGTGAAGTCTCGAATAAAATAGTCTAACTAATCTTGTTTCCCCATACAAACTTTGGACCCCCGTTTCACCCCCTTAGGGGTGAATTTTGAAACATCCTTTCTTAGTGGATGCCTACACTATATAAGAAAAATCCTTTCTTAGTGGATGCCTACACTATATAAGGTATTTATACCTTATATAGTATATAGGCTGTGCGTTGATATATCAGTCAGTCAGTCGGTCAGTCAATCAGTCAGTCAGTCAGTCAGGACTTTGTATTTTATATATACAGATTCTAAAGTAACATGAAATAATGCTTTGGCCGCCGTTACTTGGAAAATTGGGAAAAACAATCCCAGTAGTCCCAACAATGGGATAGGTACATACAATAGGTACAATTTTCGACGTCGAGACAGGAAGTTTATCACCCTACTTCTAGTCCAGCCCTGGCAAAAGCTAAAGCAAACTGTGGGATCGCGTGTCTTCCGCCGCCGTATACCCAGCTGAGGCCTCGCCAATTGTTCCGTAAAGCAATTTACAAAGGTTCGTGACGGCAATCGTCCAGATTCTGCCACTTTTGCGGGTTGGGTTTTTTGTGACGTGTGGGGAAATGGGGCACTTCGTACGGTGTCTATATCATTTAACTTAAGGGGGAAAGATTCGTATCCTCTACGAAACGCACAACTTACGATCGTTCTCTTTTTATTTTTAAATTGCAGATATTAAATAAACGTGATTTATGGCATTTCGCGAACATAGTTTAGTGTCAGTTGGGGTTTTCTGGCAAAATTTCGTTATTTTATGCATTACGTTGTAAATGTATGGGCACACATACTTAAAAGCGTGTTTTAAGTTTGTGTGCCCAAACATTTACAACGTTATCCATAAAATAAGAATATATTTTTTTTTTAATTTTGCCGGAAAAGCATAACTGACACTAAACTATGTTCGCCGCCGATTATAAGTGGTTCCGTTGTGGTCGTACCATCACAAAATAAAATAACGCACATCGCCCAGGAAGGCCATATGAATATTATAACCCACTACTAAGGATAAATTATAAATTTTTCCTTATTATTATTTTATAATACAATATTTATTTTTATAAATTATGCCACCATTATTCGCAATAAAAAAAAAAACATTTTGATTATCATTATCAAAAATCTGAAACTATACACTTTCATATGAATGAGTTTTCCATATGGTGTACAATACTTCAGCAATGAAAAAGCTTTCCCAAAGATGGGTGCCGCGTTTACTGATAGCTGACAAAAAACGAAATCGCGGTAGAGCTTTCATTGAGTAAAATTTCAAGTCAGTTTTACGTAACAACCACGTGGGGGTACTTGTAGCTGAAACGTGGATCCACATTTCAGAGGTGAAGCAGCAATCAAAGCAATCGCCTTCAGCCAGTGAACGTTCTCCAAGGAAAACGAAAACTGTTCATTTGGGTCACAGCCTCACCAACTTTAGCACGGCTTGAAATTTGGCACAAAAATGGCATTAAATATTTAACAGGGCGTAAAAAAATTAGAAATTGTTGAAAATATATCCAATACAAAAGCGAGAAAAATAAAATTCCTAAAAATACAATATGGGTATCAAATTGTAGATATTAAAGAGCTGATTCTACAAAAATATACCTTAACTATGTTTACTTGCAGTGATTTCGCGAAATCTTTGAAAAAACACAGAAAATGTTTATCCCCTTCTTATCTCCGAAACTAGTGGACCGAAAAATGTGAAAAAAAAAAAAATTATAGGTCATAACTGGCTAATAACAAGAAAATAATAGCGATTTAAAAAAAGTTCAACACTTTTGTGAACATACATGAAATGTAAAAAATATATATATTTATAGCACACCGTGCGTAAAATGACCACTTTACGCACGACTTGTGCTATAAAAAATTATACGAACTATTTACTATTTATAAAAATACAATATGGGTATCAAATTGTAGCAATAGTTATTAAAGAGCTGATTGTAAAATATATAGCTTGGCAAGTTGGAGCAACTTGCAGCGCCGATTTTCAGTTTGCCCCATTTTAAAACATACATAGTGTAGTCTTGTTTCTAAGTAAGGGTTATTACTTTACACAATACAATACCGTGTTGAGATAACCAAGCTATGTAATTAGTGGGTGTAATACTTAATTAATATATGTAATTAGTTTTAATAACCTTTCATTTTAGGGACTTAAGGATAGAATTAGAATTCTAGTCCGTTGTTCCTGGGTCCAGCCGCTTGCTCTAGGTGTTGATAGATCGGTCAGTCAATCAGTCAGGGTAATCATTGATATGCCTACATTATAAAATTATCTAAATAATAGGTATATAATAGTGTCGATTCGGTGTAATTTGACTTAGGACTAATATTAATTTAAGCGTTCTCTCCGTCTTCTGAGTAAAAAAAGAAAAAGACAGAATGCTTGAAATAAGGTTAGTCCTGTCAAATAAGTTAAGCAGTGTTACAACGAATCAACACCATTGTATAACAACATAGCGGTGGATCGACCGAGTATGATCACTTCAAATGAAACAAATCCATGATCAGTAATATATTGAGCTATATTCATATCTTTTAGATAAGCATACTGAAACTTATTATTATGCATTTATTTATCGATTAACCTGACGTCAACAAACTTTAATGAAGCTTATAACTTCTATAATTCAGATTTTTAGATTACGGCATACATTTGTAGATATTAAGAGATAGCAGATAACAATTATATATCGGTTACACATTTTTCAATTATATATTTGTACTAGTTATATATTTACGCATTTTTCAATTATGTACTACTTTGGACCTCGAAAACATGAAAAGTTATAAAATAAAAACAATTTCTAATACCGTAAATCCATAATATCAAAACGAGAATATCACATTGTAACTTAAGTAACACCATATACTAAGTATTACTACGTACAGACTAGCAGTTTCCATACGTCAGTTTGTAGCCACAAAAAAGGTGTAAAATTCTAACGAAATCTAGATGGCGTTGCTAAATCCTCTCACGAACACGATGCTAAAAAAGACCGAACGGTGACGCTAGTGAAACAGCGATAAAAATAATTCCCGCTTCGATAATAGATGGCGCTGAAATATTCACTGTTAGTGTTGCCAACTTAGCGACATCTAGTTTTCCTAAGCAAAGCTATTACAGCCACATGTTTACTTGGTAACCATGACAGTTTACTTGCAGCCAATTAAGGGGCTATACCGTGAAAATTGACACCTTTTGAAGTTATTTATCTGCTCTTTTAATGAAGTTCCAAGTAAAATAAATTAGTATAACAATTTTGGGACCTTCTACTAGATTTTGGTCTATCAGAAACGCGATAGGAGGAATTTCATTTGATAGAAATAATTATTGAAATCAGGTCTAAATTTACACTTTTTTTGATATTCTGACAAATTAGGATAGCATGCAGACTTGAAAAATATTTATTTAGATGGATTTTAACTACACCTAAATTACTGGTTATGGAATTTTTTGTAGCTATTTTAGTTAATTTTGCATGAATTTAAAACCAACTTTTTGATAATTTTCCCCGATTCCGTCCCTTTCGCACTGCGGGTCTTTCTGTCTGGAGTAACGGGGACCTTTGCTAGCACGGTATATCACCTTAAACAAATTATGCTTATTTGCAACACTTGGCGACACCTAGTGTAGTAAGGGCGCGTAAAAAATTTGCTACGCCTTAATATATGGGAGTTGTCGGTCTATACGTAGTAATACTTAGTCTATGGTAACACGCACAACTCAGTCTTACTTGGCGCGCGACTTGTCCGACTTGATAAACTTATCTAGTTCTTTATCACTGTTGTAGTCTACTTGCGAGAGCTGGCGGAAGCTCTCGTCATCTACGAAGCAGATCTCGTGGTCGTCCGGGTCTGCCAAGATGATCACCCTGACGGTGGCTTTTCCAGGGGTGTCCAGCGAGATGAGGGGAGTCAGGATCTTTTCCTTGGCGTCTTGGATCTTCTTGTCTATGGTCGGTTGCTGGTCGAATGGGCACGAGAAGGCGATGCGGCCGTAGGCTTTGGCTCGGTTTACGGGACCTCCTGAAATTGTAAATGTTGTGTCATTTAAATGAATGGTTTTATAATTTAATAGGTAGTTAGCTTAGTAGTTTAGTAGTTTTGCATCCCCTAACGCATTTTTGCGTCCGGACTTTGGGCCGAAGCATATTATAGTTCTGGGGCATTTGTAAATAAAAAAATGTCCGTTGGATTTCGAATGAAGCAAGTATAGATGGATAGGTAATGAGCTATAGAATCGTGTACTACCGGGTGTTTTGTCATAAAGTGTAACCGAGCCGGTGTCTGACGTCATCAAATTTTTGCATGGAAATTTTTAATTTTATTTTCTTAAACCTAGAATCAAATGAGCTTTATGGGCTGATTGTAAAAATGTACTACATCATTACATTTCTGCCAGTCAACCTATCAAGTTTGGGCTCCTTCAGGTAGGAAACGGCTGAAGAAATTTTTGTGAAACATACGTCAACTTACTCGTAATATCCTCATGATTAGAGTAGAAAGAGAAAAGAAATTCAAAAAAATTATAAATGTATACATTTTTAAAACTCTTGTCCTGAAAATTCCTTTCATTTCAGTAAAGGAGCAAACCGTATTCTGTATAGGTATATAAAACTTCGTGAAAGGAATTTTGAAAATATTAACGTTTATAATATCTTTGATTTTTTTTATTTTTAGACGCCTTAGGCTTTGAGGTACTTTGCCGAACCTATTTATACTTTATAATTCAATTCACCTTATAATTTATGCTGTTTTTACAAAAGTGCACCCGAATCAAATCTAAAAGTCGAGTCAAATGTATCGAATTCCTGGGTGTCTGGGGGATATTCGCAATGACCACAAACCACAGACCAAAATAAGAAAAAGGTCTTGAGACCAAGGCAAGTCGTACTGCACACCGTTAAATACGACCTTAATTTGATGGCCTACAAACTAACCAAAGCCCAACGTCTTGTGGACAAAAATGAAAAAATATGTCTCCATATAAATGGTAATGCAAAGCCATGATCTCAATTAAACTTTGCACACATCATATGTTTCCCTTTCCCCTCAAGAGGTGCAAGATAGCGAGATATTCAAAAAGCGCCGATTTTGTGAAATGGTTTCAGGTGAAACCATTTCCTTGAAACGGTAACCGTTAATTTATAGAAAAGTGTATAAACTTAGTCTTCTTTACATGAACGACATCTGTATTTCTCTCTTTTTTATTTCCAGTATCGATAAAAATTACACAACTTGCTAAACTTTGCGTAAAAATAAGGAAATATCCCTGATATCCTGACATATTTCATAAAATTTTGATTTTTAGGCTGTATAGAGATGTAGTTAGATGTAGTTAGATGTCGCTAGATAATACTTATGAAAAAAGATATGTAGAAAACTGTTGACTTGACATTCAGTTTTTACCTTTTGTATGAATCTTGAGAAAAATCCAGGCGTAAAGGGTCAGCCACGCCTCTCGGGAAATTGTGTAAACTGACGTATTTACAGAGGATTTTTTTTCTACTGAACAAGCTCACCGTAACCAAAATCATGGTAGAATATTCTCTAAGTCACCCTGAATCTGCCGCAGTGGTTCTTCACTGCCAGAAGCCAGAATCGGTAACGGTTCGGGGTGATATTTGCTCCATAGGCTAGTCCCATTATTTTTGTTAAAAAGGGTGTCAAAATGAATCAATAAATGTACCGTCGAGACATTTTTGGGAGTGTAGTTCTTTCATAGAGCCAACAGCATTTTGGCAACACACCATGGACATTTCAAGAAGACTGCGCCATCTCACAGGGCCAACGGTGGTGCAAAGACAATTTCCCTGATTTCCTCAGCTCCCAAAAATGGCCACAGAACTCGCCTATGTTGGATCTAATTACAGTATTTGGTTTATGTTAGAGACCCAGGGCCTGTGCTGCTTGCCACAGAAGTGTGTACGCAATAAAGGCAACATTTATATGGCCAAATATATATTTAAAGAAGTCTTGATAACTGAACAAAACGTTTATCACTGTATTTTACAGCTAAAGAGAGATATTTTGATGACAACTAGTAATTTAGTTTCCCAAAAGTTAAATTTTTACTATCAGTAATCCATTAGAACGTAAAAATACATGTATGAAATAGTTTGTAAACGTATTTCTGGGCCAGCCTGTAGATATGGTTTTTATGGTTACTAATAATAAGACAAGCTTGGAAGGCTTTGTATACTAGGAGATAATTTGAAAACCTTATTTCTTAAAACAGGGTGTTCGGCTCATGAATATGAACAACTTTTACCAAGGGGCTAATCCTAAAATCGCGAATAAAAATCTGCTGTTAAATACTTACTCGACCGAAGTGTATGAAACAGCTGATTTATTTTTTGCGATTTCAGGATTGGCCCTGTAGTAAAAGTTGTTCATATTAATGGGTAGGGCACCCGGTTTAAAGGAAATAATGTTATCGAATTAACACCTGTATGTTTTAATTTAGGTAGCGTTCCGAAACGCCTTATGTTGTCCGATGAAGTAGAAGATATTACTGTCTGTCAGATAAAAGTAGTTCAATCAATGCTGGTTCCAAAACCTCAAATGTGATCGTTTTGGAACGATGAAACCCGAGCAATTTTTTCTACTGACACGACCAATATTTTGCTTTGCAAAAATCGCAGGGAATATATTGCACCTGTCAAAAGTATGATTCTTGACGTGATATGATTTTTATACGTTTACATAGATATTAAAAATTACAAAACATGAACTGAAGAGTGTTAAACACATCTCAATCACAGATGATAACTATTCCTATTTTCTCGCCTAGAACGATATTTTTATGCCGCGCCAGTTGGATTTGTTTCTTGTTATTTCCTACGAGCCTGAAACTTGATTATCAGTAAGTTTTCTCTATAATTATAAAACCTGTAGATAAAAACGCATCCATCATTGAAACATTTTCGTCTTCCCGCCAAACTTTTCTTTTTACATACTCTGTCTGTTCCGAATCTCACCAAAGTTAGTCCGAAGACTATTCCATTAACATATTGTAAATAAAACAAATTCTTGGTACCTGTTCCACTTTTTATATATACTACACTAGCAACCGGTTTCGTTTAATAAGGCTTTTAGATATATCTACGAATCATAAGATGGACATCTCATGATTCGTAAAGATATGATTCATGATTCGTTACTAGTGTAGTATATATAAAAAGTGGAACAGGTACCAAGAATTTGTTTTATTTACAATATGTTACAAATGTTCCATCAAGAACCAACAACGACAAGTATCAATTTCTATTCCATTATGACCGGTTCCAAAACGTATTGCTCATCCGACTAAAATAGCTCGATGATAGGGGTTTGGTTTTGGAACGCTACCTACAACAATAATCACGTGACAAGTTCTTAGAAAACGCTTCTTGAGTTTTTTTTTTTTATAAATAACGATACCCACGAGAAGCATGTACAATTACCATAACAAGGCGTGCTGCTAATTTAGATACACCATAAATTACATAAATGACAGACACACAATATATCGTTAGCTCACTGTTATAAGGTTCTATGTAAAAAAAATAGGAATAATACAAGGTTCTATGTGACAATAGCTAATGAATGACACATAGAACCTTGTGTTTTTTTTATTTTTTTATATAGAACTTTGTAATAGTGAGACAACGATATATAATTTAACGCAGATGGGAACCTTGTCATGTCATGTGCACTGTAATTTTATTTGTAATTTGTCTACTCATCATCCAGTGGTTTACACAACATGAAAAGTGAAGTAAAAATGTCGTGTCTGTACATTGAATATTTTCGCGAAAATTTAAATGAAATCTGTTATTATATTAGCATTAATTTTGTTTTAACTCGAGAACCACTCAACGTATTTGAATGCGGTTTTCTTTATTATCATCGTAGTAACCCTGGTCAACATATAGGCTATGACGAATGTTGATAAAATAATCCCCAAGGCAAAAACGGGACAAATATTGCATAAACTCTGCTGTAGCCGGGGGCGGAAAGCCCATATTTTAGTATAGATCGACGGCAAGTCGAACCAAAGATTAGAATAATCCAATGAAATATCCTTACCAATATCGACAAGTTCGAGTTTCGCCTGGTCTTCAGCGAAGCCCAGTAGGACCGACTTGGCTGTCTCCTTGAAGATCTTCAGTTGCAGCAGCCCATTCCAGTAGGCGATGGAACGAGCCAAGTCCGAGCTCGCCAGACCCACCTTCAGGACGGGGTCTGAAATAAGGGTAGGCTAGGTTAGTCTTCAGTTGAAGAAGTTGGTGATCATTGAACCTTGTCCCTGGTCCCTGGCCGGGTCTCCGGTATGGGTTCGGGCGGTTGATTGGATTTCACCTTGTATAATAATATTTTACCTATAATTTTAATCGTATATATATTGCTACATAAATTAAATAAACATTTAACCTAAGTAGTTCATGTACATTTATTATTTTATTACATATATTTTTATAAGATTAAAATTTGACTTGTGAAACGTGTAATATATATACCTACTTTGCAAAATAAACTTTTTGAATTTTGAATTTTGCAGAGGCGGACTTGCCAAAAGGCAGACTAGGCCCAGACCAAGGGCGGGGCTGCCAATCTGCGCCCACGGTCGCGGCCTGTGTAAGCGGGCGCTATCTAGCTCAACTACTTGCAGGGCGTATATTCTCTGTATAATTAAAAATAAATCTCCAAAATCAGAAATAACATGCTTCTATCGTATTCAAAAGAGCACAACGCCAGTTTTCATCCAACTTCACATTTCCACGCAAAAAAGTTCACAAATAGGGGCAGCTGGTATTATACTGTCTTAATTGTGTTTCATATATAAATATGTATTAGTATTTATATTGTATTTATTTTAGTATAGGTATTTATAATATAAAACATATTAATATAAAATATATACCAAGAAATAATGGACTTACTTTAAATCGTCTTATTACTTGAATATTCATTTTCTTTCTTTTAATTTTTTACCACATCATACTTACAAAGTAATATTACACATATTATAATTAAATTAAATTAAATAAGTAATATGCTCCATGTAAGACCACCTTTATCCATACTCATTACCTGTTTTATCATCACACGATGAGACACGCACACACACACACACACACCCTCCCTCACACAAACACACCCTAATCACCCGACACTCAACATACTCATAATAGCAACAAACCTTTGTATTATAAATTCGTCTTCTTTGCGAATAATTTATTAATTTAACCATATTATAATTGTTATGTTGTTTAGTTTAGCATAGTGAAATCCGTTATTGGCACAATAAGATGAATATCATGTTCAAGTAATCTGAATGTACTTGCTGTGGATTTTTGTTTATGAATAAAATAAATAAATAAATATTTTATTAATTTCTTGTTTGGTAAGTAAATGGTACCTTTTATTGTATAGAGTATATAGGTATTCTGTTTTAATATTTAGATAAAAGCATCTTCACATATGTTTTCGGCACTACAAAAATCTATACTGAAAGATAACATGCTAACTAGCATTAAGTTCAGTACAAGTTTCATGTGCAATGAAGAATTTTTTATTATTATTGGTAATGGCCTACGGTGGCTAAAGCTTTGTTCTGGCGATCCCAACGCACACACATCGTTGCGTTGAACGGTGCGCGTCGTCGAAAGAACGAATGTATGGGAATATTCTATTCGAAACTATGACAGAAATAAATTTATATGGTATAAACACTTGGCGACTTATCCATCGCAAGGAGATATAAATTAACATTATATCATTGCAGTATAGAAACGCAGAAAGAAAAGTAAATCTGAATGTGAGGAGCTATGAACCGGGAATCGAACCTGGGACCTCTCGCTTACTAATCATCGGGTAGTCCCACACCCACATCGGGTAGTGAAGAATACACATTACTCTTATCGAAACTATGACAGAAATAAATTTCATTGCATGAACACAGTACTTATTGCAGTATGGGAAAGCAGATCGGTAAATTCACGAGTTGTGTAGAGACCTGGATAGCTCAGTGGTTAGAGCGATCGCCCGGTAACCGAGAGGTCCCGGGTTCGATTCCCGGTTCATAGCTCCTCACATCCAGATTTACTTTTCTTTCTGCGTTTCTATACTGCAATGATATAATGTTAATTAATATTCTATTCGTTCGTTCCGTCGACGCTTGCATCTGCGGTAAGCGGCATGCGCGGGAGAGCGGGGAGCACGCACACCGCAGCGTTGCGTAGATTCGATCAGGCGATTCTGACGCACAACGTTGAAGTGAACGGTTCAACGCAACGTCATAACGTAGCGTCACGACGCTAAACCACTTAAGTGGTCATTCGATTCTGCCGCAGCTAGCGACGTGGACCATATTGACGCACAAGTCACACGACGAGACTCACTGACGCACACCGCAGTCAATGACTCCACGCAACGCTGCTGTGTGCAGTATGCGTGCTCCCTGCTCCCCCGCGCACGCCCCTTACCGCTGACGCTAACGTCGACGGAACGAACGACTAGTATAGAACATTCCCATACATTCATTTTTTCGACGACGCACACCGTTCAACGCTACGTTGTGCGTTAAGATCGCCAGACCGAAGCTAAGTCATCTGCGTCGTCGTGTAACTTGTGCGCTTGCTTGTGCGTCCCAAGCAAAAGACCAGCAAATTACAGGAGCTATTATAGCCATCTTTTGTACAGATGCCCACAGATTCTCGTAGTTTCTTTATCGGTAGATACGTATACGTACGTCGTCGTACGTATGTCATCAATAAATACGGTCAACAAAATAGGTTAGTATTCAGGCCCACCGCAAACAATTTGAACTTTAGCTATACGGTATATACTATATAATATACTACTATTATGCTTCAACATTGAATCTATAGACCACAATTAATTTGAAGATGGTTTATATTTTTTTGCCAGTTCACTGAAGTAGGTATGTCAAGAGAAAGTTTTCCGAAAATGACGTGGCACTTTTATTATAATTTTTTCCCTTAAAGAAATTTTTCATAAGTATTCAGGTATTTATTTATCTCTTGATATTGGCGGCAAGAGCCAATCATTTGCAATTATAGCTTCTGCAAGTATATCTATTTATCAATTAAATTCCAGATTTTCTAAGGAAACAAACAAACAAAAAATACTCTACATTGAATATGATAATAATAATGACTTTCGCCGCTAATATGAACTTTTAAGTGACCCGAAATATTATATTTCGCTGTGTAAAAACAATGAAACTACAAAATAAATCTTTACGAGCACTTGTATTGAAAAAATAAAATTAGGATGAAAGTGTTTGCGCTGCGCTGGGCTCGATACTTACCTTTTTTGCTTACTGTACTTGAGGCTCATATTTTATTAGCCTTTACCAAAGTCACATGTTCGCACATTTGTTTGTCAACCACAATCTTTCTAGCTACCACTATCGAGGTACGTGATTTTCGTATGCAACATTGATAACAGTAAGTAGAATGGCTAGCTATTAGATTAATTTGTATTGTTGTCTGCGCTGATAGCGTTCGCAATCTAACGTTGTTGGTAAGATGATCTTATCGCGATAACAAAAAGGGTGAATGTAGAAGGAAGGAACTGTTGAAAAATTTTCGTCCAAATTTTCGTACAATTTATGAAGTGTCTGTGGAAGATAGAGCTCGACTGGATCGTCCAAAGATGATGCGTTGCAACTAAAGGCCGCTCCACATTATTGGCGAGACTCTCGCCATGAAGCCAAAGCTATACGAGTAAAGGAAATAGATTCTATTGAGTTTCGCCTTACTCGTATAGCTTTGTCCCCTTCAGGTGAGAGTCTCGCCGAGAATGTGGAGCGGCCCTAGGAATAGGATCGCGACCGCAGACAACTTCATTCGTTAGCCACATCTCTCTCTCTCGCTCTGTCTAGCCATGGGGCGTGAGAAAGGGCTACAGCAAAATGGCGTCCTGATCCCTATTCTTAGTTGCAACGCATTGTATACTACAAATTTCTATGTTTACCCATGGACATAATACGTTTTTACCACTTATTGAAGAAGGGTCAAGTCAAAAAGAAAATTTGCAAGCGTGTGTATGTCGTCGACACATCGTAGAATTGGGCATTTCATATTTCTGTTAAAAATATAGGGGTCGCCTCGCTCCGCTCCACTTCGCTCGACTCCCCAAATTTATTTAGATGTAAACCTAACTCGCTTCTCGCTCTGCTCGTCGTCGCACCTGTTTTTGACTTTTGGTAAAAGATTTTCAATTTTATACTTCACGTTCTGCCCAATTCTACGACCTGCCCACGATATATAAAAATAAGGATTTATTGTTTGTTATAAGGTACAACTATTTACGTATTTATTGTAACTATTTATATAACTACATACTATTATTTATACAGATATCTTTGTAACGATTTTCGTGAAAACTGTGTGTTACTAAATAAATAAATATTTTATATTATCTGCTGCATGCAGTTTGTTATTTTGCATGTAGATAATATAGATGCACATCTTTTGCACATAATTGTACTTTATTTTTAAGTAGATTATCTACTGCGCACTTTCTTGCCTACGTCATAAAATAGGTGATTACAACACTTTAATGAACAATTATATGATTTCTGAGTCAGTAGATATAGCCTAGTTATTCTAGTTTAAGAAAAAAAATATATATATATATATCATATGTATATACACATACCTACTTCACAAAAATAACCAAAACAAGAAAAGAAAACGCCTCGCGTTTCTCGCTTTGCTACGAACGGCAGCGAGCGTTTCTCGCTTTGCTACGAACTGCAGCGAGCAAGCAATCCGCTCCGTAAACAAAAAATACTAACGCGTCGTGATTTTACACAAGGGCATAATTTGGTATCAGTTTCGTATAAATGAAGGATGAGGAATTCAAATTATTTTGAGGTTTTCATAATACCTTTTGCTACAATAAAATTGGTAATTTTATTCGTACTTAGTAGTATTATTTTTCGGTTTGAATAAGTATAACTTTGAAATTTGCAAGTTATCATAAAAATTTAAAATATTAGTAGTAATAAATAATAATAAACTATTTTAGTTTATAAAAATATAAAATTTATATGTACTTATAAAATAAATGATTCCTACTTTGGTTAATTTGAGATTAGGGTTTTAACTCTACATTAAAATAAATACTTGCAAAAGTTAACATTTTCCTTAAAAAAGGTGACTACATTTTTTAAGTTTGTTTCGTATTTATAAAATACAAAATACAATTTTAATTTTGTGGTTGATTGATGCGGTTGGGAATGTAGTTAAGCTATCGAAGTGAGCCTATCGTAAACGATTGTATTATAGTTGTATCGTTTTCAATGTGGACAGCTTATTTTAATTTCTTTTTAGGGTTCCGTACCTAAAAGGTACAAAAGGAACTTTATGGTGAGACTCCGTTGCCCGTCCGTCCGTCCGTTCGTAAGTCACAGCCTCATAACTTTACCAACGTTAAAGATAAAGACATAAAATTTGAGACAAAAATAGCATTAATTTGCCCACATATCACGATGTAAAAAAAATACGAAAAATTTTAAATTGTTCAAAATATATCCAAAATAAAAGAAAAATAAAAAATATTGTCCTAAAAATACAATATTGGGTATCAAATTGTAGGTATTAAGAAATTTACTGTAAAAATATATCCTACTTTTACTTTTACTGGCACTGGTTTCGAGAAATCTTAAAAAAAACACAAAAATATGTATGTCCTCCCCCCCTTATCTCTGAAACTGGTAGACCGAAAAAAATGACAATTATAGATCATAACTGGCCAATTACAGGAAAACTACAACCAATAAAAAAAATTCAACACAAATGAGAACTATAAAAAAGAAGTAAATTAAATTAAAAAATAAAATATTTTATAAAAATAAAATATGGGTACCAAATTGTAGATAATAAAAAGCTGATTGTAAAAATATATAGTTTGGCTATATTTAATTGCATTTATTTCGAGAAATCCTTGAAAAACCATAACAAAATAGTTATCCCCCCTTATCTCCAAAAATGGTGGACCAAAAAATATGAAACAGATCATGGTGATATGTGTTTACGTAAGGATTACAGGAAAAATAAAGGGGTTGAGAAATTCACAAAAAAGAATGAGAAAATTTAAATCATCCACAAACGGAACCCTAGGTACGCGAGTCTGACTCGCACTTGGCCGGTTTTTTTTTTCAACATGTTTCCTGTCACAGAATGTTAGAATAAACAAATATATATATATGTATATGTGGGCTCGAGCCTTCTGTAAAAAGAGAGAACTCGAAAATTTTATTATTTTAAAATACGCTTGGACATATAATACATAATATTCTACTTGCCAAAACCACTAAACGATTAAGCTTTACGAAACTTTAGCAGGGAATCAATTCAGAGAACAAGAAACAGTTTCGTTCGCAAACGCGGTTCGACCTTTGGCTTCGCCAAAGACACTTCAGCTGGGGATCAAATTAAAGATTAAGATATAATTTGGGTTACACCACTATTGCGCTCAGCGCCTCGTATGTTTTTGGAAGAGGGACGAATTTTCACCGAAAATAAATACTTTTTGGGATAAATTTACACGGGACGAATTTTTGAAGGACAAATATTCCCCGACCCGTCTTGAGAAATGTTATGATAGGTTTGAGTCCTCACCTTTATCAACAGGCTGTGGCTTGTCAATGATGAAGAACTTGTATCCACCAGGTGCCTCTACATATTTCTGTCCGTCCTGTTCCTTGATCGGCCAGTTGGCAGCTGCTGCCCTCTTGAGACTCTCGCTGGACTGTATTGTGAGGCCGAGGAAGTCATTACCCAGCTCGTAGTGTGTGATGCCGTAGTTATATGTCAGTTCTACTACAAAGTGTGTGTCTTCAGGCCCATAGCCGACCATGGTTTTGCTCCATCTGTTTGCATATGGTCTGGAATAACAAATAGTCATTTATGAATTTTGATTAATTTTTATTTACAAAATACAATCTTGGTAATATCCTTTAGCGTAAAAGTTCAGAATGTGATTGAAAACTGTAAAGTTGCCTTTTAAACCGATGAGCTGCATTCATAAAAAATATAGCAATGGAATCAATTGTCTTCGATATTTTAACTAAACAGGGGTACTAGCATGAACTTGCTATCGACTCGACATTGGTTCGATAAATAAAAATGTAACTCTTATTTCATTGCAATAAGGGTTATCGTTTAGAATTTATCGATTCTATCTGTCAAATTTATCTAATCGACGCGTATACATACATGTGCGCGCATAGCACACTTGTGTTTAAGCTATTAAAATAGGCCAAAAAGTATTAGATATTAGAAAGAATAGCAACCCTTATATTTGAATTATAATTTATAAACTAACACCACATAATAAAAAATTGTATTGAAAAATATATACAAGGTGACTTTTTGATCATCGTCCAAATTCATACTGGTGGCTTGGTAATTGATCAGTATCATGGATCAATAATCATTTTTGTAAAATTGGTAAAATGAAATTTCGACTCCCCATAGTGATTCACTCGTAACTGGAAGTGAATTTCTATGGGAAGCCGAAATTTCATTTTACAAATTTCACAAAAAATGTTATTGATCCAAGATACTGATCACTTATCAAGCCTCCAGTATGAACTTGGACGATGATCAAAAAGTCACCTTGTATATATACTAGAAATATGCATTTATTTTTATTTTATTTTATTTATTTAAACAAGGTACATCAACAGCATACGTATTGTTACGTATATATTACAGAGTCGCGTTTATTGCGTTGCGTCGCTGCTGTTATGTGGTGAACCAGACTTTCAAACTTAGAAAAAATTCAAATTTGACGCTCTTCTTTGTATTGTGCACCATCAAACGGTTTACGGAAGATTTATGCTTCGAAGATCGAGATAGGATCTGGTCGGACTCATACGGTTACAACTTTGGCAACCATCAAAGCAGTTAAGGTGTGAATTCAACGAAATCCCGTGTGCTAGCAAGTATTGTTGGCTCTTCAGATGAGTTTCAGCAGAACCACGATCAAAAGGGTGATAAATGAAGACCTGGGACAATGTGTTTATAGAAAAAAAATAACAGATCTTCTCAATGCTCGTCCCAGCAAATTGAGGCCAGAGAGATGCCTGAACATGTTACCGCGGTACGTGTGAAAAAAATACCACAAACACCTATTTTCAGACGAAAAATATTTTGGTCTAGTGGAAAGTTACAAAAAAAAAAAATTATAAAGTGAATGCCCACAACAGTGAAAAAGCCAGCAGACATATTCCGAGGGTCCAGCGTGGGCACCACTCTTCGTTTGGCATGGAGTTTCTTGTACGGGCCTAAATGAGGTGTTTTTCTGTGCGAAAAGTGTAAAAACTGGTGCTTTTGTGCACCAAAATACAGTCTTACAAACATAACAAACATATCTGAAGAATAGTTAATTTTTCATACCATCTGAGTGTTATTAAGTGTTGTAGCATTCGCTACAAGTATTCAACCTTTTTATATATTTTTAGTCTTTCTTTATCGTTGGCTGCTTTTCTGAATTTTCGAATTCAAATAGTTAGAATGATCTTGTCAGATTTTTTTTGTTATTTTTCTCATATCAAAGAAGATCGTGACAGAGGAAGGAAATTTGCCACAAGAAATTTAAAATATCAAATTTTAAAACTATATCTTATCTATAACTTATATAGAAACAGAGCGCATTTGCCATGAGCATTGTTTAAGCCAGTTTTCCTGCATTTCCCGCGACCCTTCGGGATTATATTTTAAAGGGTTTCTGGGTCTCCCTAGTTTGATTATCCCATCCGCCATCTCGTACGGTTGTACCTAATGAGGCCTGATGTAAGGACCACGTCCCTGGTGAGCTAAAGCTTCCGATACTAAAATTGAAATCGCCAAGCTTCATCGACTGCTCCCGGGAACACCGGAAACTCCCAAAGTCACGAAGAGACCCTTACCAGGTTTTTAATATCTGTAGCTTAATATTCAGCATCGATTATTTTTATTCCTTAGTGTAAAGCTAGATAACGATTGCTCGTAACACCTTATTATTACGTTTTTCTTTCGGATCAAGAGTTATCAAAACTTCCGTGAAATCTTAGTTTAAAGGATCCTATAAACTAGTGTCGACAACCAAATTTAAAATCCATTATTTTATGAATAAATGCGTCGTTCAAGCTAAAAGGAAATTAAAATCTTAAATAAGTGGAATTTGGCATAATAATTTTTTTGATCTAAGAATTTCCTTTGTAGCGATTCTCTTCTGATATTATTGTTCTTTTGTACCATATTTTTCTTACCTCGGTTTTGTTGTTTTTGTGTATTTTAAGATAAAATTATACGGTTTATTCATCCAGGTTTACCTCTTTTTTTGGCTGTCACCAGGCTTGCCTGGTGGCAGTCCAAATTTAATTCGAAATTACGTTCGTAGTATGTGTGGCAAAAAAAATAAATTTTTTTTTTTTAAAAATAACGCTACAAATATGGCGCCCGAACAAAAGGTAAGTACGGTTTTCTGAATATTACTTGCTGTACTTTAACGTTTTTTTCTCAATTCGACGGTGGTGTCTACGCTTTCGTAGACTAATTTTCCAACCTACTAAATTTTGTTTGTTTTCGGGCAGCGTTTTCTCTTCTAAGGAACCCCAATACCAAGCTGTCGAAAGGAACCAAATTTTTCCACGAAGAATATTTTTTGTCTTTATGAGTACCCTTAATTTGTGAAATCTATGTTTTGCAAATTTTAATAAAGGAATAAAGTATTTACACACTTTTTGTGTATTACCTGTTTTATTTGTGTGTGTATATTATCCTATCCCTAACCTAATTTCCTTATGTATAGTTAGGTAGGACCTGCAGGTAAGTGCATTTCAATATTTAGTAGCCTATTACTTTCCATATCTATCATTAATAATTGTTACCTGTTCTAGTAAATAAATTACACTGAGTTTTCAAGTCAAATAAATTTATTGTAATTTATCCATAAATGTGGTAGTTACTAGTTAAACATATTTATTGTGTTTCTAGCATAATTGTTGATACCAGTAGATCCGGATGGTCACTTTATTCGTTTCCTGTTGATCCCTAATCCAATATAGGCAATCTCATTTCGTTGCAAAATTTTCACAATAATATTGAGATTGTCTCTTCCTTGCAAGAAATTTTGTCGCAAATCCTCGAATTAATCTTTTTGTTTTTACAGAACAAACGTTGAAATTTTTCTTGAAAAGGTTTTTGCAATTGCTGAAATCTTTGTTTACATTTTCAGTCTTGTCAACTGTCAAAGTCGACATTTGAATATTTGTCTATTATTTTGAACTTTCTGGTTTACATTTTTTAACAAACTATTTTCGCTGTATGGAGGTCAATTGAATAGCAAAACCTTTTTTTGCACATATCATTGCGGCTTCCGATTTACACTATTTTTGATAAATTCTCCCTTTTTGTTAAATAATGTATCCTTTCGATTTTAATTTGTTGGCTCTTTGTTTGATGGTTGTTGATTTGTTGGTTATTTGTTTTGTTGATTGTTAGTTTGTTGGTTGTTGATTCGTTGGTAGTTAATTTGTTGGTTGTTGGTTTGTTGGTAGTTATTTGTTGGTTGTTGATTTGTTGGTAGTTAATTTGTTGGTTTTTGGTTTGTTGGTTGTTGAGTTGTTGGTTTTTGGATTGCTGTTTTGTTGATTTGTTGGTTTTTAATTGGTTAGTTCTTGTTTTGTTCATTGTTGGTTTGGTAGTTGTTAGTTTGTTGGTTGTTGATTTGTTGATCGTTAATTTGTTGGTTGTTGATTTGTTGGTTGTTGAGTTGTTGGTTGTTGTTTGTTGGTTGTTAGTTTGTTGGTTATTGATTTGTTGGTCGTTCATTTGTTGTTTAGTGGTTTGTTAGTGTGTTGGTTTGTCCTTCTTCAGGCAGCAACGGTGCAACGTTTCTACGTGATTGTTGCCTGAAGATAGTTTGTGGGTCAGAGAGCAATATAGGCTACTACTTTGTTTTTACTTAATCAAGTCCTTTTGTTTCAAGGCATTTTGATTAGTCTAGGTGTCTATTCGATTGTTTATCCTTCTGGAAGTTAATTTCCTTTAAGCTAGTTTAAATTTTTTTGTGTCGTTTGAGGATATTGTAGCATTCGCTACAAGTATTCAACCTTTTTATATATTTTTAGTCTTTCTTTATCGTTGGCTGCTTTTCTGAATTTTCGAATTCAAATAGTTAGAATGATCTTGTCAGATTTTTTTTGTTATTTTTCTCATATCAAAGAAGATCGTGACAGAGGAAGGAAATTTGCCACAAGAAATTTAAAATATCAAATTTTAAAACTATATCTTATCTATAACTTATATAGAAACAGAGCGCATTTGCCATGAGCATTGTTTAAGCCAGTTTTCCTGCATTTCCCGCGACCCTTCGGGATTATATTTTAAAGGGTTTCTGGGTCTCCCTAGTTTGATTATCCCATCCGCCATCTCGTACGGTTGTACCTAATGAGGCCTGATGTAAGGACCACGTCCCTGGTGAGCTAAAGCTTCCGATACTAAAATTGAAATCGCCAAGCTTCATCGACTGCTCCCGGGAACACCGGAAACTCCCAAAGTCACGAAGAGACCCTTACCAGGTTTTTAATATCTGTAGCTTAATATTCAGCATCGATTATTTTTATTCCTTAGTGTAAAGCTAGATAACGATTGCTCGTAACACCTTATTATTACGTTTTTCTTTCGGATCAAGAGTTATCAAAACTTCCGTGAAATCTTAGTTTAAAGGATCCTATAAACTAGTGTCGACAACCAAATTTAAAATCCATTATTTTATGAATAAATGCGTCGTTCAAGCTAAAAGGAAATTAAAATCTTAAATAAGTGGAATTTGGCATAATAATTTTTTTGATCTAAGAATTTCCTTTGTAGCGATTCTCTTCTGATATTATTGTTCTTTTGTACCATATTTTTCTTACCTCGGTTTTGTTGTTTTTGTGTATTTTAAGATAAAATTATACGGTTTATTCATCCAGGTTTACCTCTTTTTTTGGCTGTCACCAGGCTTGCCCGGTGGCAGTCCAAATTCAATTCGAAATTACGTTCGTAGTATGTGGTAGCTAAATAAAGTAAAAAATTTTTTTTTTTTTAAAAAATAACGCTACAGTGTGTACTAATTAATTACATAAAATTAAAGAGTTTTTTATACTGACTATTTATTCTCTAAGATTTATATTTTTCAAGTTATCTTATCAGTCATCATCATTATCTGCTTTCCAACATCTGAAATCTCAAATCTCTTGGACACCCTTTGCTACACCCAAACTGGTACTTAAGTCAGAGTGTCAATTAGGGGGCATGGCACCAAAGCAAGTCTTTTGCCATAAATTTTTCCCTATCTACACATCCACCAGCACTTTGGTAGTAAAAACTGAACAAAGAGGTAACATACCCATGTTTTGCAATTTATAGTGCAAGTCAGCACTTGTTGAAACATAGAAAGCATCTTGATTATCAACACAAACACTTGTACAATTTGTTTCATTATGTATTTTTTACATTACACCCAACCGGTTTCGGAAACTAATCCATCTTCAGGGGATAACATAATAATATTAAATAATGTATCCCCTGAAAATGGATTAATTTCCGAAACCGGTTGGGAAATTGTACAAGTGATTGTGTTGAAAATCAAGAACCCATGTTTTGTCTTAGAGTGCATAGAGAAAAATAAGTCTTTTAGAATCTACAATCTTACCCATTGCAAGTGGCTTCACAACCCTCACTGAACTCCTCGTGTCTCAGAACCTGAGTAAAGAAAATTTATTATTCTATTACAGTGTCCATAATTGCATATTCTGGTTATGCCTATTTCCTTGAGACTGAGTCTAATTACAGGATAAAGAAACAATTAGTGCCACAAGAATACCGGTTTACAAATGACTAATGTATGCCTCTGACCTTGAATACGGTGAGCAGAAAGATATAAAGTTCTAACAAGAAACTGTTTGAAAATTAAGAAAAAATAAAAGATTTTTGCAGGTTTGATTTTCCATAGCAGTTGTAATGGTACCAACCTTCATGCCCAAAACTTCTCTGTAGAATTGGGCTGTGAGGGTCCTATCTGCCACTTTGAACACAAAATGTAAAGCGCGGCCGCTGATCATGTTTACTATGAATGCGAGAAAATTATTCACAAAGATACACTATCTATCAGTCCCGTTCTGCTTGATTTATCAACTGGTTATTGCACTTGAGCAAGATAACTGAGACTGCAGTTCAACACCACACAAATAAATAAAATAAAATGTTAAAAGCCGGATTTTGTTTGCCTGCGACTCGTTCGCTAGCTGGCTGACTGATTGCTGACTGACTGACCACAGACCAGCAGACCATAGTCCTCCCGTGCGGTCCGAAATAGAATTACAATGGATCATAAGCCATTCACTTCATACTTTCGTAATCGATTTTAGCGATATAATTCTATTTCGGAACGCAGGGCATATTATCCCTGCGGTCCGTAATAGAATTACAATGGATCATAAGCCATTCACTCATGAACCTAATACCCTAACAGGACTGAGTACTTGTTTCAAAAAACGTGAAGAACGAGAAGTCATACTAGATAATTTCATCTCTGTCTAAGTAGGGTAACCATATTTAAAAATAATTGATTGAGACCACGTAGGTAGTAAAACCGTATTCAAAACATTTATTTTATTGGTTTAAAGTCTTCTGCTTTAAAATGGCGGCTGCAGACTACTGGATTTTTACACTTAACTTCGTTTCCTAAAACTTCTAACCATTTTCTTCGGATATTTTCAGTTTTTGGAAGACTGTAATGTAAAACCCAATATCATGGTTACTCTAGCGGTATCAATGTAAACATGTATCATTTCTCCGAGAAAACGTTGTAATTATGCCTTACCTATGAAACGATATCCCACAATTCCCAAAAATTTGGCTTCTGCAGCCCTTCACGCTGCATGCTTTAACCATTTTTACAAACAAATTATTAATTTTACAATTTTGTTTTCAAATGTCACGGCCGTGGCGCCATTTTTAGGTAAAGGGTTACCAGTTTGCAAGCATAAGAATAATCCCAACTTTATTAAGGAATGATTGATCTTACATTTACGGATAAAACTAAATGTAAAACATAAATAAACCTAACAAAAAAATAGTGACGGACTTCAAATGTAACTGCAGCCATTCGCTAAAAAGCTTAAAATAATTATAAAATGACCGATGGTACCGAAATAACACTTTTTCCGCCTTCTTTCTTCCTGAAAAATATGTTCTCTAGAAGTCGGCGCTCTTATATTGGTTTCTGTGTTGCTATATCCAAGGGAACGCGGTGACTTTTAAAGAACATATTTTTCAGGAACAAAGAAGTCGGAAAAAGTGTTATTTCAGTACCATCGGTCATTTTATAATTATTTTTAACTTTTTTGCGAATGGCTGCAGTTACATTTAAAGTCGGTTACTATTTTTTGTTAAAAGTTTATTATTTTACATTTTTTAGTGTTGACGGGTCAAATTGTGTAATGTGGATAGTTCTTGTAAACGCGCTGTTGATATAGAACGAAGGACAAGTAATAATTGGTTATATTTAATAAATACCCTGTAATCAGCACCCTAATTCAAACTGATTGCCGTAATCTCAAGTTATGTGCTGTCACCCGTTGAGGAGTTCTATGGTAATGAGGCCAAGATCAAAGTTCAGGTGGAGAAATTACAATTTACAAGTAGTACTCGGCAATCACTATCCTAATACAAGGCGATTGCCTTAATCTTGAGTGGTATGCTGTCGTCCGTTAAGGAGTTCTATGGTGGTGAAGCCAGGATGGAAGGTCAGGTGGGTATTCTGATAATTTCCAAGAAATGCCCGACAATCAGCACCCTACCAAAGTGATTGCCGCAATCTGGACTTAAGTGCTCTCATTCGTTAAAGAGTTCTATGGTAATGACTTAATAAAACCAGGATCAAAGGTCAGGTGGAAGATTGACAATTTCCAAGTAATACTCTGCGATCAACATAGTAGTACAAAGCGATTTCCTTAATATCAAGTGGTACGCTGTTACTTTCTGAGGCGTTCCACTGCCTATCTCTGAAAACTTTCATCAGATCATGGTCAATCTTAAAATGGGACCTACCTTGAGGGAAATTTTTCCAAACAAAAAAAGAATCATTCAATTCAGTTCAGAATTGACGGAGATAAGGAATAACATACCCAAAAAAAATACAGTCGAATTGAGTTCCTCCTCTTTTTTTCAAGTCGGTTAAAAAAAAAGTGTTTACTAAAAGCTAAATACTATAAAGTCGTTGAAAAACTAAATCATGAAAAACTCAAGCCTACCATCGCAATTTTTTTTTTGTGATGGCAACTGTGCGAGTAGGACACGGGCATCGACTTTTTTTGTCCCGCTCGGCACGTTTTCTCTAGTTGGTTATGTCATAATAAAATAACTTTTAACTGTATGAAATAGAGTCTATTTTTCTACGCGCAACATCCTTCAGTGCACAATCCGGTTTAGGTATACATCTATGCATTCACTTCATACTTTCGTAATCGATTTTAGCGATATAATTCTATTTCGGAACGCAGGGTATGTGACTGATAATGGATGACTGACTGATTACGGACTGATTGATCACGATGGGGGGGGGACTGTTTCATAAAACTAGGTTGAAAATTGGAAAACGAGGTTGTATGACCAATCAACAGATGGCGGTACTTGTATCCTACATCACGATATCGTTTTCCTCTCTAATCATACCTACTTCAAGTTCGGCGATACAAAAGAAAAAAAATTACTAGTCATGTTTTACAGCGTGGGGCCTAAAAATCCTTATGAAGTTGGATATTTTTACAAAAAAACTTCGTGACTTTCATTTGACCTTGATGTGACGTCACTTGATGAAAGGCTGTTAGCAAATGTGTCCTTTGGCGTCCGAAAAAATTAAAAACGATTTTTTAAAAATTAAGCTTGGGAATTGTTGTAGATTGACAACAGAGTGCTCAGAGACGAGACGGTGTTGCCTAGAATCGGAAAATTCTTTAATGATAACGCTAGGTAGGTGTGTATTTACAAATAAAGATTTAGATTAGGGGCCAATATATAGGTGGCCTGTTTACTGCTCACTGGTACATTATGTACCGAGAGAGGGTTCTCTTTTCCAGTTGTATCTTTACTCTTTTCCATGGCGCTACCACGTAGAGGGAGTCATGGCCTATACCATGGAGGGAGTAAAATTCTCTATTCGGAACTTTTTTGAACGCGACATGAACGTTGACACTTGAAAGTGACTGAATGTTTAGAGATTTGGTTACGTCCTCAGAATAAGGATATTTATTCTGAGGTTACGTCTCAGAATAAGGAATGTTACGTTTAGAGATGGGCCGACGGCCGACTCGACTATGACTTTAGTCGGTTAAGAAAAGGCCAACTAGTCAGACAACTAGCCGGCCAAGCCGATAATTACTTCTGAGCTTTTGTTGGAGTTCGGGTAGCATCGATAACACATCAATAGACCTTTTTTGTGTGACTTGGTGTGACTCGACTTCATGCATAGCCGGAGATCACGTTCACAGTCCGGAGCATTTCCTTTGTGACTATTTCGGCGTATTATGAGTTTTATTCTTTGTTATTAATAATTACGCAATAATGTTTGTAATATGATTGTTGTAACTTGGGAACAACGATGTTATATTTAGATGGAACATGTCAGACTTTTTGTAACACTTGACGCGAGCACATTCAGTGATTTGCTTAGCTAAGACAGTCTATAGTTGAACAATTTAATTTAAATTGCATCATGTTCAAGAAGAAATCACGTGTATGGACTTTCTTTGACGAATTGGGGTGTGACGCACGTAAAGTAAAGTGTAATTAATGCCAAGCAGTTATTTCTCGTGGTGGTCAGGGGAAAAAGCAAATACTACTAGTATGAACAACCATATTAAGTACAGACACTCACAGCTGATGCTTCAATTAGGTTCTGTGGTTAAATGTAGTTCATCACATGATCCATCTCTATCTCCGGGTACGTCGTAGTCACATGCAGAAGAACTACGTCCAACATTGCCTACTCCGTCAACTCCAGTGTCGTAAGAGGTCTAGCTTACGTTACATGAATACAAAATACAATATGCTACTTTACTAGATCCAAGAAGTGATTTCTTCTTACTACAATCTTTGAATCATGGATGGTTTAATAATAAACCCTTATACCTTTACTTCAAATGACCTAATTTTGAAATTGCCGCAGCCGGCTTTCACTTCTGATAGATCGCTCAAAGTGCAAACGCTCTTTAGCATGGGCGATGATAGCACAACATGGCGTCATTAATGATGTCATATCGACCATTGTAGGATCGTTATCGGGCTTACAGTGACCTGGAATGACGATAAATGCGATATAATCGGTCGTGACTCGGAACGCAGCATGACTGAAGCAGTCCACCCACTGAGCAAATGAAGCAGTCTGCCCTGTCTAATCCTGCATGCACCACTTGCAGTATTGCCATTTGCCATGCAAAATTATGCCAACCATTTTTTGTAGAAATTTGTCCGTCACGAGTACTACTGGTATTTTACTAGAATGCAGCTTATTCTGAAGCAAAAATTCAGTTATAATTAAAATTAAAATTGCTTGGTACTTTACCAATTTTTATTACTTCGTTCGCTGGAAGAAATCGCTTCAAGTGATAAGTCCGCCTTTGTACAAAATTATGTTATCAGAACTCTGTTTTTCTTTTGTGTACAATAAAGTGTCCATTCATTAATTTACTTCCACTAATGTAAAACTTGCGTTTTAGAAGCATTAAAAGTCAAATACGTACCCAAAATCACAGTATAGATAAGTAAAATCTATACTGATGTTGGTGGGGTAACCGCTTTTCTCTCGTTCCCGGCCGGCCCTCGGTACAGTACTTACAAGTTGTTGTAAACTTACAACCAAGTGAACGAAAATTACAGTACTTGTAGTTTGTACTGTAATTTTCGTTCACTTGGTCTTAGGTTCGTATTTTCCCTGCGGTCCGTAATAGAATTACAATGGATCATAAGCCATTCACTTCATACTTTCGTAATCGATTTTAGCGAAATAATTCTATTTCGGAACGCGGGGCTTATGTCACCTTACGTTCTCTCTATAATTATTATTGTAGAAAGAAAAGCTATCAATTATTTTCTATATAAGGTGACTTTTGTTTCTATAGCCAAATTCATATAAGTGGTCAGAACCAAGGTTTAATTACACTTTTTGTGAAAAACGCAAAATAGAATTTAGGATTCCTATACTAATTGACTCACAACAAATTAGTATGTATAGGGGCACAATTTTTTTTTCGTTTTTTACAAAAAAGGTAACTGAACCTTGGTTCAACTAATACTGAGTCTACAGTATGAATTTGGCTATACTAACAAAAGTCATTTTATATATAAGTATATATATATTTTTATAAGTATATATGTCACAGTCAAAAGTCATAACTGGTCAAAACTACTTTTGACTGCGAGAATGAGTCGTTTTGACTAAGGACGTAGTGCTGACTTTATTCGCAGGCAAAATTAGTTTTTCGGCTGTCCTGCAGTTACGTTAGAAGGTTAGGTATGGCAAGTCGCGGAGCGCAGTTCCGCGACCGCCATACCTCACCTTCGTGGTTATTTTTTTATGACAACCCAGAAATACTTTTTAATCAAAATTACTTCAGACCAACTTTTTTGACTGGTTTTCGCAGTCAAAACTACTTTTGACCGGCTATGAGTTTTGACTGCAACATATATACTTGATAAAATGCAAGATTCTTAGTTTTGATACCTACTATGCCTAGGGGATTCTGAGAGGAAGCGGTAGGGAAGAAGTGTATTTTGGATTCAAAGTGTCTTGTTCCCTAAAACAATTTAATAATCAAAATCCATTATTCAATCATTCACATAAAAACTACATATAATTTTCATACAGAAATACGGTTAAATATATTTTCTCTTACTCTAGACTACATTTTATAATTTCGTGGGTATTTTTTTTACATTTTCCCGTATGCAATAAATATTATCTTAACTATATAAATCTCACACATAGTAGATAGGTACGTATGATGATCTATGTGTTGCTACAATGTGTGTAAATATTTATAACAATTTATTTTTACTCATTTGATTGTAGTTTATCAGGTATTCCGTTTTTAGGATATGATTCAGCTGAAGACGTCATCTTATTATGAATTTACGATTATCATATGTTTCGTGCGAAGATAACTAAAACAATTTTACAGACTCAAGTTTAAAAACACGTTTTGTAAATAATCAAAATATATTTTGTACTTTGCATAGGTTTACGTAGAAATAATTTTTAAATTATAAAACTGTTTTATGTCTGCTGATGGTTTTCGTTTGTCAAAACAGGTTTTGATTTTATTTATAGATGTCATATATATTTAGGTCCTTAATTCTTGTTCAAAGTTTAACCATCAACATGCAAAATTTTGACGAAACACTTTAAGATTAATTATTTAAATTAGTCAATAAATTTGGAATTTCTTTACAAATGCGGGCGCAATTACACCCCACTTACTTGTAAACATATCGTTAGTAAGGTAAGGAAGATAAATTGGAGCTGGGACCTGGCATTTGTAAAAAAGTTCACATATTGGATATGAATGAAGACGACAATAAGTGTTTTACTTATGTAAGTATTTAAATTATCTTTATATCTGACACTACTTAAGTACTTCACTTCAGGTTCTATCATCGTGTCCGTGCCCCCATATTTACCATCATGATCATGATCTCTAAACACAAATTAACAATCACTGGTTTTATCATTTTTCATGATTTCATTCAACAAGATAGCAAAGTCATGATTACTTTAAAGAACGGCAATCTTACAAAGCTTTAAGTAGGCCTTGTACTCGTAATTCAGCGTGTTACTATATAAGTATGAAGGCTAGCAATAAATATTTATCGATATTTTTGACTAGATCCGTTGTGGACACATTTGATGTGCATAATTGCAAAGATTAACAGCATAACTAAATAAAAATGTTATACATTTATTGGATTCTATTTAACTTTAACATTGGTCATGAAATGCTCTAACGAACCGCAACAAATAGGCTAGATTTATTTGTCTAGCTAACAACTACGCTAACAAATAAACTGGTAAAAATAATATAGATATATAATACAGTTGATAACAATGATTTACACCAATACGGACACAATGAACAAAGCAAATAATGTTTAGACACCGTACGAATTGACTATCATTTCTATTTAGTACAACAATACCCCATGCACAAGTTAAATATAAACAAATATAATGCATAATAAATCTAAAATTATTAAAACGTTTTGTCAGATTTGGACTAAGCGAATTATAATTTAATAATTTAAATAAATAATTACTTTAATTAAATAGTTACAAAGACATTTAGTGCGCCATTTATTTAGCTCATTTTAAATAATTAACACTTATGAAATACGTCCCCGAAAATACATTTATTCGTAGACTAAAAGCCGTATCGAAAAATAAATGCCTGCATCTGAAATGGCGACTATCCTCTAAGAGTACTCATTGTATTACAATAAATATTTGACTCAAATACTACAAATTAGTCATAAATAAATATTATGTACCTAACGAGGTTATGAATAATATGCAGATGTTAAATAACATGTTGTATAGAAACATAGAAAGCATTGTGACCATAAAAGCTTTAGTAGAAACATAAATAATGCCATCCACACTGAAAACCTCAAAATCTCGATAATATGAACGACTACGTGGTTTATTAAATAAGTACAAAGTTACTGGTGTTAATCTTACAGCTTTTCGGAATACACGAAAGGGATAACTATATAACCCGCCTCATATACACTATCGCGAGACTCGCGGTTATGAAAGAAATATACAGTGCTCCCAAAGTAATAATTCGCATACAAATCTTCGCCACTGTTCGGCAAAGTTCGTATTTCCTTACACTTTCTATACAAGCAATAAGGTCACGTGGGACGTCCGGTCGCTCGGCTATAGATTTGTATGCGCACTATTACTTTGGAAGCACTGTACTCTATTTGCATTTCGCTTTACTCATATAGTTTTGTCCTCGCGAGTGTGTAAATGACGTGTAAGATTTAATTTATAATTGTATAGCGAAAGTGATCGAGATTTTCAGATAGAGTGGCGTAATCAATAATCATATTAATCATACGTAACATTCATTTAAATATAATCGATTAAATCCTTGAACATAATAACGACAAATTCTCAGTGTTCGGTAAGCGCGCGAGCGGTTATTTTCAGTTATTCGGTTTCTCTTTCTCACAGCCCTCTTTCTCCTTTTCCTTATTATTCTCCTTTTCTTTTTCTTTGTCTTTCTTCTCTTGCAGCTGTTGCAGGTGTGCTGGCAGAGCCTTCAAGATGGCGTGGACCTGGGTAGGATGAGTTGGTATTAATGAATCAGTGCATTTTAGATGAACAATTAGATATTATTAATAATTGATATTATATATTTTTTTTAATAAATGAGAGTATGAAATATTACGAAATGACAACGAGTTCCTGTCTGTCTGAAAATAAAGTAAAATAAATAAATAGATAAACCAGCTTGGCATTTTATAAATTTCCTAGGATTTGTATACAATTGCTGAATAATGTACATTTACGGTAACATCTAATGAGTATAAGGTACATCATCGTAACGTTTTAAGCAATGCTATAATTACCATAATTTTTACTATCAAAATAAATAATATTTTAAGAAGCCGACTCCACACCTACAAACTTTTTCAAGGATTTTTCCAACTTAAGGTATATATCGATCCGATTATCTTGTTCATGCATCATAACCTCTTGTAGTTACATTTATAAAAAATGTAATATTTACATAGTAAAAAAAATTGTGAAAGTTTAAACTAGTAGGCTAGTATTAAGTCGTTCTCTCGGAGCGAAGCAGAGTAGACGCGAAGTCGCACATATTCAGTTGCTATAAAAGTGAATCTACCCTACCATAGTGCGAAATGGCCAAATGCGCAAAATGTGCCAAGTTAGTGAGCAAGAAGTGTCCTGGACTCCAATGCAGTAAATGCTCCAAGTGGTTACATGCACAATGCGCATCAATATCCACGGATCAGCTTAATGCACTCAACTCAACGGACTCCGTGGACTGGAAATGCAGTTCTTGCAACAGCAATGGCCGACAAAAACGCTTGTCGTGCATTTTGCCAGAGGCTGACGATGAAGAGGGAACGGATACCGAACAGCAGCAAATACACACACAACCTGGCGAGTTGAACAGACAATTACTTAACGACATACGACGGGAGGTAAGAGAAACAATTCGTCTGGAACTACAAAACTCTCTTTCATTTTTCTCCGAGAAAATAGATGAGTATGAACAAAAAATTAACCAATACGAACAAGATATGATAAGTATGGAAAAACAAAACTACGAAATAAAAAACATATGTAAGAACATTAACCTGAAAAATGAAGTCCTGGAACAGCGAATTAACTTGCTGGAGCAAACATTAATCAAAAACAATCTTGAAATATGTGGGATAAAAGAGGAAAAGAACGAGAACCTTCAGGAGATAGTAAAAGAGATATGCTCTAAGATTGAACAGAAAACAGAAGATATAATCAAGATTTATAGAAAAAAACAAAACCATTCGCAGATCAATAATAAACAAGTCACCCCTTCAGCAATAACAGTCATTCTACGCGACGGATGCCGGGACCAATGGCTAAATAAAGCGAAAGAAAGGACCATCATTAGCAAGGACATAGGATTGGAAGGAGACACAAGAGTGTTCCTGAGGGAGTCACTCACGCCGGCGACTGCCTTTCTTCTATGGAATGCTAAAAATGAGCTGAAAGAAAAACTTAACTACAAGTTTATTTGGATAAAAAATGGTACTATAATGGCAAGAAAATCTGAAAACGATAAGTATAGTGTAATTCGATCCTTAAGTGACATAAATAGACTGGCGACAAAGGACTAAACCGAGGTATTTTATAAGTTTTATATATTGTTAATATTTGTAAACAAAAATGGCGTCGTTAATGACAGAACGCAACTTTGATACTTGGAATACCTTTGTAGATTCATCAACTATAACAAATTCATCTCTTTTAACGTTTCATGTAAATATCAGATCCATGATTAAAAACTTCCATCAAATAGAATATATGATAACTAACTGTAAAAGTATTGTACATTTAATTATATTAATAGAGGCAAACATCAACGATAACTGTAAACAATTATTTCAATTAGAAGACTACACAATGCATACCGAGCTTCGTAATTATAAAAAAGGTGGTGGTATTGTAGTATATACACATAAGAGCATAAGTTTTTGTAGAACTAACATATGTACTTATAACTTTGAATGCATTATGGGTGAAATATCAACAAGTTATAATTACAAATTAGGTATTTGCGCAATCTATAGGCCGCCCGATAAAAATAAATCACTTTTCATTAACGAACTATCAAAAATAAACGAAAAATTCTCAATTAAAAACGACTACTTAATGATGGGAGATATAAACATAAATTTAAAAAATCTTGACAACATCAGGTACAATTATTTGAACTCACTTAGTGAATTAGGACTAGAATGCGGAATAACACAATATACAAGAACCGAAAAAAAAGGCGAAATAATAACTAGATCATGTATAGATCATATTTTCATAAGAAGTGTAGGGAATAGAGAGGTAAACACGGCGGTCATCAACATCGCACCGGCTGATCATTGCATAACCGGTTGCCTTATTAAAGACAACACGGCCGATAACACTTCGCGCCAATATAATGAGACCCTAACCAAATTAGATCATAAAAAACTAAAATTGGAATTACAAAAAATTGTTTGGAGTGATGCCTTAAATATAAAAGATCCTAACGATATACTTAACTTTATAATTACAAAATTTAAAGACGTTTATGATACATGCAAATATAAAATTACTAAAAACGCGGGAAAACGAAAACAGTGTGAATGGGCAAATAAAAAATTAATATATATGTGTAAAAAAAGGGATGAACTCTTTAAAATATGGAAAAAAGATCAGAGTAATGCCGAAAACCGTTTAAATTATAATAACTATAGGAATAAAACAAATAGATATACTAACTTAATTAAAAACAATTATACAAAAATGGAAATTAGTAATAATTTCAAAAACACAAAAAAGTTATGGCAAATATTGAATAAATTATGTGGTAAAATGATAAATTCCATTGATAATATTATATGCAAAGCATTTAAAAAAGATGTCAAGTATATAACTAATGAATTTTCGAAAGGTTTTAATGAAAACGTAAAAAATATATGTATAGATTGTAAAATACCCCTACTGAAAAATAAATCATTCATAAAAAATACGGATAAAAGCATAAAAATATATAAAGCAACAAACGAAATAACTGAGAAAATTATAAAGCATTTGAATGATAAAAAAAGTCCCGGCATAGACGGAATTCGAGTAACGGACATTAAATATATAAGCAACGAATTTGTACCGGTAATCACGCATTTAATAAACCAATGCATCGAGTTAGCGATATATCCCGACCAAATAAAAATAGGCGTAATAAGACCAATATACAAAAGTGGAAAGCAGAATATTGTTAACAACTACAGACCAATCACAATACTGTCCAGCATAGATAAAATTATAGAAAAATATTTTGGCCAACAAATAAAAAATTACATCCAAAAAAATAACATTATCAACAAAAATCAATACGGATTCCAGAAAAATAGAAGTACGACTCAACTATTAGCGAAATTTAGTAACGAAATTAACCAACACCTAAATGATAAAAAACACGTACTTACAATATACATTGACTTTAGCAAGGCATTTGAAACTTTAAAATATGATACATTGTATAACCAACTAGAACAAAACGGTATACGAGGCCCGCTTCTTAACTGGATAAAAAATTACCATAATAAAAGGTTTACAGCTGTTAAAATAGCGGATTCAATTAGCGACTTCATTCCCACAGAAGAAGGCACCGCACAGGGATCAATTTTGGCACCTCTAGAATACCTATTTTATGTCAATGATATGTGTAATGTTATAAAAAAAGGGTCCGTGTATCAATTTGCTGATGACACCTGCTTGATAGTGGCTAACAAGAACATTAAAGTTGCCGAAGAAACAATGCAAGAAAACTACGACCTTCTATGCAAATGGGCACATGACGCGGGGCTAGTAATTAATTGTTTAAAAACTAAGCTTGTCCACATCAGATCTTCTCACAATAATGTAGAAAATACACCAAGAATACTGAGTCACGAACATCAATGCTTTCACAATAACAACAACTTTAATTGCGAATGTGGTGCGCTTGAAGTAGTTAAACAACATAAATACTTAGGTTTAATAATTGATGAACGGTTTAATTGGAGACCACATATCCAACATGTATGCCATAAATTAAGGGCCATTCAAAGTAAGCTCGCCATCTTGAAATTTAAAGTCCCCTATCAAATATTGCGACTAATTTACTTGGCTATGGCCGATTCAGTTATAGGATATGGACTTTCCAGTTACGGTAAAACATATAAAACATATGTAGAAGATATCTATAAAATACAAATTAGTATACTAAAAACAATTACACCAAAAAAAGTCAAAAACGAATGCAAAAACAATATAAAGGGTTTATTTTATTACAACAAAATTTTAAATGTTTTCGAGAAAACCAAACTACATACACTGATTGACGAGAATCATAATAAGTACCAGATGATAAAAAAGAACCGGTCGGATGGATTGCGCAACCTGGATTACTTACCTTCTTTCTCGTTACCAAGATATAAAAATGTTTATGGAACAAGGACTTGGATGTACTGTTTGCCTAAAACTGTAAATGAGCTTCCTAAGGATATGCAAAACGTATACATAAACAGTAATAATTTTAGAAATAAGATAAAAAAATACTTTATGGAAAATTGATATAACTATGTACTCTGTTTAAGATGTAAAATTAACATTTATAAGAACGTCCGCTGCTATCAGATAAACCAATAGGTTTCCGATGGTAGCTATATAACACAACTGTTTTAAATGTAAAAACTATATGAAAATAAAAAAAAAAAAAAAAAAAAAAAAAAAAAAACAAAATAAAGTTTAGGTTGCTCGAAATAGCATATATGTTCAAATAAAGCCATTTTAAGCACCCTACTCGAAAAAAAATACTTTCCTTGCTTTTCACGTTTGCCCCCCCCTTGAAGCAAAACCTGGTCACAGTGGCCACGCCCAACCACCCCGAACTGTAGGTATACAATCAGTGGCGTATTTACTAGGGCTAAAAGGGCCATGGCCTGGGGCGGCAAGCTGCGAGTGCCAGCACAAGCAATTAAGAATTAACTATTCTTAATACCTATAGAAGCTGACTTAACAAAATCTTTTAATTATGACAGTGTCATTGAAGAATTTTTTAACTAATTTGGCCTTCAGAAAAAATGTAAACATTGAATAAACGGTGTTTGCATGGCCTTTTTAGTTTTTTCTTTCATTCATTATCACCATTCTTAGCCCACATCAACATACTGTTGGATTTCATTTTATTTTATAATTGATTTATTTTTGCCTTTTTCTCGTTATTTATAGGGCGGCAAACCTCATAGGCCCAGGGCGCTAAATCTTATAATACGCCACTGCGTTACAAGTGATATTACCTCTTCAGCGACCGCCATGAGCACGAACTCGAATTGTTGTTTGGTGGCGACGGTGCGGGGTCTCTGGTCGCGAATGTGCTCCAATGTGGCTGCGATGTCGATCTCCTTGGCTCCCTTGGCCATGCGGTTGAGGACCATGTCTATGAGGCAGTAGGTGCCCGTGCGACCGGCGCCGTCACTGGGGAGGAGCAATTGGAGACAAAAGTTTTACAAAAGTCAGAAGGTTTACATAATATATTAATAACTAAGGCAAGTGCGAGAAGGACCCGCGCACAAAGGTTTCCGTACACAATACGGGTACGGAATCCTAAAAAGGTCATGGTAAATAACAACAGTATTAGATACCATAGCAACATTAACGCGGCAAAAACAAGCCGCTAAAATGGTAAAGCCTGGCAAACTTCGGCACCCTCTGAGTGCGGAACCCTAATAATATTCTCTTATCCCAAAAAGTAGCTGTCATTAAATAATGTATGAATGAATGAATGAATACACACTTTATTGTACAAGGTCAAATAAAAAATTGAGTACAGAGTTTTGAACACACAATGTTGTACAAGGGCGGACTTATCACTTAAAGCGATTTCTTCCAGCCAACCTTTGGGTGGTGAAGAAAGTATTATTTTACGTAATGTGGAGGGGGATACCAATTTACAGAATACATAAATAAAAGAAGAATCAAAACCAATAAAGTGGATATACATAATGCCTAATATATAATATACTCCTATCCAACAAAACTTACACAATATATTTTATGTTTGATACATACATATCGTATACATACAAATAAATAATAAAAAAAATAATAATAATAATAATAATAACTACTTAATATACTCTTAATATACTATATATAAAAATATCAATAGACTGAGTGATGAAGTGAGACTACCAACCTAAAGAAACTTCATGATGTGATTTTAAATTCTTTTTAAATATCGCCAATGAAGGCGATATACGTATATGTATATACGAATAGAAAAAAATCTTTTTTTACATGTTCCCTAGACTCCTAGAAACATTTGAAAGTCTTTGAAGTTTGAACCCCCCAAAGTGTCCCAAAAAGGAGATGTCATAAGAATAATATAAAATCATTATTTCGCCTCGGAAATGGGTTCAGGGGGATTTTTGGGTCGCTGATCACGAATCCTCGGAGGTCCAAGTTGAGGAATTCCATATTCCAGTATGGAATTTGTGCCATTTATATAATGAAAAATTAACATTAATATTTTTAAATATGAATATTTTGCTGCAGAAACGTGCTCTAGGGGTTTTTTTTTGGGTCACTAATCACAATTCATTTCAGACTTGGAAGACGTGCCCTAGAAATTCAACATTCTAAAAAAAAAAAATTTAAAAACAGAATACCACAAAAAACCCCCTGGAGCAAACTTCCGCAGCAAAATATTTATATAATAAAAAAAAATATTCATATTGAATTTTCATTAAAAAAATGGCGCGAATTCTATACTGGAATATACTATTAGAAATCCTCAATTTGGACCTCGGATTCGTGATCCAAGATAATTTATATATTTCGAAGATAATATTTGATTCGTCTTTAGCACGTTGTGAGTAGGTGTTTTGGTACTTCATCAGAGAGCTAAGTGCGAGTTGCCTAAAACTATATACCGAATAACTTTAGCCGGGTCTCTTGCGCGTGTCTCACCCTACACAAAAACGTCTACACAAAATATTGTTTCGTTACACATTATTGTTGCTAATTTCAACATCTATCGTTATCAATTTCAAATGTATCATGATTGGCTACAAATGATGTGTGGCGTCATTTTTAGCCAATCACCATATATTCGACAGCGATAGTGATAATATTCACTCTATTCACGCTGTAGTAAAGTTATTCTATATAATACTATGTTATACCCATTAATGTATAAATAGTTATACCATAGACTAAGTATTACCATAAGTATTACTATAGCATATACAGTGTGTCCCTCGTACAAGTGCACATCCGAAAGTGGGTGAAACTAGATCTAAATATATCGACAAAAACAAAGTTTTTTTTTTATTTAACTTTTTTTTTATCTTGAAAAAATTATCCACCTGGGTATCTTTGTATGGGACGCGAGCGCAGTGCCTTTGGTTAACCGCTCGTAGAAAATATTGTATTTATGATACAATGTTGTATTTTTTTTTGTTAGAAAGATAATGGAATAGGCAATGATAAATAGGAATAAAAGTATAGTGAAACGGGGACATTATTTTGAAAAAATTGACTATTATTGAAAAAAAAGACGGAAAAATTTAAGAAATAATCTTTTAGGATATTATTTTTATGAAAATGGTAGTTGATTATGTTTTGTTTTTGATTTGGTATGGGACGTCTATTTTTCAAGGATTATAACACTTTTATTTCATTGCATTACTCGCGGTAGATCAAAAGTTATGACATATTTTATACATAGTCTCCACGGTAGGCAAAAAAAATTTTAAAACGTAAATTTACAAAACAAAGATTTTCTAAAAAAAAAAAAACATTTTTTTGTCGATAAAATAAGGTCTAGTTTCACCCTTTTTCGGATGTGCACTTGTAGGAGGGACACACTGTATACAACTTTACTTTATAAACGAGGCAACTCTTTGCCGTCATGGCAATCACTTTGTCATTGTCTCAGGTCTCAGTTGTTAGGTTATATTGTTATTTAGATTTAAAAATTCAAATCCACATTTGAATTTGAATAACAACTTCAATCTTTATTAGTTCTTGAACTAATTTGTTACGTTTCATGTTATTGTTTCAAATATTATTCATATTTTTAACCGACTTCAAAAAGGAGGCGGTTCTCAATTCGACTGTATGTTTTTTTTTTTTTTTTTTGGCGTTGTTACTCCATAACTCCGTCATTTCCCAACCGATTTGAACAATTCTTTTTTTGTTTGAAAGAGTATACTTCCAGGTAGGTCCCATTTTGGGTTTGGTCATGATCTGATGAAGATCTTCAGAGATAGGCAGTGGAACTCCTCAGAAAATGACAGCATATCTCTCGAAATTGAGGCAATCGCTATGTACTTGGGTGCTGATTACAAGGTATTACTTGAAAATCGACATTCTTCCACCTGACCTTCGATCCTGGCTTCATCACCATATTCACCATAGAACTCTTCAACGGATCAGAGCACATAACTCGAGATTGCGGCAATCACTGCGTTAGGGTGCTGATTCAAGGGTATTACTTGGAGATTATCAGAATACCCACCTGACCTTCGATCCTGGCTTCATCACCATAGAACTCCTCAACGGATGACAGCACATAACTTTAGATTGCGGCAACCAGTTTGTGTTAGGGTGCTCATTGCAGGGCATTGCTGAAAATTGCCAGTGTACCCACCTGAATTTCGATCTTGGCTTCATCACCGTAGAAGTCTTCAACGGATGACAGCACATAACTCGAGATTGCGGTAATCATGTTGTGTTAGGGTGCTGATAGCAGGAAGCTACTCAAACATGGCTACTTATACTCACTTGAACTTCGTTTCATATGAACACCACGTTTGCAAGAACTACCTATACCTCACAATTTAACCCAGCAACACTAAAAAATGTGAAATAAAATAAACTTTTAACAAAAAAATAGCAACCGACTTCAATAGTAACAGCAGTCATTCACTAAAAAGTTAATAATAATTCTATAAAGACCGATGGTACCGAAGCAACACTTTTGCCGACTTCTTTCTTCCTGAAACATTATGTTATCTAGAAGTCGGCGTATTTCCTACGATATAGCAACATAGAAACCAATATAAGAACGCCGACTTCTAGATAACATAACGTTTCAGGAAGAAAGAAGTCGGCAAAAGTGTTGCTTCGGTACCATCGGTCTTTATAGAATTATTATTAACTTTTTAGTGAATGACTGCTGTTACTATTGAAGTCGGTTGCTATTTTTTTGTTAAAAGTTTTAGTCAAAACAGACAAAATTTAATTTCCATATTTCTCATCTCCTTATTCAGATGATTCTTTTATCGACTGATATGACGCCCTAGATAGTTTATTATTTACTTAGACAAACCTTCTTAGAATTGCTTTATTACGTGAACAATTAAATTTACAATACAAAATCATTTTGATGTCTGCGTACATACTCGTAGATAGTAAGAAAAAGATTAGATAAGTAATTATCTCTCACGTGGAAAAACTAATACTTCACTTCAAAGAATTGATGGTACGAGCGGCCGGTGCAAGTTTCACTACGTCGTAAGATACCGAAACAAGATAGTGCATAAATAGGTCATATAATTATGTTTCCATTTCAAACGTACTTTTTATAATTGTTTATCTTGACTGCCGGCTGCCGGGGGGTTTCGGTCAACTTAGCGTTGGCAGTCATATATATTTGTGTAGAAAACATAAATATATAACACTTAACATTTATTTAGTTGCAGTATCAGTTGACGTAGATAAGGGCATACTAAGTAATACTACGTAATACTTAGTTTATGATAAGGGGGTCCGGATGGCTTCCTTTTCGCATGTCTGCCAAGTACTTTCGACCAACGAGGAACTAGCAGTTATGATGACCTTATGACGTAAATCATTCATTTCGCGTACCGGAATGAATACATTTTTTACAGTTCCGGCCAGTTTGTAAGACACATTTAATCGTACTTGTCAAAGTTATAGGCGATGCCTATTTCCTATTTTGTTTCGGTATCTTATGAAGTAGTTAAACTTGCACCGGCCGCTTGATCTATAACTTGTTTTATTACAAGCGCTATCTAAATTAGTTTTTTTGTATGAGTTTGTTTGATCGCAATTTATTGTAAGTAATCCAAGTTGGGTTTTTCCAAAGTAACTATTATTTTTGTTATAAATTAAGAATAGGTATTTATAATAACTGTATCATAATTATCCATCTTACCTGCAGTGGACTACTATTGGGCAGGACCGTCCCCTGTATGATTTGTTCACTTTTCTGTAACAAAATATTGAAATTCATGAATTATACACTTATTTTATTATATAACTTATTTGACAGGACTAAACTTAATTTAAGCGTTCTGTCCTTGTCTTTTCGATAAAGAAAGAAAAAGACAGGACGCTTAAAATAAGGTTAGTTCTGTCAAATAAGTTAAGACGTGTTATGCCGAATCGATACCTATATCTAGTTTTGTTCTGATGGGACTATATTTAAGAATAAGAATAAGAATCATTTATTTGCAGAAATACAAAGCCATATACAAGAGTGTGTTGTATTAAGGCATGCAAAAAAGTAAAAGGTATGAACTTAAATCTAAATAATTACAGTATACGAGTACATCAGTCTTAATTACAATAAATGAAATAATATTAAGAATAATAAAGAAATTATGTCATAGAAATAAAGTAATTAATAGCATAAGCAAGTCAAAATAGTCCATATTATATCAATCAAAGAACTCATTTAAATTATTTGAAATATTATGCTCATTTAAATTGCATATTATCATGTAAATTAGTTTTGAACTCTCGGACAACATAAGTTCCAGATCTTGTCAATAAAACACATTACTTGGTAACTGCTCCACTTTATATAAAGTGGAGCAGTTACCAAGTAATGTGTTTTATTGACAAGATGTTTAAAATGTTCCATCAAGAACCAACAACGACAAGTATCAATTTTTTTTATTAAGTTCCAGATGTTAAGTTATTGAATATATTAGTATCTCTAAACAATTATGATAATAAGCAGCGGTAGCTTAGGAGTAAAACGCTGGCCTTTAAATCCTATGAGCTATTGGGAATTTATGTGCGTAGTATTTAGGAAACCCGCATGCCCTAAAAAGCGTGTATTTGTGCCCGAAGTACGGCGATAGGGCTCACCACCCTCACTTGGGACGTGATAATCGTCGGTGAAACGCGGGTTTACCGAGTATGGACTATGACTTGCATTTCACAGTTCACGCTTGGAATAACCCTGACACCCCCTCGTGACGATATATTTATTTATTTTATATAAATAATAAGTAATAACATAGTTTTAGCCGGGTCGATGACTTCTACGCTGTCATGCGCAAGCAAAAGGCCGCATTTCGTATGAGACTGATTGATAGTACCTAATAATAGATATTGTAATAGGATTGTAATGGCGGTATTTCAAACCACATACAATGGTACAAGGATCTTATGGCGCGTGGTCTGGTTGTGTCCAAAATCGGAACTAACGCCGCTACCATACTCCTTGTTTCACAGCCTGCGACCCTTTGTCACTGTTATCCACGCGCCATCAGATCCTTGTAGCACTGTACATGACATGTGAGCAATTTATTTTGATAGACTGACAATTTAATATACAATTTATTTTAAATATAATTAATTTAATTAATTATATAATTTAAATTATACGTCAAATGGCAATTAAATCTATTAGAATATAATTAATATTATTTTCACACCACCTGCTCGACAATGTCCAATTACATATCATGCAACCTCAACGTAAAGTAACGCATTATATCTCAAGGGATATAAAGTTATATGAAAATCCCTAGGGATTAAAGTGATTTAAATTTGGAACGTCAAATTCACGTGGAAACTCGTGGAAAACAAATGCCCATATGGGATTGTAAAGAGGTTTGTTCGAAAATCGAACTGGCCACCATAAGCAGAATTCAACAAAAAGAAAAAAGCGTTTACAAAGAATGTGAAACAAAAGACGGTGTATGGTGCTGTGATTGTGGGTGAATTTTATTGAATTATTAATGTTGATAAAAATGTCGAGCTTTTTATTGTCTCGCAGAAGGTGTGAAAAGTACAGTATGTTCCTCTGGAATAAAGCCTGTCTTTGTCTTGGACAGCTTGAACCCCTCGCTTTACTCAGGACTCTATATAACTCCCTCGCTACGCTCAGGGTTCAATATGCCGCCCGTGACGTAAAACACTGATTTATTCCCTTAGTGCATAATCTACTATTAATATTAATGTGATTTTATAAGATAATTTTATTTATTATTTATTTTGGAAGCAAATCTTTAAATTAACTGGTTGCTTGTGTTTTGGGTCGGACATCGCAAAACTGAACAGGAAAAAAACTTGATTCTATTATTTAATTGAGAATTATTTTTACATACATACTCGTACACATACTCACGCCTGTCTCCTAAAAGGGAGGCAGAGACTTCAAATTTCCATCTATTACTATCCTAACACACCTTTTTTAAGTATATAACATAGTTAGCAAAAAATACAACTCCGGATTAGGAAACATAAAGACACACAAAAACATAAGACACAACTGACCTCCTGAACTCTAGGAGCGCCTTGGTGCTGTTAGGGACGCCGTTGTCAGGCCACGAGAGGAAGTGAAACTGCGTGACGGTGCGCGTCTCGCCAGTGCGCTGGTTCTTCAGGTAGAACGAGCGGACCAGGTAGTCGTCGCACCAGATGTGCTCCGATACTAGGTGCACCTGCAGGGGAAAGGACTTCTGTCAATCATTGTTGATGATTTGCACTGCAAGGCCTGAATCGAACTTTGCTCAAGTGAGGGATCAACCGATTGATTGACCTGGACGAGCTCGACTTATTTTCGTCTGTAAGTAGGACTGAGTAGGATTACCGGATCCAATAACGTGAATTCCTGACAAAATCCCTGATTATTCAATAAATTTCCTGACATTTTTCGTAAAAGTTTGATGTTAACGCGTTGGTAACGCGATTTTCAACAGTTTTCGTTCGAAAAACAATGTTACTTAATAAATATAATAATTTTGAGCATTTATTCATCATCCTAAAAATTCCTGACAAATCCAATTTTTTCCAGATTTCCTGACAGAGGGTTAGAATTCCTGTCATCTGGTAACCCTATCCGCGAATGTCTTAAGCGCGATATATTGTTTTAGCGATAATCAGAATTCGGAGGGTTAATATTAAAGATAATAAAAAAACCTTGCTTGAATTGGATTAGCTTACTATATGTTTATAATATGTTTTCCTACTCTTACACATTTCTTTTTTTGCAATATTCGCAAACAATTTAAATAAATTATTATTATTATTTATTCTTTAATCTATGTACACTTATGTTGTCTACTTTTATATAAATTATATTCTATTATCCCCAGAGGTGGACTGGAAGAAATCTCTTTATAGAGATAAGTTTGCCTTTGTACATGTTAATTTGTTTATAGTATGTTTGTAAATGTTTATTTTCTGCGTACAATAAAGAATAAGAATAAGAATCAATGAGCCTTCAGTTTACCATCAGCCGCGGAAATTGAAGAGCTTATAGAATGACGCTGGTTCTCGGCTATCAGTGCAGGTGTACTCACCTCATAGATGTGATAGAGCTCGGAGCCCTCCTCGGGCCAGTACCGGTGACAGAGCTGCGCGCCACTCTCGCTGAGCCGCGTCAGCATCACCATGACGACGGACCCCTGCTCCCAGACCAGCTGCCAGAAGTCGGGCGCGGTGTGGGCGAGGGGGCCGGCGGCGGCGATGTACGCGGGGTTGCGCGGGTCGTGGTCCGTCTATAACCGTACCAATATTACAATACTAGTATTACGTAATCCGTACATATACAAGGTGACTTTTTGATCATCGTCCAAATTCATATTGGAGGCTTGGTAAGTAATCAGCATCATGAATCGATAACAATTTTTGTGAAATTCGTATAATGAAATTTCGACTTCCCATAGTAATTCACTCCCAGTCCTGAGTGAATTACTATGGGGAGTAGAAATATAATTTTATGAATTTTACAAAAATCGTTATTGGTTCATGATGCTGATCACTTACCAAGGCTCAAGTATGAATTTGGACGATGTTCGCAAGTTCACCTTGTATACAGTTAAAATTTATTGAAAAAGGCGTTACTTTGCGGAAGTCCATCATAAATTTGAAGCGAAGTGTTTACCGGAATATTGCAAATTATTAATATATCCACAAATATATATACAGTTTATTAGAAAAATAACCTGGATCGCTTTTCTCTCGATCCCATGGGAGATTCCTAAAACCCCTTCTTAGCAGACATCTACGATATACAAAAGGTCCAGCCGTTTGGTTTAGGCGTTGATAGTTAGTAAGATCAGCCAGTCGGAGGTTTATTTTATATTCAATATAGATTTTGGTTGCTTTGGGCGAGTTCCTTCCATGCCAAACAAGGCGAAGTCAATTGTAATTCGCCATGTTCACCAGGAAAATTAAACTTGATTTTAGTTTTTTTTCCTAAAATATGCACCATTTAGTGAACTTAATTGCAAGCAATTTTGGTTTTATGTAGTCAATAATTGAGGCGTGTGCTCGAACAACGCTATATGTTTTATTATGGCGAAAGTTATCTAATGATGGAACATTGCTAATATTTGTAACATACATCGATGTTCAACTGTATGCTAACGTTTGACTGCTGCTAAACTTCACTAGGTACTATTATGATTGTAAAACAAAACTCAGTTGTAAACAATGCCAGTGTTGACGGACAGCATTTTTCCATCATTAGATAACTTTCGCCAAAATGTAAAATACGGCGTTGTTCGAGCACGTGCCTCAATTTTTAATATTTTTTCAAAGTTACAAGTGACGTCTGTTGTTTCTTTGATATCCTTTGAAATGGTACGAAAAAACAATTTATTTGACATTGATTACTATGTTGATGTCAAAGTAAAGAGGTAATGTGTATAACCTATGTGTCAAAGAGAAGATAGAGTCATGAGACATTACATTCGTGACAGAGATTCCTCTGTTCAGCAAATTCAAAAAATATTTACAATCTTATGTCATTTTGCTGCAGAAACAATGAAATATGGCAAGAAATAATATTATCTCGAAACTGTTTTAATTGGTAAAAAGGAAAATCTGGTTGTTTCTAAGAGTGACAGTTTTACCTAAATGGCAAATAATATAAGAGGTACTGTTTATAAGAGGTTTTCAAAATACTTACCTAAATAATGTTATTATTACTAAATAATGTTAGTATTGTTAGTTATATGTCAGTCGATGTTAGTTATATGTAATGTATTTCGAACTTTCTCATTGTAATCCAAACTGTATTTAGTTTTTTTGCAATATTTATAAAGTCATTGTTTTACATTTTACATACCAATTTATGTTTAATATAAGTACTGGGCATCCGCTGAAAATCAGCGCCATGGCCCTGTCATGGCATTAAGCTGAGCGGAGACCTTTTTGGTACATTCTGTGCTAATTTTAAGTTTTAACTATCATTTAATGTAAAGTGTTCTTATTATGTACCAAATAAACATGATTCTATTCTATTCTATACTTCCGTACTGAACGCCTGTGGTCTAGCTAGTGGTTCAAAGTCAAACTTCTCGTCCACTAATCCGGAGATAACGGGTTAAAATCTTGTAGGGGCACATTCCCGTTTGTCTGTGCTCTGCAAGGCACTTTGAGCTGAGAGTCCATGTCTGTGGCCGAAGTAAGATGGGGCTCACTATACCCATCACACAGGGACGTAATAAGAAACGAGACTTGCACTTTATAGTGCAAACTCGGAAACACATAACCACCCCCATGTCGTAACGATGTATCAGTATGTATTATAACTAAGTTCATTGAAAATACAAATAAAACTTATTCAAAAGTTGATATTACTCACGATAGTCGAAGCATTGATGTAATCGGATCCCAAGTGGTTGGATAGCGTATTCAAAGTGACCCTGGAATGGTCGTAGGGCAGCACATCAGTATATCTGTTCTTGCCAGCATTCTCAGCTTTCAAAGCCGCGGTGGTGGCACTCGGTTCGGCTTCGTACGCACACAACGCTCGCCATTCTTGCTCGAGACGGTCCTTGTTGCGAAGGTGATCTTCCATGTAAGCCTAGAAATCGGAAAAAACCATCAACTTTCCAAGTTTTACTACAGATGGCGGTAGTAAAATGAAGTTGGTACTAACCAAAACCATGTGTCCGGTGGAGATGTCCATGTTTGTCAGAGCTGGTTCCTCACTCCTGTAAACAAAGTAAAAGACAAAACATTACAAGTTTGTCAAAAAGTTGGAGATTGTATAGGTATCCGAAGCTACGTAGGTATCAGCCTTCTTCTCTTCTCTATTGTTCCTTTACATAGAATGCAACGTCTCTATGTATGTGTGTATGTTCGCTTATAACTAGAAAACTACTAAATTGATATAAATGCAATTTTCACTATTATGATGTGTGTATCGGTAAAAATATCGACAGAAACGATATTGAAATAACGTTTATATCAGCGTGCACTGTAGATGTTACGACAATTACTGCGGCGTCGTCGCGATATTTATATGTTTTAAACATTATGTTAGAAATTTTGTAATATTCATATAGAAAAATTTAAAGTGATTCAAAAACGTCTCTAAACGCAGTTTAGCTTCTGAATCCATTTAACAAGGAGGATTCTTTGGAAAGTTTTGCGTTTTGATTTGTAAGGGTGTGATATGAGTACATACATACATACCCTCCCACGCCCAACTCAACGAGGGCTGGACGGAGATAAATGTATATAATGATCATCTATTCCTGGTGCTTTTGACTTGTCCTCTCTTCATCTTTGTGGAATACTTACTTATAAAGTATATTATACGGTTAAGTTTATGTCTATCGTGTTATAGCGCTATGTAAATAAAATATAGCTGCTTTCTTTCTGTGTATTTCATGAAATTTAAATTTTGTTAAATAAATTTTGGGCTAAGTATTTTCCTCGATAGAAATAATTATTGAAATGAGGTCTTCAAACACTTTTTCTCCTCGTTTTACGAATAGGAATCATATAAAGAACTCAGGAATATTTAATTAGATGCAGTTTAACAATATCTACATTTTTGATTTTGGAAATATTGCCAGATATTTTTGTCCTTTTTATAAAAATAAAAAACGTTATTACGGAACGTAAGTTTTCTCTTTTGCCCTGTATCCACCCCTCTCGCTCTGCATATTTCGTGCCGAGTAAATAAGACGCTTTTTCTTACCCGAGGATAGAAGCAAGGCGAACGTCGAAAGCTTACATTCCGAGGGTAAGAAAAGCCATTTTTTACTCGGTTCGAACGATAATTTTTCTACTACATTTCAGGTGGAGTTGACATTAATTCATTATCTGAATCACTTTCTGAAATATTCACCATGTTTTCCCCCTAAATTGTAAGTCGTTTATAATGACCTTGCCCCGCGGCGCGGCGTGTCTGAAGTGGCCAGTATCTTTTTTTTTTTTGGTTCTCAGTCTGCCGGCCGGCGGCGCAAATAATTGGCCAGTATCATTGTGCTGCGCGTTGCGGTTGACGGCTGGATGAAGATGACTGAGGACCGCCAAGAGTGGCGTAATATGGGGGTGGCTTATGTCCAGCAGTGGACGAATACGGGCTGATGGATTGATGGATAATTCTGCTAACTATGAGGCCGCGAAATAATTTCGAGTGTCAAAACAAACTTAGGACGTCAAAAAAAAACTAACCAAGTACGAAATCAAATTTAACACAATATTTCGTACTGACCTGAAAGTCATTTCGCAACGGGGTCCAGAAAGTTCGATTTTCGAAACTAATTTCGAGTATGTAATTGAACTTTTTAGTAAAGGTAGTAGAAAAACAAAATTTACATATCGTCTCAATAAAGACTTACCAAGAGGAAGTGCTGGACCGCGTGGAAGGCGAGTTCGCGTCGGGTTCCTTGGAGAGGGAGGTGATGCGTTGCGGCTGCTCCGCGGGGTGCGGTGTGGTTGTCGTGTTCTGTCCGGGCCACTTGCCTGACATGCGGGCCCGGCACAGCTCCTGAAACGATCAGGGTTATTTGAAAGTGTACGTCGAACACCAGACCCCCGTTCATTAATGAACACTTTTCAGAGAGTCGAACGCTATGAATATTATGTCATTAACGTAAATTATATATGATAAATAATAATTAATTATTTATTTAAAAAGTATAACATTACAGTTTTAAACTATTAATTAAATCTACAAAAAATATTCAAATTCAAATAGTTTATTTTGCAAAGTCGGTATATATAATACACTTTTTACACGTCAAATTTAATCTAATAAAAATATATGTAATAAAATAATAAATGTACATGAACTTGATTAAAGGTTTATTTAATTTATGTAGCAATATTTATATGATTAAAACGATAGGTAAAATATAGACAAGGTGAAATCCAATCAATAGGAAACACGATCAAATCGTATCAAATAATTACAAAATAAATTGAAAAAGTAATAACCTACTTACATCATATATTGTATAGTATAAGTTTTATGTTGAAAAAAAAGACATGATCTTGCTAAGTTTCTTGCCCTTCTTCTTAGCAAGACTAATCGAATGGGCGGAGGTAGGCATGTATTTATATATGTAACCTATTAGTATGTAGTATATAGGATGGGATTTGGTCGGCCGCCTGGATTCGTGCTGGGGGCTCGGTTGGTGATCATTGAACCTTGTTCCTGGTCCCTGGCCGGGTCTCCGGTATGGGTTCGGGCGGCTGATTGGATTTTACCTTGTATAATATATATTTTTCCTATCATTTTAATCGTAAATATATTGCTACATAAATTAAATAAACCTTTAATTTAGTTCATGTACATTTATTATTTTATTACATATATTTTCTTTATTAGATTAAATTTAACGTGTAAAAAGTGTATATATCTATACCTGCTTTGCAAAATAAACTATTTGAATTTGAATTAATATAATAACAATAATTATTATTAAATGTTACGGTGTCCTTAATGGAGACAATGTCCTACCTATAATGAAACCCACCTGGTAGTCGTGCGTCGCTTCAGCATCAATATCCTGTGCGGACGCCAATCCCTGCATCTTCCGCTTTGCGTTCATGTCCCTCTTCAGTAGCACAGCGAACACCACGCTGCCCACCAGCAGCACCGACAGGCTGCCCACCAACGCCAGCAGCACCGGCAACTCCAGTCCGAACAACTGTGTCTCTGTGGCAACTGTCTGGCGGATCACGGGCCGTTTGCTCTGCGAGAAGGAAAAGGTCTATCTAGAGGTTTGCTTCAGAGTCGTGACCTTCGAATTTTTAAGGTCATATCATCAAGGAATTTCCTTAACTTTAAAGTTTCATTGTGCACCAACATCTATACCTATACTCACGCCTGTCTTCCAGAGGGGAAGACAGAGACTACAGATTTCCATCTGCTACGGTCCTGCCATACCACTTTTGGCTCCCCTAGATACATCAATCTAGCCATACAAGCTCTTCTTTTCCGGGGGCCATTCATTTTGCCCTTATTTAATATGACGCCAATTTTGTCACTGGTCTAGCTTTATCTTTAACTTGCGCACCATATTTTAGTTTCGCACTCTTTTTTCATTTATTTTGATATATTTTAGTCACTACATCTTTTTTTAAGAGACAATGATCCCTTACATTGATATTTTTCACTGTATTCTTTATTCCTTATAACTAGAGTCTGCAATTTTGTAGCACTGACGTCACAATAGGGTAGATGGGGGAATAAATGGAACAGCCTAATTTAAATAACAAAAACTGTGCTTATAATAAGTTGAAACTAAGTACTATGAAATACTAATTTTATTATTGCTAATGTGTAAAGAACATAATTTTACATTTTATCAAATTGTATACATAATTGTCTATCCACCTAAAATAGTTGCGATATACTGATAGATATCAAACTTAATTTTCTTCACCTCCTGTTATATTTTAACATAGTTTAGAATTATCGAAAATTAACTATAGCCTGAGAGAAGTTTATGTTAAAAATTTGTTTGGTTCCATTGAATGTTGTTACGAGGGCGACACTGAAAGTTCTTAAAAAATCAAAAACTGAACAAACTAGCAAGTTATTAGTTTTATTATATCTTTTCAAAATAGTGTCCATTCACATCAATACATCGCTGCATCCGATGGAACCACTGAGAAAAGCACTTTGCCCACTCGTCCTTAGGGGTCTCTTCGACGGCCTTTTCAAACGCAGCCACTGCTTCCTCGGCGTCCATAAAATGTTTTCCTCGAAATTTTTGTTTTATTTTCATGAATTACTTAAAATCGCAAGGTGAGAGGTCGGGGCTATACGGCGGCTGACCCAGTAATTCCACGTCTGACGTCGCCAAATAGTCGATCGTTTGCTTGGCGGTGTGCGACGAGGCGTTGTCGTGGTGAAGGAGGATCCTACTGCGAGGTCGTTTCTCCCGAACTTTTTCCAAGACAAGTGGCAAACAATTGTTAGTGTACCACTCTGCAGTAACTGTTTTTCGATCCTCTAAAACAATTGTTGCGTAATGACCTGTCCTTCCGAAGAACGAGGCCACCATCTTTTTCCCACGCTTCGACCTCTCTTCACTTTAGTTGGCGACTCCTCGAAAGGAAACACCCACACAGCAGACTGTCTCTTAGTTTCAGGATCATAACAGTAAATACAGCTTTCGTCACCCATAAGTATGTCGAACACAGCATTTGAGTTACCTCCGTTAAATCTTTGAACCATTTCACGGCACCAATCAACACGACGGAGTTTTTGGGCCTCTGTCAAATTATCAGGTATCCACCGAGCACAATTTTGTGCACTTGACTCATACCGATGCCTAAGCTTGTCCAAATCTGCTGATAGGTCACTCTTTTGTCAGTCTCTATCATACGCCGCACAACACTGATGTTATCTTCAGTCATCTCTGTAAAAGGCCATCCCTCACGCACATCATCGGTGAGATTAGTGTGACCACGTTTAAACTCATTAAACGAGTTGTAAACAGTAGCACGAGACGGAGCTTCATCTTGAAAGGCCAATCGAAATCTATCATAACTTTCTTGTTGACTTAAATGACATCGAAAGTCATAAAAAATAATTGCTCGAAAATTTTCTCGCGTTAAGTTCATGCTGACGTGACACAGACAATTTTCAATTTGCCGCCAAATCGTAAAACAAATGACAAATTAATGAAATACATACACAATCATATTAGCAAAGAGTTCCATTTTCAACATTTTAACTTGTTTTTTTATTATATCGTTTACAAGTGGCCAGTTCTAAAAACTTTCAGTGTCACCCTCGTATTAAATTCCCTACTAAATAAATATCTTAGTCCACATGATTTTTGAAAATAATTCACAATAACCTACTTTGTAAATGGTGTAGCAAAAAGTTGTCACAACAAGGACAATGCCTTCAGGAACATCACATCAAAAAAATACGGCCAAAATAAGCAAAGTGAGTCTAACTTAAATCTGACGAAATTCAATTAACAGGTTAAAAGCGAAGTTAAAAAAATATATAATTTAATAATAATATCATAACATAACCATAGCTTTTCGTATTATTATTAGATCGTTCCATGTACTCCCCAAACTACCCTATTGTGTCGTCAGTGCTACAAAATTGCGGACTCTACTTATAACAGTAACATGTACACAAACAAAATAACTTAGAAAAGATATGCAGATTCGCGAACTTATCTTTAATAAGAGATTTTTTTCAGAAAAAACATCTTCATAGAAAAATTACATTAAAAAAAAAAAAAAACATCGTTCGTTCAATGTGAAACTACACTTACTCCTTAATGAACGTATTTCCACTGTATTCACTTTACTTGGTTGCTAATCTTGGCATTCTCTGAACATTCACTACCATACATATAATATACACCGTGTAACAGAAAAGTGTAATAATAATAATAATAATAAAAATTCTTTATTGCACAATAACAATGTATGTACAGAGGCGAACTTAACGCTATAAAGCCTTTTCTTCCAGTTAACCTGGGGCGTTGTGGGAAATGTAGGGTAGTGCCCAAAAATAAGTAGGGTAATGAATACTATATAAATAATATACATGATGTACTTATATAAAAATAAATATATAAATAATACAATAAAAAAAAATATATATATATATATATATATAAAAAAGAGGGAATATTATATAATACATACAAATGGTAAATTTACATAAAGCTAGATATACAAATACATAAACATACATGAATAATACTAGATATAGACGATGACTCTTATGACAGTTGTTCAAAACAAAATCAACAATTTTGTGATTGTAAGTAGTGCTGGTAGACTTTATTTTTGAAAACAGCAATAGTTGGCGAATTTCGAATAAACAAAGGCAGACTATTCCAGAGGCGGATTGCGGATACTGTAAAAGAATAGGAGTACATGTCTGTGTTGTGTATAGGGGTACGAAGGAGCAGAGATTTACTAGGTCGCTGAAGGTGGTCGTGGGGATCAAGCCTGACAAACCGATCTTTGAGATAAGGGGGAGAAGAGGGATCATTGAGGACATTATAAAGAAGCGTGAGAATATGAGCGTTACGTCGATTTCGGATACTAAGCCAATTTAACTCGGATCGAGACTGTGACACATGGTCATATTTGCGGAGACCGAAGATTTACCTTATGCAGAGATTGAGGATACGATCGAGTTTATCTAGCAATTCTTCCGTAAGGTCAGGATAACATACATCAGCATAGTCTACAATTGGTAGTAAAAGAGAATTGACTAGCGTTACCTTAGTAGAATAAGGCAAAAACTTTTGCATACGTCTGAGAGAGTGCAAGGAGGCATAAATTTTTCTACTAATTTCAGTCACATGCAAGTCCGAAGATAAGTTGTTCTGTATGTAGAGCCCAAGGTTTTTAACGGAAGTGCAGTACTTCAATGCTGTACCATTGTAGCTAACCGGTGGAAGAGAATTGAGATCTGTTTTGTCTACAAGGGCTCTACTGCCAACGATCATAACCTGAGTTTTGGACGGGTTTACAATTAAACCAAACTGTTCTGACCATTGTCTGATGTGGTCTAAGTCTGATGTCATCTTCTGTATTGCTGTTAGAATGAGGTCTTGTTTAAACGTCATGTAAAGTTGTAGGTCATCTGCATACATGTGGTAGGAGCTAAACTTAATGACAGACACAATTGTGTTTATAAACACAGAGAACAGAAGAGGGGATAATAAGCCACCCTGAGGGACACCGGCCGTGACATCACACCATTCTGAGAAGTTATTATCCAAGCTTATACGCTGCTGACGTCCGTAAAGATATGAGTGGAACCACTTAGTGACTGGATCGGACATATTGAGGGATTGGAGAATCGAAAGAAGGATGTCATAGTCCACACAGTTGAAGGCGTTGCTGAAGTCAAGAAGGGTAAGGAGAGTAAGTTGCCTATCGTCCATGGCTTCACGAAAGTCATCAGTTATTTTAATGAGAGCAGTACTTGTGCTATGGGATGGACGGAATCCCGATTGAAGAGGGTTGAGAAGTTTATTTGAATGGAGGAAACTCGTTAACTGCCTATTAACTACACGTTCCAAAACCTTGGAGAGAAAGGGAAGTATGGAGATAGGTCGGTAATCTTTAAATGGGATGGGTTCTAAAATTTTAGGAACTGGTATCATGTACGCAAGTTTCCATGAGTTTGGAAAAGTATTGGAGGAAAGAGAGAAGTTTATAATATGTGTGATAATAGGGAGAATTTCCTCCAAAATTGGGAGAATAAGATCACGACCAATACCGTCATGACCCACTGCTTTACTAGGGATAGAAAATATAATTTTCTCGATATCAGATTCGGATACCGGTGAGAAATAAAATTTATTGGAGGATAGAGAAGGACCCGCCTGGATGCGTTGAATGGTTAAATCTTTCAAAGTTGGATCGATTGTGTGAGGAGGTGATGAGAAATGACGATTCAAACCATTTAGATCCAGAGATGGGTTAATATGTGGCTTGCATTTCCCAAAACCCAAAGTGCGAAGAAATCGCCAGAGATTGTTAGGGTTGCATTTATCGATTGAGGAATGGATGTGCCTACGCTTAGCATTCCTGACCATCTGATTGCAGCGATTCCTAACAAACTTGAATATATTCCAGTTTTCTTCAGATGGATGCTTTTTATGTTTAAGTTTAAGACTGTCCCTCTTGGCCATAACCTTGCGTATATCTTCTGTAAGCCAAGGTGACGGAGCTCGCTTCATACGTACGGGGTGAATAGGTGCATGGACATTGTAGAGATCAGTTAGGAACTTATTGAAAAAATTAATTTTGTTGTCAATTGTATCGAGACTTTCTAACTGGGACCAATCCATTGCCCTAGCGTCAAATTTAAGCTCATCAATATTCATGGATGCAAAGTTTCTCTGGAGTAGTACCTTCGCTTTTGGCTTAGGTATTTTTAATTTATAGGAAGCATATATCAGGTCGTGATGAGAGAATCCAGAGGCTGTAAACTGACCATGACATGCGATTCTGTCAGGATTGGGGGTGAGAATTAGATCCAGGAGAGTGTGTGAGTCGCCTACATGGTAAGTCGCTTCAAGCGGCATAAGGGAGACATTAACAGATGATGTTATCGTTCGAAGCTTTCGAGAGCGAGCGTCATCACATAGTAGATCTGTATTAAGGTCACCCATGATCAGAACATGTTCATAATTAGGAAGGTGAGTGTCCAGTAGTTTTTCCAAGGTGTCGAAGTAGTCGATTGTTGGTGGCGGGTACACTACACCGAGTAAAAATTTTGCCGTCGTGAAATCGAGTTCAATAAAAATGTACTCCATAAATGGCTTTAATCTATTGTACTCAGGAGGTGAGTGGGAGACAATCTTGTATTTAATATCTGAGCGAAGGTAAATGGCAACCCCACCACTTCCTGCTCCAGTGCGGTCGTTTCTTACCAGCACATAGCCGGGAATAGCGACAGAAGTAGAGGGTAGCGTGGGCTTTAAAAACGACTCGGAAATGAGACAGGCATGTATATGGTTACTTGTGAAAGTAGCCAGAAACTCCGCATAATGCCCATATATACTTTGGGCATTAACATGACATATGTTTAAATTCTTTTTGTGGGATGAGAAAGTTGTGTTTAGTAAGTCACTAAGGTTAATGGGAACCTGAGAAACGTCTAAACGGTGTAACCATATTTGAAGAGCTTATTCAGTCAATGGTATAGAACTACTTTTACTATTGAACAAACCCTGTATCACGAAAAAAAAATAACTTTTTCATACAAAAATGCAATACAGCTCGGCTGAAATGTATAGAAGGGCAGATTTTTTTTTTGAGATTTCAGGGTTGTTTCCATAGTAAAAGTTGTTCTATACCATTGACTGAATAAGCTCTTCAAATATGGTAACACCTTTCTGTTACACCTTGTATAGGAGCCAACACTCCATTATGCACCGCCAACAGCGTGATTGTTGCAGTCTCGCTTTGGCTGTCCATGACGGAGTGAAGGACTCAGATCACTTTATTTCCCGCATTCGCACTTCTTTCAATGTGTCTATCACATTTCACTTCGCGCGTATGTAAACAACTCTGATAGACAAATTTGTCAACATGTTCCACTTCCTCGTTTCCAGTTTAAGTCTTGCATTCAATCACCGCTTCTTCCATCAATTTTTATATTCGTACGTTAATTTTCATTAAATTTCTTTCAAAAGTATCTCCCATAACTGTTACTATCTCTTGCAGTTCATTCGTTAATGCAAGTAGAACTTGGTCATCGGCGTAAATGAAACATTTGATAAGTAACTTCCCTAACTTTAGTCTGTTCAAATTGTCAAGAACACTTCCAAACCCATTTTGTTACACACACTCATCCATTAGAATGCCCTAACAGTATGATCCTCTCATTCTCCTTTCATTTTAAAAGAACTTCTTCAGCAGTATCCCAAAAAGAATCCCTTGTTTTCACATTCATTCCCATATCTGATGCATCTAAAAACAAATATAGTGTTGAGGATTACTACGTTTTATTTGCCTGATACGAGTCTTTGGCATCCCCACAATTAAGTGTTGTTGTTTTTTTGCAGCAATTTGAATTTAAAACGTAATTTTATATTATATTTTTCTAACGACGCGACGACGCCTGGGAAAAAAACATAAAAATAAAACATTGTTCAAACTTTTAATTAAATCTCATGAACTTTTACTGCTTTACATTTTCAGGTCTTCGTATAGTTCGTCAACTTTCAACCAAGGTAAAGAAAGGTGGTCCTGGTCCGCTAACATAAATATTACCTTAAGTTGCCAGCTAGCTATAAAGGTCTCTAAATAGAGGTGCTTATACAATGACTAGCCAACTTGTTGCGGTTTCGGCAGTTGTATGGACTCACCCTATCGCCTACGCCTGTCGCAATAACTTGAGCTCCAGTTTGACGTCGCAACTCTTCTTTTATATCATCTGCAAGTAGATTTAGATGCTATTAATACTGTAGGTAGGCGAAATGGAACGGAACCCTAGACACAAACAAAAGCTAGAGATGCAAATATATAAATTCATACAGTCTGTAAAGATCATCCACGGTATATTATGTCCCTAGTAAACTGCTTCAGATTATGGCGATATTATCCAAATACGTAATTATCCAGACTTAATTTTTTTTATAAAAAAAAGGAATATAATTTCACACAGTGGACACGAAGGGACCCAGAAAAAAAATAGGAAGACAATAAAGATGATCAAATCATTAATACGAAGGTAAAATTTTTACCGACTCTTCTGGCAATATCAGCCGCATCCAAACCCTTGCTATTTTTCTCAACTTTAAATGTCACTTCTCCCGGATCCACCCTGAAAAGAAAACCATGTTTTTTAATTTTTATTACGAAAAGTGAGCAAAATAGGAAAAGAAAGTACGAAGAATAGGTATTATAAACATTACTAATGAGAAAAAACATGTACGGATACAAAACTAATATTGTTACGGCAGAGAAAGGATTTACGTCACAACATCAATAATAGCGTTAGAAAGACTTGATATTTCCATCTGAGCCCAATCTAACCCTTTAATACTCGTACTCCCATTAATTTTCAACAAATCTATCTACCTTATTCATTCACGCATGCATAGTAAAAAACAACCCGAATAAACACTTAAAAACTCATTTTTTACCGTGGATTTGTCAGAGTATTTTTCTCCAAACCTAACAACTCCTCGAGCCTGGATATAAACTCGATACCTTTGTCCCAATCCGTACCAAACCTGATGCAAAAAATTACAAATAAATAAATTTTAAGCCATTATACAATTGGCAAAAAAGTTTTGAGTTTTTGGAGGGCGGAAAATCTCGCAATTTTATAAAATAAAAATATATGTTTTGTTCTTCATCTGGTGAGGTAATTTTTATAAAATAAAGAGTGGTAAGGATCTTACCTATTCTTGAATAGGACATAAGCGTACGACGGGTCATGATCAAAATCGTTATGGTTATGGTTTTCTCCTGTTCCACTTAGTTTCTGTGCGTTAGACGAATGTTCTGAAAAAGGACACAAATTACCAAAATTGAATGTAGGAGGAAGTTTTAGAATTTTATACAAAACATCAAGAATTGTACGAATATAAATACATGCTCGACATTTGACACAACATTTGGTTGGATAGTGAAGTCCTTATGATTCATTTTCTTCCTCTACGTAGGTGTATTTCATATACTTCCCATATACTGGTATGGTGACACAGAAATTATAATATTAAATAAACTCATTGAAATAAATAGCGAGCTTGGTTTAAACGTAATCTTAAACATTTTAGAACACAAAGATAAGGTTAAACATAGAGCCGTTTATAGCTTCATGCTAGTGTGGTATCAAATAAAAATGTGAATTGTGCTGAAAGGAAACAACACTTAGTGCGATACAATAGATTTAATTGTGGTGGTGCAGAAATTGAACTGGAGGATATAATATATTTTTCTGTAATCCGGTTGGTAATTCAGGTTGAATAAGACTGTAGGGAACATCGATAGATCTAAAAACAGCTAGATCGTCAGGCCGACCCGTGACACTAACCTGTCACATTTTTGTTGTACAAAAACTTTAGTACTTTCGCGTCGAGCCGCGGCCCCGGCTTTTTAACATCATCTCTTTCCCTACGCTTAAAGCCCCAATCGTTATAAAGCAATCCTTGCAAGTCTTCGGCATAAAATTTTGAATTTTCACCTGAAACATCGTCGGTTTTTGTATCACCGATGGGGTTTAAATGCCGTTTCCTTGACGTAGATCTCGATACTACGGGGCCTATGTGAAACAAAATAAATAAAACATAACATAAATGGAAAACATCTGGGAACTTATGAGCTTACAAAAGAGCTAGTGAAGCCAATCTTGATTTACTGTGGTTCTCTCAAAAAGTAATGAGATAATGCTGTTGAAGTGATTGCAAAGTAATATAGAAAGCAACATTGAGTTTTTTTATTATTAAGAATATATACTAACCTTGTAGGTCGTCAGCGTTGAAAGGTCCTCCTTCAGCATATAGAGCACCTTGAGGTGGCTTTAGTTTCTGCTCAATCATTTTCCAGTAATTCATCAAGTACTGCATGTTCTTTGACTGGTATTCCTCACCACCTGGTATATCTGTGAAAATATTTAAAAAATTGCTATCCAATAAATATTAGTAAGTATACAATTTTATTCTTGGTTTGTAATACATTACCTTTATAAAGCCTAGGATCTAGCTCACCGCTGCCGGTGTCAAAAGCGAAGTTTTCTAAGCCATCTTCATCAAAATACACCCTTGGTTCTGGGATCTCATTATCTGGATTCTCATATTCGAAAGGAAACTGTTTAGAAGCAAAACTCTGCTTATATTTCTCAAGTGCATTAGAACGGTACTCAGCATCGAGAGGAGAGAATCTATTTCCTGTAATGTACTCAGCCGTAAAAGGAGGCCCTTTATTTTTCAATTTACGGAAATGTGCGCCTAAACGTTCTTCATCTGTAATATCCCCATTACCCTCACTTTCGTTTAGTATTTCAGTGACCTGTATAGATTTTTTATCTTTTCCAAACACTTCAGGTAGAAGTCTGGATTTTTCTTCTTGAAGTCTTTCCCTGAAGCCTCCGAAAGGCATGATCAGTGGAGTGTCTCCATCGTCTTTCATCAGAATGTAATTGCCCAGTTTATCGTTTGGATTACCAACGCCATCTATCGGCAAATCAGGGAGATTTTCTATGTCTAAAAAAAAAAACGCATAAAGGTTTTTCAATATAAGTTAAACATGTTTTTTGTTGAAAAGAAATCTTACCTGGAGGCGCAAGAAATTGGTTTGGATCTTCATCGTCAGTCATTGGTGGGTTGTATACTTCGTTAGCGAAGTCTGTGTCTGGTGAATTTGGAGTAAATCTTATAAAAGCTTGTTCATCAGGGTCAACCTACAAGATAACGTAAAATTTTATACATTCTACCGTCTTAACATGGTCTTGATATTTTATTAGAAAAATAGGACTTAAAACTCTTACGTCAGCTCGCCCTTCAATTTCTGCCTGTGGCTCTTCCTCAGGACTTTTCTCAAGTTTGGGGTCGACGAAGTTATCGCAAATTTTTCTATTCACTTCTTCCGAGTTACTGCAACAAAATTATTAAATTTTCCCTGCACTATATTGTAGATCAGTTTATTATCCGTTGTATTGCCATTAAAACCAACAACGAAATGAAAGTACTGGTTTGAGAATTAAGACAGGATGGCTCTCCATCTCGAACCAGTGCGTCTGTTTGCGACTCAAGTTTGCCATGTGACACCTAGTTCGCTAGTGGACCATGAACTAAGTATGGCAACAGACATTGGCGGAGCCGATATCTCTAGGTGTAAAAGGGAAAAAAAGGGAAGCGAGCTTAACTGCGCGTCACTCATCGACAGTCGCAGCCTCGTAGTCGAAGCTACCTCGCCCCCGCCAATGTCTGTCGCCCTGCAGAATGCTTTCGCATAATTTTGTCAGTGTACTATTGGACAACTCACAGTTTCTTCCTAAGTGTATACTGCATGGCTTGCAGCACACACTGCGTATACGCGTGCTCCCAGCTGTAGCCGGTGCGCACTAGCCGCTGGATCTCCGCCTCGAACCAGTCCGTCTGTTCGCGAGTCATGTCGTACCTGCGCGACGGAAAAATTCAACTAATGAAATTAAATCAAGTTACGGTCGCTGATTGAGAGAAATTAATCAATTGGATCGACTAATAAAGGAGACGGGTTTTGCTCTAAAAAGATTCGATTTCAATTAATATAAATCCTACTTATTTTGTTGTTTAGATCTAATTGAACTCGGTAAAATTTAAGTTGTAAAAAGTTGGCGTTTCGTTTAATTTAAAACATATGTTTACTGCTGAGGACCTCATGTATATAACAGAAACCATATCAAAATTATTATTACATACGGCTTGAACACTCACGTGTGATTGTTGTTGACTATATGCCAACCGTTTCACCGATACAATTTCGGCATTATCAAGGCGAGTGTCGTTCTTAGGACGACGACGCGGCGTTCACCGTCGTTGTCAAACGGGCACTGGCAGCTGCCGATCGGCGAGCTGCACGCATTGCTCGTGCGCTGAGCGTTGGCTGCGTCGTCGATAGGGGTGGGATGGTGGATGCACTTGATTCCTTTGATTGTTCCAATTGTTTGTTATTAGGGGCGGTTATTAAACAAAACGAACTCACAACATCGTCACTGTCACTGGGCACTGTCCTAAAGTTGCTCGATCCATCGAGAACCGGTTTCCAAGACGGAGCCAGCTGCCAACCATGATCCCTGTTGAAGTTGGGGTTACGACTTATCTCGATGGCTTCGTGTATTTTGCGAGGAATGGTATATTTCTCCTTCACTAATACTGTAGCCTTGTCGAAACGGATGAAGTGGGTCGTATCCGAACTTAGTGCATGTTCTGCTACTGCTGACCCGTTAATGTCCAGTTTCTTCATGGATCGAATATGTTCAGTCAGTCTTGTGGACACGTTGCGCTTGGTTTCTCCTATGTAGCTTTTTCCACAATCGCACGGGACTTTATAAACTCCAGGTGTGTTGAGAGGGTCTCGGTCCTTTGGGGATCTCAGCCAGTTCCGTAGTTTGGTGGGGGCTCGGAAGATAGTCTTCACACTGTACTTCCGGCGAAGCAGGTGTCCAATCCTATCAGTTACGCCTCTCACAAAGGGCAAGTAGATTGGAGCCCTCTCAACAACGGATGGACGATGGTGGGTTGATGGAGTCGCAAGCCGGTTACTCTGTCTCCAATTATACCCATTGGCCTCCAGTACGTGTCTTACGTGGGTCAATTCAGCATCCACATACTGTGGGTCACATAACCGCAACGCTCGATTTATTAAAGTACGAGGCACTGACGCAAGGTGAGAAGGGTGGTGATGAGAATCTGCTTTCAAGTAATGATCCGTGTGTGTGGGCTTCCTGTAAACGGTATGCGCCAAACGACCGTTGGGTCCACGAATAATTAAGACGTCCAGAAAAGCTAACCTGCCATCCCTCTCACACTCAACCGTAAAGGAAATTTTTGGATGGATGTTATTCAAATGTTCTGTCAATCCAGCTAACTTGTTTTTATTGACTACCGCGAAAACATCATCCACGTACCGCCACCAATATCTTGGTTTATCACGCGCACTCTGCAGCGCTTTCTCCTCAAACCACTCCATAAAGATGTTCGCTACTACAGGTGCAATAGGTGAACCCATAGCCACTCCGTCTACTTGTAAGTAAAAGTCTCCGCGCCAGACAAAATAACCACTACGTAAACAAAACTCTATGCAACTCATGTACTCAGTGGGTATGTCATTGCCGTTTAACAGATTTGCAATAACGGTGATCGACTCGTCGACTGGTACATTGGTGAACAGAGATGTTACATCAAAACTCACCATTATTTCATCTTCTTGCAAGGTTACCTCTTCCACAAGCTGAACAAAATGGGTGGAGTCTCTCACATAACTCGCAGTCCTCCCCATCATTGGATAAAGCAACTTGACCAAAAACTGGGAAAGATTATATGTTGGCGAGTTAATTTGGCTTACAATAGGTCTTAGCGGCCAATTAGGTTTGTGGATTTTAGGCAGTCCATACATTTTTGGAGGTGTTGGATTGTGTGGTTTTAGTTGATTAATAACCGCCCCTAATAACAAACAATTGGAACAATCAAAGGAATCAAGTGCATCCACCATCCCACCCCTATCGACGACGCAGCCAACGCTCAGCGCACGAGCAATGCGTGCAGCTCGCCGATCGGCAGCTGCCAGTGCCCGTTTGACAACGACGGTGAACGCCGCGTCGTCGTCCTAAGAACGACACTCGCCTTGATAATGCCGAAATTGTATCGGTGAAACGGTTGGCATATAGTCAACAACAATCACACGTGAGTGTTCAAGCCGTATGTAATAATAATTTAGTATGTCAGCTCACGCGAGTTTTAATAATATTATAGAAACCATATCGATTAGAATTATAAATAACAAAAATTGAACACTTTTTTGATATATTTATTTGGTTTGCTCTTCAATAAGGCCTACATCATAAGTTAGTGAGAGAGTGTTACAAAAATAAAGATATAAGACGGAAAAATATAACTCCTATAAAAAGATTTTTCTTCCGAGGTCCTTTCGCCATAAATCCATAATCAATTACGCAAATCACTCAAGACACTTTCCCTTCTCGTTGTATTTCAATTTCACACGATTCTACGTATAGTTTTCAATTTACGAGCAAAACAAAATAAACTATGTACAAATTGAATTTTTTACGAGGACACGGAGTCCAATATCAAGGTGTTTCAATTCCAGTGGCGTAGCTAGGGGGAGGCGTCGCGGCGGAGGCGGTGCCCCTCACCGGGTCCCACCCTTTTGGAGAAAAACAAAAAACTTTAAATAATTCCCCAAAATGAAATTAACGCTAAAATTCAACCATGTCTACATAGTACGTACTGGATGGTGCTAGCACAGCGACAGTCAGTTGCTTTTCAGTTGGCACATTCTCAGTATTTTGACAATCTAATCGAGGTATTTCTTCCTGGGACGCCCCCTTCCGACCTGACCGTCCATCTCCACACAATCATAAGCACATCCTTTCTACGTGACCTAACTGCCGAAGAACCTAACTGCCCTTCTCAGTTTTCGTCAGTACACCCTCTTGCAAACCTACGAGTTTACTTAGCACACCATTCTTATTCTTTATCATAGACAATACAGCCCAGAAAGACGTCTATTGTTCAACATCTTGTGTACAAATAATTCTGTCAACAATCGAAACGGGACACTGCAATCCTATTGGCTCTTCCAATCTTACATATAGCGCCACAAACTTATCTTTCCCGAAGACGAAGACTCTAACGTAATGAATATAGAAGCCATTTTAGTTTGGCCTACCGAAACATATAATTTTGGAGTGGCAAATTGTATCTGCTGGTTCAGTCAGATGTGTTGACAGAAATCGGTCGCCTGTTATGAGGAGCCTGTAATAATATACAACGTGTAACGGAAAGGTGTAACCATATTTAAGGAGGTAATTTAGGGAATAGTACTAATGCTATTGGCATTTGTATTAACTCCAAAATCGAAACACACAACAAGATACACCGTCTGGAAGTTTTTTTTAACAAGGTATACAAACATTTCGTGTTACAACACTATTCTATCAGCTGATGCATGTCAATAAACTGTGCGCAAGAGACAGAAGGTCTACAACTTCATTTGCACGGTATTAACACCTTTTGTCAAGTTCTAATACCCTAGTACAAACCTAAAGAGAATTATATTTATCTAATAATATATTTATCTAATAATATATTTATCTAATAATGTAATAATAAAGAAAGTCATGTCGTTTAAAATTTTAAATGAAATGATTATTGTACTTTGACCAAAACTAAAAAAATTGGTCCGTTTCTATGTTCCTTTTTAACTCAAGAACCACTAAACGGATTCGGATGCTGCTTTCTTTATCATTGTTGTGCCACCCTCACTAGCTACGCTACTGTTCAGTTAAATTAAGAACCAATATATGACCAATTGGCTTCAAAAAGTCAAGGTAAAATAACAACTTACTGATACAGAGCGTCTTCTTCTGCGTCCTTCTCGAAAATCGGGATGCACTTCCCGAAGGCTGAATCTAAAAGAAATATCTTGTGCTTAAACCAACTTTATTAAGGGGGAACGAGTCGTATCCTCTACGAAACGCACAACTTAAGATGGTCCTTCTTATTTTTAAATAACATATATTAAATAAACGTGATTTATGGCATTTCGCGAACATAGTTTAGTGTCAGTTAGGCATTTCCGGCAAAATTTACGTTGTGAATGTATGGGCGCACATAATTAAAAGCGTGTTTTAAGTTTGTGTGCCCATACATTTTAAACCTCATGCATAAAATAACAAAATTATGCCGGAAAAGTCCAACTCATTTTGCCGGAAAAGTGCTATAAATCACATTTATTTAATATCTGTTATTCAAAAATAAGAAAAACCATCTTAAGTTGTGCGTTTCGTAGAGGATACGACTCGTTCCCCCTTAATAATTAAAATCATTGCAATATAGAAACGCAGAACAAAAAGTAAATCTGAATATGAGGAGCTCTGAACCAGGATCCGAACCCGGGACCTAACCGGGCGATGGCTCTATCAACTGAGCTATCCAGGTCTCAACACTAATTGCGAATTTATCCATGTGCTTTCCCATACTGCAATAATATCTATTGATAAATATTATTAGAGTGCATTACAAACTAGAAAATATCAATCAGAAACAAATCCAAAGACAGGAATTTGAAAAAATTCCCCGGGCCAGGATTCGAACCTGATATCTATAGATACTTTATAGCAACAAAAATATCATAAAGATGGTGCCTAACATTATAAGTCAAAAACTCGTAGACCCACGGCAATTTACACGACCCAACAACCTGTTAAAATAGGTAGTTGTTTGCGACATCCATCACTTGGAAAAATCTAAATGTGTAGAAGTAACTATAATAGTTTTTTTTTTAGTTTATATATTCAACAACAATATAGTACACATTAATTTAGTAAATGCATCACAAAAACCCCCCAGAGTTTATCCATGATCCATGAGATCACTCTTGTCTTATAATTATAATAACTTATTAAAGCCGATTCTGAACGCTTTAATTTTAGATTTAGTGCTGTCAAAACTAAATTTTTTTCGATGCGAAATAGTCCTTAAGCGTTAGGATTAGAAGCTAAATTTCTTTGGAAAATTTAAGCTTTGACAGCACTAAAACTAAAATTAAAGCCTTCAGAATTGGCTTTATTATTATATTCAATAAGTACATATACGCGGTTTTATTCTAGGTCTCCTGGCAATGTTCTATAACTTCGTAATAACTCACGGACCTTCAATGTGACGCCAGACTCGTTTGAGCGACTAGGCTACCAACACACTCTTGCAGATATAGTGGTACCGATTCGGCGCAACACAACTGACAAGACTAACCTTATTTTGAGCGCCCCGTCTTTGTCTTTTCTATACAGAAAGAAAAGGACAGAACAGTTAAATTAAGTTTAGTCCTATCAATTAAGTCAAGTTGTGTTGCGCCGAATCGGTGTTAATGTAGATATATTTTTAATTACTTACCATCGTAGCACCATTCAGCGCCGTCGATGCAAAGTGTCGGACTGAATAGACAACCTTGAAAAAAGAAAATTATATACATAAAGATGTCGCTGACAAGCTACGATGAGTTTTTAGTAACCACGCTTGGATTCAAAGAGACATTCTAAATCAGGGGTCTCGCAAACTTTTTTGCCTAAGGGCCACACTGATTTCTCCACTAAGTCCCAAAGGCCAAGACTATAATAGCTCATGATTCCAAAATATTTTGACGCGCAAATTTTCGTATAGGGACTAGCCGGTCAGTGAAATATCTATTGTGCAGGGCGCAGGAGAGTTCTCCGCTCCGTTTGCAATTTCGGTTGGTACTTCGATCAACATTAACCATTAAACATTATCTAGATCTATGTTTATGTAATCTTAACAAGAAACCTCTAAAATACGTAAATTTCACGGTTTTTTACCAAAAGTGTAGCCGAATGTGCTTTTATTGTTTTAGATAAAATCAAATAATTAATACGGGTCAAACATCGAAAATATTATCTAGATTAATAATAACCAAAAATTATTTTCAAAATGTCCACAGTCTTGCCAAAATGTGGTTTCTCCTGAAACAAGTTTTCAATTTTGTGCCAGCGACGAAATTGGCACGATTGTATTGTTCTCGCAAGTTTCATGGAGCGTGCACCTAATAGCGAAATGAAACAGCATGACATTTGACCACGCCCATAACTGAATTGGTCACGTCATGACGATTCTCCGTATTTGTCCCAAAATATTAATAAATAATTATAATGGCAAAAATACAACTTTTAGATAAGAGCAATAAATAACAATATTTTACTTTACCATAGACTAATAAATACAAGATTGTATTTACTTAACGTCTATGACTTTACGCATAAACGTTTTTCAATGATATTATGGTAACTTTAAAATAATTGGATTTTCCCAAAGTGAAAATCCAATTTATTCCATACAATTTATTTTATAAATTTTTTCTACTTTCCCTCTAATGGAAAATCCAATTATTTTGAACTACTTATATATAGTTACTATAATATCATTAAAAATACATTTATGCATAAAGTAAACTATAGGTATACATTGCTCTTATCTAAAAGTTGTATTTTGACCGTCATAATTATTTCTTAATATTTAGTAACAAACACGGATAATGGATATCTCTGTAGTGTATTTAAATCGAAAAATTGTACAGCTTTGTTCAGCAGTCTCTAAAAATATCGTTGTCCACGTGTCGTAGCACGGACTAGAAAAAATCACGGCCTGTCTACGCTACGTTGACGCAAGAGTTTTGTTTACCCGTTTTGTAAAACTGCTACGAATTTACTACGGCGGCGTAGCAAGCGCTACGACTCTAAATAAGGCTCTCGCTTTGTAGCCGAGAAGTAGGTTATGTTATGCCGCACATTAAGGCGTATGACCACGCTAAATAAGCAACTCGATGTGTGTCGGTACAAATATCAACGGAAACGACATTGAAATAATGTTCATTTCAGCGGGCCTTGAAAAGTGGCTGTTACGACAACCACTGCGTCTCCGGCTAGCGCAAAATAGGAGAAAATAATACTTTTCACATGGAAGCCATGAACGGAAAAAAAATTTTGAACTTAAATTTTTTAGATCTAAAAATTTCCTATAATTTGGTGAAATAATAATTAAAATCGGTTTAGGCGTTTGGAAGGACTAAGGGAATTCTTTTGTTAATCATGTGAAACTTTCGATGACTTTCGATTTTTTTTGTCAAAACTTACAATAGAAAAACAGTTTATGAAACTTAAAATTTATTTTTGACTTTATAATGCCTATCATATATTTTTATGAAAGTTTTTGGACCACCCGTGTGGGAGGAGTAGGCCTTCAAAGACAGGTCCAAATTGCAGTTGGCGTATCCATTCGCCTTAAACACTTATAATCTAGCACATTGAACGTCAAAGCAACGGATCAAAGATTAAAACCACTTGGTTGAAATGTTGTTGAACAGAAGTACTTCCATGCTACGCTTTTCCGCTTTATAGACTAGTAAGTTGTGTGTTGCTCAGTCAGTACGTGGGTTTACTAGGAAGATCGGCTACATTTAGCCATCTTCGGGTGCTTTAGCACCGTACCGACTAGGAGTCGAAGTGCGTCCATGTTTAGAGGAGTCGAAGTGGTCGCTGAAAACGGTCTGACTAAGCCGAACATCATCATCAAGTTGTAGTACTCACATGAATCAAAGCACAGGTCTTCCAAAAAGGCCGTTTTGCATGAATCACAATATGATTCTGTTCTAATGCCGTCTCTATTGCACGCGTGAAAAAACTCTGACTCTATCCTACTTTCAAATAATTTTATAATTCACCCAAGTCGGCCTTTTTAGATCCCCTGGTCCTCTAAAAAGGCCACTTTTGATGAATCATATTATGATTCCGTTCTAATGTCGTCTTTTCTGCACGCGTGAAAAAACTCTGACTCCATCCTACTTTCAAATCATTTTATGATTCACCCAAGTCGGCCTTTATAGATCCCCAGTAGCCGAGCGACCGGACGTACCACGTGACCGTATTAATTGTATAGAAAGTGTAAGGAAATACGAATTTTGCCGAACAGTGGCGAAGATTTCTATGCGCATTATCACTTTGTTACTGTAAAGCATAGTGAATGTCCATAACTTTATATTTTATAGCCTTATCTAAAGACCTTATGAAATTATTTACAACTGTGATGGAACACTGGAAGCTTTTCAACCATAAATCCATTTACAACTTCAATAGCGTTTTATAGCTACTGAAGATTTCAGAACAGCGCTGTAATTCGGTATGATATTTTTATGCTACTGTAAAAGGCAATCTTGCCATAAAATGGACAATTGTTTCCTTTTACTAGAGCGTACACATAGTATGAGATTATTCTAGTCTAGGGATGGGGAAACTTTTTCCTTCGCGTGCCAATATTTACTAACGAAATATATGGAGGCCCAAGTTGTTGCATTTTTGGCTATATTTTCTGAAACACTGATTAATTTTGCAATATTACAAAATAATTATTAAAATAAGGAAGAAATGGCAAAATGCAATTAAATTAAACTTTCAAGTTAGCTGCAAAATTTCTAACAATACGAAAACTTTACTTGATTTTTATTTGATGGTCGCGGGCCGGAGATGGCCCGCGGGTCGTAGTTTCCCCATCCCTGCTCTAGTACCTCTACTGCAGGCTAGAAATTTTCAGTCAACCCCCGCACTCGTACGCCCACAGTATAAAATCCTTCACCCACTCTTTGTAATAAAATATATACCTACGTGAAAGATATTTTTTACCCGCCTACAATTTACAGAGTTTCATGAAAAAACTACACATAGCCAAGATTCGGTCATATCGCTAGTAACATTAACATACATTTTATATAGTGAAAGAGGAAGCTTACTTAAAAAAATTGTACTTATGTTGATTGAACCCATACATCTTGTACTAAGCAGGACTGGGCAAAATACATACTCAGCTGTAATGAAATACAAAATACATCTTGTAAATGTATTAAAAATATATAATATATATAGTATATTATACTATATACATTAAATATAAATACAGTATTTTTAGACATATTTATTTAAAACACAAAATATTTATATAAGTACAATACAATTTAAGTGGTTTTGAAAACAATAATTGGTGATACTAATCGTCCATACGAACAATTTTCACAATTGAGCCAAACATGATATCGTGAAAAAAAAATGTGATCAAAAGCAGCGATATACATTACCGGAGATAGGCCCATCCCATACATTAGGCGAGCAGTAGCAAGTGAACATTAAAACGTGCGCTTTGGCACATTACGTTTTAGTTGCTTACTGACCGTCGAAAGGAGTGCGCGACTTGTTGGTATCAACGAGGAAACAATCCGCTTTAAAATTCCGTCGTGCGTGTTTAGAAAGTGCAAAAATACAAGCACAAACACGTTCAAGGAAAAAGGTGTCACGTTTCATATGTAAGTAAGTACAACAACATTACTTTGACACGATCTGGCAAGTGAGGGCCTATCTGTGGTAATGTATATCGCTGATCAAAAGTATTTGAAATACTAAATACATCTACGTTAGGTATTTATGGCGACAATTTGCGAAGGCCGAAGATTCCGAGAAGCTCTTTGTACAGAGACATATCAAGCTCATCCCCAGCGTGCCAAAAAAATGTATTTGATCTATGATGATTTCAATTTCTATCTAGCTTCTTCTTGTTGGACGCTTCCGAAACGCCACGAGTTTTACGTTCTTTGTCAGACTTGGAAAATGTTGACAATTAGAGAGGCCGGTAGGCTGTTTCTGAAAAACTACGTTAAAAGGCCAATATGGCCATTTTATGGTTTTTGGGCTCAAACCGCTAAAAACTTCATAAAAGCAGCTAAGATTAGTACGAATACCAAAACATTGAAAGCACAAAAATTTCTCCTTAGTAGCTCTATCGAACTCTATCACCACATCCTTGGGTCAGTGATACAGCTTTGAAACAATAACGTCAAAAAGTATAAAGAATGTGGTAGCCTGGTAGTAGCAATGTTAGCTGCTAAAAAATATAGAAACTATTTGGGTCGGATTCGCGCTCAAAGGGTTCTGTACCACCAGAGAATACGGGTATATACTGTCAAAATATGCTGATCCAAGCAAATTAAGCGAAAACTGGGTCAGCAGCAAATGCTTTGATAGAACGGATACGTAGACCGAAGCAAGAAGCCTTAGAGTTAACGTAATAAATCGTATATATGTAAATAAACATGTCGCCTACTAAACAAGTTTCAACTTACAAATTTTATTTTTTCTATTGATTCAAAGATTTTAAAGTTTGATTGACTAAAAAACTGAAAGTATTGATCCCACTCAAAGAACAAACTTAAAAAAAGAAACATTTAATAATAGTGTAGATTTTTGACGAAACTTTATGATCTGATGATAATGATTGAAACCGAGCAGAAATAATACACCTGGCAGAACTAGTATTTTTTATTTTATTTATTACACTTTTTGTAACTTTACAAAACATAAATTATAACACATTTTCACATAAAAGACAGACATTGGTATCGATTCGGCATAACCTCAGAATAAGGAATACAAATAGAAACCTGGCTAAAATAATACGCGGAGACAGACACCTATCCTTGATTTTCTTACGACATTTTAGTGCGTTAGAGAGAGATGGATATGTATTAGTTTTTTCTTAATTAGGTAGGTTGTCACTAGTTCGTTGCTTTGCTAGTGATGTAACAATGTCGATTTTTGACTACGATAAATACCAAATCGAAATGAACCGCGACCAATCTCCTTACCACACATCATATCGTATCAAAGTGTGAAAAAAAAGAGAATGCAGGAGGCACCGACCTTTCTGGTGACATCCTCTTGCTTTGGAAGGAGGCCAAGAGAATTAATAGCAAAGTGGTCTCTGTCTACCCCAGTGGGACACATGTTATATTGTGTAAATAAGGAATTAATAAAAGGATATCTTTCGTTTAGCATAATATTTTTTATTAAGTACAAATTACTATATCGTAGGCAGGTAGGTACATAAGTTAAGTCCAAAATTGTGCTTGTTTCTAGTACAAAAATGCTATAGCTTGTATCAGAGATACAACTGTAAACTATTTAAGTGGATACTTTTTAAGTCGCCTCTTAACTCAATCAAATAGATGTTCGTTTCGTCTTTGTTCAATCAAGGAAGAAGGAATTAATCGCAACAATAGAAATCATAATAATCATAGACTTATAGGATTCGTAATAATAATATTATGTCAATGATGAGCGATGACAGCGCAATTGCTACAGAGGTAATTTCATTTTTTTTATTTCTATCAAATAAACATCAACTTATCTTGAATAATAACTAATAACAAATAATGAACGATTAAAATACCTAATAACCTGTAATAAGAAATCAAATTATGCGCAGTTCAAGTCAATAAGCATTCCCAAAATTCATTTCACGATAGAACTACCCTGTCAAAGTACTTTTATTGTCAACCACTAAGTACGAAAATGTCTTGATCTGCGGAATTTCTTCGTGAAGTCGATCACGGCAGTAACGTGAACGAACAGGCCTTTCAGAACGATTTGCGAACATAGAAGTATGAACTTTTCTAAACCACAGACATCCATAGGTACTGGTTCTGTTGCCTAAAATTGAAAAATTATCGAGTTAACATACTGAGCACGCGATATGACGGCAGTGCTTTGTATCACCATAGGTTTTAAAAATAGCGGGAAGTGAAGAGAAATAATTACGAAGATGAAAGATCTGACCTTGGGAAGGAGCTGCATGCACCACAAACCACGCTTCGCCTGAGCCACCAAGTCTCTGGTGTTCTCCAAGATGGTTTTCTTCTTCCTCTTCGTGCCTGGTTGCGCTCTTCTCGGCTAATCTTCTTCGTAATAGTAATAGATGAAAATGAGGCGCACAGCGGGTGCGATCTCAAAATGGCGGGCGGTAGGGTCGAGGTAGGACCTAGTCGAATGACAATCAGCGTATACCTCCGGCGTGAAAGGCTTCTGATTGACGACTGATTGATTTGCGTCCAAAACTAAGCGGGTGGAGATGCAGCGAAAATGACAGTTGAAAATATTAATTCACAACTACCCCGCAGTATGAGAGCCACAAGAAGTGGCGCGAACATTTGCCCCCGGCGTTAAAACCATTGGTTTTAAAATAAGAATAGAAAAGTAAAAATAAGACAGAGAATAACGAAATTTTGAAGCGGGGGCAAAGAAAGGAGTTATTGAGATGGGAGAGGGCAAAGACGCACGACAGGTCGTTTGTAAACACCTGTCGTCGTTTTGACAGAAGCTACCCTAATGACATTATCTTTGCCAGGGTATACAGCTACAATAACACCGAGCGGCCATTGAAGCGGTGGAGTGTTATCGGTAACTACAACGACAACAGATCCAATTTTGATTGGGTTGGAAGGTGTATTCCATTTTCCTCTAGACTGGAGAAGATGGAGATAATCATTCTTCCATCGCCTTGCGAACGATTCTACCATTTGATCAAGCAACGCGTAGCGACGTAATAAATTAACTGGCTCATCAGCCACCTTACAAGCGGGTAATTCTTTTAAAGGAGTTGACATCAGAAAATGTGCAGGAGTTAACGCGCTAAGTTCAGATGGATCTTCACTCAGCAGCGTAAGCGGACGAGAATTTATGACACATTCTATTTGCGTAACTACAGTTAATAATTCTTCGTAGGTCAACAGTTGAGTACCTACTACTCTATGCAAATGCGTCTTAAATCCTTTGACATATATCTCATAATGTCCCCCAAAATGTGGGCTACGTGGAATATTAAATTTCCATTGTATTCTATGATCGGCAAGTTCATTCGCGAAAGACGTTTTAAATTCTTCGGAGTTTGTCAAATTGTAAATTTCTGAGAGGGCATTTCTAGCGCCTACAAAGTTCGTAGCATTATCTGAATATACGAAAGACACTGCTCCACGTCTAGATAAAAAACGTTTGAACGCGGAAAGAAAAGTGTTCGTGCTAAGATCAGTTGCCAATTCAACGTGAACTGCACGAGTCACCAGGCATACAAATATGCAGAGGTAACATTTGACGGGACGGACTCCACGTTTTCGATACGGAGTGATACTGATAGGACCACAATAATCCACAGCGCAGTGGACAAAAGCTTTAGCCTCATTAACGCGGCATGATGGTAAATCTGCCATGAAAGGGAAGGTTTGTCTCGGCTTCGCCTTAAAACAATAATTGCAGCTATGTATTACGCGACGAACAATATTTCGACAGGAAAGTATCCAAAATTTTTGGCGGATTATTGACATTAAAGCCACTGGTCCAGTGTGACAATTTTTGCGATGATAATGAATGATAATCAATTCGACAATATGATTTTTACGAGGTAACAACACAGGGTGTTGTTGATCGAACGTCATGTCTGTGTTGCGAAGTCGACCACCAACGCGTAACAATCCATTTTTATCTAAAAATGGCGATAGTCGATTTAAAGCGGGAGAACAAAGTTTATTTGACTTTAATCTTTTTATTTCATCAAGAAAATAAAATGCTTGAAGAGCTTTAATCAATGCAACTTCAGCGAAATCCATATCGGTAGCGGTAAAAATATTAGAGCGCGGTAAAATACGTAAAAATCGGTATATGTAAATGATTGTGTGTAAAAGCACAAGCCATGACGAAATTCTTTCCGAAAGAGAAAGAAGAGGATGCGGTTCTTCATTACTAAAAGCGGGAAGAGAAATTGTTTTTGATTCCGGCAAGTTTTCTTCAATAGAAGCTGATTCTATTGTTTTGATTGGCCACTCTTTAGCGTCCAGATAAAGCCAAGCAGGTCCAGTGAACCAGAGCGGGTGACTCATCAACTGCATGGGAGTGAGACCACGGGAAAGACAGTCGCTCGGGTTTTGAGAACCAGCTGTATGGTAAAAACATTCAGCGGGAATAGCGGATATTATTTTTGTTATACGCGTCGCGACAAAGGTTTTAAACCTGTGCGGTGAGGAATGTATCCAGTGTAAAGTTACCATAGAATCGGTAAAACAGTAAATACGTTCAATATTGTGACGTATTTTATAAGCGTCAACTACACGACGAGTTAATTTCGACATGAGTAACGAGGCACAAAGCTCAAGGCGGGCGACACTGACGGTCTTGAGTGGACAGACTTTTGACTTTGCGCATACCAGCCGAATGCTAGTGCAAGTGTCTGAGTCATCTTGTACCCTAATATATACGACACATCCGTATCCACGTTCACTTGCGTCTGCAAATGATATTATCGAAATTTTCGAATTTTGGAACACGTCTAAGTGGCGTTTAATACGTAAATCCCGCAAAACAGGTAGCTCCTTCAAATAGTTTTGCCAAATCTGCGCAATATCAGAGGGTAGTGTTTCATCCCAGTCTAATTTTAAAATACAGATTTTCTGCAAGAGTAATTTTGCGTACAAGATCACAGGAGCGGTAAAGCCGAGGACGTCGTACTGACGTGCTATCACGGACAAAACATTGCGTTTAGTACATGGGCGACTATCTAGCGATACAGTAAAAGAGAACTCGTCAGAATCAGGCGACCACTGTAAGCCAAGAACTTTAAGAGTTTGAGTTTGTTCTTCAAAATTCTTACTAGAATTTAAGCGGTGAGTATCAGGCAGTGTATCAAGTAACTGTTGACAGTTACTAGACCACTTGACGAGCTCAAAGCCACCGGCCTTAAGCAATCCTACCAGCTCATCTCTGAGCTGTAAGGAGCCCTGCACGGTGGGCGTGCTATAGCAGATGTCGTCCATGTAACAGTTTCGTGCGGCTGCAGTAGCGGCGAGCGGGTACGCTGAACTCCCATCCTCACAGAGTTTCCTGACTACTCTCATCGCAAGGAAAGGGCTACTACGTAGTCCAAAGCAGACGCGATTGAACTGATAAGCGATAAGCGGTGAACACGTGTCAAAGCGGTATAAAAACTTTTGAAATTTGCGATCATCGGCGTTAACCAAAACTTGTAAGAACATTTGTTTGATATCCGAGGTAAAAGCGATTTCATACAAGCGGAAGTCAAGTAAAATTAAAAACAAATCGTTTTGCAAATTAGCACCTGTGTGCAGCGTGTCATTTAATGAGACACGAGTACCATCAGCGGAGTCAGTCTTAGTACTGGCATTCATACAAATACGCACCTTTGTCGTTGATTTATCAACACGCACTACGGGATGATGCGGAATATAATAACCAAGAGATAATTGGTCATCATTATGAAGCGGGGATATGTAACCTTTAGTTAGGTATTCATTTATTATATTGTTATACTCGGAACGTAAATCTGCGTTAGAAACAAACCTACGCTCAAGAGACATAAAACACTTTTTTGCGTGATGGTACGAGTTTCCTAGTATGTTAGGATTCCGTGCGAACGGTAAAGAAACCGAATAGCGACCAGCGGGGTCACGTGACACATTGTTAATAAATAATTTTTCACATTCATCATTTGCGGGACTAGAAGCAGGTTCACAATGCACCTCTTCTAATTGCCAAAATTTTTGTAAAATAAAATCTATTGGCGGTTCAATCTCCATATAAGAGCATAACGAAATTGAACATGCGGTATTTTGGTAAACAGGCGTATTACCAATTAGCGTAAAACCGAAGATGGTCTGAAATCCCGTCGGCGTACCCGGGGGACCAGAGACGCGGCCTGATAACAAGATATCCGCGAATAAAGATGCACCGATAAGAATATCAATCTCGCCCGGTAAGTAAAAGGTTTCATCAGCAAGTGTGATACCTTTTAAATATGAAAGCGTAGACAAATCGACCTGCACCGATGGTAAGTTGTCGGTAATACGGTCGATTACATAAGTGTCAAGCGAAATTGAAACCGAATCATCAAATCGTGAAAACAATTTAAGGTTTGTCGCACCCTTAATTGGGTTTGATGAAGAGCCGATGCCCTTAACAAAAGCGCGGGGAATTTTCTCATATTTTAAGTTAAGCTTCTCACAACAGGAAACCGTCGAAAAACTGGATTGTGACGCAGGGTCCCAGAGCGCACGTAGACGGACTGACATACCGTTAGAATCTTTCACGATCACTTGAATTGTACCTAAAAGGCATGTTTCATTACGCTGCGAGTTAGGCTGTAAGTTACATAAAGAAATATTATTACTCGCAGTTGGTACGGATTGAGAATCATTAGTCATATGTTCTGTGTTAGTCGCCGATACGGCAGGATCCACCAACCTCGAAGATTGCGTATGTGTGCGTGGAGACACGGTAATATTTTGACCAAGCGCGGTGTGAGTATTCATCACATTTTGTTTGCGGCACAACATCGAATGGTGTTTACAATTACAATGGCGGCAATTATAAGACGATTTACAAGCGGAATTGTTATGCGTAATACTTAAACAATTGGTGCAACCGTTATTAGATTTGATGAACTGAAATCTTTTCTCGATATCTAGTTTCACAAATTCGGGACACTTATATAAATTATAGTGTTTTAATTGTTTACATAGCGGACAACAATTATTATTGGTCGAAGCGGAGACAAAAGCATGGGTTGACTTGGTACTGTACCCGGTTTTGTTGTTATTATTATTAACGGAGCGGTTCGGAGCGGGAGCGGTAATTGCGGGTGCAGTGCGGTTCAGTATCTTAGTTTGTTCCCGTAAAAATGATATTAATTCATCATAATGGGGTAAATCGGAACCACGTTTAAACATTTCAAATGAACGAGCGGTTTCAACATCAAGTTTTTTAAGGGCCAAATACATAAGGATAAAATCCGAAAGATCTTTAATATTCAGTGATTTTAAACACGAAACAGCGGAACAGAACTTGTCTAAAAACAAGTCCAAGTTTTTTGAACTAGCGGTAGTTAAAGGGCGAAATTCAAACATTTGATCCAAATAAGTAGTGGCTAAACTACGCGAGTCTTGAAAAGTAGAAACGAGTGTTTTCCAGATTATGTCGTAGTTAGTTGCGTTCGGTGTGATTCCAGAACAAATCGAAAGTGCCCGGCCAGAAAGTTTACCCATCAGGTATTGTACTCGTTCGTTGTCGGTCAAGTCCGGATTATCGTGAATCGTGGTTTTAAATGTTTCATAGAATGTTGGCCACATAGTAGCTTCACCAGAAAAACCAACGAGTTCCAGTTTTGGAAGCTTGATAGTAGGTTTTTTGGGACATTCCATGTCAAGTGGAGCTTTAACTTTAGAGTCAGCCGATTTCGAAGAATGTGATAACTTCCGGTTGATGTATTTGCAATGGGAGTAAAGATCCTCAAAAGCTGACCAACTTTGATAATTTGGTTCAAAATTAGGATTTATCAATACCTCTGTGTCATTAATTTCATCTATGATTACATGAATTTCTGAGCGTACAGTATCCAAAGTTTCGACATTGGCCATAAACAATTCTGCCGAAGAAACATCCTCTAAAGCGGTTTTAGAAAAGTCATAAACTCTCTGAAGGCGATTAAACAATTCTTGCCTTTTATTTTTAAGCTTCTTTAAACTATACGACATCTTTAATTTTGCAGCTTCTGCGGAATTTGGCATGTTATATAGTACAAAGTTAGGCAAGTACCAGAACTATTGAAAGTTTTATACTGACTACAACATAGAATAATGCTAATGAGTTAGAGATAACACGGGCGGCGGACGAACCTGTGTACGAGTACCTCTCGATAATATTAAGAATTAGCAGGTAGGCAGATAATATTTTCTGTGAAATGATCAAATGGTATAATCGCAGCGGATAAATTAACAGAATGGCGTATTTCACTGTAGATAATTTATAATTTCCAGTATATAGGAAATGGAATCACTAATATTTTGACGAATGCGGGGTTTTAATGCATAGATAATGCAAATAAGAGCGGGAATGCGGGGTAATACTGCGGGCAGAGTGAAAATTAGAGCGGAATTCACGTGTTCTTTAGACAAAGAACATGAAGATAGCGGTTGGAAATACCAAAAAATGGTTATAGATCGCAGATCAAAGGGCCTAAAATGGATCTAGATCCGGCTCGAATGGCCAAAAAATGAGCACGCGATATGACGGCAGTGCTTTGTATCACCATAGGTTTTAAAAATAGCGGGAAGTGAAGAGAAATAATTACGAAGATGAAAGATCTGACCTTGGGAAGGAGCTGCATGCACCACAAACCACGCTTCGCCTGAGCCACCAAGTCTCTGGTGTTCTCCAAGATGGTTTTCTTCTTCCTCTTCGTGCCTGGTTGCGCTCTTCTCGGCTAATCTTCTTCGTAATAGTAATAGATGAAAATGAGGCGCACAGCGGGTGCGATCTCAAAATGGCGGGCGGTAGGGTCGAGGTAGGACCTAGTCGAATGACAATCAGCGTATACCTCCGGCGTGAAAGGCTTCTGATTGACGACTGATTGATTTGCGTCCAAAACTAAGCGGGTGGAGATGCAGCGAAAATGACAGTTGAAAATATTAATTCACAACTACCCCGCAGTATGAGAGCCACAAGAAGTGGCGCGAACACATACTATAGTATAGTACAAGCACGTACCTACAAACAAGATTGATAATGCAATTATACATAATTATTTAAAGGTTACCAATGTGTCTGTATCTGGTAAATATAACGTTGGTAAGGCATCTGCTTTTAAAAGTCTCCATTTTAAATTTTCGTTTGGTCCAAAAGAATCCGACGTAAAGTGTTTCGAACAAATATGACCGCTTTTTTTAATTGCCCAATTTGGTCAAATTATTCGTCTAAGCCATTCACTTTTTAATTCTTCCCTTTTTGGAAATCTGTAACAAAAAAATATAGCGATATTTATTCGGCATTATTTTTCTTTTAACTCGCGCTGCAATGAGGGATTTTCTTTTCTTTTTTTTTTACTCTTCCCTAGTCGCTGGATAGATGGCGCTGAACTTGGTAAGTTACTGCAAGGAACGGAACGTCACATAATTTTTTGATTATTGCACTTGGATGTAATTTTGAGATCGTAAAACGAAACGTACATAAAAAAGTAATTAATGTCATTGTCACATCACATCACAATGACATTTTGAAAATAAATAAATAATAACAACAAGGAAAAAGAAAAAAATAATTAGCAGTCTTTTTATGAGTTTTCTAAGCCAGAAAGAAAATGTCCCAAGAGAAAAAGAAGAGAAATCTGTGCCTTGTGGATTTGTATAAAAATGGAGGCATACATCTTTTTCCTAAAGATGAAAGTCGTAAAGCGCAATGAGTACAAGCCATGGTACATTTTAAACCTGGACGGACCAAAACAAACCATTCGCAAATAATATGCTGAGCACACATGTCATCAACCAACGAGCGTATGTGACGTGACGTGACGTGACGCAATGTTTTTTTTTTCAATCGTTTTGGCTTTGGCACCTAGCAACGTAGTCAGTTCAACACCATCTACAGAGTTCTGGGAAACTATGTCTTTTTTAAATACTCAAAAAGAAAACCTCTCATTAATCTATTTATCCTTTATGCACGGCTGCCACGGGAACCAATGTTCGATAGTTTGCCACACGGACTTTAGTACATCACTATACGAAAAAACATAACCTCTCGTAGTCGGCAGAAAATCTATATAAAACAGGCAAATATCGGTGTAGAATTGAACACGAGTATGATTTACAAGAACTACTATTATTGTTACTGAGTTTTAGGTATGATCCTGAAACTTATTAACATAAAAACTATCAGAACTCACCGATGAAATGATATTGCTTCATTGTTGTTTTCTTTTCTTCCTGTATGCGATTTACAGCCTTCAATCGCACAAGACATTTTATTACAATGTTAAAAAAACAATCAACACAAACAATAATAAATCACACTTTCACGAATTTTGAGAGGAAGAGCACCAAAATATTTAATTTCTCTCGGTGAAGCTGTAAACTTTCGCAAAATGCAATAGACATTGCGATGCCACCAAATTAAGATGTGATGCACGCAACGTACGATATTACAACACAACGATACAATGATGAGACATATTTAATTTGATGGTATTATAATATTTAAAATACATCCAAATTACATCCATCTGACATTTGTTTGGTTCAAACTAGTGACACACCAGGAAAAAATATAAAGTAAGTGCGGTCCGTCGTTTCATTCACTCGTACACAGGAGTAATTTACGTTAGATGAGTACAATGGCTAATGCCCAGTTCTTATTTTAGTCAGGCTTCTATTTGTATTCCTTATTCTGAGGGCATAACACGTCTTAACTTATTTTGACAGGACTAACCTTATTTTAAGCGTCCTGTCTTTTTCTTTCTTTATCGAAAGACAAGGACATAACGTTTAAATTTAGTTTAGTCCTGTCAAATAAGCTAAAATGTGCTTCACCGAATCGGTACCAATGTGTACAAAGGCGGCACTTATTGCTAATAGCAATATCTTTCAGGCAACCTTTGGGTGGAATGAAAAAGATGTTAACGATAAAAAGGGTAGCGTTCATCTGCTACGATCCTAATATACCTCTTCCATATCCTTCAATCGAGTCAAACAAGCTCTTCTATTCGTGCTTTTGACTTGGCCCTTCTTTAGTAAGTCTCTGTTACTGGAGGATTGAAAGAAAGAAAAAGCTTTATTTGGAAATATTTGGACATATTCTGTGGTTATAAAAAACCGGCCAAATGCCAGTCGGACTCGCGCACGAAGGGTTCCGTACGATTATCTATAAAAACGGCAAAAAAACATGTATGTTGTATGGGAGCCTCCTTAAATATTTATTTTATTCTGTTTTTTAGTATTTGTTGTTATAGCGGCAACAGAAATACATCATCTGTGAAAATGTATCATCTATCACGATACAGCTTGGTGACAGACGGACAGACAGAAACAGGGTCCCGTTGGTTACCCTTTGGGTACGGAACCCTAAAAAGTAATCCAGCTCAGCTTAATGCAACAGCCGAAGCCTGGTGGTGATTGATTGAATGAGCCGATAGTTAATACATATTTTAGGTTTTTGTTATATTTATAAATAAACAACCCAAAGAAAACTTGGCGTTTTATTTTTACGATTTTTCTTTGATTATTGTAACTTTTCCTACATTTCCTACATCCTTGATCACTCTTGGTGCATTTTTCATTGAGTTTTTGTTTTTCTATAGTTTTTAAGTATTGTTAGGGTTTTGTGTTTATATTTTATTTTAATTTAATTATTTTTTCCTTGTTACTAACCTACTGTTAAGTCTATTAATATTCTATGGATTCTAAATTGTCCGAAATAGAATATTTTTATTTAAGAATAACGAAATATATATATTAAAATATAAAAATGTTATATATGGAACAGATTGGTGACGGGCAGCGGCGTCACTCGTGTGAGGGTTCCGGCACCGCGCTCACCTGCCCAGCGTGTGTGAGTATGGGCAATTCTTCTAGGATTACCGCCGGGAGTGGCAAAGGCTTATGTCATAGTAAAACCAGAAAAGTAGTTTAACTCACGCCCCGTACGAGACTTAAATACCTACTTTTGCAGGGTTGTCCCTTCTTTTAGTTTTGTATCATTGTTCGTAGCTAATAAAAAATCAATACTTAAAATGTTTTGAAGCCGATTATGACAAATGAGCTATCAATCGACGATGTAATGCAACATCCAAACATACATACCTACTACAAACAAACATACATTCATATCATACATAATAAACATATAGACACTATAACTCATAAAGAAATATTACTTGCTTATCTTAATTATTGTAAGAAAAAATATTGGCTCCTGAACTTTACTTTAAAAACATGGGCATCGTCAAAGGGGGGAAGGGGGTAGCTGTCCCCCCCTAGAGATTCGAAAAACTTTTGAGATTTTAATAACAAAGTAGTCGAAAAATTCGCGAGGAACACAAGAAGATTATCTGAAAAACTTAAAATGAGTTTATTTTACCTACAATTTATGTCATCTTGCCCCCTCTGGCGATGCCTTTGCTTAAAAATCTTTGTGATTGTTACCTAAATTAATCAGTTAAATTCATTAGAGTACATAATAAAATTTTCAATGTATGTGCTCGTAAAGGCCCACTTTTTATGCATCAAAACCGAACAGAAAGTCGATTATTTTGCCCTAGGGCTTTACTATTATTATTTTTTTAAATTTTTTTGCAATGGTTGGCTAACCTGCAGCCTTTCCTGTGTACCATAGATGTTATACTTTTTTTTCCCACTGTTTAACGGCTCTGGATACAATCCTTTTGAGCCAATCATAATTTAAAGTTCACGAGATTATATTTGTTTTCATTTCCTCACACTATGCATTGAAAAACGTAGTATGATACACGGGCGTAAAAGCAATAAATTACTCGGTTACGTTTAAAACACTCGCTACGCTCGTGTTTTAAATCGTCCTCGTAATTTATTCCTTTGCGCCCTTGTAGCATAAACTACTATTAAGTATCTAATCAAACATTGGCTCCTAGTCTAAAATTAAAAAATCTTTGCGATTTAAACCATATCAGCTCCACGTTTAAAAACACCTTGAATAATTAACAAACATAGCACAGTTATGATCATAGGACCTATGTTAAATGTGAACAAAGAAAATACGGTTTACATTTCACATTATTATTTATATATACCATCAATTCTTATTCACCTTTCTTGTTGAGTAGGTATTGAGTTTGAACTATAATTCTGGATTTGAGGAATTATTATTGAGGCATCCGAAGACAGTACAATATGTTCGATTGCGTACTGTCGACATACTTGAATTGGTCGGTGACGCGCGGCGCGCGGCGTGGCGGCTTGTTTGAGAGACTTGACTGAGCGCGACCGCGGCGTGCCCCCAATTAGCACCGGCCTTGCATACCGAGATATTGCTGTTGTGTGCGTACTGTAGTTCGTGCGTACTAGCACGCACACATATTAGCCGCGCAATGTACCTTTGGTTGAAGATAAACTACTGTTCTGGTTTTACTATGCTTATGTCTAGCAGTGGACGAACTAGCTCGATGGATGGATTACACATGGAGTCATCCACCGCCGCAGGGTTGCCATGCAAAATCTTGGCACAAGTACCTTTAAACCCCATTCATTTCACGAAGCACGTAAACGAAGCCGTTAAGACATAGCAATAAGGGTTACCAGTGGAAACTACATAGATGAGCAATGTAACTTTAATTAAATATACTGGAAGTTAACTCTCCAGACTTTTTCCTTCAAACAAGTTGTTCTACCCTTGAATATGAACAACTTTTACTATGGGTCCCAACGTTAAATACCTTCTCTACCAAAATAAATGAAGCAGCTGATTTATTTTTTGCGATTTTAGGGTTGGCCCCATACCGAGAAAATATTCTGGTTCGGTTAACCTGAATATAGTTCATTTAAACAGAAAACATTGTACTATATGTGACGTCTATATTTATTGTTCAGTTTACTTGAACAATCTAATGTATACCTACAATAATTCAAGTTAACATAACATAATTCTGTTTTTGTTAACCAGGTATTTTTTACAAAACTATCTGGTAGTATTGTAAAAATATTTTTTCTCCGTGCATAGTAAAATACTAATTAATTTCGCATCGGAAATGTTATCTAGATTAATTTTAACCCATGGTATGTTTGTAAACCTTCACACTCTTCACAGTATTGCCAAAATTGTGTTTCTCCTAAGCGGTGCCCGGTTCACCGCTCCTAATAGACTGGGAGGGACGAATTAAAAATTATCTCATTTTGTTATGAAAATGTTATGCTTCTCCGTTGTTCAGTTACAAAGGTCAACATCTGGCTAGCGAGACCGGTTGAGGTCAAGTAAATAGCCAAAAAGCAAGGGGTAAATATCTGATACTTACAAAAGAAATTTCGGTGTTTGTTAATAGTTTTTTATATTAGTAAACATAAGGTTTATCAGAAAGGAAAAAAAGGGAAGTCTTTAGGTGCCTTAACATTCAAGGTACTTTTGGCAAACATATCTATACCTAGGCTGTATAAATTTCTTTCGTCAATTTATTGGTATTAAAACAATACAATTTTATTTTAACTCGATATATTTCGGCCCACGGGACAATACAAATAAAGTATTTTATGCTAAAAGGGCAAAAAGGAATAAACTATGAGAACGATTTAAAATACGAGCGTAGCGAGTGTTTTAAACGTAACCGAGTAATTTATTGCTCTTATGCCCGTGTATCATTCTACGTTTTTCAATGCATAGTGTGAGGAAATAAAACAAATATAATCTTGTGAACTTTACATTACGATTGGCTCAAAAGGACTGTATCCAGAGCCGTGAAACAGTGGAAAAAAAGTATAACATTTATGGTACTTAGGAAAGGCTGCAGGTTAGCCAAACATTGTAAATAAATAAAAAAAATAATAACAATAAAGCCCTAGGGCAAAATAATCGACTTTCTGTTCGGTTTTGATGCATAAAATGTGGACCTTTACGAGCACTTGCATTGAAAAATAAAATAAATGACACCTGTAACAATTTTAAGTAGTAACTTTAGTACTTATTTGCATCTTTAGTACCAAATAGCTGATTGTAAAAATATATACTTTAGCTATATTTACTTGCACCAATTTCGAGAAATAGAGCAGAATGTACAAAAAATGTGTCACTTCGACAATTCAAATGCAGTATATTTGGTGAGTGTATAGACCACATATAAAAAACAGCCTTGTAATTACTAGGAGTCCCCTGTGAGGTCCCCCCTCTTGCAACTTTACATAGATCTGGCATAGCTGAAGCAACTATACAGGTTGAAAATGAACTAACACCGAAATATCCACCAGGTATTTCCCCTTGCTTTTTGGCTATTTACTTGACCCCGCCCAGCCCAGGTAAACGCAACCGGTCTCCCTAGCAGACGTTGACCTTTGTAACTGAAATTAGATTTGCATAACAGAGAAGCACAACATTTTCATAACAATATGAGATCATTTTTCATTCGTCCCCTCCTAGACTATAAGACGTTTTTAATTTTGTGCCCGCGCTGCGACGAAATCGGTACGATTGTATTGCTTTTGTAACTTTCAACAAGCGTGCATGTGATAGCAAAATAAAATATCATTAATTACATTTGGTCACGCCCACGACTGAGTTGCTGCCTCAAAGTGGCGTTACCGCGTGAAATAGATAGGTACGGTATTAGAACCCTTGTTGCTAGCTCTGTGGTGTCGCTAAAGGACCGCACTGCAATAAGAGTTATATTTATAGATGCAACGGCGAAATCTCAGAAGTTTCAAGCATACACTCTTTTTGCATCATTTCCTTACTTGCATTAACCTAAACCGTGTGTTTATATAGTTCGCCCGCTTTGATACGCCAACACAAAGGTGCTGCAAAGTAGGAGTACGTCGCCCCTGACGCGTATTTGGATCGTAGAACTTGCTACGCCCGTAGCAAAAGTTGGATGCGATTGTGTAGAGTAGTAACAAAAGGCGGATGTGATTGTGTAGAGTACATGCTACGTAGTAGCAAAAGGTGGATGCGATTGTGTAGAATACATGCTACGTAGTTGCAAAAAGTGGTTGTGATTGTGTATATGAGTTGTAGCTGATCCTCTCATCTACTCATCAATTTGTAACTTTTTACAAACGATCATGTTACCTTATCGCGATTTGGCACAAACACTCGAATTCCAAATATAAAGCTTCAAGTTAATTGGTATTTAGCACTTGCGGCTCACATACCCAATTAAAAAGCCATATACGGTTAGGTACGTTACGATCGTGATAGGGCGTAGCGTAGGTAGGTATTCAGTTTCAAACTTTTGCTTTGAGGTCAGTTATATAAATTTTACTTGGTTTATTCGCTTTATGTAGAAAATACGTTTGCATTTCAAATGTAAATGGAAACTAAGTTGCATATTATTCACGGTAAAATTAAGATAGTTTTGGAAACGAAAACTGGTGAACAACTGGGATGGGGCTAACTTAAATCCTTAGGTACCTATATGAAATTGTATGAAACGGCAGATGTTTTTTTTTTATTGTCACAGCAAATTTTTTGACTTATCAGGAAAATTCCTGTCATCTTAACCCAACATATAATAAAAACCAGTCAAAAGCGTATCAGGCCACGCGCAGTGTAGGGTTCCGTAGTTGCTCTTCATAATTACTCGTTAACTTGTAATGCCTACTTAGCTTTTCCTTAGGTTTTCCTTTTAACTTGTATTATGTATATGCCGTGAATTTTTTCACCTATACAAAAACAACCGTTTAGCTGGCAGGGGAGACACTTGACTCTAACAAAAATATTTCGCAAACGGATTCCTGAATCGACAAAATGGTTCTCACACACCCGCAATATTTTTGAAAGACCTATCCAACGAAACACACCCATGAAAAGATGAGAAAAGATAAAACGAGAAATGACGAAAAAAAAGACCTTCCCCGGTTTACGTGTAGTGTCTCATGGACTAAAAAAAGGACGAAGTTGGTCCGTTTAAATAGGAATCGGACTCGGTCCCATGAACTTTTAAGGCGATATGCGAAAAAAATACGGGTGTTTCTTTTCTGTGTATTTCACGACATACACGGAAAATTTTAATAAATTTCTGGTATATGCATTTTGACTATATAATTGGTTTTGAAATTGAAAAACATGTTTGGATAAATTTTCCTCGATAGAAATAATTGTTGAAATGAGGTCTTCAAACACACTTTTTCTCCTCGTTTGACGAATAGGAACCATATACAGAACTCAAACATATTTTATTAGGTGTGTTTCAACAATATCTAGAGATTTGATGTTTGAAATTTTGCTAGCTATTTTAGTTTTTTTAATAAAAATATAAAACCAACTTTTTTCCTTTTTGCCCTGAATCGCTTGGAGTGACAGTGACAAAAATAAAATTCGCATAGCCTCTTAAGGTAAATCCTAAACTCGCGCGGACTAGCCCGATCTCGGTAAAAAGCCGGTCCGGTCCGGGTTGGTCCGAAAAAGTCCGTTAAATTACTTCAAGAGAGAGATGCAATAAATACAGTGTTACAATTTAATATTTCGGCTCCCTCAATAGTGTTGGTATCACATCCTTCGAATAACATTATTTTTTCATACTTTACTTGCATAAAACCATCCATAATCGTTTCATTAAACACAACGGACGGACTAACAGACTGAACGGCCTAAGCCCGAAATCCGAAACGTCCGAGCGATCCGCGGTGCGTGAGCTCGCTCACGGTTTTAAAGTCCTATTTGATGATTTAGGACTTTTTATGTATTTTCGGTTTTATTTCGGACTGTTATTTAGTTCATGTGACAGCTCTAGTAGTGTTAACCTAAAAATTTTTTTTTTTCAAGATTTTACTTTACCACTTTTTCGGCGTGATTAATATATGTACCCATGCCAATTTACAGCTTTCTAGTACTAAAGTCTCTGAGCTAAGCCGCGGACAGACAGAAAAACAGACAGACGGACGGACATGGCGAAACTATAAGGGTTCCTTGTTGGCTACTCTTTCATTTTGAGGTACAGAATCCTAAAAAGTAGTGAGTAACATAAAAGAAAGAACACTCACCTATGTTACCATCGGCGATCGAGGGCGCCAGCGTGCTCAGCAACGCCAGCGCCCATAGAGCCTGCCGAGAGGACAGGTAGGACATCACATCTGAAAACATATACAATAGTTAGTCGAACTTACTGTTCTTCTCTTCATTTTTCGTGCTTGACGGCAGTTCTGACATTATATAGACACGCGGCAGCATGTCCAGGGCCGAGTTCGAAAAAGAAAAGGCGTACTTACAGGCGCGTATTTTAATTACGCACTGAATATATAGAACTTTGCAAGTTTTCATAGTCAATTATTTGCATGTATGATGTAAGCGCTTAAACTTTAGCTGTGAAAACTTGCCAAGTTCTACATATTCAGTAGCAAAGACCCTAACAAACTTTCTTTTAATCTTAGAAGTCCAATCATACGTAAAAATGACTTACAATACAAAAAAATCCTATTTATAATAACACTTACTGCAAATGCCGTTTGTTATTTTATTTATTTAAAACAGTCTTTAAATAAGTGAAAAGACGCAAATAACGAAAAAAAAAAATTTTAACTTTACAATGTTTAGTTTTAGTAAACATGCAAGAATAGACAAAAAAATTGAGGTTGTCTTCTTTTTTTGTAATAAACGAAAATCATCTATTTTGATGTGTGCGAAAGATATCGCAAATATGCGTCAGAGTGTACGTAAACAATACGTAGAGTGGGCCTCTAGGGTAAAAAAAGTAAAGAACGTTGTACATTATAGCAGTTATGACAGAAGGAACCTCCATAAACTTCGACACTCAATTTTATCTCAATTCTTTTTTCGGCGAAATCCTGCACTGCGTTTGTACTGAACTCGGCCCCTTTTTCACATTTATGTTTTTGGTGGGATCCCATTTACCATCAGACTATGTTCGACCTGTAACATTTCACTCTCTTTCAGTTTCGACATTTAAGGCTTTGCTATGTTTTTTTAGGATCTCTAAAAACTAAACATTTCAGATGGTGCTGTTAAAAACAAAATTAAAGCAGTCTTTTTTATAACATGACAAAACGTTTTTTTTTTTTTTTTGTAAAAGGCTAATTACCGTAGCCATCCGTGTGGGCGAAAACAGTGAGAATGATTAACGAGGCATGTAACTAAATTTACATGTTTTTGGACGCATATAATTTAAGCCAATCTTGGAACATACGGCAGAGCCAAGTTATATTTTGCAGCCGGATTATGAAAAGCCCGCCTTTTTCTAATTAATCGAAACACAACAATTCACTCAATAGTTATTCATCAAAACCTCATTACCTATGTTGATGTTGCCATCGCAAAAATTTAGATTTTAGAAAATTTTGAGATTCTAATTTACAGAAACCAATGGAAACTTTGCGAAGGCAACATACACAATACATATGTAGGTAATAAGGTTTTGTTGAATAAACATTGATTGAATTTTGAATTTAAGTGTTCTGTTTCGATTATTTAATTAGAAAAAGGCGGGATTTTTCAAATCCGGCTGCGAAACCGCTCTAAAAAGAATAAAGTCCAACTAGGTACTTATTTCAGTATTTATACGCATAGCAGTGACGTGCACAGAACTTTTTGCTGGAAAAGCAAACAATTAGTCAAGAACAACAATAAAAAAAATATGAAAAAATTTGAATATCACTTTGAAAAAACTAAATTTGTATGACGCCAAGGTAAACAACCCTAGAGTGAAAATTTCCTATACCAACATTTTATTTTCAAAGTGATATTTAAATTTTTTCATATTTTTTTTATTGTTATTCTTGACCAATTGCTTGCTTTTCCAGCAAAAAGTTCTGTGCACGCCACTGACGTATAGTATAATGAAACCACTGAAACTGACAACGAACATCTTTCAAAAATAGTACCGAAATAATAAAATCGGACAAGTGCGGGTGGAACTCACGCGCTAAGGGTTCGTACTACACTTACTATAAAAAAAATCGTTTAAACAAAACCGGTCAAGTGCGAGTCAGACTCTCGTACCTAGGGTTCCGTAATTCGACAGTTGTCATTTTGTTTTCATGAATTTCTCAACCGCTATATTTTTCCTGTAATCTTTACGTAAGCAGATATTACCATGATTATTTTCATATTTTTCGGTCCATCAGGTTTGGAGGTAAAGTTTTGTGGATATCGAGGATTTCTCGAAATAAATGCAAGTAAGCAAGCTATATATTTTTACAATCAGCTCTTTTTAATACCTACAATTTGATACCCTAATTGTATTTTTATAAAAAAATGTTTCTATTTATTTAACTTTTTTATATTTAACATTTTTGTTTAAACTTTTATATATTTGCAACCAGCGTTTTAATATCTACAATTTGATACCCACGTTGTATTTTTAGGACACTTTTTTCATTTCTCTCTTTTGTGTGTATTGGAAATATTTTGAACAATATAAAAATGTTCAATTTTTTTTTACACTATGTTTTGTGGACAAATTAATGCTATCTTTGTGCCAAATTTCCTGTCTTTATCTTTAACGGTGCTAAAGTTATGTGGCTGTGACATATGGACGGACGGACAACGGAGTCTCACCATAAAGGTTTCTTTTGTACCTTTTAGGTACTACGGACCCCTAAAAAGACACGGTCAATTGGAAGGAAAATTACCGTAAATATTGATGATAGCATATTTTACTGAAAGGAAATATTCCTATAACAATTACAAATATAGACAATACTGCATTCAAAGATTTTTGATAAATTTATTATTATATATTGTTCATATTATTTATTGTACAGTGGTGATCACATCAAGCTATACACATTACCGACACGACTTGGTATATCTTCTATCTTATAAATGTAGTACTGCAAGTGTATAGCTTGAAGATCTCATTATTAAAACAACCTGTATTTTTTTTTGGAATACAGTTTTACTTATTTTTGAAAACAATTTCTGTTTTTAGTTTAAGAGCGGTATCGCAGCTGGAATGTGAAATACCTGCCTTTTGAATTTAAAAAAATGTTGAAATTCTAATTTACAGAAACCAATGGAAACTTTGCGATGGCAACATACACAATACATAGGTAATATGGTTTTGTTGAATAACTTGAGTTAATATGGTTTTGTTGAATGACTATTGAGTTAATTTTGAGTTTAAGTGTTCTGTTTCAATTAATTAGAAAAATGCGGGTTTTTTACAAACCGGCTGTAAAATATAACTTGGCTCTGCCGTATGTTCCAAGATTGGCTTAAATTATATGCGTCCAAAAACATGTAAATTTAGTTACATGCCTCGTTAATCATTCTCACTGTTTTCGCCCACACGGATGGCTAGGGTAATTAGCCTTTTACAAAAAAAAAAACGTTTTGTCATGTTATAAAAAAGACTGCTTTAATTTTGTTTTAATTTAACGTAAGTTCCAAGATTGGCTTAAACCGCTCTTAACAGTCTTCATGATATGGCCGATCAGATCATGAAAGGTGAATTCTTACAAATTATACGCTCTTTAGGGCATGCAGGTTTCCTTACGATGTTTTCCTTCAAATGGTAAGTATAAGGTACTACAAATACTATGCACATAAATTCCGAAAAACTCATTGGTGCATACCCGACCGGGGATCGAACCTGAATCTCAAGATTGAGAGGCCAGCGTTCTATCCCTGAGCTACCGCCGCTTTTTTCTACAATTCGTTCTACCCATGATAACTGCAAAATTTTCCGGGGTACAAAGTAGCTCATTGTATGTTTGGTCAGTCCATAGACAATTTCATGGCAATATGTAGTAGAGTCACCAAACATATTAGGTCTTTACATATGAAATTGCCGTTATCTATAGAGAATTTGAAGGAAACTCAATTTTCAGTACCAACATTTTTGCATTTTTTTAAGAATGACAAATCCAAATTATGTAATTTCTTTTATGTGTGAATGAGATAACATTAATCTAACAGCAACGTTAATTTAATTTTTGAAAAGTTGACGAACTGTTTTTGAAATTTAAATTTTGGTTTTCAAACTGACAATAAAAACAAAATTTAATTTTTCAAACAAAAAACAAATAATGGTAATAGCAATGGTAATGGTAATAATAAAATGTCGGCAAATTTCATATGTAATTATACCAATTATTATGAACAAACGAGCCTTAGAATTTATAACGTTAGTACTAACCTTAAAACATACAATATACCTATTGTACCAGTTTACTTCATTGATAAATCAAGCGACTCTACATACATATTGGAGACAATATAGTAGGTTAGTCTGTAGATAAAGTCTCGATAACACTCTAATGTGTATTAGGTACAGAATTAATTCTAACAATGAATAAATTATTATTACATTATTAAATTGTTTATTCCTGATCTATTTTTTTACGTACAGTCGTCTGCAGTTCAAGCTCCCTATTTGTAAACGATTTTAACAGCTATGACGCAGAAATCAGTACTACCAAAAGGTAGCCGTCATGCTGGCAGCGTCCGTACATTTGTCTGCTGTTCAAATTACTTATTTTTATACGATTTTTATCTCTTTGACAGCGTAATCAAACTACCTTCGAATAGGTTGACTTATATGCGACTGTACAGTACATCTATAGATAGCTTGAAGTCCTCTGACGTAGGCATCCATGCCCTTTATACAGCCACCCACGCAAAATAAAGAACTTAGTTACAACAATATCAATTTTACCCGAAAACTTTAAACGTGCCTACCTTATTAACTTCTTAGATTTAAATCACTAAATAAATACAAAGCAAATGATCCCGTGTAACAGGTATCAGACTAATTAAATTAAAGACATGGCTGAAGGACTGAAAACACCCGAGTCGGTTGCTCAAACTTGTCCTCCAAAAACATAGCAAGCGATTAAAACACGTACCGTTTGAGGCTCTCGATGTCTTCAGAGCATATCCATGGGAGATTCGGACACTGCACTTCACTGTCGGCACAAGGAAACAGGGTTGGAGCTATTTTCGTGGAGAATATGTCTGAAGACAGCAGCTGTGTCCGCGGGTGCCGCTTCGAGTCTGCGCACGCCACACTATCGATCCCGCGGCGTCCATTCACTCACCGCCCACATACAGCCTGCGCTACCAAAGCAACCCCGTAAATGAAGGCAAATTAGCTCATAATCCAAGGTAAATAAGGACTCCTTTGGTGACGCGTCCAACACCACTTCTATGTCTCCATGTTATACTCCAATCATCGTTAGATAACGCGATATTACCCCAAACTTGCACTCCAACCACTCCACTTGGACAGTAATATATAAATGCGATACGCGATCACGAATTACACGATTAACGAGTCGTTTTCGATTGCGCATTTGCGTCAGCCCCTTTTCAATAAACTTTTGTTCCTATCGTTATTTATTTCGATTTTACATGATATAAAACCCAATAATATCGATGTAATGTAGTTCAGATACTTGTATACAAGAGGTAGGTAGAGCATTCTGCCGCCTACTCGCTGTTATCAGCGCGAAGCACCCTGCATACTAAGTGTAATGACAAGAGATAACGACTGCGAACTAACAGCGTTATGCAGTCGTACTGATCTAGTAAGTTATTAGGAGCTTGTTATTAGAATTTGTTGTACGCAATTTACATATAATGAAGTGAAGATATGAGAGCTTACCCGTGGCGTATATCAAATTCCTGAAGCTGTTGAGTATGTAATTTAGAATACAACAAATTTTATTATGAGGTATCTACTAAGTATAGACTGACTGAGACGGGGTTGATTAGACTAGCTGATTAGTAATACGGTTTAAGGCGATACCAAAAAAAAATGGGGTTTTTTCGAATCCATTTACTCTACTATAACGTCATCTACGTATTTCATTTTTTGGGTAAATGTTTATTGAGTATTTGATTAAGATTCTCACTGAAGGAAAACGCGATTGGATAAAATTTCCTCGATAGAACTTAATTCCGAAAAGACCTCTAAATTGTTTTACTTTTTCCTGTAATTCTGAAATCCTAACTAATTTCATTGTGAAATTGCATTCAAAATGTGGATATTATGTATTTGTAAAGTATCCTTGAAAATCTTTTTGAGAAAATAGCTTAGTACAATTTATATTAATAAAAAACTGACTTTTTGCTACTTTTCCAAGAATTCGTCCCACTCGCACTGACGGTTTTTTCGCATATGGAGTAACAGGGACGCTAAAACTTTCACGTAGCGCCTTAATGGCCCGTTTTACAAAAAACAAATTTCGCCCGGTTCATTGAACATTGGTTCCGATGGGAACCTTTGACGCGGCCATAATTCGTGTAGACCTAAAAAACCATAACAAAGTCAATTATAGTTGTTTATTTATTAAAAGGAATCAGGCTTTTAAATGTCCTGTAAAAATATCAGATATTTTTATTTATGAATACTTACTTATATAAGGTGACATTTATTTATACAGCCAAATTCATACGGGAGGCTTGGTAAGTGATGATTAGTATCACTGATCAATAAACACTTTGCTAATTTTAAATATAAATTGTTAACCTCCAACAGTAATTGACTTGGGTTGGGCTTGCGATTGTACGGAACAAGAAAAATACAATATAACGAATTTCACAAAAAGGGTCATCGAACCTTGGCACTAAACAAGTACCGAGTCTTCAGTATGAATTTGTTCGCATAAATAAATATCATATTGTATACTACTACTACTCTGTATGAGGTTGACAGTTAGGAATTTTCGCTAAAAATTTCGCGCTGAAATTAGTAATTTTTCTGATTTAGAGGTTAATTCATACCATTACCATTCATACCAATATCATAATTTATACCATTATCATTTTATGGCTCTTTCGTTATTTTGTGAACACCCAAGCCAATTTTAACACCCTTAGGATTGTTGATTTTGTGATCCGTTTGAAAACTCGTTCATCAAAATCCATCGGTCTGGGGACGCACTAATTAAGCATAGCATAATTATCAAATTTTCGACTCTACCAGAGAATATAAAGCATTACTCTACCTTCATTCCATTACGTAACAAGTGCTTAGTTAAACATTTACGCTTGAAGATGCAGAAATTTTGCTATTCTAAAATCGTGCACACCTTGAACATTTCTGTTTCAAGCGAATCCTTTAATCAGAGCATCTTTGGTAGTAAAACACAATTAGAAGCAGTGGCGTATTTTAAGATTTAGCGCCCTGGGCCCGTAAGGTTTGCCGCCCCATAAAATAACGAGAAAAAAGCAAAAATATTTCAATTATAAAATAAAACCCAACAGTGTTGATCTAGGCTAAGAATGTAATTAATGAAAAAAAAAAACTAATAAGGCCATACAAAGAAATACTGAAATAAAATCTGACAGCCAAATTGGTTACAAAATTCTTCAATGACACTGTCATAATTAATAGATTTTGTCAAGTCAGCATCTATAGGTGTTAAGAGTTTAGCTAATTCTTAATTGCTTGTGCCGCCCCGGGCCATGGCCCTTTTGGCCCTAGGGTAAATACGCCACTGGTTAGAAGTGAACGCTAACTTGTGCCGCCCCTCGCAACCGGCTGCCCCGGGCCATGGACCTTTTGGCCGTTGGCCCTAGGGTAAATACGCAAGTGAATGCTAAAGCGGATAATTATCGCTACACTCCTGTTAAAACAAAAACAAACAAAACATAATTTCTAAGAAATATCAAGGAAAAGCATCCAAAAAAACAGGCTCTAGCTAATCTAATCTATTCCCTTACGCTAGCCACCCACACGCTCCAATTTCCATCGACCTATTTCTTCTGTAATCACGAAAACACCTTTGACCTTTATTTGCACATAAACTTACTGCTGCTAGCTCTGGATTTATTTTCCTTTCACCACCTCGAGATGAAAATTAAATTAAAGGGAACTTATTTAGTAGGATTACCATGAGTTTAGGCTTCGATATCAATGATATATTGTATTATACAACCTCATTGCTTGAAACTCCATAGCGACTGCGGAAAATATTTCCATGTCAAATTGTACCACCCTAGCGATTTACGAGGGGAACCAAGATTTCTAATATAGAAAGAAAGAAAGAAAAGGCGTTTATTTTGAAAGCTACATCATTACAAAAAAAAAACAAATATTGGATAGGATGGATAGGATAGGATAGGATAGGATAGGATAGGAGGATATAGGATGCTTACCTATGAAATTAGCGACATTTTCTTACAGATTCATGAGTTCATAATGAGTTAATAAGTTTTGTGTTTGAAAGTTGTTTCAAGGTTTTACCAGTTTTACATCTAGTATAAATTTTGAAATGAAATTTTGTTTTCATACCATTTTTCATATTCAGTTTGATACCTACAATTTTATGTTCAAAACAGTTCATCCTAAATGCCATCCATTTCCATGATAAGATCAGTAATATATTTTTCAATGCATGTGCTCGTAAAGGCCCACTTTTTATGCATCAAAACCGAACAGAAATTCGATTATTTTGCCCTAGGGCTTTATTATTATAATTTTTTTAATTTACTTACAATGGTTGGCTAACCTGCAGCCTTTCCTGTGTACCATGAATGACATACTTCTTTTCCACTGTTTAACGGCTCTGGATACAGTCCTTTTGAGCCAATTACAATTTAAAGTTCACAAAATTTTATTTGCTTATTTCCTCACAATATGCATTGAAAAACGTAGTATGATACACGGGCATAAGAGCAATAAATTACTCGGTTACGTTTAAAACACTCGCTACGCTCGTGTTTTAAATCGTCCTCGTAGTTTATTCCTTTGCGCCCTTGTAGCATAAACTACTATTTCACAGCTGACACTTTTCAAAAATTAAATCAATGTTGCTGTTAGCTTAAGAGTATGACATAGCCAAAACAAAAACCAGTTCCGGGCGTGGCCTATTCTATTTTATGATAGCGCGCGGGGGGAAATTCGTCCCGGTCTCTAAGCTCGCGTCACCATAGCAAAAATACGAATAGAGTGGACGAGGCAGGGTCAAAAGTAATACGTATTTTATTTTATCTAATTTATTAGTGTATTTCGATCATCGTCACACGGCATTGATCCTACTTGCTATCACGTCGGGACGTAAATTTATTATGGTCGGCTAAAAGTGGTTTTTTGAGTGTTTGATTTTTCAGTTGACCCTCGGAACATTTCAAACACTCCTTTAGAGATACATAATAATATCGTGACGGTTAATTGTCACCATTACCCATTCTTTAAATATTTTTCGCCCGTTGAGCTAGTTTTACACTTGCGGGAAAATAAATTGGACCAAAAATTTCTTTACAAATTTTTTTTACTAAAGTTGTTATTACAAAAAGTGGACACTAACAAATATTCTCAGAAGGAATGCACCACGTCACTATCTATCTCACTGTAGCCTATATCAATTATGCCTCTCTCTTTCAACCACGTTTAACTGCGTTACTATCTCATTCCAACTCATTTTAAATAGCGTCACTATTTATCTCACTCTAACGCGTGTTAAATGGCATTTCTAATGAACGTCAAATATTTTTACTGCCCGCCACTCTTTCATTCTAAATTCTAATTATTTAAAAAAATACGCAGCTCCTTTAGTAGTAAAATAGCAATAACTTTTTTTTCAAAAGTAATACACAGAAATTGCCAGATCATTTGAAAAACAATATTTGATGAGCCGTTATTTAAGACAATTTGCAAAACTAACATAGGACATTTTTTTTCAGGGTGTGGTATCGAACTAACCTAATTACAAAAAATTACTCATAAATTGGGTTTTTATTTTTCTTCTTGATGTAACAGCATTTCAAGGTTTATTTTTGACTTTATCAATAGCATGACTATTCAGAGTTGCGCAACAAAAATTTTATTCTTAGAATTTAGAACTGGTTAGCTCTGACTCTCAAAAATCTATTCGAATTTATAAAAGTACCATCAACTCGAAGACTATCTACTTTTTGCTGAGGTCATAATTTGATATTCTGGTCAGTCATGAGCTGGCCTACCAGCCTTCCAAGGGAAAGCGTTGACTTTTGGGACACCTGTTTACCCTTGGGATAAATCGCCAAGTGTTTAAAATATAGAAATTTATTTGTATCATAGTTTGAAATGTTCAGGTCCCTTTACGCAAAATGAAAAAACAAAACTCTTTTAGTATTAATTTGTTGTCCCTATGTTTGTCTGTTTTTCCGTTTGTCTAGGCAATTTTTCTGGGTAAAATCAATAAATGCTAATATTTACAGCCCTGTAAAATATACATATTATAACGTTTTTATGGCCTTTTGTTTAACTTTTTCATAAAAATTTTCTCCTTATGAAAATATAGAGATCAACACTTGACATAATATTTTGCATTTGAAAGAAAGCACAGAAAGGAACTGTAGAACGAATAATGTAAAAAATATAAAACCATATCTTTCTATTCTAAATGGATTAATAATTTACTGTTTGTTCAATGTGGCGATAGCTTTGTTTATTTTTTTTTTTCTTTGTTACAAAGATAACAAATATTTTCATACAAGGTTTTCCTTAAGGGCTATTTCTCCGAATTTGTAACAAAATATTAAGAAATAATTATAACGGTAAAGTACAACTTTTAGCTAAGACAATTTATTGTTAAAAGTTTGCTATATGCATAAACATATTTTAATGATATTATGGTATCTTCAAAATAATTGGGTTTTCCATAAGCGTGATATCAGATTATTTAAGAAATTTACGGCTGGTATCACGACGACGGATAAGCCAATTATTTTATTACTATTGTAATATAATTAAAAATATGTTAATGCATACAGCAGACTTTTAACTATAAGTTTTCTTAACTAAAAGTTGTATTTTTACTTATTGAAATTGTATTTCTCATCAAGAAGTGCAAGATGACAAGATATTCAAAATAAGTTAATTGAATTTGTGAAATGGTTTCAGGTCAAAACATTTTTCCATGAAACGGTAATTGTTTATACTTAGCAAAGTGTGTAAACTTAGTCATCTTAACATGAACGACGCCTGTATTTCTCTCTTTTTTATTTCCAGTATAGATAAAAATATACAAACTTGTTAAACTTTGCGTAAAAACGAGGCAATATTGACGATATTCTGACAGCTATTATGATGGTGTTTTATCAAATTTTGCTTTTTGGGCTGTATAGAGACGTAGTTAGATGTCACTAAAATATACTCATGAAAAAAGATATGAAGAAAATAAGCTGTAGACTTCACATTCGATTTATACCTATTGTATGAATTTTAAGAAAAATACAGGGGTAAAGGGACCTCTTAAGGAAAACCTTGTATTAAACTATTTGTTATCTTAGTAAAAAATAATTTAAGGAAAAAATAAACAAAGCTATCGCCACATTGAACAGTAGATAATTAATCCCTTTAGAATAGAACAACATGGTTTTCATATTTTTTACATTATTTGTTCAACAATTCCTTTCTGTGTTGACTTTTAAATGCAAAATATTATCTCAAGTGTTCATCCCTACATTTTCATAGTGAGAAAATTTTTATGAAAAACGTAAAAAAAAAAACGTAAAAACCTAAAACGTAATATAAATAAAAACGTCAAAAGTATGTTTTTACAGCTCTATAGAGGGCCGTTAATATTGGTATTTATTAATTTTACCCAGAAAAAATTGTCTAGACAAACGGACAGACAGACAAACATAGGGATAACAAATTAATCCTAATAGAGTTTCATTGTTTTCATTTTGCGTAACAGAACCTGAACATGTACCGACAGGATTATCTTCGATCTAATAATTTTGCCATGCACTGTAAATATTTCAAAATAAATTTCTATATTTTAAATGCTTGGCGATTTATCCCAAGTAAGTGTAACTATATAATTTGCAAAAAACTTCACTTATTGGACCTGAAATGGTGAGCCAATACTAGAGGGTAATTTCACGAAATACAGATCTCAGTAAGTATAAGTAAATTAATTTGGGTTTCAATAATGTTCACAAAATTATTCTTTTAGAGTAACATATATTATTTTCCCGCATAAAAGTATGAATTCAATCCAAATTCATTCAGTTTTGTTGTTATGACTATGGCACGATGTAGCTAAATCACTCATACGCATATTTTGTTGAGTTTTTAACGGCAGGAATATGATGCTCCTCGAAATATTACTTTATAAAATTAATTTCAATGTGTTTTGAAGTAGTTTTGGGAGATATTTATAGCTTGCAAAAAAGGGCACAGGTTCCACGTCTTACGGGCGCCAGCGCTAGGCGTAGACTGACAATATCTTGCTGCCGCTGACTGCATCAGTGGATTTACGTATTTTTGGAAAAAGGGGGTGCTTTTTTTGACCCGAATAACGTGGTATTTGGAAAATGAATAGATATCATTCACACTAATTTTATTAAAAAAAAACCAACAAAATCGCGAAAGCGATACCTGAAACAAAATCGATAAGAAGTGTGCAATAGAGGGTTACAAAAAAATTCATTGACAGTACAAATATGAATCGATTAACGTGGTTTGTGGAAAATGAATACCTTAAAGTTCAACCAAAAACATGTATTTTTTTTATGGCTATACGTAACCTAATTATTGCAACAAAATCATCCGAAAGCTGACATTTTATTTCTGTTTGTATTTTCGTTCCCCTTCTCATTGATTCATACACAAAAGAAATTATAAGATTTGGATTTGCCATTCCTAAAAAAAATGCAAAAATAATAGTACTGAAAATTGAGTTTCTTTTAAATTCTAAATATAAAATACAATTTCATATGTAAGGACCTAATACAAAACAATTTACGCAGTCGCTGACGAGTGTCGAGGCCTAAACTCGTGTTAGGCCTACTGGAAGGGCCGACTTTAAGTTTGACATTTTATAGGATAATTTAGGTCAGGATTTGAAATTGGATCACAGAACGGCACGAGTCATGGGATAATTGAAATAATCCTTAAATTTCCGCCATCATTATTAGCGGGCCCGTATACAGGGGGGATTTGGGTGTCGGATCCACCCCGAAATTTAAAACAAAAATATTTTCCACCTGTACATGACTTAAAAAAAGTGGACAGAAGACGACACGTATTATAATAAGGTGAAATTTAATCAACCGCCTGAATTTATACTGGAGACTCGGTTATTGAGCAGGAACAATGTTTAGTGACTTCCACCTTGTACATTACAAGCATTTCTGAAAGTTTTATACCCCGCCCCTGAATCCAGGCTACGGGCTTGATTATACAACGTGTAACAGAAAGGTGTGCTCATATTTGAAGAGCTTATTCAGTGAATGGTATAGACAACTTTTACTATAGAGCCAACACCGAAATCTCTATAGCTTTTACTGAAAGGTTTTTTTTTTAACAAGTGTGTAAAATACATATATTTTTAACTTGTCACGTGTTTTATTTATTTTCGGGTTCTTGTGATTCTTCCAGATGCCTTAGTGCTGAATCGCTAAGCCATTGCTGAATAATGCCGCAGACGGAAAAATTATCATAGGGATTTTCGTATTTTGATGGAACCCCAAAACGAACATGGCGATTAATATAATATTTCGAATACATTTAACATTTTGTAAGTCAGTTCAAATTGATATGACGATCCAAGGAAAAGGTTGAACACAAAAAAAGATATAAAGCGTGTAAGCTTACTTTTTGTATGAAAAATATTTTTACGAATTTAATCATTTGTAACAGGAAGCCAAGGTAACAAATATTTATTTTTAATTCTCTTTTGCACTAGAAATGTTCAAAGTCAATTTCCGTTCCCGTTGTGTCTACAACGTCGTTTATATATAAGGTCTTTCAATTTAAATTGAAAGTAATTCAGGAGGTGATTCAGTATCGTTAATACATCACATTCCACTGCAAAGCACTTTTTTTGTGCGAACTTTTTTTTTACTTCTTAGTACAAAGTGGTCCGATCAGTTGACTCAATTGTATGGACAAGTGAAGAAAAACTTCGCGCAAAAAAATGTACTTTGCAGTGGAATGTGATGTATTATCGATACTGAATCATCTCCTAAATTACTTTCCATTTCAATTGAAAGACCTTATTACGTAGTTTGTTTTCTGGCAAATTTAACTATTACCTCGTCAGGTAAAAGTTGATAAAAATGCTCTATCTTAAAAAACTCATTTTCCGTGTATTTTTTTCTCTATAGTTATGTATCATCCTCTCCTGGGATCGAATACTGTTATAATACACCAACGTTACAAAATATCGTTACACCAACGACATGGAAGAAAGTAAGTTTGCAAAAAAAAAATACATGTTCTCAGATCGTAAATGTGTTTTATTTGTTAATCATAAAAATACACAGTGATCAATTTTTTTTTAAATGCTCAATTATACACATTATATACATTCTTACAACATTCCTTAGCTACTCGTTAAAGTCAATTGTAAAATAAATATACACATACAATCAGGCACGTACCCAGTATTGGCTTTTGGGGAGATCCGACAAGAATTTACAAGTTTGCTTATACTTTTATGGTTAACAACATAATAATTGCCCAAGCAGTTTTATGCAGATAAGAGGGGACCGGACCCCCTGAACTCCCCTCCTGAATACGTGCCTGCATACAATTGTTCAACTTTCCAGAGATATTAATTAAGGAGTCGGTTCTAGTTTCTAGTTTGTCTATTATACTCTTGTTTTACTGTTACTGAGCCTCTTTTGGAAAAACATTGTTTATATTAAATTTAACTGCATACGTAATTAATCAGTTTATACCAAGCCCCCTAGCATAATGTTTAATCGCGCGCGACGCGGATTAGTTGAGTCACAGGTGCGAGGAGCGTGGCATGCTGTTCAACATAGATGTATACTAAATCTATGCTGTTTATTTGCAAAAACTTCGTGTCACGCTCCTCGCACCTCTGATTCAACTAAGCTGCATCGCGCGCGATTAAATATTATGCTACGGGACCAGGGGTGAGCAAACAGTCGATCGCAAGCGGTTACTTACGAAAACCTAAGTTTACAAAACCCCGTCCAGGCCAATAAGAGCGTAAATGAACTTAAAAAAAAAAACAGGAAAGCAATTTAAAATAGTCTTTATCAACTAAAAACTAAAGTTATTTAATTTTATAGCCATAAGAATGATGTGATTATTTCCCCTAAAAAGGTCAAATTTTACCACGCTGCCAATAAAATGTAATAAAATAAAAAATAAAAATCTGCTAGCTAGTCAATCGCTTGCCTTATTGTCGTAGATCGCCAATATTACAAGTCTGCTGCCCACCCATGGTTTATACTTTGTACATATCTTTAAAAATGATTAGCAATAATTTTACTGTTGAAGTTATGTCTTATGAGTTGCTTTTGAGCAATATAAGATCAGGTAATCTTTACATTTTCTTACCGTATTACATATTACGCAACCATCGATACAAATGATATGGTTATATATACTTTATACATACATAGCCAAATGTAGTACATGCGTAGACAAATGTACATTTACTAAGTTAACATGCATCTCCAAGTTTGCAGTTTTATTTCAAATTCCTATCAGTTATATTTTTCTTAACTTTCAGAGAGCTGTACAAAGTAGTCAGGATTAATGTACACGAATTAGTTTAATTTTATAACCAAGGTATTTTACTTTCACTAGTTTAGTGGCATGTCTGTGTGTACGTACACACATTCAAATATTTAGCATGTTAAGCGGTAGAAAAATAATTAGGCATACCTAATGATATTCTTTTTTGCAAATATAAACATTACATTCGAGAAAGTTTTTGCTATTTACATATTTTAGACTCTCTACATGCTTAAGTCATTTAGTATAATTTAGAAATGTTAGTACAAGAAAGGGCAAGATTATGCATGATATTATGAATCAAGAGCACATTTTAATTGATATTAAAGAAATCGTTTAACATAATTTCCATGCGGTGAAACAAAAATAATCTTTTTTGTAATGGAAGACATATCAAGCATAATTTCCAATATAAAAAAAGTAAAGTAAAATCATAATAACACAGGGCATCTAATATCAGTTGAAATTATTGTATACAAGAGGTCATGCGCCTCGCTACAATTTTCATTTTCAATAATAAAAGTATAAGACATATTGCAACACTGTGAAAGAATATAAAAAACATTTTAGCTGGAATCCAGGCGTAGCCAGGAATCGATCGATTAGTCCAATAGTGATCCTTTTTAGGGCGAGAAAATAAATTTATGCTACGCTCTGTGATGCTAATATGATACCACGAGCACAAATAGCTTAGCTCTGTATCACTTCCAATAATATAAGGTTAAATAATATTAGTTGGTGAAACTCAAAATATTGGTAGTACTAGTCTATATGAACAATTGTTTGTATGGGAGCTAAGCGAAATTCGTAACTTTTTTTCACTTCCCCCCATACAAATTGCCCCGATCAGCTGACTGGTCCAGTATGGAAAGGTAAAAACTAATTTTAAGAATCTTGCACAATCCTAATCGAAAAAGTTGTTCATATGGACATGTTCTACATTTATTTTTCAAATTTCGCCAACTAATTTAATTTAACCTTGTACAGAAACTGACGACACTGCTGCGAAGTTCAACACTCTATGTGTTATGTTATGTGTGACCGCCTTTTTGGAAAACGTCAAAAAGTATTACAAATACTCATAGGAGCGGAAATTATTTGCGCTGCACATCTAAAAACAAAGGCATGGCTGTTGAAAAATTACTGGTGCCTACTAAAGATGAGTACTAATTTATATCTCCTTGCGGTGGTTAAATCACCAAGTGTTCAAAAATAGAAATTTATTTCTATCATAGTTTCGGTAAGTACTAGGTACCTTAATTGCCTACTAAAGGTAAGTACTAGGTACCTTAACGAAGCGCACTAGTACATTTGGTGCACCAAGGAAAGAGCTGTCAATCCTCTTAGTACAATGTATAAGGCGATACCTAGCTGCCTTGGACGAAGCATCGCAAAGTATCACATGCACGGGCGTTGCAATTGGCGTGTTCAAAGCGCATTCTACACGTCAAGCGCTCGTTGTAATCGGTTAAGGTGATACATCGTCCTTGCAAAGGTCCCCGTCACTCCAGGCGGAAAGACCAGCAGTGCGGGAGGGGCGGAATCGGGGAAAATTGACAAAAAGTCTGTTTTAAATTGATACAAAATTAACTTAAATAGCTATGGAAATTAGGTATTGTTCAAACCTATTTAAATAAATATTTTTGAGTTTTGTATGCCATATAAAATTTGTCAGAATAATAAAAAAAAGGGTAAATATAGGCCTCATTTCAACAATTATTTCTGAGTAAAATTCCTCCAATTGCGTTTATGATAGTCCAAAATCTAGGAAAAGGTCCCAAAATTGTTATACTAAATTATTTAACTTGGGACTTCTTTGCAGTAGACAAGTAACTTCAAAGTGTCGATTTTGGCGATATATACAGAGTGGAAAAAATTTAAGGGCCCCTTAAATTGAATATTTATACCAAGTTCTTTAATTAAAATTTAATAAAAGAACTTGTAATAAATATTTAATTTCATGGGTATCTCGTACAACAGATGAGTGTAAAACCAAATGTTTATTAGACAAATTTTATCCTAAACAATAATCCTACCGATTCGTATAATAAAGTAGCGAGCGTTTTATTTTTTTTATTTTTAGTAGGCTTGATTCCCGGGTGAGACAAGCGAATTTTAGAAGATCTTTGAATGCAGTTTTGTTTCTTTTAAAAAATAAAGGAATGTTTCCTTTCAGTAAAATAAGCTAACTAAAGGATTTAAGGTAGCGCCCCTCCAGGGCCCTTGAATTTTTTCCACCCTGTATATATGTCCTGTATGTGCGTTGAACGCGACAATTGCATCGTTTCGTGTCGTACAGCGTCGTGAATTCATTTTCTCACCTTTATATTTTCAAATAATCGCCAAGCATTCCAATATAACACAAATGACAGAATATACCAATATTTTAAATCAATTTGTAATCTTTGAATTAAATCCAGAAAAATTATTCCAGTTTTTTAACTCTAGAATTTCTATGTTTTAATTAAACACACTATTGTTTATATTTTAACCAAATTACTTTGATCATATCTCGTTGTATTATTTCACAGTTTTCTACACTATAATTATTAACTAATCTAGCAGGTACATAGTGGTGGTAAGGCACCATGTGATGTTTTGTAAAAAGGTATTTTGGATCATCTTGAATCTAATTATAACTAATTTGGTCTTACATAATATCATACAGTATAAAAACCCTAAAATGGTAAAATAAAAAAGTCAAAAACAGATCTAAAGCATCTTAGTTCGAGATTGTTTATTCGAAGGAGTTTTTTTTACGTATTTGTATGTCATTAATTATTAAAAACATCTACGTACTACTGGAGACCATGATTTCTTTAGTAAAATAATTGGACAGTACTTAATTAACATACAAAAGCATATCTTTATTATTGCATCGTTACATTATGCACATTGCATCCTAAACACAAGCCCAAAGACACCAACCATTATGAGCACGCATGAATAAGAAGTTAAACGAGAACTCTAGCGCTGGATAAGAATCTTGGTTTCAAAACATTTAAAAATAAACGCGATATAGTAAAGAAAAAAAAATACTAATCTCCCTAACAATTTCAATTTCACGAATTTTTCATGGCACGCTCCTAAATTCACATTTAGCTAACAGTCTTTTTCTAAAATAAACTGCCGGTCTACCGGGCGTATATTCAAAAAATAAATCAAAAAGTAAAAGAGGAGTAGAAGTGCTGCGTCCGGACATCTGTCATAATTAATAGTTTTAATACACGCCACACTTTGCGGCCTTAGACTGCGCAATATGCAGTGTGCAATGTGCATGGTATAAGAAGACAGTTATTCTTAATCCCACTCCTTTTTGACACGATCTGTTTTCAAACTAGGAGAAGGTCGGAAGTTCTGTCTAGAACGAAATACATACAAAATAATAATCTGTATAAAAATATTGATTACGAGTATTAAAACCAGCGCCAACCAAAGCATGTTTTGGATGGCACATAGCTGTGCTGCATCCTTTTGTCGTGTTGTTATTTTTATCTATAGATTACTCCCTACTCAAGTAAACCTTTTCTACTGTGTTAGCTATAAGTTCTTTTTTTTGTAAACGCGCCAATAGATTTATTTTCTTTCTTTCTTTCTTAATTCGTATTGTTATGACCAAATCCAGACTTTCTCAAATTGTGAAATAAGATCGTACAGGAAAGTAGAGGAGGTTTGAGAATACCCTCTCATAAAATGCGTAACTGCAACCATCTTCTGCGGGCCTATTATGTATGTCTAGTTGCCTTCTGGACTGGGTGTCTATCATCAAAAACATAGATATACTATCGAATTCCGATGTCCTAAGGATATTTTCGCACTTGAAGTGACGACACAGATTGTTATTAGTTCAATACCCACTAAAGGCAATTTTGAAATTTCAGTTTTTATCTATGTTTTTGATGATAGGCACCTCGTTCAGTTGGCAACTAAAGATACAGAATAGGGGGGCAGGTCTAAATAAGAACGTACCGTAGGTTGTCGGTATACTAAAACTTTTCAGTTACGTCAACATCCTGTCTTTCAAGTCAAAATCTCTTACATAATACTCAATTTACAGGTAGCTAATATTTGGAATCTATCTATTAACCAGCCCAATAATCGAAAAAACTAATTAAAGCAAGAGTTCGTTCTTCCGTCTTTAAAATACAAACTTTTACGTCTATTTTAGATATTGAAAAGGCTATGATATACTAAATAATTTACTTAGGTTTAGTAGGACAAGGCGGGGCCGGCCTGTGTGGCCTAGGTGTAGATGCTTCGTACACTTCGTCGTATAAACGAGGGGCGTTACTATACATTGCTTCATTCGAGGATTCTCCTATTTCACTGTAAATATTGCTTGCCGTGTCGTTCACTTCGTCATACATTACTGGTTGTGATGTTGATGCTCCATTCGTTGCGTAGTCTCCAGAATATTGATAGAAATCGGCGTTTTGATACTTTGAGGGAGAAAAATTTTTCGAGTTCTTGATAGAATCGCTGAAACTTTTTAACTTTTCGCTGGTGTCTTTTGACTTTGGGACGTAAATGTTTTTCTCGTAGTCGTTGTTAGATCGACTGCTTTCTTTCGTCAGTTTTGTGTAGAAGTCCTTAGTTTCTAATATGAACTGCTGTTGTTGCTGATTCATATCGAAGTTGCCGTAGAGTGGCATATCTTCGCTGTACCTACTCGCATTTCGATCATTGCTTTGATTCACTAAAGTTGACGGAGCCTCACTGTAAATGCCACTATTTGAGTACATATTATCACCAGTAGCGTTCTTTCTGAGATTCAAAGACTCCGATATCCTATCATCTAAAGACATATCGGCTAGTGACGTAGCCATGCTTGACACCGCAGATAAACTATTTGTTCCCGTATCAAAGGAATCTAAACTGGCATTTCCGTAAGCGGCACCCATTGCATAGTTTAAAGAGTAAGAACCATTAATTCTATTATTGGCCATATTATTATAAATCTGACTATTATTTGCACTAGAAATTGGCGTGTTATTCGAGTTATTCGCTGAGTATCTTTGATATTCATTATTCATTTGCTGATTGAGGCTCGTGTCGCCTAAGTCTATACTATAATTTGGTCTATTGGACGTATCTGTTGGCCAAAACTGTGAGGTGTCGAAAGGATCAGGTTGTGTATGAGCGTTCGTCGACGCAGACATAGTCAGGTTATCGAGTGATTTAGCACCGTAAAGGGGGGAGTACTTATCTGGTAAGGTTCGGGAGGGGATATTTGTTGGGACTAGTTCTGTATCGAAGCTTGGTTCTCCCCAGTCCGGCTCTTGACGTGTTGATCCAGGTACACCTGGGGAAGTATACATTGACATTACTAGTCTTGTAGGAGTTTAAAATATACTTCACTAGGGCAATTTTTGCGTCTTTGTATCTAGTGAGATGTATGTTGGATGCTTTCAATGATAATGGTTATACAATGTGTAACAGAAAGGTGTAACCATTTTTGAACAGCTTATTCAGTCGATGGTATAGAACAACTTTTATAATGGAGCCAAGCACGAAAACTCAAAAAAAAAAATATGCCATGTCGGCCGAGCGGCATCATTATATTTTTCCATGAAAAATTTTTTTTTTTCGATGTACAGGATTTGTTCTATAGTAAAAGTTGTTCTATACAATTGACTGAATAAGCTCTACAAATATGGTTACACCTTTCTGTTACACGTTGTATTTATGAATGACAACCTCCGATAGAAGACACTGGCTTAAACCAAAACACAGGGCGCTTATGAAATCCAAAACTGAAACTTATTATCTTAGTAGATAAGATAATTTCTTTCCGATATTTATGGGAAAGATATATGCAAAGCATTTCGGTCGTTTTTTTTACTTCAATGTGTAATATTTGTCTGCTTTTTGGAATAAATAGATCAAGTTAGGTATGTTATTACAATAATACATATTTTCGTGCTTTTAAACCGATTTTATAAGTATTTAAGTATTTACAGGAAGTGACGTAATCATATTAGGTTGAATGGCCGAATGCTTGTCAGGCTTGAAGATGCGTTCAAGAAATAAATTTTTTCGTATTGAAAAGTGTTGATGACGTTACTGAAGGTCGAATGAAAAACGTCACTTTTTTCGTTTAATAAATGCTTATTTTAATATATGTATACCAGAAATGGTTAAGGAAAGCTATTCCTCGAAACGAATATTGACAAAAAAATTAACCACTCACCAACTTCCGGTACGTCTATAGGCGCATCCAGTATTGAGATATTGTTCAGTTCAGATTTCTTTACAGGAGTGCTGATTCTTGTTGAAGGGGGCATATCCAAGTCGATTAGAAGGTCTTCTCTCACTGAAAAGATTACGTAAATATCATAATAATGCAAAGTCGTTAGACTTTGATTTGAGGAGAAAATGAGCCGAGCTGGAAATAAGAAGCCGATTTTACAACTGACTTTCTAAGTAAAAAATGTAGCTTTATAGGTTCTGTTGGAGTTTGCTGAAAAAATGTCGGCCGTACGTCGTTTTTTTTTTTGCGGGATCTATGTGTAATTCAGCTCATTTGGCCCGGCCGTTTTAGAGTTATGCTACAGACGGAAAGAGCCACAGAAACTTTTTTTTCCAATTTCAGCGACGAAACTCTTGATTTTAATGTATGGGATATAAATAAATAATCTTTATTGATAATTACACACAGCGATAAAACAATGACACACAAGAAAATACAAAAAAATATAAAATGTTGCTTATTGCTAAATACAGTGCTTGTCTTGTCCAAATTACGCTTGACTGGCGGTCCTCACAACTAAGCCGAGCTTGTCTCGGGAGGGCCTTTGTTAGTGTGCACACATGTTAATTTGTACAGAATTACTACAAATCCATCTATCCATCAGCCCGTATTCGTCCACTGCTGGACATAGGCCTCCTCCATATTACGCCACTCTTGGCGGTCCTCAGTCATCCTCATCCAGCCGCCACCCGCAACGTCGTTCAGATCGTCAGTCCAGCGAGCAGAGGGCGGCCTACGCGGCGCTTTGCTATACGTGGTCTCCATTACAATGCCTACTCCAACTACAAATACGTCACAGTATACTATTTAGTAGTCACTGTATCAAGCATAAATGACGTAGACATGTCTTATATGGGCCGTTACATCACTTCTCTTAAAGGGAAGTGGGATTACCTTATTTATAAGGGCGTAAACATGCTTTGCAAATAAACACTTGTAAAGTGTAAACCGATGAGAATAAAGGTTTTTTTTCTTAAATACCGACGTAACAAAAAGTAACCGGCCAATAATTGATTTAGGACCGAGGCCCCACAGCGGATTCGGAAAGCGTCCGATTAGGCCTGCAAAATTATTGCTGGCCACTAAGTGTTCCTTTTTTGGGATCCGTACCAAAAGGTGCCAAACGGGACCCTATAACTAAGTCTCTGCTGTCTGCCTGTCACAGGGGTCTACAGCTTCAGCCGTTATGTAGCCAGTGATGTCGATTCGGTGCAACACGATTTAACTTATTTGATAGGGATAAACATAATTTAAGCGTTCTGTCTTTTTCTTTCTGTATTGAAAAGACAAAGACAGGACGCTCAAAATAAGGTTAGTCCAGTAAAATAAGTGAAGTTGTTACACCGAATCGATACAAATTTGGCCTCTATCGCGGCAAATAAAAAAAAAATAATAATACAAAATAACTTGAAAACGTTTTTTACGTTATTTCATTAGTAATGGTCAAATTGCTGTAAAAGTAAAACAAAAAATAATAAAAATGAGGGCACTCAGAGGGTGCCGCATTGTTTGTCAGATGCCAATATTACCTAAAAGAATAATTTAATGAATTGTACCCAGGTATGAACACTCTTAGAGCCCCTTCACATTAGGCCGCAAGCAGTGCGGCAGCAGCGCGACAGCACCAGATGCCTTCTTATTACAACTAAAGCCGACAGTCGCGCTGCTACGCCCGCGCTGCTTGCGACTTAGTGTGAAGGAGCTCTTATATCGTTTATTGACCGTTTCTTGCAATCTCCTTACATTATTTGAGGACTGCATTGTATAATATATGTATTTCCTTCGACAAAAATGGCGTTTGCTAGATTCGCAACATGGAAAAATGTGAGTGGCTAAACGTCTTAATCTTAATTTATTTAGTTGTAAACCTAACAGTCTCCTCGCTCGTCATCGCACCTATTTTTGACTTTTTGGAAGCGAAGGTGTATACAAGTTCATCACGTGATGATAGGGTGGAAGTAAGAACATAAATATACCAAATCCGCCGTACGGCGGCTTCCATCATTCTTTCTATAGGATTCCGCCGCACCTGCGCAAAATGGCCGGTTTTTCGGCGGATTCTTATTGAATGCAATTCCGGCGGCAGAAGTTTAGATAATTGTATATTTAGGTAACAAATAAATTAGGTAGATATATATTACGCTTATATTTTCTTTACACCACCTACGCCTTATCCTCTATTTTACGTTATCTTCCACCCAAAGGTTGTTTGGGAGAAATCGCTTAAGCGATAAGACCACCTATTTTTACCTCTCCATTAAAAATATTTTATAACTTATTTTTTTTCGGTGCACAATAAAGAGTATTTATTTATTAACATTATATCATTATATCAGTATTTATTTATGTTATGTTATATGTTTAGCCACACCGCCAACTTATACTTGTCCAGCGTATGCTCACTTCCTGCTCTCAGCAATATGCAGTATTATTTATAAGAATCTGTCAAATTTTCATACATATTGCCTTGGTTCCACCAATGTAGATAAATCCCCTTTTAAATGACAGCCGTTATAATTCTACATATGAAAAAAAAAGTTATTCCTTAGATTACCGTGTATTGAAATTCATTTGCCCAATCATTTTTCATCAGCAGTCCAGTTCAGAGTTTTAAGGGGCTTCAGTAAGTTAAATTAGCAGCTAGAAATAGGTCTGTACAAATATCGACAATAACGAAATAGAAATAACGTTCATGTCAGAGTGCATTTCAAAGTGGCTGTTACGACGATCGCTGTGTCGCTGGGTAGCGCAAAATAGAGAAAATAATGTTTTTCACATGTGTTAAGTATGATATTTAAAAGTTTTAAACATCATTGTGTTAGATTTTTGTATTGCTCGTGTGTGTGTATAAGTTTTAACCTTGTCTCTTTTGAATTTAAGAAGTTTAAACTATTTATCAGTTTTTTAAAGCATTTGAAAGGTTATTAAAGGTATTTATTTTCTCGTTGTAGGTTAAATGCTTTTAGGATTTTAAAACATCACAATTACGGGACATGGGTCAATATGTGTGATATATTTTTTTCAAAGTTTTGTAATACTCATATAGAAAGTTTAAACCAATTTAAAAACATCTGTAAAAGCAGTTTTGCTTGTGAAGCCCCTTAAGTATAATCTACTAACCTTGTACAGAGTTTAAGCTCTTCGAATGTGCATCTCTTTGGGACCTGCGCTCGGCTGCCACTCTCTGCGCGAGTTGTCTATCGTTGATCAGCTTGTTGTAGTTGAATTGCTTGGATCCAGAGTTCCCCGCGCGCGTCGTCGGCGCTTGCGTCGATTCTATAGTGCGTCGCTTTCGTAGGACTACTGTCGTGTCGTCGATCGACTCTTTGCGTATTGTTAGGGTTGTATGTACTGGGAATAGATAAAAGGTTTATTAAATTAACTAGCCTTCCGCCCCCTGCTACATCTGGTTTTAATGTTATAAACGAAATAATATAGAAAGGATAACAAGAGGATGAAAGACGAGATCACGCCGCTAGAAAAGCGCGTCACCGTGGCGGGGATGATGGAAAGGTTGTTGATGATTTTCAGGCCTATAAGTCAGATCCTAGTGTATACATAGTCAGTGGCGTGCCTGGAACTTTTTGCTGGAAAAGCAATAACAATATATTTATATTTATTCTTATTGCACACAGAAAACTTAATTCTATATTATATAATAAAAGTTCTCGTTCTCTTTCTCTTTCTCATGTCGTGCACACTGTGTCTGGCTTCCTGCACTCACTTAGACCTGATGCAGGCTAATGACAAAGCTATTACAGTAGCTACTTACTGGAAAGATTTAATTTAATTTAGTTTCCACACGAAGAAGAAGAAGAAGAAGAAAGTTATGTACAATGGCGTGCTTATCTCAATAATGAGATTTCTTCCAGCAAACCAAGGGTGATAAGGATATTTGAAATAAATAAGATATTCATATTGTGCACGATAATACTTATACAGAAACAAGATTAAATTAATAGTAGATACCTAATTAGTTAAAAATAATAATAAACTACATAAAATTTAAATTTAAAACAACGTAAAGTTAAGACTATTAAAAAAATAAGAAAATAATTAAAAACGATTTTTAAAAAAGAAAAATGAAAATGTCTGTTTTATGGCATGCTAGCATGCGTTGGCACTATACATTTCTTTTTCAAGATGTTTTTTATTATTTTCATATTTTTTTTACTAGTCATATATTGTATAAATTGTAATTGCTTTTCCAGCAAAAAAGTTCCAGGTAAGTCGCTATATATTTTTGTTCCTGATGTGGTGTTTTTGAGTGTGAAAGTGATTAGTATCCTCCTCTGCAATATTTATTATTTCGATGTCTGTATAAGTTTCGTTGTGACACATTTATACTTTACTTAATTTGTACATATTTTATTCAATATCTTTGTTTAGTAATGAACCCGCAAGAATAGTGTTAGAGAAGAAGATTGTTAATAGATAGAACCAGACCGTCAGACCCTTTCAATCGAGTTTTTGCATAAAAATACGAAAATATAAACACTTCATTGATGTGTATGATAATATTTTCATTTTCATAATCACAATAACGTAAACGATGAATGTATGTGTGACGCGACGCATAATTAGCTAGTAAACAATGCGAAAGATGACAATTTATGATATATTGTTGTTAAACTTTATAATTGTGTTAAGGATGATACCCATCACACTGATCATTCTTTATCACATCTTTGTTATGTACAACAATCGATTCTAGATCATTACTCTAGACAAATAAAAGAATACCTACCATATAAATTTGTAAGTTTATCGTATTGTGTATTTCTTTATTTACATAAATGGAGTACCTTCATGATATATGAAGGGTTCAGGAAAAGAAAGGGCTAATCGACATTTATGTTATTTCAAGAAAAAGCTATTTAAAGGTTACAGACTATATTATAAGTATGACAGAAAATCTAAAATGGCGGCGCGTTCTAAGATTGTAAGTTGTCAATGTACCCCTTCTTAGCCAGTATCGAATAAAATGCGCTCCTTTAATCCCGGTTTACGTCGCAATATGCTCCTTTTAGTCTTTTATAGTTTTTTTTTTATGCCCATATAACAGGAAACCAGCCCCTTTTAGTTTGTTTTGAACACGGCATACTAAAGCCCCGTTCAAAATCTATCAACTGCCATTGTTGGTTTGATTTGGACAAATATGTCGATGAGCCCCTTTTTTTCCTGTACCTTCATATGAATAACTTAGCATGTTGTAACACCAGGTGTGTCACATCACTCGTTTATCATATACGTCATTCATACATTTATTTATTGGTAAATCCTTGTCAATAGCAAAATGATAAATGAACCGTATTCCCAAATGATAAAAGCTTTACAAGTGAGCAAAAATATTGATCTCTGATATCGGGGTGACGGTGTCTACGCAAAATTAAGGTTTATTTCTTTACCTCCAAGGTTCATATTAAGGTCGTAGTTATTTTGTTATACATATATGAGTTTAGTCATGGTGTAAAGGATAAATTCTCCGCTTACTCAATGATTTGCATTTTCCATGGCACGAGGCAATGCGAGGCATGGCAATGACGTCTGATCTTGAAATTATAACTTTGCTTGTGCTCGAAATATGACGGCAAAACATTAAAAGATATATTTTTTTTAATTTTCGTGAATCAACTATCCCGTACGACATAAAAAATCTCACTCTGAATATATTTAAAACACGACTGAAAGAGCATTATTTATCACTTTCGTGAGTATCTTATGTATTTTAGTAGTTTATGCTACAAGGGCGTAAAGGAATAAATTACGAGGACGATTTAAAACACGAGCGTAGCGAGTGTTTTAAACGTAACCGAGTAATTTATTGCTCTTACGCCCGTGTATCATAGTACGTTTTTCAATGCATAGTGTGAGGAAATAAAACAAATATAATCTTGTGAACTTTAAATTATGATTGGCTCAAAAGGACTGTATCCAGAGCCGTTAAACAATGGACAAAAAAGTATTACATTTATGGTACACAGGAAAGGTTGCAGGTTAGCCAACCATTGTAAATAAATTAGAAAAAAATAATAATAATAAAGCCCAAGGGCAAAATAATCGACTTTCTGTTCGGTTTTGATGCATAAAAAGTGGGCCTTTACGAGCACTTGCATTGAAAATTATATTTTATATCACAATCATTTGGATAGTATTATTATTATAAATAATATTGTATGTTAGTATAGTATCATTATTATGTATGTATATATTGTAAGTATTAGTATTTATATATAGAATTAATATGTAATATCTCACAGAGTAGGTATTAACATAATTATTAAATTATTTTATCAATAAATATAATTGTAGCTATTACCCTTTTATTTATAGTTGTAAGCATTAGATAATAATAACAAAATGAATATTTCTAGATATATTAGTTTTAGAATTTTTCATGTATATTATAAATGTTATGTGTTTACATTGTTGATGTGCCTTTTCTAATAAATAATAATAATATATCGACCTCTTCGATGAGGTCGGTATCAGTCGAATCAATATAAGTACCTTATTCAAAAATTATGTAACTTTCATTGACTATTTTTCTAATGCCTAGACGTAAACTGGAAGAAATTTCTTTTTAGAGATAAGTTTGCTTTTGTACATGTGTTATCTGTATAGTTTTAGTTTAAAATAAATTTTCGTGTAGGTACCATAAAAAGAAATTTGTTTGTGGGTAGTTAATGCATAAATAATGTACAGTACTCTCAAAGTAATTGACCTTATTGAGTGTATAGAAAGTATAAGGAAATACGAGCTTTACCGAACAGTGGCGAAGATTTGTATGCGCATTATCACTTTGGGAGCACTGTAATCGTATACGGCCAACTCCTTGTATCGAGATTTGTGTCGATTCAATGCAACACGATTTAACTTATTTGACAGGACTAAACTTAATTTAAGCGTTCGGTCTTTTTCTTTCTGTATCGAAAAGACAAAGACAGGATGCTTAATATAAGGTTAGTTCTGTCAAATATGTTAAGTATGTGAATCGACACCATTATTACTCTACCCCGGCTAAACCTTCCAGTTTTACTTTCTACCAACGAAAGTAAAAGTATCACAATATTTATGCCTCCGTAACTGTTGTAAGACGGCTGCTATTATTGTATTGAATTGAACATTAGCATATTATTGTAAGTAAGTAAGTAAATCGTTTATTTGTGAGAATTCGGGTTTACACTGGATGTTACATACAATTACAGTCCCAACAAATTCAACCATGTCATGGCGTACAAATATTTGGTTGTATATTTAAATCATGCACTAACAAAAAACAAATTGAGAATAATTATAATTATAAAATATGTATGTCAATTAAATAAGAACAAATGTCAATATATAATATGTAAAAAAAAAACTTGAAGTTGGAACAAAACAATCGTAGGAATATCAAACTAGTTACAATGAAAAAATGTCTGTAGTGTTCTTTATATTATAAATTTCATAATCAAATAATATTTATATATTTCCAATAAGGAATTCCAAGGCTAAGTCTACTTTTAAAACAAAACTAAAATTATATTTGTTACAGGCTCAAATTCAAAATCAAAACCAAATTGTGCCGGCTTAATTTAAGAATTCTTAAAACACCTGTTTTTATTCATTATTTGATGTATAAATTATTAATTTATTGACGTAAGTATATTTTTTTAATTAATTTATATTATATATATATATATATATATCTTTATTCTCCTATTTTTTTTTTGTATTGAATTATATTATTGACCCAATAAAACACATTTTCTTTTAGTAAATTTTCTTATGTCACACAGAGAAAATTTTAGTTTCATAAATAAATTTTGTTACATCGCATGTGTCGCAACTCGAGGCCCCTGACGGAAGATCAGCGTCACAGTTCTGCTGTGGCATTTTGCTGAGTCAGAGACCTTTTTGTTGGCTGCATCTTATAAACTACCTCAGGCTGTATAATAGTTTATTGTTTAGATTATTTGTTTTTTTTGTAATGGTGTAGCTTTCAAAATAAACGCCTTTTCTTTCTTTCTTTCTTTCTATTTATATTTATTCGTATCCTAGGTATTCCTTGACCGTGTAAAAACATTTATCTAGTAAAAAATCGTTAAGCTTTCTATGGAATTTCTATGTATTGAATGACATAATAACAAATATTTGTATTGTATTGAATGACATAATAGTAATTGTACAAGAATAAGAAGTTATAGATTTTTTTATGAAGATTTTCAAATTTCTAAAACTTGAAATTTCATATCAATTTAGTATTGCATGTTCATAGTGATTTGCATAATAAATCCTGGTAGTAAAGAGCAAATTTATATGCAGAAGAGAAACATTTGCAACATTTATTTGTGTTACGAATTATTGAATGCCCAAAACTTTTGGAAACCTAAATTAATAGATGCTATTTTAATGAGTTTATGCATCAGTCACGAGTAGTTAGAAGATAAGGTGAATGTGTAAAAAAGACGTCTATTTACACAATAAATCCAATACCGTTATAGTAGTTTATGAAACTGGCACATAAAGAGGTTATTGTTATTAAAACACGAGTGTGAGTTTAAAAAACAAGCCGTAGGCGAGTTTTTTAATAGTATCACACGAGTGTTTTAATACCTACATATGTGCAGTTTCATACACTACTTTATCTAAACTCCTGCAATAGGTATCAATTTTAAATAAAACACAAAAGTTAGAACAACCAACAAAATTACATTATTTATTATAATAATTGTTTACATTTTAAATAATGTAAATACTCAGTGTACTTTTAATCATGGAGTATTTAGTCCATAAGGACGAACTCTTAAATTTATCCGATAAGTCTTTGAAGTAGGCCAATACCACGTTTTCAGAGAATGAAGTGTTCTTTTTAAGCATTTTCCACTCCAACAATTCTTGAAAGCATCGGTCGTAAGATTTTTTTGATTTTTCTGGAAGTAGACTGTTTTATCATTTTCGTCGCCGTTTGGAGAACATTAGGTGGAGTCAAGTTATGATCAGAATCACTGCTATCAGTAGACATTATAGAATAAAACTTCTTGAAACCTACGAAAAATTATCAAGTTTCCTTTTGGTAAACTACTGTGGTATGTAGGGATGCAAACGATACCTCGATGTTTTGAAACATCGATGCATCGATGTTATCCATGAACAATGTTTAGACCGATGTTTTTATGACGAGTATAGGTCAGTAAAAGGCATTTCATTCATGTGAAATAATCGTGTACAGAACAGTAAAGAAAAGTTGAGAAGAAATGTGTCTAAAATTGCATGATTTGACTACAGTGAGTAAATTAAAAAGTGAGGAAACGTCTCTCAAAATTACTGTTTTTAAATTTTGTGACAATAAATTGTATAAAATTTAAAGAATAGTGTTATAATGGCATTTACTAATAAACAAAAAAACTAGAGAAAACATCGATACATCGATGTTTTTATGACCGATGTTTTGACATCGATGTTTTTTTTTTGAAAACGTCGATGTATCGATACATCGATGTTTTTATTTCTAGTGGTATGGCGCCAAAATAAAAAGTCAACTGCGCATGTGCGTGCCGCGCGCGCATGCGCCCTAGCTAGCTCGCGCTGCCAATAAATTGCCGAAAAACGTTGAATCGTAACCTCCTTCCGCAATGTATTGTTTTGTACGTATAATAAAAACCTCATTGGTATAAGATATTAAAACCTCAACCATGACTGTATGGACTAAGTTATAAGCCTTTCTATTTCGTGTAACTGTTCTTTTATAGCAGAAAAAGTTATTTTATACTACACCTGCTCGGAAAGTACCTTCTTACTTTTTTGAAAACGATGCAGAAAATACATCATTACTGTCATACAAATATGCGGGCGGCAAAAGTGTATGAAAATTCATTGTTAACGTGCTTGAGCGGGCAGAAAAAGTATATGCAAATCCATTGTTAACGTGCTGTTTTTTTTTTTTAAATAACATAAAGAATGAGCAAGTGGCTGAGTGGCCAGTATTATTTTGCGAGCTCCGATATAAAACTCGAAAAATGATACTGGCCACTTGCTTTTCCTGTACATAATAAAAAATAAAAATAAAATAAAAAGTGACAATCGCACGCGATTCAGTTGTTTTTTTTTATTGTATCTATCTTAATTAAAAGTAAAATTATACTATTTAGCTACGTAAAGTCCCTTTCAATAGAAACCGCCAATAATGTAAACAAACCAATTTAAACACGATTACTGCGTAATTACTTACATTTGAATATCAATCCTGATCATATTCACATTTCAAGGAACCATACATTGTTCTTAAAATCATTTCGACACCAAATAACTTCTTTATGATAGTTATTTTAATTAAAAATAATCGGACGACGAAAATTTCAATAGTTTGTAAAACTGTCATATTATTTTTTTTATCATCGAAGTCTTTTTTGTCTTTGGAAAGTTAGTGTTGTGACTTCACAAACCTCTCACAAACACCGCTTTTGTACCAACAAAATGAAAATTTGTAATGGCCGCAAACAGCTGATTTAGAGAGCGGGTTTGGCAATTATTTCATTTCCTTAGATTTTTTATTCATTGGTGGGTATTGTTCCGAGTTCTGTGCGTTTTTCTGTTTCCTCTAATTATCGACGACTTTGCTTTTTGTATTTTGGTTTTTGGACATTTTCTTTGCGATTTGCTTGGATTTATTCTTGGAACGACGACTTCTGCGTGAAATCACGGACTTTGTTTTTGCTTACGATTGGATCTCTTTCTCAAGAAACAAGGTGGTAACAATGTTTATAAACTATGAATTCTTTAAAATCTAATAAAGATGTACACATAATCACTTAGAGATGCTAAGAATAAATCCAAGAATAATAATAAAGTGAAAAATTATTACGTGGTGTTTTTAGGTTATAATGAGTGAGCCGTAACTCAGTACATCAGGGTCGAAGACTCCTCCGCCTGCCAAAAAACGAAAAATTCATCTGACCACAAGGGAAAAAAATTCTAGTGAATATTTATAATTATTTAGAAAAATCCTCTCTTACATACCCATCCAAAATGGAGTTATATAAAATTACTTCAGAAATTATGGAGGTGTCTCAGTATGTTGTAAGAGATACCATGAAGCATTATTTAGAAACTCAAAAAATACCACACCAAAATACCACTTTAACATCAGTATAGGTACAACCAAATCTTTGGGTACAACACCATAATCATAGAGAACTGTCAAATAATTATCTTGTTTACATTATTGGCGGATTCTATTGAAAGGGACTTTAGGTACTCAAAATGTCGTCTAGTAGTGATTTAGAATAATTGATGACGCCGCCGGAATTAAAAGAAACTGCCCAAGCAGTTATTGAGAATTTTAATCTCTTGCCCGAGAAATCCATAAATAAATACAACAAAGCATATGAAGATTTTATACTGTGGAAAAGCGGGAAAAATGCGCTTTCTTTTTCTGAAAATGTTTTGCTGTCATATTTTAGTGAAAAGGCGCAAAAATTCAAGCCAAGTACCTTGTGGTCTTTGTATTTCATGCTAAAAAGTACTATTTTGGCAAGAAACGACATTAATATTATGTAGTATAAAAAACTGACAGCGTTTCTGAAAAGGAAATCGGAGCGATTCCGTAGTAAGAAATCAAAAGTTCTTACTACGAAGGATGTATATTCTTTTTTGCAAGATGCTCCAGATGACAAATATTTGTTAATGAAGGTGATGTTTATTAACAAATCGACTTAGTTTATTACTTTAAAAACTACTAGATATTCATGTTTGATGTATTTTGCAGGTTATTTTGATTTTGGGGATAAATGGTGCCTGTCGTTCACAAGAACTTGTAGACATAACCACAGATGACATTGAAATCCACGAGAACCTGATTGTTGTGAAGCTACCTAACACAAAAACTAAAATAGCCCCTTTTCAACCACAGCCTTCCATGCCCATAGCACAGTCAATAATCTCTTCGTCTCAAAAGTCCCAAACAAAAATTAATCTCCCTGGGAAAAGTATAACAATGAGTTTTAATAACTGTAATAATTTTAATATAAACTTTAATTAAATATTTTCTTTTATTTTCCTCGTAGGTGTAGTATAAAGCACTATGTATCACTCGGGAGAAAGTGCGATTCCCAACTCGTGAGTATTGAGGCCCTCGGCTACGCCTCGGACCTCAAACTACACACTCGTTGGTAATCGGCCCCTTTCTCCCCTCGGTGAACAATGTACTATTAAAGCATTATTTTGTTCAGAAGACTGTACGTTAATTTAATTTTTTTTCTGTATTAGAGACGTTTGTAAAAAAAATTGTCATTATGCACAATTTTTGAGATCATTATTAGGATTTTACGATATGAGTGTAGATAAAAGCTTTAGCAAAAAGGTCCGTAACCAAAATTTTTTATGGAAACTTTTCGATACTGGTCAAACAGAACATAGATAGAATAACATATAGATAGAACGTTACCTTTGCGTACTGGTGATAGAGTTTGTGCCTTCTTGACGGCTTGGATGTTCTTATTCTTGCCCGTTGTGACCAGTGTACTGTAAAATGAAATGTCTAGTTTTAACTATATACCAATGCAAAACTTTAAAAATCACGCTACCTATTAAATTTAATTATCTGTTTGGCAGCTCCCCATTGTACTAAAGCTACAGTAATTTAAACAATAGAGAAAATATAAATAAAGCATAATATAGGACAATCGACGGATCGTTAGCTACAAATACACGGCACGAGTCTTGAGTACAAAAGCGGATGGTTACGGGAGAACATGGTCTCTAATTGGTGGACTGAAGAGCTAAATTCGAGCGTCAAATTTCCCCCACTACGCCGCTTTTGTGCTAAAGACTGGTGACGGTAATTGTAGCTCTTTGTACGATTATGAGTATTACGCGGACGAAATAGGAACACTGTGGACTGTGTCGTCGTTTTGACTGTACATTCTAAGCCTCGAAATATACAGGATGTCCCATAAGTGGGACGCCACAGTGACACTGGAGGTAGGCCAGCTTAAGAGGCACCGAACCAGCCTAACATGACCCCAGTAAAAGTTGCACGGTTTTCAAGTTGTTGGTAAATTAGTGATTTTTGTGAATTTTCACTTTTTTTAACATTGTTAGTGCCAGCATTCACTTGGGAAGCTCCCGAAGTTTTTTTTTTATGTGTATGGAGTCAAGAATATTAAATTAAGAATTCAGAAGCGTTATTTTGTCAATAACTGATGTAAAATGCTGAAAAATACTGGATTCATCTCAATTGAAATTATCAGCAAAACATTAACTTCAACTTTGACCACCTGCCGTGAACAAAAAAATCCTAGAAACGGAATGAGCAACTAACGTCAAAAAATTTAACATGTTATGCAGATTCAGAAAAGGTACAATACAAGTATCTTACTGCGGTAAGATGGACATTGATATCACTTTTCCGATGCCCTATTGAACTAAATTAAAACTAGGAACCCAGCAAGCCGTCGCTACTAGACAAAAATAATTCTGTACGCTACAATCAGTAATCAGTAATCAGTTATTGACAAAACAGCACTTTTGAAATCTTAATTTACTATTCTCGACTCCATACACATAAAAAAAAATAACTTCGAGAGCTTCCCAAGTGAATGCTGCCACTTACAATGTTAAAAAAAAGTGAAAATTCACAAAAAACACTAATTGGCCAATAACTTGAAAACCGTGCAACTCTTACTGGGGTCATATTAGGCTGGTTCGGTGCCTCTTAAGCTGGCCTACCTCCAGTATCACTGTGGCGTGCCACTTAAGGGACATCCTGTATAGTCTGAGAAACACATGCCCGAAGTCATCGCTTTTCTCATACCATGACTAAATATTGGGAGCTAAAACCGACAGTGCAATTAAATTTTACTTTCATTTTGTTACCATAATCCACTGAATTCGGGTCAAGGTCGCACGTCGTAACAAAATCTATGGAACGTGTTGATTGAAGGTCCTACGTCACGGATTTTCCCTTCACAATATACAGCAAGAACACCATTGTTTTAGAATAAGCCGGCGGATTCGCCTCCGTTAAATTTTAAACTGTGCTGCACGTTGTTTTCGATCCGGTACTTATTGTTTTAACATAGAGTGATGAATTGATGATATAACATAAATAATACGTCACAAACGAATTTATTGTCGATTTCGCCGTATCACAAATTTAGAAAAGGTTAAACGTTAGCCGGTTTGCAGTGGCGTATTTTAAGATTTGGCGCCCTTAAATGCCCAGGCATCAAATAAATTTGACTAGACTTTTCAATTCGATTCAGGTGCACTTTTACATAGCATAGGTAGGTATATAAGGTATAAGGTATAGACAGGTTTCCCAAAAATGTCCCGAGGCTTACGGCGCAAAAAATGTTTTTTTTTTTGTGCTTTATGATAAAATTGTCATTGTCAAAATGCCAAAATGTCATTGTAAACATTTTGGCTATACCCTGAAAACTCAAGCAACCTTAGGCACTGTGCCTCAGGTTTCTTAGATTTAATATGTATGTGGAGTAGTTACACCAAGTAACATAACCATTTGTAACCGGAGAACTACTATTGCGTTGTAAAATCTCAGAATATTAAAACAATCTGACACTCCCACGGGATAAGTCGTAACAATACATTGCCATTCAAAACTGAATCCAATTCACCTGGGAAAGAGTCCAACTTCCAGCGTCCGCTGGTTCTGCCCCTTCCACCAGTGAAGCTCTGGTCTCTTATCAATAAGTATGATGGCGTCTCCCGCCTCGACTGTCATCTGACCTTGCTTGTGATAGCTGCAACCAAAATGAACAGTTCCATGAAGTATGAAGAATAATTTTATTGATAGTGTAGTGTAGAGTAATAAAGTTACCTATCAAAAATATAATTCAATACCCTAACTGACTGATATTATTTATTATTACTTATTTTACACTAAAGCCGATTCTGAAGGCTTTAATTTTAATGCTGTCAAGACCTAAAATGTTCCAAAGTAATTTAGCTTCTATACTTGACACATAAGGACTATTTTGCAATGAAGAAAATGTAGTTTTGACAGCACTAAAACTAAAATTAAAGCCTTCAGAATCAGCTTTAATATTATAATATAAAACATACAGAATTAGAACACACTAACCAAAATCACAGAACAAAAACGTTTTCATCAACTAATAAAACATAATGACACCTCACGACAACTCAGTACGACAAACAAAGAATCAATTAAAAGAAGTAAATATACTATACACAACAAAACATAAAATAGGATAATAGTTACACAAAGGAATAAAATTTACAAAATAGCATGCATGAAATACAAAAGAAAAAGATATGTTATATGAATGGGTATGTTTATATATATTTCATTGGCTTATAGGTCAATGATATATTTATAAACATTTCTCGAAATTTCATTGCTATTTTTCTGTATACGCCCTTGCTTCCATACTTAATTACAATTACGAGTATAAAAAAGTCACTTATTTCTAGCTCTTGAATATCTGACCAAGAAGTTCAATCTTGCTAATAAATGCCTAAATTTACCCAGGAACATGAAATTTAGGTTCCTGCGGGTCTATTATGTATCTCTGGTTGCCAATTGGACTGGGTGCCTATCATCAAAAACATAGACATAGTATCCAATTCCGATTGTCTAACGATATGTTCGCACTTGAAGTGACGACACAGTTCGTAAATAGTCCAATACCCACTAAAGGCAATATTGAAAGTGTAGTTTTTATGTAAGTTTTTGACGATCCCTGTCCAGTTGACAACCTAAGATACAGAATAGGGGGGCTGGTATGACATTGACATCCGCTAAGGGAATTTAGGGAATTTCCACGGGGTCCAGAGAAATGATATCCCGCGAGCAATGCTGCGGGGCATCTACTTGTGTAATGATGAAATTCCAACATTTACTGTAAACTCAGTATTGTCATCCGAAATGTAAAAAGAACATGAATATACCGTATTATCTGATGCTCATTGCAACGATCATCATAATGAGGTATCAACCTGTTTAGTGTACTTATTTGATTAGAATGTACCTTAGATCTATTTAGCATGCGTTTGAAACTTGCAGCGAGAATATGCCGCTTGAAGCTATTAGCACACACGCGCAAGATTCGTCGTTGGATAGTAGATCACAGCAACTGATTGCGTAACCTGTGTTTTTATAGGTTTTAATGCAAGTGGCCAAAAGGAGCCTTGTTATGTTTAGGGTTTTGTACTAAGATGGCGGAATATGGAGTATGACAGTTAATTTAATTAACCACTCTTTTGGGGCAGATAAAGTAATGCCATCAACTTGAAATTTGGAATACTAATAAAGGACGATACACACCAAATGCGTGCGCGTGGCGTTGTGCGTGGCAGCTCAAATTATATTGTATTGCGTGCACAATGCGTCAGTCTAGTTTCATACAACAACTGGTGCTGCCATGCACAACGCTACGCGTACGCATCCGGTGTGTATCGGCCTTAAATCTTACTTGTACATATCTTGTTAACAGGTTGATCTATGTCCTATTATATAATATTTAATATGATTTTATTTATTATAACTAACAATTGTTACAACAACAATAGTTTCAAAAATCATCTTCATAGATATTATTCCTTTATGAAATCAAGAGCTCAAATATTAATCAACCAGTTTCTATAGATACCTGAGTGCACCAGTCGCAGTTTCAAACTTGTTCATCTCCATATATCTCTGTATGCCTGCGAAGGTGGGTCGCTCCTTAGGGTTGATGTCCCAGCATTGCATCATCAGCATGTACACGTCGGGCGGGCATGCAGCGGGCGCTGTCAGCCGCTGTCCTTCACGCATTATCAGACGAAGGATCTCAGAGCCATTCAAACCTGGGAGACAGAATCTGGTTTATGTTATAGGTTCCTTGCAGATGGCGATCTGGCAGTCGCTTTCCTATCCGAAAGACAGGTGTTAGAATAAGGAATACAGCCAAAGATTCCTAAATTCACAGGACTTCTTTTGTGGCGTTTACTTGATACATCTATTCACTGTGTTTGCCATTCATAACTTAGATCATAGAGTGGGTTCAGTTCGAGGTCAAATATAATACAAAATAAAATAAATAATGAGTGTTTTGAGAGGTTTAAATAAATAAGGTAAAAAAAATATTAAAATTAAATTTTCAATTAATCATAGGCATTACCCATCCAAGGTTCCTCGCCAAAAGTGAACATTTCCCACAGGGCCACCGCAAACATCCAAACATCAGATGCATGAGAGAACTGTCTGCTCCTCAGGGACTCAGGTGCACACCACGGGAATGGGACTTTTCTCCTCTCACTCATCACATAGCAGTCATTCGCGTCAGGCAATGCCCGCATCAGGCCGAAATCTCCAATTTTTACCTGTTTGTAAGAGTAAAATTCTTAATGGTGATAATTTGGTATCTCTCCTATCAAATATATAAATATTCGATAGTATAAAGTTTGCTATTATTGTTATAAAAGCAAACTTATCGAATATGAAATTCATTCAAGATTGATTATAAATATAATCCATGATGACAGTTTTAATTCCTCTTATTCGCTTTTTAGTTGTCCATTCCTAAAAAGTAGCCTCGATATTAACTAAGTTCATAATTAGCAGCGATAGAACCCTGGCCTCTCAATGTTGAGATCCAGGTTCGATCCCTGGTCGGGCATGCACCAATGAGTTTTTCAGATGTATTTGTGCCCGATGAATGGTGTCATCACATTGGGATGTAATAATCGTCAGTGAAATGTGGGTGTATGGAGTGTAGACTGTGACTTGCACTTCCTCGGGGATTCATGTTATGACGATATATATATATATATATATATATATGCGAAAGGTCCATTGATCTGTTATGGTTATTGTTTAAGTTAATTATTGATAAATATTAAATAGGGGTATAGATTTTCCTTGTTTTTTAATGAGTATTGATAGCTAAGAAGGTATTTATAAAATGCCAATGCAATTACCAACTTACCAAGTCTAAAGTAGATAACAGGATGTTTCTACAAGCCAGATCTCTATGCAAAAACCTGTTCTTCTCTAAATGGGCCATACCAGCAGCCACTTGCTCTGACCATTTAGATATCAGGTTGAGAGAAACCTTGCCATTTTGAGCTCTAATGTAGTCCAGTAAGGCACCCATTGGTGCCAGTTCACACACCATCATTAGCGGATGGAAGACTACACCATGCAGTCTGATCAAATTAGGATGTTTCAAACTATGCATGGCCTCAACTTCTCTTCTAAAGTCATCATAGATTCCTGGTTGTGAGAAAGCATCTGCTTTTAGCACTTTAACAGCAACCGACAGAGCTTTGTTTGACTGGTCTGGTACTCTCCATTCTCCCTTTTTGACAACTCCAAAAGATCCCGTTCCAAGTTCATTTTGAAGCCTGTGAAATGTTAAGGTTGTCAGGTAGATGTCAGAAGGAAAACATTGCTTGAGTTATCTGTATTTTTTTTCCTTTGACCTTTGTTTACAAATAAGTATGTGCAATCAAAACAAACAGTATCAAGAACAAAAAGTTATTATGGTTCATTACATGTGAAAAAAATAAATACAATGCTACAAGGATCTTATGGTGTGTGGATTGGTTGTGTCCAAAATCAGAACTAACACCGGTACCATACTCCTTGTTTCTCAGCTGCGCCCCCTGTCACTGTCATCCACGCACCATCAGATCCTTGTAACTCCATTTTCATTTGTGGAAGCCTTACCTTAAAACTTCACCACTTTTTAACTGTCACCAGTGACAGTATGGTACCCAAGGGGCAGCACTAGGAGCAGAGGTCGTAAAGCAATAAGATGGGAGGATGACCTAAAAATTACCTTAGGACCACTTTGGATGAGAGTAGCGGCAGACAGAAAACAATGGAGAGAGTTGGAGGAGGCCTATGGCGGAAGGCAAACCGAATTAAGAGATATTTTATAGTATAAGTGAAATCAAAACGGAAAAATAAATCTGGCTATCCAAGTCAAATGCAATATGACAATCAGAATTTAAATAATGAAGAGGAGATCTGCCTAGGTTTTAGCGACTTCTTTGAACATATGTTTTCGAAGCCTGCAGAAGAATATCCCCCCTCTGATCTTCTTGAAGTATTAAACACAGATATACTAGATGGATTGGTAGTAACACGTGAAGTGTTGCAAAGCTTCTAGGTGACCTTGACACGTCTAAGGGAGCAGGAAGCGATTGTTTACCTCCCATTTTCTTTGTTAAATGTGCAAAGGCGCTATCTGAGCCAATTGCTATTTTGTTCAATAGGTCATTTAATGAAGGAGTTTTCCCTACAATATGGAAAATGGCACATATTGTACCAATTCATAAAAAGGGAATAAAATCAGCTATAGAACATTACAGGCCCATTTCAATTTTAAACGTTCTCAGTAAGGTAATGGAACAAGTTGTCCACAATTTTATTTACTCTTCAATTGCAAAGTCAGTTCCCGCGCAACAGCATGGGTTTCTCAAGGGCAGATCTACTACGACCAACCTTGCTGTTTTTCTTAATGACGTGTCTAGAGGTATGGATAACCGTGGTCAGGTTGACGTGATCTACACTGATTTCGAAAAAGCATTCGACCGCGTGGATCACGTCATCCTCATGCGGAAGCTGCAGCACCTTGGTATTTGTGGCGATTTGCTTAGGTGGATGAATTCATATATTAAAAATCGCAGTCAAGCTGTGGTGCTGAGTGGTCACAAGTCTAACTTCATTGAAATTACTTCTGGGGTACCACAGGGTTCCATTCTTGGTCCTCTCCTGTATGTGGCCTACCTATATGACATATTTGAATGCTTTCATCATGCAAAATTTCTACTCTACGCTGACGATACTAAGGTGTATAAGAACATAGTGAGTGTCTCAGATTGTCTGCAACTCCAGGAGGACCTTGAACGTCTAGCTGAGTACTACTGTAAGAATAGAATAAGCATTAACATCTCAAAATGCATGGCAATTACCTTCACACGTAAACGAAAACCTACTATATTTGCTTACTCCATTAGAAACACTGAAATTAATAAAGTACAGCTGGTGCGTGACCTAGGTGTTCTACTTGACTGTAAATTAACTTTTGCTCATCATTTTGCCAATATAATGGACAAAGCTTTCAAGAACCTAGGTTTCATCATGCGAATCTCTCGTGATTTTACAGATTTGGGCTGTGTCAAGGTTCTCTATTACGCATACGTTCGAAGTCTACTTGAGTATTGCTGTTCTATTTGGAATCCCTTTTATGAATGTTATAAAAGCGGTATTGAACGAATACAAAAAAGATTCTTAAGATATCTGAATTTCCGTTCTAACTACTCGGCCATCGATTACAATGACTCCTGTATGCACCATAAGTTTATAACTCTGGAGGATAGGCGCACACTTTTTGACATGATGTTTGTACACAATATATGTAATAATAATCTTGACTGCTCAGAGTTAACAACCCTAATGATGCAACTACGTACACCATCTAAACGGACTAGACATACAACATTGTTTCATGTACCTGCAGCCCACACAAATTTTGCAAAAAATTCCATAATTTTTAGGGCTCAGAGGCTTTACAATACCTCCTTCTCATCTATAGATCTATTTTATGGATCAGAAGCTAGTTTTAAGAGGGAAGTAATAAGCAAGATACTTAATAAATAGATATATAATAAGAATGTGACTGCACACTATATTCGTAACAAATAATTATCAACATTCCTCTATCCTAGTTCCCTACCCTACCATACACACACACACTTACTTTTACTCTGACATCCTACGCCGCTAACTTTTCAATATTACTATTTTTCTGTATATAAATGTATGTATTTTTTCCTCTTGGTCTATGAAGTTAGTTTTAAATGTATTATTTTAGAAAATGTAAAACCGTAATTGGCATAAGTTTTGATGTTATTAGCTACGATTATAAATGTTTAAGGCTGTGGTTTTTGTAATAACAATAAAATAAAATAAATAAATAAAAAATAAAATTTATAGTCTTAAGATGTTTAACTTTCTTTTTAAAAAAAATACTTTTATATAGTTTTATATTTTCTTATCTACAAATCTCATTTAAGACACAAGATGTAAAAATGGAAAATTCAGAAATAAAGGCTTTATTATTTTACTTTAAAACTTTAAATACTCTTGACAAAAGACTATTTTATGTTAAAAGAAAACTCACGTAATATCCTTTTCCAATATAATACAAGTAGTCCTCGGCTCTGTTTGAGGGGTCTGTCTTACAACATCTTTTACAGCAGCAGAACTTGAAGAGGAACCAAAGAGTTTATTCCAAAACTTCCGGTTCCATTGTTGCAACTTTCTCTTTCTCACAGCATCAAGAAGCCTACGGATACCAGGCTTACTTATGCCAATCTTCTCCAGATCTTCTGCATGAACATAGTCGAAGTGTGCTAGCCTAGTTATCTACAAAAAAATATATATTATTTGTAATAAAATGGCCTTGGCCCTACTGTACCCACTCTCATACATTATGTGGGTAATAAACCCACCAATAATATATGTTCATCAGCATGGAATTGTCTATTACAATAATATTTGAACAACTACTGTTTAGCCACAATAACCGTGACTGAAGACCAAAAATGCAATAAACGGCATGCTGGCTAATACCAAATAAATTTGAAAAACCCATGGGTCTCCAGTATAGTAGCTCAAAATTAACCCACTACCTAGACTACAGAGACATATATACATTGAGTAAGTACGTAGTTTTACTATAAAATAACTGGAAAAGACAAATTGAACCACTGTTTACCTGCAATTGATCTCTGATTGGAACATAGAACTGTTCGAGCTGAACGTGTTGGAGGATATCACAGAGCCAGTCTGTTCCAGAATCCATTATTCTTAAACAGAATAACTGCACCTGTTTAACTATTAAACGCACTAGATTCAATAGAAAACGACTTGAACATCTCAAACAGGAAATAGAAGTCACGAAGGATGTGGTATGAACGTCGATTTCTGTTATTGAATAACAAAAGAAGTGGCCGTAAACACATAATCCACTGGGTTGTTCATCGGTTACGTGAAAATATATTCCGAAACCTTTTCTATCGCCACACAAAACGGTTTATTTTTAATTTTTCACTTCACTCACATAAACAGAAATGGCAACTCGCAGCTCATTCATGCAAAGTGCAACAGGGAATAGAGATGTGACAATAATATATCGAAAAGCCAATAATATCGACACTTATGTCGATATAAATACGAATGACATATCGATGCATAGATATTGTGTCGACCGTACAGCGTAGTTTTACTCGCTCTGTGGTCTAGACAGATTGAAAAAGGTATTTTATCGATTTGATAACGTTTAATGCAACATTGCACAATTTTTTTTATCAAGTTTTTATCAAGTAAACCTAAGGGGTTTGTCTAGGCACCTATTTTAGAATTTAGTTCAGGTTGCTTGCTTACATGCTTTATCTCGTCTCATTAGCTTTACTTTATAGAAATAAATTCTTTATTTATAAGTAGTAAAACAATAAAAATAGGTTTTTTCTCGGTATATTTTGGCCCACGGTATGGGGCCGTCCGGTAGCGTAGCGTGGGTCACTGTCGCCCGGCGCGGAGTCATAATTTGCCGCCCTTTCGACGTCATAAAAGTTATAATGTTGGTGAGGAAAAACGTAACGATATGAAAGAATTGAGCGAAAAATATGTATTTCAAAACCATGTTATATTTACATGTCATCATGACGGTCATCAGTCGAATGCCACAAAATATTGACAGATAAGTTAGATATATGAAATAAAAAAGTAAAAGTGACACTTGTTAAAAAATTTGTTTAACATTTTACTATTCTAAATTTTATTTGCTAAAATATCGGCATCTGAGATTCAGAACAATCTTACTGAGAATCGATATTTAAAAAAATCTTCGATATTTGTATCAATTCGGCATAACACAACTTAACTAATTTGACAAGACTAACCTTATAAGCGTCCTGTCTTTCTTTCTTTATCGAAAAGACAAGGACAGAACACTTAAATTAAGTTTAGTCCTGTCAAATAAGTTAAGATGTGCTTCACCGAATCGATACCATTATCAATATCTAAACTCACTTTAGAACGATTTCTCATTTCGGAACGATTGCCAAGCTGCCTTCTTATGCGCTGCGCCGCGCCGGGGTAAAGATAAAAACTGCCACCCTATTGGTAATTCCGTGATATTGGAACTACCAATTGCTCTAGCAGAGTAGGAAGCGGATCTACCCAAAACATACGCTGTATATTATCAGGATAAATAGTTTTATTAAGACTGAAAATAATGTTGACACAACAAGGAAAAAGTGTGACAATATCATCTAGACACACGCTAGAATATTTTAAATCCTAACTGGCTTAACGGCCAGTTCAGTCGACAGTGTCAGCCTCCTTTCTCTCCAATACTCCTCCTCAATGGAAGACTGGACTGTCCTCAACAGCATCTAAACATTCATCTTCACCAAAGCACTCTATCATACTGTCATCCATCAGGCGTACAAGTTCATTTTTCTCACACAGAACTCATGCTTACCTCGCGGTAGAGCTTTTGTAAAAATGTCCGCAGTCATCTCTTCAGTCTGCAGGTACTCCACTTTCACAATGTTACTATTCAATGCCTCTCTGATGTAATGACATCTCACATCTATGTGCTTTGTTCGTTGATGATGAACAGGGTTCTTTGCAATCTGAATAGCTGACTGGCTGTCACTATACAGCATGATCGCACCACGTTCCTTTCCAGTAAGCTCCTCCATAATTCGCTTGAGAAACGTAGACTCTCTGCATGCCTCTGACATCGCAACATATTCAGCCTCTGCACTGGATAGGGCCACTGTACGCTGCTTCTTGCTTTCCCATGATATAGGAGCTCCTCCTAGAAGAAATACGTATCCTGAAAACGATTTCCTATCACTGATATCTTCAGCATGATCAGCGTCTACATATCCAGTCAGACATCTTCCTGTCTTCTCAAAACTCAAACTGTAGTTAGCTGTACCCTTAAGGTATCTCAGTAATCGCTTTGCTGCGTTCCAGTGTTCAATTGTGTAACAACTGTTGAATTGGCTTAGATATGCCACTGCATGACTGATATCAGGTCTTGAGCAAACAGCTAGGTACATAAGTGAACCTATCAACTTCTGGTAAGGAACATCTTTGGGTGGGATGAAATTTGCATCACTGGGTTTCTCCAATTTTCTACCTGTTTCTAGCGGTGTTCTCACTGTCTTACATTCAGACATTCCGAACTCTTTCAAAATTTTCTGAACATATTCGCTTTGATCAACAGTTAGCTTGTTTCCTTCTTGGCAAATCTTCATTCCTAGAAAGCTATCTACTTTCCCCAAATCCTTCATCTCAAATTTACTTTTCAATTCTTTCTTGACAATATCTTTCTCAGCTGCATCGTCATAGAAGATCAAGATATCATCTACATAAACTGCAATGTAAATTACGTGTTTGCCTAGTTTCCTGAAATAAACACATGGTTCGTTGGCAGACCTTGTGAACTTTATCTCAATCAATGCGTCATGAAGTTTTTTATTCCATTCTCTTGGTGCTTGTTTGAGACCATACAGCGCTTTCTTGAGTAAACATACATGATCTTCTTTGCCTTTCTCTTCAGCAAGCTTAGGTTGCTTCATGTAAACTTTCTCTCTCAAATCTCCATTCAAGAATGCTGTAACTACATCCATTTGATCAATCATTAGATCATTCTCAACAGCTATAGCAAATAGAAGTCTCAGTGTGCTATGTCGAATCACGGGAGAAAAAGTCTCTGTGTAATCAAGTCCGTGTTTCTGTGTAAAGCCACGAGCTACTAGTCTAGCTTTATATCTTTCCTTCCCCCCCGGTTCCTGTTTGATTTTAAAAATCCATTTGGAATCGACTACGTTATGGTGGGAATCCATATTCTTGACTAAGCTCCACGTGCCATTCTTCTCCAAGGCATTAAGTTCAGCATCAATGGCCGCTTGCCATTTATCTCTATCATGTCTGCTGAGCGCTTCTTCAACAGTAACTGGATCATCACTGCGTTCTTCTGTGGCTTCATACAGATAATAGTCATCGTATCTCTTAGGCGTTCTCTCGCGTAAAGGATATCTCCTGCTGCTCTCTGGTTGTGCTTCAGGTGGTTGCAGTTCATCCTGAATTTGTACAACCTCAGGTGACTCCACTCTTTCTACTTGATTATGTTCATCTTCTATCGATGTATCATCTGCGGTACAATATTCGAACGATTCTTCATTTACCATTTTTGGTTTATTTACTAGCTCACGTCTCTGTTCCTGCTGCCTTCCATTGTTGTGTGTCTCTACATTCAACAATTTTGGTAAGATAGTCTCTCTTGGAACTGTAGCTTCTCTTTTATTGAAGAACTGATTCTCAAAGAATGTCACATCTCTTGACTTCTGAAGCTTATGGGTCACCGGATCACAAAGTCTATATCCTTTGGATTCTGTGCAATATCCTACGAAGATCATCTCCTCGCTCCTCGCATCAAGCTTCTTGCGTTTTGCTTTCTCAATTTGCATAAACGCTTTACAACCAAAGACTCTCAGCTGGCTTACGTTCGGTTTTTCTCCTGTCCAAGCTTCAAATGGCGTAACCGTCAGCGCTTTTGTAGGTGAACGGTTCTTCAAATAAACTGCAGTATTGGCAGCTTCTGCCCAATACTTCCTGTTCAAGCCTGCTTCTTCTAATAAGCAAATGCTTTTCTCAACTAGCGAGCGGTTACTGCGTTCCGCTACTGAGTTCTGTTCGGGGCAGTAATCAATAGTTAATTGATGAATAATTCCATTTTCTTTGAATAACTGACTAACCTCTTTATTCACGAATTCTTTGCCATTGTCAGATCGAAACTTCTTAATCTTTTTGTTAGTTTGATTCTCTACTAACAATTTGAATTCAACAATCTTCGAAAAAACTTCACTCTTTTTGCGCAAAAAATAAATAAATGTGTATCTCGTTTTATCGTCAATAAACAAAAGAAAATATCTCATGCCGCCGTGTGACTCCGTACTCATTGGACCGCATATGTCCGAGTGTATAAGTTCTAGGGCCTCACTTGCTCTAGATGTGCTCTTCTTGTTAAAAGGGGTGCGTGTTTGCTTACCTTTTAAACATGGCTCACATTGTAGTTTATCCTGGTTGTTGAAACTCACTCCTGTTGCCATACCATCTCTCAACAGCTTTAAGTTGGGTAATCCGAGATGTGCCAGTCTCTTATGCCAAAGCTCGTTATCATCTGGGTTGGAAACTGTAAAGGCCGACGTAGGTTCTGTAGCAACGGATTTAAATTTGTAAACTCCGTTCTCACTTTTACAGTTGTAACTCGCTTCTCCTTTTATACAACAATCATTCTTGTCATATATGTCACACCCTTTCTCGGAAAATACAACAACAAAGTTTCTACTCACCAGTGTATCCACACTCAATAAATTCGCAGACAATCCAGGTACATACTTTACCTCTCGTACTCCAAATTGCATACTTCCATCATTAACGACATCACCTGAACCTTGCGCATATAACTTCTGGCCGTTAGCTACACTGATCTCTTGAGAAATGTTAAAGTCTCTATAGTTAGCTAGCCAGTCCTTGCGGTTCGTCATGTTTGAAGACGCCCCTGAGTCCACAATCCATTCGTCGTCGTTTCTCTCGATGGCATTATAAATAAAAAATGTGGATCCTTTATCCTTGCTTGCATTGGGATTTTTCGGACAAATCATTGCTTTATGTGGTCCACCACATACAAAACATTTAATCTGTTTCTTCTGCTTCTCACGCTTCTGCTGCGCTTTCTCGTTGTTGCCTTTATTGTTCGTGGAATCACTCTTGAACCATGAACGGTTTTCTCTACCTTTGGCAATCAATGCATTCTCATTGGATATCGACGGTACCGGACTATCCATTTGAAGCAATTTTGTTTTTACGTAGTTAGTCGTAAGTGTAATGTTGGCATTCTCTATTGTCATCTTCAAGGGTGCATACTCTTTGCTAAGCCCTTGGAGCATGAGTGCTGCCAGTAGCTCATCATCCAGGTCCTTACCGATGTCTCTCAGTTGTTGAGCTACTCTAAGTATCGTGGTCACGTACTCAGTAATACTGTTAAATTGTTCTAACCTCAAACTCACAAGGTTACCCAGTAGTCTGCATCTATTAACTATGCCTTTGTCTTGGCAGTTCACTTCTAGAGCTTGCCAGACCTCCTTGGCAGTACTGGCCTGTCTGACATGAACTAGCAAATCCGTACTAATCATGAGGCAGATCTTAGCGCGAGCTTTCTGATCTCTCTTCGTTGCCACTACATCCTCGACAGCTGGTGTAGTTTGTACATAGCTCCATAGATCGTCATGTACTAGTGACATTTCCATCTGAAATTTCCATGTTGAGTAGTTGGAACTTCCTTCAAGTTTCTGGAATGTCGGTATGCTACTACTACTGGTACTCATCTTGTTGTGTTGTCTACGAGATGACTGCTCTTCTTTAGTACTTTCTCCAGCACTAATCATCAGCTCGATCTCGAATGACAATTTTTACAGCTCTCTGTCTGTTTCGGATAAATACACTGCGGGATCATAACCTATTGGTAATTCCGTGATATTGGAACTACCAATTGCTCTAGCAGAGTAGGAAGCGGATCTACCCAAAACATACGCTGTATATTATCAGGATAAATAGTTTTATTTAGACTGAAAATAATGTTGACACAACAAGGAAAAAGTGTGACAATATCATCTAGACACACGCTAGAATATTTTAAATCCTAACTGGCTTAACGGCCAGTTCAGTCGACAGTGTCAGCCTCCTTTCTCTCCAATACACCCGGTCCACAACCACCCGAGTGAAAACCTTTATTCCTTATTCTAAGGGTAATTAATAAACCTTGCCAGAAATGTAAAATTAACTTTTGACAGTAAAATTTTAGGACCCGTTAAATTTTCACTTTGATATTACATTACGCGCCATTTTTTGTTTTCTAGGTTATAAAGTTCTTCGGAATGACTTGTAAATACATTTAATTACGGTTAACCAAACATGTCCTCCGCCACGTAAATAAACTGCTATTACAAAGTGGTCGTTCCAAAAAGATTAATCCCCGTCTTTTTATTATACCTATTAGATTCCCTGTCAGTCTTATCTCTTTCACTTTTATGAAGTAAATTTTAAATTTACCCAGGCGTATTAGAACGCCCTTAGATGCAATTCTAAAAAAAAACTGTCTCAAAGGGGTAGGCATAGGCACAGACTACAGATTTCCATCTGCTACGAACCTGAATTCCTGACACCCCTTTCCCTGTATTATATATTTTATTGTAGTGGTTCATACTCAGATTTATTGGTCTGAGGGTTCATATTAAAATTATAAAAAAAAATGTCACTAGATACATTTTGGCCGGTATTTCGGCCCATTAATTGGCTAATGACGGCTCCATACCGTGGGTCAAAATATACATTTTTTTAATAACTTACCTAAATAAATGAAGCTTGGAAAAAGCACATTTTATATTTATTCACATATATTTCTATCGAACTCTGTTGTTTTTTAAGATTAAAAATTGTCGTTTACAAAACTTTATTCGATTTAACTATCGTTGTATAAAGTTTTTTTTTTCATGTTTAATGTTGCAATCTAATAATTGCCTCGATGGTGCTAACGCAAAACTACGAACATGTATGCGTGCTGTGTGCAAAACGCAACATTAAGAAAGATGGCGAAGACGCTGTCAAAAGCGAGACTCAAGAGGTCGGTCACCTAGCCTAGCGGGAAGTTTAAAAATTTCAATAAAATTGTTGGTTCCACAATTTTTTTTCTAGTGGTGGCGTAGAGATTGGAGGTCATACACTTTACTATGAATGCCATATCGTGTTGCGAGGAAATCCCAGACGACACAGTTTTGGTAGATTTTGGCAGGGTTCCTGTTGGTACAGTTGTTGAGAAAACTGTTCCAATAAAAAATGTGACTGATGTTAGTATTACTCACATTAGTAACTTTGTACCAAATTAATATGATAATTTCCTTCTTTAAAGAGAAATTTATACGTAGTCTAAAATAGTTTAATTGCTTTCACTACGACAATTTACACTCAAGACATTGGCGGATAAGGGGGGGCACCTAGATAGTTGTTCACAAACTAAACTCACACCGAGTTGAGTTTCCTACCCGGATCGCAATACTAACCCTTTTAAAAATTACAGTGTCGCTACACTGGTGTCGACCTTTTCAACATCAACTCTGAGCAGGGTTCGAATAGGCTCCAAACGTCACTTGACATATATTTTACTTTAAATTTCGTACCGTGGGGGTCCTGAACGTTATACTTGACATATTTACGTAAAATTTCGTACAAACTAGGTGCTCTCAACGTTATATTTATACTAAATATGATTGATGCAAAAATGACAACTGACGTTTGGAGTGTCGGTCGCTACCTTTGATCAAAGGTCGCTGCACGACGAACTCGTTCAAAAACTTAGCGTTACAACCCCAGTGGCCCTACCCTCCCTAGGGTTCTTTAATAACGGCACTTCTGGGATTCCATACATTTGACTCGACTTTTTGATTCGATTTGGGTGCACTTTTAAACAGCATAACATAAGGTATACATAATAGGTTTGCCAAAAACACCTCAAGGTTTAAGGCGCCTAAATTAAAAACCTTTTTATTTCTTTGTGATAAACCTTGTCAGAATGACCCCCCTAAAATGAAATCCTGGATCCGTCCTTAACTCCAGAGTTCTCATCTCAGTGTACCCCACGGGTGTTTGTGGTGTACTGCAACGCATTCCTCTGGGCCTTACCCACTACCAGAATGCGTCTGGAAAATTTGTTGGTCTTTTTTCTTGTAAATACCGTATTAATTCTACTCGATTTTTAGTTGCATGGTACGACCCAATGATATTGGAAGAAAGTGTAAATGGGTTATAGGCGATCCGCGAGTGGCACGTTAAAACTTGGCTAATTTGCCAACCTGAACTCGGTATTGCGTCGACGTCACAGCAACATATGGGTCTTGTCTCTTTTTCGTTAGCAATAATATGACTTCCACGTAATTATTATTTCGATAGTCATTGCAATACTACGTAATTGACTGAAGTCATTAATGTTGTGTGCCGTTTTAGAAGTTCGATTCTTGTGTAGGTAACCTATCTACACTTTCTTGTAGTATCATTGGTGCGACCAGTTTGCGGTATCATAGGATATTATTTATTTTCAGTACCCGCTCACATACTGCGTGACCAACATATACCCCGTTGAGACGGTAGACAGGCCATTCAAGATATCAATCGACTGTTGCGCAGTTGCACCGTTAGATAATGCCTGCTTGAGGATTGAATTCAGGCCGCGGGTACCGCGCTCGATCTATACGGAGTATTACGCTGTTGACGATACTAGTGGTTTATACTCGTATAAAATCACTGTCACTGGAACATGTTTTGGTAAGACACTCTCTACAACCCGTACGAATCAACTGTGGACTCCGCTGGAATGCCGCTGCCCCGCGCGGCACCCCGCATTCGCCGCAAGCGCTCAGATAGTCGTTCATAAACTCACACCGAGTTGGGTTTCCTACCCGGGTCGCAACACTAACCCGTTCAAAAATGAACTCGCGTCTCAACACCGACCGTTCAAAAATGACAGTGTAGCTACACTGGTGTCGAATTTTTCAACATCAACTCTGAGCAGGGTTCGCAAGGTTCGTATAGGCTACAAACGTCCCCTGACATTCACGTTAATTTTCGTAAATGAAATGACGTTAATTTTCGTATGGAGGGGGTCATCTCAACGTTATAGTTGATATATTTACGTTAAATTTCGTGTAGAGGGGGTCCTCTCAACGTTATTATACTAAATATAATGCAAAAATGACAACTGACGTTTGGAGTGTCGTCACACGACGAAACCCGTTCAAAAACTCAGCGTTACAACCCTAGTGTTCCTACCCAGCCCAGGGTTATTTAATGAACGCACTTCTGTAGCGATAGCGTACCGTCCAAATGACGTCACAGCGCGAGGTGCACAGTTAATTCGTACGGGTTGTAGATTCCTTGGGAAATCGTATTTATTTATTACAATCGCGATATCGCAGAACAATCTGACTCCCTCTGTACTGTAAAACTGATGCTATGTTGTAGAACCCAGGAAATTATCTTCTCTTATGTGTATGAGTATTCTCGTCGTCCAGATATTGTACAGGACAGCATGAGGTGCATCCAGCTATCTCAGGCTAAAACTAAAAAATATAAGAGAATTTTACACCCAATCTCTATAACATTAGAAACTAAGCCCTACTTGCACCAAACCACTTCACTCAGATTAGCTATTTTTAGGGTTCCGTACCTAGAAGGTACAAAAGGAACCTTTATGGTGAGACTCCGTTGTCCATCCGTCCGTCCGTATGTCACAGGCCACAGCCTCATAACTTTAGAAATGAAATGAAACCGTAAATGAAATGAAATTTGGCACAAAAATATCATTAATTTGTCCACACATCACGGTGTAAAAAAAATATGAAAAATTTGAAATTGTTCAAAATATTTCCAAAACAAAAGTGAGAAAAATAATAAATATAATCCTAAAAATACAATATGGGTATCAAATTGTAGATATTAAAAAGTTGTAAAAGTATATACTTTTACTATATTTACTGGCACGGGTTTCGAGAAATCTTTAAAAAACCACAAAAATATGTATGTCCCCCCCTTATCTCCGAAACTGGTACACCGAAAAGTATGAAAAAATGTCGATTATAAATCATAACTGGCCAATTGCAGGAAAACTATAGCGATAAAAAAAAATTAGCACAAATGAAAAATATAAAAGTAGTAAAATAAATGAAAAGGTTTTTTTGTTAAATACAATGGGGTTATCAAATTGTAGGTACCTATTAAAGGGCTGATTGTAAAAATATATATGGTTTAATTTGCATATATTTCAAGAAATCCTTGAAAAACCATAAAAAATTGTATGTCCCCCCCCTTATCTCCAAAACTGGTGGACCAAAAAACATGAAAAAAATCATGGTTAGGTACCTACTACTTTTTAAACACTTTTAAACGTGTCCATAGGTTTTTAGTTCATATGGATCACAATAATATATGTAGACGATCATTTAAATTGTTTTTTTTTTTTGCGAAATTTTAAATGAAATTTTGTTATTAATTTGTGCTGAGACAAAAACTGAATTTTTTTGAATTTTTGTCCGTCAGTATATGTATGTTCCGTTTTAATTTAAAAACCATTCAACAGATTTCGATGCGGTTTTCTTTATTATATAGTAAGGGTAGTTCATAAAATAACCGCCAAGCCGAAAATAGGGCAAAGATTGAATAAACGCGTGCGGAGCCGCGGGTGAAAGGCTAGTAAATAAATAAAATAATTGTTTGTCTGATGATTTCAGGACCAACGGTGTTCCTGAACAGAAGAAAGGTGATATTCAGACTTTGCAAGGACGTAAGTGCGGGTAGGACGGAAAACATAAACATTGTGAATCAGTCTCCCATTGATGCGACGTACCAATGGCTGTTACCTTTTCGTGGGCTTGGTTTCTTCCGGGTAAATAATTAAAACGTAAAGTTAACTTTAAGAGCAATGTAATAATCCTTTTTTCAATGCATGTGCTCGTAAAGGCCCACTTTTTATGCATCAAAACCGAACAGAAAGTCGATTATTTTGCCCTAGGGCTTTATTATTATTATTTTTTTGCAATGGTTGGCTAACCTGCAGCCTTTCCTGTGTACCATAGATGTTATACTTTTTTTCCCACTGTTTAACGGCTCTGGATACAATCGTTTTGAGCCAATCATAATTTAAAGTTCACAAGATTATATTTGTTTTCATTTCCTCACACTATGCATTGAAAAACGTAGTATGATACACGGGCGTAAAAGCAATAAATTACTCGGTTACGTTTAAAACACTCGCTACGCTCGTGTTTTAAATCGTCCTCGTAATTTATTCCTTTGCGCCCTTGTAGCTTTTTTTTTTTTTTTTTTTTTTGAATTGATTTTGAAATTGAATTTTTTACCTTGAAGAGGGGGACAGAGAGTGCCCTTGTTGCATAAACTACTGTTATGTATTTTATGTGGCCTGTAGTTCACACTTCAAAAAACACAAGTTATTGACATTGCCATGCATTTATATTTTTGAATATGAATATTTTTGTTAAGTCTAATCAGAATTATTTTGAGACATTGAGTAACCGTCGACTCAATACAAAAATAAAATGCTCTTCTCACAGTACCACTCACTTCGGGAACAGCATGTTCGGAATGACCTCAAAAGTTTATAATAAGCTTCCTGCTTCAATCAGAACAATTGAAAATATTAACGTATTTAAAATTAAACTAAAAGAATTTCTGATTGATAAAATGTACTATACAATTGATAATTATTTGAATGATACCTGTTAATAATCATTTTATTTAGTTTAATAATGTACTAATATTTAATGTAAATAACTTTGTATACTTATAATTGTACTTTATTCGTTAATTTTAAGATTTAACATTTGTACGCCTAACGGCAGAGCATAAAGGGACAAATTATATTATATTTCATGCTAAATCTTTATACATATGTCTCAACAAATAAAAGTTTTGAAGTTTGAAGTTTATGCTGCGGATGTCTTTTAGATATCGAGTGGCAGCTGTGGAGTCATCAGGGCCCGTGAGACAATTAGAGCGACAGTATTTTTCACGGGTACAGAGGTCGGTTTTTATACAGCAGAGTTGGTTTGCTTGGTTCTGCATCAGGTGAGTTCATATAAGCTTCCAAAGTCAAATTCAACTTCAAATAGTTTATTTTGTAAAGTAAGTATAGTACCCTGTCGCTAATCCGCCACCAAAAAATCCGGAAAACCGGCGGATTACCGAAAACGGCGGATTATAATGTACAGGAACATCAAATTGAGCAAAACAACAAAAAAACATAGTAATTTTGTATTAGTACTTATGAAGGTAAATACATATGTACATTTGTATTAACATTTAAAAATGAACTGACACATTAACTGATTACTCAGGTTTTGAAAAATACTGCTTTAATTTGGCTTGTTTTTTACCAGAATAAATCTTCGTAATAACATGATTACATTACAGAGAGACATCGACTTGCAAAAAATGGGCGGATTATAGTAGTTGTCGGATTATCAAGCGGCGAACTAGCGAGAGAGTACTACATAATACACTTTTTCATCTCACTAGCTCGAAAAGCGCGCTTTGGTTGCTTAAAACCAGTGAGCAAAATCGACTTTTGCTCACTGGATTTAAGCAGTGTAGAAGAGTGCGAATTGTTCAAAAACTCCATATCCTTTGCTCAAAAGAAAGAGACAGCAAAACGTCAGCATGGTGGCTATCTCTTTCACTCTATATGGATTCCATACACTTTAAGAGGCTAATATACAGCCCCACAGCTTGTCGGATATCATAGACAAGGTAAACTTTTCGAAATCCTGTGTATGTCCTCCCAGTGTGTATGGAATCCGTACCATAGACTATGGCCTCCGAATAAACAACTGACCTCTATAGTAATACAAGCAGCCAGGCTGGCTATTGATAATGATGAAATTTAATTATTGATATTTTGGCGTTTATCGCTACAGTGAGTCACGTGAGCGTACTCGGAACTAATGATAAAGATGACATTGGTACCGATTCGGCACAACACAACTAACAAGACTAACCTTATTTTGAGCGTCCCGTCTTTGTCTTTTCGATACAGAAAGAAAAGGACAGGACACTTAAATTAAGTTTAGTCCTGTCAATTGTGTTGCGCCGAATCGGTGTTATTCTCTTCTATTACAAGTGTAAATTTTAGTTCTCAGCACGTTCGCTTCAAATCGGCACAAAAAAAAAACAGTCATTTTGTACGGCAAAACCTGTCCATGTATTGTATTGTTAGACTTCATCGCTGGTATAAACAAATAAACTTCTACCGGAAACGGAAAGATAGAGTAAAACTCCCGCGTGATGGTTATGTTTTGCATTTTCGATCGGTTTATTGAAGATTTTCCGATTTTTCCCGGCTTTTGGGATTCAATTAACACTCCTTACATTTTATTTTATGTGCAATATTTTATATAGTGTATTGTTTAAAGAAAAAAACCATTGAATTCTTACAAGTTCGTTCGAAAAGATTAATTACAGACTGTAAAAGGAAATAGATGAGACAGGTAGACAAAGATATATAAGGTCTTTCAATTTAAATGGAAAGTAATTTAGGAGGTGATTCAGTATCGTTAATACATCACATTCCACTGCAAAGCACTTTTTTGTTTTTTTTTCACTTCTCCGTACTAAGTGGTCCGATCAGCTGACTCAATTTGTATGGACAAGTGAAGAAAAAGTTCGCGCAAAAAAAAATACTTTGCAGTGGAATGTGATATATTAACGATACTGAATCACCTCCTAAATTACTTTCCATTTAAATTGAAAGACCTTATATATCTTTGTCTACCTGTCTCATCTATTTCCTTTTACAGTCTGTTATTAATTAATGTTTACTCCTTAGAGGAATCATAAGTTAGGAAATTATAATTATAAACTACAGTACTCCCAAAGTAATAATGCTCATACAAATCTATAGCCGAGCGACCGGACGTACCACGTGACCGTATTGATTGTATAGAAAGTGTAAGGAAATACGAACTTTGCCGAACAGTGGCGGAGATTTATAGCGCATTATCACTTTGGGAGCACTGTAACTGTCATGACAAATATCACTATCACTGTAACACCATGCTTAATGCGTAGCAGCGTTGAAGAGCTTTTCTGCTGTATAACACGCTTTTACATTTTATTCACAGGAACCCTTGTTCATTACTGTGATAGCAACAGTAGTTCTTCCCAACAACCCACTATTCAACATAAAGGACCATCGGTTTACAAAAACATTTAAATCCAAATCCCGTTCAGCGCATTTAATGGAGAACAGCCTAAATCGGTTGAAATACATACCTCCAGCTTCGGTTTTTGAAAGATATTTGGATTTTGGTGTGGGCAGTACAACAGATAATACCTTGAATATATCACAGACGTTGTCCGTAACTAATCATGAGGACCATGAAGGTTACATGCAGTGGATGCCAGGTGAACCATTGCTATACTATGGCTATACTGTTTTTTTTTTGTTAGTCATTTTCTTTCCTTTATGGAGAAGGCTAAGGGCTTAAGCCCGTACTGCCTTATACTGTTTGTGCTGAAACCAACAAGAACTAATTAAAGTTGAGGGGTACTTGTTAATACTGTATGATTAAGTTACAGAAAATAAATTCTCTCTTCAGATCCCAATGTCATATTTTTGGTGTATCCAATGGAGTCAATAATACCACCTAAAGATGCCAGAACATTTACAGTCAGATTTAGGTTAGTGGAATTTCTCGAGTATTCGGTTTAATTATTAGGAAGTTGTCAATGAAAAACATAAACAGTTATTCTCATTTATATTCACAGACCAAACGTTGATAACCAAATGTACGGCTATTTATTATGTGGAGACTACCAACAGAAGCAATTCAACGATGATGCCAAGATAAAGCTGAAACACACTTGGTTTAGAATCCCCTGCATTGGGCACACTTGGAGTCCTCACACCGAATGGAATACTGATTGGGATTGCCATCTTGAGGTCAGTTACATTGAAACGAAATTTCATTTTACGAATTTCAGAAAAAGTGTTATTGATCCTGATACTGACCGATCACTTACCAAGCCTCCAGTAGGAATTAAAACGTTGTCCAAAACTATTTTACGAATTTCACAAAAATGTTATGCCCAATTGATCCACTAGCATCTGCTCGCGGCTTCTCCCGCGTCTCCTACAGGAAACAAATTACATGTTTTTTTTTTCAAAAGCAAACGTTATGAGCGCTCTCACTCCCTCTCAATTGAATATACAAACTGACAATATCCCAAACAAACCTGACGAGGCCAAAAAACTCGCATGTTTGGATTACGAACGCGCCCAACTCGGCCTCGCTAGATACTCCCGGCTTCCGCGACAACGCGACGCTGTGAAAATCTTTATAAACTATAGTGTCACAATTACTCACTGAACGAATAGATTTAGATGTTAGTGTGTATAGTATTATAGTACGTATGTGCCTTGCCCACGTTTATTCAATTCTTCCCCGTTTTCGCCTTGGGGGTTATTTTGTAAACACCTCTAAGTTGAACAGTGCCACTACGATGTTAATAAAAAAAAAAACACATCCAAATCCGTTCCGTGGTATCGGAGAAGTGCGTGAACAAAGAGACAAAGAGACAGACAGAAAAGAATTCTAAAAATCGCTGATGTTTGTTCTATTGCCCCTTCTTTTGTCACCCCCTTTCTATTTTTATTAGTTTTCTTCAATGTACAGACACTGAGTTATACTCTTTTATTATATGTATTGATGATACTGATCACTTACTAAAGCCTCCAGTATGAATTTGGTCGATGTTCAAAAAGTCACCTTGTATATTTAAATATACTGGACTAAATATTTATACACTGTTTGATGATTTTGATATAATACTTATATAGATTAAATACAAATATAAATAAATACATTATGTATATTGTTATTATGTTTTGTAAGTTTTTTTTACTTTAAGACAACGGGTGGTGATGATCTTTTAGCTTTATCTTAAAAGACTAATAGTGGGACAGTCACGAATACCGTGCAGTAATTAGCCGTGACATTAAGGCGCTATATGCTGCAGAAGTTCTGCACGTTAGAAAAAATTTTTTTTTTACTTTGTAGAATAACTTAATAACTTATAGAATAAAAACGGCCGCTTTTGGCATAAGTTAAAATTTTAGCTCATCAAAGACGTTGACTATGATAACTATGCTATTTAATATATTTAAAAATAGTTCATTGCTATATCTACACATTTACTTGAGCAGATTTTCAATCATTATTCTGCTAAGTAAATATATATTTTTTCTAAAGTGGCAGCACTTCTGCAGCATATAGCGCCTTAAGTGAGTTACTTACCTACTATAAGCTCCAGTGTTGTGCTCGGGAGTTTTTGTATAAGGAAAAAGGTAGTTGAACGCAAGGGCTTATCTCGAGGATATAATCATTTAAGGCTGCGTATAAACCTGGACAAATTAGTGATTTTGCCCCCGCATCCCCGCACCTCAACTGTTTGCGCGACCGCTATTTCTTAGCTCCCACGAGCGGTGTGGATCCGCGGTCATTAACCCGTGCACGTGCTAGTTTTCAATAATAAGTATAATGCATCTACGATGTATAAAATTCAACCCAGTTGACAAAACGGTTTGTGCGCAATGGCATTTTTTTGCGTAATTGTGTTTGCATCTAATTTTTATATTTCAAAAATTTATTTTTCGAAAAAATACTTGCAAAGATAATGATGACGATGATGATACAACGATACGTCGATACGACGATACGTCGTTACAACGATACGTCGATACGCCGATACGTCGATACGCCGATACGTCGATACGTCGATACGCCGATACGTCGATACGACGATACGTCGATACGGGGATACGACGATACGGCAATACGTCGATACGACGATACGTCGATACGAGGATACGTCGATACGCCGATACATCGATACGACGATACGTCGATACAAGGATACGACGATACGACGATACGTCGATACGTCGATACGTCGATACGTTGATACGTCGATAAGTCGATACAACGATACGTCGATACGCCGATACGTCGATACGTCGATACGTTGATACGTCGATATGTCGATACGATGATACGTCGATACTCCGATACGTTGATACGTCGATACGAGGATACGACGATACGGCAATAAGTCGAGACGACGATACGTCGATACGAGGATACATCGATACGCCGATACGTCGATACGAGGAAACGACCATACGACGATACGTCGATACGATGATACGACGATACGGGGATATGACGATACGACGACACGGCAATACGTCGATACGACGATACGTCGATACGAGGATACGTCGATACGCCGATACGCCGATACGTCGATACGACGATACGTCGATACGAGGAAACGATGATACGTCGATACGACGATACGTTGATACGAAGATACGACGATACGAGGATACGGCAACACGTCGATACGTCGATACGTCGATACGAGGATACCTCAATACGCCGATAAGTCGATACGACGATACGTCGATACGAGGATACATCGATACGCCGATACGTCGATACGAGGAAACGACCATACGACGATACGTCGATACGAGGATACGACGATACGGGGATATGACGATACGACGACACGGCAATACGTCGATACGACGATATGTCGATACGAGGATACGTCGATACGCCGATACGTCGATACGACGATACGTCGATACGAGGAAACGATGATACGTCGATACGCCGATACATCGATACGACGATACGTCGATACGAGGATACGACGATACGACGATACGGCAATAAGTCGATACGACGATACGTCGATACGAGGATACGTCGATACGTCGATACGAGGAAACGACCATACGACGATACGTCGATACGAGGATACGACGATACGTCGATACGACGATACAACGATACGTCGATACGCCGATACGTCGATACGTTGATACGTCGATATGTCGATACATCGATACGCCTATACGACGATACGTCGATACGTTGATACGTCGATATGTCGATACATCGATACGCCGATACGTCGATACGACGATACGTCGATACGAGGAAACGACTATACGACGATACGATGATACGTCGATACGAGGATACGACGATACGTCGATACGACGATACGTCGATACGACGATACGTCGATACGACGATACGTCGATACGAAGATACGTCGATACGACGATACTTCGATACGACGATATGGCAATACGTCGATACGACGATACATCGATACGAGGATATGACGATACGTCGATACGTTGATACGACGATACGTCGATACGTTGATACGTCGATACGATGATACGTCGGTACGACGATACGACCATACGGCAATACGTCGATACGACGATACGTCGATACGTCGATACGAGGATACGACCACGATCACGATCACGATCACGACCTAGATCACGATCGCGATCGTGATCGCGATGGCGATGGCGATGGTGATGGTGAGATAAGGTTTTGTTAGTCTCCCAGAGGGGTAGGCAGAGGCTACAGATTTCTATCTGCTACGATCCAGACATAACTCTTTCGCCTCTTCCACATCCATCAACCATATTTATTGTGATAATAAATTGTAAGCTAAAAAAAATACCTCAGACGAAAAACATAGCGATATTCATTAGTCCATTGAGACAACCTTTAGTTCAACATCTTTTATAAAACATGACCTATCTACTTATTTTGTTAAGTAATGGCGTACCTTGCTTTATTTTCACTCGTAAAACATTTTTATTCCATTTTTTACATTGGTTGCATTCATTTCCCATGTTTCAAATTACGAGATTTATTTAAATTACGAAACCGGGACGTCGAGAGCGCAAAAACGTAGCCCTCCCGTCTCAACGGAGCGATCACAACTGACCGACGGGTGAGTGACGAAACAAAGCATGGAACAAAAAGCGCGTGCGACCGAGATATCTTGTCGCCGCCTTGTCTCAGAATAAATCGACGTAAGCGCCAATTCTAAGATGTTAAATTAAATGAAAATGAAACAGAATTATTCAAAATCCCCGTGCAATTATACGGGATCATTTGTTTTCTTATTTTTAATACAAATTTCAAGGCAAACTGTTTTAAGAAAGGTCCTTTAACACTCGAAAAACATGAAATATAGAGGTAACTTCGTAATTTTTTTCTATCGAGCGAACTTAAAGCTTTTGCGTTTTTGCTTCTGCACGAATATCAGCCCTATAGTCTATTATCTATATTATTTTTATTAAACCGATTAACCAAGTTACACAATGTTTTATGCTCATTTGAAATTGTGCATCTGACATTATACCGACCCTTAAAACGCTCACGTAGATACGGTGTTTTCGTGGTGGGGCACATACAAAATATACAAGGTGACTTTTTGATCATCGTCCAAATTCATACTGGTGGCTTGGTAAGTGATCAGTATCATGGATTAATAACAATTTTGGTGAAATTCGTAAAATGAAATTTCGACTCCCCATAGTGATTCACTCGGGACTGGAACTGAATTTCTATGAATTTCACAAAAATTGTTACTGATCCAAGATACTGATCACATATCAAGCCTCCAGTATGAATTTGGACGATGATCAAAAAGTCACCTTGTACATCACAAGTGTAATTTCAGATAGTCCTACCACCGACAGTTCCGATGAGAACAACCTTTAAAAACTTCATGCTCTCCAACAAACTAGACTCCCCAATGTATTACAAGTTCCTCCCTCCTAATGGGACGTAAGTATCACGATTCACAACATTTGCTAAAATAAGAAGAGTTATATAACGTGTAACAGAAAGGTGTAACCATATTTTTTAAGAGCTTATTCAGTCAATTTAATGATTAAACCACTAAAACACATCGTGCATGTTTAACAATATAGTAAATGAAAGCGTTATAGTAATAAAGACGTCTATTTTATATAAATAATAACTGCGAGATAGATCTAAATACAATTATATTAATTAAAAAGGAACACATTAGATAAGTAATACATTAAATAAATTAATAATCACTTGCTCCCGCTGTCGACTGTACCAACAAAATTTTTGGAAACTAAAAGGAAATCAATTTCATAAATAAAATATTTCTTGGAAACTGGAAGAATTAATGTATGGAGTTTTGATTTTCTAGAGAACAAAAGAATTGGAAACCCAAGGCACCACCCATAGATTGGGTCTATACCATTGTATATACACATATATGTGGCGTGTACAGAACTTTTTGCAGGAAAAGCAAGCACTTGGTCAAGAATAACAATAAAAAAAATATGAAAAAATTTAAATATCACTTTGAAAAAAAAAGTTTGTATTGGAAATTTTTACTCTAGTCTACCCTGGCGTCATACAAATGAATTTTTTTCAAAGTGATATTTAATTTTTTTCATATTTTTTTAATTGTTATTCTTGACCAATTGCTTGCTTTTTCAGCAAAAAGTTCTGTGCACGCCACTCATAGTGAAGGTTGTTCTAGAACAACTTTTACTATGGAGCAGTGGCGTGCGTTGAACTTTTTCCCGGAAAAGCAATCAGAAGGTCAAGTTTGACAATAAAAAAAAAATATGAAAAGAATTAATTAACACTTTGAAAAAAAAAAGTTTGTATGACGCCAGGATAGGCACTGCCTACTCTAGAGTAAATATTTTCATACAAACTTTTTTTTTCAAATTGTAATTTAAATTTTTTCATAGTTTTTTATTATCAAACTTGATCGTCTGGTTGCTTTTCCGGAAAAAAGTTCAATGCACGCCACTGCTATGGAACCAACCCTGAAATCTCAAAAAAGAAATCTGCCCTTCCATACATTTCCGCCGAGCGGCTTTGCATTTTTCTATGAATCAGTAAATTTTTTTTTTCGAAATACAGGGTTTGTTCCATTCCATAGTAAAAGTTGTTCTATACCATTGACTGAATAAGCTCTTCAAATATGGTTACACCTTTCTGTTACACATTGTATAATCGTGACGCAACACAACGGACTAAACTTAATTTAAGCATTCCGTCTTTTTCTTTCTGTATCGAAAAGACAAAGACAGGACGCTCAAAATTAGGTTATTCCCGTCAAACAACTAAGTTGTGTTTCGATGAATCGAAACCATTGGCTCGTATTTTTCCAGAAATTACGTGGTACTGCCCATGTGCGGTATAGTGCCAAACCGTGGCTGGGAAATAATAACTGCTGCTTTAGAGCCCAATTCCTCTGGACAGTTCTTAGAAAACTGGACTCTCGTCATCAATATGGTGGAGAAGGTAAACAATTAGTGAAATTTCAAGCAGCAATAAGACATAAGACATAATTTATTTTCACACCAAAAACTTTTTTGGATACACTCAACAGATCAACAGACAAACATAATTAAATTATAATTAGAGAAAGGGAACGAGCATTCATCTGCTAAGTATAACAAACTTATAACAAACTATATAATATAAACAAACAAAAACAATGAATAATTATAATTAAGGTGAAAGCTAAACCAATACTGCCTAAAATCTAAAATAACCACTGTAAAACAACTAAACCCTACGGCCTATATATATATATAAGGTTACATACATAACAATACACAATAACAATACAATAAAAATGATAGCAAAACAAATTGTGCTGTTTGACTTTCTACAACCGTTCTCATTCCAGGTGCAAATACAACTCTGCGGCAGTGCAAAGCCTAGTCAGATAGAGATAATTTCGAATGGTTTCAATCCAGACACACACGCGATGCATGAGTTTCCACCAACCATCAGCGGATGCACCAATTACTGCTCTTCCTACGTGCAGAACCTTACTCGGATGGTCGTGCAGTTAGTAATAAAATAACATAGGATCATGGGCGCCGGCAGGATTATTGTCAGGGGGGTGCATCTACTCATAAATTATATGATATAATACTTATTTAGAATGAGCGTTTTTCCTTATGTCAAATTTAGTGTTCAATAAGATTCCTAGATGGCACTGTCGTATTCTTTAGCAATATTCTTTATCAGGCGAAATTTGGGGTCGAAATATAGCGTTTAAAACTGTTTATTTAAGTAATTATATTTATGTTAAGTACAGAACACAAAGAATAAAAAGCAAAGAACACAAAGAATAATACAGTATTTTGTAAAAAATATTTTATTAACGTATTAAATACTTACGTGTTTTTAATATAACCGTGTTCCTATAACGCGAACGCTAGTAAAAGTGGCAGTCACCACGCAGGCGGAACTTACTTTAAGAATTGTAGTAGTTATCAAATCTTTAAAAGGAATCGAGATACTGAAGAAAACGCAGGATATTAGAATCATGAAAACATAAACAAAGCCCTAGTTCTGCCTGGAATCGAAAATGAAAAAAAAAAACTTGATATTTTCAGCATAAGAGTAGTGACCCATGTAGCATGGTTGGGCGCTGACAACTGCGGGACTATCGAGATTAATCCTAAAGAGATCGTAAAGTTTAGATGGTGGTTCTTCCCTACGGAGCCTAACAAGGTTTACGAGACCAAAGTGACGATGTCTTGCGTCTGTCTGGTTGATAAAAAGTAAGGGATGTTATATATTTTGTACATTTGTAGATTCTGAATAAGAAAAGCATTAAAAGTAAAGAAACCAGAAATAAGCATAAACTGGCTTTTCTAAAAATCAAACTTGCCAAGGTGGGTACCTCTTCCGTAGGACATGGTAAAAGATTTTACAACAAACTTCCAAAGAAGGTTCTTACTCTGTCAGAGAAATGGTTGAAACGGTTTATTAAGCAGGGCCAATTGAAGAAGGCATATTATAAAATAAATGAACAGTTAGACGATAATAAATACAATTATGATAGTGATCTTTGTCATAATAGTAGTTAATATAATTTCCTAACTTATGTTATGATTCCTCTAGAAATAACGTTAATTAGTTAATAAATGAAATGACTGTAAAAGCAGATGGACTATATGGGACAGGTAGACAAAGGTATTATATTTTTTTTGCCTTTATGACATAATTTTCTCCTCTCTTGTATTTTTATCTGTTTATTCAATTAAAGTATAGGCTTACTTTTTACATTTAGTTGTTTGTAACTAATATTATAAAAAAAAGACATGATCTTGCTATGTTTCTTGCCCTTCTTCTTAGCAAGACTAATCGAATGGGCGGAGTTAGGCATATATTTATTCTTATATTTTTAATTTTATTCAACTGTTTTTTTTTTATGAAATTTAAGTAAACCTAACCTTTATTATTTCCTTGTGTATTTCCCTATATTATTATATTTTGTATAAAACTATTACCTATAGACATATATCATTTAATTATATTACATGAAAACCGACCAGTAATAAGTATATCTGATATACCTAGATTACAAATTAATATATTTCTATTTCTATTAAAGCCCAAGAAAGCGATTGAAAAACCTAATAGAAAATAGATAGCGTAGAAAATAGATAGTGTAGAAAATAGATAGCATTCATAATATTAATGGAGAAGTGCAATAAATTTAATTAGCCCCTGTGTCTCTCCTTTGTCAATCATGAAAAGGCGTTCGATAGTGTCAAGTTGTCTTGTGTTGTGTTTGACTTTCTCCAACTTTGTGACATACTTTGTGATAAAAGCTTGTCACATAGTGGTAGCGAAGAACCAGACAACGGTTTGACCACTAAGCCACCAACCCAATTGGCCGACAATATTGCAGAAGCAGCTGAACAGCCAGGCAAAGGAGCGGAAATATTGTTGTAGGAAACAGTATGCCTATTAACAGCTGCTATAATAACTGCTTAAATAAATATACCTAACGATGTATATTTTGTCCTTTGGAAGCTTCTTATTTGTATTTTCAAAACAAAAAGCTTTTAAAGACAAAATATTATTAATTTATAAGTTTACTCGCACTAACAATATTTTTGTTACAATTAAAACAGCAATGAATTATAAGGTCTTGTCTTTTTTTTAGACCAGTTGGTGAACCAGAAGAATACTTTGTTCATATCAGTGGTTTTTCGGAATTACCAGATTTGAGGGTTAGTTCTCTTACATCAAAGAAAAATTTAAGTGATTTTGTACATATTTATACGAACAATTTTAACAAGGAACAAAACCTGAATGAACAAAAGAAGCTTATCCAGAGTAATCTGACTTGAGAAATAATATCTTGTTTTTTTTTGCAATTTCAGTGTTGCCCCCACAGATAAATTTGTTAGTATACTTAGACGAAGACGAGTACCATGGCTAGGTTTGGTTTCCAAATGCACTAAAATTACACGGTATACAAAATTCCAGGTATTACCAAAACGAACAAACCTTCACGATATCGTAGTAGATGAGAGTGTACCATATGAAGTAACACTGTACAACTTTAGTTCTTGCATCTTTACATCGAAGCTTTACTATGAGATCAGTGGTATGGGCGACGATCATACTGGTGACAGATTCGAGATTGACCAAACTATTGTAAGTTGAACTTTAGGCACTAAAGATGTTCGATCGATCATATTCCTCACTTCAATTGTTCGAAAACGATCAAACAAAAAAAAAAGATTGATAAAATAATTACAAACGCATTCACTTACTTTGTTGGCTACGGTCTATTATTTTAAGTCCATAGGGTAGACCCGCTATGTCGTATGTGGACGTGTAGTACAACACAATGTACAACAGAGGATGTGAAGGATTAAAATTACAAAATTCAATTGATTATCGCTTCAGAATACTTTAAACCCTTCAAACCACTGCAAAGTCAACTTAACAGTAACCCCCCATGGGGCGGGGTCCAGAAAAATCGAAATCAAATATATGATCCTCTTCTGCAATGAGAATAATGAAGTCGAAGAGATACAGCCTATTAAGAAGAAGATAGGCACTATTTGGTATGATGGCATTTATCCTACCATGAAGGTAATATGATCTACGAGTATTTTGCAAGTCTTGTTAAATTGTAAGTGCTTAATCCTATGCCTTTTACAAACTTTTCAGGTAAAACGAACGATTTCAGTTAAATGTCCTGTCATTTTGAGCAATCACTGCATTTGGTACATTTGCAATGTCGAAGCGTGAGTTGACCTTTGTTTTTGTCCGTTTATCAATCTTCGCTCCATCCTAACCACATCTGTTTCTTTTGAACCATACCATCCAAACCTCTTTGAAATGTTCTATCTAGATTCAACAGAGCCTTAGAACAGTGCCGGCCAAACAGGCCTTTAGAGGTGGACCTTTATGCTCCGGATTTATGCGTCCATTCGGAAACAGTCGAACTTATATTCGTCATGGGCTGTGTATATCAAGTGCCGGTGCCTTGGAACCTAAGACGGGAGAAGGTTTGTGACTGTGAAATGATCGAGGTTAAGACTGCTATCAACACCTTCGAAATGAGACACAAGTGCAAGCACCGGGAAATGGTAGAGTTGACGCCACTCAGTGGGATTATTTCTGTAAGTATATTATGAGCAGTTTCATTAATTGCGAGTACCGTATTGCAGATTTAGAAAACTTTTCAAGACACCCATGAAATAATTCATCATTTTAGCAATAAAAAAATCATCACCTAATTAACTTTACGAGATTTTGAATATGCTTTCAGCCAGATAACCCTGGGCTACTTTACTTAAAATTCAAATACGTGGAGAAAGGTTTGAACCAACTTTGCTACATCCTGACAATGCCGAAGCAAAGAACTATACGGATTAACGTAAAATTATTGGCAAATAGTAATAATAAAGGCATATTGGCTCCGTTGAGGAGGATCGTTGGAGTGAGTGATTACTTAGCAGTACTGGACTGTGGCAAAGTAGCTATAAATAACTTGGATCCAGTTATAAGAGTAAGTTAAACTCAAATTATATAACTTACTGCGAAATTCTTAGGATTCAGAAAAACTAACTTGAACAACGTTACACATAGCACGATTTCGACCTGTCTACCTACACTATGAAGTAGTGTAGGAAGCTCATCATCTGGTTCTGCCTATTTTATTGTATATATCACAATTTTTTTAAAGCTTTTTGTTTATTTTTATTTTTAAGTTCGAAATAAATATTTATATCATTTAATTTTATACTCGTTAACACAAGGAAACAGTTGAGTTATTTTCGATACATATCAGTCGATTGATACCGGCCCCAAAGTGAGTCGAAATATATATCGAAAATAACTCGACTGTGATTTTCCTTGTGTTTACGAGTATATTTTTAAGTTTCTTAATTTATTTAGATTTTTTTTAATACGTAAACTGGATCCCTATTGTTATTATATGAAACTCTCTTAACTGACGAGTTGGTATTAAACACTGTAGGTAGGCAAAGGTTCTAATTTGAATAAATTAAAATAAAATTGGTTTGTCCTTCCTCTGTCAGATTTTTTTACCAGACAAATCTTTAAATGCGATGTCAAATGAAAGAATTCGGTGAGAACAGCTGGCATACCAGAAATTTCTTCCGATGTAGAAGTTGTATTATTATGGGGGATAAACCACCACGATCCTACCTGTTATTTTCAGATGAAGTTTGTACTCTTTACTTATTTTAGATCGCCTGGTTATACAATCCTACTGATGTGTTCACAACGTGGCGACTGTTAAGAGGCAACATCAGCGCAAGTGATTCTGAAATACGTTGTCTGTTGTACTTCGCCGAAGTGCCACCTCTCGGGAAATTGGCTATACCTTTCGCGTTTATACCTTCCGAGATGATTGATTACAAGGTACACATACTTTATAGAATGGTGACAAAGATACGCCTACTAGATATCTGATAGAATCCTCCCATGCTCTATCTGTTTCTTTCACGTACAAGCTCTTCTATTTTGGACTCTTTTTACCCTGTTCTTTAGTATGTCATTAATGTTATCACCATAAGTAATTTTTTACCAACTTCTGGGCCTGTAGCATATTGTTTAATCGCGCCAGGAGCGTGACACGATGTTTTTGCGATTAAACAGTACGTCACGCTTCTTGCACATGTGATTCAACTAGTGGCGTCGCGCGCGATTAAATACTATGCTACAGGCCCTGACAAATATATAAAGACAGAAAAGCACGATTAAGAAATGGATTATTTCGCAGGTGGAATTTCACTGCTCATTCGGCTACGACATAGTTAAGATACTAGTAGAAGGCCAAGGTGGTCTACCTAACTGTGTCGAAACACGACTGGATATACCGTTTTACATCGAAAAGAGAATACGGGCTGCGAATCGGACCAATGTAGTCAGTAAAAAATACGAGAGGTGTCGTGGGGACACCCAGTTGGAGTTGGAACGAAGTACCTTTCGCTACTACAAAGACATACCCTTGTAAACACAAAAACACACATACTGTTGTGTCGGGGTGTGCATAAATATAGTTTTTATAGATATGTATCATCTCGACACAGCAACATGCTGAGTTGCAGCCCATTTGGTGGTGGTGAAGACACTAGATTAATTTACGTTACCTTTTATTTGTTTAATGTTTGTCCTAATGTATTTTAGTTAGTTACCTATATTAGCACTATTTAATTTATGTGTGTTACTATCTTGTGTTTTTCACTTTTCATCAATTAATTTTTTTTTTTCTTTCTACTATAACAAAAGTGTCGTGACGTTCGAAGTCTTGCACTTTTTTCGGCCTAGCTCTCATTCGCAAGCGTCTGGTGAACTTCGTTCCAACAAGATCAACAACTTTGATTTTTTTGAAGTACACAGTAGATTTTTAAATTCATGATTATTTTAGGTGTATTTGTCTAAAGAGCACTTTACTCTTCCTGAAATATCGACCCACAGCTTGTCAAGAGAAATTGTTGCAGTCTACAATGACACCGATCATGCTATGAGGTTTATTTGGTTACCGTAAGCACTTACCCTTATTTCCTAAAAGTATTTGTAAACTGGGGCCCTATTGTTTAACTTAAACCATAGACTAAGTACATAGACTAAGTATTACTAAGTATAGACTAGTAGTTCCCATACATCAGTTTGTAGCCACAAAAAAGGTTTTAAATTCTAATGAAATCTAGATGGCGTTGCTAAATTCTCTAAAGAACACGATGCTAAAAAAACCGATTAGTGACAGTGGCACAGCGATGTCACGTGACATAAAAATAATTCCCACTTCACTGTTAGTGTTGCCAACTTAGCGCCATCTAGTTTTTCTAAGCAAAGCGATTAGAGCCACATGTTTACTTGGTAACCATGAGAGTTTACTTGCAGCATAGATTAAGTATTGCTACTTACAGACTGAAAACTCCCATACATCAAGGCGTAGCAAATTTTTTACGCGCCCTTACAACACTAGGTGTCGCTAAGTGTTGCAAATAACCATAATTTGGATTTGTGGATATATTAATGATGGACTTCGGCAAAGTAACGCCTATTGCAATAAATTTTAACCATAATTTGTTTAATTGACTGCAAGCATAGACTAAGTATTATAAAAATAAGATAAGATACTAGATTATGGCAATTCACGCCAATAATTCAGTACAATCATAGACTAAGTATCATTACTACGTATAGACTAGCAGTTCCCATACATTAGTTTGTAGCCACAAAAAAGGTGTAACATTCCAACGCAATCTAGATGGTGTTGCTAAAACCTCTAACGAACACGATGCTAAAAAAGACTGATTGGTGACGCTAGTGGTACAGCGATGTCACGTAACATAAAATAATTCCCACTTCTATAATAGATGGCGCTGAAATATTCATGGTTAGTGTTGCCAACATAGCGCCATCTAGTTTTTCTAAGCAAAAAATTTGCTACGCCTTGATGTATGGGAGTTGTAGATCTATACGTAGTAATACTTAGTCTATGCTTAAACATATATAGGTAGCTTTTAATGGTAACGTGATTGGCTAGAAATGACGTGAAACATAATTTTCTAGTTATTCACACATGTGAACCTTTGAACGAGATAGATGTTGAAGTTAAACCGTAACGCCCCTGTTTATGACCCCACAAATTGTTGTTAACCCGAAACAATTTATATATATATATATATGTAGGTTAGGGCCACTCACTCCCTAGCCGTTTATATTTTCGCTCGCCATTTATATTTTCGTTATAATCTTTACTATTATTGTTAAGTTGGTATTGTCTTTATTTTTAAGAAAGAGAAGGAGGATGAGAGAGAGAGATAGAGAGGGACGCGGACGGATAGGTGATGAGGAGTTTGGTTTTGTCGAATTAAAGAATTAAAATAAAAGTTTAAAGATATACGCGTGTTTCCATAAGAACCCCCTACAATTTGGGGGATCGTCCGGGATGGAATCAGCATTCTGGATGTGAGTTATTCGGGATGTGCACGCGGAACTAACGAAGGACGAAGACGCTGAATGAAAACGAAGCCCTAGACAACGAACTACAGAACACAAATGAAGACGTAAAACGAACGACGAATATTATACAGAAGACGAACGAAGACGTAAAACGAACGACGAATATTATACAGAAGACGAATGAAGACGTAAAACGAACGACGAATATAAAATTACTAAGAAGAAAAAGAAGACACAATCATACAAGACGACGAACATTGTAGAAGACGTACTTACTCGTACCTACCTACCTATTGCATTCAAGAACAAAGACGGGAAGACGAAAACTTTGACCAGGACGTGCTATTTTCTAAGACGAAGACGTAAAAACATGACGCTGAAATAGCTGTTTTTCAAGAAAGAAGACCAAGCTCAGTGAGAAAATTATCTTCACATGAAGTAAGCTGAAAAACATCGAAAATAACCTCATCATGGCGGACATTTTCGAATCATCAAGTTGAGAAACCAAGACGACACGATACGAACAAATCCGAGAAGACACGAGCGAACAGGAGCCGGAAACGAAGATTCAAGATTGACAGAACCGGTGTTGCCAGGCTCTTAAGGCCGACGCCACACATACGAAGACGGACAAGACTGCGCTGCCGGATACACGCTTCTGGCATCTGTGACCACTTAGAAGTTGACATAACTAACAGTTAGTTACCACAAATGAGAAGTGAAATCGGAACGCAGCGGTGAATGACATTTACCCTGCGGTCCGTAATAGAATTATAATGGATCATAAGCCATTCACTTCATACTTTCGTAATCGATTTTAGCGAAATAATTCTATTTCGGAACGCGGGGTTAGAAGTGAAGTTGATTGACTTTTGATCTTTTTGGATTTTGTTTTGTTTACGTTTTCTTGCACAGTGAACCGAATTTTTTAAGTAAAGTTACATATTAAAAGTAGAGTAATTGTTGTAAACGATGGCACCCCCGCGGAAAGGTCACCCCCACGACAGGACATGGAGGACGATGATGACAGATTATATCGAGATCGACGGGATTACGATCACCGGCCTAGAATATCACTGAGTGATATCGAGAAGACGGCGACTCCTTTCACGGCGGACGATAACTATCCCGTGAAAGCCTGGATTGAAGAATTCGAAGATATAGCTGACACAATGAACCTTACCCAACTGGAGATTTTAATATGTGGACGACGACTTTTACAAGGCACTGCAAGGTTATTTTTGAGATCGCTTGGGTCAACCAAAACGTGGGAAGAGTTAAAGACAAAGCTTTTAGAAGAATTTGGACCAAGATTCAACTCAGCTGAAGTTCATATGAGACTACAGAGACAAAGACCTAAACCAGGACAAAGTGTACTGCAATATTTTTATGAAATGCGTGAAATAGCGGCACACGGAAAGATAGAAGACGATGCACTCATAGACTATGTCATTCAAGGAATTAAGGGAGATGCTGCGGCAAAGACTGTGTTATATGGAGCAAGAACCTTGAAGGAGTTTCGGGAGAAAATTGATATTTACTTAAAGATTATAGAAAGTGGGGATTACAGAAGACAAGAAAGAATCCGAGAAGGAAGATATGAGGACAAAAGACTCAACGGTCATGACAAGAAACGTGAATATGATCACCAACCGGCTTATAATGGAAGAGGGAAGCCAAGATTTAGCGATCAAGTGAAACCTAAAACTGAAGAAAGACGATCAGTGAGGTGCTATTCATGTGGTGAATTTGGACATGATGCTGGACATTGTAACTACAAGGAGAAGGGAATAAAATGTTTTAGATGTAATAATTTTGGGCACATCTCTACAAGTTGTCCGAACAATGAAGCAAAGAAGGTGTACCAGGTTTATGAGGATAAGGACAACATAACTCTGAAATATGCTGATGAAGAAGTAAAGAAAGTATATCATGTTTATGATGGGAAAGTGGAAATGCCATTTAAAATTATAAACATCAATGGCCAAGAAGTAAATAGCATTATCGACACTGGAAGTGAAATAAACATAGCAGCTGAATCACTCCTCAAAGAATTAAATATAAAGAAGCAAGATGAAACAAGAATAATAGAGGGCATTGGACAGTCCAAAATAAAAACAAAGGGGACGTTCACAGCAGAGGTATGCATAGATAACTGCACTTTTGAAACAGAGTTTGTCATAATCGAAGATGGCGCTATTCCAACAAAAATACTCCTGGGAAACAAAATATTATACCATGTAGACTTGAACATTACCGCTGAAGGAGTAATATGCAAAGAAGCGTCTCATTTGGCTTTGTTGGCTAGATCATTAAATAAAGATGAAAATCAGCTGGATATAGGAAGTACAAAATATAAGGACAAGATTATTGAAAGGGTAGAAGAGTATACACCTATACCTAAAAAGGAAAGCAGCGTAGAACTAAAGATTATCTTATCAGATGAAACACCAATATATCAAAATCCTAGACGCTTGTCACCATTTGAGCTTTCAGTGGCAGAAGAACAAATATCCGAGTGGATGAAAGAAGGAGTTATCAAACCTAGCAAATCAGACTTTGCCAGTCCAATAGTTTTGACCAAAAAGAAGAATGGAACTTACCGTCTGTGCATTGACTACCGCAGATTAAATAAAAAGATTATTAAAGAGAGATTTCCACTACCTCTTATTGAAGACCAGTTAGATAAGCTAAGAGATGCAACATATTTTACAACGCTAGACCTGAAAAATGGATTTATGCACGTCAAAGTAAATCCAGAGAGCCAGAAGTACACAGCATTTGTAACGCCAAGAGGACAGTATGAATTCTGCAAAATGCCATTTGGTTTGTCAACAGCACCGTCAGTTTTCCAGCGTTTCATCTGCCATGTGTTTAGAGACCTGATTTTAGATGGAACAGTTATGGCATTTTTAGACGACCTGAATTTACCATCAAAAACAGAAGAAGAAGGAATCATTAAATTAGAGGTTGTACTGAACAGAGCAGAGGAGTATGGACTGAAGATTAACTGGGATAAATGTCAGTTTTTAAAGACAGAGATAGAGTATTTAGGCTACAAAATCAAATACAACACGATTGAACCATCTCCTATGAAAATACAAGCAGTTATGAAATTTAAGATGCCGAAGAATATAAAAGACGTTCAGTCATTCCTTGGATTAACGGGATACTTTAGAAAATTTATTCCACAGTACTCTCTAATTGCAAAACCAATGACAGACCTATTGAAAAAAGAAGCTGAATTTAATTTTGGAAGAAAATGTGAAGAAGCGTTTGAAGAATTAAAAAGAAGATTATGTGATTCACCTGTCTTACAAATATATGATCCTACAGCAGAGACAGAGGTGCACACAGATGCGAGCAAGGACGGATACGGTGCAGTACTCCTGCAAAAGAGCAGAAATGATGGGAAATTTCATCCTGTATACTATATGAGTAAAAAGACGACTGAAACAGAAAAGAAATACCACAGTTACTACTTGGAGATACTGGCGATAGTCGCTGCATTACAAAAATTTAGAGTGTATCTTTTAGGGATCTTTTTTAGAGTGGTGACTGACTGTTCTGCTATTACAAAGACCTTGGATAAGAATGATCTACCACCAAGGGTAGCCAGATGGGCAATACTCCTTCAAGAATTTGACTGCAAGATTGAACACCGTAAAGGCACCTCAATGAGACATGTAGACGCACTGAGTCGCTACCCAATGACATTACTGTTAACAGAGACCAGCATAAGAATAAGGAAAGCTCAAGAAGAAGATGTTAAGCTCAAGTTAATTAAACAAATACTAGAAAAAGAACCTTACGAAGATTTTATACTTCAGAATGGGATTCTTTATAAAGATGGAAAGGAAGGATTGTTATTAGTTGTGCCAAAAAAGATGCAGACTGAAATTATTAAGAAGAATCATGAACGAGGCCACTTTGGAGTGAAGAAGACCATGGAACTACTCAATAGAGAGTATTATATTGAGAATTTGAAGGAAAAAATAAAGTCCATTATTACAAACTGCGTCACCTGCATTTTGGCTATGGCAAAGACTGGGAAGAAGGAGGGATTTTTAAATCCAATAGATAAAGGAGATAAGCCATTGACTACTTACCACATAGATCATGTAGGACCGATGGCTGTGACATCAAAGAACTACAAGTACATTTTAACAGTTGTAGATGCATTTACAAAATTTGTATGGATCTACCCCACGAAGACCCTTACAACCAATGAAGTTCTACAGAAGCTCAAGATCCAGCAAGCTGTGTTTGGATCACCTGAACATATAGTTTCAGACCGAGGAACCGCTTTCACCTCACAAGATTTCGAAAACTACTGCAAAGAAGAAAAGATCAATCACCATAAAATAACTACAGGACAGCCGAGAGGAAATGGACAAGCGGAAAGAATGAATAAAATTATTATAGGAGTACTTACCAAACTTTCTATTGATAATCCCAGCCAATGGTACAAGCATGTACCAGCCATTCAGCAACACATCAATTCAACATATCAAAGAAGTACAGGGCGAATCCCACTGGAATTGCTTGTTGGAGTAAAAATGAAATGTAACCAAGATGATAACATTCTCCAGATATTACAGGATGAACTCATATTAGAATTTGAAAGTAAAAGGAACGAAGAAAGACTACAAGCAATGAAAGAAATAGAAAAGATACAGATGGAGAATAGAAGAACTTTTAATAAGAAAAGAAAGGCTTTTTTTTTTTTTTTTTTTTTTTTTTATTTATTTTCATATAGTTTTTACATTTAAAACAGTTGTGTTATATAGCTACCATCGGAAACCTATTGGTTTATCTGATAGCAGCGGACGTTCTTATAAATGTTAATTTTACATCTTAAACAGAGTACATAGTTATATCAATTTTCCATAAAGTATTTTTTTATCTTATTTCTAAAATTATTACTGTTTATGTATACGTTTTGCATATCCTTAGGAAGCTCATTTACAGTTTTAGGCAAACAGTACATCCAAGTCCTTGTTCCATAAACATTTTTATATCTTGGTAACGAGAAAGAAGGTAAGTAATCCAGGTTGCGCAATCCATCCGACCGGTTCTTTTTTATCATCTGGTACTTATTATGATTCTCGTCAATCAGTGTATGTAGTTTGGTTTTCTCGAAAACATTTAAAATTTTGTTGTAATAAAATAAACCCTTTATATTGTTTTTGCATTCGTTTTTGACTTTTTTTGGTGTAATTGTTTTTAGTATACTAATTTGTATTTTATAGATATCTTCTACATATGTTTTATATGTTTTACCGTAACTGGAAAGTCCATATCCTATAACTGAATCGGCCATAGCCAAGTAAATTAGTCGCAATATTTGATAGGGGACTTTAAATTTCAAGATGGCGAGCTTACTTTGAATGGCCCTTAATTTATGGCATACATGTTGGATATGTGGTCTCCAATTAAACCGTTCATCAATTATTAAACCTAAGTATTTATGTTGTTTAACTACTTCAAGCGCACTACATTCGCAATTAAAGTTGTTGTTATTGTGAAAGCATTGATGTTCGTGACTCAGTATTCTTGGCGTATTTTCTACATTATTGTGAGAAGATCTGATGTGGACAAGCTTAGTTTTTAAACAATTAATTACTAGCCCCGCGTCATGTGCCCATTTGCATAGAAGGTCGTAGTTTTCTTGCATTGTTTCTTCGGCAACTTTAATGTTCTTGTTAGCCACTATCAAGCAGGTGTCATCAGCAAATTGATACACGGACCCTTTTTTTATAACATTACACATATCATTGACATAAAATAGGTATTCTAGAGGTGCCAAAATTGATCCCTGTGCGGTGCCTTCTTCTGTGGGAATGAAGTCGCTAATTGAATCCGCTATTTTAACAGCTGTAAACCTTTTATTATGGTAATTTTTTATCCAGTTAAGAAGCGGGCCTCGTATACCGTTTTGTTCTAGTTGGTTATACAATGTATCATATTTTAAAGTTTCAAATGCCTTGCTAAAGTCAATGTATATTGTAAGTACGTGTTTTTTATCATTTAGGTGTTGGTTAATTTCGTTACTAAATTTCGCTAATAGTTGAGTCGTACTTCTATTTTTCTGGAATCCGTATTGATTTTTGTTGATAATGTTATTTTTTTGGATGTAATTTTTTATTTGTTGGCCAAAATATTTTTCTATAATTTTATCTATGCTGGACAGTATTGTGATTGGTCTGTAGTTGTTAACAATATTCTGCTATCCACTTTTGTATATTGGTCTTATTACGCCTATTTTTATTTGGTCGGGATATATCGCTAACTCGATGCATTGGTTTATTAAATGCGTGATTACCGGTACAAATTCGTTGCTTATATATTTAATGTCCGTTACTCGAATTCCGTCTATGCTGGGACTTTTTTTGTCATTCAAATGCTTTATAATTTTCTCAGTTATTTCGTTTGTTGCTTTATATATTTTTATGCTTTTATCCGTATTTTTTATGAATGATTTATTTTTCAGTAGGGGTATTTTACAATCTATACATATATTTTTTACGTTTTCATTAAAACCTTTCGAAAATTCATTAGTTATATACTTGACATCTTTTTTAAATGCTTTGCATATAATATTATCAATGGAATTTATCATTTTACCACATAATTTATTCAATATTTGCCATAACTTTTTTGTGTTTTTGAAATTATTACTAATTTCCATTTTTGTATAATTGTTTTTAATTAAGTTAGTATATCTATTTGTTTTATTCCTATAGTTATTATAATTTAAACGGTTTTCGGCATTACTCTGATCTTTTTTCCATATTTTAAAGAGTTCATCCCTTTTTTTACACATATATATTAATTTTTTATTTGCCCATTCACACTGTTTTCGTTTTCCCGAGTTTTTAGTAATTTTATATTTGCATGTATCATAAACGTCTTTAAATTTTGTAATTATAAAGTTAAGTATATCGTTAGGATCTTTTATATTTAAGGCATCACTCCAAACAATTTTTTGTAATTCCAATTTTAGTTTTTTATGATCTAATTTGGTTAGGGTCTCATTATATTGGCGCGAAGTGTTATCGGCCGTGTTGTCTTTAATAAGGCAACCGGTTATGCAATGATCAGCCGGTGCGATGTTGATGACCGCCGTGTTTACCTCTCTATTCCCTACACTTCTTATGAAAATATGATCTATACATGATCTAGTTATTATTTCGCCTTTTTTTTTGGTTCTTGTATATTGTGTTATTCCGCATTCTAGTCCTAATTCACTAAGTGAGTTCAAATAATTGTACCTGATGTTGTCAAGATTTTTTTAATTTATGTTTATATCTCCCATCATTAAGTAGTCGTTTTTAATTGAGAATTTTTCGTTTATTTTTGATAGTTCGTTAATGAAAAGTGATTTATTTTTATCGGGCGGCCTATAGATTGCGCAAATACCTAATTTGTAATTATAACTTGTTGATATTTCACCCATAATGCATTCAAAGTTATAAGTACATATGTTAGTTCTACAAAAACTTATGCTCTTATGTGTATATACTACAATACCACCACCTTTTTTATAATTACGAAGCTCGGTATGCATTGTGTAGTCTTCTAATTGAAATAATTGTTTACAGTTATCGTTGATGTTTGCCTCTGTTAATATAATTAAATGTACAATACTTTTACAGTTAGTTATCATATATTCTATTTGATGGAAGTTTTTAATCATGGATCTGATATTTACATGAAACGTTAAAAGAGATGAATTTGTTATAGTTGATGAATCTACAAAGGTATTCCAAGTATCAAAGTTGCGTTCTGTCATTAACGACGCCATTTTTGTTTACAAATATTAACAATATATAAAACTTATAAAATACCTCGGTTTAGTCCTTTGTCGCCAGTCTATTTATGTCACTTAAGGATCGAATTACACTATACTTATCGTTTTCAGATTTTCTTGCCATTATAGTACCATTTTTTATCCAAATAAACTTGTAGTTAAGTTTTTCTTTCAGCTCATTTTTAGCATTCCATAGAAGAAAGGCAGTCGCCGGCGTGAGTGACTCCCTCAGGAACACTCTTGTGTCTCCTTCCAATCCTATGTCCTTGCTAATGATGGTCCTTTCTTTCGCTTTATTTAGCCATTGGTCCCGGCATCCGTCGCGTAGAATGACTGTTATTGCTGAAGGGGTGACTTGTTTATTATTGATCTGCGAATGGTTTTGTTTTTTTCTATAAATCTTGATTATATCTTCTGTTTTCTGTTCAATCTTAGAGCATATCTCTTTTACTATCTCCTGAAGGTTCTCGTTCTTTTCCTCTTTTATCCCACATATTTCAAGATTGTTTTTGATTAATGTTTGCTCCAGCAAGTTAATTCGCTGTTCCAGGACTTCATTTTTCAGGTTAATGTTCTTACATATGTTTTTTATTTCGTAGTTTTGTTTTTCCATACTTATCATATCTTGTTCGTATTGGTTAATTTTTTGTTCATACTCATCTATTTTCTCGGAGAAAAATGAAAGAGAGTTTTGTAGTTCCAGACGAATTGTTTCTCTTACCTCCCGTCGTATGTCGTTAAGTAATTGTTTGTTCAACTCGCCAGGTTGTGTGTGTATTTGCTGCTGTTCGGTACCCGTTCCCTCTTCATCGTCAGCCTCTGGCAAAATGCACGACAAGCGTTTTTGTCGGCCATTGCTGTTGCAAGAACTGCATTTCCAGTCCACGGAGTCCGTTGAGTTGAGTGCATTAAGCTGATCCGTGGATATTGATGCGCATTGTGCATGTAACCACTTGGAGCATTTACTGCATTGGAGTCCAGGACACTTCTTGCTCACTAACTTGGCACATTTTGCGCATTTGGCCATTTCGCACTATGGTAGGGTAGATTCACTTTTATAGCAACTGAATATGTGCGACTTCGCGTCTACTCTGCTTCGCTCCGAACGAACGACTGATACTAGGCCCTATCGTGTTGGAGACATTGTAGCAATACAAAGAACTCAATTTAGCACTCAGAAACTAGATGCAAAGTTCATGGGCCCTTATGAAGTTGTATCTGTAAATGACAATGACAGATATGCAGTGAAAAAGCTAGCTGGAGAAGGCCCTATGAATACCACTACAAGCGTGGATATGATGAAGAGATGGAAAGATGTTGGTTCTGCCGACGACTCGTCCGGGTCGGACGAAGAGCAGGATGGCCGTGTAGGTTAGGGCCACTCACTCCCTAGCCGTTTATATTTTCGCTCGCCATTTATATTTTCGTTATAATTTTTACTATTATTGTTAAGTTGGTATTGTCTTTATTTTTAAGAAAGAGAAGGAGGATGAGAGAGAGAGAGATAGAGAGGGACGCGGACGGATAGGTGATGAGGAGTTTGGTTTTGTCGAATTAAAGAATTAAAATAAAAGTTTAAAGATATACGCGTGTTTCCATAAGAACCCCCTACATATATATATATAATATATTGTTTGTCTTTATGACATTAGACTTATGATATTACGAGTGATTTCACGTATGCTTTACAAATATACCTTTAGCCGTTTCTGGAGAAGCCGAAATTTGGTGTGCTTTGATTTTTTTTCGTGTTTTAGAAACCAGAGGGCTGGACTACTGCTCGTGTTGCGAACTTTTAAATATTGCAATAGCTGCAATGTGAAATGGCTCATTTAAAAGCGCATTTCCCACTATCATGAACTGTCGGTTTAACTCCAGCTAACTAAAAATCCGACTATAGTCCTACTTTATTTTCAGGGAAAGAATCGCAAACATAGTTAACATAGTGATGACCCCATGCTGGGGCGTCATACAGCCAAAAAGTGCGGAGTGGATAACAATGACCGTCTACACTTTACAGGAGCCTGCGTCATTCACGTGAGAAATATATTTATTTGCCACAACATTAAAACAATAATTAAAAATAATTACGATTAATATGCGACAAACTCAGCATTTGCTGAAAGTTGCAAGCAACTTTACAGCGCTAGTTTTTAGAGTGCCCTATCTCCATCAATCAATTATGCAGGTAGGTAATTAAGCTTATTCATTCATTAAAATATTTAAATGAAGAAAATAATTATTGAGATTAAAAATATTACATTTAATTCAGTGAAATTAAGTTTTATTACCTTCGGTTGTATGGCTTAACATAGATCGAAATAAACGTGCCTTTAGCCTTTAGATATCTCAAACAATGACGAAGTTATTGGCAATCAAAGTGAGCTTAACGGCATGACCCGTGACGACATCTGACACAATTTCGTACTAAAAATGATAAATATCAAAAATTCAAAAAGTTTTGTGCCTTGCTGTAACTAATTAATCAGTCTACTATAAAATATACATGTACTGATGTTTCACTACAAGAGACGTGTTGCCTTGCAAATTGCAGTTTCTTTTTCTGTGTCCTACTTGTCTATCTAGTGGAGACCAACTAGGTCAAATCGCATGTACGAGTATTTGAGGAAGAAATCTTGTACAGACATCATTTTGCTAGCAACGTAAAAATACTGTACTATAAAAGAGATTGTCTGTATTTTGTAGACCTTAAAGAGACTAAGGTAAGTTTACAATAGTACAGCCATAGCAACATCAAGACGACATAAAACAAGGCGCTAAAACGGTAGCGCCTGATAAACAATTCTGAACTCCTAAGTTTAGAGTATACATCAGTCTTGACTAAATTTGAAACTTGTATGTATGTATTACCATGCTTTCTTGTATGCGGACCCCCTTTAATATGTTTTCAATTGTTTTTTATAGAGGCCATATATAAAACACGTGTTTTGTAAAAATTTCAACTGTCTACCTATTACAGCTGAAGCTGTGAACCCCTGTGACAGACGGACGGACAACCGAGGTTTAGACATAGGGTCTCGTTTGGCACGCTTCGGGTACGTAAACTAAAAAAAAGATATCTGTTGAAGTTTTTTGTGTGCAGTACAACAGTGGCATGCGAGATTCTGGACTTGACCGCTCGTCGCGATTATCAGCGGAATGAATTCTTGAAACGAGAAAAGATTGCAAAGTGCAACCAGGAGTTCATCATCACAGAGGAGGGAATGTTTCATCCTGTAAGTTATTAATAAGGTTTTGTAACAAAGGTTGATTTGGTCTGTGAACAAGTCTGTTTAAGAAAGATTTGGTCTGAGAAAAAGTGTGTTAACCCTTAAATGCATGAGATTTTATTTTTGTATGATATTGAAAACAGTGACAGAAAAGTAAAAATAAAAGACGAAAAAAATAACAAAAAATATTTTTTTTGGTTGATTGAAAGGGGCCTTTTACAAATAAAAACAAAAAAAAAAAATTATTTGCTCTGAAAATTTTCTTGTTTTTTATTTTATTACGTACTTCTAAAGTTGAACTCTTTTTGACTTTAATATCAAAAAACTATAAAAATAATATACAAGCAGAGTATTTATAAGATTTTTTTCCAAAAGATCTCTTTAACAATTTTCCCGCCAACATGCGAGAAAATACAAAAAACTAAGAAAAATAAATGAATGAATTTCAAATAAAAAGCTATTACCGAACATATTTTTAGCTCATACAATCATAATTATAATTTTTAACATAAAAATATGTAAATAATAAAAAAATACCTGACCAAGATGACTGACCTGACCTGATTTTCGACCCAAGATGCATTTAAGAGTTAGGAATGATTTAGTTTGTGAAAACATCTGTTTAAGTTGATCGCAAAAACATCGTGTCACGCTCCTCACACTTGTGTTTCAACTAAATAAATAAATAAATAGATAAAAACACATTTATTGCCAAAAAAATACAGAGAAAAGTAGTACATACATGACACACAATGACACAACTTAATTCAACAGTAGGTACTATACGCATGCGTTACTTATAATAATAATAAATGGCAAATGAGTATTATTCAGCTTTGCTGGACCGTTAAACGGTTCACAGCGCTGTTTTTCAATAATCCCCCGGCTACCCTACGTGGGTATGTACTTTAACTATGCCGTATCGCACGCGATTAAACACTGTGTTACGGCCCAAGGACGTGAATCTTTACATTAGGCAGTCAGTAAGCGTAAGCTAAAACAGCCGTGTTTTATTTATTTGGCGCAAGCCGACGCTCGTTTTGTTAGTGCTATGGAGCATTCGCTCATAGCTAACGAACTCTTTGCATTCCTGCAGCAGAAGCTGGACGTAACGGACGTGGTGAGCGCGATCCAGATTATGTTCATCCAGCTTCAGTGAAAATTATATATCTGTAGCCAAAAAGCTGCTCTATCAGTCGCTCAACAAGAGTGACCAGATGGTTTCCCGCCGACGCGACGGGACCAAAAAAAGTTTACAGGATATCATCACGCTCCTGAAGGCGACTGACCCGGATGACGTGCCGACATTTGTGGCCAAGGATCTGCAGAAGCTTTCGCCGGTCACTTTTGGCCACGTCGATGTCACCAGCCTTCTGAAGGACATCGTTAGTTTGAAGGCCAGTCTAGCGGATGTGCTGGTGAGATTCGAGGCCTCGGACACTACCATCTTTGGACTTCGTAAGGAAGTTATCAGTCTGCGTAGCTCATCGAGGTCATCCGATGACGTGCACGACATATCGGTGTCAAGTTTCGAGTCAGCAGTGTTGACATCGCCGCTGCCGCCGTCCGCCGCGTCAGCGAAACGTAAATTGCACATGTCTCGTGACACCGACCCTGCTGCCCCTGTAGCCGCCCCCCGCACCCCGCAACCACCAGCTGTGCTGCACGTGCCAACGGGACCAGACAAACAGGCGAATTCTAATATCGCCTCCATCGTTAAGAGCAGACCTGTTGCTCCGACTTTGCAGCCCACGTCTGAGAGAGCACCAGCCGACACGATGCTGGGCGCCTCCGCTGATTACCGTGATAAATGGCTTCGTTAAAATCGAGAAGAGGAGGCGTCACAAACGAGTAAGTCAGAACCGTTGCGGCACGGGTCCAACGGGGCCTAGCTTCCTGTTGCGAGCTGCGACTCCGACCACAGCGATGTATCTGTCCCGCCTGCACTACACCACCAAGGCGCAGGACATCGTCGAGTACATCCAGAATAAAACCAACTTCTTGTTAAGAGTGGAGCCGCTGGAGACGCGTCACAACGCTAGTTTCATGGCGTTCGTGGCACGAATACCGACAAGCAGGCTGCCAACCTTCATGAAGGAGGACTTCTGGCCAAAGGGCGTGGTATATCGGCGTTTCGCGGTAGAGTACCATCTACACCACCGGACCGGCACAGTGACGTTGTGCCAAAGTGACACTTTAGTTTTTAAGTATTAACATGTATTAAGGTAATTATTGTTATGGGTATTGTTGCCTGAAATAAAGCAATTTATTATATGTATTATTATTATTATTAGCATAATTGATGTATTATTCTGAGATTACCATAGGTATTTTATGGTTATGTATGATGACATACGTTTCAGAATATAAACGCCTGTCCACCATACGTCTTAGATATGGAGAAACCTCAGCCATATTACTTGGCTATGACCGTATCTGTATCATCAAAAGGACAAAGAGATGGGCACACAAGGATGCTTTTAAAACAGATGTGGGAACAGGTAAAGTCTCAGATTTATTCAGGTTGTTGAAACCAAAGTTATTCAGCTAAAAACAATCTGTTGTTTTTTTCTAGACACCGTCTTACGATTTGCTTTCATCAGAAAAAAATGCATTTGGAGGAGACATCGAGCTAGTGACGGGCAATAACAGCTTGGTCATGAATGACATTATACGAATTATTGACAACATTTTGTGGTAAGAACACATATTACTTACAAAAATCCGGCCAAGTGCGGACTCGCGCACGAAGTGTTCCGTACCATTATCTATAAAAACGGCAAAAAAAACATGTCTGTTGTATGGGAGGCCCCTTAAATATTTATTTTATTCTGATTTTTAGTATTTCTTGTTATAGCGGCAACAGAAATACATCATCTGTGAAAATTTCAACTGTCTAACTATCACGGTTCATGAGATACAGCTTGGTCACAGACGGACAGACCGACGGACAGCGGAGTCTTAGTAATAGGGTCCCGTTGGTTACCCTTTGGGTACGGCGTCCTAATTAGATTAAAATTTCAACAGGGGAAATGAAAGGAGGTAAAGCTAATGATGAAGAATAAAACTAATTCTTTAAAACGGATCGACTTACGGGAATTATCTGCACTGCAGTGACTCCGTCCGCTGACGACAGACACTCGCTCGCTTGAGAACGAATTCGGAAACAATGAGGGCTTTTCATGACAGCTCTTAGTCAAGTTTCACCAAAATGAACTAGATGGCGCTGACGTATGCTCTAATTTCAAAAATGTATGACGTAACAAAATCTAGACCTAACCTTATATATTATAATAAAGATTTCAATATATTTAATATTATATAGTACTATTTTCCACATAAGCGTTAGAATGTGGAAAAATCAATAATGAAATAGCATTAATTACCTAATTCTTTGGATAATGTAACTTAAATTAAACTTTAAATGTTTTGGTGCTAGAGTGTCTTTTTTCACCAACTAAAAACTAATCCACAAAAAAAAACCAGCCACTAAAAACAATATTTCTCCGCTAAAATGGGTTTCTAAACCACCAGTTTTAGTGCAAATTCCCTAAGTTGGCAACACTGAATCAGGAACCATAGAGTAGACTGTATATTTTTGACATGAGAGCATGCGTCAGCGCCGTCTATTGATCGCACTCTGAACAATTTTTTTTTTTTAATGCTGTCTGAAAAGCCCTCATTCGAAACATTTCGCGTGTCGCCAGATAATTCACGTAAGTCGATCCGTTTTAAATAATAACTAAGTTTTAAAGTGCTTTTGTTACTATTTATGTAAAACAATTTATTTGATACTACTAGCTTTTGCCCGCGGCTTCGTTTAGTGATTTATAGTTAGGCCGCGTTAGCAAGGCGATACAAGGCGTTTATCGCCAGTCAGTATGGGGAGCGATCATTGAGCGATAGTATCGTTTAGAAATAAGAGTTCACAGTAGCTGTCGGGTCAATGACCTGTATCGCCTTACTAACGCGGCCTAACTATAGTTTGCATTTTTCCGGGATAAAAAGTAGCCTATGTCACTCACCGGCCCGGCCCATAAACTATCTAAACTCTGATTTTTCATTCCGTAGAATTATGACAGTTCAAGGAAAGGGATGGAACTGTGCAAGTAAGCGAGATGAACTGTATCGTTTCTCCTTTACTAGCACAGCGCCATCCCTTTCCTTGAAATGTCATAATTCAACGGAATGAAAAATCAGAGCATATATGCGAAAAATCACGTCGATCCGTTGCTCCGTTACTGCGTGAAAGAAGGACAAACAAACGAACATACTTTCGCATTTATAATAGTGGTACGGATTGGGTCAAGCTTTACTAACACCATCCATCCGATCATTTCGATGTGAGTGTTGCACACATAGTGAAATGTTAACATATATTTTTACGAAACCACATACTCTACTGATCACATTAAACATAAAAACCTTTGTCAAAGTCTCATTAAAACCTGTTGATCTGGCCAAGTGTTCAGTATAACACTACTAACCGAACTATTGCTACTAAAGGGTATCGACAGTTCGGTGCTTTACATCAACCGAACTACTGCTACTGAAAAGTTGCATTAGTTCGGTCAACCGAACTACTGCTACTAAAGGTAACTTTCTGTGGTTACTTCGAGTGGATGTACATACAGCTTTTGTCCTGAATTGTACCATTTCTTTTATTTTAAAATAGAATGGTAGTGTCGTTCATTGTCAACGACACTACTGGTAGTGCGGCTGGTAGTGTCGTCTACAAGAAAGGATTTTAAAAACCTTTGAATATTTACTTTTAATTCCGGGTATGTTTCTTTAGGAAAGTTGTTCCGTGTGGTTTAATTTTATGATAGCGTATTTTTACACCCGGTATGTATAATCTACACGCGCTATTAAGGTGGATGGTCCAAGGAAATCTTCATACAAACTTGTGGGAACCAATAACGACGACAGAAGTATTATTATTTAATTCTGTTACCTTTTTCCACACGTTCCATCAACTTTACACCCGCGAATAATCAGTTTTTTTACAAACAAACTTTTTTAGAATCTAAATTTGTTATTTAAAACTTTTGTAATCCAATGTATGAAAGTTTAAAGTTGCAAAATTAGACTGTTAAAACATTTTGTTTTTAAGAAAAACTGAATATTCGCGAGTGTTAAGTTAATGGGACGTGTGGAAAAAAGTAACAGAATTAAATAATAATACTTCTGTCGTCGTTATTGCTTCTCACAAGTTTTTTATAAAAACTACCTTGGACCATCCACCTTAAGGCTTCGGCATAGAAAGCTGCGCGGTCACTTTCTGTGTCACTGCTCTCATATACTTCCATAGTAATTCTCCTGTTCACGCCGCGCTATCATCTCGCTCCGCTTCTGCCCCGCTGCAGCCCAGCTTTTTGTGTGCTAAAGCCTTTAAGCGTAAAACAATCGTACGAAACAGGTAGCGTTTAAAATGATGATGTCAGATTCTCGTCAAATTGTACACATGAGACATTTGCTGGACGTGAAACGTTTTCTAGAAAGGCTACAGGTAGACCGCTTAAATGAGACTTCGCCCGCGCGGTACAGGGGCGCGGGGGTATGACGACAAAGGGGAGCGCAAGAGGAGCGGGTGGCAGGCGCACATTGTGTGATACACAAGAGGTGAAATGTACAATGGATAGTTCTTGGGATATGTGACGTCATAGCGGTTAATGTGTGCTGTTTTTATGAGCAAAGAAAAATAATTGATGATTATAATTGGATTAAAAAACTATATTCACATCAAAATAAAACAGTAGGTAAAGTTTTGTAGTATTATTTTATACAATAAAATTAACCATATTATAAACCATTCACTTATGTCCATATCACTATCACTTAGATTCGTCACTTTCGAAGCTGTCATAATCCAGATAATTCCGATAATCCAGTAACTTCTGCTACGGTTTTGTTTAAAGATATATCTTGTTGATATTTAGCAGAATTTGGGTCAAGTTTTCTTTTTCTAAAATATTCGTACACGTTAAAAGCAATTTGCTTCGTTTGACTACTAAGTTTGTGTGCGAAGATCTTGCGACTCATCTTTAGAATGTAATCTCGTGTATAAATCTCACAAAGCGCCCGGAACTGTTAAAACGTCTGATCGCTAAACGCGTGGCTAGCTAGCGGACTGAGCCACGACATGAATGCGCCTACCGCCCGCTCCTCTTGCGCTCCCCTTTGTCGTCATACCCCCGCGCCCCTGTACCGCGCGGGCGAAGACTCATTTTAAGTGGTCTACCTATAGAAATAAACATATTTTGTCACAGGGATGCGCTACACAGCAAAATGTTCAAGAACCAAATAAAATACTATGCCAAAGAGGACATCCCGACATACGAACAACTTTCAAAGGCTCTGGAGTCTGAGACGAGACCACGTCTTAGCAAACGGTACGGTATGAGAAATATAACTTTGACAACTTAACTTTAATTTAATTAAAGGCTGTCTGAAGCATCATAGTATCGTATATCTCGGACAATATAACTTCATACTATTTTATTTATTATATATTTGTTTATTTATATATATTTATATATTATTTATTTATATATAGGTCCTGCACATTCTTCTCCTTGTCTTTATGTGTATTTAAATATAAGCCACCGAGCATAGGTATAGGTTAAGTTTTAATATTAATTTTAAGTCAGGGTTCAGCAGAATACCAGCGCTGTAGCCCCTAGTGCAGCATTAAGCTGAGCTGTAATCCTTTTTTATTTACCACTGTTTTATTAATGTTACATTTACTCGTACTGTTTGTTATTTTGTATTGTTTGTTATTTTGTATGTATGTATGTTTTTTCTCGTGTCTGTGGTATTTTAAAATAAATTAATCTTCTTTCTTTCTTTCAAAAAGTACACTAAAGAAAAAGCCATTCACTAAAGCTTGATCATGTTATTAATTAATGCATTTGATTGAAGGCTCTTGATGGCAACTTTTTTTTTTTTAATAACTCCATTATATCAATGAAAAATCTTACTTGTACCCAACCCCCGACACTTCATAGTCCTCGCTCAAGTTATTTACCTACACTCTAACGCTCGCATCTGGCTTGTCCGCACACGCTTGTGTGTGTGCCTGAGCTAGTCTAGGGCTGGCAGCAAGCGTGTGAGCGTCGTTGATCGAGAGGGACAACATTTATAGCCAGCAACTTATATGATTCTCTTCCTAAATTTTAGCGTGGTTAATCCCTAGGTCCTAGTTCTGGTTCCCATGGATAAATTTGTATTAAAAATATATATATCGTCACGACCTGAATGCGCGAGAGGGTGTCAGAGGTGTTCCGAGTGTGAACTTTGAAATGCAAGTCACAGTCCACACTCGGTACACCAGCGTTTCACCTACAAATATTACGTCCCAACGTGGTGGGAGGTGAGCCCTATCGCCGTAAGTACTTTGGGCACAAACACACGATTTTTAGGACATACGGGTTTCCTCACTATGTTTTCCTTTACCGTTCAGAAAGTGGGAAGTACTTACCTATAAGCAAATACGATGGGCATTATGTAAATTCCGAAAAACTCATTGGTGCATGCCCAACCGCGGATTGAACCTGGATCTCAAGATTGAGAGGCCAGCGTTCTACCCCTGAGTTACCGCCGCTTTTTCATAACTTTAAAAATAAATTAACATAAAAGAAAATGGCTTAGTTCATCGAAAGGAAGTAAATTTGAAAAATCTCCGTTCTTTATTGGTTGCTCCGTTTTCTAGGCATTCATTATATACGACAATAACGAACCATATTGATTAAAAATCAGTATCGTAATAAAACAAAACAAGATTTATACTTGCGATTGTCGGCACTTGATGAAATATAAAAAGCATCTCGATTTTGAACACAAACACTTGTACTATTTGTTTCATAACATAAAACAAATGTTATGAAACAAATAGTACAAGTGTTTGTGTTCAAAATCAAGAAAACAAAACAAAATACGCGCGCAGCGAACGAGTACTACTCGAGCTCTGCCTGCCTCCAGATTTGCCAGGGGGACGTTAAATTCGCGCGGGGAGGTGAGTATCGCTTCTTTACGTAGTAATACTTTATATTCTCTGCTTGTACTATAGTTCCACGGTATTTTTTTGTTCCTTTTAGCGACCGGTTTCGTTTAGCATCTTCAGGAACTAAGCATTAGGATAAGAAGTAATTTCTAGATTTTACAATGATTTGTATTGTCTACATTAGTTGTAACAATGCCAATTTGCTTGCTTGAGCATGTTATTTTCAGGGTTTCTTCGGGAATTTGCGATGCTATTGTCAACAAAGCTATTTTTCACATTTACAACCTGAATCCGAAGGGCGATGCTATATCTATATTAGAAGCTTAGAGTTATATTGTCATTTAATAATAAATAGTTTTGTAATTTTGAAATAATTTTTATTTCTCATTTCAATCATTAATTATATTATAATTAATCAAAAAGATGTCAATCTTAACTTACTAATTCAACAGTATCACACAGCAATTATCAAGTCGTAAAGCTTTATCAAGTTACTTAAGGGTCCGTTTCGCCAAACATGCTCTTGCATTTGGACAATTTAGCATATTAAAACAAAATATTTTAAAAAAATTAAATTTGTGTAGGTAGTTAAAGGGTTGAACTATATTATAATTTTTCAGATTTGACACAAGCATCACAATCATTGAGAAAAAAAATCGGAAAGATCAGTAAAATCACGGAAAACGTAATTTGGCTTTGGAACTAGTATGATCAGTTTACTAATCTAACTACAAACTAAAGTATTTTTTTATAGAGCAAAGAAGTGAAAGTAGTCTTTACAGATTTTTATTATTTTTTATTTCTTTTCGTTATTTTAAAAGAAACACTCAAACATTCTACATTTTTCCTGTACAGAAAAATTACACAAAAAGAATTTGGAAGCTTGTGTATTTCTTTTTAAATAACGAAAGGAAAAAAATACTAATATTTTATATGAATAAGGTACTTTGAACTCTTTACGTAAAAAAAATATATTTCAATTTGGAACAACAAAAATTTCTTTTTTTTCTGTTTGCAACGCTAAATTACATTTTTCGTGACTTTAGTGATCTTTCCGATTTTTTTTCCCGATGCTTGTGATACTTGTGTGAAATCTGAAAAATTATAATGTAGTTCAACTCCTTAACTACCTACACAAATTTTACTTGTTAAAAATATTTTGTTTTAATATGCTAAATTGTCCAAACGCGAGAGCATGTTTGGCGAAATGGACCCTTACTGTACGTTAACGATACTTTACGTTAATACGGTACGTAAAAAACAATAATTCATCAATCAAAAATTATATTACCTTGGATTTAACTAACAGATATACCAATAGAAATGGGTGTCGCTGATACCTCACCATTAGTCGATGATCCTATCTAGTCTCAGTTGCAATTTCTTGGGGAGCGGCGGAGCGACGATCGTGACAGCGACTCTGTCTCCTAACTTCGGTGTACAATGGCCGGCCAATTTGCTGCGATGAATGAGCCCGTTGTCGCCGACGCCACAGTCTACGAAGCAGCCGAACGGAACCACGTTACGGACGACGCCTGGAAAATGTTTACAATAGTTTTAAGGGGGTATTTCATCAAAATCGACACTTTTGAAGTTATTTATCTGCTGTTCAAACTAAGTCCCAAGTTAAATAAATTAGTATTACAATTTTGGGACCTTTTCCTAGATTCTGGACTATCAGAAACGCGATTGAAGGAATTTCACTCGATAGAAATAATTAATGAAATGAGGTCTAAATTTACACTTTTTTGATATTCTGGCAAATCGGGATAGCATACAGACTTCAAAAATATTTATTTAAAAGGGTTTTAACAATACCTAAGTTACTGATTATGGAAATTTCCATAGCTATTTTAATTAATTTCGTATTAATTTAAAACCGACTTTTTGTCAATTTTCCCCGATTCCGTCCCTCTCGCACTGCGTGTCTTTTCGCTTGGAGTAACGCACAGACGATGTATCACCTTAAATAATGCGAATGATACAGCACATGTAGATGGTTCGACCGGGCCGGAGCGCCCAATAAATAATGATGATGTGTAACGTACAGCGGCCCAATGCCCATATTCTATGGAGCCCGTATGCAGTGATAATCAACGTCAAACATTTCGCTTTCGGAGGCGAAACTTGGTATGTACATTTTAATCTTCTTTATTACTTACCATATTTATTTATTTTTATTTTATTTTATTTTGAAAAACAAACAGTCTTACAAGAAAAAACAAACAGTGAAATGATAAGTAGACTTATTATAGACAGATAGATTTTCCATATTTTTTTTTTAATATATGTTACCATTCGGCTTTTCTTTATAAATATTGATATTTTTTATTAAAGCAGTTTTTATTAAAATATGCACATAAATAGATTGGAGCAAGATATATTTCGAACCCTCTTGGGCTTATTCTAGCACTTTGAAATTGGACACGTAGGGAATGCTTTATAGCATCCATCCATCCATCAGCCTAGTTCGTCCACTACTGGACATAAGCCTTTCCAGGACTTTGCTACTCCCGGCGGTCATCCTGGAAGAATTGCTTTATATAAATAAAAATATTTTTCCCTTTTCAATTTGCTTTGTTTTGTGTAACTTTACTGAGTAACTTATAACGTAAGTACGTACATGTTGCGTTCTTATAATGCCGTGCACATAAATTTATTTACTTGCAAGATTAAAAAAAAAAAGATTTTTGTGGAAACTTGTTTGGTTTTAAGATTAATTTATTGTTATTTGTATTTTGTGTTAAGAAAACTGTTTGTTTCCCAATCAATAAAATAAATAAATAAATAAATAAAAATATTTAATTAATAATAATACACAAATAAAAATGTTATACCAAGTTTCGCCTGTGAAAATGACATGTTTGACGTAGACGAGCACTGCATACGCGCTGCATAGAATACGGCAATACACTTAAATGCGTTTGAGTGAAGTTAGCTCCGGCGAAACGAATAGAAAGAGACATATGACAGAGATAGAAGAAAGAGGGTGATAAAAGACTTTCAAGGGCGCATTTAAGATTGAACAGAATTGTATGTCGATCAATTAGTTCCATACTAAGGAAGGACCAAGTCAAAAGAACCTGAAAAACAAGAGCCTGTAGGACTTGATAATAAATGTAGATGAACGAAAGAGGTGTGCCAGGATCGTAAAAGATGGAGATTTGCATAGTATTATAATGGTCGGGCTTGAGATACCTCGCCTATTCGTTACTATTTAAATTTCAGCATGTTTTTGTTTACAACCTTATTTCAATATATAAATTGGTGTAATACCTATAACAAGATAAATATAATGAAGGTTATATCACTTATCTATTTATGTGTATATTTTAATAAAAATTGCTATATATGTATATATTATACAGGGTGGAAAAAATTTAAGGGCCCTGGAGGGGAGCTACCTTAAATCCTTTAGTTAGCTTATTTTACTGAAAGGAAACATTCCTTTATTTTTTAAAAGAAACATAACTGCGTTCAAAGATCTTCTAAAATTTGCTTGCCTCACCCGGGAATCGAACCAACCAAAAATTAAAAAAATAAACCCTCGTTACATTATTATACAAATCGGTAGGATTGTTGTTTAGGATCAAATTTGTCTAATAAACATTTGGTCTTACTTACGAGATGCCCATGAAATTGAATATTTATTACAAATTCTTTATTAACAATACCTAGTACTGTTCACTTGTAACAAGTAAATGACGCGTTATAATTATTATATATTATCTCTCTAACATCCAAAGACATCGTATGAAGTACAAGCTTGCTAATTTGACATTCGAACGATAACTTTAAAAATTTTTAAAATCGATAAAAGTATTCGTTCCAATTTCAAATTTCGTTTTGTTTTGCTTTAACTTATCAGGATTCTTTTTTCTTCTTAATATCAATCTTCGTTAAAAAAATGTTTCATGTTTATGTGTTCTTCGTATTGATGATAAAATAAAATTAATATTAGTTTTCACTTTTTTTTATTTCAAAGACCAAATGTTTATGAGACAAATTTTAATCTGAACAATAATCCTACCGATTCGTATAATAAAATAGCGAGGGTGTATTTTTTTTATTTTTAGTTGGTTTGATTCCCGGGTGACACAAGCGAATTTAAGAAGATCTTTGAATGCAGTTTTGTTTCTTTTAAAAAATAAAGGAATGTTTCCTTTCAGTAAAATGAGCTAACTAAAGGATTAAACGTAGTTCCCATCCAGGGCCCTTGAATTTTTTCCATGCTGTATAAAAATCTATAAAGAAAAGCCGAATGGTTACATCTATATTTTGTTATAAATAAAGGTAATTTTACCTGTTAGCGACATTCCTTCTCTAAGTTCTTCTGTGTTTTGAACAGAAATCGAGTACACTGGCTTACAGAATGAAATAACGGTATCTTCATTATTCTTTTGTTTGAACGCATTTATTATGAGTTCCATATCACAAACTTCTATTTTCAATTCCTTGCTCAGTTCATTTATGTTTATGTTTGAGAGGTTTCTATCGACTTTATCAGGAAAATCTGGTTTGGTTAGGTCCTTTATGTTGACTCCTATTTTCTTGGCAAATCTGGAATATCATCGGAAAATTATTAAATCACAGAGAAAATGACATCTGTTAGATCTATAAAAATATGTTGAAATTTTTTGTCTGTTTACTAATTGATCGTAAATGGGATTTTAATTATTGCATAGCTTAGTTAGTGTATAAAGAAGGAATAACTTGCGCTTTATCATGTTACAGTCAATAGAACTAAAGTTATAGCTTGAACTTGGTCATTCATGGGTTAAGTTATGAACAGTGATCGGAACAGGTAGAGGGTTCTAACCTAAACTTCTTGGAACATTGTCATAAAATGGAGACTTCCATATATTTATTTTTATTTTTTTATTTATAATTGTTTACAATCAGGCAATGGGCCAATAGAATTAAAAGTTCAACAGTAAAATTGAAAATTATGGATTACATTTACAATATTAAATATTGAAACAAAATTAAGAACTAAACTAAAACTAAAAAGCTTCATTTATCAACTACGCGTACAATAGTGAAAACGACACTGCGAATAGCTTTCACAATGTTGTTCTCACTACTGCACACTCGACTTACAAATTATGACAACTGGTCTCGTTTCAAAACATAATAAAAATCATCGACACTATTCTCGGCAAACATACCAGACGCACTGCACCGCCACGGCAGACCCATAATGCAGCGAAATGCATTGTTATATCCATATGACTAAATTCATTTTATTTTTCAATCCAGAATTTTATCCGGGATATTATTCTACTATATTGGGCACAACTATAATTAAAGACTACGAAATAGGTAAGCAGTTCCCTGGTTACGTTAGCAGCCATTTTGGTTTTAAATGGGAATTGTTTTTGCTCAATAACTCCGTTGTTTTCATCATTTTTAGAAAAATTGTATAGACTTAAGTTGGTGTATATTTGATTTATAAATATAAAACGAAAATGGCAGCCGACGCAACCACAGAACTTGGCTGCTTATTTCGTAGTTTTTAATTATTTAGATAACGATAGCTCATGGCATTTATACTGTTAAATCTATCACATAGATTATGGTAGTTGATGTATACATGCCATCAGCTATCGTTATCTATTTGAGAGATTTAACAGATAGACAATGAAAACAGATGGAAATAAAACATTAATAAAGCCTTTTCGTAACAGAACCCAAACAATTGGCCAAGTGCAATGCGCATCTATCTTGCATGCATTTACTACTTCGTAGGCACTGTACAAGAAATAAATAAAAGGGGTATCAAAATTTGAGTCAAATCGTTACAAAGTTACAAGGGATCCATCAAAATTGCATTCTGTATTCCGGATATTATATGTGTTAAAACTTTCATTTGTAATTCTCTCATATTCTATGTCTGAGCCTTTTATCTTTGATAGTTGGAGATTGTAAGGGTGGTACCTATAAATGTGACATACGGACCACGAAATACTAAGAGTGTTGTTTAGGCTAAGGAACCCAAAAAGACATATACTTACATTTTAGCAACCGAGTAACTTTCCGGGTGGATGATTGTCCCGTCCAAGGGTTCCGTACCGCCGGGTACCTTCAAGAAACCCGCACATTGCTGGTAGGTAATCTTGCCAATACCGCTCACTTTGAGAATTTCCGCTCGGGTGGATAGTCCGCCATTACTTTGGCGATACTCTATGATTTTTTTGGCCCGATTGTCGTTTAGACCTGATATTCGCCTGAAACGCGTGAAAAAATAATAGGTCTTTACATATGAAATTGCCGAAATTTTCTTACTGTCATTTATTTGTTTTTTCAGCTTTTTAGCTTTTTCAGTTATTTGTTTGAAAGTTGATTTCAAGGTTTTACATCTACTTATTAAATTTTGTTTTTATTTTCAGTTTGATTATAAAAATTCAATCTTTAAAAACATAATAGGAATTTGTTATCCCTAAAAAAACTGCAAAAAAGTCAGTACTGAAAATTGAGTTTCTTTCAAATTCTCTTTAGAAAACAGCAATTTTATATGTAAAGCAGCGTAGCTCAAAAATACTTTAAAATGTACTTTAAACACAATGTATGGATTCCGTTAATCTGTTTGAAAATAAGTAAGATTTATAAGACACACTACAGAAATTTCCAACATACTTGCAAATTGTAACGAATTTCTCCCGGATTCCAAGATTACTTCTAAATGCCAACTTTTAACCACAGACCTAGGATATGCGCGAGTATATCCCAAGTCTATGCTTTTAACATAATCGGAATAGCGAAGAAGTTTCGCCATAAGGGTAACAATGTTTTGATGGAACCTTAAAAGTCAATAGTGGTTCGCAGTCAGGGAGTCCGAAGTAAAAGATCGAAACAAAAAAATAAAAACAAGATAACTCCCCCATGCCCGGTAGCATAGTGTTTAATCGGGCGCGACGCCACTAGTTGAATCACAAGTGCAAGGAGTGTGACGTACAATCGCAAAAACATCGTGTCACGCTCCTCGCACTTGTGGTTCAACTAAGCCGCATCGCGCGCGATTAAACACCTGTGCTACGGCTGCAGGTAGAGGTGGAAATTTTCCTTTAGGCATCTCAAATAGTCCAGTAGTCATTTAGTTGCGTTTTAGACAGATGGACAGCTATCGCTTTGCTATTAAGGTTTCTTCCCCAAAGGACAAAACGGAGCCCTAATAATGTCACTCTGCTGTCTGTCCGTCTATAGGTAATCGTTTTATTTTTTGCTGGATTCCTAATAAAGATGGTATCATATTCTCACCTGAGTAGCGCATGTGAGGCAGTGTTGACATCTACTCCGACCAAACTTACCACCTTTTCAACGGCGGAATCGAGGGCTGATTCTAACATTTTTGGCGGAATGTCATGCTGGTACAGACCGACTCCCAAGTTCTTGGGATCTACCTGGAAGAAGAGATTTAATTTGACGTAAAAGGGTTATATCATTCCATTTATTCATGCTGAAAAAGGACAACATACACTGCAACACTGAGGGCCGCCTAGTGAACACACTTGGAAGGGTTTGCCTCAATCAAAGAACTAATAATCATCACGCTGAGTTCACGGGTTGTTGAATGTTTTGCAACGAAGACGGCGCTGCTTCTAGGAAGGTTGTCTATGGAATAATTTATTCTTGCTGTATTGGTGGCCATACCGCCAACAATTGGTCGCTTGGGCCCTAACTGCTAGTCAGTAGGGTACATCACAAACCTAAATACAGAAAGTTCATTTGGTCTGCAATATTCATCGTAGCCAAAAAGAAAAGATTTTTTCGAAAAAAAAAAAGAAGTATTCCTTATGTTTGCGGCCATAGTGTAGTCAACTTTCAACGGGGATGAGGGGTGGCAGTGCGGGTGAAAGGATGATGCGCCGTCAGAGTGACTACCGCTTCGCACTACTATGGCCATAGCCTTATTGTATGCATACATATTTCAAGAAAGTTTTAGGATAATTATTCATTTTATTTCTTAGGCTGTTTTCTGGGAAAAGCTTTGTGTGGTATAAGTTGTCGTCCAAATACTCCAAATCAACAACCTGTACATTATTACAATAGGTCATTAACTATGGAATTGCGGAAATTTTCTTACAGATTCATGAGTTCATAATTCCTGTAATTCAATAGCAACTTCCATTGTCTGTTTATTGTTTAAAAGTTGCTTTCCAGCGGGCCTATTATGTATCTCTAGTTGCCTTCTGGACTGGGTGTCTATCATCAAAAACATAGATATACTATCGAATTCCGATGTCCTAAGGATATTTTCGCACTTGAAGTGACGACACAGATTGTTAATAGTTCAATACCCACTAAAGGCAATTTTGAAATTTCAGTTTTTAGCTATGTTTTTGATGATAGGCACCTCGTGCAGTTGGCAACTAAAGATACAGAATAGGGGGGCAGGTTTTATATCTACATATTAAACATTGTTTTTATTTTCAACGTGATAACAAAAATTAAATCTTCAAAGACAGTTCATCCTATTAAATATCATTCATTTCATTGATACGATTCCGAAAATCTTTTTAAAACTGACACTTTAAAAAAATTTAATTAAAGTAGCTGTTACCTTAATGTTGTCTCATTCATACACAATTTATTTATAAAAATTGGAGTAGTCATTTTTAAAATAAATGCAAAAATATTTGTACTCAAAATTGAGTTCTCTTCAAATTCTCCATAGAAAATGGCAATTTTCTTGTTAATGACCTAATATTTTTGTGAGTTCTGTTGATGGAATAATTTTAAAGATACTACCTTAATTAATTCCCCTAATGGGTCCAAGACTCTTCTGCCTATGGATAGAGCTGATATAAGATTCGGGTCCATATTGGGATGTTCCTGCAATCATAAAAGAGAAAACTGAATTTTTTGCTTAATTTACAACAACCATTTTAGTGAAGTGATTAAACAGGAAAGAAATATAATGTTAATAGTTACAAGTAATATATTGTACATTAGATTTAAGTACCTGAGTCAAATTCTCCCCATATTATATTTAGTTTGATTATATGTTTTACATTGATGTGTAAAAAGTCTAAATGATGTGATAAATCAATGGGTCTTAAAAATAGAAAATACATACCATTTGAGCTTCTTTGCTAACAGAATAAATAGAAGCGCCTTGTTCAGGTACAATCACTATAGGAATGTTTGCGACAATATTATGACTCTTCAGCCACGTTTCGGTTTCCCTGCAAGCTGTCCCATTGCCTAAACCAATCAATTCTACACTGAAACAAGTTGATTATTATGTTAAATATAAAATAGAGTTGCATTCAAATATGGCGTCTTTTATTTGTTCCAGGGTCCTTCTGTAATTTTGCATGTTGCGGTGGACACGTAAAAACCGAAGGTTCTCTATTTGTCTTTCTTCTCTATTCTCTATGGGTGTTTTTTAATCTAACACAAAATTTAAGAAACATACCTGAATATATAACTTTAAACTCTCGCGTTTCGTACACATTATAATATATATTATCGGGTCTATGTACCGCGATCAATTTTTACCTAACCTTTACGAAAAGGGGACACCGACGTTTCGAGACCGTTGGGAATACCTGAATAATTTATAGTTATTAGTAATATGTACATGAATGTTTGTTACCTACCTGTGTTTTTCAAGAATTTCTCTAAGTTGTCTTGCAGCAGGATCCCACTGGTTAAACTTCCTAAAATCTGGGTGTATTGTGCAAACATCCAATTTCTGTCCGTCAACATCAATCACTCCCACCTAAAACAAATACAAAATTTTATGAATTATTCCATTTATAAAATATCAACATGCCTCGGTGGAACCCATACTAAATTATTTGATGGGCTCTCTATAGTTTAATTTACCTTACACCCAGCTCTAAAGCCAGGATCCAAGCCACATATCCTTCTATTCTTTATGGGTTCAGTTAGAAGATACTTTTCTAGATTGGATGTGAAAGTTCTCACAGCTTCCTTATGGGCAATGCTGGTCAAATCTGACCGGATTTGTCTTGACAACCAGGGCTTTATAAGTCGGTTGTAGGCATCATTCAGGCCTTTCTTTATCCAGAAACTGCTCTTCCACATGGAAAGGCAAAACCTGTGAAAGAAAATAGAGTATAGTCTCGAGTCTTATTTCTTGGTTTTGAAAAAAAAAATACTTAAATAATAAGTTAAATATAAAAATAGTATTGTTTGAATAAAATTAAAAAACATATAAATTGAATCTACCTCTCTAGTTTATTGAAATACCAATCTGGAATAGCAACTTTAACAGATAATATCTTTTCATCCTCTCCCCTATTCAAAGCCAACATCTGATGAGGTTTCACAAAATGTGTGGGACATTTCCAGTCAAAGTAAAGTTTGTAAGTTTCAGGGTCTGATTTGGTATCCTGCTTCTTGATATCTTCACTTTTCTCTTTAGGTTTCAATGAGCTCTTGGTACGACTACTCTGCAGAGTAAACCTGGTTTCTTCTTTCCTAAACAAAAATTAAACAGCTTCTTCATAATCCAAGTGAATTACTATTATTCATATGTTAATAAATATATAATATTTTGCTTTTCTAAGCTTTATAATTTTTTTTTATCAATATTAAAATGATAAAAATAAGTTTTTACTCGATATATTTCGGCCCGCAGTATGGGTCTGTCATCAGTTGAATACATACATGTATCTCTACACTCAAAATAACTACATAGATATAACCCTCAAAAGGGGGAACGCTTTGATCCTGACTTCCATTAATTTTTACCACATTTATTGAGTCATACAAACCTCTATTCTGGGTGTTTTCAACTTGGCCAAAAAAGGCCAGCCTTAAGAGTCCGTTTCGCCAAACATGCTTTCGCGTTTAAACAATTTAGCATATTAAAACAAAATATTTTTAACAAATAAAATTTGTGTAGGTAGTTAAGGAGTTGAACTACATTAAAATTTTTCAGATTTCACACAAGTATCACAAGCATCGGGCAAAAAAATCGGAAAGATCACTAAAATCACGAAAAATGTAATTTGGCATTGCAAAAAGAAAAAAAAATTTTTTTTTGTTTAAAATTGAAATATATTTTTTTTACGTAAAGTGTTAAAAGTACCTTATTCATATAAAATATTAATATTTTTTTCCTTTCGTTATTTAAAAAGAAATACACAAACTTCCAAATTCTTTTTGCGTAATTTTTCTGTACAGGAAAAATGTAGAATGTTTGAGTATTTCTTTTAAAATAACAAAAGGAAATAAAAAATAATAAAAATCTGTAAGGGCTACTTTCATTTCTTTGCTCTATAAAAAAATATTTTAGTTTGTAGTTAGATCAGTAGACTGATCATACTAGTTCCAAAGCCAAATTACGTTTTCCGTGATTTTACTGATCTTTCCGATTTTTTTTCTCAATGATTGTGATGCTTGTGTCAAATCTGAAAAATTATAATGTACACAGTTCAACCCCTTAACCACCTACACAAATTTCATTTGTTAAAAATATGTTGTTTTAATATGCTAAATTGTCCAAACGCGAGAGCATGTTCGACAAAACGGACCCTTAAATAAACAAAATATATATTTTCTGTTCAATAACATAAAAATACAAACTTACAAAGTCCTCATATTCTCCAAAACTCTGGTATCTTTATAAAGGATGTCAGCAATGATGTGAGTAACATGAGCTTCCACTTTGTCTGGAGTCCCAAGCTCATCTTCATTAATACTACAAAGTGATTGTATGTTCACATATTCACCATTCAGAGCTCTTAGAGCATGCTCTTCTAGGCCAAGTTTTCGAGCCCGTTCAGCCAAAGACAAAGAGTGAGATTTCAGTGGCGCATACTGAAAATTAAAGTCCATAAAGTACATGAGTGTCACTATAACTTGTACCTGGTTCTGTGCGGTTTATTTTACTATAATTATTGACATAAAAAAATAGAACAAAATTATGTATGGCAATTGCTCTTCTAAGTTCTGCAACTTGCTATACCTAACCTTAACTTTTTTCCGGAAAAGCAATCAGAAGGTCAAGTACGACAATAAATAAAATATGAAAATTTTTTAATAACACTTTAAAAAAAAAAAGTTTGTATGACGCCAGGGTAGGCAGTACCTTTCCTAGAGTGAACATTTTCATACAAACTTTTTTTTTAAAGTGTTATTTAAATTTTTTCATATTTTTTTTATTGTCGTCCTTAACCTTCTGATTGCTTTTCCGGAAAAAAGTTCTGTGCACGCCACTGACAGGCTTGCTTGTAAGGATTTCTAAAATGATTTTTTCAATTATTCAGTTTGATTGATATCATATTTGTCCCATAGAGACCACCCTTATCTACACCCCAACTCCAACTACGCCAAACGAGAAGAAAATTTAAATTCACTCCAAACTCACTATTAAATCCAGTTCAGATAAGTTGCGGGCACTTAAAATGCCTTTCTCAACATCTGGTGTCAACTTCTTGGATTTCTTTAAAGTCTCCAAGACAGTCTTAACTTTCTTTTTCAGCGCAACAACATTTTGATAGCTCTCAAACAGTTCTTGAAGCCTAAAATTATAACCAACAGTTTAGTTATTATAACATTAAACAATTGTCATTACTCATTTATTTAGTAGGAATATATTGCTTACCGGTCAGGCATCAAATAGTCAACTACACCTTTACGATATCTCGCAATGAATGGCAGAGTGCAGCCTTCATTAAGAAGTTTCACAAAATTATGCGCCAAGTTCTGAGGAACCTTTTCAACATTAGCAAGAACCTCAGCTTCATCCCACAGACTTGTTCCATCAAACACATCTTCTATCACTGTAGAACCAGCTGCAGAATCATTATCAGCTTTCTTCTTCATTTTTTTTGGTTCAGTACTTTTCGCAACTTTGGTCGCCCTTGGCTTCCTGGTGATTTTTTCTGCATTACAAATAGCAACTTTAGATCTTTTTGATGTAGCGGGTTTGGGATTAGTATTATCACTACATTCACCAACTTTCCGCTTCCTGGTAATTTTTGCATTATTTTCCATTTTATGGGGAAATTATTTCCCAGCCGTGCGTGTTGATCAATTTCAAACAAACTGTACTTTACTGTCAAAAATAGTCAAATTTTTTTTTTTTTTAATACATTGTTTAACGGCTTTGGATACTAGTTTTTGATTTTGATTTGCATTCAGCAAATCAAAATCAAATTCTGAGCTGCGTTCAGTTTGCTTATAAGCGTTTCTTAGTTCGATTGGTGTTTCTTTCACCATATTTTTGTGATTATGACGTATATTGACGGAGAATGTTAAGCAGTTTTGAGTGACCACGCAAATTATCTTAGGACTAAGAGGCCTACATAGCCTTTTTTTTACAGCTTTGGACACAACAAAACACCAAATTCCATGTGTTTGATGTCAAATTGGGCTGTCAAAAAGGTGTTTGAGAGCGTGTTATAACCAGCCATGTTAAAGTAGTAGGTTTGTTTGGATAAACGCTACAGTCATTGTTGTCAAATAAGTAAAACCAAACATGTTTTGCTCTTCTTTGATTCAAACATTCTGAAAAACGTGTTTTTGTTTTGGTTGTGTTAATTACGTCATATTGTGAAACAAATGTCAAAATCATGAACATTGTTCAGGGAGTAAAAACACGCTTTTGCTCGTCCACCTAACACTGACAACAGGATAACACAATTTCAACGCGTGCAAAAGAGATAGCACGTTACGCGGGCGCGTAGACAAAGTATGCTCCATCTACGCGCGGGCGTTACTAACAGTCAAACTGAACGCAGCCTAAGATTAGTTCCGTTTTCCGTAGCTATCAAATCAACTGCATCGGCGTATGTTGTCTCGATTATAGTTTTGTTTTTGGAACGACGTTCCTAATCACACGTTACACTCTAGACGCATGGCAAATGAGAGTTATGCCGAAAAAAGCGTAAGACTTTGACCGTTACGACACTTTCTATAGTACGTTAGGACTTCGTTTCAACCAGGTGTCCCATCACAACACCTCTTTTTATTTCAAACTGCTAAGATGCTATAATCAATCAATTAAATCTGAATATTTATGGTATGAAAGAGAAACCAAATTTTGTTTGTTGGCACAAACCTACTTCACTTGAATTCGTAATAGTCATTGTTTTGAAATATTCGTTCTAAAATGTTCGCATCAAAGCAAGAAGCTTAAAACTATACCTAGGAGCGCTGACTTCTTATAACAAGACTACGCCAAAATAATTGACCTTCGAGAGTAATACTGTCAAAGAGAAAAAAGTTTCGTGAGTTTTAAGGACACGTAAAGGTCATTTATTTTAGCGTGCGGCTTTACATAGAACTTCCACTGCACTCCGCGTAACCTTAATGCGTCGAAGCTATAATTGATGCGCAAAACGGAACTTCTTGATACTGAAGATGCGACACAAAACGGAACAGGCTCCTGTCGCGTTCAACGTAGAGCGCGTTAGATTCGGGATGACGTATAAAGTTAGGTGGTAATAAATTATATTTTTATAAAAAGAACTGTGTAGGTACCTTAGAAATATATAGTTACTTTATTTAAGAATTAAAAACCAATTAAAGTTTCCTTTTTGATAATTCTAGTTCTATTTTATTTCTCTCTACCTCTAATTCTATTTTTTTCCTTTCCAATAATAAATTTTCCATTTTCATTTGATGTCTTTGGTTAAGAAGTTTCATTTCGTTCTTGTGCTGAAGCCTTAGATAGTGTCTTTTTAGCATAAATTCTTTTCGATAATAATCTATTTTCTTTTTGGTTTTTATTTCTGTTGGCACTTCACTGCTTACATCTTTGATTCTGGAAATAAATTTTTCTACTTAGAACAAAAAGTGTAACTGAATCATAGACCGTATGGTTAGTGTCGGTAACCCTATCTCATTGAGTAGGTACTTTACCAGCATGACACGGTCACTGTGAAAAGGACAAAAATTACTCCCAAAAAAACCAGCCGACCTTAGCGAAACTTGGCCACAACCTGCCAAGTGGGGCTTTTTTCGTATCAAAATATCTCATGACATGTGGTACCAGCATCGAACTTGGTTCATACGATACGTACGACAATACTTACTCGATAAGTATAGCTAGAAATACATTTGCGGCTGAGAGTCGGCCTGGCCATTTAGTTTCCGACTAGGTACTGCCCCTGGATATACTGGCATTTTGACATTAAAAAAGCCCCACTTTTCATAGTTTTCATGACTGTACCTACACAACCTGCCAAGGTCGGCCGGCTTTTTTAGGAGTAAATTTTTGTCCTCACAGTGACTGTGTCAAGCCGGTACTCGATGAGAAAGGTTTACCAACACTAACCATACGGTCTATCAGGGTGGTAAGTAGGTTATTTATTACAAACGAGTTGACGTCTGTAAGCAGAGCCGCAGGCGAGGGTTTACCGTCGTCACGAGTTTGTTAAATAACCTATCACATGACATATTTCAATACATTTGAGAGAAAATATATGAAAAAAGCAGCGTGTTGTGTCAGAGATACAACCGAAATTTATTCTAGTGGATAGGTACCTACTTCTTAGTCGCCCCTTTACTCAACCAAAGATTAAGAATGGCGGCCATAGACAAGAGGCAAGAGGTAATTTCAAAATATTCTGAAGAAATAAGCATTAGCTTATCTTGAATAATAACTAATAAATGAAAAATAATGAATTATTAAATAACGTACTAATCTGCAATAATAAATCAAATAGCTTCTCCTTAAGTTCTTTTGACGTAAAATTAAGGCGCTATAACATGCGCAAGCGCTGCCACATTAGACAAAAAAAATCTTACTTGCTAGAATAACGATTGAAAATCTGCTAAACTAAATGTCTAGAAACTTTGGTTTTAGATACCGTTAAAACCCATCTAATAAAATATAATCGCAGTACATATGTCATTCTAAATTGTCAAACCAGGGGAATTTGTTTCGAAAAAGACCTCATTTCTATCGAGCCGAATTCCTCCAATCGCGTTTCTGCTTAACAGATCCCTAGAAAAAGATTTCAAAAATAATATACTATTTTATCAAAATAATACATTATTTACTGAAGTAAATATGCAAGTTCAAAAAGTGTCGACTTTTTTTAAAATAGAAAAATAAGAATAATTAACTATTTTTAAAAGCGGACGTTTTTTAGCAAAAGTCTATGCTATGTACAATTGTACAAATAGTTCATTGCTATTCCTAAACATTTAGTTGTTTAGATTTTATTGAGCAGATTTTCAATAATTATTCTAGTAAATTTTTTTTCCTCAAGTGGCACCACATTCGCATGTTATAACGCCTTAAAGCACTTTTAATTGGCAAAGGTACTACATACAAAAATGCCTTGATCTGCGGAATTCTTTCGTGCTATCGATCACGGAAGTGACGTACAAGTTTTAAACAGGCCCGCCTATAGGTACGAGATGCGGACATAGAAGTATCCACTTCAAAAAATAACATAATGAAAACAACTCACCTAGGTTCAAAAGTGACTTCAGATTCACCTGTTTTCTGAATTCTCATACATGGAGTAAATAGATCATAGTCATCATTATTATCTGCCCCATAATTTGGACTTTTGGGATTAGGTTGATGGGACTCACAATTTTCTTCATCAGTTTCATAATCAGAATGAGGTTTATTTTTTTTGGTATCAGAGTTCTGATTTCTTTCAAGTAATAGAATGATCTCTGGTCCCTTAGATGATGTATTATTACTATTACAGGTCTGAAATTCAATTAGAACATAGTAGCATATGATAGTAGTGACTGAGTGCACAGCTTATAGATCGTATTTATAACTATATGTAGATTGGCAAGATTATGCCTTGATTACAAGTACTACAGGGTCAGAGAATATAAGCGACAGAGGCGAGATAGTACGTAAAGTGACGAGACAGTACTCGGCAGTACCGATCCGAGTACTGTCTGTACTCGGCACTGTACAGGCCGAATACTGTCTCGCCAAAGTATTTTTTTATTATTATTGTATATATTTATTATATCTCGGGACTATGTAGTCCCGGACCTTTGGGAGGCGTGCGTGGGACAGAAGCGAACACGTAGAGGAGGCCCTTTAGACAATTTGATCAAAATGTGATGACACCAACCGACGATTATCCTTGTGCACTCTAGGAGTGCACCCAAGGACAACCCCCGGTCAGTGTAGGACTATTGTAAGGAATGGAAACAAAAGGAACCAGACTATTGGGTTGAGGTGCTAGTGAACTGGGACTATGGAAGGAACTATGGCGCCTCTCCGATCTATGTTAATAACACAGAAGAATGGGCAGGCGGAGACTCGCCATCTCATTTAAATGGGTCCCCAAACGGTCGCTCGCACGGAGAGACAGGGGGACAAATTTTGCTGAGCGGCTAAAGGGTGGAGAGGTGTCACTGGACTTTAAACGACGATAACTTGCTCCCTGAAGGACCAGCATCACGTGCCCACTCGCCACTTACGTTTCACATACACCCTTCGAGCATATAACTCTCGCTACTCCACTCTGACCGGCCTCCCACGGCAAGCCAGAGGTGGGGGATCTGTTACTCGTCATTGTTTACTCCGGCCGGCCAACAAAGGCAAGCCGAAGATGAGGACTTTCCCCCGGGAGCACCTTCGGGTCCGTGGGGTCGCTACCGCCTAACAGCTCGCCTCAATCTACCCTGCGTTATACCAGTGACAAAGGGCAAAAGGCAAAACAAAGTAAAGGTTAAAAAAATTACCTCTGTGAACAGTGAATCATTATCATACTCAGTACTTTTATTGTTGATCTCTAAATTCATGCCTGATTCATCTCGAGAGTTGGAGTCATCTTCACCAATGGAACCATGACCTTCATTATCACTTGTTGAGCCATTAATTTTATTTCTAGCCTTCTTTCTAGCAGCCATTTTTAGTCTCTTCCAGAAGGATCTCAGTTGGTTTACATCCCTATTTCTATTTGAGAGCTCATGAAACCTGCAATAATATGAAACATTAATTTTTACTTACTCCCATACCACAATAAGATAATTACAACATCTAAATCGGTTTTATAAGTATCTGCATTATTTGTCCGATGTTATAATATTACATTATATTACCGCTATTCTGTGCTGTGATTGGCCCATTTTATTATAACACCGCTTAGATGACCAATCAGCGATCAGAACGGGAACTACGAGAAATAAGGGTAAGGTCAAACAACAATACCAAAGATCTTTGTGTTTTTTGCCATGCAACACATCTCACACCCCCTCAGAGATTTATGTCGTGATGATAAATTTATTTAATATTTTATGAGTAAACTAACACATAAAATGCAATTATATAAATTACGAAGTATGTGTGGTTTGACATTGAATGATAGAGTGAAAATATCGACATACGGGATCGTTGCGGCCTGAAAGAAGATGTTGTAACTAGAATAGAATAAACCGGCCAAGTGCGTGTCGGGCCAGGCGCAGTGTAGGGTTCCACAATATGCGGACTTCTTCTCCAAATACATTTTATAAGTTTGTCGACTAATACAGATCGCGCAAAACTTCTAGTACGCTCGGAAGTTGCTCTTCCCAAGAACGGCCCATACATTTTGTTCCTGCTGATGCGAATCGCCCCGTGTTTAGAGGGGACTAAAAGTTTGGCGCGATCTGTACTCGTTAACTTGTAAAGCCTACTTAGCTGTGATAGTTTTCCTTTTAATTTCGTTAAGTGATTTTTTTCACGTCTCCAAATACAACCGTTTCGCTGGCAGGAGGGGGGGGGGGCGATACTCGACTCTAACAAAAATTTACACTTTTAAGCTTAATATTTCGCAAAAGGAACCCTGGATCGAAAAATGGTCTTCTCACACCCCCAATATTTTAATTACATATCCAATGAAACCCCGCACTAGAGGATATACGAGAAAAAAAAATCATCCCTACTACGCGTAGGGGAGGTATAAAAAAAAAATTTTTTTTTTCATTTTACTGTACCACTTTATCGGCGTGTAAATATGTATACCCATGCCAAATTACAGCTTTCTAGTACTAATAGTCTCTAAACTAAGCCGCGGACAGACAGACAGACAGACGAACATGGCGAAACTATAAGGGTTCCTTGTTGTTGACTACGGAACCCTAAAAAGGAATGTTTCGGTGCTTTGGACATTAAAGATGATTAATAAATGTAGTGACGAAAGAGATTTAAGGTGCGCAAGTCGAAGGTAGACCTCGACCAGGCTGCTTTAGAAGGACATATACTGACTAAATTGAAGAAGGGCAGTAACCCAGAATAAAAGAGCTTGTATAGATGTGGAAAAGGTGGAAGAGCTGTGTCAGGGTCGTAGCAGACGGTAATCTGTAGTAATGCGTGAGATATGTATGCATGTATAAGGTGACAATAATTTATGTAGCTAAATAAATACTGGAGGCTTGGTAAGTAATCAGCATGACAGATCGATAACACATTTTGCTAATTTCGCAAGATAAAATGTTGACCTTTCGCAGTAATTGACTCGGGACTGGGCTTGCGTTTGTAGGGATTACGAAAAAAATAATTTACGAATTTCACAAAAAGGGCCATCAAGCCTTGATAATGAGCACTTACCGAGTCTTCAGTACGAATTTGGCTGGATAAATTAATGTCACCTTGTATTTTTTGACACAAATAATAATGAAAAAAATGAATACCATAGTAAGAGGTAGATTTTGGCTATCACTAATTACAAGGAGGTAATTAAATGGTATTTTTTTCAAATATATAAGGTCCTACACTTTTTTTTAGGAATTGTCAAGTTTCCTTTTAACATTCATTTGCAATAGGTTATTTGTCTTTTGGCAAAAATCAACTTTGTGTTTATTGTCCTATTTGTCTAAGATAATGATACTAAACAAATTTTCAAAAAAAGCATACCCTCTAAAATGCTTAGTTTATCTTAAATGAATGTTAAAAGGACACTTGACAATACCTAAAAAAAAAATTCAGGTTAAAGTGTAGGTCCTTATGCTCGTAACGTATAGTCAACAAGAAAAATCTGCTAAAATGTTATTTTGACACCATAATATGTTTTTGTCGGCTGTAAAAAAAAACCACCTGCAATACCTGGTCTGCAACTAAATTAAGGATTATCAGAAAATAAATAGATATTTGGTCAGCTTGATAATGTATGTTTGCAAAATAAAGTCCTAATACAAAATTATTTGGTCAGCAGAATTGTACAATCGGTTAGCAAAAAATAATATACATAAGCTATTGTCGTAGCTATCGAGCAGAGCGAGGAGGACCATTTTAGGTTTACATGTTGAAGAGCCGAGCGAAACGGAGTGGAGCGAGGTGACCTCTCTAGTTTTAACAGAAAATTATTTCGCATGATCGCGTAATGAGACTGTGTTCATACCATAATTCGGTTTTTCACTATCATGTGACATATATAGTTTACCGGCCAAAATTTATTTTAGAACCAACCAACTAATTTGACCTAGGCTAAAATTTCAGAATTTCAGCGCAGAAGAGGGAGTAGGTTTGTTATGGCAAGTCACGCCCTGAACCACTTTGGCCTAGGTCAAACTAGTTTGTCCAAAAATCAGGTTTGGCCGGTAATATAGATATGTACATATACACAATGTACACAAAAGTATACAATTTATTAAATACTTTCGTATTTAACTTCAAAATGAAGACTAATTTCTTGTAAGAATTTCCAGATAAGTATACCTGTTGGTGATGTGATTCCATACAATATTTTTTAATTTGATTGTATTTGCATTGTTAGCTTGATTGTCTAAGATATGGCGATAGCTCTTGATGATTTCGAGTAGAACATCCTAGAAACAAACAAGTGTTAAAAAAACCTATAATACCTTTGATCATTCATATAAGTATGATCGAAGTATAATACCTATGATATAATACAAGACACAATGCAAGTCACAGTCCATACTCATACAGCCACATTGTACAAAAAAATATTTTGTCGAGAGCAGGGGTCAGCAAACCGAGGCCTGCAAGGTTCGCAACCGTTGCATGATAACAATGCTTGGAAGTACATATTTATGTGCACAGACATTTTTCATTCAAACTATCGAAAAAGCCAGCATATTCTCGTTTAACGGATGCACATTTAGATGCGATACCACTGGTCTAGAGTGATGGATGTAGTGAGTAGGGCATGCAGAACAGGTTTTGGTTCAAGATTTTTTTTATACCCAGTTCTGAGATGCAGTCGGAACTGGGTACTGCAAATACCTTGGAAGAATCGGGTATTTCGGAACCAGGTATACCTGGGTGCATGCCCCAATGGTGAGCCTTATCACTGTACTTGAGCATTAATATGGACCCACGGCTTAACATGCCTTCCAAACACAAATATGTGCCCTTATAGGATTTGAACACACAAAGTGCTGATTAGTGGTTGAGACATTTTGATTCTTTGCAAAATAACTAAACTTGCTTACTCTTTCTTTTTTGGTCCAGTTTTCGGCACGTTCACGTTTTTTTGGCTTAGAAACATCAAAGACATCCATCACCAAGTACTGAAAGATTAATAAAAATAAACAACAATGAGGTTTTGGTTAGTATTACTTAGGTTCTGTTTAGAAATGTGTGAAATTTCATAAGAAAGATACATATACTAAAAACAGAAAGAACAATCAAAAGGTTTTGAAATGCCTCAGAGTGATTTCCATGAAATGTCAAAGTTAAATTAACGTCAAATGAAATTCAAGGGCGGGAAATAAAAATGCTTTTTGTAATCGCTAGGAAAGGAAAATCAGTGCTTTATACTAAAATCATGACATTACAGTAAATGTTAAATAAATTTTTCAAGTTTTTAATTTTATGCAAAAGCCAGGAAAGCGGCTCTGTTAGGCGAATTTAAAGGTACCCAGGCAGCGTTAGAAATTGCACTTGTCTGTGAGATATTTGTATTGCCTGGACGTGTTTCAAAACACTTTCGTGCAACAGTCAGGTATCAAGGTAGTCAACAGCAATCAGGGGTGAACTGCGAAAACATGAGTGTACACACCAAAACATGGATAGAACGAAACGACTGCCGGCTGTCAAAACTAATGATACCGCAGTCGAATGGTAAGGTAACAAGATACTTATTAAAACTAAAACGGTCCGACCTACGTGACATGGTAGGTATCATAACTGGACACTGCAACCTAAACAAGCACCTTTTCACCACAGGTGGCACCGACAGCCCTCTATGCAGAGGGTGCCTTCTAGAGGACGAGTCAGTGGAACATGTGCTACTCCACTGCTCCGCAACCGAAGACATAAGACGAAAAGCAGGGATTGCGACGAGCTCCAACTTCCCTTCACTGGACCAGTTTATATGTCAGAATGCTGAAGCTGTTTGGCTCTACTTTAAGGAGCTGTCCTGGCTGGGCTGACTGACCGGGGGGAAGTGCACAATATTCACAATTACCGAGAATCAGTGCAGGACTCATCGCCCCCGCTACGAATTTAGAATTTAGAACAGTCAGGTAATAGCTAGTTTGCCCTCGGATTCACTCATGCCGATTTCTGAATGCTACAGTGTAAAATTAGCATCACTCCAAGTGATAATCACTCATTTTAAAATGGAACCTTATATTTACTACAGCAATCATCTTTTACAGAATAATATTACGAAATTTATATTTGATTCTGATTAGATTAACTGTTAATAATTAAAACTATACTGTAATCAAAAATATAGGTACCAGGAACAAGTAAATTTTTTTCACTTGTTTTTATTATGTAAGCATTACAAATGAAAAAATACTTAAATAATTAATTACTTTCAAATATATTTTTTTAGGAAATTTATAGGAAGCTCGACTTGAATAAAACTTTATTTATGTATATACATACGACATAGGTACAGAACTGTTATTACATACCTACCTACCTAAAGATCTTTGCCTTTACGATAATCCGTGTGAACTTGGATATGGAAACCTTACTAACCTTGTAGATGTGTTCAGTTATTCTTCTTATTTGTTAGTGTTGATTTAAATTTAAATTCTCGAACAATGTACATATATTAGGTATTCAGTTTTCGGAACGAAATTGTTTAATGCAATAATACCTCCAAGAATTTTTCAAAAATCAACAGAGGAATCAACAGTACACAACAACAAAAAACTCAGTGTTGCCAGACGTTTTGAATGAACGATCGTACGATGGGTAAATAAAAAGTCGTATTCCCTAAGAAGGCTGCTAAGAAAAAATAGTACGTTTTCAAAACCTTTGTTTTATTGCTTTAAAGTAAACAATTAATTAAACACACAATTTTTAGGTTTTTATTAATTCCCGTAAAGGGTTTTACTGTTCATATTATTTAACATTTCTCTTGTTGGAGAAAAATCCACACAACACCCATAGCGCTTAATATGTTGTTTTGCCAAAAGTGTGCCGTTTAAAGTTTCATTACTCAGCCTATTTCGGATCTTTGTTTTATTGATATATAAGATTGACTGAACTGAAGCAGCGTTCACAATCTGCGTTAGAGTGAGGAAGGCATAGTAAATCCAGAACAAATTTTGAAATATTGTTAAAATCTTCAAAAGCGCAAATTTCTGCCCAAAATTCGTCTGGTGGAAGAGTCATATCAACTTGGTTTATAAGCGAGGGCAATCTTCTCCATTCGTCATCCACATTTTGCATTATTTCGCCGTTTACAATCCGAGGCACAATGTTCATCAGAGGTAACAAAGTACGTAAGTATAGAATGAAATACTTCCGAGTAACCGGTAACGTGTAACATTAGATTTACCTAACCATACACAAATCTTACTAACTAGTGATGTGAAGGGTTGGTACTTAGAAGGATAAACAGTGATGTGCCATGTTGGTATGAGTACTTTGGTTGAATGAAATCTAAAAAAGTCGTATGTTTACGTACGATTTCTGCCCCTGGATCGTACATGCAAAATAAATGTAAAAAATCGTATGAATACGATTTAAATCGTACATCTGGCAACACTGAAAAAACTTGACAGCACTTGACAGTTTTTATTTCGATTGTTTTGTTCCTCTTCGGTGTCATTACTGGGTTGAATTCAGTTTCCGTCGGATGACGCCCGTTTATGTTAAACGGTTTAAAAATTAAACAAATTAGGTACGCTTATTTCCAATACTTGGCGACACCTACTGTGTTACTACAAAAGGGCGTTTAAACGATGTTTAACTTTAGACAGTGTTTAAATCTGTTGCTGTCACTTTTTTACAATATGAAACAAAAGGCGACAACAACAGATTTAAACACTGTCTTAAGTTAAACATCGTTTTGTAGTAACACCGCTAGTGTCGTAAGGGCGCGTAAAAAATTTGCTACGCCTTGATGTATGGGAGTTGTCGGTCTATACGTAATATTTAGTCTATGGTATAAGTTAGGTTTATAAATCAGCAGTTTGAAATAAAATAAACAACTTGTCACGATTTTGTCCGAACAAGCTTAAAATGCTGTTTTAAGTTTGTTTCGACAAAGACATGGCTAATTATGCATTAAATTACCTTAAATATATTAAAAACCTAATTTACACTGAACTATTATTGGCGTGCATTGTCATATACCAATATTTTTTCCACTTTTAACTTCTTAACAAGAAAAACAAAGTTAAGTTGTGCACTTTGTACCGAGCAGCTGTTGTTTAATCTTAAGACAAAAAAATTCTATAACAAATATGCTTTTTCGGAAAACCTCCAATATTCACTGATTATGCGTGCTGACAACGCACGAAGCCAGCGTTCAAATGTAGACTTTCTGACAATATGAGTAAATAAGTACAAAATCACTCGATAGGATTATTGATTTCCATGGGCCAGGCCTTAAATGGAATAACGGTACAAAACTCACATGTTAATATTGTTTTCCTTAGCTATTAATAAAAATAACAATAATAACAAGAACTTTATTTGAACCAAAAAAGTGTAGCAACAGGTTTTAATTAACAAAATATCACTTCCATACTTTTACTCAATAATAACTAAGCAGTTGATCCCAGGTTAGAATTATCTGGCAAAAAGTATACGTACGTACAATAAATGCAAATTGCTTAACAATAGGTTTTCGAAGGAAAATTAATGGTTCTAAATATGTAGTAGGCGAAGTTCAGGCATTTCCCCCTAACTTCGCCTATCTGTATTTCCAGCGAAAAGATAAATGGTTATAGAATAATTTTTAGTCATAGCAATATATTACGTGACTTGAAAAACGAAAGTAAACATTATTATCTGGCTCCGAAGAGTCATAATTCTTTAAATAATCGATGCCAAGCGAAGATTAGGAACAGTCTGAGGTTATCTCCATACATTAGCTGAAATTTTGATAGGGCTGCCAAAATTTAATAATGTTGATAACTATATTAATAAAATAGGATGCAATGTTTTTACGAACAAAAGACGTTTAAAATTAATCTAAATGTATGTATTTCAATACATATAATAAATTAGTACCTATTAAAAAAAATTTTTGACTCACATTCACTGAGGCAAGTAAAAAAAGTTTTTTGACATTCTCTACTACTCTTAAGAGCGGTTTCGCAGTCGGATTGTGAAAAACCCGCCTTTTTCTAATTAAACGTAACAGAACACTTAAATTTAAATTCACTCAATAGTTATTCAACAAAACCTTGTTACCTATGTATTGTGTATGTTGCCATTGCAAAGTTTCCATTGGTTTCAGCAAATCAGAATTTCAACAAATTTTGAATTAAAAAAAATTGAAATTATTAAGTACTTAACTATACCGTAGTGCGTTTCATAGCAGAGTAGGTCGCTAGGTTAGTTATCTGTGGTACTTACCACATAATTAATAGTTATATTATACAAGATGAAATCTAATCAACTGCCCGAATCCATACCGGAGACTCGGCCAGCGACCAGGCACAAGGTTCAGTGATCACCACGAATTCAGGCGGCCGACCAAATCCCAACCTATATACTACACTAGCTTCTGCCCGCGGCTTCGCCCGCGTGGCCTACAGGAAACAAATTACATTTTTTTCAGAAACAAACATTTTATGTGCTTTCACTCCCTCTGGGAGTCGAGGTGTAGTGCTCGGCCGAAAAACTCGCATGCTCGTTTTTCGGCCTCGTGGAACTTGGCTCGGCCTTTCGCCTCGCCAGAGTGCCAAACACGGGGACTCACCGATCAGTTTTTCTGAAAAAGTGTCAAAATCCCTATCAGTTGTCAATAATGTCAAATTTGAATACGGCAGCGTAATCGGCGACCCCAAATGCCCCTTGATACCGAGTTTCATGCAAATCGGAATACTTTTTGGACCTGTCAAAACCCGTCAAATTAATTTTTTTCTTGGTCATGTAGCCCCAGAAGTGCGTTCATTAAATAACCCTGGGCTGGGTAGGAACACTGGGGTTGTAACGCTGAGTTTTTGAACGGGTTTCGTCGTGTAGCGACACTTCAAACGTCAGTTGTCATTTTTGCATTATATTTAGTATAATAACGTTGAGAGGATCCCCTCTGTACGAAATTTAACGTAAATATATCAACTATTACGTTGAGAAGACCCCCTCGGTAAGAAAATTAACGTCATGTCATTTACGAAAATTAACGTGAATGTCAGGTGACGTTTAGAGCCTATACGAACCTTGCGAACCCTACTCAGAGTTGATTTTGAAAAATTCGACACCAGTGTAGCGACACTGTCATTTATGAATGGTCGGTGTTGAGACGCGAGTTGATTTTGAACGGGTTAGTGTTGCGACCCGGGTAGGAAACCCAACTCGGTGTGAGTTTATGAACGATTATCTGCTTGACCGATCACTATAGTTGAACGTAGACAGAGTATAGATAGACGAGTCACTCGCGTATACGTTTGAGATGGAGATATGCAGTAAGTACTTACCCTGGGTTGCCAACACGAAACCTAAACTCCCCAAATGTGTTTTTTATTTGACAAATAAAACATACTCGTACAAATAATGCGCATAGAAATCTACAGCCGACCGACCGGACACGAAATAACTGCCATGATCAAAACATGTAACCCGAAAGAAAAAAAAAAGATATTTTCATAACATATTTTATTTACTACTATTTATGTTTACTAGGAACAATGTATGTATGTATGCAATTTTTCCAATATTTTTTAATTTTCCAAATATTGGCACTACTTAGGAGCTTTAAGTCTAACGAATCACGGTCACGGAAAACAAAATATATGCAAAAATACACGGATTTGAGTTTATTAGGCCAACAACAATACTATAGCTGGCGATGAACAGTTACCGTCAGCCTGTTTGCCAACCACTACACATGACAAAAAAAGCACTGCCCTTTGAATAAAACTAGCTTTGTGTAAAAGTTTCTTATTTTTTCCCCACCATCAACAATTTTTTTATGATGATATATTCTCGTGTTTAGATATTTTTTACATATACATTTTATCAAAAGCGGATAGTGGCTATCAATAATAGATTGCTCATCGAAGTGGTCTGACAACTCTGAAAACAAATTTAAATTAAAACACTTTTTCATGCACTCTTGCAAAAGATTCTGTAGAGGGTTTTTTTGGCCAAACGTCTTGGTCTTTCGTGAGAATAGTCCGGCAGTTTGTTATTCTAAAACGATGCCTCTCAAAGTGCTTGGAACAAACACGGGAATATTATTAATATTATTATAGGTTACCAATCCGTACGACCCGCAGCTCTCATCCACACGTTCCTTAGAGTCAGATCAGCCGGATATTTATAAGAATATAGGTTAGCCATTTGATAAACAAACACGTGAACAAAAATGCACCGACTTTGTTGAATATCTATAACATCGTCTTTTAGCTGGCAACACTGGCAACAGGACTAACGAAATATTTAAATTTTCTACTTATTTATTATTACTATTGAAAAATTATAATATCTGGGATATAAAGTAAGGCTGTATATTACTTACCCGAATTAATGGGTAAAATACTTTTTTCTCTCATGGAAGTACTAAAGTCACTATTACTCGACTAAATTGAATTTTCACAACCATAGTGCAGATGTATACTTTAGCATGCTTTTCATAATTTGATATGGTTAATACGAAAAATAAACAAAAGATTTTCATAAATTACTCTAATATTTCCAGTGGAAAGGTAACTAAAAGATGTGCCAAATAGTTTAATTGTGATGTCATTTACTACCATAGATTTGAACATCATAAAATCGCAAAACATAAACACTTACGAATGAAAGGTTATGTTGCTCTCTTTTCGCTCACTCCGGCTTTTACAGCTTAAAATACTGCAATTCACCATCTTGCTACAGTTATTTGTATTCACAGCACTTCACAGAAACACGAGTATTGAACATATAAAGCACGGAAGCACAAAAATTCTCACTCAAATGAGCGGTTTTCCAGACTGACCTTGATCAAGCTTTCAGAGGTAAACATAGATGGCGTTACCCTGCTTTCAAGTGTCAAAAATCAAAGATAATTTTTTTTTCTGTGGGCAGCAATATTTTGTGGGCTAAAAAATTTCAAGTGAAGTGTCAAATCCAACAACATCCTTCACAAAAATATTCTTACTTTGTTGTGTATATATGGTGTTGTTTTCTACTTGGTGTTTCTCATTCAACTTTCACCATGGTCAGCCCATGCGTTATTTATAATTGTAAAAATATAGGAATACACAGTTTCCCTAAGAATTCACTATGGAAAGAACAATAAATCTTACCAATAATACATGAATCTAGTGTTGCCAGAAACACATTTATTGACACTTTTAGTACAAGCTGCACCATCTATCGAGTCGTTCGGTACTACTTTTTCTTTTTTAATTTGACTTTGAAAACCCCTCATTGCTGGTTCAACCGTTTGTTTGCCACAACTTTGAATTGTGGCAAACAAACAAAATCGTATACGCGAGAAAGGGACAAAATTTGAAGATACCTCTTGCTTACGCATAAGTGATTTCATATGACTGCATCTCTTTCTCTTATTTTATTATTATTACAATGACATATCTATTCTATGCTCCATCTACGATAGTTGAAACTCGAACTCCTTATAATTAGCCGTTCGGGAGATATGTCCGATCAAAATTTTGGCAATTTTTTTTTACCTTCATCTAGATCTCGCCGAGCCCTTGTCTTAGAGTACCATGAACATGGGTCTAGCATCAGCCGTTTTGGAGATGCGGGCCTGTAAAGTTTTGACACTTTGCAGGTAGATCTTGTCGAGACCTTTTCCTAGACACCCATCAACAAGGGTCTAACTCCAGCCGTTCGGGAGATACAGGCCGTCAAAATTTCAACATTAAAAAAAAAACTTTTTTGGCACCCCATGGTCCAACCCCTAGGGATGTGCCACTTTCCGTTCCAAATATGTTTTGCTGGGATATAGATGGATAGATAGACAGATAGATTGTTCATATATATATATATATATATATATATATATATATATATATATATATATAGATACCTCAAAAGGAAAAAATGGAGCCCTAAAAGGATCACTTGTATGGCTGTCTGTCTGTCTGTCTGTTACAGCCGATTTGCTCTGGCACACATACTTTCAAGAATTTTCATTCAACTTTATTAAATTTCAAAATCGATGCCATTTTCGTAATTACCGTCCCAAAAAAAACATAAAAACGATACCCATATTAATATTTACGCATTTCAACCCCATCGCACCCCAACAGGGAGTGATGATATTTCACGTGCACTATATTGGATTTAGAAATTGTTGTTGTTTTCGTAATCAGCGACCCGATAAACCATACAAACGATACCCGTCTTGTTTTTCAGACTTTGTCACTCCATTTCCCCCTTTTAGGGCTTAGGGGGTGAATTATGAAAAATCCTTTCTTAGTGGATGCCTACACTATATAAGGCATCTATATGCAAAATTTCAAGTCTCTGGGACCAGCGGTTTAGGCTTTGCGTTGATATATCAGTCAGTCAGTTTCAGTCAGGACTTTGAATTTTATATATACAGATACTAATAGCAGAGAATATAAAGTATTACTACGTAAAGAAGCGACACTCACCTCCCCGCGCGAATTTAACGTCCCCCGCAAGTTAGTGGAAATCTGGAGTCAGGCAGAGCTCGATTACCACTCGTTTGCTGCGCGCGTGTTTTGTTACAAAGTTTTATCACGATACTGATTTTGAATCAGTATGGTGCGTTATTGCAGTGTTTATGGATGCCTGGAAAACTTTTTTTCAAAAATTAGAATTGCGTGATCAAACCTTACAATTTCGTTCAGTAACGCATTTGGAACAATAAAATCAGTATTTATAACTTTCCATGTTTTGACAAGTTTTCATTTTTTTTCCAAAATTTATGTTTGAGTAGTTGTTAATTATATGATGATCATTTATGCATAGGAAACTATATAGGTACCTACTAAGCTTAGGCATACTATATATATATATATACTTTTAAAGTAACGAAAAAGCAGCGGTAACTCAGGGGTAGAACGCTGGCCTCTTAATCTTGAGATTAAGGTTCGATCTCCGGTCGGGCATGCACCAATGAGTTCTTCGGAATTTACATAATGTGCATAGTATTTGCTAATAGGTACTTACCACTTGTGAACAGTGAAGGAAAACATAGTAAGGAAACCTGCATGCCCTAAAAAGAGTGTATTTGTGCCCGAAGAACGATGATACGGCTCACCACCCATCACGTTGGGACGTAATATATGCAGATGAAACGCGGGTTTACCGAGTGTGGGTGGACTGTGACTTGCATTTCAAAGTTCACACTCGGAATACATCCGACACCCCCCGGGGCATTCAGGTCGTAACGATTTATATACATATATAAGGTTAAAGAACATTATTTGGCGAAACTCAAAACAAAGGTAGTACTAGTCTATATGGACAACTGTTTGTATGGGAGCTAAGCGAAATTCTTAACTTTTTTTCACTTCCTCCTATACAAATTGCTCCGATCAGCTGACTCGTCCAGTATGGAAAGGTGAAAACGAATTTTAAGAATTTTTCACTATCCTATTAAAAAAAGTTATTCATATGGACATGTTCTACATATGTTTCAAATTTCGCCAACTAATTGAATTTAACCTTGTATATGTATATATATATATATATATTTTTAATACTGATTAATCCACGGGGAACCAGAAATTGGACTACGCTAAAATTTAGGAAGAGAATCACATAAGTTGCTGACTTATATTGTGTCCCTCTCGGGCGACGACGCTCACACGATTGCTGCCAGCCCTAGACTAGCTCACGCACACACACAAGCGTGTGCGGACAAGCCAGATGCGCGCGTGAGTGTAGGTAAATAACTTGAGCCTTGACTATGAAGTGTCGGGGGTGTGCTAATAGGTTACATATATAAATACAATATAAATACCTCCGCTTAGAAGAAGGGCAAGAAACTTAGCAAGATCATGTTTTATTATTTTAGCATATTTCCATTTTTGAACATATCAGTTACATACTAAAACTTATACTACACAAATTACTTATTTAAGCTAAGGGATTAGAAAATACAAGACAGCAGGAATTGAGTTGAGGGTAATGAAAAAAATGAAAAAATATACATCTTTGTCTACCAGTCTTATATTAGTCTATTTCCTTTTACAGTCTGTAATTAATTACTTACTGTTTATATAAAGGGTTTACGGAGTAGGTAATACTAAATATGTATGGTATATTATGCTGATAAATATCATTCAGTGTTGTTACAATACATATAAAAATGTATTATACCTACTGTTACTGTAATTTCTTCAATATGCTAATTTGAAAATTAAAACATTGTTTATGCAGAAATAGGTACCACCTTAACAGTTTATTATTTTCAATAAACATATTTTAGTACTATGATCCCACTGCATAAAAACTGGTCTTTCTTGTACAAGTTGCTCAACCTTGAATGACATATTTCCTGTAATAAAAAATAAACATTTTATTACAACATTTATTATGTAAGTATTACTTATTACAATCCATATCATTTCAAACTATCCGCTAATTTTATTAGCTAAAATACAAGTAGGTAAAAAGCATAAGTACTTGTAATTTACACTTTCCAAAAGTTTGAATCTTGGATATTTAACTAAAGCCTAGTAGCCCTTGTGGACGAAACGATGCGATGTTCTTACCTGTGCATACTGTTCATCAGTGGCGTGCACAGAACTTTTTGCTGGAAAAGCAAACAATTGGTCAAGAACAACAATAAAAAAAATATGAAAAAATTTAAATATCACTTTGAAAAAAATAATTTTGTATGACGCCAGGGTAGACAGTATAGCCGATTCTGAAGGTGTTAATTTTAGTTTTAGTGCTGTCAAAGCTAGATTTTCTTCATTGTAAAATAGTTCTTAATTGCTAGGAACAGAAGCTAAATTCCTTTTGAAAAATTTAGGTTTTGACAGCACTAAAACTAAAATTAAAGCCTTCAGAATCGGCTTTAATGTCTACCATAGAGTGAAATTTTCCTATACAAACTTTCTTTTTTCAAAGTGATATATATTTTTTTTATTGTTGTTCTTGACCAATTGTTTGCTTTTCCAGCAGAAAGTTCTGTGCACGCCACTGCTGTTCATACTTAGACACACTTGCTCTTTATCTTACATGTATACTCTAAGCGTTTAAAGATATCTCATATAAAGATACCTAACACAAAATGAAAACTTGTGGATTATGCTTTTTTTGTTGAATAAGTTTGTCTAAATTTTGCAACTAAAGATAAAGTAATAAAAATTACTTACTTAATAAGTCAACAAACTTTCCAAAGGTTTCTTCATTTCTTATAACACTTTCAACATAAACTTCTAGATAAGAATTCCTTTCAAATAGAGTCTGGAACACATTGCACAGTGGCTGCAATATTGAAGGATCATATACAATGTCAGCACCAATAACTATATCAGGTACAAGATCTGATGGTAGTTCTTCTATATAATTCCAGTCAAATGGCATGACACCTGAAAAAAAATTATAAACTTGATGTTTTTAAGCAAGTTGAAAATTGTACGGAAATTTATTCATTTTCTTTTCAACAGATCAGCAGTGAAATTACTCAAATAGAAATATTATTATACAACTAAATGCCAAAGTTGTCACCTAATAAAAATTGCATATTTATACAGATTTATTAACATATCACATATGCATTAGATTTATACAGATAGTAAACATACCTACACAAGTTGTTTTATCTGAAAACAAAGTTTCTTTAATGTTTTCCTTTTTATTCAAATGTGAAAAGTTTATTTCAATATTTCTACTAATAGTCTGCAGAACCTCATTGTGGCAATCAGTCAGTAACATCGATTTCACATTGCAAAGTTTTGCTATAGATATACCAGTCAACCCTACCCCTGAGCCAAGTTCTAAAACTCTTTTATTCTCAAATACTTTTTTATTGCATAGTGCCCAGTCTGTTAGCATCACAGCAGCCTGGAAATACAGAAATAAATATTCTTATAATCCATTTAAAATCTAAATTAGACTATTCAACGTAAAGCAGCTTGTTACTTTATAAACTATAGGCGTACAGTCAGTAACAATATGTATCGAGTAACAAGATGTGAATAATTCGTAGTAGTGTAGAAAAAAAAACTTCATTAAAATAAACAGGGTTGGCTGTACGCAAACTGGAGCATTTTGTATAGTAAGCAAAAGCATCACAATTTTTGTGACAAAAATCACATCAATAAGTAACAAGTAGAGCACTACTATGTTCGATAGAGTGTATCAAAAGGTGCTTAAAAAACAAGGTTTGTGTGTCCTATTGTGTGTATGCCCACATTGCCTACGGTCTATATAGTAAACTGAACAATGTCAGATTGGATAAGAGCAATGTACCAACTCGCTAATATAATAAAAAATCAAGTTACCTCCCATGTTTTTAAGCCAGTGGTTCCATTCACAACCATATTATTGGTCTCCCTCATCGTTATAACATTGTTCAAGTCATCATTTATAACATAATGTCGAAAAGAAAACTGGTCTTCAGTTTCAGACATGACCGAACACAAAAATGTGAAGAAACCATCATGAATTTCTTGGCTAGGTTGCAAGAAGCCTATGAGCTTTTTGAAAAATAATCGGCAAAATTTCTTATTCACTGGGTATTTCTGAAATCTGTCACTGTGAGCTGTCATGTTCAGGAATTTTTCCTGGTGTTCCCATGACAATGTTGCAACATCTTCAGGCTGAAATATTCAAGTAGTTATATTTTAGTTGAGTATTTTTTATTTGCCTCTGTAGCCAAATGGTAGCGCGCTCGTCTGCCAACCCAGAGGTCATGGGTTCAAACCCAGTGGTGCACAATAACTTTTGTTCAGTCTGCATGCTGCTGAAGGCACTTACGCTGCTGGTACGGTGACAAAATGTTCTTTGTTGATATTTTTTGCTATACTAGGAGAAACGGTTGGCGTGTAGATAAGGGGGCACTTATCGTCACTTCGTGGCCCCTTATCGACACTCTGACCAAACCATTGGATAAACGGATCACAAAATGTATGAAGTTCTGAACATAAAACGGTTATCATTTATTCAATACATTTTAAGGTTATGTCGAACCTGAAACATATTACTTAAGTCGGTCAGTATAAGTACTTTACAATTAGAAAGATCTTGTCTTTGCTCTTTTGTAACAAAAACAATTACTTACGCTTATAGTAAAGGCAAGCGAGCATTTATAAAAATTTAGTGCTAAAACTTGCAATAGATCGCAGCTATTTTTTGACATGATTAGGTAAGTATACAAGTATATTATTATGTATGACTATTGACTTAAATTATTTTCTTCTTTAACTTTCTTCGTCGTATGCCCCTGTCTTTTCAAATAAATTGGTATTAAAATCTATTAAAAAAGTATAAGTACAAACAAAACAAGTTCGTCGTCGGAGACGGTAAATAATTAATTTAATTTGTGATTGTGACAGTTTTTGTTCCGTTTTTGCAGTCTTATGTAGGTCTCTTCGGTTTTGGTCGCATCAGCGCATTTTCAGCGTTATAAACTTTTACACTATTTTTATAATTTAATAAAGATGCAAGATGACGTCTATCGATGGCCAGGCAGACCAAAAAGACGATGGTGGAACGATCTACATTAATTTTTCCCGGGGTGGTTGGAAGTACCTAGCGCAGGAATAACTGCATTAAGTGGTATGAGCAAGGGAAGGCATTGCCCAGCAGTGGGTTACTTTTATACTTTACCTATAAAACAATAAAAATACAAAATTATATAATTTTTACTATCCTTACCAATATTATAAATACCCACGAAAGCTTGGACCGGGTGTTTCTCTGAAGTATCCAAAATCTGGGTGCACGACGATCTAGCTCTTCTACACTTCATTTTAGATTAAATTATTATTTACATCATTTCTTTAACATATAATGGTATTAGTATCAATTTATTGGTTTTGTAGGAGCATCGCTTCAATATAAAACATCATAAAATAGGCCTTAAAACAGCATGTCAAGTAGCGTGCAAACCCAAATTTTGGTTTTCAATACAAAAAAATCCTTATAATCGATACAAATATCATAATTTACTTGCAAATACCATATAGCTAGATCTCTAAAGTTATTAAAAACAGTAGAAACGTACTTCTAAATAAACTAGAATAGTGTTATTTTAGCCCGTGCACTTTTACTGAATTAAAATATGTCCACACCGTAATTTGTGAAAATACGCGTTTAAAAGTTTGAAAACGCGTTACTAGAATTCACTTAACCCTTCCCTGCCGTTGCGGGGAGTGAACTAGTTTCTGTTAAGGAGGTGCCGCAAGCAGATGATACTCGGTTGTCGCTCGACACGTGTTCTCCGAGTGTGAACAATATTCATCGTCATTCACGTATCGTTCAAATTCTGGTAAGTATGCTTAATATTACGTTTATCATGTATATAGATCTTGAGGTTTTGGTAAACAACAAACATTTAATACCACGTAGCAGGGCGGTTTTCTCAAACCTTGTTCGTGACGTAATGGGATTCCGCAATTTTAAAAATTATTAATTTTACTGTTATGTGTGTTTTAATCGATTATTAATAAAATATATTTAAAGGAAATAGTAATTTTTGCCCTGAATATTCACTAGTTTTCCCGTAAATTGAAGTCAAAGTTGTACTCAGTCTTTGAACAGTTCCATTTCGTCACGAAATTAAGTTGTTATAAAATTATTAACTAGCCTTTCAATTAATTAACAGCATTCATTAATTGAAAAGTTACGAAAATCAGTCTTAATTAAAGTATCACAATATGATTAATTTAATCACGTAAAGGTAGTTCGGACCAAAATATAATATTACGTCACTTTTAGGTACTTATCACTTCTTAAAAATATCTTTTATGTAGTTTTCATACGGCACGTAATGAGATATTTATATAAATACTTAAAAGGGGTTTCGCAAGTCCTTTTTATAGTGTCTGAACATTAAAAATTATGTAAGCATTCAATAGAAAATTTAATATAAATAGCACAGCCAAAGTAGGACACGTCACGGTGATGGAAAGTGATGTGATGTAAAGGAACTATAAGGCATTATTTCCACTGTATCAAAAATAGGGCATCAAAACCGCGTTTTAATCAACTTTTAAGTCTCAATCGTTAATTGAAATACTGAACTTGCTTTGAGGTATGTAACAATTATTGTTAAAGAAAGCACAAATCGTATAGGAATTTACAAGAATAATAAAAAAAAATAGTATTGTTACGAAACTTGTAATAAGGTAAGGTTAAATTGCACAACTTAAGTTTGTTTGTCTTCTTTAGAAGCTAAAAACTAAAAAAATTGATCTGTTTCAATATTACTTAGGTTAATAAATCCATTGTTTGAAATTTATGAACATTTTGTCATGATCATGGCCAAATTAATTTAAAACAGCATTTTAAGTTTGTTTCGATAGATCAAGACAATTTGTGACAAGACAATATATTATATATTTATAATTGGCACAGACCAAAATATTTCTTAGTTTATAACTTCTAAGGAAGACAAACAAAGTTAAATGGTGCACATTTAAGTATGTGACTGAGATTTAACCTTAAGGTCTAAATACGAAACTGAAGAAATTAAGTTCCATTATCAATTAGCCAATTCTATATTTGTTATGGCCGTTGGGGCTGAAAGGCGTTGAAATGGAGACCACGTACAGCAAAGCGTAGCGTAGGCCAACCTCATGCCCGTTTGACCGACGACCTGAAGGTCGTTGCGGGTAGCGGCTGGATGAGGATGACGCAGGACCGCCAAGAGTGGCGTAATATTGGAGAGGCCTATGTCCAGCAGTGGACGAACAGGGGCTGATGGATGGATGGATCGGATGGATGGATGGATGTTAGCCATGGTAAACACTGCCTAAGAATTCCATTACGTCACGTTTTGCGATCCCTTAATACAATACGAAACGTAATGGACGTGACGTATTTCTGCCGGTCGGGAATAAAATCAAAATTACACTTAAATCAATAGAAAATATTACAATCTACTACTACTTTCTCTAAGTATAGATAAATTGTGACAAATAACTACAAACATTTTAAGTCAAACAGTAATATTTACCTTTAAAAACGCGGGTTTGTAATGGACCAACAATTTTCGACACGTGACGGCCCACCTCTTTGAACCAGTTTTTTGGTTATACTACTGACAATAAACAAAATATGATGGTTGTCTATGGATTGAAATGTAGCCATTTATCAAAATTGATCCTACTTTATGGTAATTTTTATTCCAACTTGATCAAAAATGCCGTGACGGTATTGCGGACTGTCCGCGCGAATGATTTTAAACATAACAAAACTTTTAATTTATATATTATTTTTAACTCTAACGGTCTTGTAATTAGGTTAAATCTTACATCTTGAACATATGATCTTTTAAAAAAACAATTAAAACAGTACCAAAGAGTACGAGAACAACAAAAAAAACAACTTGAAATATTGCCTACTGGGGGTAGGACACTCGAAATTTTCCGTTTTATTTTTTCCATTTTACTCATATTTTACCCATTTCAAAATAATCATCACTTTTGATGTACAAAGTCTTCAATTTATTATATACTTTATCATTATATGCAAAAAAATACGTGTTTTTAAGCAATGCCTTGCTGATAAACAAGTCAGAAGTCGTTGGACACGGTAATTTCCTGCGAACAACGTTTGAGAAAACCGCCCAGCAATGAAACATAATCTTACATTTTGATGTAATTTAAAAATGTCCAAAATGTCCTTCCTCGTCATGTCCTTACCAGACACAACTGACGGGGATGGTAATGACAATTTAGATTTGGTAATGACTAATATCTTTTAATTTATTATTTATTAACATAAATGAACAATTATAATGATTAACGGGCATCGGCCCGTTAAAGTATCGACTTTCACATAACTGCGTCATGTTCACGGAGTAAATCCATGAAAGCAATGTGTCGAAATACAGAGACACTCATTTTAAAACATTATACATTGTATATCCCGTTAAATCTTTATAACTATGATTGCGAAAAAGCACTTTTTTATAAATGAATAATTATGATAAATATTGTATATTTCAGACCCAGAAGCTATGTCTAAAAGGAAATTGGAGAAAGAAAAAGCCAAACGAAACTGAAACAAGAGGAAAAATTATACTGCAATGAAGGAAAATCAAGAAATGGTTTATTGCAAGAAAAGGAAAGAAAAAGACATCAAGAAAGGAAAAAAGAACAAAAAAAGAGTATTAATAACATGACTCCCCGAGAAAAAAGAGAATAAAAAAAAGTGGAGGCTGAATAAGAAAAACGAACAATTTTCTATAAATTCAATTTATTGAAAATATAGATATCAGCACTACAAAACAATTTACGAGCTAAAAATTTCAAAGTAAAACAATACGAAAGATATATAAAGAAGTTAGAAAAGAAAAATACTCAGAAACGAGCTAAAATCAGTAGACTATCAAAGAGTAACCATAAAGCAACAAATGAAGAGCCAGAAACCAAGGAAAGGAGAAGAAATCTAATAAAAAAGGAAAGAATTCAAAGTTTTTACCAAGGAGATGAAAATAGCAGAATCTACTCAGGAAAAAAGAATTTATAACAAAACAATGATTATAAAATAAAAACGATATTTACTTGACACTCTAAAGAATTTGCATAGAAAGATAATGAAAACAACTGAAATGAGTCTCAGCTATGCTTCTTTTTGCAGACTTCAGCCCTTTTGAGTTGCATTTCCCAAGAACAGCAGAAGAGATACGTGTTTGTGTCAGAAACATGTAAATTTGGAGTTGTTGTTAAAGGCATTACATACCGAAAAAATTATAAAATAAAATGATAATTGACTTTTCTTGTCTTTTTGATTAAATATTATATATATATATATATATATATATATACGAAAATACAAAAAATATAATTATTGATTGTAAAATATATTTCGACCACTAATTGTGGTCGGCATCAGTTACACAATTATATATAAAAGTTAAAAATTAATAATTATTAATTATAGGTACTTATGATATGGAATATATATATTTTTTTAATTATAAATAATATAATTTAATTATAAATAAAAAATAAAATATTCCATATCATAAGTACCTATAATTTATAACTTTTCTATATAATTGTGTAACTGATACCGACCCCAAGTGGTCGAAATATATTTTACTACCAATAATTATTTTTTTTGTATTTTATTATTTATTCAACAAAACCTTATTACCTTTGTATTTGTGAATGTACATTCACAATTTATTAACAGAAACATAAAAACTTAAATAACATGAAATAAAACTAAAATTAAATCTTACAAATTTACCTATAAAACTAAAATGTCTCCTAAAGTAAAATTAAACTAAGTAAAAAGTAATTTATACTGTAAGGTGTGACTCCTTGATGGAACTTCATTCTAACACTAATCAAAGACTTCTTGTACGAGTTCCACTATTTTATTTCCTTAATTATTGCGACTAGTTTCGTCTATTTGACATCGTCGGGCTGATTGGAATAGGTTAATAGTAAAAGTATAGAAGTCTTAGGGTAGATAAATGTCAAAATAAAATTAAAAGTAAATGAAGGTACATGGATATTTGCGTTTTGATACAAATATTTTTAATTTGGACATTTCGCGTTTATTTTTACTTATGAATATTTGTATCAAAACGCAAATATCCATGTACCTTCATTTACTTTTAATTTTATTTTGACATTTATCTACCCTAAGACTTCTATACTTTTACTATTAACCTATTCCAATCAGCCCGACGATGTCAAATAGACGAAACTAGTCGCAATAATTAAGGAAATAAAATAGTGGAACTCGTACAAGAAGTCTTTGATTAGTGTAAGTAAAAAGTGTTGGCCAGATCGCCGCCGTCTTGTGGCAGGGTTCCCAGAATGCTGGCAGCATTTCCTCTTTGGATTGCCAAACTAAGGTGTTGTCCAAAGTATGTGTTTTCGTATATATATACATAATATATTTAATCAAAAAGACAAGAAAAGTCAATTATCATTTTATGTTATAATTTTTTCGGTATGTAATGCTTTTAACAACAACTCCAAATTTACATGTTTCTGGCACAAACACGTATCTCTTCTGCTGTTCTTGGGAAATGCAACTCAAAAGGGCTGAAGTCTGCAAAAAGAAGCATAGCTGAGACTCATTTCAGTTGTTTTCATTATCTTTCTATGCAAATTCTTTAGAGTGTCAAGTATACTAAAAAACAGAGTCATTACCTGCCTTGAAATGTCATTACCAGTCTTTGGTTTTTATTGTATTTCATGCATAAATATGTTTTTATTATGGTTTTGTTTCATTTACAAACATCAGTTCTGAATTAACATAATTTAAACATACTTTTTCACACCATTTTCATATAACTTGTCATTACCATCCTCTCGTTGTCATTACCATTTTTTTGATCTTGTATATCTTCTTTAATTGTTCTTCAATTGGGTGCACACCCAAATATTCGTAATAGTTATAAGCATACAAATCGACCTAGAGTGCAACTATTAAAAAATTTGTCATTTTATCCAATTTATCCGAAATCAAGATTTTCAGAGAAACACCCGGGTGTGTCTTAGCGGCTTCAACATTGTGTGGTGTTTGACTTGCTTTTTTTATCCTCAAGAGGATATGTACTTATGCTTTAAGGCTGTGTCTCAACTGCTGGAGCAATAATGAATTTATGGCAAAACAAGAATAATTTTATTTTGCATGTTTAATAAATATTCATACATTATACTAGTTTGGCACCTTTGTTTTATTTACATCTGAACCCAACAAGCTTCTTTTCGCATTGCTCATTGTCGCATCTATTTTTGACATTGTTGAAATTTTTTTCAGCTTCAGCACACGTCAATGTGCCGGATTAGGCAGCTGAGACGCACTTCCTCACCTTAAACTTACATGGCCTATGGGCTAAGCTCCTTTGGCCTTCCTTTTTGGTAAGAAAAAAAAAGGGTTCGAAAAAAGGCGCGAAGATGTGATGGCTTCATTTTTTTGTTTTATTGCAAAAATATTGCATTTTGGATGTTTTGATCAACAACAGTGATAGAATATTGTGAATTAAAATTGCCATAAGCAGTGTAGTGTGTTTTTCAATGGATCAGAAGTGCAGTCTGCGATGGCTGAAATGGCTGTATGGACCAAGTTCTCTTTGCCTTTCCACTTTGTCGGAGAAAAGGATTAAAAAAAAAGATTTGTTACTGCTTGTTGAATGAATTTGCGAAGGATTTATATTTCTCTTTCAGTAAAATTCAGTAGATTAATCAACGAAACTGAATTTGAACGAGGAAGAAAATAATTGTTTTACTGGTATATAACCTTATAAAAATACAACTCTGCTGAATTTTGGACAAAATTGTCACTAACCTTAAAGTTTTTTATTAATGGAGAAAAAAGAACTTCCTTCAGACCCTGAGGTGAAAAAGGAAGAGTTACCGAAGAAGAACGATGAGCAGAAACAGGCTGAAGCATGGGGCTACGATTTGTACCCTGAAAGGAGAGGAACCTTCTCTCCAAAACTTTCCAATATTGTTCTTGGCAAAGAAGGAAAAGAAAACATTGAGAAGATTAAATGCGAAAAAAACGTCTATGAATGTGTCAAAAATAGTGAGTAAATAGACAATATCACATCTAAATTCCCAGCATGTACCCCTGAAGGAATAAAGTGTATTAAAAAAAAAAATTAACCATTAAAAATTTTACGCTATTACATAAACATATCTCGCTATAAAATATAAATTTGTGGCACTTTTGCTGTCCTATATCTTGCCCATATCCTCTTTGTTTACACATTTCTGCTATTGTATGCTATAATTTTCAAGAGGGGTATTGCGACCCCTTATGGACACTCCAACCTAATATTTTTATTTTCATTATTCAGGTCCAATTGTAAAAATAATGATGTCGGCCCTGAAAAGCTCTGGTTGGTATGTCTAATTCTGTATACATATTTTTTTCTTTTCATTGATGATATATAAAACATAATTCTTTTTTCTCAAATGTATTCTCAAGGGAACTTATTAATTTCCTGTTTAGTGCTGTGGATATCAGGAGGCACATTTCCTGTGAAGTATGTGATTACTCCGTCAGTGGTGGCTATGATCCTGAGTTGAACCAAGTATGTAAAATAATATAATTTATATTTGCATATGCAGCCTACAACCCCTCCCTCATCTGTCAATGTCATTGACTTTTATTTTAGAGAAATAAGATGGAAATAAGCATGTGCCATATCATCGCTACATGTCTGCAAAATGCATAAAACCATGTAGCAGATTTGGCAGGCGCAGCAATGATATATATAAGCTATAACAACAAGTAATGAATTGTAAAATTGCTAGTCCTTTAAAAAATTAACCTGTAATCTTTGTTAAACAAAAGCATAATGTCAGACTATTATGGTGTTTCAGCCTTTTTTAATTGGGCAACATGTTTAGGAGTTCTATATTAATGAAGATGCACTGGGCATAACAATATTTTTTTCAAATTTTCAGCAATAATTGTCCCTTGTATTCCAGATTGTAGTATGCCAAAACGTGTCAACACGAAAAGGGATGGTGCAAGGAGTTTTGGCCCATGAAATGATTCACATGTTCGACTACTGCCGAAATGAGTTGGATTTCAAGAACATGGAACATCTGGCCTGCACCGAGATCCGAGCTGCCAACTTGACGCATTGCTCCTTTGTCAGTGCGTGGTCGCAGGGTGACGCGTCATGGACGAAGGTCAAGAAAGCTCATCAGGTTAGTAAAGCCATCTGGCAAGAACAGTTATGGTGCCTAGTTAAAGCGAGAAGATACTAGCAAGCCGGATTTTATAGTATGAAAGAAAAACTGTTTTGGTTGGTCATATGAAGAATTTTTAATGTACATAAGTAGTAGAAATATTTCAGCCAAACTAGTAAATAATTGAAGAAGCTCTTGTTATCCGCCTTATGGTAGTTGTCTTCATATATCACTTAACATTTGCTTTCTCCTTAATCTGATCCATATAACTTCAGTATACTCTATGCATATAACTTCACAGTCCTCCTTTTCGTATATCTATGGTGTCATAGATATCAAGAAAAAAAAAAACAACTTAATTCCGAAGAGCAATAAAATAACAGGTTAAAGTCAAGAATGATTTCAAGAAAAACTTTATTTTTGTCTGTAATGTAATGTAGCATAGGAAAAATAAATTTTGGACCTTTTAGATTCTCCGTATTTGTTACAAAACATTAAGAAATAATTATAACGGCCAAAATACAAATCTGAATTAAAAAAAAAAATGAAATTCTAATTTACAGAAACCAATGGAAACTTTGAGATAGCAGCATATACATTTCATAGGTAATACGGTAATACCCTTTAATTGTAAAATTTTGCTTTACTTCCAGGACTGCGTGAAAACGAAAGCGTTGTTCTCCGTATTAGCTGTAAGACAGATCGGGAGAGAGCAGGCTGTTCAGGTCATAGAGAAAGTGTTTCCCAAGTGCTACGCCGATTTGGAGCCCATCGGCCGAAGAATCAGGCGAAACTCTGAAGACATGTCTCGCGCATTCAAAGAGGCTTCATACTATGGATATGAATAATAATAGAAAGTGTTGTGTAATATTAGCGGCAAATGTATAGATACTGTTATGTGCAAATTAAATTAGTACAATTTACTGTTGATTTTAAATAAAACTAACATTGAATGATTTAAAATAATGTCTTTTATTTCATTCTTTTGAATAATTAACTTAAATTCATAAAAGTTATTGAAATTGCCTAAAACTTTTCAAATTGTACTTAATACTGTCCCTCACGACTTAGGTAATTGATTCCGGTAATCGGAAGGATACTTCGATTATACATATTAAATTTTATTTACATACAAAGGCAAAGCTCCGTAAAGGCACATAATTCTCGATATTTCTGAAGCATGAGAGTATTATTTTAAACGTTTGATAAAATAAAGATATTATACTAATGTATAAAGTATATATTTTTTGCACGAAGGAGGAATCTGGTAGTTTGTGATAGTGGGAAATGCGTTTTAAACTCCTATGTTGCATGAGCCATTTCACATTGCAACATTCAAAAGTTCGGTGTCAATGTGAAATGGCTCCTGCACCATAGGATTAAAGGGCATTTCTCACTATCGCGATCTATCAGATTCCTCCTTCGTGCAAAAATATACCTTAATTAAATACAAAAATATTAGGCTCCAAAGTTAAGGCCACTTAACTTGGATGGTAACAATTTTTATATCACAAAAATCTCAAGCTCATGAAAAATTTGTTTTGCTTTACAGCAAGATGTTCTTTTTAAACTTTTGTATGTTGCAAGTTTTCCGCATTTTGCTGTTTTAGACTAATTCTGATTACTAGCATTTGCCTAGTAAAGTTTTGACAATATTTTAAAGAAATATTTTTGTGAATTCCTTGCCCTTTCAAAGTAAAACACTTACACGATTGGTGAATAACAGCAAATTGCGTATGAAGCTCTTTGAGATACAGAATATTATGTATACTACATAACAAATCTACACTATGCAATTATGACGTGCTCAGAAAATTAAGCCCCTACTCTATTGATAATACCTACTGAAACACTTCCAAAAAAAAGTATTCAAATAACGCGAAAAAAATATCACTTTCCCATAGAAATTTACAATACTTATTGGCATTTTCGAAAGTGATTTTTTTCGCCTTGTTTCAAATGTTTTCTATGGAATTCGTTCATTCAGTATAATAAGCAGAGCTTGTGGTTACATTTTCTGAGCACGTCATAATTACACGGTGTATTATAAATAGTGAACGAATATTATAAAGAAGTTTCGCGGGGTAGGCAGTTTTACGTTAAGAGCGGTTTCGCAGCCGGATTGTGAAATACCCGCCTTTTTTAGTTAATCGAAACAGAACACTTAAATTCAAAATTCACTCAATAGTTACGCAACAAAACCTTATTACCTATGTATTGTGTATGTTGCTATCACAAATTTTCCATTGGTTTCCGTAAATTAGAATTGCAAAATTTTTGAACAGAAAAGAAATTGTAATTCTAACTTACAGAAACCAATGGAATCTTTGCGAATGCAGTATACACAATACATAGGTAATAAGGTTTTGTTGAATAACTATTGAGTGAATTTTGAATTTAAGTGTTCTGTTTCGATTAATTAAAAAAGGCGGGTATTTCACAATCCAGCTGCGAAACCGCTCTTAACAGACTAACAGTTATACTCTGTTAGAGGATTAATTTATTGGCGTTCTCTCTAATTGGATATCGAGTTACTTGACACTGGTCAGTTAAACTTGTAGTATTTGATTTGATGAGTACCAGATCCATTTTATATTACAGTAAGTGCGCGTTAGCAAGGCGGTTGCGGTCATTCACCCCTTCTACCACCGTACTCATTTTTGCGGTAGCGGTACTTCCATAATGTTCTGCGTAACTTGCGAAAGTACTGTCTCGAAGCGTAATATAGTAGCGGGCCCAATATGGCCGCTATTTTAGTACGACAGTAAAAAAGGGGTGAATGACCGCTATCGCCATACTAACGCGCATCGAGTATAGCTGGTTGTTACAAAATGCAACATTAGCAACATTATAGTAAACTTTAAACTTTCGCGATTTTCACACATTTCACACATGAGTATAAGATTCGGGTCAACATAATGATTCTGATCTGGATGTGAGGAGCTCTGAACCAGGATCAGAGCTTGGGTTCAGAACTCATCACTTCCAGATTACATTTTATTTCTGCATTTCTATACCGCAATGATATAATATTAATTTGTTTCTCTTTGCGATGGATAACTCGTCAAGAATTAAAAAATATAGAAATGTATTTCTATCATAGTTTTGCACAATATAACTTGAAATATATACAATAAATAAAAGAAAATTGAAAACTTGAAATATATTTCGGCCCCTAGTGGGCCGTCATCAGGGGGGAAATAAGGGCCGAAATGTATTTCAAGTTTTCAATTTTCTTTTATTTATTGTATATATTTCAAGTTATATTGTGTAATTATAAATAAAAAGCTAATTAAGGCATACTATATATATTTATTAAAGTATCATAGTTTTGATAAGATTCGGGTCTTAATCCTCAGTTGCTTGTGACCAAGACAGAGGCGTCGAAACGTAATGGACACCCGTTAAGGTATTTTTTAATTTTTTACGCGATTAGACCCAAATTTTATTAAAATTTTATTTAAATTTAAAACTTGAATTTTAATATTCATTGACGAATTTTCCATATTTCGTATAGCTGACGTTACAAAATTTGATCATAAAAAGATATTTCGAAAACTTTATCACTTACTACAAATCTAGTCTATAAAGAATGCCATGTTGAGATGGAACAACTTGGGTTTTTTAATTGTAAGATTTAGGTGTGTTCAAAATAGTCTCGTCATCGATTTTGGAGATACAAAAAACGGCATTTTCTTTTTTGGAAGTGTCATCATCAGTCCGTTAATATGTCGAGTTCTCGCTATTGCTAAACTAATAGATAGCAGGCAAGATCGTGGCTCGAATTGATTCCCACTGAGATATAGTCTTTTTTTAACACGCCGCTCATTTCGGTCCTGGGTCTCATCTCATCCAGTGCGCTTTCCAGATGTTTTTGAAAAGTCTTCTGAGTACCTGTCTGTAGGTCTGCAACTGATGGCTATCCTTCTCTTAGGGGTCGTCCTAATCACGTGAGGTCGTTTGGTCTACTTTTATACATCCCGTCTTTAGGTTTTAGTCTACCCCTACCTCCCCTCCCAGCATCACGTGTATTTTTTTAAAATAGAAAATATCATAAATCCTTCTAAAAAGCCAATATATTAAAATTGAGAATTAAATTGAGATACAAATAAAATAAAGAATTCACACATTAAATTACATTGTTTCATTGCACGACAAAATACACGTGATTGTCACATTATCCCATAGAGGAAAACAACCATATCCCCGCCCCCCACCCATCGTGATTAATCGTGATGTTTTTCTCTTGAGGGGGACTCCCTCCCCCCTGTTCGAACCTCGCGTGATTAAAGGAAAGCCCCTTAGCCATCTCCGTAATTGTATTGGTCCATCTTCCGTCGTCAAATTATATTTTGTTGCTTTGCATGTAAAATAATTAATATGTAAAAAAAGGCATTTTGAGGAAGTCACTAGTATAGTGTTAAAATGGTCATTCTATTTTTTTAAAGAAACAAAAACGTTATTCATAGTTCTTTCGACCCAATTTTTTATCTTCTCTGGTTCTTATCCCATACTTCATCCTGTGTTATACTTGAGGTATGTAGAGCAAGAACAGCCTTTCTTGCTACAATAATAGACCTCATTTATCCTGTAGAATCAAAGTTTGTTTATGTTTTGTGCAATAATTTAGTTTGTGCATTTTTATTTTTAGTGTCCTTAGTTATATCAAGCAATAACTTTGATGGCAATAATAACATTTTAAATCGCCCGCAAACAAAAACAATAATTGGGTACACATTTTCATGAGGTGTAGAGCTTCTTAGCATATTATGTTGTTTTGACTAGATTATACTATTAAAACGAGAAATAGATTTTTAAATGCTTATAGCAACAACAAACTATTTAAGATTGAAAAACTATAAAGTAACCTAAATAAAATGAACAATGAAGTAACGATTTATCAGAAACAAGTACTATCCTACCTTTACTAATATGTTTTGTTCAAAACCATTAAATTTTTGTCTTTCTAATAATCACGCTGATAAGTTAATATACTTACATACACAAGTTAAGAAACAAGCAATATTAGGTATAAACCTAGTTCATTAAATATAATATTTAAAAGTAATATGTACAAAATTTTATACTTAAAGTAAAATTTATTATTTTAAATAAAACTTAGTAAATTATTTACAATAACTTTTTAAGACGTTTGTATTACTTTTACTACTTTAGTCTTTCTTACGACCAATACTTAGTCATCAAAATTGTAGTACGTAACTGTTTAGAATATTGATTGAAATAAACTGGCAAAAGGAACCGACTAATCTTATAATTACGCTGAGCTCTCGTGGTCCCTTTATTGCCGGCTTACATTTAATTAATTGTTCGATCCCTTTGAAAAGAGAATACTATTTTAATAAGTATGTTTGAACATAAGGCACTGTCCTTTTCAACTTGGACGGCAGAAGTACATAATTATGATACATCATCATCCATCACAAAGTTTGTAGATTTGATTTGTAGATTCACAAATATCATTGCTTGATGTATCACTTATGGGTAGTAAATTCGACTAGCATTTGCCTAAAGATATGTGTTCACTAATATCCTAAACGTCCATACCATTGTTCTAAGGACACTGCAACCATGTGCTCTCATATAATAGAGTCCACCTAAACATGATTTCATTTATTAGCACTAGCGGCACGATGCGCTTCACTTAAATAAGTGGTCCAGTATATGATGGTGAAGAGAAAGAAACACAATGGGAACACCATGAGGGCGTATCGATCCATAGCCCCGTGTTGGGCGCCACAGAACATAATAAAGTGATCAGTGGCGGCTGCAAACCGCGCCAGCGCACTGCTGGGACGAGCTCCCGGCGCCTCCAGGATCGGAGAATCCTATAACATACAATTATGTCACTCGAATATAAAAATATATAATAAAGAAAGAATAATTCCTAGCATAAGATGCACCCGCACCATGCGCTGAAAGCCGTGCACACAAGTTTTACGTTACCTGCACTTTTCTTATTTCTACAGAATATAGCACATCAAGTCTTTACCTTTTTACGAAAAGGGGGACGCCCGACGTTTCGAGACAGTTGCATGTCTCGTGGTCTACGGGAAACTGGCAAGTATGGCGAGGCGCAGTGATGAGATGCAGGTGACGACCGAAGTATTTTCCTTGTACCCGCAAAAACACTTTAGTCTTTAAAATTAATTGTTATCTTATTCACGCACGGCACACAACACTCACAGTATCCGGAGATGCACTAAGAGAAGAAACCCGCGATTTAAATTTCCCGATGACTGGACTCCATGTGGGAGACAATTTGAAACCATCTTCCCTATTGAAATAATTTGGATGTTTCTTGATTTCAATCGCTTCACGCACAATTCTAGGGTAGTAATGGCGATCGGTGGAGAGAATTTTCGGGTTATGCAGTTCTATCCAGTGGTTGGTCCCGGATTCTAAAAGATGTTCTGCTATCGCTGATTTGTACATCTGCCGGTTTTTCACAGCTGCTATGTGTTCCTTGACCCTTTCCTGTACGCTACGTTTTGTTTGGCCAATGTAGGAACTTCCACAGCTGCATTTTATCTTATAGACACCTGGATTTTGAAAAGGAATCACATCCTTTGGTGTGCGTAAATGGCTTGCCACTTTGGATAACGGAGTATACACAGTCTTAATGGAGTATTTATTTAATGCTGAACCCACGTATGATTTAGCGAAACATGTTGCGGGAGTACTGCAGACACTAGTTGGTAAAACTTCGTCTTACGTGAAAGATTCTCGCCATTTCGTAGATATTGCCAAGAACTTGAAACTGGAACCGAATGAGATTATGATAAGTTTCGATGTGGAATCCCTTTTCACTAACGTTCCAATCAAAGAGTGTCTTGATGTTATCAGACAAAAATTGAGGATGAACAATCTGTCAGAAGAATACATTGTTTTGCTACAGCGTTGCTTGGATGGCAACTACTTCCTTTACCAGGGTCAATATTTTCTCCAGATAGATGGTGTGGCGATGGGAAGTCCTGTGGCTCCGGTGCTCGCCAATATCTGGATGGAACATTTTGAGGAGGAGGCTTTACGTACCGGTCCCTCAACAATCAGACTCTGGAAGAGATATGTTGATGACGTATTTAGCATTCTCAAGGGGGGTAACGAGGAAGCAAAACAGTATGCAGATCATCTTAACTCCATCCATCCAAAAATAAACTTTACGTATGAGATGGAATGTGACAGAACTTTGGCATTTCTTGATGTCAAATTAATGGTGAGATCTGATGGTTCTCTGGCCCACACTGTATATCGAAAACCAACACACACAGATAGATACCTGCACGCCTCTTCACACCACCATCCTCGTCACATCCAATCCGTCATGACATCACTAACAAACAGAGCACATGATCTCTGTGACCCTGACCATCTTAAGGATGAGCTGTCACATGTTCAGGAGGTACTCAGACAAAACGGATATCAGATGAAGAGGCGACATCCAAGACCAAAAAAGGAAAAGTGTCCTGAGGTTAACAGAAAACCAGCGTTTATGCCCTATATCAAAGGTATTACGGATAAGATTGGAACAGCATTAAATAAATACTCCATTAAGACTGTGTATACTCCGTTATCCAAAGTGGCAAGCCATTTACGCACACCAAAGGATGTGATTCCTTTTCAAAATCCAGGTGTCTATAAGATAAAATGCAGCTGTGGAAGTTCCTACATTGGCCAAACAAAACGTAGCGTACAGGAAAGGGTCAAGGAACACATAGCAGCTGTGAAAAACCGGCAGATGTACAAATCAGCGATAGCAGAACATCTTTTAGAATCCGGGACCAACCACTGGTTAGAACTGCATAACCCGAAAATTCTCTCCACCGATCGCCATTACTACCCTAGAATTGTGCGTGAAGCGATTGAAATCAAGAAACATCCAAATTATTTCAATAGGGAAGATGGTTTCAAATTGTCTCCCACATGGAGTCCAGTCATCGGGAAATTTAAATCGCGGGTTTCTTCTCTTAGTGCATCTCCGGATACTGTGAGTGTTGTGTGCCGTGCGTGAATAAGATAACAATTAATTTTAAAGACTAAAGTGTTTTTGCGGGTACAAGGAAAATACTTCGGTCGTCACCTGCATCTCATCACTGCGCCTCGCCATACTTGCCAGTTTCCCGTAGACCACGAGACATGCAACTGTCTCGAAACGTCGGGCGTCCCCCTTTTCGTAAAAAGGTAAAAATTGATCGCGGTAGACCCGATTATATATATTATAATGTGTACAAAACGCGAGAGTTTAAAGTTATATACATCAAGTCTTATGCTTATGACCCACACTGTTGGATACTTCAATGATTTGCAACAACGTGACTATAAATACGGGTACATTTTTTACTTCTACCAATACTGTTTAGCATTAGCCACACAGTGCAGTTATTTACGTGGTTTTTGTTTCTATTTATTTAATTTTACCTGGCTAACGGATCTTGTCTCACATCCAATCTTATTTTGTTTCCAATTTCTGTTTCCCGAGTGGGAAGACTAAAAATTGTGTAATTGACTCATATTAAAACTTTTGGGCGTCTGCTTTTCTCATTTATACCAAGTTATATTTGAGACGGAGGAAGTAAGAGATGCATGAATTTACCCTCTGAATAGTCTGATGTGAGAACTGCTGTTTAAGGCCCTCGTCATCTGCGCTTAGTTGGGGTGTGAAGACACCACTCTGCGGCGCTCCCGACACTGGACTACCCAGTTGACGCTGTGGATTACAAGAATTGGGAATAGAAGTAACGCGATTTGTAAAGGTATGAGTATCAGAAGTCTGTTTCTAGACGAGCAAGATGAGCATTTGAGAACATACCGTAAGATAGAGAAAACTTTGTTACTGAAATGAAAACAAATCAGATCAAGGAGCGACTTTTTACAATATTTTTTTGTTCATGCGTTAGGCACAAGCTTAATAAATGGCGCGGTGACTTGGTGGATAAGGAGCACCGGTTAATTTATTTCAAATGTAGATAGATATTGTATAAGAGAAGTAACGCAGAAGCGTGGACGAGAGGACTATAGTAATACGTGTCCGTGCAAGTCCATTGCTGGTGCGTATTTAAGTGGAATTACAAATAAGGTGTAAAAATTGACCACCTGTGAATGGTTTACATGGAGAGCTGCTGGGGCCAGCTGTACCGCTGAGGCTGCTCGCCGCAGCTCCTGTCTCCGTTGGCACCAGCTTTTGTCGTATCTGATGCCAAACAGGACTATGAAGTATTCCAAGAGCGCCAGAAATACGAATATCGTGCAAGAGATCAGCCATACCTCTATGCACTTGAGCTCCAGCGCATCTGGTGAATTTGTACTGGAAATAATGAAAAATATAATCAAATAATATATAATTTCAATAATTCGGATATTTAGCATTAAAGATTTCAACTCAATAGAAAAAGAAGAAAGTATCTCTAATTTATTATCGCTAAAAACAAAAGATCGCAGTCCAGATCTTGGCTCAGATCCATTTATACAGTAATACACCCACCTGACTGTGTCAAACATGGTGATAAGAGCGAGCAGCGTGGTAACCAACAGGACCATGCGACCAGGCACGATCTCTGGTATCACGCAGAAGCTTCCCCATGAGATCATGACGAATAATGTGGAAGGCAGGTACGTCTCCAGTAAATATCCTCGAAGTTCTCGGGATAATCTTATTTGTAGTCTGGCAGCTGAATGCTCGCCTATATACAAACACAAACACATTGTAAGAATTGGAGATGAAGATTGATATAAGAATGAGCCTACCATATGGTTTTAAATTGTCGTGAATACCTAGGCTTAAAACACCCTGATTACTTCATGAATAATCTAATTGATAACTTAAATAATTTCTATATAAATATGACGACACATTTACTATAAAATACAATACATTTACAAACAATCACATACTTCTAACACAAAACAGAATCTTACACCACAATAACATAACATTTTTTACTGTTATAATTTATGCTATTAACTAATAATAAAATATTTATGTAATAAAAAGCGCATGATAATGAGAAAGAAGCAGTAAGATTAGGCTTTCGACATAATGAGGATGCTAAAAAAACATACTGTATGGATTTTTCACCGGAGAGTAGAGTGTCCCTGCAATGTTGAAATGGTAATAATGATATGGTAGAAACTAGAAAGGTTTTCAAAGATGATAATGACGTAAAAGCGTCTGGATTTGTGAATTTAGGTACGAAGCACCAAGCGTCTGTATATAAAAAAAATCAAATATGAAAAATCTGTCAGAAACATCAACTGTTTCCACAAAAACAGCACAAGTTACTGATGAAAGTTATTTGAAAGACTTTGAAATAAAAGAAGTAAGGTGCTTCGAAAGACGTCTAGCCATAGCGGGTAGCGTTAGCGCGAACAGCGGTCAATATAGACGGGGTCACCATAACAGGCGCAAAACAAAAGCGCAAAGCAATAAATATACATTTACCTTCACCAAAAGTGCGAATAGTATTACTTTTGTCCGTGACGAAGGTGACCACGTATTTGGGCAGCCGAAACTCGTTGCGTTGACCCCCGACCACACTTTGCCACGTAAATACCTCACGCCATTCGAAGCGCACATCTTCTAATGTATATTTGTCTGGAAAGAGCAGTAAAGATAATTGAAGTCTTATAAAAAGCCTTAGTAAACTTGATAATAGGATTTTCAAAACGGTACATTTCTTATTGCAGTAACGTATAATTTCCTATGCCAACAATAAATTAATCATAATAACTAATCTGACGAGCAAAACTAAAGGGCTGGTTACAAAAACGTGGTAACTACATAATTAACCAAGCTAGCTTCTTCAAACAAAATCTATACCATTGAGTTTTTCCATTTAGGAAACATTTCTTGGGCCTATTCGAAGATGTCCTCTTGTTCTTCAACTACTGTGGGAGCTTTTAAATATTCGTGAAGCCCACTGTTTCGAGAGTACCATGGTGCATTTGATATAGTTCGTAGAATTTTATTTTGCGCTCTTTAGATGACTTTAGATCCCAGATTGGACAACCATATGTCCAACGTGCGAAGATAAATTCATTCCTTCAACAATGGGAATTGCAGTCTAACTCTTTCAATTTTGAATAGGCCACGCCTTCCTGAAGCCCCATAGACCAGCCAATGGCCCCAAACTGGAGAAGAAGCATCGAGTAGCGACATTGCATACGCACTCAAACACATGCAAAACAAGAATGCTCACTCAACGAAAGCTTAAAAATTCAATATATTTTTATATCAACACGATGTCTTGTCTAGTTTTCCGATTTTAGTAACCGACCCTTTAATTTTTGCTCGTCACTGTATTAAGTGCTAGCTAATTGACGAGAGCCACAAAACAGGCAAATCATCGTGATATGCAGCGATATTTTCGGACAAACCTTAGCCCAAAAAAGCCGCGTGATAATTAACTAAATGCTTCACAGTTATTAAAGGTATAATTACTTACAACTACTAAAATCTATTGCACAGTTTTGTACATCCAAGGGGTACAATACGAAATCCATCTCGCACTTTATTGTGATTGTTGCTCTGTGGAAAAAAGAAGCACACGTCATTGATACTGCAAATGTACATTTTAAATCAGGGGTCTTCAACCTTTTTTAGCTCGAGGGCGAAAAATTTGGCCCACGTCTATCGGAGGGCTACATTGCAGCACGTGGACATTAAATAACAAACAAATGAATTGAAATTCTTTATTTATTTAAAAATTACACGATACAGATTAATGTGAGGATTGAACTTGTTTCTTTTAAACCAGATTGTCGATATCTGCTTTTATTTTGTGACCAAACGGCGTTTGATTTTAGAGATGAGGTGCGTAAATTCCCAACGAATATCTCTTCTAGTATCTGAGGGCCGTAAGAAATGTCCCGGCGGGCCATATGCGGCCCGAGGGCCGCGGGTTAAAGACCCCTGCTTTAAATCAACCTCGAACATGTTATTTTACCAAGGCAATTCATGTAATACTACTTCTAAAATAAGTTATGTATGATATTCGCTAATTATTATTAGAGAGTAGAGATAGCATGTTCTGTGACAATTTTATAAGAATAACTTTAAATATCTAACAAGTTTAACATAGAACTAGTACCATATTACTTTGTTTCTACAGGTTGTCTGATGGTAGTAGCTGAAATCACGCTACTGTAGCTTTTTTAACTTTTCTTAGAAATAATGAATTTAAGAATGTATTTTAAAATTTGTAATAGAGATTGCAATCAGACGTCTATATAGGCTTAAACAATCGGCCAAGTGCGAGTCAGACTCTCGTACCTAGGGTTCCGTATTGTGGATGATAAATTTAATTTTTTTCGTGAATTTCTCAACCGCTTTATTTTTTCTGTAATTTTTACGTATTTTACTGTATTTTTATGTAAACACATATTACTCAGATCTTTTTCACATTTTTCGGTCGACCAGTTTTGAAAATAAGGGGGGGGGGGGAGATAACTTTTTTAATGGTTTTTCAAGGATTTTTCGAAATAGATGCAATTAAATACAACCACACTATATATTTTGTACAATCAGCTTTTTAATACTATTGTATTTTAAGAAATATTTTTTTAAATTATTTTACTTCTTTTTTTTATATTTCTCATTTGTGCTCAACTTTTTTTAAGTCGCTATAGTTTTTCTGTAATAGGCCAGATCTATAATGATTTATTTTTCATATTTTTGGTCAACCAGTTTCGGAGATAAGGTGGGGGGGACATACATATTTTCGTGTTTTTTTTTAAAAGATTTCTCGAAACCGGTGCCAGTAAGTATAGTGTAAGTATATTTTCACAACAGGCTTTTAAATATCTATAATTTGATACACAAATTATATTTTTAGGATAATATTTTTATTTTTCTTACTTTTGTTTTGGAAATATTTTGAACAATTTGAAATTTTTATTTGCACCGTGATATGTGGGCAAGTAATGCTATTTTTATAACAAATTTCATGTTTTATCTTTAACGGTGCTAAAGTTATGAGGCTGCGACATACGGACGGATGGACGGGCGCGGGCGGGCGGACGGACAATGGAGTCCTACTACCATGGAGGTTCTTTTTGTACCTTTTAGGTCCTTCGGAATCCTAAAAAGATATATATTTTTTTTATCAATCTTGATTGGTTAACGAGAAGTTTTGAAAAAGATTTGTATTCTCCTCATATTAACACATCATTAACGAAAAATAGACAAAGAAGGTAAAAGCTGGACGAACCCGATACTGACTGAGACGGAGCCATTGTTGTAGAGCCGCAGCGAGGCCATCTCCTGCAGCACCGACATGACCCGCATGGTCTGCAGCTGCCAGATGTACAGGTCCGGTGTCCACATCAGCTGCCGGAACTCCCACGGCAGGTCAATGAACTGCTGGCCTGCCGGCACATGCAGTCTGGGCTCTTCCCACGACACTTGCAGGAAAACGTCTAATGTTATTTCCTTGGACAACAAAACAGTTTGGTTATTCGCTGTCTGGGAGATTTGGAAATGTTATTAAGATTATAGTCTAAATATTATTTAGAGTGCATTACAAACTAGAAAATATCAATCGGAAACAAATCCAAAGACAACAATTTGAGAACTATGCATTTCTTAACTGTCTGAAGCAACAATATTGTAGCGACGACAGCGCCATCTGTTTCTTAAGAACAAGGCGTGAAATCACATAACGCCCTCGTGAGCATTCTGTATGTGCAGTACAAGCTATTGCAGCGAATTGGTGTTAACTGTAATGCTGTACAATTTATTGAAATAAATAAATCAAGCAGATGCAAAAATAACAGTGGACAAGTATGATGGAAGAATTCGCCGGTCTAGGTAGGAACCTCGGTGGCTCAATTGGTAGCGCGCTTGTCTTGATAACAAGAGTTCGCAGGTTCGAATCCTGGCCCGGGAAATTGTTTCAAATTCTTGTCTTTGGATTTGTTTCTGATTGATATTTTCTAGTTTGTAATGCACTCTAAATAATATTTAGAGAATTCATAGCGATGGATTTCGCAAAATAAACATAAGATTATAGTCGTTATCTATAAAGTTGCCGATTTGTACAAGAATAGTTAAATTAATTTCAATGCGTATTTGTCAGCGTAATGGAAATTTATCAATGCCCTTTTTGTAAAACTAGGCTGGACAGAAGGGCAAACCTTTTAACATCTGCAGTAATTTTCATGAGCACGCCAAACAGTGACCACAATTTTCTAGTGATAATTTGCCGCAAAATCCAAGAATACATTTTTTATCGCAAGTAAAAATGTGGTTCAAAATCTGTTGTCTATTGAGCAACGCAAGGCATGTCTCGATGTGTGCTTTGCACTGGCGAACATTCAGTTCGTGTGATGCTAACACAGATCAGTTAGCCGTTAGAAATCTTATCAAACACGGACAAGTAAGAATTTTCACCGCCACTGCTAGGGTGTTGTGGGGTAATGTGAGGTGGGTACTAAGAAAGGAAATAGAGATGGGATAGTATGGAATGACATTTGTATAGTAGTATAATTGCACTGATGTGTTGGTGAAAATGGTTTGCCCTCCTTACGACGTCTAATGGCTTAGGATGTGGATGCTAACGTCGAAAGCAGCTGCTAACTCAGCTATATGTTGAAAATCGTCAGCTTCCACAATCGCCTTTAATTCATCGTTGTTAAACATAGTCTCCGGGTGACTACGGGGTTAAAATTTCTGAAGCAGAAGCGTTGAAACAGAAACGGGTTTTGCGTTCGTTCGTAGTGTTCGCTCCGTATATCGTTGATGTTGAGTGCCGTTTACGTAGCGTTGCTACCACGACGCAGTAAATAATGCACTTCGGCTATCTTCGGCTTCGTAGAGCGTCGTCTCTGTCACCAGTCTGTTAGTGCTTCGTGCGACAGAGATGAAACTACGATACGATGTGCATTATTTAATGCCGAGACCCGTATCATATTTAATTTGAAAATTTGTCTTATTTTTAACATGTCCATGTGGCAAAATAATGACAATGAATAGTTACCTCTTTGTTTTCATCTACCCCGGATATTCTGTTCACATTCACCCCGATGTAAACCGTTGTGTTCTTGGCTGAAAGTAACAAAAAGGGTAAAAATAAATAAATTATACAATGTTGAAGTCACGAAGCTTGTTGTTTGCTAGCGATACTAATACGGATAAGTTAAGTTGACGGCAAGGTTAATAGTTAATGTGAGAAACTGCGAATCGTTTTAATTTTTAATTTCCTTTTTCAGATTGTGTGGAAATTTATAGTACAGACTAACCCCTCATTTTCACAGTTGAGAATTTCAGATTAAGGGATATAATATAAGTGTGCAATGAATCGCTGTAATTCATCACTGATATATCCTGCTGAAACTTGTCTCCTCTTTTGTCGTGCGATAAATACCTATGAGTAAAAGCACTAAAAAAAAAAACTGCAATGGTCGAGTGGTTAGAACACAGCTTACTTGGTGGTAGCGGGTATAAGCTCTCAAAAAAAAAATGGCTCGTTAGCATATTGAGCCGTTGATCCCAGCTATTATCTAAAGACATGAAAAAAAAACCTGGTCAAGAGCGTGTCGGGCCACGCGCAGTGTACGGTTCCGTAGTTGCCCTACAGAATATGCGGACTTCTTCTCCAAGTACATTTTATAAGTTTGTCGACTAATCGCGCAGATCGACAGATCGCATCAAACTTCTAGTCCCCTCGGAAGTTGCTCTTCCCAAGTTTATTTTGATTTAGTTTTTTTTTCTACACGACTACAAATTGGTCCCATCTTGTTAGTCGATCCATAGAGTTACCGACTGAACGCTCCTAGTCCAAGAGAGAAGTGCATTCTTAAATTTTGCTGCATACGTATCTAAACAAACAGTCATCGAAGCGTCGTGTAAAGGTAGGTATATCTAGGGAGATCCCTATGAATGGCAAGATGATATTATTTACGATTTTAAGCGAAATTAGACTGTTGTTGATGGGTAGTTGGACAGGTGCAGGAAAATCGCACGAGTTCAAACTTGGAATCACACCAAATATGCGACGAAATAATCGAGCGCTATCGTGTCTTTCAGCAGTATAGCGACCTGTAAACATGACCGTGTATCACCACATTACAAGCTACGTCGTTATGTCAGTCTGTCGGTATGTACGCGCTAATCACGCTTAATTTCTTTGGCTAGAACCATTGACAGGATTCATTATAAAAAAAGAACGAGAGGTGTCGTGGAACAGCTTTGTTGACACTAGTGCCATTGACAGTTCCATGATGGAACTATTGATAATTTTTGTTATCACTAGTTCCACTTAAAATAAATCTGGAAATAGAGGAAATAATGTAAAATTTACACTGTTGATTGTTGGCACTTGGTGGAACTTGCAATACATAATAAACTTGGTCACACTGGCTGTAAACTATTTATTGTGTAATTAAGATCTTATATTAATTCCTTTGATAATGCCATAAAGGCGAAACCGGTCAGGAAGTATTTGTATCCCACAAATAAATTTGTGGGATAGTACAAGTGATTTTCTGTTCATTATATATCATAATGTAAAATTTTGTTATCACTAGTTCCACTTAATTTACTGGCACTTATGATAGTTTTGCGTTTGTTCCCATTGGTTCTACTAAACAATTTTACTGTAGGACGAATAGTGAGTTTTTCTCACTAGACATTTAGACATACGATGCAATATGTTACAGAATAATAGTAGAACTAGTGAAACTTTTTAATCCTACTAATTCTACTGTCTACCAACACTGTTCTAGGGTAGAACTAATGAGAGTTTTTGTTCTCACTAGTACTACGATTTTCAGTAAATAAAGGAGTGAAGGGCTCTATTCACTTTATTTCCCGCATTCACTCTTCTTTCAATGCTATATGGAAAGGACGAGACAGGTAGAATAAACCAGTCTTGTGAAAACTCCTAATTTTTTCAATAATGCAAGTTCGTTTCAGGTACCAGATTGTTTTTGGCTTTATTTTATAGTTTTATTCGAACTATTATAGTATTTGGATTCAATCCATTCTTTGACTGACTGTACTTTGTATGTGTGGACGAGTTGCCCACCGAAAAAATAGATTAAATCGAAAGGCGGTGACTCGCCTTTTAGGGCCATTTTTCTTCGGACCAGATGGCCACGCGACGCATTGAAAATGTGGGCGGCACGGATCTCAATGTTTATCAGCCATTACAAAACATTTTATGATATGGTAAAACTGTACATTACGGGACGGATTGTAGGGGGGGAGGAGGGGCATGGGGGGGAGGGGGAGGGGAAGGGCTACCCCCTGGTACCCCTCCCCTTTGTAGCAAACCCATGGTTTTTGAGATATTCATGGTTGAAGTTTGAGGTTATGTATGTGATAATACCTCGATAGAGGGGTGAGCGGGGGGATATTAATGAGAAGAGAGCAAGCGGATAATGCTTTGCGGGTTCGTCCATCAATTTGATTCCTCCCCCCCCCCCTTCTATCGAGATATTTTACACTGTTTGAACCTATCAGTACAGAAGTCACCTATTTTGACACAAATTCCTTTCTGCATCGGCTCCGGCGCTGCGGGAAGTGCAGCCCCTTCGCCCTTGCGTAACAAAGCATAGGCACCCATGCTCACCTCCGCAGCTTCGGCTTGCTGGTCACCTTCGGTGACCAGCCTCAGCCGCTTCGGCTCGCACGGTTGCCTATGCTTTATTACTGCGGGCGGGGGCTGCCCTTCCTCCGCGCCTTCGGCTTTTCATATACACTCTAGGGGTAGTAGCCACAAGACTGTATAGAGTCGGGGTGCACTAAGTCGGTTTTTGAACAGTTTAACCTACCAGTACAGAAGTCGATTTTTAGCCATGGTAGTCACACGTGTTAGTTAGACAGGAGTACGTAAAACGATGTCGACAGCAAAAGCAACAAACGACAACTAATCAACGCGAAACGTCACTAAAACAAAATGGCGTCGTTTTGCGTTTCGTTTTAGCACAGCAGAAACACAATTTTTCTTTTTAAATGTCGTTAAATTAATAATCTTTATAATGATTTTCACGTTAATATACAAAATTTTAAGTTTGCAATACAAACCAAAACATATTGAATGTGAATTACAACATAATTACGGTAAAACTCGTCACATGTGGTTGTATGGACTTAACCTTTGCATAACGAAACGCAATTGACATGTCAAAAGTGATGGTTGTAAGTCAAAATGAAAATTTTATTGTCAACTTTTAATAATTTATTTCTCGAAAACTACGCATTTGCTACAAAAAAGAATTCGGTGAAAGACTTCTTATATCATCTACTTTCTGCAAAAAAAATTACGAAAGCCCAGACTAGCGTCCCGTAAAGTACAGTTTATCCAAACCATTCATTTTACAGAGACATGAGGCCTCAAAGTCTCTGTACAAATTAGTCTAATTCCTGGAGGTTTTTTCAGGGGGGGGGGGCATGGCCCCCATAGCACCCCTGTATCCGCCAGGTATTTCGTGTAAATGGCTCTCGAAATGAGCTAAAGTTCAGGTATTATACGACTTCGTGCCACAAATACATAAAGAATCGGGTTACCGAAACGGAAACGTTACTTACTAGGCTTCAACCATTAACACTGTTCAAATTATTGGAGGCTAATATCGTTTGTGTGTTTAGACGATAAGTGTAAACTTATTTCCTGTACAATATACAGCTACGCAGTAACGCTCACGCACACTTGAGCAACTTGAGCAACGTATACGTGACGCACTACTACAACCAAGCCTGGCCCACTGTCATGCAGATAAAAGTTTTTTCTACTACCTTTATGAAAAAGTTCCATTTAATACTCGAAATTAGTTTTGAAAATCGAACTTTCCGGGCCCCGTTGCGGAATGACTATCAGGTCAGTTTGAAATATCGTATTGAAATTTCATTTATTGCAAAATTAGGTTCTTTTTGACGTTTGTCTTTATTTCATGCTAAATTAGGTTCTTTTTGACGTCCTTAGTTTGTCTTTACAATCGAAATTCCCTGCGTTCCGATTCACGACATAATGGATTATATCGCGTGTGGTACCCTTTTTTCGCAAAATGATATTGGCCACAAATAAGTAATGGCCACCGGCCGAAGCCAGAAAAAAAAAGAAAAAACCGCGCCGCGCTTTGTAAAGTCATAAAATACATTAAATTTGAAAGGAAAAATTAAATATTTTAATACATAAATCAGGTAGTAGAAAAAGTATCGTTCGCAACGAGTAAAAATGGGTTTTCTTACTCTCGGAATGTAAGCTTTCGACGTTCGCCTTCGGCTCATTCGTCATTGTGACTGATGCCGGACCCAAGATAGGGCCCAAAATATATCTCACATTAATTTATATTGAATTTTATTAGATTAGTATATACACATAGGTATATATAAACTACATTTAAAGACAAACTAGTCAATTAATAACGTTTATTTACATAAGTTTTCACTGTTAGATAAAAAGTTTTTTGAAAAATATTTCGAGTTATGTATCATTAATTACCATATAAATAACGGAAGCTGAACCGTCATTATTTTAGTGTTTATATTTATTCTTAAGAACAAATTTTGTGTGTATACTTTAAAGCTTAATACAACTTTAGGTTTAGGAAAAAAGTTGCGGAGGGCAGTATCTGTTTCGGCGCGGGTGGACTCGGGAAAAAGGCGAGTATTATATTAAAACTTGGCCTGTCCGTCTGATGGACGATGGCCTTTTGATTTTTGCTGTCTAACATCCGGTTCTAAGTGGATAAGCTTGACCAGCTATTTTTATAAATACACAACTTACAGGCCGAATCGATCAAAATGAAACTAAGTTGTAGTACATGTTTATTTTTGTTTAGTTAATATCTGAAAGGGCCTAGGACGGTTTCGTTAAAAAGGATTCTGTTGGCACCCTTCCTTTTTTATTGGTCACCGTTGTTTAATAGCGGTTTCGCAGCCGGATTGTGAAAATCCCGCCTTTTTCTAATTAATCGAAACAAATACTTATTACCTATGTATTGTGTATGCTGCCATCGCAGAGTTTCCATTGGTTTCTGTGAATAAGAATTTCAAAAAATTCTGAATTTAAAAAATTCTGACGTTCCAATTTACAGAAACCAATGGAAACTTTACAATGGCAGCATACACAATACATAGGTAATAAGGTTTTGTTGAATAACTATTGAGTGAATTTTGAATTTAAGTGTTTTTTAAAGGTGGGTTTTTCACAATCCGGCTGCGAAACCGCTCTTAATGGTTCGATACTCAAGTTGAGACTATCAACCACTAATCCGCAGATCGTGGGGCGATATCCATATATACATATTTATGATCGTTCAGCATGCTTCGGAAAGCATGTCAAGCTTTGGGTTCTTTGATTATTATTCAAAGTTTGGGTCCATATATGTGTCTGAAGTACGATAATAGATCTCACGACCTATCACGATGGGACGTAATAATCGTCGGGTGAAACGTGGGTGTACGAGTTTGGACTGTGACTTCCATATCTCTGTCAACCCTTTAAGGATTCATGTCGTGACGATGTATTTATTTTGAATTATGATAAAAGCAATGACTCACCGGGTGGAATGTTTCTGTTGTAGTTTGTTGGAATCTGGTACGAGTGCTGGTCCATGTACAGGATCTGGCTGAAAGAAAGGGCATTTTAAGGACACCTCAAATCAATCAAGATTTTTACTATATTATAATTATTATATTAATTAAAATATTATATTTATCATACTGTTTTACTGTATTATTTATTCAGACAGAAAAATCCCATCTGTTTTAAAGATGCTATCAATTCCTATAGCTTAACTCCTAAAAGATTTAAAAAAAAAAAATTCACTTATTATACCCTATTTTAGATCATAGTTTTCATTATTATGGTATATAATTTGATAATTATTTTTCATTATTTTTTAAAGAATTTTCAGATATGACGTCATTTGTAGCATTTTAGGCATTATGCTGATTGTAGACCTTTGCTTTGTTTATAAAAAAGTGGTTTGTCTCTGTCTGTCAAATCAGTCGGAAGCAAATTATTATAAAATCTTGATAGCAAAGGACACATTTCGAAGCAGACTTTTTCAAGTAACGTCACACGAAGACACTTCCATTACGAAGTTGCAGCTTTGTCGTAAAAATATTCATCATCATGAGGTTTTTTAGACCACAAGTTCTAAAATACGGCTTATTAAACCAAAATCTACACCCGTGTACACTGAGCGCACGTGAGCATACCGTCCACATAATTAAAATGAATGTGCTTGTGGGTGGTTGTACTTTTAAGGCGCTACGGAAAAAAAATCGACACTTTAAGGACTTGCATATCTCCTTCAGTAAATAATGTATTATTTTGATAAAATAGTATATTATTTTTGGATTCTTTTTCTAGGGATTTGTTAAAACAGAAACGCGATTAGAGATATTCGGCTCGATAGAAATATTTATTGAAATGAGGTCCTTTTCGACACCAATTCTCCTGGTTTGACAATTTAGAATGACATATAGACTGCAACTATATTTTATTAGGTGGGTTTTAACAGTATCTAGGAACTGGTTAAACGAAATTTTGATAGCAACTTTAGTACATTTTATATTAATAAAAAACCGACTTTTTGCTACTTTTCCACGAATCCATCCCTCTCGCACTAAGGATTTTTTCGCATATGGCATTATATCGCCTTAACTTGTCACGAGACCAGCTGTTCCTCAAAATTGCGTACCGTGCTGTATAAGCCCGCGCTAGCCATGGCGCTGGGCTGCCAATCTTTCCATTTAAAGGGCTCGATATTACACTTTTTCATATGTCACTTCTGGCTAAGCTATTTTGTCAAAAAGATTTTCAAAGAGATTTTACAAATACATAATATCCACATTTTGAATGCAATTTCACAATGAAATTAGTTAGGATTTCATAATTACAGGAAAAAATAAAACTATTTAGAGGTCTTTTCGGAATTAAATTCTATGGAGAAAATTTCATTCAATCGCGTTTTCCTTCAGTGAGAATCTTAATCATATATTCAATAAACATTTACCCAAAAATCAAATACGTAGATGATGTTATAGTGGAGTAATGGATTCGAAAATACCGCATTTTTTTGGTATTGCCTTAATGGATCGTGTCAAGTTATTTTTTTGGAACAAAACTTATATAAATATTAGAAAGGTAGGTCCTATAGAAAATTACTGGATATCTGGGCGTGGAACCATTAGCGCAAATGAAAAGATAACACCAATACGATATTTTATACTAGAGATACAATAACGTTACCAGATGGTATGGAACAACTTTTACTATGGACCCAAACCTGAAATCTCAAAAAAAATCTGCCCTTCCATACATTTCGGCCGAGTGGCAATGCATTTTTCTATGAAACAGTCGATTTCTTTTTTTCGAAATACAGGTTTTGTTCCATAGTAAAAGTTGTTATATACCATAGACTGAATAAGCTCTTCAAATATGTTTTTTTTATTCAGTTTATATTATATATTTATATAAAAACAGTTATTAAAATAATAATTTCCAGATATATTTCGACATACAGTCGGCGTCAATGGAATTAGATACAATTTATATATTATGTTAAAATGTCATAAAATAAAGTGGATGATTGACAGACAAATAAGAGACAAAAGAAAAAAAATATGATTATAAAAAATAAAAACCGTAACCGACCCGGACCGTAATGGGCACCAAGCGACCAAATATAGGACTCCTCCCATGTCCTGAGTTGGATGTCTGTGATTGGTTATATGGTAACACCTTTCTGTTTCACGTTGTATATACTGGATAAATAAAACCTTGGACTGATTCACAAATTTTATAGTAACCCAACTAGTTTCGCCTTATCGGAATTTTCAGGGGACTAGTAGTTGGTTTAGTATATATTCTTTTCTTACTTTGCTATTGGGCAAATGGAGTGCTATTTTCTAGAGCTCATTTAGAACCCTTATGCCTTTCTAAATCTATAAAGATAATAGTCGCTACATTTTAGCTATTTATTTGTTTTTAGACAACTTACTAGGTCTAAGTCTCACTTATGAGTACCTAAATAACAAATTAATTCAAAGAAAAATGTAGTTTGGGTAACAAACAGCCGATCTCTCCGCAGTAAGCTCTCTCATGAAACAAACTGGAATCTTAAGAGTGCACCGAGCTTTTTACACACACAAACACGTTTTTATAACCCTTGTTTGAAGTAGTAAACAATTAAATTAAATCTAGGAAAATATATTGGTATTATTGGGTATATATACTAGACAGTATACACGATGGAAACACGATTTGATAAAGTTGGCTCGATAGAATAAATTCGCAAAGTTACCTCTTGTCGAGTAATTTTTTCCTCTACTTCCATACTTTTTCATATAAATAAGTAATTTGATATTATGATTAATTTACTAAAATAAAGTTCATAGACTACTGGAGCGTTTAAATACGATAGTTTTTTATTTAAGAACAATATGATGAAAATAACAAAGAAAAACATTGAAAAAGTGCAAAAGTTTGGTTATTTTCTTTACTATTTACACGTAAAGAAAAAGATAGAGACAAAGGCCAACGCTCGGTGCGCCCTTAAGGGTGGCACTAACGATTTTATTACTCATTACATATCAGGCCACTCCGAACACCAAATTATAGAAAACGTTAACGTTACATTCCCAAGGAGCATTACTTATCAAATCACATGAAATCGATTATTTTTGTAATACCTATAGGTAAATAATACGTTTAAACGTTCAATATAACAGTTGACGGTGTTGTTGCTTCTTGATGGAACGACATCTTGCAATTAAATAAAACTCCTTGGTACTCGGTTCCACAAATATAATGATGTTTAATTACCTTTTAAGGGTTTGCTACCGGTTTCGTCGTTTTATGACATCATCAGGCACTGTATTTGAGGTGTTCATAATACATTCTGTAAAACCACGAATTTAATTAAAAAAGTAAATTGAAAAGGTCATTAAACATAATTATATTTGTGGAACCGAGTACCAAGGAGTTTTATTTAATTGTTCAATAATTCCGTTTTTTTATTTTCAGGTATGAAACCCAAAAAATGCGTGGCGCCCCTAATAGATGAAAATTAGTACATTGTTCACCGAGGGAAGAAAGGGGAAGATTACCAACGAGGGTGTAGATTGAGGCCCGAGGCGAAGCCAAGGGCCTCAATACACACGGGTTGGGAATCGCACTTTCTCCCGAGTAATACATAGTGCTTTATACTATACCTGCGAGGAAATAGTATATTTTTACTTTTAATCAAGATAAAATAAAAGAAACTGACTGACTCGCGTGCGATTGTCACTTTTTATTTCCTTCTTATTTTTTATTATGTACAGGAAAAGCAAGTGGCCAGTATCATTTTTCGAGTTTTATGTACGAGTTCGCAAAATAACACTGGCCACTTGCTCATTCTTTATGTTATTAAAAAAAAAACAGCACGTTAACAATGGATTTGCATATACTTTTTCTTTCCGCTCAAGCACGTTAACAATGAATTTTCATACACTTTTTCCGCCCGCATATTTGTATGATAGTAATGATGTATTTTCTGCATCGTTTTCAAAAAAGTAAGAAGGTACTTTCCGAGCAGTTATTTATTATGCAAGGCTGCAAACTGTTATCTGGCGCGAGTACTTGACTAGCGAGGGTTTCAAAGATACAAGACGCAAAATAACTTTTCTGGCGACCGAAACATACAATTTTTCACCTCAAAAAATATATATTTTGGTGTCAACGTTCGATAAATCGGCTTTGATATTAATCCGTCAGATGGTTCCGAGTCATGGTCTGAACTGCGATTTATTGTTTTATTTTTGTTTTAACGATAATAGAAATAAAGAGGGTTAAGGTGATATGTAAAAGTTTTAGCGTCCCTGTTACCCCATATGTGAAAACAACCCTCAGTGCGAGAGGGACGGATTCGTGGAGAAGTAGCAAAAAGTCGGTTTTATCATCAAAAACATAGATATACTATCGAATTCCGATTGTCTAAGGGTATGTTAGCTTGAAGTGTCGACACAGTTCGTAAATAGTTCAATACCCACTAAAAGCAATTTTGAAAGTTTAGTTTTTATCTATGTTTTTGACGATAGGCACCCTGTCCAGTTGGCAACCTAAGATACAGAATAGGGGGGCAGGTCCTAAATATAATTGCAGTCAATATAGTATAATATAATATACTATAATCAAATATAATATGTCATTCCAAATTGCCAAACCAGAAGTATTGGTGTCGAAAAAAACCTCATTTCAATAAATATTTGTATCGAGCCGAATTTCTCCTATCAGGTTTCTGTTTAACAGATTCCTAGAAAAATATTATAAAAATAATATACTATTTTATCAAAATAATACATTGTTTGCTGAAGTAGATATGCAAGTTCTAAAAGTATCTGTTTTTTTTCATAGCGCCTTAAGGTAACACCAAAGATTTTCTAGTTAAAAAAAAACATGCAAAATTATTATACTACAATATTTATAAGCTATCTGTTCGTCGTTTTACGTGCATGTTATGTACAAAAGAACGTTTATTTATATCAACAAGTATTTACGTGAGCATACGGCTATACGACAGTGGCGTGCACAGAACTTTTTTCCGGAAAAGCAATCAGAAGGTCAAGTACGACAATAAAAAAAATATGTTTTTTTTTTAATAACTCTTTGAAAAAAAAAGTTTGTATGAAAATGTTCACTCTAGGAAAGGCAGTGCCTACCCAGGCGTCATACAAACTTTTTTTTAAAGTGTTATTAAAAAAAATCATATTTTTTTTATGGTCGTACTTGACCTTCTGATTTCTTTTCCGGAAAAAAGTTCTGTGCTCGCCACTGCTATACGAGTATATCCTACTTATTATAATGTTATAAACACATACTATAAGATAAACGCAGTAATACAATTACTTGGAAGGTTTAAGACTAACCTTGAACGTAGAGCCTGGATTAAGTACTTTTACTTACAGCAAAAAAAGTGTACACATAGGTAATAAATTTACTACAAAAATACATTAAATTGGTACACAGAGATAGTTAAAATATAGTAAGCAGAGAATAGAAAGTGCAAATATTTATAGCTGCATAGCTGCAATGCACTTTTGTTACTATTGGCTACGCAAAATCCTTATTTGGCTACGCCGTAGCACTAACTACGAGGCTTATCCCGTTGGTTTGGACATTGGTTACTGCGTACTAGAAATGTTATCGTGTTTGTCAAGAAATTGGCTAATTGGCTAAAGCGTAGCACTACGATGATTACGTTAGATATTTCCTGCGGCATACGTAGCACATTTACTTCCACTATTTGCTACGGCGCGGCGTAGCAAGGACCGCGAGTTAACAGTTTTAATTTAATTCAATAAATATTATTTTTAATGCTTTTTAAAGCTTCTTGTAAATATATTATAATATTTAAAAAATAAGTATGAATTAAGTTAAGAGCGCTTTCGCAGCCAGATTGTGAAAAATTCGTCTTTTTCTAATTAATCGAAACAGAACACTTAAATTCTAAATTCACTCAATAGTTGTTCACCAAAACCTTATTACCTATGTATTGTGTATGTTTCCATCGCAAAGGATCCATTAGTTTCTGTAAAATAGAATTTCAAAAATTTTGAATTAAAAAAATGTTTAAGTTCTTGTGACTTAAAGAAACTTGTGACGTATTTTTTTTTCTATCAAGTAAATTTAAAGTTATTATGATTATGCCAAGATTATTTTTACTAAAGCGATTGACCAAGTTACGCAATGTGAAATGGTCATTTGAAGTTGTACATTTGACATTATACGGACAATGTTCAATGTTCAAACATTGGCTAAAGCGCAGTACTATGAAGCCTATCACACTTGCTCGGGCTTTGGCTATGGTGAGTAATAAAAAACTCAGTTTTGCAAAGAGTATATTTTTATCTCTATTACGAGTATAAGTATATCTAGTAGATGTTACAAGATATCTATATATTGATTCATTGATCGACATAATTCAGCTCCATGTCATTTTTGTTATTTAACCTTTTGATTCGCAATTACAAACAGCTGTTGAAGAATAGGTGACACCAAAATATTTTAAAACACCAAAGGTATTTTCTGTGAAAACAGCTGCAAGCAAAAAAAAATGTTATTAGTTTTTTGACATCTTAAAAAATGGCGGAGTTAAAATGCGACTACCCGCAAATACTTTGTTAACAGAGCAGCGATGACGTCACTATTCCCGTCGTCGGGTGATCAAGCACGTCATATATACTGGAAACAACTTGTACATTACTTACGCCCATAAGTTTAAGAACTAAATAAAATTAACAATTAATATTGTTTTGTGCCCAATGCCCATGGTAAAACACCAAATAAGTTATTCTTTTTGTGCCAATTAATCCTTGAATTTAAAATAATTCGCCAAGTGAGAGTCGGACTCGCGCACAAAGAGTTCCGTCCCACCACACAATGGTACTGAACTTTAAAAATATTATGGTAAATAATAAAAATATGGATGCCATTACAAAGTCCACTGTTCGCCTCTATGCCTTTCTACTGAAAAAGGGCCATAGCAAAAGTACCCGGAATAGAAGAGCTTGTATGACTTGATTGATGGATGCAGAAGAGGCGAAAGAGGTATGTCTGGATCGTAGCAGATGGAAATCGTAGTTTCTGCCTACCTCTCTGGGAGTATATGTATGCCACAACAAAATCAAGACAAAAAAAAAAACAAACCGCTAAAATGATAGCGTCTGACAAACAATTCGGCACTCTCTCTGACCAAGGAACCCTAATTTTTATAATTTGTTATTTAATTTTAGAGTACATACTACTATCTGACTAAATTTGAAACTTGTACTTATTACCATTTTTAAGATAGAGCTGGAACAAAAAACGCCATTTTTTCAAAGTTTTTTTATATGGGACTCTGCTTGGGTTAAATATCTTTTTAATTTTTATTATTTTCCGTGATAGAAGCCTCATTTTTTAATACGTATCCTGTGATAATTTCAACTCCCTACCTATCTACGGCTAAAGCTATTGACAGACGGACCGACAGACAAATAAACAGATATGCAGCGGAGGCTTAGTAATAGAGTCCCGTTTGGCACCCTTTGTGTATAAAGTGAATGAACACCGTAAGGAAAGCAGATCCTGTGGAAAAAAGCCAGCGCTCACATTATTATAACGTATAGTTTACCTCCTTTTTATTTATTTTACTATAATTTATACAATAGTTATTGGATCAGGAGTTGCGCGTTTCAAAAGCGAGATCGAGGGTGATTGGTGAACTGGAGCGTTTACCTTAAGAGGGAACGAGTCGTATCCTCTACGAAACGCACAGCTTAAGATGGTTCTTCTTATTTTTGAATTACAGATATTAAAGAAATGTGATTTATGGCATTTCGCGAACATAGTTTAATGTTAGTTAGGGTATTCTGGCAAAATGTTATTATTTTATGCATTACGTTGTAAATGTATGGACACACAAACCTAAATCACGCTTTTAAGTATGTGTGCCCATACACTTACAACATAATGCATAAAATAACGGAATTTTTCCGGAAAATCCCAACTGACACTAAGTTATGTTCGCGAAATGCCATAAATCACATTTCTTTAATAACTGTAATTCAAAAATAAGAAGAACCATCTTAAGTTGTGCGTTTCGTAGCGGATACGACTCGTTCCCCCTTAACACCATATCCCCAGATCCTAACCTAAAATGCAGTTTTTTGGTGCGCAAACTTAGTGTCATGAGCCAGTGATGAAATGAGGACTTAGAGACAGTACTGGAAATAAATGAACAAAATTGTATTTGGAAAATTATTAATCGGGCGAATAAAAATATAATTAGCGACTTTAAATGTCCGGAATAAATACCAAAGCGCGCGACTAAAAATACTGAGTGGGCGAATTTAAAGTATGAAATCGAAAATGTTTCAACAAAAGCCAAAAAATAGGTGCGACGACGAGCGAAGCGAGGAGAAAGGCGACGTTCCTAGTTTTATTACTTAAAATTAAATTGTCACTCAAATAGAAAATTGTTCGCCTGAGAATTATTCAACTCAACTCAAATTTGTATTTTCAAGTCGCCGTTTTCAACATTTTTAATCGTCCACAGTATTTCGCCCACTTAGTAATTGAGTACGCTATACTCAGTATTTTTGACACCTTAAATTTGAATTTGTATTTGCTCGTTTAAATACTACCCTCTGTATTTTAGGTCTCGGCATAACACAAGAATGGCTAGGCCAAATGAGCTGACATTTTTGTAGTTGAAATTGATACTTGTCGTTGTTGGTTCTTGATGGAACATTTGAAACGTCTTGTCAATAAAACACATTACTTGGTAACTGCTCCACTTTTATATTTACTTTACACTAGCGACCGGTTTCGTTATACTAACATCTTCAGGCTATTGTATTAGGCGAAAATGTCTAATATGTCTAATATGACATTTTCGTCTAATACAATAGCCTGAAGATGTTAGTATAACGAAACCGGTCGCTAGTGTAAAGTAAATATAAAAGTGGAGCAGTTACCAAGTAATGTGTTTTATTGACAAGATTTTTGTAGTTAACGAAGTGAAGCGATTAGAACTAGACTGGCCCTCCTTGTCCAGACATTATTGAAAATCAATTATGTCTGGAAACGATAAGCTACTCTGGTTCTGACCGTTTCAATTGATTTAGGCTATAGATAATAATATGGAAGCCCTTTGATGGTGTCACAGTCTGAAATTATTTTGGCTTCCGGAGTCTAATGAAGTAAAGATATCTTCAAACAGATTTTAACCTTTTTTTTCATAAACATAGAAATTCAATAGTTAATGGAACAACGTAAACTTCACAGATTTTACAAACTTTCTTTACTTTTGGCAAGTCAATTCATTCCCAAAAGTAAATCTGGATGTGAGGAACTCTGAATCGGGATCAGAGCTTGAGTTCAGAGCTCCTCACATCCAGATTTACTTTTCTTTCTGCGTTTTTATACCGCAATAATATAATGTTGATTTGTAGCTCCTTGCGATGGCTAAATCGCCAAGTATTAAACTATAGAAATTATATATTTGTATGTTCAAATCATATTGTAATCACTATTCATTTCGTAGCCATATCGTAAATTTGGTTTCATAAAATTTCAAATTCGTAATTCGTAAAATTTCATAAGTATGAAATAAATAATTTACGAATCTGGGCCCGAAGATATTTTTCAAAATATTTGTTTACTTGAAATTTGTTTCTAATTGATTTTTTCTGGTTTGTAATGTACTCTAATAATATTTAGAGTATGCAAAAGCGATAATGTGGCTATAAAATCTATTGAATATGTTACTAACTTGAAAATCCTATAAATGATATATATATATTTAATGTAGTTTAAGTTTATTAAAAGTTAATAATACAAAGGTAAAAATGAAAATTTGACTCAAGATATATTTTGGGCATATAAACTACATTAAAAATCTTATAAAAAAGAGACAAATATATATTTATCAAAAAAATATATATATAAATATTTGGCTTAAAATTGCAAATAAAAAGCTAAAATATACCAAATATTGTCTTTGATAATTTGCTAAAAAAATTCAGAAGGCAAAAAATACCGAATTAGACAATACTTCATACAAACACTTTCGTAGCCTAAGCATTCAAACAATAAAATGCAATAAAAGCCAAAGGTACAAATAAAACCACTAATTTGCAATTCCACGACAGTTATAAACTGCAGTACCGCATTCAGTCCTTAGCAAATTATAATTCTAAATGAAAGTTGCATGTCTGAAACTTTACAGCACAGATTAAAAGTCGCTCATGTAAAAGATGATTTACTTTGAAGTAAATGGAACGTTCGATTTTCATAGAAAACAAATAAATTCGTGGATATGGCAGTAGAGGATACCAAAAGCAGTATGGTTCATGTGAGAGTATTTATTTTACAAAAGCGAGCGATAAGGGCCTTTAAGCCAGCAGGAGCTCTTTAAAGAAATAAATATCATGATCATGCCAAGTCTTTACATCTATACTTGCATTATGTATGCTAGAAAACACCTCAATGACTACATTCGACATAAAGATATTCATAGTTATTGCACCAGAAATAGAAACGGACTCGTTGTACCCTACACTCGATTAAAGAAAGTATCGAAAAGCTTTGTTACTAACTGCGTTAAGATGTATAACAAAATTCCCGAGACAATCCAAGGCCTTAATGAAACTAAATTTAAGAATTATATTAAGATTAGCTTAACTAAGAAAGCCTTGTAATCAGTAGCAAACTATTTTAATGACAAGAATCTATTTTTGATTTCTTAAAAATTATTGTACATATATTTGTGTTGACTTTGTATACTAATGTATCTTTGTGTTTTATGTTTAATTTAAGTTCAGTTTTAAGTTTTGACTAGGTATAACTATGCTAGACATCAGTGGCGTGCACAGAACTTTTTTCCGGAAAAGCAATCAGAAGGTCAAGTACGACAATAAAAAAAATATGAAAAAATTTAAATAACACTTTTAAAAAAAAAAGTTTGTATGAAAATGTTCACTCTAGGAAAGGCAGTGCCTACCCTGGCGTCATACAAACTTTTTTTTTCCAAAGTGTTATTAAAATTTTTTTATATTTTTTTTATTGTCGTACTTACCTTCTGATTGATTTTCCGGAAAAAAGTTCGGTGCACGCCACTGCTAGACATAGTTATTAAAACTGAATAGGTATACTAAATATTTATACAATATTGTTAAAATGACGTTTAAAAGTGTGCAACATTGTTCCTATTTACTGAATAAATGCTTTGACTTTGACTTTGACTTTGAAAGGGGCGGAAATAGGGTTCACGATTCGCATTTTTCAAGGGACCTATCTCATTTGCTACTGTAGGTTTACACTGTACTAAAAAAATATAAAATATTGTACGAAACTATGATAGAAAAAAAATTCTGTGTTTGAATATCTGGCAATTTATTCATTGCAGTATAGAAACGCAGAAAGAAAATAAATCTGGATGTGCGTAGCTCTGAACCGGGAATCGACGAATTTCGTATGAAACTACATACATGACGGCTAATTATGCTTAACTATATCAACACAATACTTGATGATGGAACTGATGTTGAATAGTTTGTCTAGCTAGTGTGTGAAGTGTACATTAAAAGAGACAAAATCTGCTAGAAAAAAGCCCCCTTGTCTCCGAAACTGATAAAGCGAAAAATATGAAAACAATGTCGATTATAGATCATAACTGGCCAATTACAGGAAAACTATAGCGATTTAAAAAAAAAATCGAGCACAAATGAGAAATATAAAAAAAGTAAACAAAATAAAAAAATATTTTATAAAAGTACAATATGGGTATCAATTTTTAGATATTAAAAAGCTGATTGTAAAAATATATAGTTTGGCTATATTTAATTGCATCTATTTCTAGAAATCCTTGAAAAACCATAAAAAATTATCTCCAAAACTGGTGGGCCAAAAATATTTAAAAAATCATGGTTACGTAAAGATTACAGGAAAAATAAAGCATAAACAAAATAAAATATATAAAGCAAAATATTTATCATCCTTGGTACGCGAGTCTGGCTCGCACTTGGCCGGTTTTTTTTAATCAAATCAAATCAAATCAAATATTTTTATTTCGGACTAGGCCATAGGTGTTAGTACTACAAACAACTTATTAACTATGTTAGTATAAATAACCTATATTACTGTAAACTACTTTGGGACTCTGTCCATATGTACTGAGACCCAGTGTCTCAGGATTGAACTATCAGTATTGCTTGTTAGCAATATTGTTCAGGAGACCATTGACGCTGCCGCGCGTCCTGTGCATCAGCGAGGCAGTTCTGTTGCGTACTATGGCATAGAAATCCTGGGTACGAGCCTCAGCAAACATGCCTGATGCGCTACAGTAACGTGGCAGCCCCATCAGTATCCTGAACGCATTATTGTATTGAACACGCAGGGCATTGAAGCATTTCTTTGGCTTTGGCTAACCCACAAGCTGCACGTGTAAAAGTTCTGACAATATGCCCTGAATAAAGTTATTTTCAGTTTAATAAGCAATCACACATCACAATCAGTATAATGTTTAAAATGACCCAAGTGACGTCATTGGGAATTTAAAAAAAAATAAGTTTTTCTAACAATGGAATAGTTTTTTTTTAATAAAATGATTTGGAATGCTAAAAAAGGGTTGCTTTATGGCGCCAAGCTCCTGTGTCAGGGAGTTGATTTTAAATAATCACTGAATTCATGCACATTACTACGCGAGAAAAAAAATTACCTGATTTTAAAACTTTGTAAATCAATAAAAAAAAGTGACCGGTCTTTACCCAGCAGTGAGAGACTACAAATAAAAAATGTTTCAGCACTTAAAATAAGGCAAGCTGATAAGAAGTTTCTATGAAAATCTGACGTTTACATTCATCATACAGTCGCTTATCGGTCTAGGTCATCAGGTTGCACCTCCTAATGATGTAATTATTACCCTTTTTTACACGACAGGAAGTAAATATTGAGTTTATGTTATCGGACATTACTAGGTAGTAATTAATTTAATATCTAAGGAAACCCTTTCAAGGAAAAAGTTCTTGAAGGTCAATCCGAGGTTTTCTAAACTTAATTTTAAAATTAAGTCTATACAAGGTGACTTTTTGATCATCGTCAAAATTCATACTGGAGGTTTGATAAGAGGTCAGTATCTTGGATCAATAACAATTTTTGTGAAATTCGTCAAATGAAATTTCGACTTCCCGTAGTAATTCGCTTCCAGTCCCGAGTGAATCACTATGGGGAGTCGACATTTCATTTTACGAATTTTACAAAAATTGTTATTGATCCATGATACTGATCACTTAAAAAGCCGCCAGTATGAATTTGGACTTTTTGATCATAAAAATTCACCTTGTATAATTAATAAAAGCACCCGGAAATTATATGCAGGCAGGCTTTCAAAGAACCAAGACAATTTTTTCTGCTAAACACCGGACTCGGTTCCTAGATAAAGGAAAGGAAGGAAGTATCACATTCTTCCTTTACAGAAGCGTCCTTTCACAGCTGATGTTATATTCTTAAGGGGCAGGTAGCCGCCAACGACCAACGACCTTGAGTCGACATGTGTCAGTACAAATATCGACAGAAACTATATTGAAATAACGTTCATATCAGCGCGTACTGCTTTACGACGTCACGGGATCTCAGGATAGTGCAAAAAAAAAGGGAAATATAGGAAAACAATAAATGAAAAATCCATAAATAATTTTTCTAAGCAATATTTTCATTGTATTTTTGTACAGAAACCATATATATACCATTAGTGGTTTTTAATAACTAGCCAATTCTTCTCAATTTTAGTCTTAAAACAGCTTGACTTTGAACAATATTTTCATGCTGTTGATATGATAGTTTAACAGATAAATATAATGTTTAACTAACAATATATATAGGGTGCTCTGATATTTGGCCTATTCCTTGAAAGGGGTTATACTAGAGATCATTTCCAAAAAATAATGCCTATCAACTAGGTGACGAAAATTGTTTTTTTTTTCAAGTAAAACACGTCGGTATTTCAAAAATTACAAAATCATAATGGTTTTCTTTCCACTTAAGACCTTTTACTTCTGAGATTATGGGAATTCTGGGCATGTATATTTTTATAAATGATCACACATTTATCATTAATCAAAAAAATAATAAATAAGTGCTGAGAGAGGAATAATTATTTTTGAATAATTTGTATTTTGTTACCAGTCTGAAAGTTTGAAAAATATCTTAAAAACCTTCGTAACTCGGCGACCATTTATTTTTAACCCCTAGTTGATGGGCTTAATCTGTTGGAAAACTCCTTTCAAGGAATAGGTCGAATTTAAGAGCAACCTGTATATTTTTTCATAATTTTTAAACATACCGTTTAAGAGAAGTAACTTTATCAATAGAGTCATTTGTCATTTATTTCCTGTAGGCCACTCGGGCGTAGCCGCGAGCAGAAACTAGTCAGATAATATTGACTGTCCTCAGTGCCAAATAAAAATAAATGCTTGTGGTTTGGACATGTAGAGAGAATGAATGAAAGTAGAGTGATGAAAGAAATTTGTGGTGCGCAAGTGGAAGGTACAGCTTGACCAGGCCGCCATAGAAGGACGTATGCTGACCAAATTGGTGACACACTGAAGAAGGGCAATGTCAAAAGTACCCGGAATAGAAGAGCTTGTATGACTAGATTGATGACTGTGGAAGAGGCCAAAAGTCTGGATCGTAGTAGATGGAAATTTGTAGTCTCTGCCTACCAATCTGGGAGATTGCATGAGTATATGTACGTATGTATGTCTAACTTTCTTTTTTGTAACGAGCGCTGTTAGTCTCAGAGACCGGACAAGCGAATTAATTTAAAAACCCCTCGAAGGAGTCTCCCATTCGATAGGCTGTCTCAATAAATTCTGGTTACACATACGATTGCTTACCTAATTATAATGGTTACAGTTCTGGATGAGGAAACCCTAGAATCAAAGAGATAAGCGCTAGGGTAAGCCCTTTAACAAGTCTTTCAAGTGCTTACCCAATCTTTTATTGGTTTCCGCTTAATGAAAGGATTTTACCTGGCACCTTTCAACTTCAAGCAGTTGGCAGTTCGGCACAAAGTACGGTGTCAAAGCTTTGACATTTGCCGCCACAAGCTATCGATCAAATTCTGCATACAATTATGACTCTTATTCGTAACGTTTATAGACCTAAATCACTATAATGATAGATTGTTTCGGTAATTGCTAGAAAGGCTTTTGCTATTGGGTAGTTAACAATTGAATTATTGATTGGGAAACCCTTTGAAAGTGCTATCCGATTAAAAGGGTAAACCAAACGAATTGCTAGCCCAATTATTGGGATATTCAAAATTCAGCCATTCAAAAAACCCACTGAAAACCCCACAAAAGGTAAAAGGTTCCGGTCCCTGGTTAGTTTTCCCAAAATATAATAACTAAATAAACAAAAGATCTTTTATAATGTACGAGTACCATTTCGTGTAAGATTAACAACATCAAGTGCTGCGTGTAAACCATTAAAATAATTTTAGTAATGTTACGACGTGTTACTAATAATAACACCTAATTATTAATTTCGTTATCTTTTCCCCACATCTTAATCCAAACTAGGCTAATCGTTTTTCACAGTCCTTGAATGCATTTGCATGCTAATTATATTTGTTATTTCTTAGTTTTTACAATAAGAATAAAAATGAAATACTTACCTATTTAAAATATATTACAATTTAATAGAGTAAGAACTCCTAAAACGAAGTACATATTGTTATTGTTCTTCGGTGTTTTCCCTGTGTCCCTTCTATATCTTCTCTTTGTCCTAGTTTTCGGCTTGGGCGTTATTTTATTAACACCCCTTAAAACCTGTTTGTTGAACGGGTCATTACGATGATAATAAAAAAAACCGCATCCAAATCCGTTCCGTACTTTCGGAGATGTGCGTGAACAAACAGACAGACAGACAGAAAATCATTTTAAAAATCGCCGCTTTGTGTTCTATTACTCTTTTTTAGTCACCCGTGTCTATGTTTATTATGAAAAATGTTGCAGCGGGACAGTTTGTGCCCATTTTTATAATCTAACTTTTTTGGTGGAAATTTAGGCTTGGCTCAGTAAAATCTTAGTCTATAAGCTATTTTTCTTTTTATTTATTTAATTATAGCTTATTTCTAGGTTAAAGATTTTAACAATAATATTGTTTGTTTTGTTAGTTTTCTTCTCCTAGATTGTCCTTGACATAAGCCTCTTCCAGGAACCTCCATCTCTCTCTATCCTTTGCCTCTCTAGTCCACGTCTTTCCTGCTACTTCTCTTTACTCGTCTTCCCATCCCATCTTCCCCTCCCAGCTATTTTGCTTAGCAGCTATCCGCCTACTGTTGGGCATAAGCATAGGCATAATTTTAACTATGTAGGGTACGTAACAAAAAAAATTACATCTGTTTTTAGACGAACACATTCTCTTAAATGTACCTCCTCGTATGGTACACATCATTGTTGTTATCCAATCATGTCGGGTATTCATAGATAGATCACATCACTTAGTGGTTGATGTGGTACTCTTGGACTCAAGCCAGGGATGTCTGTAAACATTGCAGCGTTCATTGCTCGACCAGTTGTAGATCCGGTCGGATAAACTAGCGTTCTGGCGTCAATGAACGTGTGATGATTAGTTCTACTCGTAGTTTGCCTTTAGTTTTATTCTACGTGTAAAGAGATTTTCCCTTTGAGGGCAAAGATTTCAAAAGTTTAGATGAGCCCTGGCACCTAAAATCTATTGCATTGTTCTTGAATGCGTGCGTTAACATAATGCCGACGCGCGTACACTTATGAGAGCGCAATCTGTCTACCTACGGTCAGCAAACTTATCAGACTACTAAAGTAGTTAAAATGATTAACTTTATGTGCACTTAAGGCGTCCAACTATCACTGTGTTCAGATGAGCACTGATTCCAAACGTGTGAGCGTCACCCATTTAAAGGTGGAAACATTTTGTTGCTGTGATACTACGGTAAGGGCTTATCTTTACTTTTGAAATCTTTGTTTGATGCCACACATTTGAAAAACCTACCAGCTGATTTTCTATCATGATCGTGTATATATCGAGTGCGTCTACCACAATGTATGACCAGCATAATTTGATAAAAACTGGTCAAGTGCGAGTAGGACTCACGCCCTGAGGGTTCCGTGCCATTAAAGGCAAATTATTTTCGAAGCGACTAACAACTTAAAGGGCGACTAACTATTTTGTTTCTAAAAAATAACTTGGCAGCAATTAAATATTTTAGCAATAATTATATTAGATGAGCTTTATAATGCGGGGATTTATAAAAACTAAATAATGGCTGCTACTTTAAGGTAGCAAACATATTAAACAGGGCCAATAAAATCATAGGCGAGGTACTATAAATAATGACATGGCGACTAATTTTAACAGTGGGATAGCAAACATTCTATTATAGGCAACTATAGGCTTGCATATAAAAATACACATTCGGGCTGCGATTTGCAAGCAGCCTGTTTTCTACTTTTTATCCGTCGTCAAATGTTCGCTTAATAATAAATTCAGTTACCAAAACAAAAAATCAATGCCAGTTTAAGTTAAAACAAAGCCTATAACCTGATTATAAAGCTGCTACTTTCTACTTAAAATTATCCTTCAATGTAGCTGCCAACCTATTATTTTTGCTACCGGCTTTAATTTTTTTTAAATCCCTAATTCAGATTAATTTGTCGCCGCGTTAAATACATGCCGCCATTAAATAGGTTAAAATACTTAAATAATTTGAACAGAATTACAAACTTATCACTAACTAAAAATTGTTGTACGAAACAAAACTGCAAAATTAAGTTGGTTAAGTATTCGGGGACGTAACCCTAAAACTACATCATAAATCGACGTTTTCAGTATTTGTTGTTTAAATGCATAAAATGTTTAAATGTAGGGTATATAATATACAGAAACTACAAATTCCTAACTACTTTGATCTTTGAGATAGACCCCGTAACAAAAATGCCGTAACAAAAAATGGTCGAAAAATTACAAGTTTGATAGCCTCCCATTTCTTTAGTTTCGAAGATTAAAAGAAAATACATTTACACTTTCAGAGTTATAGACAAAGACACCCGAAATTTTGGAGTAAAAAAACAATTATTTTTTCCGGCTACATTTTTGAGCTCCCTGAAAAATAATTTTATTTTATTTTAAATTTAATATTTGTTTTTGGGTCAAAATTTTACACAACATATCAATATTTCAGAGATACGTACGGACTCCGTTTTGCCCTTGGGTACGGAACCCTAAAAACGGAAACATCGAAGCCTTGGTGTATCACTGCCCAAGGGTATGATGCAAAAAAATTGCAGTATTAGATGATGTCGGGAAACAATATACACTGATAGATTGCCAAAATAATCAAAAATCAAAGGGCAAAAAAATAAAAGGCGATATTTCGGAGGCAAAACTTTTTACATTATACGTTTTATGTAGGTACTGAAGCATTATTGTTTTGATCTTATGAAATGATTGTTTGATCTCTAATCCACGATTTGTCTGCCAAACCAGCTTTTTTCCTAGATAACAAAGTATACACTCTCTAAAGCTTTTCTCAAGAAACTCCTAAGTGAAACCCGCATCTAAAAACTTGTTAAATCATAAAACATTCATACAGACGAAGTTTTATTGATACTCGCGTGGGCTGACATAATAAGTTATTATTACATACAGCTTTAAGGCGATTATCCCGGACTAAATGTGAAATTCGACATTTTAGAATTTCGAAGACGCTGCATCCTGTCGCTTTAGGAAATTGCAGCTCTGCATAAACATACGTTGATCCTTATTCTAAGACCCCTTGGAATTAGTTTTTACATAATTTATCATTTAAAGCTATAATAAGCTTCACGCGTTACTACAAAGTCATAAAAATAAGAAACTGTTTATCATCAGTTTCTCACCAAATACGGGCTAAAATGCAGAAGACATCACATATTCAGGTATGGTTCAAAGAAGTAAAGATTCCTATGAGATTCTTTTTTTATTCAATTTGTTTTAGAAGGAAAAAGCTTGAAAATATTTAATAGCGCCTGCAAAAAAAAATACCAAAACAAGATCTAACGATTTTGATTATTGCTTTTAAATTTAATCAGGCACTTAGAGTCAAACGACACGCTCCCGTCACGCAAAAATAAAAAAAATAAAATGTCTTTATTTCGGGCAATGAAAAACACATAGAAAGTGGAAAGAAAATTTTGGCTAATATCAGGTGTTTTTGTGGTAGTGTAGTGCATTTGACGATTCCGATTTTGTATAATATTGTGAACTAGTGGTGTGTTGTGTATAGTAATGTAAATATTCCCTTTTGTTTTGTTTTTGTGCAATAAGTGTAAGTGTGATGTATAGGTTAGGTTAGTTTGCTGTATCATTTATTAAATAAATTAACATTGTAGAAGACAATAATAAATGGTAAATAATGGGTAATAAAAGAATAATAAAGTACTACGGTTCTGGTAAAGCCAAGCGAGTTTACCAAAATAAAGGTCGACGACTCCTCGGTCTCAAATAGGCACAGAGCATAAAATATATTCTTTACGTCAATGATAAAATAGTATATGAATTCGAAGTAAAAGAAATACAAATTGTTAAGTTAATATTTTATATGTATATTATTAAATAAAATATTATATCTTTCATAGAAATTTAGGTGTCAGTAATGAATGACCATTCTGACAAAGAAAATATGTATGTCCTACTGAGAGGACAAGATAATTTAAATCAAGAAAGGGTAATGAGGGAGTACCTAAGTATCTAGCTGCTGAATCTTCATTCAGTAAAATATAAATCAATGCTTGATAACAGAACTATTGAAACGTTAGAGGCTTTAATGATTATTTAGAATAATTTGTTTGTTTTTTAGCTTTTAAAGAAAATTGAGTGTCAGTAACGACCATCCTGACAAAGAAAACATAAATGTCATACTGAGTGGACAAGATAACGTTGTGCCGTTCAGGATCAAGGTGATAGTACTGCCAGAAGGACAAGTCAAATTTTCATACAAAATACGTACTGCAAGCAGGACAACATATTGATTTTGTCAGGACGTTTCGCACAAAAAACCCATCCTTCCAGAAGAGCTACAAATAAATATCCAAATACGCTACAAATAAATTTAAATATCTGCCTAACTTTGCCCGTTCAATTAGTCTTACTAAACAACCAATCAACCCAAATTTTGGATTTATTTACGTATATAACATGTGTTATTATTTTACTCTAATTAATGATTCTTTCGCTAAACTCATAAACTAAACATGAAAATCAGAGGGAAGAAAATAGTCATGAAATCGTATTCATTTGATAGCTTAAAACTAATCATTTCACTTGTCAAACGGCCAATTCGAATTGTCTATGGTATTCATAGATGCTTTACGATTTGTATTGTTATTTTAGACAATGAGTGAATGATTTGTTAAGATTGACAGATAATTCGAATTGTCTAAGATTTTTTAGTTCATCGCTAATGTCAAATGATTGCGGCGACTTGTGGTCTATGACAATCGTTTAACGGTAAGTGTTTTTGATTATTTTGGAATAAAATTAGGTAAAACAATTTTTATTCTACCATTAAAATCAATAAATGATGTTCAATTAATTAAAATTGTGGTGCTTTTTAGTCAAAACCCTTGGCTTTGGCACAGAAATAAGAATTGTTTTTTATATGAACACAGTTTGGGGTTATATTTTTGTAGGAAAGATATTATGAAAAGGTTTAGGGCAGTTCGGCCACAGATTAAAATATTTTTTCTTACTTTTTAGGGTTCCGTACCCAAAGGGTAACCAACGGGACCCTATTATTTAGACTCCGCTGTCCGTCTGTCAACAGGCTGTATCTCATGAACCGTGATAGTAAGACAGTTGAAATTTTCACAGATGATGTATTTCTGTTGCCGCTATAACAACAAATACTAAAAAACAGAATAAAATAAATATTTAAGGGGGCTCCCATACAACAGACATGTTTTTTTGCCGTTTTTATATATAATGGTACGGAACCCTTCGTGCGCGAGTCCGACTCGCACTTGGCCGGTTCTTGTATTTTGGTTCGGTTGCTATTTCGTCATACTAATATAATAAATAAACATACTATAAAATAAAACACCGACCGATTCAAAAATATTTTGCAGTTGCAGTTGACTTGAAACTTGAATTGATTCGAAACTATGACGCGTTATTATAACTACAAAACTCGGACGAAGACAAATAATACGATAAGATATAGCGCTGTCTCTTTCAGACATCACATCTAGTAAAAAAAGTAATCCCGTGTCAAGCTCTTCAACTACATCTACTGTTGAGTAGTAGCATAGTAAAACCAGAACAGTAGTTTAACTCACGCCCCGTACGAGACTTAAATACCTACTGTTACAGGGTTGTCCCTTCTTTTAGTTTCGTAGCTAATAAAAAATCAATACTTAAAATGTTTTGAAGCCGATTATGACAATTGAGCTATCAATCTACGACGTAGTGAAACATCCAAACATACATACCTACAACAAACAAACATACATTCATATCATACATATAGACCCTATAACTCATAAAAAATCTTACTGGCTTATCTTAATTATTGCAAGAAAAAATATTGGCTCCTGAACTTTACTTTAAAAACATGGGCATCGTCAAAGGGGGGAAGGGGGTAGCTGTCCTCCCCTAGAGATACGAAAAACTTTTGAGTTTTTTATAATAAAGTAGTCAAAAAATTCGCGAGAAACCCAAGAAGATTATGTTAAAAACTTAAAATTTGTTTATTTTACCTACAATTTATGTCATTTTGCCCCCCCTGGCGACGCCTTTGCTTAAAAATCTTTGTGATTGTTACCTAAATTCATCAGTTAAATTCATTAAAGCACATAATAAAATTTAAGTATCTAATCAAACATTGGCTCCTAGTCTAAAATTCTTTGTGATTTCAACCATATCAGCTCCACGTTTAAAAAAACCTTGAATGATTAACAAACATAGCACAGTTATGATCATAGGTACCTATGTTAAATGTGAACAAAGAAAATACGGTTAAGATTTCACATTATTATTTATATATACCATCAATTCTTATTCACCTTTCTTGTTGAGTAGGTATTGAGAAGAACGATAATTCTGGATTTGAGGAATTATTATTGAGGCATCCGAAGACAGTACAATATGTTCGATTGCGTTATGATTGCGTGCTGTCGACATATTTGAATAGGTCGGTGATGCGCGGCGCGCGGCGTGGCGGCTTGTTTGAGAGACTTGACTAAGCGCGATCGCGGCGTGACCCCGACTAGCACCTACCTTGTATACTAAGATATTGCTGTTGTGTGCGTACTGTAGTTCGTGCGTACTAGCACGCACAGATATTAGCCGCGCGATGTACCTTTGCTGGAAGATAAACTACTGTTCTGGTTTTACTATGGTAGTAGTAAACTTATGCCACCACCTGGGGTCGAGCAGCTGAAACTCGGTTTTCCTTCAATTGTTGCGTTTGGTTATACGAGTTACATGGAGATAATTTTCGATTGAATTCTATGTTTTAAATTATAAAAATAATTTTTGTGGTGGATTTAAAAAATGTAATCAAAAAGATCTATTATTTTTGTGTTTGACATAATTTTAAAGAAAATAAATTATCAAATTTCATTTTACGTAGGTAGTACACAATAAAACGCAATTTCATTTCGCATTTTTTAAACCATCGGTCATTTCTAAACCTTCGGTCACTTTTCGGTCTTCATTTTATGGACAGTTTTACACAATTCGAATTTGCCCTACACGATCCTTGACAATGGTATAGATTTATCATCTATGACCAACCTTACACAATCGCACCTCTTTACATTACCAGAATACGGACGCCTCACAGAATAAGGTTGCGGGAAGCGCGCGGGGCGACTCGCTTGCAAGTGCGCCGCGCAGCAGGAATAAGACGGCTATAGCTTTTTTCAAATACAGACTGTTCACAGGTATTTTACCTCTGACAGCTGTTCTATGTCCAATACTTAAGAAACATTTTCGATCAGCCTAGAGGTAAAATAACTGTGAACAATCTGTACCTATCGCGGCCGCGGCCGCTAACTCAATGATTCCCTTAACACTCATGTGTGATTGTTGTTGACTATATGCCAAACGTTTCACCGATACAATTTTGGCATTATCAAGGCGTGTATCGTTCTAAGAGGAAAACGCGGCGTTTGGCGGCGTTTGCCAGTGCCCGTTTGACAATGACGGTGTATGCCGCGTCGTCGTCCTAAAGGTGAAAGACAGAAAGAAAGAAAGAAAATAAAATTTATTCGTCACAAATAAAAACACGGAAAATTCTTAGAATAAAAATAACTTGAAAAACTAAGCTTACAAGAAAACAATTATATAACATACTACAAAATGTGACGAAAAGGGGCAGACTCAGCATCTGCTGTGAGCTGTCGAGCAGCAACACAGCGCTGGTTTTCGGCCTGTCCCTGTACATGCACTAAATATGGACATAAATCTTTTTGTAGGTAGCTAGTACACCATCATCAATAAATAAATATAAATATAAATCTAAAAATACAATTATAATGCGCAATTACTTCATTTAATTCAAAACTCATAAAACTTATGGTTTTCTATTAAGCGGCGACTATACTTATACTATATATAATATACGGTTCTTAGTTTTCATCTCTTCATGCACTGGTGGAGGTAGATCGTTTCAGATCTTGGACGCCGCATATTTAAAATAACCTTTATAGCCCTTGGTTCTGCGTCTAGCTATAATAAATTTACTTGTGTCCGTACTTCGAGTATAAACATGTGTATGAAAATCTCTCAAAAAATATGAAATAAATTTCGAATAAAGGAAAGTTGGTCTCTTAGGTGCAGTTCCATGGGTTGCGGCCGATACGAGAGAAGCGCGCGACGGACGCGCCGCGCCTGACGCGACAATACTAAACTAAACACTATGAAAAGACCCCTGCGACTAACACGTGCGGCTGACGACTAGACGCGTGTGGCTGTGACTGTCTTAGGCCGCGCGCGATCGTGTCTCGACCTGCTTAGTATTGTCGCGCACCGCGTGAAGATTATGTTTTTCTTTGCAGGAAGATGAATATTCGATTAACTTAGTTGCCCAGCGCCCTTTTTTATATGATCGTTGTTAACCGGTCTAGAAAAATTCGTTCCAGCGGGATAAAGTGTGGGAACTAATAGCGCAAGATTGTGGCAGATTGGACCATTTCTTTTGTATGTAGTAGATCACCCGACCAACTAGAAGTGACGGTAGAACGACTGATCTAAAAGCGGCGCAAGTTGTGTGTTTCTTTCGTTGATCGAACACGACTGACGCGCGCGTTTATCGCTTAGTATTGTCGCATCAGACGCGGCGCGTCCGTCGCGCGCGTCTATCGCATAGGCAGCGACCCACGGATGTATAATGAAAATTGTATGTATTTTTTCGTAATGACACAGCAAAATCTGAGTATCTCAACCGTTTAAGTACATTTCTTACGGCATGTTTCAACAACTGCTTGTTTTCTTCACGAACAGGTATTATTACAGAAAAAAATAGCGTACACGCAGTCATCTTATTATGATCACATGATTTGTAATATCATTTCCGGTGCGTACTTCTAGTTATACCGGAAAACGTCATATACGTAGGTATATGACAAACAAAAAAGAAATTACATGTTATTAGGAAACATTTAGTTATGGCATTTTAATTTTATAGTAAAAACTTGAGATTTGCTACGCTGACTGCTATAAAATTACCAGTACCAATGTTTATTGGTACCTATTTAATCTATTTATATAAAGTAGAATCCGGATATAAGGACAGTCAAGGGACCGATGATATTACGTCGTACTAACCGGACGACGCACAAAACTAACTGATAAATATTAAATTGTACAATAACCTAACTTAAGGTTGCGTCTACGTCGTTGAAAACGGTTGGTCGTTTTTCACAGAGCCGTACTAAACGGATTTCACTGCACGTATAAATGGATACACTGACTGACTGACTGATCTATCAACCCCTAGGCTAAACGGATGGACCTAGGAACAAGAAATTTGAGCTGTAGGTTCCTTGTATGACGTAGACATCCGCTAAGAAGGGATTTTAGGATATTCCCATGGGATTGGGAGAAACGGGATCCACGGAAGCAATGCTGCGGGGCGTCTGCTAGTATTAACATCACTATTGTGTCGTTTTTCGTATGATATTGTTATTTTTCAGGAGGTCAATAAGCCGGTCATGTGCAAGTCAGGCTTCGTTATATTAGAGTTCTGTAAAATGGCAACAACACAAGAAAGAAAAAACCGGCCAAGTGTGAGTCGGGCTTGGGCACGAAGGGTTCCGTACCATTATCTATAAAAACGGCAAAAAAAAAACACGTCTGTTGTATTCTGTTTTCTTATTTATTTTATTCTGTTTTTTAGTATATGTGGGTATAGCGGCAACAGAAATACATCATCTGTGAAATTTCAATTATCTAACTATCACAGCCTGGTGACAGACGGACAGACAGACGGACAGACAGACGGACAGTGGAGTCTTAGTAATAGGGATCGCGGTACTTCGGGCACAAATGGACCAACAGTTCAACGTGCCTTCCGAAGCACGTAGACCGAACACAGATGTGTTCCACGTGGATTGAACCCACGACCACAACGTTAGCAGGCGAGCGCTCTACCAGTTGGTCACTGACGCGGTCGATTTAATCAAATTCCTTCTAAGCAGGTATAAACGTTACAATAGCAGCAAAAGAGTTTTTGCATATGTAATTTTCTGATGGCGACTGACTGAATTTGGCCCAATTTGAAATTTATTTGTATGGGTCGTTTGGTTAAATTTGTGTAGGACATTTCACTGGATTTGACTTATTTGAACTTTTTGATGATTTGACTTGATGGGGCAACTGACTTCAAAACAGACGAGAATTAAAACCGGCCAAGTGCGAGTCGGACTCGCGCACGAAGGTTTCCGTACCATTGTCTATAAAAACGGCAAAAAAAACGTGTCTGTTGTATGGGAGCCAACTTAAATATTTATTTTTTTCTATTTTTTAGTATTTGTTGTTATAGCGGCAACAGAAATACATCATCTGTGAAAATTTCAACTGTCTAACTATCACGGTTCATGAGATACAGCCTGGTGACAGACGGACAGACAGACGGACAGACAGACGGACAGACAGACGGACCGACAGACGGACAGACAGACGGACAAACAGACAGACAGACAGACGGACAGAGGAGTCTTAGTAATAGGGTCCCGTTGGTGACCCTTTGGGTAGGGAACCCTAAAAACTTTCGTTTTTTTCGTCACAGTTTACAAACTACATTATGAATCGGCGTTTTAAGTATTTGTTGTATAAATACTTTATGTGGTACATAATATACAGAAACTATGACAGAAATAAGTTTCTAGGTATGAACACTTGGGGATTTATTCATCGCAAGGAGATATAAATTAACATTATATCATTGCAGTATAGAAACACAGACAGAAAAGTAAATCTGGATGTGAGGAGCTCTGAACCAGGATTTGAAACCCGAGAGAGGTCCCGGGTTCGAATCCCGGTTCAGAGCTCCTCACATCCAGATTTACTTTTCTTTCTGCGTTTCTATACTGCAATGATATAATGTTAACTAATATGCAGAAATTCTAAATTCAAAACGAATTCAGTTTTTAGATGGACTCCGTAACAAAAATGGTCTCAAACTAACAATTTTGACAGCCGCACATTTCCTTATTTTTTGAGATAAAATATAATAAAATATTTATTTGTACTCAATAAGATCTAGTTTTGCCCTTTGGGTACGGAACTAAAAAAAAATTGCATTTGTAATGAATAGAAAATCACATACCTACCTATATTAAAATTATTAAGTAACATTTATAAATGTTTACATCGCAGTGGAAGAGTTTGTAGAATTGAGAATTTAGAAACACGAGTGATTGATGAGGAAGAATATAGAAACACGAGTGTTTAATGAGGAAAAGTTTAGAAACACAAGTGATTAATGAGGGAGAGTTTAGAAACATGACTGATTAATCAGGAAGAATTTATATATAAGAGTTTAAAAACACGACTGATTAATGTGTGAGAAGGTTTTGTTGTTGAATAACACAGATTTTATACTAATTTACGTTTTTTACTTTATCTAATGCTGTAGAAAAAAATTGTTATTTAGTCTCTTTCAACTATTTACCAGCATTTTTTTACATTCTTTGTTATCGAAGTCATGTAAGTCATACTCGTACATTAATAATGGTGGTTATGGGTGGAGTTATACACCCATGTGAAGCTGGCAACTGGGTATGCAATAATTAACATTTATAACTGCCATTCGATTGTACTAGGTTTGTACCAAATCGTACCGATATACATACATATAAATGGCACATATAGAAAAATGTGATAATAAATACTTTTGCTTCAAAAGCTTTTTTTAACCGTTTTATTATATATATATACAGATTCTTACGAATATTAAAGTAGAAATTGAATAAAAAAGAGAATTTTCGATATATATTTCGACCCACTTGGGATCGTCGTCAGTCGAATATAGAATAATATCATAAATAAAATACAGTTAATAATAAATTGACAAACTTAACCTATTTTCTTAACCTATTTAGTTTTCCTACCTTTTGCTCTCATCTGGTGAAGGTAGAGAAGGGTCTGTCTGTCGGTCAGTGTTGTCTGTTTAGTCCGGCTCCGTAGTGGGCACCAAGTGACCAAATGTAGGATGATTCCCAAGTTCTCAGTTCAATGTCAGTCAAAGGGGGGTGAAAGGCTTTAATGATACGAACAGTGAAGCAGTTGTTAAATGAATGAAATACCCACACATGCTCGCTCTCATTTCGCTCAATTTCTACTTTAATATTCGTAAGAATCTGTATATATATATATAATAAAACGGTTAAAAAAAACATATAGAAAAAAAAATACAGTTTCCATTACTCTTCTTTCTGGTTTTGACAAACAATTTAAATATCGAAACGATCCGGTACAATCGAATGGTAGAAATACTCGGCTGCTACTTCACAGAGGTCATAAACCATACATTCTAAATAGCCTTTAGCTATTTGGAAATAGACGTGAAGCCATATTTTTATCATACAAGTAGGTACCTACTTAAAGTCTGTCAGATTTTGTAAGAAAAAATACACTTTCAATACCTTTTGGGGAGTATCGTTTACTGTTCAGGGCTACTTAACCAGTCGGCCACAGCTTCAGGCTTCGAGAGGTGCGCCAAGCGGTTTTTATTGCGACGGCGGCGGCGGAGAGAACAAAATGTATGAAGTTGTATAAAGCCGGCCATGGGTCTCCGCTCGCGCGTCTTTTCCGGCTTCGAGTGACTTGCACTCTCGGAACGGCGGTGTGCGGGGAGGCAGGTGGTTGAAACAGTGATCGAGCACACAGGACGAACCTAGTGTCGAGCGCTTTGAGCGAGCGAGCGCGCTATAAATCCGATGCGGTGGAAGGCGCCGACGGGTGTCGTCGCAGGGCAAAGCCTGTCGCAAAAACCGCCTGGAAGCGCAGCAAGAAGCGCCGCGCCGCCAGAAGCCTGAAGCTGTGGCCCTGGCGTAAGAGCTTTTGTGTTTTTCACACAAAGGAAAAAACCAAAACCCTTTGTAAATCAGAGATATTCTTAGAATTAGTGTGCGTTTATTCCAATTGGGTTACAGAATATCTAGGTTCCCATTTATATATTTTAAAAAACTCTTATTTAAAGACGACATATAAGCAATTAAAAATTTTCATAGGAAGCTTATTTTTCTCACATTTCATTTTTAAATCAGTGTTCTTATTTAATATATAGGTATATTTGGAAACCTACATATTCTTTAATGCAATCGGAATAAATACACCGTAGGAATAGCTATGATTTACAAATGGCTTTGGTATTTCGTTTGTATGAACTAAACTCCGGCCGTTCATTCGAGAGAATGGTGACGTTTGCAAATGTCAGGGGATAAAACCTTTTTTTTACTGTTTTGCATCTCAATATTTTATATTTATCATCATGATTTTAGGGTAGATTGTATATCGTTAAAAGGTCCCATTTGTTAATAAAAAGTATTTTTGTCGTATATATTTTCCACTTCCTAGTACAAAACTTAATGAATCAGCAGACTTAATTTCTACGTAAAAGTTAAAAAAAAAGCGCAAAAAATATTATTTTGGCGAAAAGTTGTCTATTAGCGATACTGTGTTCACTTGAATTTAAGAACCTTATATAGAGGTTGTCATTTTATTTATGTAGCGGAAATCATATTGAATTAACACTCTGTATCTAAGTGATCAATGTTCTATTACCCTTTTTGTGAAACTCGTTAATTTGTTTTTATCGTTTTCCCGAGTTCAGCTCCGAGTCAGTTACTATAGGAAGTCAACATTTTATTTGGCAAAATTAGCAAAAAGTAATACGATCCGTGTTGCTGACTTATTATTATTACTTGCCAATATGGTAGTTTGGCTGTATAAATAAATGTCACCTTTCAAAGAGCTCGTGCTATAACTAAAATTTCCTTCTGCTCATTATTTCTGTCAAATCAGCAATCATAATGCCTGCAGTATGAATCCTCGACTTTTTGAATCGACATTTCAGAAAAAGGTTTATAATATCTGCGGTGTAAGGCAGTGTTGTCGTATTATAAAACTGATATACCTTACCAAATAATAAGATCGTATATATATTCTATTCCAGGGTTTTTATTTATAAAAAAAGTTTAAATAATCATGATTTGGATTTATTTCGTCCCATTTGTTGTACTGTTGATATTTTTTTAACGTGCCTTTGTTTATTTTTGTCGTGAAGAAGCTCTTGTTGACTTGTAGTATTTTTTCGAAATATTGCCACACTCCATCTGTCATCATTCTCTCGAATTAACGGCAGCAGTATAGGATTGCTACGCAGGCCTCGAGTGTGAGTAATTAATCACTGACTGCTGCAATATGAATTGACTTATTGTCATCGGGATTCAGAGGGTTGTATGCTTTTGAACACCATCTTTGAGTCACGCACGGAATATGCATTTGCGGGCTTCGAACCTACGACTACCAGATTAGCAGGCCGAACTTCAACCACTCCAATATCTCTCAATCGCGTGCTCACAAGTTGCTCCATATCATCAGCACATCAGAGCAATATTGCCGACGTAGTTGCAACGCCTGGTATGTAGAGCAGGGTTTATTTTAGTTGTCATAGTTAGTGGCGACCGGCTGAGCTATATTCGTATGATTAGTGACGCAAATAGGCTGGTGAAGTTATATTTACGATAAGCTTCTGAGGCCATTGTCTCTAGGTCAATGCTTGGGGATTCTGGAAGCGGTAGTTGCGTAAGTATGTACACATGTACCTACACAGGGCACCGTAAGGAGTCTTGGAATTATTGAAATGGTGGGGCTGTAAATGTTTCACAGGTGTTGTGTCCCAAAGTCCCAACTGATACATAACTGCTTAGTGTTTTGTTGTGGAGTAAATTGTTAGATAAAAAAACACGAGAGGTGAGTTGTGGGAATGGTTGAAACAAAGTTTCTCGTGCTGTGCTGGAAACCGGGCTTGTGAGGCCGCCCTAAGCCCAAAACGGAGCAGCGATTGAATAAACGCGTGCGGTGCTGGCACAGTAAAATATGGTGCTGCGGCCCGGGCGAAAGGATAGTATAGTATAAAAAGGTAAAAATGATTAATTATAAGTAATGAATGAAAGCATATTTGATTTTGACGATGATAATATAAATAAACATTATGTTGCCCTTACGGTCTGGGTCTGAACAGGCCGCACAGATCTTCACGAGTAGGCAACACGAAAATCGAAACTTCTTCTTCTACTTCTCCTTCTCCTTCTTTTAATACTTCTTTATACTTGTATATCCAGTTATCCACTTATCCAGCTATATAAAATATGTATTATGATAGTGATTTAAGGTGATATGTAAATGTTTAAGCATCCATATGCGAAAAAACCCTCAGTGCGAGAGGGATGAATTCAAGGAAAAGTAGCAAAAAGTCGGTTTCTATTAATATCAATTGTACTCGAGTTGTTATCAAAATTTAGTTTGACCAGGTTCTAGATACAGTTAAAACCCAGTATAATCGCAGTCCATATGTCATTCCAAATTGTCAAACCAAGAGAAATAGTGTCGTAAAAGACCTCATTTCAATAAATATTTTTATCGAGCCGAATTTCTCCAATTGCGTTTCTGTTTGACAGATTCCAAAAATAATATACAAATTTATCAAAATAATACCTTCTTTACTGAAGTAGATATGCAAGCTTTAAAAGTGTCGATATTTTTCCGTAGCCGTTTAAAAACTTAAAAATTCTAATTTAGAGGAACTAATGGAAAGTTTGCAATACACAATACATAATAAGGTTTTATTCAAATTTTGAATTTAAGTGTTCTGTTTCAATTAGAAAAAGACGGGTTTTTCACAAACTAAACTGCTAAACGGCTCTTAAGAAACCACAAAAATTGTACAATCCCTTGAGCGAGATTAATATTGTGTAGGTTTCCGTAAATATTGGCGCCATATTTGAACTTGAATACAGCTTGGCAAAAAAAAGTTCGACGCGGATACAGGTGGAATTAAATATTTAGTCTTAAGTCTTTACATATGAAATTGCTGAAATTTTCTTACAGATTCATGAGTTATAATTCCTGTAATTCAATAGAAATTTAAATTTTTTTGTTTGAAAGTTGATGTCAAGGTTACATCTTCGTATTAAATTTTGTTTTTTTTTTTCAGTTTTATAACCAAACTTAAATCTTCAAAAACAGTTCGTCCTAACTGCCAACCATTTCCATGAAAAGGCTCGTAATAATTTTTTACAGCTGACACTTTTAATAAATTAAATCAATGTTTCTTGGCTTATTATTGTCTCATTTATACACATAAGAAATTACATAATTTGGATTTGTCATTCATAAAAAAAAAAATGCAAAAAAGTAAGAAATAAAAATTGAGTTTCCATAAAATTCTCTATAGAAAACGGCAATTTCAGATGTAAAGACCTAATATATCGTTTCGGTCGCAGTGTATGGTGTGACCATGCCCCGTAGCATAGTGTTTAATAGCGCCCGACGCGGCTTAGTTGAATCACAGGTACGAGGAGCGTGACATACTGTTTAATCGCAAAAACATCGTGTCACTCTCCTCGCACTTGTGATTCAACTAAGTGGCGTCGCGCGCGATTCAACACTATGCTACGATTGCAGATGTGTGGTGCGACCACATGTCTGGTATAACGCCCCCATTTTTTCCAAACTCTTTTTGGCCAAGTGTACAATTAATTGAAACAGAATAATGTTAAGAAGAATAAGTTCCATATAGATTTTCTTATAGTCGGATAACTGCCGACAAAACGGCAAGGTATTTATTTTATTCATCGATAAAACTCAGGATTTAATTATCTGAGGACCCTTTTGTGAAAACCGTCGATCTGACAGGCTGCAACTGGTGGATTCAGGTGTTATGTGGTAGGAAAAAAAAATTGGTAAAAGTATCATCATTTGTTTTTGTTGCAAACTGTTTGGCTTAGTTCCCAATTTCACAAAAAAAAATTCGAGACAATCGGTTGGTGGAAAGATGTCGCCAGTCTTAATAATAATTAGGAAAAAATAGGAATAGTATCATTGCTGACTTTTTTCTACCAAGAGTTTATTCATTACAGAAGCTGAAAAAAAAAAATTACCTTACCTGGCCATTTTGGTCGTCAGATCTTCGATTTTGTGAGGTTTTTCATGAAGTGCGTGACTTCGGCTGTAGTATTCTGCTTTTTAATCGAGTAATCATGGTAATTCCTGTACTATGGTTACTTAAGTAAACTCAACAACAATAATGCTCGTAATCTGACCGACTTTCACTTCCTGAAGTTAACTTTGAATTTAACCGTAGGAAATTCAACAGAACAGTTATATATAACTTCGCCATAATTTACTCAATTTATCAATGACTAGCTGTTGCCCACGACTTCGTCCGCGTGGAAGTAGATAATGCGGCCACAGTGAAATCCCTCAGGAACCCCGCAATAAAAAGTATCCCAGTTTTTAAGTTGGATAATAAGTTATAGAACAGTGATCTTCCTTCCTTCTTTCTTTGTAATCCACGTCTCACTGCTGAGGATCGAACAGTGGTAACCGCATCAAAACCCGTTCAGTAGTTTTTGCGTGATGCATGAAAAATCGACAAAAACTGCGTTTTTTTTTTGTATCTGTATCCTACACGGCTATTTTTTTTTGGGAATATCATCAAACACAGCTCTTTTGTTTTACAGTTTTTAATTGTATTTAATATACTTAGCTTTACAATTTTCAGTTATTATAGTACTTAGCCCGTTTCATCAAAGAATGTATCACCATCTGTTATACAATTGCCGCAACTAATTTCGCATTCAAACTTATTTACCAAAACATTCTGTTTAAACAAAACAATAAATATTTGTTTATACGCGTTCTGATTATGAACAGCGCTAATTGAATTAGTTTTCCCACACGTAACTGTGTAAAAAAAATGAAAAATTTGAAATTTTTCAAAATATTTCCAAAACAAAAGTGAGAAAAATTAAAAGTTGATTGTAAAAATATTTATAAATATATTATATTTATTTAGTTTTAATTTTATAATTTTTTATTGTTATGTATTCAATTTGTTGTGTAATAAATAAACACACTTTTACTAGCTTTTGATTAGAAGTGTTATTAAAACAATTAAAAAAAAATATAATTCGATATATTTCGGCCCTCGGTATGGGGCCGTCATCAGTCGAATAATATTTTTTTTAATTGTTTTAATAACACTTCTAATCAAAAGATTGTAAAAATATATACTTTTACTGTATTTACTGGCACTGGTTTCTAGAAATCTTCAAAAAACCACAAAAATATGTATGTCCCCCCCCCCTTATCTCCTAAACTGGTGGACCGAAAAATATAAAAAAAATCATGGTAATATGTGTTTACGTAAAGATTACAGGAAAAATAAAGCGGTTGAGAAATTTAAGAAAAAAAATGAAATTTATCATCCACAATACGGAACCTAGGTCTGATTCGCACTTGGCCGGTTTATTTCTTTTAAAAAATCCTTCGTGACGTCTATAGGCCTTCACCGCCAGTAATTATTATTTGCTATGTAACTTCTAACTTCTAACAGAAGAAAAGTACTTTTTTCCGACACTCGATTTTAATGAAACAAAACCTATAGTTTAATCCAAATTAAGTTATGTCCACCTGTCAAAACTACATGAAAATCCGTTCAGTAGTTTCGGAGATGTGCGCGAACATACAAACAGACAGACAGACAAACAGAAAAAAATTTAAAAATCTCTGCTTTGTGTTCTATTACTCTTTTTAGGGTTCCGTACCCAAAGGGTAACCAACGGGACCCTATTACTAAGACTCCGCTGTCCGTCCGTCTGTCACCAGGCTGTATTTCATGAACCGTGATAGATAGTTGAAATTTTCACAGATGATGTATTTCTAAAAATTAGAATAAAATAAATATTTAAGGCATGTTTTTTTTTGCCGTTTTTATAGATAATAGTACGGAACCCTTCGTGCTTTTATCACTTTTTTTCAATGTACAGACACACCGGGTTATACTCTTATATTATAATATGTATTAAACTTCTCCTTAGCGAAGAAATTTATTTTGTTTTTAATAGATCCTACATAATGGATAATAAAAATAATTAAAAAAAAAATACGGCATCTTGTACAGTAGAGACCACAACTAGCTATATATACACTTGCAGTACGACATTAGCCCCTATAGAAAAGAATATAAGATAGATACAAAGTCCAATGTGTCTTACTTGATGCGGTCTCCCCTGTACATATATAGATCATCATTTAACTTTTGTTTGAATCCAGTGACTAAAATTTTGCAGTTCATGTCAAGATAAAATAATGCAGGATAATTTTCTATGGTTTTACTGCTGACAGTAACGACAGTTTTTATGTTTGAATGGCTTATTGGTTGAATTTTGAATAATACCGGAGGTCACCGGTTCAAATCTCGCAAGAGCACAATTTTGTGGGCGGTCAGCGCAGGCGTCGAATAAAAAAGCTAAAAAAAGATTTTGTTATAAAAGTGCTTTCCTGTGGAGGTCCCCCAACTTCAACATATGCAATTTGCATAGATCTGCAACTATATACTGATCTGACAACATTATCTAAAGTTTACTACCATAAAAAACTATGAACTAACACCGAAAATTTCTTTGTCAGTATCACGTATTTACCTTTTGCTTTTCGGATATTGATGTAAGTAACTGAAACTTGGTTTAGACGTTGATGTAAGCTCAGAACATTTAAATATGTTCTGTGGATTTAAGTAACTGAAACTAGGTTTAGATAACAAGTTGATGTAATATATAACTTTAGACTCTCGTGTTTCGTACACATTATAATATATATTATAAAGTTGATGTAAGTAACTGACACAGGTTTAAATAACGGAGAAGCACAATATTTTCATATATAAATGCTTTTTTGTTCACCGCCTCCTAAACTAATAGAAGTTGTAAATAAACAGAGGACGGGTGTTGCTCTGTAGGAAATTACCCCATGTAGGACGGAATCGCCAAATATAATACTTGCTGTACCTACACGGAGCAATTACGAAAAGGAGTTGGTGTATGAATGGAGCCATGTTGCGATCAAAGGTGTCATAACGTCACAAAAGGGGGCGATTGCGATTAGTGGCATGTGCTCTGTGTGCTCTGTGATTGGTCGAACGGTGGAGCACATCTTCCCTGTACCTCTGTCTTCTACCCCGCGCCGTGTCATGCCATTTTCCCTAGAGAAATGAACTATTGGCAACTCCTCTTCTTAATTGCTCCGTGTGTACTTGTCTCTTAGCTCAATGCGATAAATAAAATAAAATCTAAACTATTATTGCATGCGGTTTTAACCAACACGTGTGGTTATTGTTGACTATATGCCAGCCGTTTCACCGATACGATTTCGGCATTATCAAGGCGAGTGTCTTTCTTAGGAACGAGTCGAAATTGTATCGGTGTAACGGTTGGCATATAGTCAACAGCAATCACACGTGAGTGTTAAAGCCGCATGTTATGATAATTTAGTATATCAGCTCAGGCGAGTTTTAATAATAATAAAATAAAATGTAACTTAAAACGCTAAGAATTAAATGAATGAAACTTGCTAAAAACAATAGAAAGACTGTCCTTCCAGCTAAATACTTTTCGATCTTCTACATCGAAGACCCTTCTATAGTGGTACCACACAACTGAAGGATCGCCCGCGCGGCAAGAGGTAGGTCATAGTAGGTGGGAGTGGAAAACTGTTCAGGTGTTTCGGGGGTAATTCAACATAGAATTTCCACGTTAGAATTTCCCATTCGTCTTCGCAAAAATGCTAACATTCTTTCTCTCCTCCATAGTGTATTAAACAATCCCTCTGCTCCTAGTTACCTCCGTGAACGTTTCACATTTATTTATGAACGAGGGCGTGAAATGCGCTCCTGCAACAGTCACAGGATAGCTATTCCAGAAAACAGAACAGGATTTTAGAGTGACTCATTTTCGGTACACGCTGCGAGACTCTGGAATCGCTTATCAGTGTCAATTCAGGCATTGAAAAATACAAATCAAGTGAAACGTTTTTTCTCAACAACCGATTTTAAAACTCAAATATCCAATATTATTATAAATCCAATATTATTATTATATTTATTATTTATATACGTATGTGTATATTTTATAGGTATGTATTCATTTATTTCAGTATGTTCATGTATTTTATAGGCAAGTTTATGTCTTACATATTTAGGTTTATATTTTAATCTTGATATCCCTATTATTTTCTGATTAGTATTTACACCTCCACATGTTATTTTGTTCATCTTTCTGTTAGCTACCAAGGGTTGTCTGAAAGATATTGCTATTAGCAATAAGCGCCGCCCTTGTACACCATGTCAAATTGTTTTTTTTGTGTTTAAGTTATTTGTGTAAATGTGCAAAAAGTGTTATAAATAAATAAATAAATAGTTATTAGCATTCAAATAGAAAGTAATTATCATCATTTTAAGATTACCCGTGCCGTATAAAAAATTCCTTACAACCTTGTCACAAAGCGGTTATTCCCAGATTCACCCGACCACAGCCGGTCTCGAGAGACATTGGCCTGATCCCCACATGATCTGATTTGGTCGTGCGTAAAATCTTCAGTCTCAATGCCGTGCCAAGAACCGGTGTCATTGATAATCTATTAATTGATTTGTGTGTGTGGACGTACTTCAGATTGGGTGTAACATTGTTATTAATGGTCTCTTTTGCAGTAAGTATTCATTTTTTAGGGTTCCGTAGTCAACAACAAAGAACCCATATAGTTTCACCATGTCCGTCTGTCTGTAGGTCTGTCTGCGGCTTAGCTTAGAGCCTATTAGTACTAGAAAGCCGTAATTTGACATGAGTGTACATATTTATCACGCCGATAAAGTGGTACAGTAAAATTTCGAAAAAGATTTTTTAGGGTACCTCCCCTACACGTAAAGTGGGGATGATTTTTTTTCTTGTCTATCCCCTAATGTGGTTTGTCGTTGAATAGGTAATTAATTTAAAAATATTGGGGGTGTGACAAGATAGTTTTTCGATCTAGGGTTCCGTTTACGAAATATTAAGCTTAAAAGTGTTAATTTTTGTTAGAGTCAAGTGTCCCCTCCCTGCCAGCGAAACGGTTGTATTTGGTGACGTGAAAAAAATCACGGTAGTAGTATACATAACGAAATTAAAAGGAAAACTATCACAGCTAAGTAGGCTTTACAAGTTAACGAGTACAGATCGCGCCAAACCACGGGGCGATTCGCATCAGCAGCAACAAAATGTATGGGCCGTTCTTTGGAAGAGCAACTTCCGAGCGTACTAGAAGTTTGGCGCGATTTGTATTAGTCGACAAACTTATAAAATGTACTTGGAGAAGAAGTCCGAATATTGTGCAGGGCAACTACGAAACCTACACTGCATGTGGCCCGACACGCACTTGGCCGATTTTAATAATCTGTAAGAATGGTCCGAGCCACGATCTGGACTGTCTTCTTTTGTTATAGAGATAATGAAAATTAAAAGGGTGAATACAAGCAGATATTCTACTACAGATGTTATATCCTACGAAGTCTACTTGGCTATGGTTGTAGTAGTGACGTGTACAGATACGCGTGTTTTATGTGTGTTGTACGTTTTGTAAGCACTCCCGAGGTTACGCACACCAGAGAAAGTGCGTGTGCATGCACTACTACAACCATAGGTAAGTAGACTTCGTAGAATAAAACATCGTTACACGGTGTTAATTTTTTCCTGCGAGCAAATGTAAAATGTATCTACCATAGACAAAAGTTTATTTATCTATCTCTATCACTTAAATACATGTCGTAGTGATCTGTGGTCGGTTGATTAGAAAATAAAAGGATATCTTGTATATTGGCTTAATTTTAGTAGCCTGGAGAAATTATTATAAGTATATGGAAATAATGTTTGAATTAATAGAAACCCAAGATTATAAACAACGGTTGATTGACCAGGATCATACATATTTCTTTCTCTCTGATTTAAGTGGTTGTATAGTTTATGATAGAGAAAACTAGTTTGAGTAACAACCGAACTCTCCTTTTTAAGATCTCCTGTCAAAAACGCTACAAATCATAAAAAAAGTTACTCCGCATCAAATTTAATAAAAAAAAATTACGTTATGTTTCCAAGGAATATTAGAACAAGGAACACAGGCGTGTGATTGTCTAACTTGAATATGTCGTATCGCTAGCGCTGTCAAAGTACGCGTGATTGGCTAGAAATTAATGTCACGTCATTTCTATAGCCAATGACGTTACCTTTGAAAGTGATAGCGACAGACGTTGACGTTAGACAATATGGCCCCGGTTATACAGAATACGTGATCGAGGCACTCAAGCTTTAAGATAAAACGAATACCTAAAGGACAGGAATACGTTTATTTATACGCTTTTTACTTCAGACGAATAATTGGCGAATAACTTTCAGTAATAATTGTTCTCTTTATACCCTGCAATGGCTGGCCGTGTCTCGCGTGCCCATCTGAATTATTTTTGTAGCTCTTTGGAGGTCTTCAGCACGATTTGCTAATGAATAGTATCATGAACGCTCGTCATGACCTTTTTGCCGAAATTTTATTATTGTTTTAGGCTTTTGAAAGCCAATTTTTCATTTACATTGAACCTTTGTGAGATTTTATTAGGTCTGCAAACTGCCCAGATAATTGCTCTTCGTACCAAAATACTAAGACATCTCAATATGAACTTTCATAATTAGTAGCTCTGTAATGACTATTTTTAATGCAGTTTAGTAAGTAAATAGAAGACGGCTAGCGAGCGAACCTTGCACATTCAAGCAACTCCTTGTTGGGAGCGAAAGTCGCGCCGCCGCCGGGGGCCACGAGGGCCAGCAGCGGCAGCAGCCAGGCCCACATGGTGCTACCCTCGGCCCGGTCCCTCGTCGTCGCTGCACACTCGCGCACCACACTTGCACATCGTCAGCACTCAACACATCACAACACAGGAGGTCCGGGAGCCAGGGAGCACGGCGCGGCACTGCGAGAGCGCGCGCCTCGGCGGGGCGGGCGGAGCGCCACCGTCCGCCCAGCAACCTTCACTTTCGACCGATCTCACCCTATCAGAGTAAACTGTTTTCCTCGCTAGCGAGGCAGCGACTGATGAATGAAGCCTACACTTAGTTCAAGCACTACGTTCGGTAGGGTAAATATTTTCCGGTCACGCGAGAGCGACCGTTCCGCTTGAGTGGTCAAGAAAACTAAGAGACACACAGAAACATGACTCAGAGATTTTTTCCGTTCCAAATAGTTTAAAAACTGATAGAATCAAGACGTGGAGCGTCTGGCGCAGTGAGTGTCGTGTTTGCGTGACAACCATGCCGTGCCCATCCGTTCGCGGATGAACTGGGTACGTTTAGCTTTTCGCAAACTCTGTCTTTATTTTAGTTTTCAAACAAAGGCTATTACATCGCTAATAGTTTTAATACCATAGCGTTTTCGTTCACAGACATTTCTTTTGGTTTTGCACTATTTAATTACGCAATTACTGTCACTTTTTGTTGTCCAGACGAGGCATTAAACTTTCCAACGTAACAAAGAAACAACAATTTTTTTTTTCAGTTCAAACACCATGGTGGACTTCAATCATAAAGCCGGAGAATGTGAAACCTTCAAATGCCAAATTCTTCGTCTCTATCCCGAGGTCAAAGTTCGCGTGTTAAAGCGTGAATTTTGGGCTTGCGAAAATTTAATTTTGCTGTAATGTTCACCGCAGTAGGCTCAGAGAACAGAAATAGACTGACTTATTGTGCGAAACCATTTCAGATTTCTATGCGCGAGCCCAACATCGGGCCCGGGATGGCAAATAGATTCAAATGATATCGGGGGCGATGCGCGGTACCGAGCGATGCCGCGATAACCATGTCTTTAAACATAACCCCAAATATCCCTTTCATGGTTTCATGCTGACGTAACCTTCTTGTAGCTAATTTCGGAACAATACCATTGAACTTTAATATTTTTGCGTTCACAAATTGCAACGTTCCAGCCGAAACAAGTTCGTGTAAGGTTTTCATTGTGCGTCACCAGTGCGTCACTATGAACCTATCTGTCATTACCACAAAGTATCTTCGTAAATTGGTCTACATCCAAATTATTTCACGAAACGAATGCGCTACGCTGATGACTCTACCTATAGTCAGTTCTATACTCGTCTAAACTCAGGATTTGCGATGATACCAGACTTGCATCGCGTCTTATTCTTTGGATCCGATCCAAAGATACTTGGCTCTCCTAGACGTACACTAATTCATAGTTGTTACCTATTTTATTAAATTGATGACGTTATTTTGACAGAACTTTATAATTTACTGTTCCTATTAGAAAAAGTTAAACAAAAGTAAATTCAATTAAATTTTAATGATTATGGACATCATTCAAATGACGCCTAATGCCCTTAGACCATATAAGACTTCTATTAATCACTATTATATGACAAACATAATGTATTAAATTTTTCAATATGTTTAGCTTCCTATTGAACTATAGCATGGTGATTTTTATTTAGTAACAACACAGACACGTTCTAAATAAACATAAAAGAAATCTGATCTTGGGTTTGGGATTGGCCTCTTCTTTTTATCGCTAATATTTACGATTCAAAAACCGTTTCGAGTAATAGCTTTCCTTAACTGTTTTTAATAGACAAATTTAAAAATAAGCGTACATAATATGAAAAATGAAAAAAAAATGGAAAATGAAAAATTATTTATTTCTTAAGCTTACTTCATTAAATAAACTGAGTTTGAGTTCTCCTATTGGGTATGAAAATACCTGTAACAGGAGTCCCCGCTCTCCTATAACTAAAATACAAAATTAAGTGATAAACAAAACTATTATTTACAGAGGTGACTAACAAATTATTATAAATATAAAAAAGAAAAGAAAAGTTTAGTATATACTTACTTAGGCTGAATTTGTAAGTGTGAGAGGGTATGTGTGTGTATGTGGGATGTGTGTATGTGAGATGTGTGTGACTATGTGTGCATATGTACAATTTATGCAATTTTGGAATAAGAATAAGTATAAGTTTAAAGTTTGTTAATTAATTTGTTAATTATGATGACTATTCGATATTGACATAGGCTATTCAATGACAATTATTAAATTCTCCGTCTCGTTATAATTCAATTTTTGTATCCAAGTAGTTACTAATTTTTTACATTCATAAAAAGATTTGCAATATATATATTAAGCTTTTTGTTGATTATTTTATACAGATACGTAGCTTGTCTAGTATATTATTGTCTTGCGAAAGACATAATATATCTTTTATTAAATAAAAAAAGCGATGTCTTTCATTTGACCTTCAGTGAATCACCACACATTTTAATACAGAAAAAAATATTTCTTGAACGCATCTTAAAGTCTGAGAAGGAACGGACCGTTCAACCTAATATCATTACCTCATTTCTGGTAAATACTAAAACACTTATAAGATTGGTTCAAAAGCACGAAACAATTTATTATTGAAATTACATACCTAAATAGATATATTCAAATCAGACAAAAAGAGTACATTGAAGTTTAAAAAATTAACGATTTACAGGTGCTCTAAGTTAAGGCGCTACGAAAAAAAATCGTCACTTTAAGAACTTGCATATCTACTTCAGTAAATAATGTATTATTTTGATAAAATAGTACATTATTTTTGGATTCTTTTTCTAGGGACCTGTTAAAACAGAAACGCAATTGGAGAAATTCGGCTCGATAGAAATATTTATTGAAATGAGGTCCTTTTCGACATTAATTCTCCTGGTCTGACAATTTGAAATGACATATGGACTGCAATTATATTTTATTAGATGGGGTTTAACGATTTCTAGGACCTGGTTAAACGAAATTTTTATAACATTTTTATTACATTTTATATTAATAAAAAACCGACTTTTGCTATTTTTCCACGAATCCGTCCCTCTCGCACTGAAGGTTTTTTCGCATATGGAGTAACAGGGACGCGAAAACTTTTACATATCGCCTTAAACGCACGAATAGGTATACGTGAAACGCAAAGCGTTTAAAAATAAATTATTCTTCGTCTAAAAATAGAAGAAATACAATGTCATTCGAGTACTATGACGTATAGTGGGTAGGTACATAATTAAACTTGCACTTCGCACTTGATCGGATTCCCTCGATCCCTGAGCATGTTATTATAACACGCACGCTACATTGTTACATAATAGCGACAACTAACAACATGTAACACGTTGCAACCGCAATGATCTGTGTCAATTGCACGTTAAACTTGTACAACGTCTCTTTTGCCCGTTCCTTTATTTTGGGAACAAGGAAAACGCAAATGAAGGGTACAGGAGAAGAAAGGGCTGATTGACATTTATGTCATTTCCAGAAAAAGCTATTTAAAGGTTTCAGACTATATTATAAGTATGACAGAAAATCTAAAATGGCGGTGCAATGGGCGCGTTCTAAGATTGTAAGTTGTCAATGTACCCCTTCTTAGCCAGTATCGAATAAAATGCGCTCCTTTTATCCCGGTTTACGTCGCAATATGCTCCTTTTAGTCTTTTTTAGTTTTTTTTTGTTATGCCCATATGACAGGAAACCAGCCCCTTTTAGTTTGTTTTGAACACGGCATACTAAAGGCCCGTTCAAAATCTATCAACTGCCATTGTTGGTTTGATTTGGACAAATATGTCGATGAGCCTCTTTTTTTCCTGTACCCTTCAAATGTTATCAACAAATACAAGGTGATATTCATTATTGTAGCCAAACTCCTACTGAAGACTCAGTAAGGGCTCAGTATCCAGGTTTGGTACCCTTTTTGTGAAATTCGTAAATTTTTTTTTCGTGTTTCCTAAAAACACAACCCTAGCACTGAATCAATTACTTTGGGAGGCCAACATTTTATTTTGCGAAATTAGCAAAAAGTGATATCAATCCGTGATACTGATAATGATCACTTTACCAAGCCTCCAATATGAATTACGCTGCATAAACTATTGTAATCCAAGTCGTGTGCATGTGCACGTTAGTTTTACGTTTAATGTTTAGGTTATGTGTAATTTGTGTACAGTTCAGAATTTTTTATTTTTATGTAGTAAACTATAATTATATTTTTATGTATCTCATGTTTACGTCTATTTAAAAAATATTAATGTATTAGTGAGTGTTGACGAAACTGGTATACTTATGTAACCATCTGTATTAGTTCTACCTGACAAAATCTGTACCATCTTCTGTTTTCACTCCGTGTTCCAATAAATAAATAAATGAATACCTTCTACAAGGTGACTTTTTGATCATCGTCCAAATTCATACTGGAGGCTTGGTAAGTTATGATCAGTATCATGGAAATCATGGATCAATAACAATTTCTGTGAAATTCGTAAAATGAAATGTAAAATGATTGTGATTCAGTCGGGACTGGGAGTGAATTACTATGGGAAGTTGAAATTGTCGATTGATCGATGGTCAACCCAATCGAAAGATGTTTACTACAGGAATCGCTTCACAAAAACTGTAAACAAGGGCTGAACCAGGGGGGGGGGGCACAGAGGCACGTGCCCCCCTGAAGACAGTACAAACAAAATAAGGTGCTCGGAGATTAATGCGATACCGATTTAATAACGTTTCTTTCTGCGTACAAAGATACACTACCAAACACGTAATTTTTTATTAGTAAACCTTTATTTTATGTGATTAATACTTGCGATTATCGGCACTTGGTGAAACTTGGATAATAACATGATGAATAAATACACTTGCACTTTCATAGTTTATAAGCTTATTTAACCCGACCGGTTTCCGTTTTACACCATCATCGAGGGTTTAGCTAGACTGCTTGGATGTTATTCCGTGCAATAAATGATATAGTAAACAGTGAAGTATGTCGTTAATCAATGACGTTCATTTTATGGTTATTCTTGTATGTCATTAAGAGTTAATCCCAAAGATACCTATATTGCAATACTATGGGGAACACTCCTTAACTGTCTGGCACTTGGGCCCCCCAGAAATAAATCCTGGATCCGCCCCTGACTGTAAAGACTGAGCAATGCTCGTAAACCCGTGGCTTTTCGAATGTTTATGGGTTACGGTGAGTTTGTAAGCGAGTAAAGCTGTCGATGGATGATGTGCTGTTGACGTTTAAACCGCTCATTAAGCGTTTAGGTGATTATTACGGAAGTTGTGTAAATTAACTGCCAAGGTTCTTGGTTGAAATAACAAGTTAAAACAAAGCGTCACTTTACGTGGTACAAATACGTAGTTAGAAAACTATAGTTTTCGTCCTACAACCATTTAGTTTCCATCCTGCAATCCTAGAGTTTCCGCTTTACAACCCTAAAGTTTCCACCTTGCAACCCAATAGTTTCCGCCCTACAAAGCTTAAGTTTCTACCCTGCAACTCTTTAGATACCGCCCTACAACTTTAATGTTTCCACCCTGCAACCCTATAGCTTCCACCCCACAACCCTATAGTTTACACCCTGCAATCCTATAGTTTCCGCCCTACAGCCCTTTGTCTTCCATCCTGCAACTCTTTATTTTCCGCCCGACAACGCTAAAGTGTCTACCCTGCATCCCTATAGTTTCCGCCCTACAAAACGCCGTTTGAAACGTTTGAAAAACGCCGTTCCGATTAGATTTACTCTTTTTTCTCAATTATAAACTGGGGGTTTCCCATCAAAGTCAGGATTAACAGTTATTTATTTATTTATTCCTCAATCAGATAAATATTTTGACGGTAAAGCGCGTCGGCGTCGCGGTCCGGACCAGCGCTCCCAAATCTAAAAATAAACGAGATGTTTTCACGTTTTTCGCTTTTAGTGACGTCACGGGGACGAATCGGTCGCTGCATGCCGGGGACGTAGCTGTGACGTCCTGGCAACATATTTTACACACACAAAACATAATAAGGCACTGGTTGAGCTTTCGATAATATTATGACTCGTCATCATCAGGACTAGCTTTGCCGGTGGTTTCCAAACGCAAAGTGAGATGCTAGAGACGTTACCTAACACATTTCAAGGTATATTGTATACACGTACATATTATGTAATGCTTCCACCACAGACTACTCAGCTATTAGACATCTTATCAACCACGGACAAGTGAGAATTTTTTCCGCCATTACCGGAATTACCATTACCGCCCCGTGTTGCGGGGTAATGCGGGGAGTGTACTAAGCAAGGAAATAGAGATGGAATAGTATGGAATATTTGTATAGTAATGCAATTTAACTGATGTGTTGGCGAAAAAGGTTTGCCCTCCTTACGCCGTCTAATGGCTTAGTAATCTATAGATTCTTTAAAAAACCCATATAGTGTATTTAATTAAAAAAAACCCATACGATACAATATAAAATCTGACGCCGTTGAATATTTTTCTGTTTGTTTCCCGACGTCCTCATTGTAATTATGGGAATAAATATATCGAGAGTATACTGCGAGAACCAGCTAAAAGTTTTATAGTTTTGAGAGAATCAGTTTTCAATTTTGTATTTAGTTGGTTTAAAATTACAAAATCTCAGGATCCAAGAGTTATATAGCACTTAACTAGTTTTACCAGAAGAAAGAGCACAAAAAATTGATTTAACTGTTTTATAACCTCAATTTCTGCCATTTTGTCACTTAGTGGGTACTGACAATATGCTTTTTCGAATTTAATTAGTTGTTAATATTAAAAACAAAATAGAATAAAAAAAATATTTTCACTAGATATATTTTTTTATTCTTTTAATATAACAATAACACTAAATAAATTAATAGTTGTAATTATGCATGATAATAACAAGGTTGCACCGCGGGTGGGCCAGACGGATAAATCGTTATAAGGGGTTTCGTTTTATGATGAAACCCTAACATGATGACGTCCTTTATTTATTCATGTAACTTCCACTTTAGTAAGATCAAATTGTGTAAAATTACAATAAAACATTTTACAGTCGTCTGTTGCGAAGTGTTCTAAATAAGTTTTAACCGGTGAATAAAAAGAAACATAGAAGACTCATTTCGAACAAAGTGTCATTCGAAAATGGCACCAGAGACTGAAAAGGGAAAAGGGCAAAAGGCTCATGATTGGTTGTACGGTTGTCATGCGACACTAGGCCAGCCGTGATTGGCCAAATCAAAGACACAGTGAACGCTATTGGAACCGTCGCCATACAAAATTGTGTTCAACACACTTTATCGTGGGGTAATTTTTCAGCTCTAATCAGACTTCTTTGTTTTTTTCGTTCGCTGGTTTTAAATGAGAAAAGATACATTCCGCAAACAATCGTGTATTCTGTTGTTATTTTGGGCGGTTAATAACTGCCCAGCGAGACTGGTCTGGGCGGGCGGGCGGTCATTACTGGACTTCAGGATACTTTCAGCTGCTAAATAGACGCCGTTAAAAACGTTGTGTAAGGTTTCATTAAGTAGATATACTATTATACATATATACAAGGTGACTTTTTGATCATCGTCCAAATTCATACTGGTGGCTTAGTAAGTGATTAGTATCATTGATCAATAACAATTTTTGTAAAATTCGTAAAATGAAATTTCGACTTCCCATAGTGATTTACTCGTAACTGGAAGTGAATTTCTATGGGAAGCCGAAATTTCATTTTACAATTTTCACAAAACTTGTTATTGATCTAAGATACTGACAGTGGCGTGCACAGAATTTTTTTCCGGAAAAGCAATCAGAAGGTCAAGTACGACAATAAAAAAATATGAAATTTTTTTAATAACACTTTGAAAAAAGAAAGTTTGTATGACGCCAGGGTAGGCACTGCCTTTCCTAGAGTGAACATTTTCATACAAACTTTTTTTTTTCAAAGTGTTATTTAAATGTTTTCATATTTTTTTTATTGTCGTACTTGACCTTCTGATTGCTTTTCCGGAAAAAAGTTCTGTGCACGCCACTGGATACTGATCACTTATAAAGCCTCCAGTATGAATTTGGACGATGATCAAAAAGTCACCTTGTAGTATATTATATAATTATCATTAATTATCATTAAGTGGGTTGTATATAGAAAGGCATCTTCAAACGAAACCACGTAATCTTTTGATCGTATTGAACAAATTCCGCATAAAAAAATTCGAAAAAAAAAATACTTTTGGAAACATTTACTGTGGATATTGTAGGGGCATATGTATCTCTAGTTGACTTCTGGACTGGGTGCCTATCATCAAAAACATGGATATGCTATCGAATTCTGATTTCCTAAGGATATGTTCGCACTTGAAGTGACGACACAGATTGTTAATAGTTCAATACCCACTAAAGGAAATTTTGAAATTTCAGTTTTTATCTATGTTTTTTATGATAGGCACCCAGTTCAGTTGGCAACCAAAGATACAGAATAGGGGGGCTGGTCGAATAATTTTAATTTTAATTTTCATTTATGTTTCCTCAGGAATGTTGATCAGTATGATCAGTTTCATTTTATACACCCCGTATATGTGTACTTGCGTGTAGCTACTAACTGAGGTGATTCAGCTATAGCTGTTAAGGGGCTGCACAATGCTAAAATTCAGTCCTGCTCTAACGCTTTTGTTTTTTAACTGTCTATCCTGCTGCAATCTGATACCACGCATGCAAAACTTCAGTTATTTTGAATTCGCGGCTGCATTAGGAGATTAACTATATTTTATTTATGTTATAAAGATATTTTTTTCTAGTTAGTATCTTCTAGAAAGTATCTATCTTAGTTAGTGTTGGTTTCGTTTTAATCGGTATTGTAATATGGAAACTGAATCGCTTTTTTCGTGAAATTCATGCTGAAAAGTAATAACTGTCTTGAGTCAAAAAAACATGCCAATTTTTTTTTAAATTTTACAATCTACGTTGATGGGACTGAATTCAATACAAAACTGAAGTTTAGCATTGTGGAGCCCCTTAAATAACAAGGGGACTCCCGGGAAAAGGACCTGGTTGAAAATAATTAAGAATCTGCTAAATTCAACAAAAACATAATAAATATATTTAGATAATCTTAAAAATATGCACGCACTCCCACTTGTCAACATATCCAATGGAAATTTTTATTGTGCTGATTAAATTACGAGATTAAATTTATATAGTTTTACGTTCATAATAATTTAGAGTGTCCTTATTCATTATTGGCTACCGTTGTTTCTTTTTAAGGTAATGTACGAAAAAAATACGGGTGTTTCTTTTCTGTGTATTTCATGAAATACACGGAAAATTATAATCAGTTTCTGGTATATGCATTTCGACTATACAGGTGGAAAAAATTTAAGGGCCCTGGAGGGGAACTACCTTAAATCCTTTAATTAGCTCATTTTACTGAAAGAAAACATTTCTTTATTTTTAAAAAGAAACAAAACTGCATTTAAAGATCTTCTAAAATTCGCTTGTCTCACCCGGGAATCGAACCAACCAAAACTAAAAAAAATAAACCCTCACTATTTTATTATACGAATCAGTAGGATTATTGTTCAGGATAAAATTTGTCTAACAAACATTTGGTCTTACACAAATCTGTTGTACGAGATACCCATGAAATAGAATATTTATTACAAGTTTTTTATTAAAAATACCTAGTACTGGTTGCTTGTATCAAGTAAATGACACGTTATAATTTTCTTGTCTCTCTAATACCCAAAGACATCGTATGAAGTACAAGCTTGCTAATGTTATACCTTGTTGAAGACTTTGATAAAAAAATCGTTAAATGGTAACAATAAATCTATGCACAGCACAATTCCTTCTTGCACTAGGCTAACTGATGAAAACTTTAAAAAGGGAACGTATATTTTTTTTTGCAACGCATCAACATTTTTAAAATCGATAAAAGTATTCGTTCGAATTTCAAATTTTGTTTTGTTTTGCTTTCATTCCGTGCTGTCATTGTGTAATGGCGTATCATTATTACATTACAAGTGAACAGTACTAGGTATTGTTAATAAAGAACTTGTAATAAATATTCGATTTCATGGGTATCTCGTACAACAGATGAGTGTAAGACCAAATGTTTGTTAGACAAATTTTATCCTGAACAATAATCCTACTGATTCGTATAATAAAATAGTGAGGGTTTATTTTTTTTAATTTTTAGTTGGTTCGATTCCCGAGTGAGACAAGCGAATTTTAGAAGATCTTTGAATGCAGTTTTGTTTCTTTTAAAAAATAAAGGGATGTTTCCTTTTAGTAAAATGAGCTAACTAAAGAATTTAAGGTACTTCCCCTCCAGGGCCCTTAAATTTTTTCCAGCCTGTATAATCAAGGGATTTGAAATTGGAAACATGTTTGGATAAATGTTCCTCGATAGAAATAATTGTTGAAATGAGGTCTTCAAACACACTTTTTCTTCTCGTTTGACGAATAGGAACCATATACAGAACTCGAATATATTTTATTAGGTCTGTTTCAACAATATCTAGAGATTTGATATTTGAAATTTTGCTAGCTATTTTAGTTTTTATATGAAAATTATAAAACTTACATTTTTCGCTTTCGCCCTGAATCCGCCCCTCTCGCACTGCGCGATTTTTCGCTTGGAGTGACAGTGACAAAAATAAAATTCGCATAGCCTCTTAATATAATAAATCTTTGACAAACTGACTGAAGGATAGGCGGACGCACAAGTCATACCATGGAGGGATCCCTATATTTGTAGCGGATCCTCCAAATAGCATTGGCATATTTTAGAATGTCAGCTCATTCTAGACGCAGCTATTGTATTTGTTTAGAGGCGGTGGCGGCGGCGGCATGCAGACCGATTTTTTTCGACTTTGGCCCTCGGCCAGGTGTTTTGGCGGTCTTTGTCAATGTTGGATTTATTAATACACCGCTCCGTGTCTAGAAAAGCGAGGTTATAGTCGCATCAATAGCAGCACCGCCCTTTGGGTTACGGATGTTAGGCTGGATTTACTACACCCATTGTTTTTGAAGTTGGCGCGTAGGGAAGAAGGCGGATAGCCCTACCACTGTGGCCCTACGGATATTTCAAGTTGTACATAATATAGGGTTTCAGTAGATAACAGCTTAAAAATACATGCAGAGGTACTTTACTTTAATAGTGTTACCTTATATGTCTAATAAATATTATAAAAATACCTGATTTAACTGATGCCGGGTCCAGGTCGGACCCGAAATATATCTTAAACTGTGTAATTTTATAATTATAAAATATTTTATTTAATTATTGATTCGTATAAACAAAAATATATATAAAAAGCTTTTCAAAAGTGAATATATTTTATACCATTTATAAATATACCGTGTTATATATTTATTGTTTTTATTGATTCGTCTCATTAAGGCGCAACGGAAAAAACACCGACACTTTTAGAACTTGTATATCTATTTCAGTAAATAATGTAATATTTTGATAAAATTGAATATCATTTTTGAAATCTTTGTCTAAGGATCTGTTAAAACAGAAACGCGATTGAAGAAATTCGGCTAGATAGAAATATTGAATGAAATTAGGTCTTTTTCGACACCAATTCTCCTGGTTTGACAATTCAGAATGACATATGAACTGCAACTATATTTTATTAGATGGGTTTTAACAATACCTAGGACCTGGTTAAACGAAATTATTATAGCAACTTTAGTACATTTTATATTAATAAAAAACCGACTTTTTGCTACTTTTCCTCGAATCTGTCCCTCTCGCACTGAGGGTTTTTTCGCATATGGAGTAACAGGGACGCTAAAACTTTTACATATTGCCTTAATAATAATGTTATGAATTATCAAAACATAAGACAATCGAAATGTATTGCTATAAGCACGTTTACATAAAATAACGTTATATACAATACAAGTAACGTGTGACTAAAATAACCATTTTGTAGTTTATTACGTTACTAGCGACCCGCTCCGGCTTTGAACGGGCATGTATCATACATATAAACCTTCCTCTTGAACCAATCTATCTATTTAAAAACCGCATTAAAATCCGTTGCGTAGTTTTAATGATCTAATCAAGTAATCATACATAGGGACAGACAGCGGGAAGCGACTTTGTTTTATACTATGTAGTGATAGTGATTGACATTATAAAGACAAAACCTACAAATATATGGGTTTATTTATTCAATTTAAAATTCAGATAATAATGGAGTGACGAAGTCAAGACAAAAGGAAAGGAAAGTGACCACCTTACAAGATCACCAAATAGATTACTCACTACAAATATGTCACGATAAAAATTTTTTGGTGGACTTTAACTTTTCCTAAAGTAGCGGTCCGCGTCTTTTTGAGTATTTTGAAGTGAAATTTATTCAACCGCCTGAGTTTCTATGGGAAGTTCATTAAGTGATGGAGACTACATTTGAAGTTTCAGGTGGATCAGATAAGGTAATGGCAGGTGACGTGACATCGAGAATCGTATGTGTTAGTACATTTTGATTCAATTAGGGGTTGGAGACCGTGTGTGTATAGCTTTGGATTTATCGTATAAAGTCCACCCACACAACAATAATCAAAATTTTACTCGCATATTAATACGATTCTAGATTTTACGTCACCTGCCATTGCCTTGTCTGATCCACCTTAAACTTCAGATGTGTAGTCTGAACTGAACTGCTTAAGAAATTCAGCCGATTGAATAAATTTCACATTATATTTCACCTTTATGAGTATAATCAGGGCTTTTTTTGGGAACTTCAAACAAACCAACGCGCCAACTATATTATCAACGGGTTTATATTCAGTTGATGGACAGTTTTATGATAATGTCTTGATCAAAGCTGGTAATGGATAGTCATATATCTTGAGGTTTTAAGAATCATGTTTATTATTGTACTAAATTAAATGACACCTCTTCTTACGTGTAACCTAGATTAATGTGTGTTTTTATTTTTTATTACAACCTTTTATTATTAACTTCACCTGTTTGTATGTCTGGGTCAAATCTTGTAATTTAATTTTACACCAATTCGCTTAGATTAAATTATGTTAAGGTGTATTAATCCGAAAACCATTTCGAGATTTAGGTTTAATAAGCCGTATTTTAGAACTTGTGGTCTAAAAAAACTGTGTGACGTCACTTGAGAAATGGCTGTTTAAAATGTGTCCTTTGCTATCAAGATAAATTTATAATAATTTGCTTCCGACTGCTTTGACAGATGAGTAGATAGACTGAGACAGACCACTTTTTTTTAAGCAATCACACATCACAATCAGTATAATGTCTAAAATTCTCAAGTGACATCATTATTGGACAATTATTTAAAAAAAACTTAAAAAATAATGGGTAATTTATACACCAATATACACCAAAACTATGTCCTAAAATGACGTATATTTCCTGAAAAAAATATTTAGAAATTAAGCTATTTATTATAAATACAATATTACGGGTGCTAAAAGATGTCCATTTAAAATTTCCATACCAACCCCCTTGTCATGGGTAAAATGGATTAAAAAAGGATTTGGCGAGGAGAATACGATAAGCAAAATAATAATAGCTTAAATCTAATATAGCTCCAAGATAGTGGACTAAATTACTATATCCAATTCTATGACATGGGTGTCAAATGAATGGGTTTGCCAAGCAGAATACGTCATTAACATTATTCTAAATTCAATATGGTGCCCTCGGCGGACTAAATTTCTTTTACCACCGTCTTGACATGGTTATCAAATGAAAGGTTTTGACGAGCAAAATAACGTTATTCACTAAATAACACTAAATAAATAAATAAGTAAAAAAACGATTAAAAACAATTGAACTTGAACTGATTAAATAACTTATATTGAATTATTTGTTTTCAAGAAGCCGCATAAAATGTTCGTAAAATTGGACATTGAACAGTGATAAGTACTTGCTGAAGTACGCATTTTCTTTACCTGACAAGCTTTATCTCCTTACGAAATAAAAGTGTCACCTTCTCAAGTCCTCCTTTGTCAGTTAAATATGTTGCTATAATAAAACTTTCGAAAAATAGCTGTCAGATTTTATTTTAGACTCCCTGGCCATATTCTATTCACTTTAGTCTTAGAAAAGTCAGTAAGTAGGTAATCTTGTTGGAACTTTGATCCGGTAGTAAGTGCTAAAAATTCGGTTAATTTAATACGAGGAAACAAAAGCTCTGTTTAAATAACAATCTAATAGTAGTTTATGCTACAAGGGCGAAAAGGAATAAATTACGCCCGTGTATCATACTACGTTTTTCAATGCATAGTGTGAGGAAATGAAAACATGAACTTTAAATTATGATTGGCTCAAAAGGATTGTATCCAGAGACGTTAAACAGTGGGAAGAAAAAGTATAACATCTATGGTACACAGGAAAGGCTGCAGGATAGCCAACCATTGCAAATAAATAAAAAAAAAAATAATAATAAAGCCCTAGGGCAAAATAATCGACTTTCTGTTCGGTTTTGATGCATAAAAAGTGGGCCTTTACGAGCACATGCATTGAAAATAAAATTAAATTATCACTTATTCTTGTATTCTTACTCACCTCACGAATATATTTTAAATTATCACACACACTAAGTCACCCTTACACTTATCACTTACACTCACCCTTATCACACATACACTCACCTCACACACAAGCCTTAATACATATATTTTTATTTTTTCAATATGTTTTTGTTTCGTTTTGGTTTTATTTGTTTAATAAAATAAATTGTAAGGAATTTCTGGGAGGAAGCACGGGATTACTGAATCTCAGGTTAACTTTAACTTAAACCAGGGTCTTATTGTATCGTAGTAAATGGTTTAATAAAGCAATATGAACAGTGCTAAAATTTCCGCTAATTTATTACAAGAAATTGTAGATGAAGCTGCGTATAAAAGTCATACAATTTCGAATTAGAATTTTAGAAGAAGAAAGCATCTCTCTTAATAATCGAAGACACACGACATAGTCTGGTATTCGTGGAATGTGGCGGAACCAGACGGGGCGGCTAAAATAAATTGCCGCTGGTCGTGCACAGTCGGGCTCGTGCTCCGCGCGCCGGGCCGACCCACATCGCTACTGCTCGGAGCACTGCCAACTTTGTGTCCGTCTTACATTACTTCTTACATGGACACAAAGTACACCGAGGGTGACATATCTTTCTTATAATATGATGTCGATCCTTTAAGGGGCTCCATGATGCTAAGCATCAGTTTTGTATTGGATTCAGTTCCGTCAATGTAGATGGTAAAAATCAATAAAAAATATGGCTTGTTTTTTGACTCAAAAGACAATTATTAATTACACTTTATGAATAAACATATATTCAATCTTATATTACTTTTAAAAAAGCATGAATTTCACGAAAAAATCGATTCAGTTTCAGTGTTTCAAAACCGATTGAAACGAAACAAACTCACGCAGATACTAACGAGAAAAAAACATATTTATTACATAAAGAAATTATGGTTAAGGCGATATGTAAAAGTTTTAGCGTCCCTGTTACTCCATATGCGAAAAAACCCTCAGTGCGAGAGGGACGGATTCGTGAAAAAGTAGCAAAAAGTCGGTTTTTTATTAATATAAAATGTACTAAATATGCTATCAAAATTTTGTTTAACCAGGTCCTAGATATTGTTGAAACCCATCTAATAAAATATAATTGCAGTCCATATGTCATTCTAAATCGTCAAACCAGGAGAATTGGTGTCGATAAAGACCTCATTTCAATAAATATTTCTATCGAGCCGAAATTCTCCAATCGCGTTTCTGTTTTAACAGATCCCTAGAGGAAGATTTCAAAAATAATATACTATTTTTTCAAAATTATACATTATTTACCGAAGTAGATATAGAAGTTCTGAAATTGTCGTTTTTTTTTCGTAGCGCCTTAATGCTATAATGTAGCCACGATTTCAAAATAACTGAAGTTTTGCGTGCGTGGCATCTGATTAGAGCAGGATAGAGAGCTAAAAAACAAACGCGTTAGAGCAGGACTGAATTTTAGCATAGTGCAGCCCCTTAAAAAGGAAAATTCTGATTATTTGTATTTTTATTTACTTTTATACTTTTTTTCAGTTCATAAAATATACTAATATTTGAATTGTAATCACGCGGATTTGAATAATAATACATTGTTCACTTTGGGAAGAGTTGGGAATCGCACTTTCTCCCGTGTGATACACGCGCTTTATACTACACCTACGAGGAAAATAAAAGACAAATTCTCCACCTGGAAAGCACCGTTTTTCTGCCTGCTTTTATACACTTTTTCCGCAGTATTTTATGCATCGTTCTCAAAAAATAAGAAGGTACTTTCCGAAGGTACTTAATATAAAAATATTTAAGGGCTGATGGTATCAATCATACGAGAAACTGTTGAATGTTCAACTTTATGTGTTGAGTCTACATAAATAAATGAAAACGTTGAAGAAGGACAGATTTTTATGAATACTGTCAATACTGTGAGATGAGCACTCCGATCTCATTTTTAGGGTTCCGTACCCAAAGGGTAACCAACGGGACCCTATTACTAAGACTCCGATGTCCGTCTGTCATCAAGCTGTATCTCATGAGCCGTGATAGTTAGACAGTTGAAATTTTCACAGATGATGTATTTCTGTTGCCGCTATAACAACAAATACCAAAAAACAGAGTAAAATAAATATTTAAGGGGGCTCCCATACAACAGACATGATTTTTGCCGTTTTTATAGATAATTGTACGGAACCCTTCGTGCGCGAGTCCGACTCGCACTTGGCCAGTTTTTATTAATCCCGAAAACTGAATATGTAGAAGCGGAAGTGTGGGTTTAAGCAGTGGCGTGCACAGAACTTTTTTCCGGAAAAGCAATCAGAAGGTCAAGTACGACAATAAAAAAAATATGAAAAAATTTAAATAACACTTTGAAAAAAAAAGTTTGTATGAAAATGTTCACTCTAGGAAAGGCAGTGCCTACCCTGGCGTCATACAAACTTTTTTTTTTCAAAGTGTTATTGAAAAATTTTCATATTTTTTTATTGTCGTACTTGACCTTCTGATTGCTTTTCCGGAAAAAAGTTCTGTGCACGCCACTGGGTTTAAGTCTAAACAATAGTTTCGTCAAGTGAAAGGTTTGACAGCGTTTCATATTTTATGTGCGATACCTTTCGTATTCGGCCTTCACAATAAGGATCTTAATAAGTATATTCAAACCTGACATTGTTAAATGTTTTATGTAAATCCGTAAACATGAAACCTACGTGCGGGTGAAATTAATTCTCATTAAAGAAAACAAGGAGAAGGTTAAGTGATGCAAAATGATTTTTTTTGTTTATACAGCTGAAAAAGCATGTGCAGTTTACAATATGTCACGTTAAACTACTATGCAGTTCTTATTTCGCCAGCGTCAACCAAAATGTTATTGTTTTTTATGCTGATTGTACCTACTCTACATGTAGTAGATTGATTGTACCTTTTACATGTAGAAATAGTAGATTGATTGTACCTTCTACATGTAGAAATAGTAGATTGATTGTACGTTCTACATGTAGAAATAGTAGATTGATTGTACCTTCTACATGTAGAAATAGTAGATTGATTGTACGTTCTACATGTAGAAATAGTAGATTGATTGTACGTTCTACATGTAGAAATAGTAGATTGATTGTACCTTTTACATGTAGAAATAGTAGATTGATTGTACCTTCTACATGTAGAAATAGTAGATTGATTGTACCTTCTACATGTAGAAATAGTAGATTGATTGTACCTTCTACATGTAGAAATAGTAGATTGATTGTACGTTCTACATGTAGAAATAGTAGATTGATTGTACGTTCTACATGTAGAAATAGTAGATTGATTGTACCTTCTACATGTAGAAATAGTAGATTGATTGTACCTTCTACATGTAGAAATAGTAGATTGATTGTACCTTCTACATGTAGAAATAGTAGATTGATTGTACGTTCTACATGTAGAAATAGTAGATTGATTGTACGTTCTACATGTAGAAATAGTAGATTGATTGTACCTTCTACATGTAGAAATAGTAGATTGATTGTACCTTTTACATGTAGAAATAGTAGATTGATTGTACCTTCTACATGTAGAAATAGTAGATTGATTGTACGTTCTACATGTAGAAATAGTAGATTGATTGTACCTTCTACATGTAGAAATAGTAGATTGATTGTACCTTTTACATGTAGAAATAGTAGATTGATTGTACCTTCTACATGTAGAAATAGTAGATTGATTGTACGTTCTACATGTAGAAATAGTAGATTGATTGTACGTTCTACATGTAGAAATAGAAGATTGATTGTACGTTCTACATGTAGAAATAGTAGATTGATTGTACGTTCTACATGTAGAAATAGTAGATTGATTGTACCTTCTACATGTAGAAATAGTAGATTGATTGTACCTCCTACATGTAGAAATAGTAGATTGATTGTACCTTCTACATGTAGAAATAGTAGATTGATTGTACCTTCTACATGTAGAAATAGTAGATTGATTGTACGTTCTACATGTAGAAATAGTAGATTGATTGTACTTTCTACATGTAGAAATAGTAGATTGATTGTACCTTCTACATGTAGAAATAGTAGATTGATTGTACCTTCTACATGTAGAAATAGTAGATTGATTGTACGTTCTACATGTAGAAATAGTAGATTGATTGTACCTTCTACATGTAGAAATAGTAGATTGATTGTACCTTTTACATGTAGAAATATTAGATTGATTGTACGTTCTACATGTAGAAATAGTAGACTGATTGTACCTTCTACATGTAGAAATAGTAGATTGATTGTACCTTTTACATGTAGAAACAGTAGATTGATTGTACCTTCTACATGTAGAAATAGTAGATTGATTGTACGTTCATCATGTAGAAATAGTAGATTGATTGTACCTTCTACATGTAGAAATAGTAGATTGATTGTACCTTTTACATGTAGAAATAGTAGATTGATTGTACCTTCTACATGTAGAAATAGTAGATTGATTGTACCTTCTACATGTAGAAATAGTAGATTGATTGTACCTTTTACATGTAGAAATAGTAGATTGATTGTACCTTCTACATGTAGAAATAGTAGATTGATTGTACGTTCTACATGTAGAAATAGTAGATTGATTGTACCTTCTACATGTAGAAATAGTAGATTGATTGTACCTTTTACATGTAGAAATAGTAGATTGATTGTACCTTCTACATGTAGAAATAGTAGATTGATTGTACGTTCCACATGTAGAAATAGTAGATTGATTGTACGTTCTACATGTAGAAATAGAAGATTGATTGTACGTTCTACATGTAGAAATAGTAGATTGATTGTACGTTCTACATGTAGAAATAGTAGATTGATTGTACCTTCTACATGTAGAAATAGTAGATTGATTGTACCTTCTACATGTAGAAATAGTAGATTGATTGTACCTTCTACATGTAGAAATAGTAGATTGATTGTACCTTCTACATGTAGAAATAGTAGATTGATTGTACGTTCTACATGTAGAAATAGTAGATTGATTGTACCTTCTACATGTAGAAATTGTAGATTGATTGTACCTTCTACATGTAGAAATAGTAGATTGATTGTACGTTCTACATGTAGAAATAGTAGATTGATTGTACCTTCTACATGTAGAAATAGTAGATTGATTGTACCTTCTACATGTAGAAATAGTAGATTGATTGTACGTTCTACATGTAGAAATAGTAGATTGATTGTACCTTCTACATGTAGAAATAGTAGATTGATTGTACGTTCTACATGTAGAAATAGTAGATTGATTGTACCTTCTACATGTAGAAATAGTAGATTGATTGTACCTTTTACATGTAGAAATATTAGATTGATTGTACGTTCTACATGTAGAAATAGTAGATTGATTGTACCTTCTACATGTAGAAATAGTAGATTGATTGTACCTTTTACATGTAGAAATAGTAGATTGATTGTACCTTCTACATGTAGAAATAGTAGATTGATTGTACGTTCTACATGTAGAAATAGTAGATTGATTGTACCTTCTACATGTAGAAATAGTAGATTGATTGTACCTTCTACATGTAGAAATAGTAGATTGATTGTACGTTCTACATGTAGATATAGTAGATTGATTGTACGTTCTACATGTAGAAATAGTAGATTGATTGTACGTTCTACATGTAGAAATAGTAGATTGATTGTACCTTCTACATGTAGAAATAGTAGATTGATTGTACCTTCTACATGTAGAAATAGTAGATTGATTGTACATTCTACATGTAGAAAACATATAGTTAGAATATTTTTTTCTCAACAAAGCTCTTTTGAATATCGTCAACAATGTAAACATGCCTAATTACTAGCCTTTTTTATTTTTTTTATACAAAGTTGTGAATGAGAATAATTACTACTTTATTTTACAATGTAATACATAAATTATACTTATTCACAGTATAGGGAAGTAAACAGTAGTTTAACTTGGCGTTGTCCTTGAAATCAATACCTACGGCCGCTCGGTGCCTAAACATGCGCTAGGGCTGCGAACGTATTTGATAATGCTATATTAAATTGTCGCATTATTTAATTTAAGCAGCCATACAATGTACAAAATAATCTATAATTTCGTGCCATAATTTACGAAAATCGCGGGAGCGGCTTACAGTGTCGACACAACTGCGACTGCCACCCGCCGACAGCTTTCGAGATTTCGAAGCGCGTCGTTTCGGGCCGTTTCTATGAAAACATAATACTGCTTCCTTTTCTTATACTGTGACTTATTGCACGTAAGGTCTTATTAAACAAGTCAACAATGTAAACATGCATAATTACTAGCCTCTTTTTATATACGCATTTACATTTTTATTCAAGGCTCAAAGCAGGTTATTTTACTTACATTTATTAAAATAATAACATTTCTGGAAAGTGGAAATTTTTCACAATGTACGGGTTCCGACTATGATTATTTTTCAAATAATCTTCATAATATTTAGCACTACGTGGTTTTTATCAATAATGGACGCGTGTCTGTAGTGAAATATTAGTATATTTTTATAGTAACGTGTAATTAGTAATAGCAAAGCACAAAACTTTTTAAATTTTTGAAATATTCCTGTTACTACCGAAGTTAGCGATAGCGATATTTATCACTTTTGGTATGAAATTCAGATGACGTCACGTGACATGCTGTTAATCTTACTTTGATTGCCAATATTTTCGTCATTTTTTGAGATATCGAAAAAATAATTTTACAACTGTTTTTAGCTTATTAAACGCAATTGATTTTCATAAAAATCTTAAGAACGGTTTAGCTGGATTTTGAAAAACCCGCCTTAATCGAAAAAAATTCCCTCATTAGTTATTCAACAAAACCTTATTACTTACGTATTGTCTATGCTGCCATCGTAATGTTTCCATTGGTTTCTTTAAATTAAAATTTCAATAATTTTGAATTTATAAAATTTCAAGTTTTAATTTACAGAAACCAATGGAACCAAGCTTTGTGATGAAAATAATTTTGAATTTAAAAAGTTTTAAAGTTTTAGTTTACAGAAACCGATGGAAGCTTTGCGATGGCAACAAACACAATACATAGGTGATAAAGTTTTGTTGAATAACTATTGAGTGAATTTTTAACTTAAGTGTTCTGGGTCGATTAATTAGAAAAAGGCGGGTATTTCACAATCCGGCTGCAAAACCACTCTCAATGCAGGAGACGGGCTCATTGGTCACAGATAAACGGGCTCACACCTTGACTTTGCTGCGAAGGTTTTCAGTTGCCAGTTTTTCCAAATTACCTTTTTTTCCCATTTAAGTTTAAAAAATAGTGATTTTTTATTATATTCGTTTATACCACCCTATTAACGAAATAGTTTTTTATTTTTTATTTTTCCCATATATTTTGACCACTTTTCTATCACACATCTCAAGTCATGCAAAAAAGGGTAACTTTCAGCATAGAATTGAACTCATGAATCCGAACATAACGAACCATTGCCATTAATTTCGCCGTGCGTGCTCACCCCGCTCGGGACATGTCGTGATCGTCGTGATTATCGTGACTGCCGTGCTTGCTTCAAGTAGGTCGTGAAGGCTGCAGCTCCTTGCGCTATCGTCCTTAGGTAATACCTCCAACTCTACCAACTGTATCGTACTAAAGAGGTTCATTATCATTGTTTCTGGTTTGTCTTTCTTTGATATTGTTAGAACTGGAATGTTTTGGATAAAGCTGGGTTACACTATTTTTGTTCTATGGTTTTATCAAAAAATGGAAACCTGTAAAGCCTCACTTAATCCGTCTGTCCTATAACTGGGTTCATAGCTGAAAAGCACTTTATATTACTAAAAAAAATAGATGATAAACATTAAAATCTGGAATAATTTATTGCACATCATTAATACTGACGCAAATCAAAAAAGTCTCCATTCAGAAATCCTTCAGTGCAGCTGCTTGGTTAGGTTAGAAGGCTAGGTATGGCGCTCAGAATTAGAATTATGCTGAGGTATGGCGAGTCACGACACGTGCGACCGTCAGACATAACCTTCGTGGTAGTTTTCTTATGACAACCCTGAAATCCTACAATTATTATTGTGCCCTTAAAACTAGTTAAAACACGCCAAACCTTTGATGTACAATTAGTATTTTTTGGTGTGTGATTAAAATTTATTGATAAATTAAAACTACCCATTAAAAATTTGCAATTTATAAAAGGGTAAGAAACGCTATCTTTTGTTGTGTGACATAATAGAATAGCCTAGAGCTAATTATACTAATTTAATAACATGTATTGTAATTATCACGAATGGAGAGCCAAGACAAAAGCTTATTGTAATGTTAACCACTTAAGGGGGAACGAGTCGTATCCTCTACGAAACGCATAACTTAAGATGGTTATTTTTATTTTTGAATAACAGATATTAAATAAATGTGATTTATGGCATTTCGCGAACATAGTTTAGTGTCAGTTGGACTTTTCCGGCAAAATTTTGTTATTTTATGTATGAGGTTTAAAACGTATGGGCACACAAACTTAAAACACGCTTTTAATTATGTGCGCCCATACATTTACAACGTAAAGCATAAAATAACAAAATTTTGCAGGAAATGCCTAACTGACACTAAACTATGTTCGCGAAATGCCATAAATCACATTTATTTAATATCTGTTATTCAAAAATAACAAGAACCATCTTAAATTGTGCGTTTCGTAGAGGATACGACTCGTTCCCCCTTAATGTTTTTTTTTCGTAGTGACGTAAGAGTACTTATTATTCCGTGTCGGTTTTGTCCTTGACAGTGCTTTGCTTTTCGTTGGCATTCTTTTATTTTCGCGTGTGCAAATCGTAGTTCAGGTACATTTCACTTTAATATGATGAAGTCACATTTTCGTTTAGCATTGAAGAAAGGAATCTCATTATTTTCGTTTTGTATTTAGAAAGCTTAAGCTTTTTTGAAGGCAAGTATGTTTTCAACAACAATGTATTGTTATAAAATTAAATGAAACTTGAGGATAATTCATGATTTATATAAAAACGGCTCACCTCAATACGTGTTATGATCGGGAAAGCCGACCAGTTTCAGCAGATTTAGACTGCCTTTATCTGGGCGAGTGAAGACGTTTACGCGACGACGTTACGCCTCACACTGCAGGCTGCGGCTCGCAGGGCTCGGGATGACATCGATGCAGATGGTATTGGTGGTCGGACCGGTAAGGCATCCGCACAATTAGTTACTTCCAAAAACAATGTGTTGTGTAATTTTTGCGGATATTTATGTTCTTGTCTATAACTTTTCTCCGAGACCGTACAAAAATTTATGGTGAAACGCACGCCGCCGCCCGACACGAGTTGCCCCTTACCATATTTATCTAAGCGTCGTACTTAGTGATGATGTTATTTATGATTATCAAAGTAAAACATACAAACAACAAATTGAAATTTATAATCTCATAGTTTATCTTATAAAGTATTTGAATATTTAGGTATCTATATCAAGTTGAATTTTGTGTCAGAACCTAGGGACATATAGTCTACTTTTAATCCGTACTACGAAATAAATGCGAAAGTGTGTTTGTTGGTTTGTTTGTTTGTCCTTCTTTCACGCAGCAACGGAGCAACGGATCGACGTAATTTTTTGCACAGAGCCAGTTTATGGGCCGGAGAGTGACATAGGCTACTTTTTATCCCGGCAAAATACAAACTAAATCAGTGTGGGCAACGCTGTGGGCTAAAGCTAGTCTTTTATATTTGTGTAATTAAGGAACCATTTTGATTTCTATTTTTTGAATTATTTAAAAACTTTGTGCACGTCTCTTTTTAGATAAAAAAAAATAATTAGGTATATAACACTCTGCGCACCTTTACTGCACCATTTTAATAAAAAAATATGTCATACGTTTAAAGGGGTACGCTGCAAAAACAGCGCTGTTCGAACCTCATTGTCCCACAGCATACGCTGATCGCGTAGTTGCCTTTTTACTGAAGAAAAGCTATCATTATATTTTTATTAGTTTTAAATAAGTTTTTTTGGTTATTATTGCTTTTTCTTTTTTTTTTGTAATATTGTTTTATTCTTTTTTCTTATTCTTATTCTTATATTTACGTAAAGATTTAGATCCAGATTTTCTATGTCAACATGTATTTTTTCAGCATAAAAAAAAAAACACTTTTTAGCTTGCATTTTTAACGTTGTAACATACACGTATAACTGCATATTTAAATTTACAAACATTGTAGTATGTAAACATACTACAACCAAACCACACTAAGTTAGACCAACACATACTTCGTTGAAATCCAAAGGTCAGGCTCAAAGTTCAACCGAAATGAAATCGAGTTGTTTCATCTTACTTCAAGTTATTGCAGTGCTAAATCTGTGATCTAAAGACTGGTTATCGAAAGATTGGATTAAAAAATGGTGGCAAATTCAAAATCTTCATCTGTCAGTCACCAAAGACTTTATCGGAACTGGTTAAAGTTACACACACAATGCTAAACATCAGTTTTGCATTGGATTCAGTTCCGTCAAGGTAGGTGGTAAAAATTTGAAAATAACATGGCATGTTGTTTGACTCAAGACAACTATTAATTACACTTTATAAATAAACATACTTTCAATCTTCTTTTAATTATATTACTTAAAAAAAAACAAGTTTTACGAAAAAAGCGATTCAGTTTCCATATTTCACAACCGGCTGAAACGAAAATAACACACGCAGATACTAATAAAAAAAAACATGGTTATTAAGTACATAGAAATTTTAGCTAGTGTCCTAATGTAGCCGTGATTTCAAAATAACTGAAGTTTTGCGTTCGCAGCATCTGATTAAAGCAGGATAGACAGTTAAAAAACAAAAGTGTTAGAGCAGGACTGAACTTTAGCATTGTGCAGCCCCTAAAGGTGGCTCCGTCTAAAATATTAGCGACTCGATTCGTTGTAGTTGAAATTTCTAACAAAACCATATTAAAATAAAGTTCTTATGAATTCGCACAGCAACATGGCTGTTACGCCAATCGCTGCGGCTGACAAGTGCGAAAATCACACTAGTATTAGTTTATTTTATCCAAAATAAAATGAAATTCCAAGAACTAAAAAAACCATATCATTTTATATTAGTTTGTCTAGAAGTTTATAAATTTTCATACTGTTTCGATAAAAACTGTAGCAGTTATATTGTTACAAGTGGAAAAAAAATCGAGAAAGTACATGAAAATAAAATTCAGTAAAATTCACATCGCTATTTGTATCATGTAGATTACTATGTATTTTTCTCATAATAAAAAATGCTATAGTAACCGTATAAAATGGTTACAAAGTTACTCAGTTCAAGGTCGTTGGCGTTGGGAGAAACCTTAAGAGATCCGAGGAATTATATGCTATCAATATCATCTAACAACAAACATGTGAGACAACATTGAAATAATTATGTGTTGTGACACAAGGATGTCATTTAGCGAAATTGACGTGGAAGATTCAAGATTAAAGGAGGAGTCACGCACTATATTTGCAGAAATGATACCAAATTTTCTTATATGAGTTGATTATATTATTTTAGAGATTGCCATCTAGTTTAAAAAATATAAAATCAGTCTCATCTTTTGATTATTACATTTTAAAATAATAATTGACTTCTCTTGTCTATAATAATAATTAATCTATTATTACATTTATTAGACTTTAACTATTGCAAGCAAAATACTTAGACCACTTGCAGCACCCGTTTATTAGGGTTCCGTAGTACCTAAAAGGTACAAAAGGAACTTTTATGGTGAGACTCCGTTGTCCGTTCGTCAGTCCGTCCGTCCGTCCGTCCGTTTGTCATAGCCTCATAACTTTAGCACCGACATGAAATTTGGCACAAAAATAGCATTAATTTGTCCACATATCACGGTTTTAAAAAATATGAAAAATTTGATATTGTTCAAAATATTTCCAAAACAAAGTGAGAAAATTAAAAAATATTATCCTAAAAAACAAAATGGGTATCAAATTGTAGATAATAAAAAGTTTATAGTAAAAGTATGTAATATATACTTTTCTACTATCTACTGGCACTGATTTCTATCTTTAAAAAACCACAAAAATATGTATGTCCCCCCCCTCTATCTCCGAAACTAGTTGACCGAAAAATATGAAAAAAAGGTCGATTACAGATAATAACTGGCCAATTACAGGAAAACTATAGCAATTTAAAAAATCTGATATAAAAATAAATATAAAAAAAGTCAGATTAAAAATATTTATATTTTATAAAAATACTGTGGATATCAAATTGCAGGTATTAAAAATCTGATTGTAAAATATATATAGTTTAGCTATATTTAATTGCATCTATTTTGAGAAATCCTTGAAAAACCATAAAAAATGTTTGTGCCCCCCCCCCACTTATCTCCTGAAACTGGTGGACCGAAAAATATGACCGATAAATATGAAAATCATACCTACAATTTGATACCCATGCTGTATTTAAAAAAAAAATTTTTTTTCATTTATTTTACTTCTTTTCATATATTTTTATTTGTGCTCAACTTTTTCAAATCGCTTTTCGGTTTACCAGTTTCGGAGATAAGGAGATAACATACATATTTTTGTTGTTTTTTAAATATTTCTCGAAACCAGTGCCAGTAAATATAGTAAAAGTATATATTTTACAATCAACTTTTTAATATCTGCAATTTGATATCTATATTGTATTTTAGGATAATATTTTTAATTTTTCTCACTTTTGTTTTGGAAATATTTTTAACAATTTAATATTTTTCATATTTTCTTTTACACCGCGATATATGGGAAAATTAAAAGTATTTTTGTGCCAAATTTCATGTCCTTATCTTTAACGGTGCTAAAGTTATGAGGCTGTGACATACGGACGGACGGACGGACAACGGACTCACCATAAATGTTCCTTTTGTACCTTTTAGGTACTATGGAACCCAAAAAAGTCAAGAATGAAACGTCTCTACTCATATATATTATTTATCATTGTGATTACGATTCGAGTTATTAGCCTATCACAAGTAGAAGGTATCTACCGCGGAACATTTTCGTGTCTGAATTCACAAAACTGACAGTTACGATTGCTTGAGGCTCCGTATAAGTGCAGATTTAGTAACTTGCATTGATTTCTTCGGAAATTGAACTTTAAAATTGAAGAAATATCGATGAGATATTCTGACGTCCATACTTTTAGTAGCTTTAACTTTTCGTTAGTTGGAAAGTTATATGTAACTTTGCATTTTAAATGAGAATTTGATTGAATGGACTAGGAATGGACTGTTGACTGAAGATTGTGGTATAGTTATTTTCCTAAACTATGTACAAACATGAAACATATACATATCGTTACGACATGAATTTCCGAAGGGGTGTCAGAGGTGTTCCCAAGTGTGAACTGGTCCTCTAAAAACGCCGCTTTGGATGAATCATGTTATGATTCTGTTCTAATGCCGTCTCTTTTGCACGCGTGAAAAACTCTGACCCCATCCTACTTTCAAATCATTTTATGATTCACCCAAGTCGGCCATTTTAGATCCCCTGTAAGATGCAAGTCACCCGCTTTTTACCGATGATTATGACGACAGGGCGGTGAGCGGCTATAAGTAAGTTTTATTGGAAAAGGAACGGGAAGTTTCTTTTAGTATTTCATATAAACCAATTAAGCAATACCAAAAATGTTTTAAAATGAAGTAACCTGTATCTAAGGTAAAACGAAGCAATTTTCACATTCTCTTTTATCAAAATATGTTTTAATGTCAACGTTCAATAAATGTCATAGCTCTATTTATAAGAAGAAAAAATACTCTTCAATTATGAAAACATTTTTATTAATGGATAACTTTAAAAATGGTCATGTAGATAATTCTTTTTTCAAATTCAATTTGATTCAATTACTTAGAAGATTAGTTTACTTAATTATATTTGAATCTGTGCGTTATTTTATAATTTGTGTGAGAGTTATGAAATATCCGAAAGTTTTTTTCATATCGACACCATTATTTTTTTATTATCTTGAAGTAGATACAAATTCACCCACATCGACGATTTGATAATTGGGCCCAAATTTTCGATTCACAATTTTTCCTACTTATCGCTTATCTACTAATTGAAAATAATCAAATATATACTACACCATATCACACATGGACACACCTGACCGATTACTGATAGCTAAAATTTCGCTCGACAGAATTAAATGACGAAATTACATCTAATTTTTAATTTGTTTTGATATTATGATTTTATTATTTCACCTATCTTCTTGATTGTTAGACTAAATACATTGTTTCAACAAGACCTAGTGTCACTACTAACGGATTTTAAAAATATTACTTATAAATATCTTTTTTTTAACCAAAAATCGTTTAATTCTTCTCTTCGTCACGAGGCGTCATTGTTGTCAAAATCGACACATAGGGGAGCGTGCGAGTTTGAAACTAAGATGGACGTGATTAGCACCAGTTTCGCTTGAAGAAAAATTACGTGCTTAATTTTAGGTCCGCGGGCTCTTAATCTGCCCAATAATGTGCAGGTTGCGGCAATAAATAACGCACATCGTATCGTAGTGTCATCTCTATCGCACGAAGCACTAACAGTTCGGTGACAGAGACGACGCTCTACAACTACAAAGCCGAAGGTAACCGATGTGCTTTCTTTTCTGCCGGGTACTGTACCTAAGCAGCGGTAGCTCAGCCGGTGGGACGCCGCAGTCTCAATCTTGAGACCCGGCTTGGAAACCGGTTCGAGCATGTACTAAATGAGTTTTTCGTTTATTTGATAGAATTCTATACAAATATTGGAAATACCTCAGAATAAGGAAAATACCTCTGACACTCCCTCGATGACTTTATGTTTATTTTTCATGTTTTATTTGTTCCAATACGCCAACAACGCCATCTACTTTAGTTCGTGAAAACTGTGAAACAAGCTGAAATCTGCCCGCTGCCTGTACTGTTTCAGCAGTCTTTCATGCTAAGTTCATACCACCCTGTTACAAAGATTCTCCTCTAGGTGGCACTAGTAATGACATTTCTATCACTTATATTTTTTTTGAAAACCTGTTATTAACAAACAACAATTATACCAGTTTCTATTATTTTCATTATTATTCATAAAACGACAAAAAAAAAGAAAGTCCGACGCATTTTGCTTTATTTAAGTAATTTTTCCAGTTTACTATATAGTAACAAAAGCCAAGGGTATATCTACCTTGGACGAATAAACCAGGTATCTACATATACAATTATTTCAGATTTTCGAACCCAAAGCGTTGATTGAAGAATAATAATAGTAGACACAAAAATGACAATTTTAAAGTTGGATCAACAAACGCTGTTCAATTGACAGCGGGGGCCAGAGAGCAAGTACGCGGGGGCAGTTTACATAGGGCGGCAAATATTTATTCAGTGACGACCAGCAAAAGGTGTGCCCCTGTATCCCCTCGTACCATGCACGGAGCTTTTATAATGGGTTGACAGCTTCCCTTTTTAGTTTTTATGACATCTAAACTTGATTTTCTCTCAGAATAAGAACTACTAAGTTCTTATTTTGAGGATATTCTTGACTATTTTGTTTACTGTAGTTTATTTTTTTTAAACTTTAAAGTACTGGGACGACGATCTCCCTTCTTATTTGTTACAATTAAAACACATAACGTCGAAATTCTAGTTCATCTATGAATACATTGGTCACTGCTGTTAAATCGGTGGTTTACGTATATTGTGGGTAACTATATCTCATCGAGCAACATGACACACTGTGAGAAGAAGGACAAATAAAAAAGCCGTCAGACCTTGGTGAAACTTGGAAGGTTGCGTACAGTCATGAAAAAAAGTGGGACTTTTTTCATGTCAAAATATCTCACGTAACGTAGTACAGTGGAGACCGCATCAAGTAAGACACTTTGGACTTTGTACCTATCTTATATTTTTCTCTGTAGGGGCTAATATCGTACTGCAAGTATATAGCTTGATGTGGTCTCCACTGTACCAGCATCAAACTTTGTTTATACGATAACACTCGATAAGTATAGTTAGAAAAACATTTGCTGCCGCTAGTCGGCTTGGCCGTTTAGTAAGTCAGACCGATTTTAAGGACGCATTCGGGGGTAGTTTTTATCCCATCGAGTACCAGCATACAACCAATGTATTATTGTTGCCTTTACCAACCTGTGATGAAATCCCATAGTTTGCCATAAGTCGGCCTGGCCGTTTTTCCTGTTCGAACAATTTTATGTTGGTATTTCTCAATGATGTTTTACGACATTTTGGTAATCTAATTTGGGATAGCGGGTAAGGGGGGATAGGGAGGACTTTACGTTATCCCCCCTGTTGCATAACGTTTTTATTTTTTACTAATCACCAAAAGTATAAGACACCTGTCATTAGCAATATTGTTCCTAGTCATAGTATAATTAAATTGATTAATTTTCAGATTATAAGGGTTGCATTCGTGGATGGTTTCTATGTCATCTACTACCAATATGCAACCAAGGAATTTCGTATTGTGGCTTTGATTGACCTATTATTAAATACCCTGGTACTTTTCTCTGTGCGACCAATTTTATGTGGGTAGTTACCGATACCATTTTTAATTTTTCCTTACTTACAAAAACCTTTCAAAGTAATTATATTTATTAATACATAACATAAATTACAAACTTACCGATTTATATGCAACAAAGCAGACGAAATTCAAAAGTTTTTATTAAGGCGACTACTATTGCTGGTGATTGGCGTGCGTTACCGTGCCTGCATCTCTATCTCTCTCACATTAACGTTTTATATGCAACGAAGCAGACAAAATTCAAAAGTTTTTATTAAGGCGATTGCTGGTGACTGGCGTGCGTTACCGTGTCTGCATCTCTCTCTCTCACATTAAAGTTTTAAATGCAACAAAGCAGACAAAATTAAAATGTTTTTATTAAGGCGACGACTATTGCCGGTGATCTGGCGTGCGTTACCGTGCCTGCGTCTCACTCTCTCAAATTCAATACAGTAAACGCCGATTTATAATGTAGATTTAGGGCTACGCACCCGAATACTCAATCAACTTAATTTTGCAGTTTTGTTTCATAATTTTATACTTACTTGAATGATACTCGAAGTCGACCGGTTTTTATTTTGTAATAATCCATTTATCCAGATAACTGGATGTACGCTATTTATTATATAACAAATTAAATTAAACGTTAGTATTATTACGATTTTATTTAAAATTTAAGTTTCTTAATGCGTTTGTATTGGTACAAAACAATCTCCATCAGTAAAACTCCGCGTATCGCTCGTATGCCCAGCCCGGCTTGCAATTTGCATAGATATCATTATACTAGTAGAACATCCTTATTGTACATCACTAGTGTAAGGGACATCACTATGTCAAAGTCAAAGAATGTTAAAGCACATCCCTAGTATCAGGGACAACCATAGATTTAGTATTTATATACTACATGGCCCGAAAATTTGGCACAGTAACAAAGGCAAAAGATTCGAGTCGAGGATCGGTAAGTTGCATTCGAATGAATTTTACCAATTTTCAACGGAAATAAACAATGGTGAAACCTTTAAATATGATTATTTTCTTCTACTATCCAAGTTCTTTGCCGTTGTCTTATTCCAACTGCAAGAAATAAATAAATATAGATAACAGTTTTTGTTTACATTGTATATAACATGTCAAGGTAAATTGTCAAAGCCGTGAAATTATAATTTCAAGGCAGATTTTTGTTAGATTTTTTTATAAACTAACCTAACCTAGTGAAATTATAATTTTACGGCTTTGACAATTTTACTGCGACATACAAAATGAACTAAGAGGTACCCACGTACACTTAGAATGCTGTATGATCATCATCATAAATCACAAAATCAATAATACAACCCCCGCAACCTTTTCAACCGCTATTTGAATTTCAGCCTAAAGCTCAGCCGAAAACAAACTCGGCGTGATGAAAATTTAATTAAAATAAAGTAATACGATTATTCTAAGCTCCTCGCTAAGTCGACGATACTTGTGAATATTGAGTTGTTTTCTCACCGTTTGGTGCTAGAGGTGGGATAGTTATATAGTGTGCGTAAAATGATCGTATCTCGTGCGTAGATTTCTTCGCTTGCTGCTGGTTCCTTGAGGCATGTCCACAACGTCATTATGCAATTCTATTGCAAATATCGCTTGTCTAAATACGTAAACTTCACATACACTTTAAATTTCTATTGTTTCTTTGATTTTTGTTATATTTATCGCGGATTATTTTAGATTTTTTAAAGCAGCTCAAATATCAAGCGCAGCGCGTTATAAGAGATGATTCCAATATAGCTGTCATCTTCAGAAGTACGAGAAGGGCATACAAAAGGAAAGAGATAGAAAATAAATATGTGTAATTTTAGTGTAAGCGTGAGCGAAAGGTATGATTTGTCTGTTTACCAAAACAGAGCGTGGCAAACTGTTCAATCGCAAAAACATCGTAACACGCTCTTCGCATTTGTGATTCAACTAAATTGCACCGCGCGCGATTAAACATTATACTACGGGGCCTGACCTCCCTTAGGCTGACTTTGGTAGAAAAGTGTCATACAATAATAATTTAATAATAATAGTGTCAATGTAATAAGATAATATAACGTAATAATAATAAAAAGAATAATATCAATGACGACAAAATTTGCCAAAAAATTAAGGTTTAAAATTTATATATGTACAATGAAACCCTCAAATGTTGTGTAACAGGTTAGAAAAGCTCCCTCTAAGTCCCTCTGCTGCTAAAATAATGTGTTGATATTAAAATTGTCTGAGTGAACCCCATGTGAAAGCTAATAAACTTAATAAATTTATTGTAGTCGTTTTTCTTTAGAATAAATAGGCTTTAATTATTTTTGCAAACTTGTTATAACATTTTAGTCCTTTAATAAAAAATATAAAAAGTTTCGTTTTATACGAGTGCGACCGAGTGTCTCAAGCATGAAAACTTAACGGCTTTTGAACTTAAGGTTAAACATCAGACGCTCGGTACAAAGTGCACAACGTAACTTTGTTTTTCTTGTTAAGGTGGATGGTCCAAGGTAGTTTTTATAAAAAACTTGTGAGAACCAATAACGACGACGGAAGTATTATTATTCAATTCTGTTACCTTTTTCCACATGTTCCATCAACTTTACACCCGCGAATTTTCAGTTTTTCTTAAAAAAAAAATGTTTTACCAGTCTAATTTTGCAATTTAAAACTTTCAAACATTTTATTACAAAAGTTTAAATAACAAAATTAGATTCTAAAAAAGTTCGTTTGTAAAGTTGATGGAACGTGTGGAAAAAGGTAACAGAATTAAATAATAATACTTCTGTCGTCGTTATTGGTTCCCACAAGTTTGTATGAAGATTGCCTTGGACCATCCACCTTAAGAAGTAAAAAGTTAAAAAGATATTGCTCTATGACAATTCACGCCAATAGTTCAGTATAAGTTCGATTTATGAATCAACAGCTTGAAATTTCATGCACAGTTAGCCATGTTTTTGACGAAACAAACTTAAAACAGCATTTTAAACTTGTTTGGACAAAATCGTGACTAATCGTGCATTTTATTTCAAATTGTTAATTTATAAACCTAACTTGTACTAATCTATTGGCGTAAATTGCCTCAGACCAATATCTTTTTCACTTTTAAATTCTTAACAAGAAAAACAATGTTAAGTTGTGCACTTTGTAATACAAACCCAATATCTTTGAGTTAAACTTATGGAACTAATAAATTGTTCGTCTCTATTTGTAAACTACAGATAACTTAGAACAAAGGCTGGGATTCAGACAACAAAGAATAATTACTACAATGCAAAAGCTGTCTTAAACATCGCATTGTAAAACATAGGTATAATGAAGTGCATGAGAGAAGCCTCCCTGAGTGGGGTGAACTGAGATACAACCACCGACTACTTACTACAAATATGCCTAGTGCAACGTGAAGAACCAATTAAGAACAGACATCACGACGCGACCAACTCAGTTGTGAGCGTGGCCAAATGTCATGCTGTTTCGTTTCGCTATAAGGTGCACGCTCCATGAAACTTGCGAGGACAATACAATCGTGCCGATTTCGTCGCGGGCGCAAAATTGAAAACTTGTTTGAGGAGTAAGTAAACATGTTTTGGCAAGACTGCGGACGTTTTCAAACATTATTTTTGGTTAATTAATCTAGATTACATTTTCAATGTTGTACTCCAATTCATTTTTTGATTTTATCTAAAAAATAAAAGCACATTCGGCTAAACTTTTGGTATAAACCCGTTAAATTTACGTATTTTAGGGGTTTGTGGCTAAGACATTACTCAAATTTCACGATTTTTAGTTCGACGTAAACATAAATCTAATAAATGTGAAAGGACTTAGTCTAAAATATTATAATAACATTCCATATACACCCCATAGTGTGTTGACAGCGTTTGTATGGAGGCTTGCGCGTAACTGGTGACGTAGTACTACTTTTTCTTCTGTGCTGGTGGTAGGCTTCGGTCGTAGCTTATCTCCACCCTGATGATGACCAAGTGCGGCATGATCAGAACTCGTACCGAGAGGTGGTTGCAGACATATTACATTCATAGTATAAGTTATTCGTCCTTACCACCTTCTGTAGATTTTGTGGAATTCCAGGACATAGAAAAAGGTAATTGTAGCCTTGACACAGTAGTATGTTAGCCAGCTTCGGAATAAAATCGTGATGCACTGACCATGTGACACATGACCATGACCATTTTGGATATTATTCAAACCCCTACCTATGGCCTGTAACTCAAAATCATTTAACCTACACATTTGTAATTTTATTCGTCGATTTGAAATCACAGTGTATAAAATTTTAGAGTCAACATATATCTTGTTTTCAGCTTTGTTTACGTCTATTTTAATTATATGATTACTAATGCGATTTCGTAATTCATCTATTTGCAATAAATCATACGCAATGAAATATTAATAAAAATATTTACATAATTTATGAGTACCTACCAGCATGACTTAAAATGTAGAATGTGATGTAATGTATTAACAGGTGGTAGAGCTGATGCCGGGCTCGACTGTGGAGTTACCACCATCTTACTTGGAGACCCCCTCGAAGTAATTCGAGGGAGAGTAAGAGGACAGCTCACAGGCGAATAACCAGGAGGTCCACCATGCCTGGGACCGATGGATGGCGGTATATCCATCCCTAATAGCCGGGCCTTATATGGAACAGACTGGTGACGGGCAGCGGCGTCACTGGTGCGAGGGTTCCGGCAATGTGCTCACCAACCCACCTGCCCAGCGTGTGTGAGTGTGGACAATTCTTCCAGGATGACCGCCGGGAGTGGCAAAGTCCTGGAAAGGCTTATGTCCAACAGTCGACGAACTAGACTGATGGATGGATGGACTCAATTAATATAATAACTATGTAGTTTATTAAAAACAGTATAAATAGTCAATTTTCATTTCTTTAAATTATATAATTCTGAGAGTTCATCTATCAAAACATCATATGGCCAGTGGCTGTTCGGCTGTGCAGCCAATTTAGTCCTACAAAGGCTTTTGATAGCGACAGGCAGACCATTAAAATCTCTAACGGCAGTTATTCTAGTAGTATTTGAATATCCATTAAATACGAATGCATACTACTAATTAAAAAAAGCTGAAATTTATGTACGAATCTGTTTTTCTTTAAGAAGCCTTTGCAGTTCCAGATATGAGCGTCTAAATATCAATATTTGAAGCCTGACACACTCGAGTCCACTTTTTGCTACGGTGCCGGTGGCGGCGTAGCAACTGTTACGATCTCATATACTCGCTACGTCGTAGTCTAAACGCATATAAGCGTCAGGCAGGGACAACCGTAAATGCTACAGTATAAACTGTTGACGCACCCCAATTTTCACATCTATCCATCAGCCTAGTTCGTCCACTGCTAGACATAAGCCTTTCCAGGACTTTGCCACTCCCGGCGGTCATCCTGGAAGAATTGCCCATACTCACACACGTTGGGCAGGCGGGTTGGTGAGCGCACCAGTGACGCCGCTGCCCGTCACCAGTCTGTTCCATATAAGGCCCGGCTATTAGGGATGGATATACCGCCATCCACCGGTTTCACCACCACCACCACTCTTACTTTCCCCCGAATTACTTTGAGGGGGTCACCAAGTAAGATTCTCACAAATTTCAATGAAATGCCGCGAGATTGTCTCAAGTCAGAAACTTGGCCTTTTTAATAGAGTTAAGACCATTAGGTCTATTTTGCTTGTGTGTATAAAGAAAATTCAGAAAATAAAGATGCATTCATATTTAAATCTACACATGTACATAAATAAAGCCCTCAGTAAACATTTTGTTCTATTACAATTTATTTTAATTTAATTTTAATAGATCAAAATGTTTTCCAAGGGCTTCATCTATCTGAAACGATAAAAAGACTGGTTTTCTCCGTACGTAATAATAGTAGTTTATGCTACTAGGGCGCAAAGGAATAAATTACGAGGACGATTTAAAACACGAGCGTAGCGAGTGTTTTAAACGTAACCGAGTAATTTATTGCTCTTACGCCCGTGTATCATACTACGTTTTTCAATGCATAGTGTGAGGAAATAAAACAAATATAATTTTGTGAACTTTAAATTGTAATTGGCTCAAAAGGACGGTATCCAGAGCCGTTAAACAGTGGAAAAAAAAGTATGACATTTATGGTACACAAGAGAGGCTGCAGGTTAGCCAACCATTGAAAAAAAATAATAAAGCCCTAGGGCAAAATAATCGACTTTCTGTTCGGTTTTGATGCATAAAAAGTGGGCCTTTACGAGCACATGCATTGAAAATAAGTAAATATGTATAAATAATCACGACATGAATCCCACGTTTCACCGACGATTATTACGTCCCAACGTGATGAGTGGTGAGTTCTATCACCGTACTTCGGCCACAAATACCCGCTTTTTAGGGCATGCAGGTTTCCTTACGATGTTTTCTTTCACCGTTCAGCAAGTGGTGCGTAAGAACAAATACTATGCACATAAATTCCGAAAAAATGATTGGTGCATGCCCGACCGGGGATCGAACGTGGATCTCAGATTGAAAGGCCAGCGTTCTACCCCGCAGCTAGCGCAGTTTTTTTAAAACGTAATAAATAAGCATATATAAGCATGTTTCAAGTAAATAAATTAAATTTTTAAATTAAATTTTTATATGAAGGTAAGTTTACAGGAACTGTGATAAGTTCTATCATAGTAAGTTTTACTATGGTTCTATTGTGTGTGGTTTGCATCTCACAGTTCAAACTCGGAAACCCTTCTGACACCCCGTTGGCGTTTTGGGTCGTAAAGATTTTTTTGTTTATCTATAGAATAGACATGTCGGTTCGTAATATCGCAGTACAAAAGATAAAAAAAAAACTTAATTTGACAGTTTTGGGAATACAAAATTTAATTTTGTCACTTGGTTTCGTGAATTTCTCAACCGCTATATTTTCCTGTAATCTTTACGTAAGCACACAATTCCGAAGACGAAGTTTGTACACTTTTAATGGAAAACAGTTTTCACCTGAAACCATTTCACAAATTCGGCGCTTTTTGAATATCTTGCCATCTTGCACCTCTTGATGCGAGATGGGTCGGAGTGTGGTGCGGGGGGAAGGGAAACATATATAACGATGTGCGCAAAGTTTCATAAAGATCAAAGCTATCAGGACGTTACAAACACCTTAAGCATTTATAGGGCAGCTCAGCGGGATGGCCCACCTTAATACATAGAATTTGGTACCAATATTATATTTTTTTAAATATGTATTTTAAATAATTTTAATTTTCGCAATTTATAAAAAAAGTTGCTATAATTTTTCTGTAATTGGCGGGTTATGGACAAACAACGCCTTTTTCATATTTATCGGACTACCAGTTTTGGAGATAAGGGGGAGGACACACATTTTTTCATGTTTTTACAAAGATTTCTCGAAATCAGTGCCCGTAAATATAGTTAAGGCCTATATTTTTACAATCGACTCTTTAATATCTACAATTTGATACACATTTTGTATTTTTAGGATATGTATTTTTCTCTCCTTTGTATTTGAAATATTCTGAACAATTTCAATACAATACAATACAACTTTATTTGTGCACCATAAAAAAAAGGAACAGAAATAAAAATACTTAATTTTAACTAACTTATTATGTAGCACAAAAAGCTTCCAGAGTTCCAGACAACCTTTGGGTGGATGAAATATATAATAATAAATACATACTAATAAAATATATAAAAAAAATATCTATAATATATATGTGTATATGTCTCAGAACATTTTTAATGTCAAATATTTTTAAACCGTTTTATGTGGGCAAATGAATGCAATTTTTGTGTTAAATTCAAGTCTTTACCTAAAGTTATGAGATTGTGGCATACGGACGAACAGACGAACGGACAATGGAGTCTCACCATAAAGGTTCCTTTTGTACCTTTTATGTAGGTACTACGGAACTCTAAAAACAATTATTACCTGTACATTTACGCCTACATAAAAGTTTGAACACGCTAAGCAATTTTGGGTAGACTAAAGCAAAAATATTAAACGAGTTCGAAAACGCTTAGTATTTATCTTTTCTCCACCTACTAATCAGCTAAGCTAGCTCGGTGCCTGTGTCAAAGAAATTAACACTTTATGTCTTGGTATTAAAGTTCTAGTTCGGCTTCAAGTTTTATCAACAGAGATTACAGTGACAAAGCCAGTTGGCGATTGTTAGAATCGAAACGCAAAGTTTTAATCGCCAAAGTAACGGAGCTCCGGCCATACTAATGGCTTCCTAAAACTTGATCTGAGTATTTTCCTTTTTACCAGTAAAAGGAAATAAGATTTGTTTTGACAACATAGCTCAAATGTGATGTTAGGTATTTGATTATCTATATATAGTAATATAAAATAGTAAAAAGTTGTTTCTGTAGTTTGAATATACTTTGAAATTTTAAATTATATGGGTTATTATTATTGTAATGAGAACAAAACTAAAGTTTGTTGAATTTTTTCCGTCTGTATGTTCCGTTCTAACTCGAGAACCACTGAAGGGATTTGGATGTAGTTTTCTTTATTATCATTGTAGTGACCCTGGTAAATATAAAAGCTATAAGGGACATTGATAAAATAACAACTAAGCTGAAAACTGACGATACCATTCAAGGATTGAAAGACACTTCCACGCAAGCGAAGCCGCGGTTAAGCGCTAGTCTGATAATACATTTCTTTTAATACAGTTAGTTGTTGTCTCGACGTCATTGTTTTAATACATGGTATCAGCAGCGGTGGGATACGAACTCACGCCTCTGAATGATATTACTCGTTTGCATATATCTATCATTGTAAAATTGTAATGAAGTTTGTTACAAAAAAGTATTTGTTATTAAATGGGTGAATCAAAATATAATTAGCGACTTCAAGTATCCGGAATAATCCGGAAGCGTGCGACTAAAATACTGAGTGGGCGAATTTAAAGTATGAAATCAAAAATATTACAACCAGTCAAAAAATAGGTGCGACGACGAGCGGAGCCAGGAGGAGCGTGTTAGGTTTACATGTAATATAAAATAAGGAGTCGAGCGAAGCGCAGCGGAGCGAGGCGACATCCCTAGCTTTATTACTTAAAACTAAATTGTCACTAAAATAGAAAATTGTTTGCCTAAGCATTATTCAACTCAACTCATAAATTTGTATTTTCAAGTTGCCGTTTTTAACATATTTATTCACCAACAGTCTTTCGCCTACTTAGTATTTTAGTACGCTATATTCAGTATTTTTGACACCTCAAATTTGAATTTATATTAGCTCGTTTATTCGCCTATTAAATGTAATTTTATGTAAATACGAGTTACTTTGTTATTTAAGAAGATGGCATACTCTAGCAACTTTTTTTATTACCCGTCCAGCACAATAAGTCTAATGGCAAAGACTTTATTTGCTTTTCATAGAGGCGATTATATGTTGGCTCTTTGGCCTCTTTTTCTTAGACGCGTAATACTAGTGATCACGCAGCGAAACAACAAATTGGTGTGTTTTTAGCTAATACTGAAATATTTTGTATTGAAAAAAATATTGAATTTAGGTGATATACCTTCATATTTCTATTACCTATTTTATGAAAAAAAAATTAAGTTTATCACTTATCCGCGTTCTTCAAGCGAACGTTTGAAAACCAAAAAAAGAGAGGGTGCAAAACATTTTTTTTGGACAAAAGTATAAATCTTAGTACATTGTTTATACGTAAGATCCCAAGAGAAAAGATTAATAAACGAAATATATTTTTTTCAATACAAGGAGAGTCCGAATTTCTTCAAACGAATCCTAGTTAGACTGGAGTTGGTCATGCTCTAGGCTCAGGTACAGTCTCTGGCTGTTGCCCGCGACTGCGTCCGCGTGGAAGAATATAATGCGACCACAGTGTAATCCCGCAATAAAAAGTATCTCAGTTTCTAAGTTGGATAATAAGTTATCGAACTCCCTTTCATCATTTTTTTTGTAATCCATGTTTCACTGCTGAGGATCGTACAGTGGTAACCGCATTAAACCCGTTCAGTATTTTTTGCGTGATGCATAAAATACAGACATCCTACACCGCTATTTTTTTGGAATATCATCAATGTACAGACAGACACAACTCTTTTCTTTTACAATGTTTAAAAGTATAAAATATACTTAGCTTTACAATGCTATTGTCCGTTATTATAGTACCTAGCCCGTTTCATCAAAAAAAGGTTTTTTTGTAATTAAATTAGCATAGGTAAGTAACGTAGAAATATTAACAAATCTGAAAAATCATTATTTTATAATAAAGGTTTATAATAAGGTTAGTTTTGTCGAAAGAAAAGAAAAGTTTTATTTAAAATATCGTGTGAGATATCATTTTAGGGATTATAATTTTTTTATAGTTTTTGGTCCAGTGGTCACAATAATATATCTCTAAATTTGTATAGAAATGACCGTTCCCCACCATGATCTCCTGTTTATACAGATAAAATGTTGATTTTCATAGGGTTAGCAGATATTGATTACAAATTTGGATACAATTTTTATATACATAAGATTATAAGATGTCTATGGACTGCTTCCCGTCAATGGAACCCTACGGAACCCTTATTGTGCGAGTCCATCTCGCTCTTGGCCGGTTTTTCCCTCCTATACATTTTCACAAGGTTTTCATCGTTTATAAAATATCCTCTTTGGTAAGATTACATGGATACAGTAGAAGCAGTAAAGCGAATTAAAATTTTGAAACATTTTATAGAAAACCATTGATAGGATCTACAAACCTTGACGAAGATTTCGACGTTAAATTGGTTTTTCAATGCGAAGTTAATTGAAAATGGTCCCGAAAACTTTTTCGATCAACTGTCGGTTTGTATCAGGTATTTCATTATGATTGTATAGAAGTATTTGTATATACACAAATAATGTTGTGGTTTCGCTTACTTTATGTCAGTGAAGTGATTAGTCAATAGTTTAGGCAAATTTTGCGAGTAAATGGACTAACAATTTGTTGAATGTAAGCAAGGTGAGTAAAACTTTTAAACTTCTTATTTGAATCATAAGTAAAAACACCTAGATTGTGCTGACTGCCTAGACAAGAGCTGTGGAGAAAGCTGAGTGGTGAGCTAGGAAAATATCCACCAATAGGATCGTTCTCAGCGGCGCGGGATAGGACAATGAAGCGTTCTTATTGGTGACTTTTTTCCTAGTTCACCACTCCACTTATTTGCACATTTCAGATAGCTGTTCATAAATAAACACTTTCGTCAGGTTCCAACAGTGACAGCAGGATAGCGTATACAATTTTCAACGCATGCGACAGAGATGGCATTAGAACGCAGCCCAGGCGGAGAGGCAGTCATAGCAAGTAGCCTCAAGTATAAAAAGATCAGTTACCTCTTTTAAAGCACGAGTCATTTTATAGTCTTTGGCAAGAGTTCCTTCGTTCATTTAACGAGTAAAAGTACCTAATTTATAGACGTTTGCGTAAGTACTTGTGAACTTATGCAAACGCTTATAAATTCTTTGAAGTTTGTGTTCTTAAGTAAAGTAGCATAATAATTCTTATAGGTAAGTAGGTATGATTACAAATTATTCAAAGCCAATTTCTCAGTTATTTGAAGGTTGAAGTAATTTTCGACTTCTAGAAATCGTTTATTCAGAGTTCGGACGATTAATCAAAAGGCCAAAGAAATCAAGTGGTCTCTTGAGATGAATACAATTTTACGTTTTTATCGTTCAGTAGCTTCAGGCTCAATTTATAAGCTTGATATATATATATATATATATATATATATATTTTTGGGTAATTGGTGATGTAAACCTCAATAATTGGTTTCATTCTCAACTTGATACCTCTATCCACTTTTATGTTCCTAAGAAAAAGGACCCATGGAAAGATTATTAAAGTGATTCTTTAATTTCATATTTTTTTTCTGAGGTACTGGAGCCTTTTATTTTAGTTCTTTGTTATTATCTAATTTCAAAGTCATCGATGTTGTTTTCAGTAGTACCATGATTGGCTAGAAATTATGTGTGACCTTTGTCGTAGCCAATCATAATAACTTTGGAAGCGATACCGATAGATGTTTAACTCAGATCATAAGGGCCCAATATTAAAAATAAACAGAACAGTGTTTTAATAGACTTGATATTGAATTTAGGCTATTGTTGCATTTAATCCGTCAGATCGTTATGAGGACATGATCCGGACTGAGATATTTTGTTTAACTATTGTATTAGTACCTAAATGAAACAAAAAGCAATCTTAATCTGATCTGCTTGAAAATACGCTATATTTATATTATAGAAAATGGAGATGATGCTGTATTAGTTGAACCTATGAAATAAGTGAAGTAAAATAATAAATTTGTAAACAATCAAGTAATAAAATAATATTATAATTAATTATCAGGTGTACACGTTCACAAAAACGTGACACAAATGCTCTAATCAACCGCCGCGCCCGCAAAACATCAGTTATTTTGAATTTACTACTACATTAAGAAATCAACTTGTAATTTACTTTCAAAGTTTAGATTTCCGTAAATAAAACATTGTGAAGCCATTTGTTGACTTTCAAATTAAATAAGAAAGGAAATACAAAGTTAGAATAGCAACGACAAAAATTGTTGTATCAACATATAATGGTGATAATATGTGCTTACGTAAAGATTACAGGAAAAATATAGCAGTTGAGAAATTTACGAAATTAAAACTGTTCGAATTACCGAACCCTCGGTATGCGAGTCTGACTCGCATTTAACTAGTTTTTTTCAAGAAAATCTGTCATTGGGATAATATGTAAATGTGACACCTAGCAAAAGCGTTTGCTCGGGTCTTAGAATAAGTATTCTGAGGCTTGGGTCGCCTATCAATAAATCAATTCCTAGCTTTCAGATATCTGTTCTTGCAAGATGTGCTTTCTTATATAATCAGAATATCTGTGGACTCAAACAGCTTAACACTAGATGTTATTTTTGATAGATATCTTGGTCTTTCTACCGTGGTAGAATTTATTAGTGACAGTGAGAAACGAGTGTTGTTCTCGTCGGGGTTACCATTGCTTAAATTAATTAATACTAAACGATTAATTAGAACGCATCCATCAACCAACCTCCTCGGGCGGATTTATACGGTTTTTGTTGTGGCTTCCTCAGAATACTCTTATTTTCTTTTTCTTTATTTCTTCCAAGGGAAGTGTTCGATTGCCTCTGAGGGGAAAGGAGATTCAATCATTTGGCCCGGGAGGTAAACTATTTCGCTGCAAAATTATCATCATAGTCTTTTGATTTGGTTGTGTGTAGAAATATAGGGTAACATAATGAACAGAAAATCACTTGTACTATCCCACAAATTTGTTTAATATTTCCTGTGGGATAGTACAAGTGATTTTCTGTTCATTATGTATTGCAAGTTCCACCACGTGCCAACAATCAACAGTGTAAACATTCTATAGGGTAACAAGTAAATTTTCACAGTATATGATTTTAGGTTTACACAATAGCATGAGTAAATTTTTATAATACCTATTTAAGATTAGAGAGTAACAGAATGGTAGGAATGTTGTTGCCACATGTGTATAAATGTCGTGGGTAGATCGCAGAATCAATTTTTTTTTACCAAAAGTTCAAAAACAGGTGTGACGGCGAGCGGGGCAAGGAGGAGCGGTTTACATGTAAATAAATTTTGGGAGCTGAACGAAGCGAAGCGGAGTGAGGCGATCCCTGCAGTTTTAACAGAATTATGATATACGTTTAGGCAGATCATGATGTGCCCAATTTGACGATATGCTAACGACATATGCACTCGTATATCCATCCATATTTTACAATAAAGATAGTGATAAAAGTGAATGACCGAATCCCAGGTTCCCTACAGGTCTGGAGATCAAGTCGCACGGAAAAGGTATCAAATGGAACACGAAAGGTTTCCGGTAACTCAACCCCACTTCATCCCCCGGGGATTGAATTATAATGTTTGTTTCAGGTGATGTAACATGATCCATCGAAGAGGCTGGAAATATTGTTAAGAAGGAATCAAATTTTTATAAATAACAAATAAAAGATAAAAACACAATAACCACTGTTAAGCTGTATTGATAATAGGGATAGATATAATGTTAGCGTAAAAGCTAGAACTGTGGTAAATCCATCGATTTTCTGGTTAAACCTAAGATTTACCAGGTGATGACGACAAGTAAAAGTTCGAACTGTTTTTAAAATCGACTAATTTTAGATCCATCCTTACTTTTACCAAAGTTATTATGTTGGGTTATCTTAAGATTAATGTGTCAAATGTAATATTTATGATAATAACATATATAAAACATACATTAAAATGAACACATACACAAATAAATATAAACAACATATATTGCGAGACCTTTATGCATCACATCAGTTACATTGTATATAAAATTAAATATTATGAAATGAATGTAAAGAAAAAGAGAAAAGTATTTCATTATTTTTTGAATAATATATGTATTATTTATATAACAATGTTTTTGGTACAAAATTATAAGTATACACAAATGAGACACATGTTATTATATAAATGATAAAAATTCAAGATATATTTCGGGCCCAGTAATTATTTATATACCAATAAATAATAAAAGAAAGCCGATAAAGGGTCCATATAAATTTGAATTTATTTAATTTTATTCGCACAACTGCATAACTTTTTAATTTATTGTAAATCATTCGGATTTGTATTTTTTTTGTTAGTTTAGTTTTTAATTTATTATAAATTTAAAAAAGTGGTAAATAAAAATATCTAAATTACTACTGAAGAATTATTTATAAAATAGCCTACATATTACCGAACTAAGTTTATTTATCTTTCAGCGCAGGTGGTGAGTGTCCAAGGATAAACAGATAAAGGTCGCTGAGGTTCGTGGGAGGCTTTGATACACTAAGCGAATGGGCATTAGACTGTGAACTGTCTTTTATCTATAGATACGTAGGTATACTTGAGTGTATATTTAACAGTACATACCAAAATTACACTTAATTTGGGCAAGTCGGATTTATTACAATATTTTCTTTCACAGTAAATTTCGAAAAATAGCCATTGGTTCATGATCAACCGGCAGCATTAGAATCTGGATCTCAAGATAGAGAGATCTCGATCTGGCCGATTGACCTACCGTGCCGCCTACGGTACAAAACACAAACTCAACTTGTAATTTAGTTTCAAAGTTTAGATTTGCGTAAATGAAACATTGTGAAGCCATTTGTTGACTTTGAAATTAAATAAGAAAGGAAATACAAAGTCAGAATAGCAACGACAAAAATTGTTGTGTCAACATATCTTAATTAATTTTTAAAAGCATAATTGTGGATTCCGTTAAAATCATTACACTTATAGGAAAGATTCGATATCTTTCCGACCGTGGCATAAGGTATCTACAGTGAGCAGAAAAAGAATTTCGATCTTTAAAAAAAAATAGAACATCTTAAAAATAAAACCAAAGTAAAGACGCGGTTTTATTTGCTATTCCAGAGATATCCTGATTTTTCATATCAAGCTCCATACAAATTATTTCATAACAAAGCTTTGACGTAACACGTCAAAGATAAAAAAAAGTCAATGTTCATGCTAAATTATGTCACATGTTTGGTCACGTGAGTTATTTGATTGTAATAATGGTAAGCGGAAAATATATAAAGAAAAAAAAAATATATATATAGAAAAAACAACTCACTTCGTTACGCGAATTTTTTTTATCTACTTTGTGTGCTGAATGAAGCGTGTTTCAGTAGAATTAAGGGCAAGTAATTAACTGACCATCAAAAGTTGCAAAAATCAGCATCAAAATTACTAAGTTGGCATCAAAAATAATATGTTCAAACCTAACCTAACCTAGTTGATGCCAAATTAGTGATTTAGGTGCTCATTTTGAATTTTTTAGATGGTCAACCTATTATTATCCAATTAATTATAATTAACGGAACATAATTAATTATTTACGGTATACCGATAGGCCTCTTCTAAAACACATTTTTACGTTTAACATTTAAACATTTTTCATGCTTGAGAAAAGTGATGACTGGTGTAAATAGGTATATACTTTTGTTTTGATTTATAGAACATAGTTACTCGTATTTGTTGTTTCTGTTTATATATTCGAAAAGTCTACCATGTGACCTCTTAATTTTTGATTCTTTTGATTTCATTGATTTCGATTTTCATGATTTGAAATATGAAGGTGTGATACAGGATGTTAAAATAAGTAACAAATTTCGTTAGACAATAGACATAAACTTTGCAAGTGAAACTGAGGGCTCCAGCAAGTTAGTAGGTACTGTATTCCATACTGAATTTTTCTCCATATGTAATATATTCACCTTTGTACTTCAATGGGGATCCACACGCAAAGCTAATTACAGATGGCGCTAGCATAGGTCCGGCCAGTAATATTTATTGTTCTGTGGGACCGGCTATGTCAAATTTTGCTGACGTGTGTTTCCTTCTGTTTTTGTCCAATATTTCGCATTTTTTTACAACCTCTAATCACTTGTATTCCAATATGTTATATATTTGTTATTTTTATTATTTTATTCATTTTTAATGTAGGGTTTTCCGGGAATAAATGAACACCATTATTAAAGCAACTTGATACTGCACACAAAGGCATAATTCAAAGAAATTTTCTATTAAAAATCACAAAAAACTACGCAAAAACCATGACAATGTACTGAAATGACAGATTTTCATGGTCACATCGACGATGCGCCATCTACAGGGATAATTTGGCAGTGTGGATCCCCATTACAAATATTTATGCGATTTCAGCCCTCATGACAGCGTTGTAAGAACTGCCCCTGATGGACGTGTGTGTATGTTCGCATAGAACTTGAAAACTTCAGAACGTATTTCAAAACAGGTTCCACTGTTAAGAGTAGTGGACCGGGCGGCCACTACAGGCAAACCTATCTCACAAAAAACAGCACCAATCCATCCATCCCATCCGCTACGTAACTACAAAATGTATGGTTTATTCCATACAAAATATATGGGAATTCTATTTTGCGTTTTCTGGAAGTTCTAATACTCTAGAGCAGCGTTCCTTAACCTTTATTGTCCATGGACCCTTAGGAAATCATGCACAATTTTAAGGACCTCCTTAATAAAAAAGCAGCAATAAACTTCGGACCATTTATTTTAGTTCTACAAATCAAAAAATATATAGTTTTTCATATAAAATAAGTTAATAAGTAGGTTGGTGCTCCTTTTTTGCAACTAAATTAGTGATATTTGGGTTTAGTCTCAAATTGGATTCCACTTTTAATCTATTTCTGTATTTGTTTTTAGTATACACAAGAGCAGAGAATGCCTTTTCACAGAGGTATGTCGTTGAGAAAAGCAGTAAATGTTTCAGTCCATAGATTAGGCCACGGATCCCCATACATTTGTTCGGGGACCCCCAGGGGACCGCGGACCACAGGTTAAAAACGCTGCTCTAGAGTCTCCCTTATCAGCAAGAGGATCGAATAGGATTTTGTATGGAATGTTAAAGAAAAGTTTTTTTTATCCTATTTAATCATCTGGCTGATATCAATCAATATATATAATAAAATAGTAGAACCCGGTGTGTCTGTACATTGAAAAAAAGTAAAAAAAATAGAAAGGGGGTCACTAAAAAAGAGTAATAGAACACAAATCAGCGATTTTTAAAATTCTTTTCTGTCTGTCTGTCTGTCTGTTTGTTCGCACACATCTCCAAAACTACGGATTTTCATGTAATTTTCACAGGTGAACAGAACTTAATTTGAATTAGAATATAGGCTTTGTTTCATTAAAATCAGGTGTCACGAAAAAGTCATCGTCATTAAAAGAATTTTGGAATTTACTTTTCTACTGTTAGAAGTTACATAGCAAATATTTCTGGCGATGAAGGCCTACAGACGTCACGAACGATTGCTTAAAAGAAAAAAAAAGAAACAACAAAACTTTGGTTACAATTATGTAGCGTATAAAATTTTAGTACATACAAAATCAACAGAATGCGCGTAAATAAATATTTAATTATTTCGTTTAAATAGCGTCATATATTTTGGTAAATTAAAAGTTTGAATGCGAAATTAGTTGCAGCAATTGTAATAACAGATGGTGATACCTTAGAGAATATACCTTCTTTGATGAAACGGGGTAGGTACTATAATAACATGATTAAAAAATTGTAAAAAATAAACAAAAAATCTGTAAAAGAAAAGAGCTATGTCTGTTTGTACATTGATGATATGCCAAAAAATAGCGGTGTAGGATAATATAATACTGAACGTATTTTGATACGGTTACCACTGTACGATTGCAGGTTACAAAGAAAGAAGGAAGAGAGATCACTGTTCGATAACTTATTATCCAACTTAAAAACTGGGATAAATTTTATTGCGGATTCCCAAGACTACACTGTGACCGCATGTTCTTCTACCACGCGGACGAAGTCGCGGGCAACAGCTAGTGGAATATAAGTCTCCATGAAGTCAACCGAGGTCAATAGCTATTAGAGCTCCCAGAAAACACGAAATAAAATTCCCGTACATTTTGTATGGAATAAACTTTGAATTGTTATTATGCAAAACGTGCCAAGTTGCGCCGCGGCCAGTGTTTTTGTAGCTACTAAATGGCGGATGTCCCTACAAAGTGGATTGTTGTTATTGATGTCCTGATATTGTTGCTGTTTTTTTGTGAGACAAGGTTTGCTTTTAGAGGCCGCCCTGTCCATAGCTTTCCTTGAGAGGGCTAAAGGGCATTTACAATTAATTATGACGCCGTAATCTGATATAAACAAGAGAAACCTAAGAAATCAGGACAGATTACGCATCAATAAATACAAAACAGAACTTTTGCACAGAAGTATATTTGTCATGGGCCCTAAATTATTTAATAAAATTCCAAAAACATGGAAAGATCTCAATTTAATGTATTTAAAAATAAATTATTCAATCTTTTAACTGAAAAATGTTATTATACAGTGAAAGAGTTTATTAATGATAAATCAATCTAATTTTATATTGTGACATAGATACTCGTTATTGTAATTATTCAAATCTTTGACATCTTTCATTAAAATTCAATTATTTTCTTTATAAGATAAGCCTAAGGCTGAGATCCGATTGCACATTAATTACATGTCTAATTACATCTCATGAATGCATGCTAATGTTAAAAATATCTTTATGTTGATTAATTTTATATCCATACGCCTTTCGGCAGAGTGTAGAGCGCATAAATTATCTTTAAGATCAAATGTATTACTAACTACCTACATTCATGAATAAATTAATCTTATCTTATCTTATCTCCGTATAAAAGGGATTTAAAAATAAGGGTTTCTGCATCCGCCTCGGAGAGTTTAATATAATTATGTTGGTAGAATGTGAAAATCACAATTCCCCTGGCCTAATTTTTAAAAGACCTATTTTTAATTTTTTTTCAGAGAATTTACGTCATTTTAGAATATAGTTTTCATTATTTTGGTATATAAATTAACCATTACATTTTTATGATTTTTTTAAGAAATCACTGATTGTGATGTGTGATTGCTTATAAAAAAAGTGGTCTGCCTCTGTCTGTATACTCATCTGTCATCCTGCTGTCAAAATAGTTGGAAGCCTGGGAAGCAAATAATTATAAATTTATCTTCATAGCAAAGGACACATTTCTAAACAGCCATTTCTCAAGTGACGTTATACAAAGGCAAATGGAAGTTGCAGATCTTTCGTAAAAATATTCATCATCGTGAGTTTTTTTAGACCAAAAGTTCTAAAATACGGCTTATTAAACCTAAATCTCAAAATGGTTTTCGAATTAACACACCTTAACATAATTTAATCTAAGCGAATTATTATACTCCTTGTTTTAGTGCTTACATCTATTCGCAATTTAATTAAATTGACCCAAATCTTTCTTTTAGACGTTCGGGTCCGCAAGAAGAAAAAAATTCTAAAGAAAGATGCTAAAATATTTTTTTCTACCAAACATCAAAGTCCGTCTAATTGAGTCAAGAAACTTGTTACTTTTCTCATAATTAAAAACTTCTCTCGAGTCCTTTTTATGGAAGTAGGTCCAACAATTAACTTGGGTGCCATAGTGGAGAGTGGTTCATGTTTCATTACAATATCAGTTTGACAAATCCTGGAAGCAATGGTAGCTCAGACGGTTGGTCTCAATCTTATAGAAATAGAAATAGAAATTGTTTATTTGCAAAAAACTTATCTTATTACATTAGGTGTTGGAACATCCTTTTAAGTATTAAAAATACCTGTGCCAGGATGCCCCGCTCTTTCATAACTATGGTTATAGTTTTACAAAATAAACTTAATAAATAATTTTAAACTTAGTTATTATATAAAAGTGTCAGTGTGTGTTGAGTGTTGAAGGTGTACGTGTTGGGTATATATATATATAATAATATGAGTTTAGTTATGAATGTAGTTGTAATTATGAGTGTGTGTGTTTGTAATATCTATCTTGAGACTCAGATTCATTTCATGCATCACGCAAAAACTACCGAACGGGTTTTGATGCGGTTACCACTGCACGATCCTCAGCAGGTTACAAAGAAAGAAGGAGGGGAGATCACTGTTCGATAGCTTATTATCCAACTTAAAACTGGGATATTTTTTATTGCGGATTCCCAAGGACTACACTGTGACCGCATCCTGTACGTCGAACATGCGACAATGTTTTTTTTTAAATTTATGTGCGTAGTATTTGTACGCTTACCACTTGTTGACCTGCGGCGATAAGACTCCCTATCACGTTGGGACGTAAAAATCGTCGGTGAAAATAGGGGTCGCGAGTGTTGACTATTACACCGACAGTCCATACTTAGAAAAATATTACACCTCTTATGTGATATGTGTCGTAACGAAATGTTATGTTTTTTTGTTTCAAAAATCCTTATTGTTTCTTATTTATCATCTTATTTCTCTTTCACGTTTTTGTTATATTTTAAATCCTTGTTAAATCTATATTTATATACTTTTAAAATATTTATATTTATTTTATATATATATATATATTTTTAAAAGTATTATATTCTTTTTATGACAGATTTAATAAAAAAACTATTGAATATATGTTCCTGGATAAAGCCACGAGCAAAATACGATTTATTTTTAAATTGCATACATAACTTTGAGAAGAATCACCTCAGATGTTATCTACGGAACCTGTGTTCACGATGCCTACTTGACATCGGTTGGTTGGTTGGTCTGCCTATTCATTAGTTAATTTCTTCTAAATTATATTTGTCATATTTTTGCGTAGTTTACAAATGTTTTAATTTATATCCATAGAATGAGCGGGCCTCTCCTATTACAGGTTACTAAACTTAAAAGGGGAGTCCCAAACCATGTTAACTGTGAATCGTAAACAATAAACGAATTTTGAATTTGAATTTGAATTAGTGAATGATATAAATATACTGATAAATAAGATAAACAAATACAAGGAAATCTCAAGATTTATTTCGGGTCCGACCTGGACCCGGCATCAGTTGAGTATCTTTTTACTCAACTGAATTTTTAAAAATGTTTTTTTTTTTAATTAAGATACTCAACTGATGCCGGGTCCAGGTCGGACCCGAAATATATCTTGAGATTTCCTTGTATTTGTTTATCTTATTTATTAGTATATCTATATTTTTTTAAAAAAACTTTAAAAGCTGTTATAGTGTATATTTAAAACAAATTAGTGAATGAGTAATAGATAGGGTAAGAGTATTGTTATTGTACACACCGGTTACCGGATCCTAGTACAAAGATAAACTCTTTGGAGTTTTTTTGTGCTATTTGTACCTAATTATTGTATTATGTAATATGTATGACATTGACAATAAAAAAAAAACATATTTTAATATTATTAATCTGATCTCTAGGTAGCTCTCTAGATAGAGGTAATCTCTGTAAAACACGTATTCCTCTCTCAAAGGTTTTGCGAAGAGAAAAATAAGATTATCTAGGCTTTTAACGCCTCAGACCAGCTTACGTTGGGCTTTTGTATCATTAAGGGTAAGATCCTAGTTTATTGGGATATAGAGTAATAATGGGCAATAAATTCAGATGACCACATATCCACAAGGGCATCGGTCGGCAACATGCGGACCGCGGTCTGTATTCCGACCACGGAATGTTGAAACTTGGACCGCCGAATATTGTTGAATAATTTACCCACCTATTAAAATATAAATACGTAATATTTTTATATAACTGACACCTAGAACATAAGTGTAATTTCTCGCATTAATTAAACTAATTAATTTTAATTAATATTAGTTTAATTAAATAATAATTAATTACCTTATATTAGACAAAATAAAAGTTTTCAACTAGTGAGTATATTACGAGTTTTTTTCTGGACCTCGAAAAAAATGTTCATCAGTATCCCGGACCCCATTTAAAATTACTTGCCGACCCTGCAACGCCATTATGTACCAATATCATTATTTATTTGACGTATGGTTGTTAGAGGTTGTCTAGTAGATATCGTTTTAGGTAATATGGCCGCACTTATACTTGACTTACTCGTACTTTTTTAGTTTATTCATGCATGTTTTAGTTAGACAAGTAAGACATTCTAACTATTTTCATTAAGTATCTTGTCAGTTCCAGATTTCCAGGAAGCCCGAGATCAAAGGAACAATTCCTTGAAGCAGGTCCCTCCCTACTTCCGCTTTACATCCCTCTGACGTCTAATAGACCAATAAAAATACAAAGTACACAAAGGTTTACCGATACTCTAAAGGTATTTACTTATAATTAACATTTAACGACGTAGATGTAGCCTGCATTGTGCAGTATAACGTAACTATAAAAAGAGGCGGCAGCTCAGGCGGAAGAACGCTGGCCTCTTAATCTTGAGACCCAGGTTCAATCCCCGGTCGGGTATGCATCAATGATTTTTTCGAAATTTGTGTGCATAGTACTTGAATTACCTAATACCACTTGCTGAACGGTAAACAATCGGAAAAATTAAATAATATCTGTGTACCAAGTTGTGATCGGCGGTGCGGCACGGGGTGAGTTTAGGGACTTATTTGTTTACTTATTTTAATATTCCAACACAAAAATAAGGCTCAGGTACAGCATACGCTCGCATCGGCTACCAGCGGCTTTAAGATCAAGCAAGAATACGAAGGGACGAACAGACCAGTCTGGGAAACCCCTTTACCCCTAGTCAGCTAGCTCAGCCAGGACAACTCCTTGAAATAGAGCCGAACGGCTTCAGCTTGCTGACATAAAATCTGGTCTTTATTTTTTTTTTATTTTTTTTTTTATTGGTCTAGAGAAGGGAAGGTAGAACTCGTTGCAATACCAGCTCTACGTCTAATATCCTTGGTGGCGGGGCAGTGAAGCAGTACATCCACCGTCTCGTTCTCGCCTAAGCACCCTCGACATCGGGGGCTGTCAGTCGCAACTGTAGTGAAGAGGTGTTTATTCAGATTGCAATGTCTGGTAATGATACCTAACATGTCTCGGAGATCAGACCTATTAAGTTTCATGAAGTACCTTGTGGTATCAGGTGGTAGAGCTGATGCCGGGCTCGACTGTGGAGGTACCACCTCGGAGACCCCCTCAAAGTAATTGGAGGGAGAGTAAGAGGACAGCTCACAGGCAAATAATCAGGAGGTCCACCATGCCTGGGACCGATGGATGGCGGTATATCCATCCATAATAGCCGGGCCGGGACTGGTGATGGACAGCGGTGTCACTGGTGCGAGGGTTCCGGCACCACGCTCACCAACCCGCCTACCCAGCGTGTGTGAGTATGGGCAATTCTTCCAGGACGACCGCTGGGAGTGGCAAAGTCCTGGAAAGGCTTATGTCCAGCAGTGGACGAACTAGGCTGATGGATGGAGGTACCTTGTTAGTTTGCTGTTTGTTTGTGGTACCATAAGTCTTGACAGTCGGTACTCGGCAGTCCGTTCGTGTTGTGCACCTTCTGTTTTGCTCCCTAAGAGTGTGACTCCTCATCTCTTCTCTAATAGCTTCCGCTGATGGTCGACACAGTTTCTTGCCCCGTTTCAAAACCTTCATGTTAGCGCTGCCAGTTTCGCAAGAGAGTCTGCTTGTTCGTTACCTTTGTCATGACTATGTGCTTTGGTCCATAGTAGTGGAACTAATAGTAATAGTATTTATTTACCAAGATGTTGATGATTTTTCTCCTTGCGCTGACAATCAAAAGTATAATTAAATGAGCTACAATGTTTCAGACAGCGGGTTAAATAATAGCTAGGTCTTTACATATAAAATTGCCGAAATTTTCTTACAAATTCATGACTTCATAATTCCTGTAATTCAATAGCTAAATACAAAAATACAAAAAATACAAAAATATTTATTTCGGTAAAAAAAACACATTTTAACAAAAACATTGTTGAGGCCTTCTTGTAAGTATAAAATACTTGTAGCAGAAGACCCCACTCTTCCATAGCCATAAATTATTAATATTTATACCAAAACAAATAATTGTAATAAACTTTATAACAAAAATAAAAATATTTTTACATGACAATTAAAGTTAAATGCACGGTCTTATTCGTGAGTGTGTGTAAATGTGTGCATATGTGTGAAATCTGAGAATATAAGGGTGTGTGTGAGTGTGTAGTGTGTGAGGGTGCGTGTGTAAGTAAGTAAAGGGTAGGTGAGTGAATGTGAATAGTTATTTTGTGCGTATTGTAGGTATATATATATATATATATATATATATATATTTTTATTGTTTCGGTAAAAATATGATATTACCATGGTATACATATAATACTTAACACTATTGACATATTTTGTTAAATTTATACTATAGGATGAAGAAGTTTCTCTGTTTCTTCGTACCTTAGAGTCTTGAACCAAGCAGTCAGTGTTACTTTACATTCATAATATGTTTTAGAGTAGATGGATAACATTTTGTTTAGCGTATTATAAAGATATTTAGTCTGTGCGAAATATTGATGACTTGCAAAGGATGTTTTGACAACATCTGTAGGTAGAACATGCTTCCTCCTTTTAAATTGTTTGTTAGGGTCAAAAACCAAAGTTTTATGCATTTTTAAGATGGAATTTAAAATATACAGCTTTCTGACTGTTAATAAGTCACATTGTTTGTATAGCTCATGTGTGGAGAATTTATATTTTTTAAAGTACATAGTCTTCAACAGGGCGCGTTGAGACCTTTCCACTTCTAAAAACTTTATTTTAGAGGCACCACCCCAAATAGGAATGCAATAGACTACAACAGATTGAACCAAAGCAATATAAATCTGTTTCAGTAAGATATCCGAAGCTACATGTCTCAAACGTTTAAAAATCCAGATTAGTTTTCTGATGCGGTTACTTACTAGTTCAATATGATCATGCCAAGAGAGTCGCTGGTCAAGTATAATACCTAAATATTTTGTCTTGTTTACTTTTCCAATATTCGGACAACTACAGTAACAGTTCTCAATGTTTCCGCACTGGTGAATTTTTACAGTAAAATTAGCATCAGGTTGATGCTATTTCAATTATTTGTTTTTTGTTTGTAAGTTGATTTCTACGTATTAATTTTTGTTTTTATTTTCAGTTTGATTATAAAAATTAAATCTTCAAAAACAGTTCGTCCTAAATGCCATCCATTTCCATGATATGATTCGTTTGCTGCTGACACTTTTCAAAAATTAAATTAATGTTGCTTTTAGCCTAATGTTGTCTCATTCATACTCATAAGAAATTACATAATTTGGATTTGTCATTCCTTAAAAAAATGCGAAAATGTTAGTACTGAAAATTAAGTTTCCTTCAAATTCTTTATAAAAAACGGCAATTTCATATGTAAAGACCTAATATAAAAATTTTCGTTTGAACTTTAGGCGGATCAAAGTGTTTAAAGAAAACCTTTATAATATAATTTAATATTTACCGTCAGAATCGGATTAAACAAGGGTTCGCAGTCAGACCCCAAACACGAGCTTCTCGTTGGAATCAGTTAATTAAATTTAATTTGCGCTTATAATGACACGAAAAGGGAGACTGCTTTATTTGTCTGGTAGATAAGGGGATTAAAATAATAAAAGAGTTAATATGGAAATTGATGCGCAATTTTCAAGCATCTTTAATAATAATTGCAAACCTAAATATGAATTCATAATAGTTTATGAGGCGCACACTAGTGTTTTAAATACCTACATACATAGTTATGTGCAGTTTCATAAACCACTTTATCTAAACCACTTTTAAAAAAACGCTTTACGTTTTTTATTTTAAGTTTGATATTGTTATATTTAGACGATGTTATGTTTAAATTATTATGTTATAGTTATTAGTTTTAATTTTAATAGGATCCAGCAGAATACCAGCGCTGTGGCTTCGGCTGTGGCATTAAGCTGAGCTGGACTCCTTTTTCATAACCACAGAATATGGCTATTTCGTTTTTAATTTGTTTTCTTTTTTGTTTTGTTTCCTGTGGTGTTTGAAATAAAGCTCTTTTCTCTCTTCTTTCTTTCTTTCTAAACTCATAAAAGTACTCCTTTTTTCCAATCCACAAAATATTGGTAAAATTTGTCGTGAGCTTTTCTTGTTTTTACTGGTAATTGTTAGTCATTTTCGCCGCTCAGTCCCACCACTGTCAGATATTATTGTCCAGAATGAAACTTTTAAGAAAAAAATAAACACACAAATATAAAATTAATAACGTACCTAAATTATGGCGCAAAAAGCCCGCAGTTCACAACGCATGTAAGACAAAGAAACGGATTTGGTCACAAGTCCGACAATGGTGTCGATTCGGCGTAACACGACTTAACTTATTTGACAGGACTAACCTTATTTTTAGCGTCCTGTCTTTTTCTTTCTAAATAGAAAAGATAAGGACAGAACGCTAAAATTACGTTTAGTCGTGATGTGCTACACCGAATCGACACAAATCTTTCGAATTTATCAAGAGAAAAAATTCTGCTAGAAATTCGAGAGAAAAGGTCATTGACGGTGTTGAATGATATTATATAATACATAGATTTATTATTACCTAGTAACAACAATGTCGTGACGATGTTCCTGTGTATGTTTTAATTGGTACTTCGATATTTATTCCCACTCACCATACGGAGTGATTAAAATTTGCAACCGCAAAGACCAAATCGATTGCCACAATCAAATTTTGTCTACATTTATATGAAAATAAATGTGATTTCAGTGTATCAAAAGCTTTCAAAGCTGTTATAAAGTGCTAATTACAATGTGGCTGCTTGAATAGTTGAATAACAGCTATGCGTTCAACCTGCAAGTACGATCACACGCACGGTGGCGATAGTTACAACTAGCGTTGACATCTCTAAAAATAAAAAAGCTGGACTTACATGTTAAAAGCCGGACTTTTGGGTCCCCAGGCTGGACGCTAAGAAAAAAAAAACAGGAGTTTTGACAAAAATATCGAATGAAACACATATTTTTCAAGAAAATTTAAATTTTTATCATCATTTAAATATTTTTCTTTTGAGGAAACCCGGTTCAGGAGATCAATTTCCTTAATCGTTTTCTCGGGTAGTACACAGAATATGTATATGTCAACTTGCGTGACTCAGCTTGTTAGCTAGTCTCGTCTCGCTCGCTCGTTTCTGTCTGAAGTGATTGAACGACAAAAGCGTCACAAAAGCCGGACGGGCCGAACGCTGTCAAATTTGGTCCGATTAGAGGTTCAAAAACTTAACACTGTCCGGCTTTATCCGGACGGATGGCAACGCTTAGTTACGACTAATGCTTGTGGAGACTTGTTCAATAATCGCTCGTGTCTGCAATCAGCTCAATTACCGTATTTACCGTACCGAACCGTATATGACGTGAACGCGAGACTGAAGTGCGTAAGTGACAGCACAGTAAAGAAAAAAAACAATATTATGTCTCCATATAAAATGGCCGAAACGCGCGCTTCCGAATCTCGGCATACCTCGGTAGTAGGGGTGCGCTGCAGTTAAGTATGGACGCAGAGAGTGTGAAACGCCACCCACTCCCGCATATTTATGTGGGCAGCCCTAATGCGTGTGTCTGTCGTGCGTTATTTCAAGGACACTGCCCAGACGTTACTTTCTCTACTGTGGTGACAAGTCACCACGCAGTGGAAACTTTGTATAAGTTACGGTGTCTTAAGGGGAACGAAAATACAAACAGAAATAAAATGTCAGCTTTCGGATGATTTTGTTGCAATAATTAGGTTACGTATAGCCATAAAAAAAAATACATGTTTTTGGTTGAACTTTGAGGTATTCATTTTCCACAAACCACATTAATCAATTCATATTTGTACTGTCGATGAATTTTTTTGTAACCCTCTATTGCACACTTCTTATCGATTTTGTTTCAGGTATCGCTTTCGCGATTTTGTTGTTTTTTTTTTAATAAAATTAGTGTGAATGATATCTATTCATTTTCCAAATACCACGTTATTCGGGTCAAAAAAAGCACCCCCTTTTTCCAAAAATACGTAAATCCACTGATGCAGTCAGCGGCAGCAAGATATTGTCAGTCTACGCCTAGCGTTGGCGCCCGTAAGACGTGGAACCTGTGCCCTTTTTTGCAAGCTATAAATATCTCCCAAAACTACTTCAAAACACATTGAAATTAATTTTATAAAGTCATATTTCGAGGAGCATCATATTCCTGCCGTTAAAAACTCAACAAAATATGCGTATGAGTGATTTAGCTACATCGTGCTATAGTCATAACAACAAAACTGAATGAATTTGGAATGAATTCATACTTTTATGCGGGAAAATAATATATGTTACTCTAAAAGAATAATTTTGTGATCGTTATTGAAACCCAAATTAATTTACTTATACTTACTGAGATCTGTAACAAAGGTCAATAAACTTTTCGAGAAATTACCCTCTAGTATTGGCTCACCATTTCAGGTCCAATAAGTGAAGTTTTTTGCAAATTATATAGGTACACTTACTTGGGATAAATCGCCAAGCATTTAAAATATAGAAATTTATTTTGAAATATTTACAGTGCATGGAAAAATTATTAGATCGTAGATAATCCTATCGGTACATGTTCAGGTTCTGTTACGCAAAATGAAAACAATGAAACTCTTTTAGGATTAATTTGTTATCCCTATGTTTGTCTGCCTGTCCGTTTGTCTAGACAATTTTTTCTGGGTAAAATTAATAAATACCAATATAAACGGCCCTCTATAAAGCTGTAAAAACATACTTTTGACGTTTTTATTTATATTACGTTTTAGGTTTTTATTTTTTTTTTTACGTTTTTCATACAAATTTTCTCACTATGAAAATGTAGGGATGAACACTTGAGATAATACTTTGCATTTAAAAGTCAACACAGAAAGGAATTGTTGAACAAATAATGTAAAAAATATGAAAACCATGTTGTTCTATTCTAAAGGGATTAATTATCTACTGTTTAATGTGGCGATAGCTTTGTTTATTTTTTTCCTTGAATTATTTTTTACTAAGATAACTGTAATCGCGGGATTACAGAAACTGCAGGGCGGATGGGATTTGACACAGGAGAATTGTGGAAACAATGTGGGTGCACTGACTGACCTGTGTTATATGTTGTTCTTGGTGTTTTCGGTGAGCCGACGAAACGCGCCGCGTGTCGTCTCCCCTCGTTGAGCTGATTAATGCTGGCACTTTGGGCAGTGATGAGCTGGATGTCTTGAAGTATTACACAGCACTTATATGTTCACAAGACACGGTGAATACGCGAGATTGTTTGTATCGGCGGCACGAATGTTTATACGCGTGTGTCGTTCTCTCGAGAGTTCGGACGCAACAGAATGAAGCCAGCGCCCGCGCGCGCCTCGACCGGCGCGCGGCGGGGAGGGGGTGGTCGTTCGCGCATGCGCACGCGAATGACACGTCATGTTCTAACGTCATGCTGGTAACGTAGTGTAGCGTGAACATCCTGGGGGGGCCGGGGCTGCGGCTCCTCTTGAGCTGAATCCAACGGCAGCCTGGCTATCTTGAACACAGGTCGTCGCAGATTTCCATGAGCTGTGTCCAGATCCACAACTCGTATCACTCCATCCTTGCCAGGTATCGTGCGGAGAATTCTTCCCAACTTCCATTGGAGCGGAGGCAGGTCATCCTCTTTGATGAGTACCAGTTCACCCACTTGAGGAGGGGAAGAAGGGGAGAGCCATTTGGAGCGGGTTTGCAGGGTATGGAGGTAGGATCTGGACCAGAGAGTCCAAAAGCGCTGAGAGAGCGCTTGAATGAGTTGAAACCGTTTAAGAGCAGATATGGGTCTGTCGTCAAAAGACTGCTCAGGTAGAGCGGTGAGCGGACGACCAATAATGAAATGTCCGGCCGTGAGAGGTTCAAAGTCCGTAGGGTCGGATGAAATTGGGCAGAGGGGTCTTGAATTGAGTACAGCCTCAATTCGAGCCAAAAGAGTAGAGAATTCCTCAAAAGTGAGGTGCTGTTCACCTATCACACGATAAAGTAGTTGCTTGGTGGATTTTACGTTTATTTCGTGCAGTGCGCCGAACCAAGGCCCTTTAGGCGGGTTCAGTAACCAAGTTATGTGCTGATTCGCGAGCTTGTGAGTGATTGCATCATTGTTTGACCTGAGGAAGTTCTGAACTTCAATGAGTTGATTCCTAGCACCTACATAGTTTGTGCCGCAGTCTGAACGAATGAGAACCGGAGTACCGCGACGTGAGATAAAACGTTGCAATGCCGCAAAGAACGCTTCCGTTGAGAGTGCAGAGACTGGTTCCAAATGAACCGCCTTTGTTGCGAGGCAAACGAAAATACAAAAGTACGCTTTTATGAGTTTCGCGTTCCGCAACGTGCTGGATTTAACGAAGAAGTGGCCAGCAAAGTCCGTCGTGACGTGACTAAAAACTGGCTGAGGAGTAACTCTGTCTGCTGGGAGATCAGCCATGAGCGGAGCCTTAGGCTGAGCGCGGCACCGGAAACATCTAATACATTTAAACACGCGGTGTCTAATAATACGACGAGCGGACAGAATCCAGTACTGCTGGCGTAATATGGCGTGTAATGTGTCAGCTCCAGGGTGGCAGTGTATTGTGTGATAGTGATCTATAATGAGATCTACGAGCGGACTGGAGCTGGGTAGAATGAGTGGGTGTTGAGCGTCATACCTAATTGACGCGTGAGAGAGACGACCACCGACTCTCAAGAGGCCGTCCTTTATGAAGGGCGAGAGACGCTGGAGCCGAACGGGACAAACTTTATCAGTCTGGATACGATTAATGTCTTCAGCAAACTCATTGTGCTGAACAGAGCGGACCCAGTGCAACAGAGCGTCCCTGCGTTCACTAGCTGTCAACGGACCAGAGCGCCGTGCATCAGGGCTGTGCCGACAATTGAATATGAACCTTTTAATACAAGCCGTCACTCCGACGAGCTTGTCAAGTGAGCTGTAGCGAGTGAGCAAGTCCAGATCGATATCTGGGACTGCTATGTGTGCTGGTACCTTTTTGGGCTTAAGGCCTGGGAGAGCGTGATGGCCTAGAGCGGGTGGCATCTTGGGCCAAGTGCAGGTAGGTTCTTTGAGCCAACTGGGTGACCACCAAAGGTCATGAAGTGAGAGGGACTGGGCAGACATGCCTCTGCTTGCACAGTCAGCAGGGTTGAGGTTCGTGGGTACATGCTTCCACGTATGGCTAGTTGAAGTAGCTGTAATCTTAGCCACTCGATTGGCCTCGAAAGTCTGTAATCGGTGAGGTGAAGTGTTGAGCCATGCCAACACTATTGTGCTATCTGACCAGCATGTGTGTGTTTGAATGGCTATATGAGCTGACAGTTGGGCTGACACTTGAGTCATGAGCTGAGATAAAAGAGTCGCGGCTGACAACTCCAATTTCGGGATTGAGAGACGAGTCTTTATGGGTGCGACCTTGGACTTGCCAATGATTAGGTGTACATTGACATGTCCAGTGGTATTGCGCTCATGAAGGTAGATAACGGCACCAAAGCCAGCCTCTGATGCGTCCGCGAACCCGTGAAGTGAGTAAGTAGACGTGGGCTTGTACTTACAAATGTGCCGAGGTAAACGGAGGTTTGAGAGCTGAGGAAGATCCTCTGAGATGTGTTGCCACTCTGTGTGGACTTCTTCAGAGATAGGCTCATCCCATCCTATTTTCAGAAGCCAAAGCTTCTGGAGAAGAATCTTTGCGCGGAAGATGACTGGAGTAACCCAGCCATTGGGGTCATAGAGAGACGCTACTGTACTGAGAATGGAGCGCTTTGTGACTTGAGCATGAGTGGGCAAAGAAATGCGATAAGTGAACTCATCAGTTTGAGGAATCCACTGTATTCCCAGAACCTTAATGGAATTAGAGTCGGGACTGAAGTCAAAGTCCTTGGGCATGTCGCACTGGTCATCTGGGAATCGTTCAAGGAGCTGGGGCGAGTTGGAGGTCCATTTACTGAGCTGAAAGCCACCTAGGGCGAGTAACTCGATCAGTTCGCTTTGGAGCGACTGAGCAGATTCTACAGAATCTGCACCTGAGAGAATGTCGTCCACAAATATTGATTTGCGGAGGACCTGAGCAGCGTGGGGGTAGCGATGACCTTCGTCATCAGCCAATTGGAGTAAAGTGCGGATGGCATGGTATGGGCTGGACCTTAATCCATATGTGACGGTATTAAGGGCATACGTGAGCAGGGGCTGGTCGGGTGAAGACCGCCAGAGAATGAGTTGAAAACGTCTTTGCTCTGGGTGAATGAGTATATTTCGGAACATCATTCGGATGTCTGTGCTGAAAACTTGTGAGTGGGTCCTGAAGGACATGATAATGTCAACAATATCTTGCTGAAGAGCTGGACCTGTATGAAGACAATCATTTAGATTGACGCCGTTTGAGCTCTTACAACTTCCGTCAAACACACAGCGCAACTTTTCTGATCCTGGCTTGAATATGCCATGATGTGGGATATAGAAATGGGATTTATGAGCAAAGGTATTGGGGTGACACGGCGACATATGTCCCAATTTTATGTAATCTGACATGAATTCTACGTATTTCGAGCGGAAGGGCGGGTTCGCTTGCAGCTTCTTCTCTAAGTTGAGAAACCTGCGCAGAGCAATAGCGTGAGTGGAACCTAATGTCGGCGCGTTGTGTAGAAAGGGCAGTGTAACCACATATTGACCTGATGGTTCACGAGTAGTTGTGGTGCGGAAAATGTCCTCACACTGATCCTCTAATGGGCTGGTATGCTTGTAGGTTTGGGGTTCCTCAGATTCCCAAAACCTCTCAAGACTTTTGTGAATGTCATGAGTGGAATGCTCTGAGTCCGTGTGAGAGCCGACAATGTGAACGGAATTGACCTGATTCGTGGGTGAGGTGTGTAAATTTTCGAAAGGTCCAATCAACGTAAAATCAAATATCGTGCCGAAGGCTATAGGCTTGCCAGGGCCGAGCGAAACCTTGGTTCCGTCTAACACTTGACCAAGAATGTCAGATCCTAGTATTAGATCAACCGGAGCTGGTGTGTGATATTCTCGATCAGCAAGAGGAATCGGTGGGTGACCTGTTAACTGAGCGAGATCTGGAACCTTTTCCAACGGTAGGTACCCAGTTACGTTCTTCAATATATGGGCTGTGGCCGTGATCATAGGTGTGTCACGGTGAGTAGGTCGGCATACAATTGTGATTGATGCCTTTGAGTTTTGTGTGTGCTGATTTCCAACTCCTGCGATTTTTAGACATGTATGTTTTGATGGTAAATTTAAAACTGTGGCCATGCGCTGAGAACAAAGAGTTAGCATACTTCCACAGTCTAACAGTGCTCGTGCTGAGTGAAATTGACCATGTACGTCTGCTATTTTAAGTGAGACGGTTGGCAACAAAATTGGTGTGTTAGTGACGTTCACTACACGTTGTGCGGAGTTACAGGAATCTTCTGTTGGAGTTGAAGTCATTGAGTGAAAATGAACTGAGTGTGTATGTGCTGATTGAGTGTGTGATGAGTGTGCTGAGTGTGCTGAGTGTGCTGAGTGCTGGTCGTCCTCGCCTTCATAGTGCTCTGTTATTGTAGGTAGTCATTGTTGACTACCTACCCGAGACCTACTTGGCGATCGCGATTGAGTGGGCGAGTTGGGATGGGACGTATATGCCTGTGTAGCATGTGCCGAATGGTATTGAGGCTCATGCGCTGAGCGCTGTCTGGGCTGCTCACGTAGAGACGGAGGCAACAAATGAGCAGATGAGCGTGTCGGAGACATGGCCCCATGGCGATGCAGTGAAGTATGGTGGTCAGACCGCCCACACTCCCTGCATGCACGTGTAGACCTGCACTCGTTCTCATAATGAGGACCCAAACAGCGTCGGCACCGGTTGCGTGCGTTCACAAAGTCCCACCGACCTTGAACCGGTTGGTTATTAAATCCTGGGCATGCGATGAGTTTGTGTCCCCTATTCCTGCAGTATGGGCATGGCATACCACCAGTAGGGGAAGAAGGTTGAGCCGAATAATCCTGTCGGCGAGTGGGTGATGGGGATGATCGGGCCGAGTAAACTGGCGCTGTCTCAAATGCCATAAATGGTTGACGAATAGGACGGGGGGAGCGATTGTCCTGCCGAGGAGCTATGGGGCGGAACTCTTGATGAGCCTGGTAGGGCTGACGTGGAGTACCTCGAGTGGGTTGAAGCAGCTTATTGAGCTGAGCGAGCCTTTCTGACGGGCCGAGCCGTGATGAAGAAGGAGCCTCCTGTGACGCAAGGAACGATGACTCATTCTCCTTGCAGCGTGCGTGCTCTTCCAGAAACTCAATGAGGTTCTTGAGCGTGGGCAGAGTTGCACGAGATCCGTACTTCCGCTCAAAAAGAGTGCGGAGCTCGCCTTGTAGTTTTCGCACCACCATGGACACGAAAACATAGTCGGAATCTTTCATGGGCAGATCGAGATTGCGGAGAGCGCTTTGCGCTGAGATAAGCGGAATTAAGAATGATGTGCGGATATCCGAGCGCATGTGGATGTGCGGAAGGTTCATTATAATGTCCACAAACCGGTCAATGAGTACACGACGATTGTCGTAACGCTTGGTTAGAATTTCCATGGCTATGGGATAATTCTCGTTGGTAGGGTAGAGGTGTTTCACCATATCATGTGCCTCACCCTTTAGGGCGCCTAACAAGTAATGCAGTTTGACAGCATCCGAGACTGTAGCCATCTCACTGACGAGGCTCCTAAAAACGGCAATAAATGAGGGCCATTCTTCAACATTCGAATGAAACTCCGGTATGGGTATTTTTGGTAAAACACCAACGGGTGTACCTAAGCTGAGGGGTTGCGTTTTGTCCGGAAGGGCTGATTTTACTTTTAAATTTTCGAATGCTACTAGTATAGCATCATAATTGCTAAGTGCCGACTGAAAATTTTTTGTGTAGTTTGCCTCAGTTTCGTCGGACAAATCCTCATCGTCAAGGATCTCATAATATACGTTTTCCAGCTTAGTTTTAACGCTTTGTATGTTTGCGTAACGAGCGGTGAAGTCCGCCACAGAATAAGTTTTTCTGTCGCCTGCCTCTACCGCCTCACCGATCTCCTTTAACAGAGTTATCGCCTTTACGGCCTCACGAAACATCGCGGCTTGTGATTTCGAAGGCATTTTAATCTTGTTAAAGTAGGTGGTTGATTACTAAGATAAAATACTCAACGAGTTTGAGCTAAACTATAAGAGCGGACGTACAACTAAAACAATTGATGAGATCGATGAATAGAGCTGAGATACTTGCGCGGATGAAGTAACAATGACTATGTTCAAATGGAACACGGAACTCTTAAGTAAACACGACAGAGAAAAAAAAAAAAAAAAAAAAAAAAATTTTTTTTTTTTTAACAACCTGTATATGAGCTGATAAACCAACGTGGAACACCCTATATGTGTATCACAAACAACAAGATCAGAGATGAGAAGAGAAAAAAAAAACAAATTGTTTACTATATTGTGCTATATATATATACCCGGGTAAAAAAGCAGACAATAACACAAATAAACGGTCCGGCAATATATTACTGCGACGTGAGATTACCGCAACACAAAAATATCGAAAAGGGCTGATGAACCTGTTCACTTTTATGTTATTTGCCTTGAAATCACGTGCCGACAATACGCTTTGGTTCTTGTTTAGACGAAAGTACCTTTACAACAACAACATAAGTCGTCGAACATTCTATTTATAGAATAAAATATCTACCTACTGCTTTGAGAGCGAAAACAAACAAAGAATGTGTTTACCTGGCAGAAATCGGATCTAAATGAGCGGACAATGAAATGATGCAGATCAAGCTTTGGTAACGTAATAATTCGTAAACGTAAACGTTCGTTACGTAATAACTTATGTATACGTGGGTTTTACGTATGTGCACGAAATAAAGCAAATACTCGCACCGAAAAAATATCTCGCAAAATCTCGTAAAATTTGGGTTTAATAAAGAAGTATAGTGGACTGTAATAAACAATTGGGCTGAATGAATATACTTATGTTATCTGAGCTGAATAATAATTACAACCGTGATGAAAATGAGTTATTCTGTAAAGGGGCGTGGGGGGGTCGGTTCTAACCGATAAATGGAATGTTCCAGGCGGCGGTTCAAATTATCTACCCGCGATAGGTATTCGAAACCACAAAAAATTTTTTGCCGGGAAAGGGGGCAAAATATGTAACCTGGTGAAAATGGACTGTAGTAAATCGACGGGGGCTGGTTCAAACAAAGTTACGGGCCGGCGGGGGGGAGGCGGGGGGTGATATAAACCAAAAATTTTCCGCTCGACGGACCAAAATTTTTCTTGTATTGAAAATGGACTGTAGGGGCTGAAAAGGGGCTGGTTCTAACGGTTCGAAGGGCCAAAATGTAATCGCGGGATTACAGAAACTGCAGGGCGGATGGGATTTGACACAGGAGAATTGTGGAAACAATGTGGGTGCACTGACTGACCTGTGTTATATGTTGTTCTTGGTGTTTTCGGTGAGCCGACGAAACGCGCCGCGTGTCGTCTCCCCTCGTTGAGCTGATTAATGCTGGCACTTTGGGCAGTGATGAGCTGGATGTCTTGAAGTATTACACAGCACTTATATGTTCACAAGACACGGTGAATACGCGAGATTGTTTGTATCGGCGGCACGAATGTTTATACGCGTGTGTCGTTCTCTCGAGAGTTCGGACGCAACAGAATGAAGCCAGCGCCCGCGCGCGCCTCGACCGGCGCGCGGCGGGGAGGGGGTGGTCGTTCGCGCATGCGCACGCGAATGACACGTCATGTTCTAACGTCATGCTGGTAACGTAGTGTAGCGTGAACAATAACCAATAGTTTAATACAAGGTTTTCCTTAAGAGGTCCCTTTACCCCTGTATTTTTCTTAAAATTCATACAATAGGTATAAACCGAATGTGAAGTCTACAGCTTATTTTCTTCATATCTTTTTTCATGAGTATATTCTAGTGACATCTAACTACGTCTCTATACAGCCCAAAAAGCAAAATTTGATAAAACACCATCATAATAGCTGTCAGGATATCGTCAATATTGCCTCATTTTTACGCAAAGTTTAACAAGTTTGTATATTTTTATCTATACTGGAAATAAAAAAGAGAGAAATACAGGCGTCGTTCATGTTAAGAAGACTAAGTTTACACACTTTGCTAACTATAAACAATTACCGTTTCATGGAAAACTGTTTTGACCTGAAACCATTTCACAAATTCAATTAACTTATTTTGAATATCTTGTCATCTTGCACTTCTTGATGAGAGATACAATTTCAATAAGTAAAAATACAACTTTTAGTTAAGAAAACTTATAGTTAAAAGTCTGCTGTATGCATTAACATATTTTTAATTATATTAAAATAGTAATAAAATAATTGGCTTATCCGTCGTCGTGATACCAGCCGTAAATTTCTTAAATAATCTGATATCACCCTTATGGAAAACCCAATTATTTTGAAGATACCATAATATCATTAAAATATGTTTATGCATATAGCAAACTTTTAACAATAAATTGTCTTAGCTAAAAGTTGTACTTTACCGTTATAATTATTTCTTAATATTTTGTTACAAATTCGGAGAAATAGCCCTTAACCTTAACCTTGTATGAAAATATTTGTTATCTTTGTAACAAAGAAAAAAAATAATAAACAGAGCTATCGCCACATTGAACAAACAGTAAATTATTAATCCCTTTAGAATAGAAAGATATGGTTTTATATTTTTTACATTATTTGTTCTACAGTTCCTTTCTGTGCTTTCTTTCAAATGCAAAATATTATGTGAAGTGTTGATCTCTATATTTTCATAAGGAGAAAATTTGTATGAAAAAGTTAAACAAAAGGCCATAAAAACGTTATAATATGTATATTTTACAGGGCTGTAAATATTAGCATTTATTGATTTTACCCAGAAAAATTGCCTAGACAAACGGACAAACAGACAAACATAGGGACAACAAATAAATCCTAAAAGAGTTTTGTTTTTTCATTTTGCGTAAAGGGACCTGAACATTTCAAACTATGATACAAATAAATTTCTATATTTTAAACACTTGGCGATTTATCCCAAGGGTAAACAGGTGTCCCAAAAGTCAACGCTTTCCCTTGGAAGGCTGGTAGGCCAGCTCATGACTGACCAGAATATCAAATTATGACTTCGAGTTGATGGTACTTTTATAAATTCGAATAGATTTTTGAGAGTCAAAGCTAACCAGTTCTAAATTCTAAGAATAAAATTTTTGTTGCGCAACTCTGAATAGTCATGCTATTGATAAAGTCAAAAATAAACCTTGAAATGCTGTTACATCAGGAAGAAAAATAAAAACCCAATTTATGAGCAATTTTTTGTAATTAGGTTAGTTCGATACCACACCCTGAAAAAAAATTTCCTATGTTAGTTTTGCAAATTGTCTTAAATAACGGCTCATCAAATATGGTTTTTCAAATGATCTGGCAATTTCTGTGTATTACTTTTGAAAAAAAAGTTATTGCTATTTTACTACCAAAGGAGCTGTGTATTTTTTAAAATAATTAGAATTTAGAATGAAAGAGTGGCGGGCAGTAAAAATATTTGACGTTCATTAGAAATGCCATTTTACACGCGTTAGAGTGAGATAAATAGTGACGCTATTTAAAATGAGTTGGAATGAGATAGTAACGCAGTTAAACGTGGTTGAATGAGAGAGGCATAATTGATATAGGCTACAGTGAGATAGATAGTGACGTGGTGCATTCCTTCTGAGAATATTTTTTAGTTTCCACTTTTTGTAATAACAACTTTAGTAAAAAATTTTTGTAAAGAAATTTTTGGTCCAATTTATTTTCCCGCAAGTGTAAAACCAGCTCAACGGGCGAAAAATATTTAAAGAATGGGTAATGGTGACAATTAACCGTCACGATATTATTATGTATCTCTAAAGGAGTGTCTGAAATGTTCCGAGGGTCAACTGATATATCAAACACTCAAAAAACCACTTTTAGCCGACCATAATAAATTTACGTCCCGACGTGATAGCAAGTAGGATCAATGCCGTGTGACGATGATCGAAATACACTAATAAATTAGATAAAATAAAATACGTATTACTTTTGACCCTGCCTCGTCCACTCTATTCGTATTTTTGCTATGGTGACGCGAGCTTAGAGACCGGGACGAATTTCCCCCCACGCGCTATCGTAAAATAGAATAAGCCACGCCCGGAACTGGTTTTTGTTTTGGCTATGTCATACTCTTAAGGGTAAAAAACCAGCCAAGTGTGAGTCGGACTCGCGCACGAAGGGTTCCGTACGGAACTCTGGATCGAAAAATGGTCTTCTCACACCCCCAATATTTTTAAATTATCTATACAACGACATCCCACCTAGGGGATATACGTGTAGGGGAGGTACCATAAACTATTCTTTTTTCAAAATTTTACTGTACCACTTTATCGGCGTAATAAATATGTATACCCAATTACAGTTTTATAGTACTAATAGTCTCTAAGCTAAGCTGTGGACAGACAGACAGACAGACGGACATGGCGAAACTATAAGGGTTCCTTGTTGTTGACTACGGAACCCTTAAAAGGAACCATCATGCTGAGACTCCGTTGTCCGTCCGTACGTCACAGCCTTATAAATTTTGCAGGTAATAAAGAGCTGATTTTGAAAATATATAGCTTAGCTGTTTACTTGCACCGATTTAGAGAAATCTTTGAAAATACACAAAAGATATGTTAATCTTCCCCCGTCAATAGCACATTACATGAAAATTGCATGAAAACTATAGCGATAAAATAATCAAACACAAATGAGAAATCCAACAAAAAGAAAAAAATAATAAGAAGGCATTTTGTAAAAATATTATACGGTTACCCAATTGTACTCATTAAAGAGCTGATTGTAAAAATGTATAGTTTCGCTAGATTAAATTGCACAGATTTGAAGAAATCTTTGAAAAGCCACAAAAAATGTACCTATATGTCCCCTCCCCCTTATCTTTGAAACCGGTGGACCAAAAATATGAAAAAGATCGAGGTAATAGTTTATTATGTACAGACTACAGATAAAATATAGCGGTTCAGAAATTTACGGAAACAAATGACATAAAAAATAAACATATTTCCTTAAAATATATAACAACGATATATACCTACCAAAATAATTATTTGGTACAATCATAACCGATTCTTTTTTTATTCATCAAAGACGATGATGGGTAAGAATTTAAATACCATTTTCGTGACTAGGATCCCTATAGGTTACGGATTACGGAACCCTAGGTGCGTGAGTCTGACTCCTAACCATTTTTAGGGTTTCGTACCCAAAGAGTAACCAACGGGACCCTATCACTAAGACTCCGCTGTCCGTCTGTCACCAGGCTGTATCTCATGAACCGTGATAGTTAGACAGTTGAAATTTTTACAGATTATGTATTTCTGTTGTCGCTATAACAAAAAATATTAAAAAAGAGAAAAAAATAAATATTTAAGGGGGCTCCCATACAACAGACATGTTTTTTTTTGCCGTTTTTATAGATAATGGTACGGAACCCTTCGTGCGCGAGTCCGACTCGCACTTGGCCGGTTTTTTAATATCTACCATGTTCCGCCTACGAAAATGATATATATTAGTAAATTGGCATATCATCGAATACGATAATTACGCTTGCATGCCACAATCTGCACGCTGCCGCTACATGCAGTTACTATTTTGTATCTTTGATAAATATTAAAGACGTCTGAAGTCAAAACCAAAAAAGAAAAATACAATCAAAGTATTTTCAATAAACATATTTTAGACGGGAAAAATGTAGTCGTAGCACAATTGCTACGCCGTAGCAGAAAGTTGATACGAAAGTACTAGGACACAGTTTAGACATAATGAAAATCAAAGCTCATGCCGAGAAAAAAAGAAAGGTCTTCGCCTGTAGCAGCTGCTAAGAGTAAAATTTCTTCTTCAGATTCACATAACTTGTCTCCAAACACCATTTACTACTCCAAAGCGTAGCAGAGTGCACGTCTAAAATAACCATAATATAAGCACGGATGCTAGTTGAACGTGCTTTGCTGTGCACGGCTTTTGCACAAGACAGAACGCCAGTCTACACACCATCGTGCACGCAAGCTAAACGCGCGGGTCCTCACTTAATTTATGAAGAAGACAATTTCGTTCAATGTGTCGACGCGTACCTTAAGTTATTAATTCATAGACCTACGGGACATATAAATCACTATTAAAATAATAAATCTGAAAGTGTGTTTGTGTGTTTATTTGATTATTCCTCTTGAATTTTGTCGATTTTAAAATATAAGTAGCCATAGCGGAAAGTGGCCATACCGAGACTAAACATAGCGGGAAATGGTCAAATCGGGAAATGGTTATACCGGGAAGTGGCCATATCAGGAAGTAGTCATATCGGGAAGTGGTCATATCGAGAAGTGGTCATATTGGGAATGGACATACAGGGAATTGGTCATATAGAGAAGTGGTCATATAGGGAAGTGGTCGGTCATCTCAAACCGAAACGCTAGAAACGGATGAAGTTCGGATGAGGCTCACTTGTAAAGTCTTGGACAAACTTTAACGTGTGAGCCGGATGACTGTATTATATCTCAATTCTCCCCTCTTCGTATAGGTTTGTCCCCTTTGAGGTTAGTTGAAGACATAGAAAAACTACCCCTAAGGAGGTGCAGTGACACTTGGTTTATTCAAAATAAATCCTTTCAACTTTCAAAACGCTTTCAAGTGCTGTGATTGGCTAAGCCAACGCCATGCAGTGATAGAAATAGAGAATCCCCGGTAAGTGGGGTTGAGATGCATATAGTCAAGTCAATGCACAAACACTGATTAGTTGGCGAAATCGGACGGTACGGTATTTCCTGCTCGGGGTTAGTTGTTCAATGGTTGAAGACCAGCTGCTCCTAAATTGCGAGAATATCTATAAATAGATTGACAATGGCCTCACTCAGTTCAATATCGAGAGATAATTAATCAATCATTCTCTTGTTGATGATGAGATACTGTTTGCATACAGTTGATGGATTGCCTAATTTGAGAGCAATTTGTTTGTCCGAATTGTGCTTAACTCCTTGCCTCGATTTGCGATTACTACAAACAAACAAAATCTAATTTATGGTATAGTAAAATGGATACTTAAACTTAATGCAATATCGAGATAATGGCATGAAATAATTTTGGCCTTTTTTAATAAGTCACAGCGCGTCGTGGCTGTTTTAACAAGTGCAACAACACTAATATCGCGTCGTGGTTGATTTAAAGTGACCACAACGCATTGTGTACAGATTTCTTCGCTCAAAGAGCGTTTTCTTTTTTGTACAAAGAAAATGGTCCAAATCTGAAAATAGGAAGCTGCAAAAAGAAATCATAAACATTTCATGCTTTTGTGTTAACTATTCTAACTGATAAATTAATCAAATGTAGAAAAAAATAATTTTTAAACGAAGTTAAAAAAATTTTTAGGTTTTATTAGATTTTAGCCCCTAAATGTAGTTAAAATAATATTTTAATTTTTTTTCCCATTTACCATTTCTCTATCGTAAATTTCATTTTTCTACTACCTTTATGAAAAAGTTCCATTTAATACTCGAAATTAGTTTTGAAAATCGAACTTTCCGGGCCCCGTTGCGGAATGACTATCAGGTCAGTTTGAAATATCGTATTGAAATTTCATTTATTGCAAAATTTGGTTCTTTTTGACGTTTGTCTTCATTTCATGCTAAATTAGGTTCTTTTTGACGTCCTTAGTTTGTCTATACAATTGAAATTCTCTGCGTTTCGATTCACGACATAATCGATTATATCGTGTCTGACACTCTTTTTTCGCAAAATGGTAGTAGAAAAAGCATCGTTCGCAACGAGTAAAAATAGGTTTTCTTACCCTCGGAATGTAAGCTTTCAACTTTCGCCGAACGTTGAAACTAGCTTCATTCCTCGGGTAACAAAATCGGCCATTTTGTACTCGTCACGAAATATACTATTTTATTTAATAAGAAAAAAATCAAAGAGTTAATTTAAGATGCCAGTCATCAAAAAATTTAATAAAACATTATTAACAGTTGGTCTGCGGAACTGTCCTCAATAGTACATCGAGCACGATAGGCGTAAGATTTTATCAACTAAAATGCCTTACTCGTAATTTACGAGATTCACCCCCGGTTTCTGAAAGGCCAATCAAAGTTAACAGTAGATTAAAAAAACTTTAACCGCAAATAACAGTGAAAATAAAGCATATATGAAGTCAGAATAGTGATGAATCAATAATTAACTTAGTTAATTTTTGATTTCAATGTAAAATTCCCACTTTTTCTGGCTTAATCCGCAGATAATTATTTTTTAATCTACTGTTAACATTGATTGGCCTTTCAGAAACCGGGGGTCAATCGATTGCACGGCCTCTTGGTATTTGTATCTTTATCTAACTCCGTTACTCAAATTAACAACTTGACAGTTAAGTCTCTTAGACAGAGTTGGGTAAGATATGCTGTTAGCTGACTGACAAGCAGAAAGACTGTGTAAAGTATATGAATGACGCAAAGTTTATCTTCTTTGTGAGAGTCTCCTTTTACAAGCTTTTAAGTTGTAACAAAGCTCACGTTACTTGATTTGACACTTTCAAATTGGTAAATGATTTTAAATATACACACATAACATAATAATAAATACAATAAAAAAACCAAGATATATCAGATTGATTTCAGCATCAGTAGGAACAACTAAAACAAAAAAAAAATATTGACCTTCATAGTATCTTTTATTTTAAATCTACACAAATAACACAATAATAAATACATAAAAATAAAGCCCGAAATATATCTACAAATAATGATAACTTTAAATTTTAAATATCTTTACATTTTAAGTAAGGAGGGCTAACACAAAATATGTATACAATAGTAGATTACACAACAAGTGAAAAAAATAAGAATTCCCTTCGAGGCATAAAGTTGGATCCCGAGAACAGCGAAGTTAGGATTCTAGAGTAGAATCCTGAGCGGAGCGAGGGATACAATGTGTGAATAGCTGAGATGGAATTTTTTCACGACTTATGTAGTCTGCATTTTAACATTGACTACGAGAAAATAAATAATAGTACATACAACAACAATTTGAATAACATTTTATTATGCTTACAAATGATTGGTATATAAGAGACCAAAACATTATTTGTAATAATTATAGCAATATAGCAATAGCTTTAATCAGGCTTGTAGTGGTTAATAATATAACTAATGATAGTTTTTATTTAAAGTACCGAAAGTGGATGTAATCTTTTGGGTTATTTTAAGAAGAATGAAACAAGAAATGACAAATTTGATATAAAATATGTAGATGATAAAATAAAGAAAAGCAGAGTTGGCCGTTGGTGCCTTTGAATTTAGACGAAAAAAATACATGAGACTTGGCTGTATGGTCTCAGGTACCTTTGCCTTTTCCAGAAACTGTAAGAACAAATAAAAATTTTTTTTTTGACTTGCTGCTTGAAAAAGCGTTTTCTTCACTGTTATCGGTGAACCAAAAGCCCCTTTTCGAGTGGCAGTGGTAAAATAGTTATTTGTACAGCGAGTGATTCTAAGTTAGAATCCTGAGCGTGGTGAGAGATTAAAAGACACAAAAAACAAAATAAATTTGCTCTGGTATGACACTTACAACTTTTTACCTCACTAGCAAGAAAACACAAGTTGTAAAGACACCATGATCAAAATAATAGAATTTCGATGGACACCATATTTTCGAACGAACTTATAAGAATTTAATAATATTTGTTTTCTTTAAGTAAAACACCATATAAAAATATTTCACATGAACAAAAATGCAAAGAGTGTTAATTGATTCCCAAAAACCGTCAAAAATCGGAAAATCTCTGATAAACCTAATGAAAACGCATATCAACACAATCATCACGCGGGCGTTTTCCTCTAACCGTTTCCAGTAGAAGTTCATTAGTTTATACAGATTTCATACACGCTAGGAGTCTATACACAGAATAACGAGAAGTTTACCTAGTCTATTCCTTGTGTTACCTTGTGTATTCGACAAGCTGCAGGGCTGTGTATAGCATCTCAATGTCTATGGAATCCTTATAGAGTGAAAGAGATAGCCACCATGCTTATGTTTGCTATCCCTTTTTCGTTTTGTGAGTCAATGAAATACGAAAAATCAATTCACAGGTTCTTAATTCAAAACACTATTCTTTACTGAGTGAGCAAAATTGACTTTTGCTCACTCAGTAAAAAAAAGTGTTTTGAATTAATCAATTGACAAAATTTACTTTTGTTCCCTGATTTTAAGCAACAAAGGCGCGCTTTTCGAGCTAGTGAGTTAAAATTATCGTAGTTTCAAAATTACTGAACAAACTTATATACTAGTTAGATGTGAGTTTTCACTGCCACATTTGCACCTTTGACTTCATGGTATTTTCAAATATTTTGTCAGTTTTCACCGCAGTCTAGACGCATACTTGCATCAAGGAATGTGTCAAGTTTTCTGGTATAAGACAGAAGTGCGGTGAACAATGCTTTATCTAATCAACAAACTTTACTATATTATACTGCAAAGTTTCATCGACAGGGGATTCAAGTTATTTTATTCTTCAACCCCTTTTGTTTGCGGACTAATACAGGGTGTTAGTATATCTCTACATGAAGCCACATAATTTACCGAGCATACTGAACAACTTTCCCAACGAAGCAAACCAGCGAAAATGAAAAAAAAATAAAAATGGTCGCGGGTAAAATTTACAGATTTTCAAAATTAGTAAAAAAATGTGAATTTTTTGTTTCATTTGTGTAGAAAGACTTTTCACTATAAATTAACATTATATCATTGCAGTAAAGAAACGCAGAAAAAAAAGTAAATCTGGATGTGAGGAGCTCTGAACCAGGATTCGAACCTGGAACCTCTCGCTTACCGGGTCACTATGATAAGTAAATTATGTGGTTTCGTTTTAAAGATCCATTTACACCACCCCGTAGGTCCCAAGGCGATATTTATTGATGTAGCCAAATAAAAAAAATTCAACGGACGCGTGTCCTGCAGTGAAATATCAGTATAGTTTTTATAGTAACAGATTAATTCGTCATAGCAATGCACAAAAATTTATGAATTTTTAAAAAATTCCTGTTATTACCGAAGTTAGCGATAGCGATATTTATCACTTTTAGTATGAAATCGTGTCAGATGACGTCACGTGACATGACTTAAGCTCACTTAGATTGCCAAGAACTTCGTAATTTTTAGGGTTCCGTATCCAAAAGGCAAATGGGAGCCCTATTAATGGAAGAGGATCATATTTTGAAGCCGTACAAAAAAAATTGTCGTCTCAGTTGTACGCGAATGCATAAAATCGAAAAAAATAAAAATTACTTTATCTATCACCTAACCTTTACTTCCTATCCGTTTTAAAATTTTGGGTAATCAACATGTTTCAAAAAATACAAGAAAGTACTCCAAAATCTTGTATTTTGTGCTCCAAAACGTTCTATTTCCACACCGATTTTTCTTAAATAACACATTTTTTTAAGAATTTGAATACATATTGACCCCTATGGTAGTTCATAAATATTTGAAAAATGCAGTAGTTTCGTATGTAGGCTAAATAGGATAGCAATAAAACGTTAAGAGCTAGGATACGAATTCGCGGTAAAAAGTTACCGTCTAGCCTTAATGTCACTCCACTGTCCGTTTGTCTGTCCGTATGTCACAGATCTCTAGCTTTTAGACGGAATGAGATAGAAACCTGACATTTTTATATATTGTGTAAAATGTTGACTTAAAACCGAATTTTGAATTTAAAATGCAATTAAATTATTTTTCATACATACAGTAGTGGACTTAAGTGTGGACACTTTTTGAAATTTCTTGTATTTCGCAGTTAAAGTGATAAAAATAGTACTTTTTTAATGTAGAACCTTACGAAGTAAATTTTTTCTTGTTCTTTATGCTATGGTTCATTATTAAACTGCCATAATATTATTAAAAATTATTAATAAATAAAATAAAATTAATATTATAACAATATTAATAAATAAAAATTTCCCTTACGAACTATGAAATTTCGGGAATATTTTCTTTCGAATTGCGGCAACACATAACTACCACGTGTTCAGTCTAAACCAATCACAGAGAGCGTGGGATGATCGCATGATCCAATCAGGACACTTCAAAAAGCAAAATGGCGCATGTTTGGCAATTTGTGTTAGTTATCCACTGCTCAATGTCAACTGAGGTTGTTTTTAAGCCATTTTGAAGTAAAATTAGTGTTTTTTTAACGAAAATACAAAGACGCCCAAACGTGCCTATTGGTCACCCGGAAAGAGATCCAGAGCTGTTACACTACGTGAAGAAGGCTACACATATGAAGACATAGCAAAACTTAAACTGCGAAATACAAGAAATTTCAAAAAGTGTCCACACTTAAGTCCACTACTGTAAAACGGAGCCGATTTTTTTTCCATACTCTAGCATGTGGGGTGTCATTATCTACAACTCATTAAGTAGAGTATACATTCACGATTCTTTTTATTTTTTTCTTAAAAATAAAAAATGGTACGCTATCAAAGTTGCCACTTTTAGACCATTTTTGTTACGGGTCTATCTCAAAGGCTATAAAGCAGTTAGGAATTTGAAATTTCTGTATATTATGTACCGTATGCTGTATTTAAGCAAGTACTAAAAACACCGATTTATAATGTAGTTTTAGGGTTACGTCCCCGAATACTCAACCAACTTAATTTTGCAGTTTTTATATCTGACAGAATTAGAGGATGACCTAAATTAAATATCTAGTTTGAAATAATTGTTCATATGTACTGAACCCTAAAAGAGCAAGGCCTGAATTTTTATTTGAGATATCGAAAAAATAATTGTACCACTGTTTTTAGCTTTTTAAACGCAATCGATTTTCATAATAATTTCCATGTAGGACTCTGGCTCATTACCTTTTTTGCAAAATATGATAAAAGTTATTAGTAGTACAAGGGCCCAAGTACTATTTTGTTTGTTGAGGACGTTATTTTGAATTCAGACCGAAAGTAGAATTCTGAGAGTAGCGAGGAATTTAATATACACCGCTCGAGAACAAAATATCTTGGCCCTGAGTGATACACACTATTTTCATCACTACCGATGAGAAAAAGAAAAAGCTACGAGTAACTGATATTTGTTGCACCACATTAAGTAATACATCATTTACTATGTTTTCAGGAGTTAATATATCACTATCCAACTCGAACTCATTTCTAATTGTTATTTGCTATAACTTAGCGAAGACTAGCGTGAACATTTCTGAGAAAAAATAATAAACAAGATATTTTTTTCAGTGCGCATATCCGCCAAAACCTAACTGGCCAGTAACTGATGTTATATCCTACGAAGTCTACTTGGCTATGGTTGTAGTAGTGACGTGTACAGATACGCGTGTTTTGTGTGTGTTGCACGTTTTGTACTTAAAATAAGGAATAAATTAGAATAAGGAATATCCTTATTCTAAAGTTTGTTAAGCGCTCCCGAGGTTACGCACACCAGAGAAGGTGCGTGTGCTGTGCATGCACTACTATAACCATACATAGGTAGACTTTGTAGAATAAAACATCTGTAATGCGTTCGACCTCTTTGGATAAATGACGCTAATCTATCAGAAGCACAAACGCCCACCCATCAGAAGAGAGAAAGCGCAAACTCCCGTGGGAATAAAAATGACTTTGGTTATCGCTATCCTCTAACACCAATTGTCGTTTTTCAAATAAGTGTAATGAATTATTTGTGCCTCTATACCTGTTGTAAGAACAGTCCCGAGTCAACTAATATAGGAAGCCTAATTTTTATTTTACGATTTACACAGAAAGGTTCATTGAACCTGTTACTGATAACTTTCAAAGTCTCCGGTATGAATTTGGCTATATTAACAAAAGTCACTTTTTATGTATTGAAGACGAAGAACGTGAACGAAGACTTGGCCAAAATTATGAATATATGCCACGAGTTGTATATTCACGAGTACAAATAAATGTACAAGAAAAGCTTGTCTGTTTCAGATTGTTCTTTACGTTGAGCAACAAGTTTCAATTTGTTGCGAATGTGCTTTCTTTAAGGTTCAACCATTGCAAAAATGCTTTTTTCAAGATTACTCTTTTGTTGTTACGCATTACGTATTTTATTTCGACGAAAAATATCTCTATTCTGTTTTAGGGGAGACGAATTGTAAAAACCATGACGTAAAAATGTAAATCTCTGTTGATAGAAAAAAGTGCGAAGTGCTTTATTAAAAAAATATTATATTTTTGTGATGTATCCGTGTTGCACATTTCAGGAAAGCGAAAATAATCTATATCTTCGAGTACATACTGATAATAAAGCAGTAAAAAACATTATAATTAGTAAATATTGTAAATGAATGCGTTATTAGTAGATATTGTGCTGAAGACAAAACTACAATTTTAGAGTTTATGTCCGTCTGTTCCGTTTTAACTCGAGAACCACTCAATGCGGTTTTCTTTATTATCATCGCAGTGACCCTGGTCAACATACTGGCTATTATGGGGTGTTAATAAAATAACATACAAGCCAAAAACGGGGCAGGTATTGAAAAAAACCGGTCAAGTACAAGTAGGACTCGCGCCCTGAGGGTTCCGTGTCATTTAAATAGTTTAATATACTTAAATAATTTGAACAGAAATTACAAACTTATCACTACCTACAAATAGCATGAAACAAAACTGCAAAATTAAGTTAGTTGAGTTTTCGGGGACGTTACCCTAAAGCCCTAAAACTACATCATAAATCGGCGTTTTCAGTATTTTTGTTTAAATACAATACAACATATGGTACATAATATACAGAAATTATAAATTCCTAACTACTTTGGTCTTTAAGATAGACCCTGTAACGAAAATGGGCTAAAATGACAACTTTGATAGCCTCCCATTAGTCCAATTCCTTTATTCTCGATGACAAAAACAAATACATTTACACTCCAGTTAATGAGCTCCTGACACTGACATCCGAAATTTTGGGGAAAAAATATCTTTTTTAGGTACGGAACCCTAAAAACGCGGAGCCGCGAGCGAAAGGCTAGTTCTAAAGTGATTGACATTGGAATACAAAACACAGACAAAAGTGTTGATGTCTTCATTAGAAAGATCCATGCGCCAAGGACATGTTTTGTTATTTTTTATGGTTTATCTTGAAAACTTTCTTAGTCAAATTACTGAGCAAACTATTTCATAGTCTATGTGCGTGCACTGCCCTGCCCGTACGCACGCACATAGACTATGAAATAGTTTGCTCAGTAATTGGACTAAGACAATTTTCAAGATAAACCATAAAAATAACAAAGCATGCGTGTCCTTGGCGCATGGATCTTTTTAATGAAGACATTCACTTCAGTGATATCATTTGATACATTTGTTGCGTCTCATGGGTAGGGCCTTAATGTAAGACTATTATTCTTTTTCTTTCCCTTTTGTGCTAGTATAAAAGCATATGTTTTTGCTTAACCCTGGATAACTAAACTCTATTCAGAGTTACATGATAAGTACATGAGTTATATGAGTCGAGCGGACTACACAATAAAAAGTGTAATTATCTTTAAAATTATTAATTGTGTATAAGAGCTGAAAACGTAGTACTAAAGTTTAATTATATAAGAACAAATTAAGGATAAAATATCTATCAAAACATTATACCGGACTGCTATTACATATATCAACGGTATGGGAACCACAAATAGTATTTTTGCATTGGATGCAATTGTGTTTCGTCATTCTTCGAACTTTAGATGCATATAGGTAGCAGATTTTGCACACATTCGACTCGAAATGAACAGGAGCTTCTAGCATCATGTTATTCCGTTCATAAATAAACAAAACAAAAAAGTTGTCTACATAACTTTGCAAAAAAAAAAAAAATAACAAGTAGTTACTAAACTTTCGTTGAGGAACGACCTTTGGAAGACCTACCTAATCAGCATGTGTTAACGCAAGTATTGTGATGGCATGCAAATTCTTTGCACACACACATTCATAAAGCACCACGAAAGCGAAATAAGTATTTTAAAGAAAAAATTAAAGGATAAATTTGCTATTCCTAAGAACGAAGTCATAAATTAGTGCCTGCACTACGGGTGGGTCAGTTGTCAATAATTATTTTTTGTTCACATACGCATAGGCAGCGTTTAAATGAGATATGCAACACAGATGTGGATCACGGAAGCAGGCAGAGTGTAGTAGACAACGTTCTTTGATTATTGTGTGAATTTGAGCTTTAACAACTCAAATTCTAAGGATAAATTTGTTCGAGGACAAATGATTTTGTACTGGGAATTTATCTTCTAATTACAGCCAAAGGAGAGATCAAGGTGGATTATTGCGCAAAGGCAAGGGTTTGGGTTTGAAACCTAGATTTGTGCTGACTACAGTTGGAGAAGGCCTAGCTGTTTGGCGGGAAGTCCTGGATCGGGAGAAAGCGTCCGAAAAATGGTGACGATTGCGTCATCGTTTGACCAGCCAATCACAAATCAAGAGAACGTGACGTCATAGGCATGGGCGTGCGTCGAAGTCGATAATAGCGGATCTGTGCTTAAGTGAAATTGGACATTATAAGTGCAGTGATAAGAGTGAAAGTAGATTAATTAGTTGTTAAGATATATTTGGGAAGCTTTGTTGTAAAATGAGAAAAGGAGAGAGGGTGAGTCGAGGTTTTGACACGTAAAGGAGAGGACACTGATTTGTCCAAGAGATAAACAAATATAATTGTTTGTCTAATTCTATTTATTGTGAAATTTGAAATCAAAATTGTTGACAAGCTAAAGCTAAAGCTAGTAAAGATCGACGCGGGGATCACGAAATAAAGCTAAGTACATACATAAAACCTTCGGTTAAAAATCGATATTGTGATTGAATTTTTCTAACTATTAAAATTCAAGTTAAGTGGTAACATAACGTTATCTATGGAATATTGGCTCCATTTTCGAGCAAAGTAGTTAAAAGCGAGGGGTTGAAACTATATTCCACAATATTGATTATTTACCGATATAAACCTTGTATTTGTTAGAGAACGCAATGTTATTTAACATTTAATGAAATGTACAGAGATACCGATACATGTCTAATATAATCGGACATTTAAGCAACATAAAAATTGCATGCTCTGACAAATTATTTATGTGTTCTTTATTGCTCTAAAAATTCTTTTGAGACAAAGCTGACAGAGGCGACTCGTTAGTAGATATTTACGTTCATATTGTCTCTGATGATATAAACAAGTGAGGATTGTTTATACATATTTGTTATACAAGGGAGAGAGCTCAGTTTAATATACCTGTGCCAATCTGTCGTTCGAACCGACGGATTATTTATTTATAAAGAAAGACACAGTGATCATGTCCCAGTTATGCGATATGTTCTATACTGGTGATGTAAACAAGTAATATTGTTATACAAAGAGAGTTCAGTTCGACTCTGAATCTTGAAATCGTTTAAAGAAATAAATGTATGGTTGTGTGTTGGTAGCGTAAATATTGTCTCACTGGTGATGTAAACAAGTAGGCTTGTTTAATACATATATTGTTATACAAAGAATAATTCAGTTCGATTCTGAATCATGAAATCGTTTAAAGAAATAAATGTATTGTTGTGTGTTGGTAGCGTAAATATTGTCTCACTGGTGATGTAAACAAGTAGGCTTGTTTAATACATATATTGTTATACAAAGAATAATTCAGTTCGAATCTGAATCATGAAATCGTTTAAAGAAATAAATGTATAGTTGTCTTAAAAATGTAATTCTTATGTACTAGATAAACTATAGATAATAAGGCCAAAGGGGTTTTTTGTAGTCGTTGTCTTTCCCCTTTATTAACTTCATTTTGGGCCATTTCGAGAACAACGATAAAAGATTTATTAAATTAGTAGAGTTTTTAAAGCATATGCCTGTGTTTATCTCTTCTTAACCTTTCCTTTTATGGCTTAGATATCTTGAATCAAGTAAATAATAGTATATTAACTTAATCGATTAATATATATCCGATATCAATTACATGGTATCAGTTCAGACACAATGTGAAAAGTAATTCGATAGTCAAGTCCGAGTCTAGACTTTCATGGTTAGAACCTGCACGGATGTGGATGTGTATGTATGTATAGGCGCCAATACATATATATATAGCTATATGCGTGTGTAGAGGCAGGTGGGGCGGGCGAGGGCCCGGCGAGCCATCTCACGTGGTACCGCAGACCAGTATCTTAGAATTTGCGGTCTAGCAAAAGCAGACGCAACTAAGAAAGAACTTGATAATACCTAAATAAAAAATTACACAACGTAGGGGGTCCAGTATTGAATTATATACACATAATTATATAATATCACATTGTGTGGAATAATTATTTCATATGGAAATAATTATAATTACCTTATTTATTTAACTGAATGACAGCCATACCAAATAAATATTAAAACTAAAAGGGAGAGAAGAGAGAAGCACGCTTGACGGGTTTTGATCAGGCCATAACTATTCGTTTACTTGGCAATCGTTATCTTGTGTTGGACGTTTCATTCACAGTAAAATTATTAGCTATTTTAATGTTTTTTACAGTGTTATAAAAAGTAAAAAGCCTTTTGGCTATACTAGAAACCTTGACACTGAAATTGCCTTCCTGTTTGGAAAGTACTTATTAAGCTCAAAGCTATATAATATTGCGATAGTAAAATTATAGTGTTATAGTAAATATAAAGAATGGTTTAGTTGACACTGTCACGACCATATCAAAAATACGCCCATTTCAGGCGAAGTTGATTCAATAAATTGAGAAAAGAAACGTTACCCTAGTTAATGTTTATGCTGCTGAAATCTGTGTTTCTTAAGGCTCATAATAGTAAAAGCTGAACTCGAGAGCGGCCGCTCAGTAATAAATTTATCGAATGCATTCAAATCATACTATACAAAGGGGGAAAAACTTGTTTACACAGTGCTAAATTGTGACTAAACAAAAAAATGAGTCAGCTATCGTCTCAGATCTGATCTAGAGTCGATTTTACAGATTATACGTAAAATTACGTAAACAAAAAAAAAAAGGAGACCTAGAAACCAGACATTCAGCAGACTTCCAAGCTCCTTGGTTTTCTTTGAATCGGGTGAGAATAAACTTGGATCACGTTAAGCTCCTTGGTTCATACCTATGAATTGGGTGAGATTAGTTGGTTGATCTGCAAGCTCCTTGGTTTTTTATTAATTGGGTGAGAATAAACTTGGGTCACGTTAAGCTCCTTGGTTTTTTATTAATCGGGTTGAGAATACTTGCGTGATCTACAAGCTCCTTGATTTATTGAGATCGGGTCGAGAAAACTTAGAAATATAAGCTCTAGCTATGGGTAACACATAGACTACTATAACACAGAAATTTTGATTGCTCAGAATATCACTGAGAATCTATGATATAATTACTGAGTTCAGAAAACGATTTACATAAAATATTTATTAATAAACTGTCCAACCGAGATAATAAATTGGAGAGGTGTTCTTAATAACACAGAAAATAAAAATAAAAAAAAGACAAGTATACATTTAAAAGGTTATATTGAGACATTTTATGTGTGACTTTACAGGGATGAAATTATTATGAAAATGTTGTCTGTTATATGTTGCCTGTTTCCCTGTAATATTTTGCAGAGCGTTGGTTGAAGTGTGGGTATCTAAGTATAAATAATACATGTCAATAATCGGGTGTCCCATGTGCACTAATAATAATAAAGAAAGTTTCAGCGTAAATTTGTACGACAAAAAAATTCTATTTTAGAAAAGTAAATACAAATTTTTCAAAAATGACAGGACGCATAGTAAAGCGAAACAGTAGATCACGGGCTAGAAAAGCGGTAAAATTAAATCGATATGGGTCAAGAGAACGCGTCCGTAGGAGATCTACGCCTAATGCGGAAAATGCAACCGCGAATGCACAACTGATCACGGATGACGGATATCAATTGTTGGCCGGTAGAATGAAAGATATTTTAAAGAAAGTCGAGTCATTTGAGTCACAGATGAACGGTATAACTATGGATGATTGCGTTGGTAGATCGGAGGTTGATGGTTTAGCGACAACTTGCCGTTGCGATGGGAATATCAGAATTAGGCAAAAGATTATAGAAAAACCGTTTTTTCAATGGTAGAGGAAATGTACAACCTATTCGGTTCCTTGAACGATTAAAAAAATATATAAATTCAAATAACTCGCAAGTAAAAGCGCTTGATATCGCCACAGAGTGCGTAATTAGTCCAGCTCGTGAAATCTTGGAAATATATCGTGAAAATTGGTCGACGATAAAGGACTTTGAGGTCGATTTTCGTCGCTTTTATTGGTCAGAAAGACACCAAGAAAAAGCCAAAAATAGTTTAATGAGTGGCTCATTTAATTTAGAAGGCTCTCTATCAATGTGTGAATATTTTGCATGTAAAGTAGAGATTATAAATTGGTTAACGATTCCGTTTAATGAACGAGGTTTAATTAACTCGATTATGAGGCATTTTGAATCAGACGTGCAAATGTTGTGGTTTGCAAGGACCGGAGAAGTTACGGTGATCACAGCGTTTGAATTTATCAGAGATTTGGAACAAAATGTGAAACATAGACCGGAATAGCAAAGTTATCCTAAAAAGCATGCAATAAATAAAGTAGGTATGGTTTACGAGAATTACTATAGGAAACATTCTGTAAACATTATGTGGCACGAAGGCCCTACGTTCTCAAAGTAATCATATCTACTGTACAAAAATTAAAAATAGACTCGGATATGATATAATAGCGAGACTTTGTCAAGAGGGCATTTTACGCAAGTACCCAGAGATCGAGACAAAATAGTTACAAGACTTTTAATTATCAAGTAGGTACATAAGTATACAAATACATATATATATTTGAACTAATAATGACGCAATGAATAGTTACAAATACAAACATATAGATATTTGAATTAATTTCAAAGAAAGCAACTATGTCATAAGTATACAAATACAAACAAAGTTTTGGTCAACACGGAAGTGATTTCCGGCTGGAAAGACAAAATTTTATGGTTAAAAATAGTTGTCGTATTGGTTAGCACACGAATAAAGTAGCTTGTCTGTATTCTAAACGTGGGAAGTAATTTAAACGAACAAGACCGGCAAGCTTGAGAAAAACAGATCTTTAGAAATGAGCAGCAATTACAAATGGAGTCATAAAGATTGACTGTAAGACGGAATTATTGTAAAGCATTTTAAAAATTGTAAAGTTAATGGGCCATTTGTTGGGCTTTAGGTTTTGTTAACACGTTTCACGAACTTAGAAAAAACTTACCTACGCTCATTGTTTCAGAGTATTTTCGGAAATAACAATAGAGTTGTAACAAACAAAAAAATGTTTCTTAGAATTAGAAGTGTAAATGTTAGACAGATAAGCAATTAGGACCCAAACTTTCGAAAAAAGGGCGTTCGGGCGTCGGAACGGTCACAAAGCCGATACAGTAAAAACTAATAATGGGAGATAGTCGGAATTTTATTCTAAGGGATCAGAAATGACAGTTAGTTTGGTTAAATTTTGTTTTGAGAAAGATAATGAATGGTTAATTTGCTATCGCAAGCGGAGTGGCTCTGATCGATAGGGTTTATTAAAATTAGAAATACTTTGGAGTTTTCTACTCTCAAACCATCTCTTATTTGGAGGGGGCGTGTGATGGCATGCAAATTCTTTGCACACACACATTCATAAAGCACCACGAAAGCGAAATAAGTATTTTAAAGAAAAAATTAAAGGATAAATTTGCTATTCCTAAGAACGAAGTCATAAATTAGTGCCTGCACTACGGGTGGGTCAGTTGTCAATAATTATTTTTTGTTCACATACGCATAGGCAGCGTTTAAATGAGATATGCAACACAGATGTGGATCACGGAAGCAGGCAGAGTGTAGTAGACAACGTTCTTTGATTATTGTGTGAATTTGAGCTTTAACAACTCAAATTCTAAGGATAAATTTGTTCGAGGACAAATGATTTTGTACTGGGAATTTATCTTCTAATTACAGCCAAAGGAGAGATCAAGGTGGATTATTGCGCAAAGGCAAGGGTTTGGGTTTGAAACCTAGATTTGTGCTGACTACAGTTGGAGAAGGCCTAGCTGTTTGGCGGGAAGTCCTGGATCGGGAGAAAGCGTCCGAAAAATGGTGACGATTGCGTCATCGTTTGACCAGCCAATCACAAATCAAGAGAACGTGACGTCATAGGCATGGGCGTGCGTCGAAGTCGATAATAGCGGATCTGTGCTTAAGTGAAATTGGACATTATAAGTGCAGTGATAAGAGTGAAAGTAGATTAATTAGTTGTTAAGATATATTTGGGAAGCTTTGTTGTAAAATGAGAAAAGGAGAGAGGGTGAGTCGAGGTTTTGACACGTAAAGGAGAGGACACTGATTTGTCCAAGAGATAAACAAATATAATTGTTTGTCTAATTCTATTTATTGTGAAATTTGAAATCAAAATTGTTGACAAGCTAAAGCTAAAGCTAGTAAAGATCGACGCGGGGATCACGAAATAAAGCTAAGTACATACATAAAACCTTCGGTTAAAAATCGATATTGTGATTGAATTTTTCTAACTATTAAAATTCAAGTTAAGTGGTAACATAACGTTATCTATGGAATATTGGCTCCATTTTCGAGCAAAGTAGTTAAAAGCGAGGGGTTGAAACTATATTCCACAATATTGATTATTTACCGATATAAACCTTGTATTTGTTAGAGAACGCAATGTTATTTAACATTTAATGAAATGTACAGAGATACCGATACATGTCTAATATAATCGGACATTTAAGCAACATAAAAATTGCATGCTCTGACAAATTATTTATGTGTTCTTTATTGCTCTAAAAATTCTTTTGAGACAAAGCTGACAGAGGCGACTCGTTAGTAGATATTTACGTTCATATTGTCTCTGATGATATAAACAAGTGAGGATTGTTTATACATATTTGTTATACAAGGGAGAGAGCTCAGTTTAATATACCTGTGCCAATCTGTCGTTCGAACCGACGGATTATTTATTTATAAAGAAAGACACAGTGATCATGTCCCAGTTATGCGATATGTTCTATACTGGTGATGTAAACAAGTAATATTGTTATACAAAGAGAGTTCAGTTCGACTCTGAATCTTGAAATCGTTTAAAGAAATAAATGTATGGTTGTGTGTTGGTAGCGTAAATATTGTCTCACTGGTGATGTAAACAAGTAGGCTTGTTTAATACATATATTGTTATACAAAGAATAATTCAGTTCGATTCTGAATCATGAAATCGTTTAAAGAAATAAATGTATTGTTGTGTGTTGGTAGCGTAAATATTGTCTCACTGGTGATGTAAACAAGTAGGCTTGTTTAATACATATATTGTTATACAAAGAATAATTCAGTTCGAATCTGAATCATGAAATCGTTTAAAGAAATAAATGTATAGTTGTCTTAAAAATGTAATTCTTATGTACTAGATAAACTATAGATAATAAGGCCAAAGGGGTTTTTTGTAGTCGTTGTCTTTCCCCTTTATTAACTTCATTTTGGGCCATTTCGAGAACAACGATAAAAGATTTATTAAATTAGTAGAGTTTTTAAAGCATATGCCTGTGTTTATCTCTTCTTAACCTTTCCTTTTATGGCTTAGATATCTTGAATCAAGTAAATAATAGTATATTAACTTAATCGATTAATATATATCCGATATCAATTACATGGTATCAGTTCAGACACAATGTGAAAAGTAATTCGATAGTCAAGTCCGAGTCTAGACTTTCATGGTTAGAACCTGCACGGATGTGGATGTGTATGTATGTATAGGCGCCAATACATATATATATAGCTATATGCGTGTGTAGAGGCAGGTGGGGCGGGCGAGGCCCGGCGAGCCATCTCAGTATTACGCAACGCCATGTTGAGACAAAACGGGAAGGTAAAAAAAAATCGCAGGTACGGAGTCACGGAGTGCAGGGAAGTAGGTGAACTCGACTTTGGCGGGCTAGTGCGTCGTCAAGCGGACGAATGTTTAGTTACGTATCATATTCTATCATATTCTTTATTGTACACAAAAGAAACATATTATTTTTACAAAATTCTTAGATATATCATGTACACAGGCGAGCTTATCTCTAAAAAGAGATTTCTTCCAGCAAACCCGAATTGAAAAAGATAAGTCATAATAAAAAGTAGACATACATACGTGTGCACTAAATATGTTAATATACTTACACCCTATGTTTATCTAGGGTTAAAGGTCAGTAACCTGATTTATTTAAGAATGTCAGACGATGTCCCTTGTTTATTTGAATACCTCATGTTTCAAAACTTGTAAAAGGATATCACGAGGTTCAAGTTAAGAAAACGAAGATAAATAGAGGTAATACTTATCTATAACCTCTGATCTTTAACTTTTATGTCGAAAGGACACTAAAAGCGAAGGCATAAAGCTTAGCTGAAGTCATTTCAGGGTATCGTAACCACAATCGTTGTCCGCGTAGAGAGAGTATAACGTATTGATTGCGTCTCGCTATTCGCAACAGGTGTAGACCACCGGACCTAAACTTTATTACTGCGTCATAAGACGCAGAATTGGTGAGTCACCTCTCTATCTGGATTCACCTGTAGAACCGTCTACTAAACCGGCTAACCTGTTTTCGACCTTATGTCTAAGTCATAAGGTGCATATTGGGTGCACCTGGAGGAGCCCACTTGCACGTTTATAGTGTGTGTGTGTGTACACACTTAGGAACTCGTTTCGAACACGCCCGCAAGATACTTGTACACTGATTTATTTTTCTTTTCTTTGTAACAACGTACGATAAGGACGTTGTCGAAATTAATGAGGGTAATCTTTGAGTTGCGATTTGTCTATTGTCACCCGATTTTACCGGTTGTTTAGTTGTGTCAGTGTGAATACTACTGAATACAACATAGATCTTGGTTGAGTGGTGTTGTACCCCGTTTCAGTCATTGACCTAAAGGTAAGGACCAGGCCAACGAAGCGAGTAAATGACCCCAGTGCATAAGTGCTAAAATGCCAATTTAGCACAAGCGCGACTCAGTGTTCCGCGGGAGATTGTGCAGTGTGTTTGTGTGTGAACTTCTATTAAAAATGCCTTGTTGCACAGTAAAAAGCTGCAAAAACTATGAAAAAAAATTTAAAAAGCCAGATGGGATATCGTATGATCAATAAGTAACAGTACATCATGTTTTTTGCTTGTTTAACAACTAAATAAACCATTTTCGAAGCGATAATTATATTATCGAAGTCCATAATGGCGGCCATGATGTTCGCTACCACCTCACGCGAGTTTGAACAAAAGCAACTTTGTACGGGCGTCATTTTTATCAACATGTATTTTATTTTTGTCTTAAAACTTATGTAGGAAATTTAAAATTTTGCTAAGGGGAACTTAATATACGATACTAGGAAAATATAATAATAATAGGAAACTAAAAATTGGATGAAAAAAATAATGAAATGAAATAATTAACTTTATTTTCAGAAGTAAAATACCACGAAAACATTTTTCTGATGTCAATAAATCTAATAATAACTTCGGCCTGGATTTGATTAAGATTTGATTAAGATTTGCTTAGCAGACTATAAACTTAGTTTCATTTGTCTAGCTTTTTACCCGACTACGGCGAAGCCAAAAGTAGGGTTACCGGTTGGGGTGTAGATAAGATGGCACTATGGTATCGTGCCCCCTTATCGACACTCTGACCGGGTTACCTATAATTAGGGCTACGGCAAAGCTAAAAGGAGGGTTATGATTTTGACCTGTATGTATGTATGTACGTATGTATGTTCATCTGTTCTCTTATAACTTCTAAACTACTTATCATAATTTGATAAATTAGGTATCGTTGAAAGCGTCTTGACTGTCCGTTAGTTATAAGCTATGTGTCGTCACAATAAATTGAACGTGGCGCCCTCTAGAGGATAAAAAGTCAAGAACTAAAAAAAAAACCTATGGTGCCGTGTTTGATATCATATGAAAGGACTTAATAAGCATATTTCAAAAATATATATATTGTTAGCTTTTGCTCGCGGCTTTGCTTGCATGGACCCGATAATTTGATAATTTGAATTAATTTATTAAAAACAAACAATATATTATCACGAAATAATAACCCCAAAATAATTTAGATAAAATTAAGTTTAAAAACTAAAACCCGATTACTCACGATCACGCTCTAAAAAGTATGAAACAAGAAAATAAATGTTCATAGTGATATTCACAGGATAGCCATGGTTGTATGCACACTGCCTTAAATAAAAAAAATAATGCATTCTAACAGTATTAAGCTTTAGGGCAAAGTGGCATACGACCACGGCTATCCCCTGAACATCACTATGAATATTTGTGATTTTCTTGTTTCATACTTTTTAGAGCGTGATCGTGAGTAGTCGGGTTTTAGTTTTTGAACTTAATTTTTATATACTTTGAATTACATTAATACCTACAACACGTCGAATTTATCACTGATTCACTCACTACCATAAAAAAGAAATTAAGGATTCATATACGCACGTACAAGGTTACATCGCACACCTACGCAACGCGGCATTCATGTTCGCGCCAAACCCGAGTGAAGTTAGTACCAGCGAGACAGAGAGAAAAATATGAAAGAAATATATGATGTATGAAAGAGAGAGATATACTAACGTCCGAGGCGTCATAAAGTGTGGCGCCAGTTGTAGTTTGGGAAAATGTTTAGATGGGCATCTCCTTCCTTTTGAACTCATTGGTTTCAGTAGTTTTTATTTGCGTTTTTTGCTTATGGCGACTGTGATTTAAACAGCCAAATTATAAGGGTTTCAGTTTAAAAAAAAACATTATTGGATATTCGAAAAATCTAGGTTTTTGCTTACAGACTTTCATTGTACTTCGAGTCGCTTCATTGGAAAGTCAAAATTCATTCGTGGCAAAATTTGGGAAAGTGTGAGTTGATACCACCACACAATACGGGTACGGAACCCTAAAAATATTATGGTAAATAACAATAATATACATGCCATAGCAACAAATATATAATAATTGATAGAAACAAGCCGCTAAAATGGTAATGCCTGCAAATAATTTGCGGCTCCCGCTGAGTATGGAACCCTAAATATCTTCAGCACTATATTTTTTCTGTAATTTTTACGTAATCACCTATTACCATGATATTTTTCATATTTTCTTTCTTTTTTTCATGTTTTCTCGTATGGTGACTGACAACCCTAGGATGTATTTTTTTAGTAATTGCTCTATCATAGCAATTACTAAAAAAAAATACATCCTAGGGTTGCCATCGCAAAACATATTCTGGGAAAACTATTGTTGCGTGTCAAATGAAACGCAAAATTGTCAAGCAATTAAAGGGTATCCAGAGAAACCTGTCCTACTCCAACCAAATATTTCAAAAGTAAAGATAAGCCCTTACCGTACTATGACAGCACCAAAATATTTCCACCTTTAAATGGGTAACGCTCACACGTTTGGAATCAGTGCTCATCCGAACACAGTGATAGTTGGACGCCTTTTGAACTTTTACGACTTTAGTAGTCTAATCAGTTTGCTGACCGTAGGTAGACAGATTGTGCGCGCGTCGGCATTATGTTAACGGACACATTCAAAAACAATACAATAGACTTAAGGTGCCAGGGCTCATCTCTACTTTTGAAATCTTCGACTCCAACGCTTTCATTTTCCACTTTCTATTCAGCTCAGTGGAAACGGGCCGCTCAGAAATATCGCGATTTCAAGGTGTTTTTATTTATTATTTTGGAACTGGAGGGATGTATAATATGACGGCCGTTTTATATCACATTTTGTACTACGTTTATTTTGGTATAAGTTTTATTATCAAAAACCTTATATTACTCAAATTATATTTAGATCATAGTTTAGGGATATTACAGTTTAGATCATAGTTTTATTGAATGTTGCAAAATGCAAGTAATCGTGTATCGAATCCGAATATTAAGATCAAAGAGTGAAGTATGACATTTATTTGCTTACATATCCCAATTTCACGGTTTTAATTTATTTTTAAAAGAATCAAAATCGGTATAACCCGCTTTAAAAGAAACCATTCCTTCCTGTATATTTTTTTCTTGTTGCCTTCTTATGTGTTTATTACAGAAACGATCTTGTGTATTAGGTCATAAAGAAAGAAAGTATATCATCAAAGCAAATGGACTTGTGAAATGATGACTAATGCTATACAATAAGGCGCATTACACAAACGCATAATGTCACTGCGTGTGTTTTCGTCGTGGTCGGCTATTTATAAATGGCTGTCATCCTGAATTTATCTTTTAGAAACCCACTTTACCAGAGTGGTTGTGAAATGACTAAAGCTGAGTAGAGATGGGTTTTAGCTGACCATAATATATTTACGTCCGGACGTGATAGCAAGTAATGCCGTAAAACGATGATAGAAATGCGCTAATAAATGAGATAAAATAAAATACCTATTACTATTTATCCTACGACGTCCACTCTATTCATAGTTTTGCTATAGTAGACGCGAGCATAAAGATCTGGACAAATTTTGCTTACATTAAATGGGTTAGCCGCGCCCGGAACTGTTCTTTTTTGCCTCACCCATATCCTTAATCTCTGTGGTGTCTGATACGTGCTTTGAATACCTACCTATATCACAGATTATATAGTAGTTACTACGTAACAGATACTTCTCTCCATTGTAAAACGAAAATACCTACCAAAATTGCACGCTACGCTATAGCTTCACTATCTACTGTCAGGAAATACATGCAAAAATGCATCTAAGGGGCTGGACTTAGCGTTGATAATACTAAGTACAGCGCGCGGTATAGAGGCGTCGTCGGCGGCGCGACACGCCGCGCCGTGCGCTTTCCATAGGGTTGTCGCGACGAGTCGGAAAGAAAAAAAAGTTATGGTAGGCAAGTTCTTTTATTTAATTTACAAAATATTGATTGATGTACAGATCAATCAATATTTTGTAAATTATTGTAAATTAAATAAAATTTAATTTACCGTGTACAGATCGTTAACAGTTTATTTACCTTTAGGCTGATCGAAAATGATTCTTAGGTATTGGACTTAGAACAGCTGTCAGAGGTAAAATAACTGAACGGTGTGTATGATACTTTCTTTTTCGCTTCGGGTTATAGTAAACATTTAGTTTAAATTAATACTTTCAAAATTATAATGATTAACCGTTTTCCGTATACCAGCTAAAAAATACATTATCTTAATTAAACGTAGGTAATTGAGCTCTGTTCCACACACAACACGCTTTTGTTAGAAAGAGATAGTTGCGAAATTCAATCGGGCGAGCCTGCAATGCGTGCGAGTGAAGGAAGCTCGGCCCGTTAAAACAAATTCAAATTGTAATAATATCAATTAACAAAAATAATAAGCAGCTCAGTTTAAATAAATATTCTCAATCCTAGATTACTTGCCGTACCTAAGCACACGAAAACGAAATGTCCAGCTTACCTTCCCTCATCTCCAGGTAATTAAAAAAATTATAAGACATCCGAAAAAGGCACAATGCCGTACAGTAGCCATAATTTTCGTATTTCCGGGAGAACATAAATACACACAAGTACGTTTGGCGTGCACGACAGGCACGGAATGACGAACGACGCGTGGCATGGCAGCCCACTGGCGGGAAATCACTCGGGTTATGCCTAATTATTATTACCAATCGCGGCAGCTACGCTCGAGTGACGGGGCCCTGCCTATATGGTTATTCGAATTATAAAGTGCTTTTATAATGATTTAATATTATTTAAACATACAAAGTATGGTTTGGACATTGTAGAGAGATCTATTCTAAAGCCGTGGTAGAGAGGATGAATGAAAGCAGAGTGACGAAAGAAATTTATGATGCGCAAGTCGAAGATAGAGAAACCAGGACGTACGCTGACCAAATTTGCGACACATTGAAGATGGGCAATGTCAAAAGTATCCTTAATAGAAGGGCTTGTATGACTAGACTGATGGATGTGGAAGAGGCGAAAGAGGTGTGTCAGGATCGTAGCAGATAGAAGTCTATAGTCTCTGCCTACCCTTCTAGGAGACAGGCGTAAGTTTATGTATGTACGTATAATAAAAAGTTTAAAATATGTCATATTACAATACAATTATTATTGTCAAACGAAGATACCTGCGGAAGTTAATTTGGTATCTATGTAATCCTTTCGCTTCCTTGTCTTGTCTGCGATAGTGCACCCTGTGTTCTTATGTTTTTAATTGGTTTACAAAATAAAATGTCAAAGGAAATAGACTATATGAGACAGCTAGGCAAAGATGTAGGTATATGTTTTTTTTTTCATTATCCTGAATTCCTGCTGTCTTGTATTTTCTTATCCTTTAGTTAAAGTAGATATAAGTCATTTGTATAGTATAAGTTTTATGTTAAAAAAAGACATGATCTTGCTAAGTTTCTTGTCCTTCTTCTAAGCAAGACTAGGCATGTATGTAGGCATGTATTTATATATGTAACCTATTAGTATGCAGTATATAGGATGGGATTTGGTTGGCCGCCTACGCTGGGCCTGGTTACTTATTTCCTTTGCTGTCTCTACTTACAGAATTTCACGTCAACATCATCCCTACTGCGGCGTAGCAAAGATTAAAAATGCCTTCTCTTTCTTATTACTATTTGTGCATTTTTTACTGGACCCCGTACCACGAAACGCAGTAATTTGCGCCAAACGATAAAGATTGTATGGTGAGGTCGACGTATCGTTTTATTTTGACGCGTATAGTTTTTCCAGCTGTTCTAGAAACATACTTTAAGGGGAAATAATTCGTATCCTCTACGAAACGCACAACTTAAGATGGTTCTTCTTATTTTTGAATTACAGATATTAAAGAAATGTGATTTATGGCATTTCGCGAACATAGTTTAATGTCTGTTAGGCTTTTCCGGCAAAATTTGGTTATTTTATGCATAACAGCACGCTTTTAAGTATGTGTACCTATACATTTACAACAAAATTTAGCCGGAAAAGCCTAACTGACACTAAACTATGTTCACGAAATGACATTAATCACGTTTATTTAATATCTGTAATTCAAAAATAAGAAGAACCATCTTAAGTTATGCGTTTCGTAGAGGATACGATCGCTGACGGCATGTGCTACGGCGCGGCGCGGCGTAGCAAGCTATACGAAAACATTCCCCACTTTGTAGACCCACTGACGGCGTAGTTTAAATATGCGGACAAGAGCATCCTATTCTATGATCATACGTTCTCCCAAAGCAATTTAATCGACGAAAAACGACCAGAATTAGTTTCATGCTATCATAGGTTTTCGTCGGTAGGCTTTGAAACATATTGGCTCGTAGCGCAGTCCCCTTTGTGGAAACGGTGCTCTGTCTGATGGCAACAGGTAAGCCATGAAGGGATCACGTGATCACAGGGAATGGGAGATGAGTGAGGGATCAATCCTTTTATGAGCCAGCGAAATTGGGTTAGCTTGTGCATGAAAGCAATTAATGTTTTGTAAAGGATTTGCGAGGGAATCGTGATGATAACGAATATTGAATATTCAGAAGTTTGTAGCTTTGTTGAGTTTAGCGATTTCGATATATTGTCCAAAAATTTAATATACAAGGTGAATTTTTCATCATCGTCAAATTCATATTGGAGGGTAAGTAAGTGAAGTGATCAGTGTATTATGGTCCAATAACAATTTTAAACAAACGAGTACAACAGACACAACAACAATAAAAAAAAAGCTGAAAAATGGTATATCTAATCAACTTACATCATAAAAAGCATAACTGATGCAGTTAAATTTTGTTCATTTTGCCTGATTGTATGACCAATATCTTCAGTCGTACTTATAAAAGTATGCACTGTCCTTAAAATTGTAAGTCCTCCTTAAATACAAGGTGACTCTTTCATCATCATCCAAATTCAAACTGGTGGCTTGGTAAGTGATCAGCATCATGGATCAATAATAATTTTTGTGATTTTCGTAAAATTAAGTTTTAGGAGTGAATCACTATGGGAAGTTGAAATTTCAATTTATAATTTGTAAAAAGATTGTTGTTGATCCATGTAACTGATCACTTAGCAAGTCTATATTATGAATTAGGCCACTGATGAAAAAGTCAGCTTGTATTTAAGCAGGATTTATAATTTTAAGGAGAGTGCGTATCTTACGAATTAAGTTAAGTTTTTTTTCAATGCAAGTACTCGTAAAGGCCCACTTTTTATGCTTCAGAAAACCGAATAGAAAGTCGATTACTTTTCCCTAAATAAAAAAGATAAAAATACTAATTTTAAATAAAAAAAAATCTAAATTAAACCCTCCTAAATACATTAAAGTAAATAATAATCTTATAAATAAAATTCTTGAATATTCTGCTAAAAAAATTAAAGCAAATCCTCCTCTTCTATATTTTACATTAAACCCTGAAACTAATTTTCTCTCTCCTTATTATTATTTTTTTTTTCATTTTAAAATGATTGGCTAACCTGCAGCCTTTCCTGTGTACCATAAATGTTATACTTTTTTCCACTGTTTAACGGCTCTGGATACAGTCCTTTTCAGCCAATCATAATTTAAACTTCACAAGATTAGTTTTATTTCCTCACACTGCATGCATATGCATTGAAAAACGTAGTATGATACACGGGCGAAAGAGCAATAAATTACTCGGTTACGTTTAAAACAGTTGCTACGCTCTTGTTTTAAATCGTCCTCGTAATTTATTCCTTTTCGCCCTTGTAGCATAAACTACTATAGTGTAAGTAACTGTTGCTGTTGATGTCCCTAATAGAGAAAAATAAAATAAAAATTGTCTCCCTCAGTAGAAAAAGTGGATTGTGGGTCTTTGTTTGTGTGCAACCGACACAGTGCGGCTAGCAATAGGTGGTGAGGCAGAGTAGGGGAGAGGAAGGGTTGTGAATACTGTTTGAAATATTCAATCAAACAAACCTTTCAATATGAAAAAAAAGCTGTTTTTATCACTAAAAATTGTATGGTCATTTATGATAAAAACCGGTCAAGTGCGAGTCGGACTCGTGGAAGTGTTCCGTACCATTATCTATAAAAACGGCAAAAAAAAACATGTCTGTTGTATGGGAGTCCCCTTAAATATTTATTTTATTCTGTTTTTTTATATTTTTGTTGTTATAGCGGCAACAGAAATACATCATCTGTAAAAATTTCAACTGTCTAACTATCATGGTTCATGAGATACAGCCTGGTGACAGACGGACAGCAGAGTCTTAGTAATAGGGTCCCGTTGGTTACCCTTTGGGTACGGAACCCTAAAAAGCCAAACAAAAATGGTGACTTATATCCCCCTAGGTACTATTATGTTATGCTACCACTTTCATAAAAAAATACCAAGTGCGAGTCGGACTAGCACACAGTGGGTTCGGTACAACCACACAATATGGGTATGGAACCATAAACAAGTTATGGTAAATAACAACAATATCGATGCCATTGCAACATCAAGCCGACAAAAAAAAAGCCGCTAAAATGGTAGCGCCTGACAAATTTCAGCACCATATGAATAAGGAACCCTAATTTTATGATTTGTTATTTTAATTTAGAGTATGTACTACAATCTGGCCTTTAAAATAAGAAATCATTTTGTTGACCAAAGAAGACGTATGCTGATCAAAGTGACGACATACTGAAGTATGTCATACATGTATGACATTATGTCAAAATAGTACCCGGAATAGAAGAGATTGTATGACTAAATTGATGGATGTGGAAGAGGTGAAAGAGGTGTGTCACGATCGTAGCAGATGATAATCTGTAGTCTCGGCCTACCCCTCTGGAAGACAATCGTGAGTTTATGTTTGTATGTTTCACCGTCTTTAGACGGAGCTGAAACATGTAGCTTAAAAAAAAAAACTACTTTTGGAGGTATTTTGTATGTTGGGGACAACCTTTGAATTTTTTTTTTCTTATTTCTCATAATAGAGGCCATTAATTGTAACTATTTTGTAAACATTTCACGTAGTTACTTACGTACCTAATAAAGCCGATTCTGAAGGCTTTAATTTTAGTTGTAGTGCTATTAAAACAAAATTTTCTTCCATACAAAATAGTCCTTAAGAGTTAGGATTAGAAGCTAAATTTCTTAGGAAAATTTTAAGCTTTGACAGCACAAAAACTAAAATTAAAGCCTTCAGAATTGGCTTTATTACTATACTAAACTGAAGCTGTAGACCTCCGTGACAGTCGGATGACGGACGGACGGACGGAGTTACAGACGACAGACAGACAGACCTTGAGGTACGGAACCCTAATAAAAAGGGCGGGTAGGCATCAATGACTATGATAAGACATGCCCGCCGGTTAACAACGGAATTAACGAACCCTTTGTTGTGAATTGTGCGTATTTATAACATCTTTTTGTTTAAAATTATGCCCTATTTTTGTACTTTTTGGTTAATATTATTAAAATTAAAATAAAAAGCAGCGGTAGCTCAGGGGTAGAACGGTGGCCTCTCAATCTTGAGATCCAGGTTCAATTCCCGGTCGGGCATACACCTATGAATTTTTCGGAATTTATGTGCATAGTATTTGTTCTTACTTACCACTTGCTGAACAGTGAAGGAAAACATCGTAAGGAAACCTGCATGCCTTAAAATTATGCGCCCGGAGTACGGCGATAGGGCTCACTACCCATCGAGTTGGGACGTATAATCGTCGGTGAAACATAGGTGTATCGAGTATGGACTGTGAATTGCATTTCACAGTTCACACTTGGAACACCTCTGACACCCCTTGGGATTCTTATTTTTATTATGTCCCATGACCTCTAAGTTTCAGGTTTCTAGTGACTTACACTTACACTTACACTTACACGGTATTTTGATGGTTACACCCCTAACACGAAAGGTTTATAAATTAATTACTACCCTGACTGACTGACTGACTGAGTGACTGACTGACTGACTGACGGACTGACCGACCGATCGACCGACAAACTGACTGACTGACTGACTGACTGACTGACTGACAGACTGACTGCCTGATTGACTGACTGACTGACTGACTGACTGACTGACTGACTGACGACTGACTGACTGACTGACTGACTGACTGACTGACTGACTGACTGACTGACTGACTGACTGACTGACTGACTGACTGACTGACTTACTGACTGACTTACTCACTGACTGATCTATAAACGCCTAGATCAAATGGATCGACCCTAAAAACATGAAATTTGAACTGCAGGTTCGCAGGCCGCAGAATCCTGGCCCAATGATATTTTGAAATATTTGTTGACTTGAAATTTCTTTTCTTTTCTAGTTTGTAATGCACTATAAAATATTTATTATTTATTTATTTATTTATTGAAGTTTGTTCTCAAAAAGATCATTTCTGTTTTTCCGGAACTTATCTACTGTCTAACATGCCCGACTTTTTTGTTCAAAACACCAAAATTCTACAGCTACTTGTCTATGGTTCCTACACTGAATTTCAGCTCTCATTTAAATGCATCCATTTAACAATGTTCATGCAAATGTGCCCTCATTTTGTTTAACTAGTGACATTTAACCAGCGGAAATGTGGAAAGAGTCCTTTTTATCTACCTACGCTCATTGTATTACCATACAAATGTAGAAATAGCCTCACATACAATACTTAAACGGAGTGCAAAAATACCCTCTTTGGTATTTTTTTCAAGCAACTCAACATGTTAGTATTCTGTAACTAAAAATCGCTGTACCGTGAATATAAACCTGACATAAATTTTCTAAAGAACCTGGAATCCGAACCTAGGACCTTACCTTAAGCATGCTACACTTGAGAATTCAAGTTAAAACTTTAGTAAATATTTTAAAGATTGCCTTGTTTTCCATTTTCCTGTCATTCGTATATTAATTACACTATCCTAGATACACATACATGTTGTATCTAGGATAGTGTAATTCATTAACACCCTTATATCAACGCAAAAACAATATATTATTTTTCAATGCATGTGCTCGTAAAGGCCCACTTTTTATGCATCAAAACCGAACAGAAAGTCGATTATTTTGCCCTAGGGCTTTATTATTATTATTTTTTTTTTAATTTATTTACAATGGTTGGCTAACCTGCAACCTTTCCTGTGTACCATAAATGTTATACTTTTTTTCCACTGTTTAACGGCTCTGGATACAGTCCTTTTGAGCCAATCACAATTTTAAGTTCACAAGATTATATTTGTTTTATTTCCTCATACTATGCATTGAATAACGTATTATGATACACGGGCGTAAGAGCAATAAATTACTCGGTTACAATTAAAACACTCGCTACGCTCGTGTTTTAAATCGTCCTCGTAATTTATTCTTTTTCGCCCTTGTAGCATAAACTACTATTATACACACGTTTACATTTTTCACCGATGACGTAAAAGTGACAGGTCAATTGGCGGCCAGCTAGTGCTGTCCCCAATCTTTCTTATACGTAAAATATCTAACCTAAGTTAACCTTTGTTATAACACTGTTTCTCACATCTACAAAAAAAAAAAAACTATGAAATTTTTGTTTTTGGTATTGGTCAGTTTGAAATTAAGAAAAACTAAATAAGGTTTATTTATAATACGTTTTGCAAATTCACACAAATAATATAAAAGAAAAAGGAAACAATTAGACATAGGCGGCACAAAGGCGACAAATATTGCTAATATCAATATCTTCCAGGCAACCTTTGGAAGCAAACATAAAGATAAACAAAATAGCATGTGGAAGGTGTGTTTTCGACTAAAACTCCGGCCGTTCATTCGAGAGAATGGTGACGTTTGCAAATGTCAGGGGATAAAACCTTTTTTTACTGTTTTGCATTTCAATATTTTATATTTATCATGATGATTTTAGGGTAGATTGGATATCGTTAAAAGGTCCCATTTGTTAATAAAAAGTATTTTTGTCGTATATATTTTCCACTTCCTAGTACAAAACTTAATGAATCAGCTGACTCAATTTCTACGTAAAAGTTAAAAAAAAGCGCAAAAAATATTATGTTTGGCGAAAAGTTGTCTGTTAGCGATACTGTGTTCACTTGAATTTAAGAACCTTATATAGAGGTTGTCATTTTATTTATGTAGCGGAAATCATATTGAATTAAGACTCTGTATTTAAGTGATCAATGTTCTATTACCCTTTTTGTGAAACTCGTTAATTTGTTTTTATCGTTTTCCCGAGTCCAGCTCCGAGTCAGTTACTATAGGAAGTCAACATTTTATTTGGCAAAATTAGCAAAAAGTATTACGATCCGTGTTGCTGATTTATTATTATTACTTGCCAATATGGTAGTTTGGCTGTATAAATAAATGTCACCTTTCAAAGAGCTCGTGCTATAACTAAAATTTCCTTCTGCTCATTATTTCTGTCAAATCAGCAATCATAATGCCTGCAGTATGAATCCTCGACTTTTTGAATCGACATTTCAGAAAAAGGTTTTTAATATCTGCGGTGTAAGGCAGTGTTGTCGTATTATAAAACTGATATGCCTTACCAAATAATAAAATCGAATATATATTCTATTCCAGGGTTTTTATTTATAAAAAAAGTTTAAATAATCATGATTTGGATTTATTTCGTCCCATTTGTTGTACCGTTGATATTTTTTAACGTGCCTTTATTTATTTTTGTCGTGAAGAAGCTCTTGTTGACTTGTAGTATTTTTTCGAGATATCGCCACACTCCATCTGTCATCATTCTCTCGAATTAACGGTAGCAGTTTAAGTCCTATTTCCCATTGGCTTGCAATAGTACGTATATATGTATTTATATCTAAATGTATGTATAATACGGGTGACTGAAGCTGGAAACAAAATTCTTTTAGTAGGTATGTATTATCAATTGTCCTCAACCCTTTTTTGAGGATAACAGAGGATAAATGGAAATATTCTGACATCGGGAACGAAAATTAATTTAACTAAGGAGCGTTATTTTGTTTCCTTCAGCTTTACAGTCCCTGTGCAGTTCTGAAAAGCAATTAAAAATTGTACATTTTGAACACACATTTACAGTGATTTTAATTGGTTGAATTAAAGAAAGACAGGAAATCGTTTACCAAGTTCTAAAAATAAGAATAATAACTTATTTTGCTAGGTAGGTACATACATTACACTTATTGCAAGTCGCCTGTATTGAAACAATTAAAGTGATTAAATTTAACGTTTTGCAATACCTATAATTATATTTTGAGCTAACTTGTAATTATTAAAATAACAAACGTACCTACATGAACTAGATTTAAAATCAGCAGTAGTAAATAATACGATACATAATGATCTATAAAATTAAATATACTTCATACTAATAAGTTACATATATAAATACATGCCTAAATCCGCTTATGCGATTAGTCTTGCTAAGAAGAAGGGCAAGAAACTTGGCAAGATCATGTTTTTTTCCCTGGGATTTCTTCTTCCATTAATATTATAATATAACAATAATAACAGTGACCGACCATTTTTGATTTGAAATTCCCCTTCTGTCTGTTTGTTGTTTCATTTATTGCACGTCATTTTAGACATGATTGTAGTTTACATATAAGATTTATTTGTTAGTTACGATGTGTAAAAAGCCCTAGAAAATGCTTTATAGCGAAACCGGTCGGGCATAATAAAGTTGTACGTAATATGTGGATAAGTACAAGTGTTTTTTTAAAACAACAGTGTTATACTTCAAAAAATAATAAAATAAACAAATTTTATAAAAACTACTATTTTTCCTATTGTTTTCTCTCACCTATCACCTTTTACAGTCAAAATATATTGTGTAAGAATGTTTATACTGTGGATTGTTGGCACTTGGTGGAACTTGGAATACATTACGAACAGAAAATATAGAGACTACAGATTTCCATCTGCTACGATCCAGAGACACCTCTTTCGCCTCTGATACATATTATATACATAATATATTATGAACAGACAATCACTTGACAGGTGGTAGAATCGATGCCGGGCTCGACTGTGGAGGTACCACCATCTTACTTGGAGACCGCCTCGAAGTAATTCGGGGTTGAGTACAAGGACAGCTCACAGGCAAAAAACCAGGAGGCCCACCATGCCTGGGACCAATGGATGGCGGTATATCCATCAATAATAGCCGGGCCTTATATGGAACAGACTGGTGATGGGCAGCGGCGTCACTGGTGCGAGGGTTCTGGCACCACGCTCACCAACCCGCCTGCCCAGCGTGTGTGAGTATAGGCAATCCTTCCAGGATGACCGCCGGGAGTGGCAAAGTCCTGGAAAAGCTTATGTTTAGCAGTGGACGAACTAGGCTGATGGATGGATGGATCACTTGACTATTCCACAAATTTATTTAGAACTTCCTGACCGGTTTCGCCTTTATATCATTATCAAAGAAATTATTACATAGTTATATCGCACTGACTGAAGGGAACTATTTATTGTGTGATTAATCCTTTGATAATGCTATAAAAATGACCGCGGTGCCGAAACCCTCGCACCAGTGACGCCACTGCCCAGTGGCGTGCACAGAACTTTTTGCTGGAAAAGCAAGCAATTGGTCAAGAACAACTATAAAAACAAGTTTTCACTCTAGGGTAGACATTGTCTACCCTGGCGTCATACAATATATTTTTTTTCAAAGTGGTATTTAATTTTTTTTATATTTTTTTTATTGTTGTTCTTGACCAATTGCTTGCTTTTCCAGCAAAAAGTTCTGTGCACGCCACTGCCGCTGCCAGTCATTGCAGTCTGGGACGGCAATTGGGGAAGGATCCATCGCCCGCCGCCGCCATACCGCCATCAATCGGCCCCATGTGTGGTGGGCCACCTGGTTTTAGCTGTTGGCTTAATAATGGAATAGCTTTGGGGGGTATGCAAGTAAGATGGTGGTACTTCCACACTAGAGTTGAACCTGGCGTCAGCTCTACCACCTAAATCATATATGAATATAATGTTTAAATTCAATTGAGCACCTACATGAATTGATATGTTGTTTAGAGATTACTAGACACTGCAATAAGTTGAAAGAGCTATTCGTCATAAACATGGCGAGGTGCTACCCTGATTAGAAAAAATTTAGACATTTTTGACGTCAAGTTTAAGGTTAAATAAAATAAAAAAATGAAAATATATCTTTATTTCAAGTAACATTAGACTCATATGTATAAACAGTAAAACACAAAATATGACATTTCATAAAGACATTCACAAGACACAATAAAATGATTACATAAAACTCAACTCAACCAAATAAATCCACAAAAAATGATATACAATGCTCAGAGTACTAGATTAATCGAACAAAAATAGTTAAAATTTTTAGTATTACTAGAAATAAATTGCAAACTACTCCTAGGAAGTAAGCTTTCGTCGCAGAGATTTCAGTATTTTGAGCGACAATTACCGATTATTTTTCGGAAACCATATACATATACCATTGCAATTGTATTAAATGCATAATCGAGTACTTTATTTATATAAGCCCAAGTTTTCAATGAAAGTACGAATAACCTGCTATAACCTAACCCTTTATGGATCTTTGATCAAAAGCACCCGAGCTTGTAGCACATGAATTTCGACTCTAATAGTGTACATTAAAAATGGTTTTCGTTCTCACGACGATACGCATGGGTAAACCTCGTCTTAAAACGAATGTGTTTAATCAAGTGAAATACAAGGAAATGTCACAAGACCGGAGGCTTCTCATGAAATGAAAATGCCTTATTTTGTGAAAAAATAAGGAAACGATTGAAGCAGCTCACTGAGACGCAAGTAATCACAAACACGTAAGTTGACACATAAGGAATTTAATTGCAACGTTTTGACTTTTGACAAGAAAATGTTTCGCTTCTTGCAACAAAACCTTCAAAATTTGCATAAACTTCAAAGGCTCACTCGCTTTCGAGTAAAAGTCTATTTTAATGAGAGATGTTGTTTTTATAAAAACTAAAGAGATTAAGTATTGTGCTAGATCTTCACAGACAAAGACGGTGATACCAAAGTAAATAGTAAATAGGATGTATCTACACTCAAATCGTAAAATCCTGATTATGAACACAAACATTTTATTCACGAACTTCTTGATTTATGATAAAAAAAAAAATCAATCGTTGTCTTCTTAAAAAAATAATGCTTTATTTTTTGTTTAAAAAAAAAATACTTCTCCTACTAGGCAGAAAGGCAAAGGGATCTTAGCTCATACAGGCATGTCTGGAGTTTTAATATTTAATACTTACGTACAAAATAATACATTGCAGCCCGGCCAAGGAGGTTAGTCTATAAGGATTTGTTTCTAAGTTTAGTCATATAATCCCTGTTGCCATAATTTTCATATTTATTTTTTTCTTTCAAAGTTTACTGTCTATTACTCTCCGGGATGGCATTTCATAAAACACCTGTTTACAATCAAATATAGTTATTGGTTTCGTCTGTTCAAATGGCTGAATCACTCAATGTACGATATTGCAAAGCTAATACGAAAATAGGGGCGTATTGTATCTCTAGATACTGTTAGATCTCTATGATGGGAACATGTACGGTTATGACAAAGGCACGTAATTAGCCAGTTTGTGAGTTCATTATTAAAAAGGATGAGTAATTATGATGGACTTTCAAGTTTTATTAATATATTATTTTTAAAAAAGAGCAAAATAATTTATAAAAAGAGCTGCTAAGCTTTTTTAGATCCTGGTAAAAAATGTAATTGAATATTGCATTGAAAAAAATATTTTCATTTTACCGACAGTCGACAGCCAACAGGTTTTAATGTTGATAATTTTAGTATCAACATATGTGTTTAGTTTTATTTTGAACATTAACAAAACTGTCAACTCATTAATCTCGATAATTTTCAGATTTTGAAAATTAATTTTGTGTACCCAATCTGAAAATGAATATTTGGGAATTTCTTATGTAAACGTTTATTCGCATTGTTAAGACAACCTGCCACTTTAAATAAGTAAATCACACTTTAATGATTATGTCCTGCTCTAAGTACAGTTACCTTTTATAGTTACAGTTGAGAGACTTGAAATAGTACTAACCTTGTGTTGTGTCCCTCATACAAGCACGGGCATAGATTTTTCAAGTTTAAGGTTTGTAATAAATCGAGTAATATTTAAATAAAGGGTGATGGGAAAAATATACCCAGCTCCAACAGCCATACCATAAGTGTAACTCGAAACACCTAACAAAAGTAGTAAATTATTGTGCGTTCTACCCCGCCTCTCTTATCCATGCCTCGCTTCGCTCCGCTCCGCTCGGGGCTTCGCCCTCCGCCTGGATGAGAGAGGCGGGGTTGAACTCCCAATAATTTAGCTTCGCTTGGGGCTCACTCCGTTCGCCCTCTGCCTGGGTGATTTCGATAGCGTAGATTTTCCAATAAATTGGAGTGGGTCCCGAACTTGCTTCAAGACACCAAATTGCAACCATTACATCCATAAAATTTAACAGGGATGTTATACTTACAGATCTCTGCACACCTCCTTGTTTGAGACCATCACAAATAATAATACCACTTTTTTGAACCGTACTTAAATTTATTAATGATGACTAATAGCAAGTTTACAATAAAAAGATCCGAAAATACTCAATTCTCGTATAAATCTTGCCTGATCCCAGAAACGTACAGTTTCCGCATAAGATCTTGTTCTAAAATCCCGAAAACACTGAGTTCTCGTAAAAGACTTAAGAATATGTTTCAATAGTAAATTATTGAAATTTTTACAGCAACAAGATCCAAAAACACTCAGTTCTCGTATAAATCTTGCCTGATCCCAGAAACGTTCGGTTTCCGCATAAGATCTAATTCTAAAATCCCGAAAACACTGAGTTCTCGTAAAAGACTTAAGAATCTGTTTCAATAGTAAATTATTGAAATACTACAGCAACAAGATCCAAAAACACTCAGTTCTCGTATAAATCTTGTCTGATCCCAGAAACGTTCGGTTTCTGCATAAGATCTTGTTCTAAAATCCCGAAAACACTGGGTTCTCGTAAAAGACTTAAGAATATGTTTCAATAGTAAATTATTGAAATTTTTTCAGCAACAAGATCCAAAAACACTCAGTTCTCGTATAAATCTTGCCTGATCCCAGAAACGTTCGGTTTCCGCATAAGATCTAATTCTAAAATCCCGAAAACACTGAGTTCTCGTATAAGACTTATGAATCTGTTTTATTATTCAATATTAACATAACTATACTCCATAGTCACTCAATTAAAAAAACCCCAAAGACGCTCAGTCTCTGCATAAGGTTTAAAATTTAAATACGGTTCTAACACAAAAATATGCATAACTGATAATGACGACTGCATTGAGTGTAATGAGTATGCTATGCTTTGAAGTGGGTATTGTGAATCAGTTGTTTTAAACCTTAGGCTTATATTTCATTTTGATTTAAAAATTACATTAAGGAAACTGTTTTATTTATGTAGAATAATCTAGAACCTTAACACGGTATTTTGATAAAAACTTACAAAGATAAATATTAAGATGTACATGTATAAATATTAAGATGTACGTGTAAACAATTTTGATATATTGAACCCTATTTTAGAGTAAGTGTAGAATCCTAGCTAGAAAGCATGGCTATTACCTAGCATATAGTTTTAACAAACGAAATCCATATTATTCTATAATCCTTATACTTGAAATTGATCAAAGAAAAACTGTTCTGCATCTCTGTTCCAATGCTGTAGACCAGGAGCTGTAAAGAATATCACTAAGATATAAAATTCTTGATAAAATTAACAAAAGGTTTTTGGTTTCCAATTTATACTGATAATTATCCTTATCGTTAAAACTATCCAGATATTTGTTTATTTGTATAATAATTATATAAATTTTGTATGAGACATTTTATAACATATAGTTCATACCCAGTTTAGAAGTCATAGCTTCAACTAAATAATGTTTTTATATACTACTATTTACCTTTATACCTACTTATTTTAATAAAAGGTAATTTCAATATATGGATAGTATTTTTTACCAGCATTAAAGGTCTATGACTCTCGACCTATTAACGAGTCCACGTGTAACATTGCTGCATCAGCTCTAGGTAACTAGCGAGCAGGTCACAGACTAATTAACTATTAGACATCTTATCAACCATAGACAAGTGTTAGTATAGCATATTTATATTTATTCTTAATGCACTCGCACAGAAAACTTAATTCTAAATTATATGATAAAGTTGTGTACAATGGCGCGCTTATCTCAATAATGAGATTTCTTTCAGCAAACAAAGGGCGATAGGCATATTTTATATAAATAAGATATTCATATGGTGCAAGATAATACTTATACAGAAACAAGATTAAATTAATAGTAGATACCTAATAGTTAAAAACATAATAATATAATAAATACATGAAATTTACATGCAAATGCCTACATAGTAGTTTAGCCTGCATACAGTTTGATGGACTTAGCACTAAAAGAGTTTCCTTACGCCCCAGTGTTATAAGAAGGTGTTTTAGTAGTGCAATTGCACTGATGTGTTTGCGAAAAAAGTGTACCACTTTACAACGTCTAATGACTTAGTGGTCTGTGGAGCACTTCTTTGAAATATTATATTATTTTTTGCTTACACATAATTATTAGGTAGCTTTATTGCTTTAATGGTTCAGTGGTTAAAGACTAGAAGTTAAGGGTTCGATTTATAACATAAGGTTTGTATATTACATACTAATAACAAATAAATAAATAGGTTGATTTAGAATTATTGTTTGTCTTTATGTGAGATAATATTGCGTTGTGACAACAAAACTACATTTAAGATTTTAATATAGTTTACTTACTATCAACATAGACTTCTTATTTTTATTTATGGGTTGTAAAGTAACTTTGTTATAGATGAGTGTATATGAAGTCGCAGGCGGAAAGCTAGTTTTTACCCAAGATGACTTTTTATTCATCATCCAAATTTATACTGTACAAAAGACCTATGATATTGTTCACCTACCAAGCCTCTAATATGATTTTGAATGATGAATAAAATGGTGTTTCATAATTATAATATGATTTAATTGTAACATGACCTTTAAGGTATGTATTTGGGGATGGTGTTAAATCATTTCTTGGTGGACGATTAGTAGTAATGAAGTCGCAGGCAAAAGTTAGTTACAAAAATAAAATTATTGTGAAACTGCGTTGTAAGCCACGGGTTAGGTGTTATATTACATTATTTAAAATTGGGTTACTTCCTTCGAAAATATCAATATTGCAGCGTAAGTATACCTACTTTCATAACAATTATTTAAAGTAATATGAGTAAAATAAGTTAAACGATTATAGATTACTGAACAATATGCTATAAGGGTGAAATTTAATCGTCAGTAAAGTAAAACTTATTACAAAAATACATTTTGACAAAAAGGTTTATAAAACATTTTTACAAATTTCCAATTCACTCTTTGACCGTATTCGCGTGCTGTTATTACTCCTTGAGGAAACTGTTAGTTTTTTCCTTCCGTTGTTTCTAACGTGCTGTTCGTGTGTGTGTGTGAAAATCCTTCGAATCCTGCCCTAAAAATGTTAGTATTCGTGAGTACCTATTTCATCTTCTCAGTTAAAGTAGAATTGATTTTAAACTGTTTTATATTTTAATACCAATTTGTTTTGCGTTTTATTTTCTACGGCGTTGTGCGTTCTAAAAATGGTTTGTTTTATTTTACAAGCCTTTTGTTGTTGTTTTGTTATGATAAATATTCCAAAATTTATTCAAGAAACCCTAGCTAACAATAAAAAACAGCATTGAAATCTGTAAAGTGTTTCTCAAGTTACAAATGAAAAAAACAGACAAACATCGTCTAGTCCTGTTAGTTTTTATATAGGTAGTAAAACAGTGTATATTTTACAGGTCTGACTCAGAATACGAAAGTGTCGTCTCGCAGCCGCAAGTTGTGAAAAATAAAGCTGCGGTAGCTGGACCGAGCAAACGTAAAACGACCTCTTCAGCAGAAAACCAAAGGTACATCTTTGTCTTTATTTCTATTTCTAAGTCTCTTTAATCCGTTTTTTCCACTTTAACTTAAAACAAATAAATAAATTAATGTTTCTCTATTCGCAACTATTGAGTTTATTGATATTAAATTCTGTAATAAAACCCGCATTCAAACGTATTTTGCAGTTATTTAATCGTATGAACGTACACTCAGACGTGGCACAACATTTTCAACGTATACTTGTGTGTCTAAAACGAATCTTTTATTTACAGGGCAAACAAAAAGAAAAGCAGTGGTTCAAGTAGCAAGCAGCTTGATATTTTCGGCATACTAGAAGAAGCCGAAAATATAGCCAGCAGCGCGGCGCCTACAAACTTTCCAGTATCATCAAGCTTTATATCACGAGTCGCAAACGGTTCAGTACGGAAGGCTATTGATAACGAAGGAGAATTTTACGTGGAGTTAAAAGTATACAAAACCGTCGACGCTAAAAGTACCAAGCCAGAGGAAAGGTGGAAGAAATCGTTGTTTGGGGTGAAACTGTTGACCGACCAGGACTCTGGTCAGTGGCAGGCATTGCAGAAGTTTGTACGGGAAGCACACTCTGTGTTTACCGACTGTGAGGGTGTGTTTTATAGTGATAAAATTAATATTAAGTAAAATATTTTTCTTTATGACATGATCAATAAAACATAATATCTTTTTCTGTTATATATTATACACATTATTTTTTATTTTGTGATCTTCCACTTTCTTTCTTTATTCTGATAACTTTTTTTATTCTAATCACAGAGCGATAACTAATTTGACGAAAACGCATCAATTACTATTATTTACATACTTGCCTGTTGTTACATTCAGTGATTTCAAGCCATTAACTCAATAATGCCGTACTGTACTGTTTGTCGAACAGCAGTTGATGGTAAAAAATGGATAGGGCATTTACGCAGTAATTTGCATAAAAACAATGCCGTGGTATCTCTATGCGATGGTGTCGAGATAATTACTTCTGCTTTCAAGTCCCGTATAGCAACATATAGGGTTACAGCCAGTAGTGAGTTTGAGCAAAACTCTGTAGATAACTTTTTTGACTCGATTCGAACCAAGATAAAACATCTTTTTGATAAATCACTCAAAGCTCATACTTGTATAAAAGTAAATATTGAACTGTTTTCATTGTTTTTGATGTTCAAAAATGATTGTCAAGAAATGAAATCATTTGGAACTAAAAACCAGATTTTATATCTGAACTACGATTTTGATTTGAAATATTCAGGGGTCTTGAATACAATCAAAACAAAAATTGAAGAGTTTCAAGAGAGAGATAGTGGGTGGACATTTCTCAGTAATTCGCATCTTGAAATTAATATAAATAAATACCAACCACTGCGAGGTGCTAGCCATGTTGAGTTGCCTGAGTTTATAAAAAATAAACGAGCTTGTCTAAACATAAAGAACAATGACCCTTATTGCTTTCTGTGGTGCGTTATGGCAGCCTTATTTCCATCTCTGAAACATCCCGAACGAATAACATCTTACCCTGACTTTAGGAAAAAATTGAACATAGAGGGAATGTCATTTCCAGTCAGTTTTTCGGATATAGGTGTATTTGAAAAAAACAACTCTCATATTGGTATCGTGGTGTATGGGTTGTATGATGGAAAGACTATTTCGGGTCCCTTGTATAAATCAGAAATTTTAAAGGATAAAACAATTATTCATCTACTATATCTTGAGAAGGATTTATCATCTCATTTCTGTCTAATCAGAAACCTGTCTCGTCTGGTTAGAAGTCAAATAACTAAACACCATCAAAAGTTACACATTTGCGAAAGTTGTTTGCTATTTTTTACGACACTTGAACAAGTCAATAATCACTTATGCAGTGGGGTAGCTACCAAAATACCTGAAAAGGGAAGCATTTTACAGTTTCAAAACTATGGACGTAAACAAAACATGCCTTTTGTGATTTACGCTGACTTAGAAACGATGCTCGAGAAATATGATGGCTGCAATAATAATCCCAACATCGCTAGCACATCGACCTTACAACGTCACGTGCCGATAGCATTCGCTTACCAGATAGTTTGCTCGGTAGATGACTCATATGATATGTTTGTTACTTACCGCGGTGTCGACTGTATTGAAAAGTTTATCAAATGTTTAAATCGCGATGTACGAAAAATACATGAAATTTTGAAAAAAACTGTGAGCATAATATTCACAGAAGCAGATAAAAAAGATTTCGAAAACGCCACTCGATGTTACATCTGTAAAAACTTTATGTTTTTGGATCGGGTCCGTGATCACTGCCATATCACCGGAAAGTATCGCGGACCAGCCCACAATCATTGTAATTTACAGCTTAAACTACCCGCTTTTGTTCCTGTAGTATTTCATAATTTAGCTGGGTACGACTGTCACTTGTTTATAAAGGAGCTGGCTTTATCACCCGGCCCTGTAAAAGTCATACCTAAAACTAAAGAAAACTATATTTCGTTCACTAAATACATACCGATTTCCCAGGAAGATAGCATCCAAGTACGATTTATTGATTCATTTAAATTTTTAGGAGCTAGCTTAGACCAACTTGCAAAATCATTAACGAAAAATCAGTTTCATTATTTAAGAAACCGATTTCAAGAAGACAGCAAATTTAATTTACTCGTGCGTAAAGGTGTTTATCCTTATTGCTTTATGTCTGAAATGGATCGTTATGAAAATAAGTCTTTACCATCAAAAGAAAGTTTTTTTAATTCACTTACCGGTGAAGACATAAGTGACGAGGACTATGAGCATGCGCAAGCAGTTTGGTTGGAATTTGCTATAAAAGATTTAGGTGAATACACAGATCTGTATTTGCAAACAGATGTTTTATTACTTACAGACATATTCGAAAATTTCCGAAAAACTTGCAAAAAGTACTACGAACTTGATAGCTTATTCTATCTCACTATAAGTGCGTTGTCGTTTGACAGTATGCTTCTCAAAACTCAAGTAAAGCTCGAGCTACTTACTGATTTAGAAATCATTCGAATGATTCAGGGAGGAATAAGAGGTGGGGTATGTATGTGCTCTAAGCGTTATGCTAAAGCCAATAATAAGTACCTGTCCGACTATGATACATCTCAACCAGATTCATTTATCGTTTACATAGACGCTAACAACTTATACGGCTATTGTATGTCACAGATGCTACCCCTTAGTCATTTTAGATTTTTAACAGCAAAGGAAATGGAAACTTTTGATGTTTCAACTATTCCCGATAATGGTGAAACTGGTTATATTTTAGAAGTAGACATAATCTATCCTGAAATTTTACACCATGAGCATAACGATCTTCCTTTTTGCCCTGAAAAATGTATTCCTCCCGGAGGAAAGAATCATAAACTTGTGCCTAATCTGTATAATAAATATAGGTACGTGATTCATTACGTTCACCTGAAGCAGTGCCTTAAACACGGCTTGAGACTAGTCAAAGTACATAGAGTTATTACTTTTCGGCAAAGTGCGTATTTAAAAGAATATATTGATCTAAATACAAAGTTACGACAAAAAGCAAAGTCAAAGTTTGAGCAAGACTTTTTTAAACTCTTAAACAACAGTATTTTTGGAAAAACGTTGGAAAATACTGAGCGACGTACAAATGTTCAGTTAGTTAAACATTGGATCGATTTAAATAATAAAACAAAACAATCATCTTCTGCACAAAAATTAATCGCGCGACCAAATTTTCAAACTGTTTCAGTACTATCAGACGATTTAGTTGCAATACAGATGAAACCCGAATGCGTTCGCTTAGATAAACCTATCTATATCGGTTTCACCGTTCTAGAATTGTCAAAGAGCCACATGTATGATTATTACTATACCGTAATAAAACCAGTATATGAAAATAGAGTTTCCGTTCTTTACCTAGATACGGATTCATACATACTAATGTTACAGACCAAAAACTTTTATAGGGATTTGAAAAATATATTTTTGGATAATTTTGATACCAGTAATTACGACGTCGACAATTATTACGGTATACCGTTACAGAACAAAAAAGTACCGGGGCTATTTAAGGATGAAATGGGTGGTCAAGTTATATCTGAATTTGTAGGTCTACGTTCGAAGCTATATTGCATTCGCACCGAAAGCAGCTCTATAAAAAAAGCTAAAGGCGTGAAAAAAGCCGTAATAAAAAAATTAAACGTTTCCGATTATAAAAAATCGTTGTTTGAGAAAATAATAATTCGTAAAAAAAATATTTTGTTTCGGTCAATTAAACATGAAATATTTACTCAGAGTGTAAACAAAATTGCTTTGTCGAGCAATGATGATAAACGTTTACTGCAGCGTGACAATATTTCAACAAAAGCCTGGGGTAATTCATCAATAATATTATTATCTTAAGTGAGTTAATGGCTTGTATTTAACTGTAGATAGAACCTTTTATGTTTTATGTATATAATTAGTTTCAAACTGTAACACTTAATTTACAGATAAATTTAATTAATAATTAATATAATTAAATTTATCTCAAAATTAAGTAGGTACCATTATGTATTTTGTTTTTATGTATACCTACCTGTAGTTTATATTAGTAAGTTTAAAAATTGTAAACCTTAATTTACAAATAAATTTGTTCATGAATCATTACCATGAATTTTATTTTATTTCATAGTCCTTTTGCTAACAGTAAGTTAAAAACAACGTTTATAATTACCCTGCAGTCTCTGCATACCCTGTAGGAGACATGCGTGAGTTTATTATTATTTACCTGTGTAACGCATACAGGAATGAACACGTCGGACATCGGTCACCGGTCACCTGATTGAATAATGCAAGTAAGCAGAAATCGTCTTGCAATTGTATGTATATGCGTGTGTGTGTGTGTGAAATGTAAACAGCTGACATCAGTCTATTATGACCTGTATTGCATAGGTGTAAGATTCAAATATTTATAGGTACAAGCCTCACTGCCATATAGTCACATGTGGAGTGGGCAACTATTAACTAACAAATGCATGCATTCATTAGGCTTTAGACAGACCCGAGGTGAACAACAGTTACCTGGTTTTACTAAGCAGTTATTTACGTTACGACCTTGGCTCAAAAATGTCTTTTTCTGTAAGTAGAACTTTAATTTGATTAACATTAAATTAACTTTATCAGTATACTTTTATATTTATTTATAAATTAATAAAGCTAATTTGTTTTTGTTACAGATCCTGACTGATCAAAATGACCCATATTATTACGCTCAAAATATGTTGGAAGGGATGGATAGTGACGTGGAAGTTGTCCGACAGATTCCCCAGCCTCAGAATTTAGTTAAAAAACGGGTGAGGACACACAGAAAGCGATCTTCAAAGGAGATGATGCAATCTTCTTTTATAATAAACAAGACGTCTCGACGAGGAAATCGGCTCATCAAGATTGAGATATTTGACCTCCATGAATGCCAAGACATAAATCGTGAAAGTGCTTTAGTGACCTGTCAATGGGTGTGTGAGGATCCTATGGACGAAATTTTAGACTTGACAGAAAGTGTTATAAAAAGAATATCGCAAAAGATGTGTGACAATAATATTTAAAAATTAGTTAAGTGTTGGAATTTAAGTAAATATTCTATGATGTAAGTAATATTTTAGTCAATTAAATATATTTTATTCGAGTGAAATTAAAGTTTTCGTTTTATTTTATTTTATTAACAGGTACATAAATTAAACAATTTTCATTTAATTTTTAATTTTATTTGAACTCTGTAAAATAATTAAGTACAATTAAAACTTAAAACAAAACATATTGTTGTTATAAAACCAATTTTTTATGGAAATTACATTTTTTAAAGCACACTTGTTTGCATGATTACTAAAACAAATTAAGTTATTTTCACAAAACTCATCGAGTAAGTTTCTTAAGTTAGGACACCCTTTTTCTCCTATATCAATAACAGTACATTTTTTACACAATTCATATATCCACGTTATCTTTTCACCTCCTTTTACAAAAATTTTCTTATTTCTAAGATAGTCATGAATAATTCTACGAAATTCCCTATAATCAATATAACCCTCAGACCATTTGTATCCTTGGTTGATCTCAAGCCACTTCACGTGTTTTTTTTCTCGGTCATTCAATGATGCAAAAGGGTATGGGGGCTTTACAAGAAATGTTTGTGTAAATAGTGGACTAGCAATTGCAAATTCCTTTAAAATAAAATTATTTTTAAAGTCCTTAAAGCCTTGCAAATCACAAAAAATATATTCAGTACTCATGATATCTTTTTTACAATACTTGTAAGTGGTTTGTATTCAAAAACGCAATCATTCAAAAACAGACAGTACGCAGATGTCTTATCAGGAAACTCAAGATCACTTTCTAAATCAATTCGCACATCGATAGGGCCTGATTTTAAAGTTTCATTCTGGCGACAACAGTCAATTACAAATAAGGGCGCTTTTTCCTTAAATTCTTTAAAACTGATTGACGGCTCGCAACGACGACCGTAATATGAATGTTGGAATGTTGCAAAAGCCTCGTATAATAAAGCATATCTATCTTCACCAAATTGGATGTTTAAATTTTCATATGGATAATAAGCGGAGTTCAAAAATACTTTGACATCTCGTAAATGACAATGATCAAATTGTGACATATCCTTTGCTCCATTATTTTTGCGATCAGTTTGCAACCCTATAATTACATATCTCGGTTTTTCTACTTGAGATGTTGTTTTTACTGACCAAGTATGTTTTGTTGTCCTTGGCAAAAGAGGGTATTCGTACAGATCCCAGTTTCTAAATGCTAAATTTATAGTTCTGTCTTTCTCCAAATATTTCAGCAAGTTAATTCTTTCACGATCCGATACTTTGATATGGGGCACCCTCCATACGATTTTATTAATAGTAAGGTCATGTATTACTTCATTTGTATTTAGTTTGAGTGAATTCAGGTTCGTATTGCTTCGCAAAAGAACTAGCTCATGTTTGCAGTTCATGATAATTTTATTGTAGTCTTCCGCAAATCCGAGAATTTTGTTCAAAGGTATGCAAACAGAAAAATGACCTCCATTTGTATTTTTTATACCATCAAAATCCCATCCCCAAAACCTAGACATTTTCGATTCATTTGAATTCATTGACAATAATGACTTTATAGTTGTCGACAAACCAGCATTTTTAATCTTGTCAATTTCTACCCCATTTATTTCATATCGTATTTCTTGAAAAAGGAAAAGTATGTAATTATTAATAAACTCAACGCTATTAACTTTCTCTTTTGTTTCTCTACTTTTATGAATTGTAACGGAACCTTCTATATACAATGTGCTCACTGATGGCAAAACGTACAAATCCTGTTGATTGATGGGAATGCGTATTTCGTCATTTTTATTAAAACTGTTCACATAAGGCTTATAAGAATGCACCTGATAGCTTTCAATGCTGTTGTCCTGAACAAACGATTCTCCTATATCCAAAATACTCATTTTAGTAGTTTTATGAGCTTAAGAAATTTTTTATTTTGTTTGGTTAACTTTTTTTTTCTTGTTTTAGGTGATCTCCCAGGAACTGCGCTGATTGAACTGAGATTTTTTTGTGCATGTTGTGTTATTTTATTGAAATCAATCATTTTCGTTTTAAATGCAAATATAACTGTATCTCTTCGTGTCGCAGATTGATTAAATCGTTATTAGCATCTAATATTTTTATGTTTATTTCACTGACACTTTTCTGGTTCACGGGAAAGTATATTAGATTTTTAGGAATTTCAATAATTCTATAACCTGGTGGTACGTTAGGTGCAAACTCATAAATTATATGACTTGGAATTCCATTGATAAAAGATCCGCTCACAATATCACATTCGATTCGGATGATGGTTGTTGGTAAAATGCTTATTGGAAAGCAAGATGCATGCAATATATTAGATTTTAATGTTTCATTTCTAAAACCTAATATACGACCTATAGAGTCATTGTGCTCAAAATATATGTCTTTAGTACAAAATATTTTGGTACTCAAAGTATTGTTATTACAGATGAGTTTTAAAGTACAATCATTAATATTCTCAGTTAAATAATCACTAATATCTTCAAGTTCATACGAACCTTCAGGTATTTCTATCACCTCATTTTTGCCATAGTAAAACTTATTGTTTCTACCATCAACATTAGGTATTGAGTTAAAGGTAGAAAAATAAATAAGACCGCATTCATATTCACCATCAAGTTGTAGTTCAGGTGAATAATTTGTAATCAAAGCAGAATCGTTGCCTGTTACTGACAGTGTGAACGACATTATTAAAATGATTTTTTTAATGACCGTAAGTCATTTAAATGCTTTTTCCAGAATTCATTCAGAAATTTTATACACAGGTGTCCACAATTAACCGTATTAAACTGCTGATATTTTTTATAGTTATAAAATATAGTACACCTCTTTAAGTACTTAATTAATTCTAAAGGTGGTTTTAAATTCCCAAAACTATCAAAATATTCACAGTAATTTTTTATTTTTGCATAGGCTACCCAATGGGTCCCAGCGTTTTCAGAACTATCTAAATTCATTATTGCACATTCAATTAGCTTTGATTTTCTAGGTAAACGATCTCTCATGAAAACACCCCGAAAATATGGAACGTCATGAGTGTATTTGATAATATCAATATTAGAAAGTGCTCTTCTGGGTAGCCTTGCTATTAGTTTTTTGATGAACGCAGACACAGGCCTTTTCCTTTTTTGTACGGTTTAATGTACAATCCTTTACCTAAAGCCCTTGACTCCATTACTATATTGTGCCGCTCGGACTCTGCTAGACTTTTTTGAGCAGTTTTATACTCGTTTACAGCTTTAGCAATACCCGCAGCACCACCAGCCAAAGACCCTAGTGCCGAAAGCCCCGCAAAGATTGGAATCAAAGGTAGTATTCCACCAGTTTTCGGAATAGGTATAATCCTAGGAAGATTAATTTTATTATTTTTAGAAAATATTTTTTTTGCAGCCATTTGTGCAAACTTGATAGCGTCATTATTATTTCTCGGTTTGAATTTTTTCAGTTGATACTTTATTTTAGAAACTGCCTTCTTAAATGTTTTAATACCAGCACCTGATTTCAGCTTTACTTTCATTACCTTATCAACTAACCAAGACGCGATCTTTTCACCTTTACCAGCATCTTTGGACTTTAATCTTCTATTTGCCATTTTCATTAATTCTTTGTCCGCCTTATGACGATCTTTTAAATTAGTATGTTTTAAATAAGCTATATCGTGCTGCATACACCCATTGTCTAACTGATTGATTCCTATGTCACCTCTCTGTAATCTCTCTTGTAGTCGGGTCCCAGGTCCGCAATAATTATAACCAGGTATATGTAACTCAATTGGTAAACTATTAATAATATTATTGATAAGTCCTCTTCCTTTCATTACTAGTACAGTACTGAAAGTTGTATCAATAAATATCATAATAAATATCTTAACCACCAAAATCATAATTAAACTAGTTAATTTTCACGATAGCATTCTTGTCAATCCAACTATTCTCATCGTCACTAAGACCAAGCCATTTAACGTAATATCTATTACCTCTTTTCTTAATTACTTTTTCAATCAAGTAAATGTTTGGATATTTTGTCTTTTGAAGTTCTTCTGCATAAAAACACCCTTTTATTATGACTTTATGTTGGTCTTCAATGTGATAAGTAAGTGGGTTTGTATTATTCACTTTCTTAACTGTGAACAATTCTGTAGACCAATTTGGAGTATAACCCTTTTGAAAACTACCTTTATACTTGCTAATACGAACCACATCACCAACATTAAATTTATTTTTGTGTTTGACATATTTATCTTGTGATTCTTTTATATTTCTCGCCACGATTAACTGATTTGACATATTTACTTCACGTGGTTTATGTTTTGTTGTACGATGTGTGGTATTATTATAACTACTCATAATTTCTGTTAAAGGTTTTCCAATCCACTTGTAACTACCATTAAGACTAAAATATTTAAATAGTTTGTTTTTTAAAGTTCTGATCAATCTCTCTACTATAGATGCTTTTTTAGTCGAGTATGTAGAATAATGGTTGATTTTATTAACCTTCATTAGTTTGTGGAACACATCGTTATAAAACTCTGTACCATGATCCGTTTGTAAATTATTACATTTTAGACCATTTCTTATAATACTTTGGAATGCTAAAGCTACTTCGCTTTTTGTTTTGGTTTTCAAAGGAACTGCCCATGAATATTTAGAAAAGGCATCAATAACAATTAAAATAAATTTATATCCTTTATTATCTTTATAATAATTTTTTATGTCGATTAAATCTCCTTGCCACAAATCACCAATCCCCTTAAGTACGACAGAACGCCGTCTAAAATTTCGTCTAGCTGATTTGTGAATCTCGTCAACAACATTGCATTTACTCATGGTTTATTTTTTTTAAAGATACTAAATGGTCTTTTAGCAAGTTACTGACTTGTACTTGGGTACATTTCTCATCTAACTGTTGCTGAAGTAGCTGTATCTGATTTTTTATACTTTTCAGTTCAACAAAAAAGTCATACTTTTTACAAAACAATTGATTATTTTTATCGACATACTCTTTATTGACTGCTTCATCTGATTGCAGTGGTAATTTCAAACCTATTAACCTGTTAGATTTCACATCATAATCACCAGATAAATTTTTAAATATGACTTTTTCCATTATATTCTGTTCGTAAGAGTTTGTGAATCGAAGCCGCTTATGAACATGATGTCCGAACTTATCAATGTTCATGTTGATGGTGTAATTGAGCTGATGGATATGACACTAATGAATATTACAAAGTGTTGTGATTATATTTATTTAATCTATTATGTAATTTTCTTTTAATTCTTCAATAATTGATATGATTTCATTATCAAGACCAGTATTACCAGCATCACGAGATGCAATAAGTATTTTTAGTCGTTCTACCAACTCATTTGGATCATCCCAGTATAAATAATCAACATTTCTTACAAACTTTTTTAACTTTGGTAGTCCTTTTCCTTTAGATACATTTTCCTTACAACATGACTTAAACATCGGTTTTATAATTTGTGTATACTTAACACCTCTATTGCTTTTGATAGGTTGATCTGGGTCATATCCTCGGCGATGAGCGTTGGTATTTAATAATATTGTTTTGTAATTTTCTTTATCGTCCTGAGTTACAAGACTTAAATCAAGATCTCTCTTAAACAACAACTCTGCTAGTCCTGGGGTAATAATATAAATTTGACCATCAACTGTTAATTTATCATCTGTTAAAGAAAGTGGCATTGAACCAATCATGTATTTTCCTTTTACTATGCGTACTCCGAATGGAACATCTTTGAATACTTGTGAAGACAAGGACCAAGAGCTAATTTCGGTTTCGTTAGGGCTCACAGTTGAATTATTAGATTCAAAAAATTGTTCACTATTACTATTTTCTGTACTTTCATCAGTATAAGATTCACTTGAACTTAATTTATTTTTTTCAGAAATTTTATCGCTAGACAAAGAACTTGTTTCAGATATTTTTCTTTTCTTTACAGAACCTTGTGTATTTGCTAAATAATCTGAAGGGTTATCTTTCTCTTCTTTAAACTTTTCCTCCAATGATTCTTCATTTTTATCATTCGTTTTATTTCTTTTACTAGCTATAAGATTTAATGGATCTGTTATTGGTTTAAAAACGGATTCTAAAGCTATTTCACTATCCATTTTGATGTTTTTCATGGTTTTTATCTTTTTCTTGACAGCTTCAACAGATCTGATTATCTGTTGTTTAATTGATTTCTCTGTATTCATTTTTGCAAACTAACAAGCGTGCTTGTTGATAGCACAGTTAATAATGAGAAATTGTCAAAAATATTTATAAATATATTTCATTAGTCTAAAAGAATAAATGTGTCAAACTTCATCCTATAACAACCATTGTTTTTTTGACAATCCTTGTTTATAACTAAATAGCTATAAGAATCTTTCCAAGCATGTGAGCACATTTCCCTAAATTGGTTCCAACTCATATCAGTGTTCACATGCTCATCATAGACATGACGTAAATTGATATCGTCCTGTTTGAATAGCACAATCAAATTTGCATTATCTCGAATAAGTTGCTTTGGTATCTTGCTATATGTTTGGTTGAGGTAGAAACTGTCAATATTTTTATGTCTTCCCATCGCAAAGTAATCACGTATATTATTTTGATTCTCACAGGCAACATCATCAAAAATTATAACTGAATTTGATGCAGCATCTTTTGGGCCGATAACTTCTTCATTATCATGAAATTTAGAGTAAGAAATTCCTGGGACCATTTTCAAGACTTTTTCTAAAAAAATATATTTCGGTTGATATAAAGTTTTCGAATAAACGTAAACATTATGAAAACGCAATCCATTTTCATGTAAAAGAAGACCTATCATCATATTCGTTTTTCCACAGTTGGAAGGACCACAAACAATACATCTAATTGTATTAGGTAAAAGGTTTCCATGACGGAGTAATATTTTTCCTGACTCCTGACAGAGTTTTTCCAAGTGCAGCGACTGTTGTTGTTTTACAAACCTCATTCTTAATAAGGAGTAATTAATAAGTGTAAACGTGGAGATAATGATTTTAGAAATGCAGTAATTTCACTGTGCTCATGTTATATAAAGCACGGTGACTCTGTTACTTGTGGCTCTTCAATATTATGAAATTCAAATAAGATGTAATGGTTGCAATTTGGTGTCTTGAAGCAAGTTCGGGACCCACTCCAATTTATTGGAAAATCTACGCTATCGAAATCACCCAGGCAGAGGGCGAACGGAGTGAGCCCCAAGCGAAGCTAAATTATTGGGAGTTCAACCCCGCCTCTCTCATCCAGGCGGAGGGCGAAGCCCCGAGCGGAGCGGAGCGAAGCGAGGCATGGATAAGAGAGGCGGGGTAGAACGCCCAATAATTTACTACTAACAAAATTGAGCATTTTCATTATGACGTCATTAAAAATATCCCAGATAAAACTGTTTCTGAATAAAATATTTTTACTTTTATTATTTTCTATTATTAAGTTAGTCTTCACCCATTGAGTTATAGTCGGACACGATGAAGGATGTCCGGTCATAAAATTCCCTGCGCTTGCAGTTACCCCCGTTGACGTCTCTTGTTACAATACTTAAGAGTGGTTCCACAGCCGGAAAATATTTTAGTAATTCCAAAATTTTGAAGTGCTTATTTACAGAAATCAATGAAAACTTTGCGATGGCAACATACACAATACATAGGTAATAAGGTTTAGTTGAATAACTATTGAGTGAATTTTTAATTTAAGTGTTCTGTTTCGATAAATTAGAAAAAGCCTGGCTTTTTACAATGCACCTGCGAAATCGCTGTTAAATAATTATTACGAATATCTGCTTTGCGAATTGGTTTTTGGTTTTTTGAAAAAATGGTCATTCGAAAACTCTCTTGTATATGTAGATAACCATCTACTAATACTTCAATCCCATACAAAACCCCCAGTCACAAACAGCCGCTCGATATTTTATTCATACGTCACTTTAACGTTATACCACTCCTCACAACTATAAAAAACAACAATGTCAATCAATGATTTATTTTATTACTGCATATTAAATTATTCGACTTCAAAATAAATACAGACTCCCAGGACGGAATTTTATGCGCATTGGCAAAGAGGTACATGGCTATGATACCTTCCAAACAAAAGTAGTCTAAGCTGTGTTGGACGTGGATGTGCCGTCCATACATTTTTGCCCACCATCCTTTGACCAGCTGTCTAATTTATTGTTTTTTTTTTCTTGATCAGACTGCAATTGTCGCTGTGTGCTAGTGTCTTTTATTTTAATTTTCGCCTATTTTTAAGTGATCTTGTAAAGATGTGGATCAGTCTCCATAATATTCTTTATATAAGTTAATAACAAGTGGTATATAATGCTATTTTGGATGAATAAAATACTTGTACTGTTTCACAACTTATTATTTCACTATTTCCCAACTAGTTTCGCCTTATCGGCATTATCAAGGGATGGTCTATTTACATATCGCACAAATACTGCAAAACTAGTTGGCAAATAGTGAAATAATAGTTGTGAGACAGTACAAGTGTTTTATTCATCCATGATGATGTTTCACCAAGAGCCAACAATCGCAAGTATTAACTTTATAATGCCATTTGCTTTTTTGCAAGGGATGAAATCGTGAAATGAAATGTAAGACTCTTTATTACATTTTTTTTTTTTACTGTGCACATTTAATAAGATTTAAAACAAACTTTTAAGTAAAAATAATTTAGATCAAAACTGAGTAAAAATTAATAAATTACCTAAAACAAATTAAATTAAATAAAAATCTTTTTCCAAATCGCTGCCAGATGGGAGGGCACCCAAGATAAATATATGCACCCTGTACATTTCGTTTAATTTACACAATTTAGTGTTAGCCTTTGTAACGTCAAAATGAACGGACGAATGCAAGTCACTAAAGGTTTTTGTATCATAAAATGGACCTACAATTAGGGCCCATTGTTTACAAATGAGCCTTCACGGTTCAGATGACTGCGTATATTAATGACCTCTGTAACTTACCAATGACGGAGGTCCAGTATTCAGGACGACAAAATGGTAAATTAATTACCCTTTTCTGTTGTCCATTTAAAATTTTCGTCAACTTTTGATATGGAAATTTATAAAACCGCTTTTAAAATTTTCTGTAGGATACATAAACATAACATAAACATAAATACGCTTTATTTTGCACCAAAAGAAAAACAATAAAAAGGACAATACAAAGTTGGAAAAAAACAAAAATATAGGCAACAATGGACGGTCTTATCGCTTAGAGCGATTTCTTCCAGACAACCTTTGGGTTGAAAATATTTTGGATGTAAGTGAAGGCGTAGGCGGTGTACCTATTATAATCAAAAATACTTAAATAATGGTCTAAAAATATGTATATATTGACTCAATACGTAAACTAGACACAAAATAAATAAATATTACATTCAATTAAATACAAAACATATACTTGTGTATAAATATATATAGAAATATGATATATATGATAAATATATATATATATATATATATATATCAGTACAGTACAGTAATAAGTAGAGATAAATTAAACTTAATCTATCAAAGGGATAGAAAATGCTCCTTAATTAGTCTTTTAAAAACAGTAGGAGTTGTTTTTGGTTTTAGACAACTTTTGTTAGAATAAGTAAGTACGTACATACAAACATACATACATACTCACGCCTATCTCCCAGAGGGTTAGGCTGAGACTAAAGATTTCCATCTGCTACGATCTTGACACAGCTCATTTGACTCTTCCACATCAATCAATCTAGTCATACAAGCTCTTCTATTTCCGGATACTTTTTACATTGCCCTGCTTCAGTATGTCGATGTATGTATGTTAAGTTGAGCCGTACCTTCCATTTGCGCACCATAAATTTCTTTCGTCACTCTACTTTCATTCATTCTCTCTATATGTCCAAACCACCGAAGTATTCCTTTTTCTATTCTAGTCACTACATCTTCTTTCAGGCGTTGGCGTGGCGTTGTTTTTTCACTGTATTCATCAAGTTCATTCAATGTATCTCAGTTTACGCCAATGGAAGGCTCCTCTTATACACTCCAAAGACTAACAGTAAGTAACGACAGGTGGTAGAGCTGATGCCGAGCTCGACTGTGGAGGTACCAGCATCTTACCGGGTCTCCAAGTAACCTCTACACATTTGTAATTTTATTCGTCGATTTGAAATCACAGTGTATAAAATTTTGGAGTCAACATATATCTTGTTTTCACCTTTGTTTACGTCTATTTTAATTATATGCTTATTAATGCAATTTTAATTAATCTATTTGCGATAAATCATATGACATTGTTTATGAGTACCTACCAACATGACTTAAAATGTAGAATGTGATGTAATGTATTAACAGGTGGTAGAGCTGATGCCGGGCTCGACTGTGGAGTTACCGCCATCTTACTTGGAGACTTCCTCGAAGTAATTCGGGGAGAGTAAGGAGACAGCTCACAGGCAAAAATCCAGGAGGCCCACCATGCCTGGGACCGATGGATGGCGGTATATCCATCCCTAATAGCCGGGCCTTATATGGAACAGACTGGTGACGGGCAGCGGCGTCACTGGTGCGAGGGTTCCGGCACCGCACTCACCAACCCACCTGCCCAGCGTGTGTGAGTATGGGCAATTCTTCCAGGATGACTGCTGGGAGTGGCAAAGTCCTGGAAAGGCTTATGCCCAGCAGTGGACGAACTAGGCTGATATGATGATGGATGAGTACGTAAAACCATATGAAATCTTAATCTAAATATTGTCTTCCTTCTCTATAAATTGGCTGTATAAAGGAACAATAACTAACACAGGGTTAAATAATTCAGTGAAACGTGAATTTATCACTAACCCTTTATTTACAGGTCTCGACGACCCAAATCAATTTACAGTTGATAGTTCAAAGGTACCTTGTAACATTCATTTAATTGGGTTTAAGGTGGTTGCGAATGATCTCGTACCCAAACGCACAACTTATGATTGTTGTCCTTATTTTTTAATAAAAATATTTAAATGTGATTTATGGCACTACGCGACAATAAGTTGCTGCCAATTAAGTTTTCCTAGCAAAGTTGTGTTATTTTAGGCATTTCTTTGTGCAGGTCATAAACGTTAAGGCGATATGTAAAAGTTTTAGCGTCCCTGTTACTCCATATGCGAAAAAACCCTCAGTGCGAGAGGGACGGATTCGAGGAAAAATATCAAAAAGTCGGTTTTTTATTAATATAAAATGTACTAAAGTTGCTATCAAAATTTCGTTTAACTGGGTCCTAGATATTGTTAAAACCCATCTAATAAAATATAATTGCTCTCCATATGTCATTCTAAATTGTTAAACCAGGAGAATTGGTGTCGAAAAAGACCTCATTTCAATAAATATTTATATCGAGCCGGATTTCTGCAATCGCGTTTTTGTTTTAACAGATCCCTAGAATAAGATTCCAAAAATATTATACTATTTTATCAAAATAATGCATTATTTACTGAAGTAAATAGCGTGTTTATTGTTGTTGTGTAGGATCATTTACAATTTAATGCTTAAAAGAACACAACTTTTCTAAAAAAACCTAATGACATTAAACCAACATTAAAGGATGATTTAGCCAACACGTAGGACCATAAATCACATTTATTTATTACTTAGTTTAAACTATATATTTCTATAAAAACACATTATCACAATAATTACTTCCAGATATATTTCGACTTTTGATGTCGGTGTCATTGGAATTAGGTAAAATAAATATAATATGTTACAAATGTTATAAAATGGAGTGGATGATTGACTGACAAATGAAGTAAAAGACAAAAGAAAAAAAAAAAAGTGTATATGTAATGTATTGAGTAGGCAGGTTTTTAAATATAAGTGTGGAGATGGGTAGATGATTATTATTTATCTTTGTATGTTAAGACAAATTTATTTATTACGCACCTTTTAATAAAAAAAATAATTAGAAGTTGTGCGTTTGGGAACGAGACACCTCGCAACCTCCTTTAAATTGTTTTAAAAACCATTAACTCCTAATAAAACTCAGTAACTGCCTTTAATAAAGGTAGAGAATTATAAATTACATAAGGTCGCCCGGGAATACAGTGTTCTGAACAAAATTACAATTTCAAATACACAGTCGCTCGTAAATTTATAAAGATTATTTAACGATACAACTCACAGTTTAATCTCTCAGTAAATTAATAAACGACAGTTCGGAAGGTAACTTCATATTAAGGATTTTTTTAATCGTAGAGGTTGAAATAATTGATTTTGTTTTTTTCTGTCATGGAGATTGTAAGTACAGAAATTTCTTACCGGGACACCTGACGCTAGAACATCAACAAAACCAGGTTTTCAAGGGTTCATCGGAAGAAACTAGGTCTCTCCTCATATTAAAGAAAATATATTATAAAATACAAATATATTAAATATATAATCGTCTATCTAGGGATTCCACCTATAAACAATGTATTAAGATTTATATTTTATTATAATCCAATATCTTTTTCCTACAAAATATTTCAGTATTAGCTAAAAACACACCAATTTGTTGTTTCGCTGCGGGATCACTAGTATTACGCGTCCAAGAAAAAGAGGCCAAAAGCCAACATATAATCGCCTCTATGAAAAGCAAATAAGGTCTTTACCATTAGACTTATTGTGCTGGACGGGTAATAAAAAAAGTTGCTAGGTTATGCCATCCTATTAAAAAGGTTATCTGCTGTATCCTATCAAATAACATTAAAATATAATTATTATTCTTTAAAACTGTACCGTGCGTGATGAATAAACGGCGTCTGAATACCTATGTCAAAATAATATAAAAAAAGTAATCGTGATCTTGAATAATCTGGCAAAAGCTGGCGCTTCAAATAGCACCTATCGCCATAAGACAAAACAAAAGGAATTAAATTATTTTCAGTATTTCCCCCACGTTATGTTATCTAGTAAACATTCGTACATAATATGTTAAGGGTAGTTTTTCCGGATTTGTAAAAAAATATTAAAAAGTAATTATAGCGGTCAAAATACAACCTTCAGCTAAGATAACTTTTAACAAGACATATTTTTAATTATATTATCCATCCACCACTCCCGGCGGTCATCCTGGAAGAATTTCCCATACTCACACACGCTGGGCAGGCGGGTTGGCGAGCGCAGTGCCAGAACCCTCGCACCAGTGACGCCAGTCCGTTCCATATAAGGCCCGGCTATTAGGGATGGATATACCGCCATCCATCGGTCCCAGGCATGGTGGGCCTCCTGGTTTTTTTTTTATATTATGGTAGGTTCAAAATAATTGGATTTTCCATAAGCATGATATAAGATTATTTTAGGAATTTTCGGCTGTCACCAGGACTATGGAAAAGCCATTCTCTTATAGCTATTGTAATATCATTAAAATTAATTAGTTGTCTTAGTTAAAGGTTGTATTTCGGCCATTATAATTATTTGTTAATAATAGGTCTTTACATATGAAATTACCGAAATTTTCTTACAGATTCATGAGTTCATAATTCATGTAATTCAATAGCTCTATCAATTATTTGTTTTTTGTTTGTAAGTTGATTTCAAGGTTTTACATATACGTATTAAATTTTGTTTTTATTTTCAGTTTGCTTATTAAAATTAAATCTTCAAACACAATACGTTCATACACAATCCATTTCCATGATAAGATCCGTAATTATTTTTTACAGCTGACATTTTTCAAAAATTAAATTCATTTTGCTGCTAGCTTAATGTTGTCTCATTTATAGACACAAGAAATGAACAAAATGTTGTTGTTGAAAGTTGAGTTTCCTTCAAATTCTCTATAGAAAACGGCAATTTCATATGTAAAACCTAATATTAGTTATAAATCCGGAGAATCGACCCTTAAGAACCCGGTACGCGACGACGACAGTTTTGATGCAAAGCATTTTGTTAATCACTGGCCTTTATCGCTATGTTTTTGGAAAAACCAAGGACATGCACCACTTCATATTGGCCGTTTAAATGAATGTCTAAAATTATTTTATTGAATTGTTCCTCTTTTGCAAATTATTTTGGTACTTACGAGCCCGTTCCGAATAGTTCTTCATAATGTCTAAGTACCAAAATAATTCGCAAAGGAGAAACAATTCAACCAAACAAATTTTAGGACTTCATTTAGACGGCCAATATGAATTGGTGTATGTCCCTGGTTTTTATAAAAACATCGCGGTAAAGATGAGAAAAATATTCAAAAAATACTTCGCATCAAACGGACGAAAAAGACGGAGCGGGTTCTTAAGGTGATATGTCGTCTGTGCAAAGGTCCCCGTCACTCTAGGCGAAAAACCCGCCGTGCGAGAGGGTACGTCCGGGAAAATTGACAAAAAGTCGGTTTTAAATTAATACAAAATTTACTAAAATAGCTATGAAAATTTCCATAACCAGTAATTTAGTTATTGTTAAAACCCATCTAAATAAATATTTTTGAAGTCTGTATGCTCTCCCAATTTGTCAGAATATCAAAAAAAGTGTAAATTTAGACCTCATTTCAATAATTATTTCTATCGAGTGAAATTCCTCCAATCGCGTTTCTGATAGCCCAAAATCTAGAAAAAGGTCCCAAATTTGTTATACTAATTTATTCAAATTGGGACTTCTTTTGAACAGCATATAAATAACTTCAAAATGTGTCCATTTTGACGACATATCCCCTTAAGGAAAGTAAAATATATACCAGCCGTTGTATCTGAAGCAGGGTCTTGTGATTGATTATCCGGTTGTAGTCGGCGGTTCACAGTCGGCTGGCGATGCAGGACTACGGGGGGAGTGGCCGCTTAGGGGGGGAGGGACGTCGTAAAAGCTTTTTATCGTCGAGGAACACGCCGCTGCAGTAATGATTTGTGATAGATTTTTTTGCTTATTTGCAGGAAACCATTTATGTTTGTGGGTGTAAAGAGGGTGTTACGGGTAGTAGCCGTTTTTTAACACTTGGAAACACCTCCGACACCCCTCGCCTATATATGTCGTGACGATGTGTTAGTTTGTATGTAGTTTGAAGAGTCGATAAGTGGTCGACTATCATAAGTTGACAGAGAAGATTATAAGTCAACTACACCTTATTCCATACAAGATATGTCAAGATATCTCATCCCACTAATATTATAAATGCGAAAGATTGGATGAATGGATGTTTGTTACTCCTTCACGCCGAAACTATTGAAACGATTAGGCTGAAACTTTGCACAAATGTAGTTCTAGACCTAGAATAGGATATAGGCTAATTTTTATTTTATTATTTATTTTTTCATTTTATTTTATTTATGAACAAATATCCACAGCAAATACAGTAAACATTAACTAAATATTACATTAGCTAATAGTGGCAATAACAGATTTCACTATGCTAACAATAAATATACATAATTTTACACTAGGAACTAACATGAAACAATTTGCAAAAAATTAAACTAAGAAAAAGACGCAAGACTAAACTAGATATTGGTGTCAATTTGGTGCCACATGCCTGATAGGACCAAACCCGATTCAGCGCTTCGTCCCTGTCATTTCAATACTGAAATAAAAAGACAGAACACCTAAACCAAGCCTAGTCCCGTCAAACATGTCACACCGAATCGAAGGCATTGTTTGTGAGAATGCTTAGACCACAATTAGGCCTAAGCAGTGGCGTGCACAGAACTTTCTGCTGGAAAAGCAAACAATTGGTCAAGAACAACAAGAAAAAAAATATAAAAAAATTTAAATATCACTTTGAAAAATAAATTGTATGACGCCAGGGTAGACAATGGTATCGATTCGGCATAACACGTCTTAACTTATTTGACAGAACTAACCTAATTTTAAGCGTCCTGTCTTTTTCTTTCTTTATCGAAAAGACAAGGACAGAATGCTTAAATTAAGTTTAGTCCTGTCAAATAAGTTAAGATGTGCTTCACCGAATCGGTACCATTGTCTACCCTAGAGTGAAAATTTCCTATACAAACTTTTTTTTTTCAAAGTTATATTAAATTTTTTTTATATATTTTTTTTGTTGTTCTCGACCAATTGTTTGCTTTTCCAGCAGAAAGTTCTGTGCACGCCACTGGGCCTAAGTGAGAATGTGTGGAGTGATGAGTATATGTGTACGTGTTCTTGTGTGGGTCTGTTATCCCATAAATCAGTTCCCATTGGAAGGCAATGAGGTGTCAAGTCCCTATAGAAAAGTGATGTACTGTTACTCCTTCACGCCGTTGAATATTAGTGGGATGGGATTTAAACGATTCAGCCATCAAAAGAAGAGACACTAAAGCCTCTTTATAAAGGTTTCATTTCTGAGAGAATCCTAAAATAGTTTGCAATCTAAAAGCATTTTATTTCCACTCAAGTTGGAAATATCAAAAGAGTATTTTTTTTTACCTTACGAACAGTTTCATTGAAATTAAAAAACCACAGGGCACTGTTTGCTTTGCTTTATATTTCCTTTTAGCAGTACTATCTCAAAAAGCAATTGGAGCTTTGAGAGCAAAACAATACACCTTTGTTTTTTCTTTCTTTCACAGCTTTTTAGCTTGTGAAAACTTTTAAGCTATTTATGAGTTCGCTGAAACTGGTTTGGTAGTTTAAACTGAAATAGTCCTTACCCCTCGGCCACAGCTTCAAGCTTCGAGAGGCGCGCCAAGCGGTTCTTCTTGCGACGCACATAGTGGTATTTGGCCTCAAAAATTGGCCGAAACTTAAAATGGCTTACTTAGGTAGAAGTAGCTGAATTTGGTTCCACAATAGGTAGACAGATATGACGTCATAATGACATCATTAGTATTTGCTTTGTACGAGTGCTTTGCTTTGTACGCTAGTATTTGGCCTCAAAAATTGGCCGAAACTTAAAATGGCTTACTTAGGTAGAAGTAGCTGAATTTGGTTCCACAATAGGTAGACAGATATGACGTTATAATGACATCATTAGTATTTGCTTTGTACGAAATTGTATACAGGCGGCCATGGGTCACCGATCGCGCGTCTTATCCGGCTTCGAGTGACTTGCGCTCTCGCGATGGTGGAGTGCGAGGAAGTGGGCGGTTGAAACAGTGACCGAGCGCACAGAACGAACAGCAAGCGCAGCAAGAAGCACCGCCCGAAGCCTGAAGCTATAGCCCTGGCGTTACACTGGTAAGTATAGCTTTTTGCAATACAACACACAACAGTTTTTCACTAAAACTGTGACTGTGACAGGCTCTAGTGACACGTAGTACGTGACCTTTTGACGCATACGACGTGTACGCGTTAAGTAGGCAAACCATGAGTTTGGTTCCAGATACTCGTTCGCGAATGCGTCAAGTATTTCATACTCGTATTATGGCGGCACCACATTTCGTTATGCGCTATGCGTTATGCGATTGCCCCGTATTCGCAAAAATATTTGTTATGTGCGCTAACAACAAACATGTCATCCACACTTCGTGCCGATATGCCGAATAGCTAAATATGTGTTTTGTTTGCGTACATAATCACAAAGCGGAAGGAGGCAGTGGTGATGGACGTGTCGACAGCTTATTTTTACTTTTTTTCATCTTGCCAACACCTACTTACAAAGTACAAAGGCACTAAAAGACCAAAACAAAGGCGTTGGTGGATGATCACAAGTCATATAGGAAACGAACTATTTAAATACAGTAGTAAAGCCGATTCTGAAGGCTTTAATTTTAGTATTAGTGCTGTCAAAACTAAATTTTATTCATTGCAAAATAGTCCTTAGGTTTTAGGAACAGAAGTTAAATTACTTTGGAAAATTTTAAGTTTTGACAGCACTATAACTAAAATTAGAGCCTTCAGAATCGGTTTTAGTATCTATTTAAATCCATTATAGGTTTTATTTTCCATAAGCCGTTGACTGCCCACACTTTGTCGCGGCTTGACGTATGCGGTGTGTGGAAAATTAAACCTATAATGGATTTTAAACAGATAGTACTGTATTTAAATAACTCGTTTCCAATGAATTGTGATCATCCACCAGCGTCTTCGTTTTGCTCTTTTACTAACTTTGTAATTTATAAGTAGATATTGGTAAGATGAAAAAAAGTAAACATAAGCTGCTGCCGCTGTCAACACGTCCATCGCCACTGCCTCCTTCTGCTTTGTGATTGGTAATCACTGATTACGCAAACAACACACATATTTAGCTATTCGGCATACCGGCACGAAGTGTGGATGGCATGTTTGTTGTTCACGCACATAACAAATATTTTTGCGAATACGGTGCAGTCGCATAACGCATAGCGCATAACGAAGTGTGGTGCCGCAATAAGAAATTCTGGTTCCTCTCGTAAGCCGCTAGGAGCGCTGTAGAATTTCTATTTTACGCAGTCGCTGGCGATTGTCGAGGCCTTATATAGTAGCCCTACAGACTACGACGTAGTGGGTCTACAAAACGGGAAAACTTTTGATTCGTAGCACTTGCTACGCCGTAGCAAAAAAAGGTCGCAATGTGTGATAGTGCAATATTTTTTTATATATTAGGTACATATTTGTTCAACGCTATTATTTTAATGAACACCAAAAACAATTTTCCACCCCAACCCTGTTAAAAATATCAAAATCCCTTAATAACTAACATTTGCACCAAAAATAATATCCCGTAAAATAGCATATCTAAAACTCTATAATAAATATTGTTCGTTTAATAGTATTGGATATGTGAACCAAAACGTTGCAGCCCTACAGGCCAACAAAAAAATATATATTTTAAAAGTTTATGCTGAAAATGCGGAGCGACACAGTAGTTATCGAATAATGAAAACTTGTCACAATCGGACAATGAAAACGCTGGCAACAGGGGCCCTTATGTCGGCGTGCGTACTGTTTACGCGCTATTAGCAGCCGAGTACAAGTGGCTTTGCAATATCCCAGGCAGATACAGTTACAGGGTTCCCTGCAAAAGGTGAGGCAGACACGATCTAAGTCGTGCTTCGGTGTTTTTTTTGTTTGTATTGATGTCAGCAATAAATTTTTATAAAAATTATATGAGGCCGCAGCTTCGAAAATAAAACTGACAGAAAGTCATTCAAAGTTCATAGAGCCCAAAAATGTAATACCCCTTTAATAAAAAGATAGGCTGCAACGTTTTAAGCTTAAATTTAGTAAAAAGATAGGCTGCAACATTTTAAGCTTAAATTCAGAAATTCCTTTTTACCGTTTTAATTGTTCCCCAAACACAACCGCTAATTTTGTCTACCAGCCGCCATTTCCAGGCTAGTTTCCATAAAAATCTTATAGATGGCGCTGTCTAACGACTTAAGATAAATACGTTACAAGTTACAGCTTTTTCCTGTTCCCTTTCGTTTTTTGATAAATTACTAGCTTTGAGCAGATCAGTAAAAAAACAGATTCGCCAAGGTATCCAAGTCCAAAATCTTTTATATAATTTTCAAGTCCTAAGACAGCGCCATGTAGGTATATTTCATCAAAGCTACCCTGGAAAATGGCTCATTACTGCTCAAGTGCTCACTCTATCTCAATTTTATTTTACCATGTCTACGAGTTTGTTGTAAGAAATCATATTCTTACTAGTTCAATATTAGTACCAAAGCGGCTAAATCATGACAGTATAGCCTTAATAATGAGTTCTGCACTCTTACTGATTCGGAAGAAAATAACTTATTTAATCTTCTTCCGAATAGAATTGAGATTCAACTGAGCACTATCAATCTATTTGCAATGAAAAACGTCTCCATGGGTTTTACACTCGATTTCCGGATCCGGAATCGGAGCGTTCCAATTTATGTTAATCCCGAAAACGGATTACGAGATTTCAGTAACCTTAACGGATGAGAAGCATTTGATAACTAAAACTAAGAACACTGAGTGAAATTCGAGTTATTGTAGTCAATAATAACGAGATTCTTAAAAGAATAAAGGAGTAAGAATTGTTTTTTTTTTTTGCGTACGTTTGGTCATTACCACGCCTGATGGAAAGCGTTGATATGAACTAGGATGAAACGCGCTAGAAACTGAGAGAGTGACAGCAAGCGAGTCGTTAAGGGGGGCTTATCCCAATTTTGTCTCTTTTCTGATTCATTTTAAACCACGAAATTGCGATATTTTATGTCTGAAAAAATATATATCTTAGATACGTCCTATCTGCAGTTTTTTTGCGGTTCAAAACGCGGTACGTTATACTTTGATCGATCTAAAAATTCGAAAGTTGGTCGATTTTTGGTCGACTGTTTTGGGAATGTAAACCCAAATTCTAGGAAAATTACAAGCAATTAAGGAAAACGTAATAAATTACGAAGTAAGAATTATTAAAGCACATTTGCGGATAGTTTTCTGAAAATTTCACCGTAAAAACGTTTTTTGAGCGAAAGTTTCTGTTGTCGTAACAGCCACGGCTCAGAGCGCGCTATTTTAAAGTATAATAAAAGATCATAGAGTTCAGTTCTACTTGATACAAACTGAGGTGCTCCATTGAGGTGGCCCATTATCCCTGACATTTCAGGGATAATGGGCCCTTAATTAGTCTTTCCAGGGACTTCCGCCAAGACCTACGGAAGTCGGTACGGGCGAATGACTTTACATATGAAATTGCCGAAATATTTTTTTTCAAAATTTTACTGTACCTACCACTTTATCGGCGTGATAAATATGTATACCCATGCTAAATAACAGTTTTCTAGTACTAATAGTCTCTAAGCTAAGCCGCGAACAGACAGACGGACATGGCGAAAATATAAGGGTTCCTTGTTGTTGACTACAGAACCCTAAAAAACCAAATGCAGCCCCGTGCAGCCCTCTTCCGTATGTGTGTATGCGTCTTAGTGCGTCCGGCCTTATTGCGATCACAAATTAATTACTTATAGACGTCCACGTTCATTTAATGTTTATGGTTGATATGCTAAATAAGACTAAGGACTCAGTAGAACAACTTTAATTTATATAAATTTCATAAATTAGCATCGAAATAATAAGGAATGGAACTTGAATGGAAGTATAAACGCGCTTGAAAATTGACGCCACTAAATAATTGCCATGGTTGGCATGTGCTTAGTTATAAGTGCCGCACGTCAAGCAGTCTCGTGACAGCTGTGAGTGAACTAAGTCGTCGAGTATATACATGAAACGTTTGAAAAAAGCCACAATATGCCTAGTTGCATTGTGAAATGGTGTTTAAGCAACTCCACGAAACATTCCAAGCGTGATGGTATAAGTTTCTATGCGTAAGTATGAAAATTTACATAATTTTTCAAACATTAGTCGAAAATAAATAACCTAAGAATAATTTAAAATTAACCACATAAGTTTATAGTCAGTTGTAGCATTTTAGTCCCTATCACGTTACAATAAAGATAACAAAAGAGTCTAAATTGCGTGGAGCAGCCACCCTAGACGTGGTACACGAGAATTGGATGGTGTTATGCATGAAAGAGCATTCTTCATAGAGCATCTTTTAGACAAAAGCTAAACAAACTAACCATTTTTCGAGGTATATAACGGATTATAGCTTATATTACTTTTAATTCCCTTATTCGCAACTCACAGATAGATAGACCGATACCAAAAATTTAATTCATTGTTCAAAAACAAATAATGATGACTTGACAAACTTTTTAATTTTATTGTTTTTGAAATAGGTAAGTACTATGAAGATTCCAATTATATAAATATAACCTAATTTTAAAATGTTACATACCTAAATTGGTGATTTTGTATCGTTAAGTGATCTATTCCATTGAAGTAACAATTAATGCGGGAAAATTTACTTTGCATTTCTTGCAAATGCCTTGTATATTACGTACGTATTAATTCCAAGGTGAAGTAAAATTATATAAAAAATATTTTCAAAAATGTAACTGGTAATAAATAATTTATGCTCTTTTGTATTTCCGAAACTAAAAGGTCGGACTCGTGCACTAGGATTCCGTTCCGCAACATACGGGTACGGACCCCTTGAAACATTATGGTAAATAATTCCACTTGCAGACTGCAGTTATGAAGGACCAACTTAACTTGACACATACAATCTATTAAACTCTATGTACCTAAAGTATCTATTTAAGTTGGCATTTATTTCTTCCAAAATAATTAAACATATGTAATTATAATATATTTTTTCTATGTGTATGTTAAAAGACCTAAACGTAAAAGAAATTTCAAGTTTCTAACTAAGCCAACTGGAAGTGCCCTATGTGTCAAATCGAGCCTGACTTTCTAACACCTTGGGGCCGTAGAATTCTGTATAAGGTATCAGTTTCAATTTGACATCTCGTACAGGGCCCGAGAAAAAGGGTCTTGACAGACAGACGAAAGGACGGACGGACAGACGGATAGACGGACAGACGGACGGACAGACAGACGGACGAATAACAAAGTGATCCTATAAGGATTCGGTTTTTCATTTTGAGGTACGGAACCCTAAAACTGAAGAAACTAAGAGTCTGAATAGGTTATAGCAATCTTAAAGTGATTAAAGACAATATGCAAGTGAGAAATATAAAATCACGTGAAATTAGTATTTTCCCAAATTCTGATAATAAAATGTAATACATGAATATTAGTTCAAATAGAAATACGATTTTTTTTAAATACATCACGCACTCAACCCTTTTTATAGCCGCGTATCTAACGTTTTAAAAAAATATTTTTTCTTGTTTAACATTTCTGTATTTTGATTCCAGCATCTAATGAAAAAATATTTTTAGTTAAGTGTAGTACATAAGTAAAAGATAAATCTGTAGTTATTGTATCATATATTTTTTATTACTTTAATACTGGTATTTTATTTATTATCCTTATTGCTAAGTAAAAGTTTTTCGATAAGGGTATCCAATATATTTATTGACGAAACCGCATATAATATTTTTATACAATTAGAGACCAGTAACATTGTTTGTCAAGAGAAAATCCCAGATTCAGCACACAAATTTATACAAGAATATCTAAAATATTTTAAGTATTAACAAAAAACAAGTATAATTATCTTTGTTGATCAGTGTTATTTGTTAATAATCTTGATCACTGCCCAATGTTGCATAAACATATCCATTTTCATGACGGATAATCCGGCCTATTCGAGATGCTTTGGTTAGAGCGTCATTCGACTTTGTTGTCTTGTTTCGTTCACACACAGCGTGTTGATAGAGGACCACGATACTGTCGCTTACTTGATGATTGTCAATTGGTTTGGAATCACTGTTGAAGGTGTACGACCATGAAAAAAAGTTTAAAATTTGCGAAGTAGTAACATGTACGTTTACATTAAAAAACTTTTTTGCTAGGCATACAGAGGTGGGGAGATAACATCACGTGATTTTTGCTGACCAATGAGCTAAGCGTCTGTCGTACACCACAAAGCACACAACCTTCAAAATGTGGCGTCACGTTTTAATGGCGTTTCTTACCGAGATTATACTTCCTTTCCTTATTATTTCGATGTAAATTAGTAACAGAAATCCTGTTACCAAAACTGACAAATAAGAGAAGTAATTTTTTGACAATTCTTACTATCTTACTATATGGATTAAGAATCAATGCGCATGAAGGCTAAATTCGTGTTGTGCAAAACGCCGCATTATAATAAAATTGTGGAGTCCGATTTCGCGACGCATCAATGACTTTCAAAAACGCAAAGCATTGAGTTTTTTTCTTGTAACAAAAGTTAGTAAAATTTTGCTTTAATATCAAATTAGTTACACTCTATAATATTAAAATTGTTACATTTTTTATGCTAGGACAGACTGTGTAAAATTCGTCAGAAACGTAAAAAAATTAAAACCAAACAAATGCAAATTTTACTGATTCAAAATAAAACAAAAAAAGTAGTGGTAGGTGTGTTCGAATTCTGCCGTCGACCATGCACCAATAAGCTTTCGCAATTTATTTTCGCTTTTTATCAAACGGCCACCTGTCAACATGATAATACTCTCTATGTTGTAGCCTGGTTGTAACTAAATCACAAGGGTTACCGTTGGAGCGTTCCCAATGCATATCTTTTCCTGTATACGCTCCTTACCTATGTGTGCTTTTCATACCCTTTTGTTGTGTGCCCTTGCTGTAACCTTATGCTGTGCTTTGCTGCTTAGTGTGCGTTCCGACATGCGTCCAGCCTAAGGCGTCGTGTAACACGTGCCAGAGCAAAACTGTTAACAAAGTGGAGCTTAAAAGCTCATAAATGATACTCTCTCACAAAGCTTATATGTATACTCATACATACGCTCTGACAAAGAGAACTGGCAAAAAGGTTCGTTTAACGTCATTTATATACTTTTCTGTGCTAGCTTTATTAGAAGCAGTTTTTAATTTAGTGCAAAGGGGACTTTTTGGCACGAAATACTGCAACAAAAAATAAAACGTTTTTATGCTTCAGAATTTTTGGGTGGCATATATTTAACTATTACCTAATAATTTTTTGATTTCATTTTCTATGTTACGTTTACTTAACCCGTGTAGTTTTGCAATTAATTAAAACAGTGGAAGAAAATTAGACAATGGAATTAAACGCCCTATGAAAGTTGACGGGTTAAGTATCAAATATTTTCCATTACTATAAATTATATATAATAAGTAATTCATACACAACCAACAAGAACATTTTATTGTTTAAACATTTGATTATTAAATAATAATTTAAATAAATAATTTATTTTTGAAAAATTCAATTAGAATGATTTTGTGTTCGAACAAAACAAGTCAAAGCGAGTATATAAACGAAAAGCGATGTGTTGTAAACTCTGCAATTAATCAACAACATGCAAAAAGCGATCAAAAGTGTGATTAATTACCTTTTGCGAGAGAAAACCGTTCTGACAGCTTTGTTTGTTCAAGTTGTGTCCCAATTTCAGAGAGTGGGAAAAATAGCACATTTTGAATTTATTATAGGTACTAAAATTGTTAATATTTTCTTTTGAATACAAATCATAAAACAATTCAACTTTATAAATAATAAATATACACAATTCTCTTCTTGAAGACATAGTTTGTAAGGCTAAATTGTTTATTAAAAAATTATTATGAATAAAATTTAAAAGACATTGTTTATTTCAAGAAGGAACTAATTTGGGTTTTTATTTGTCTAGAAGTACAGTCGACAAGATTTCCGCCTGTCCAGTTTCAAAACTTTGTTGCTTGCATGTTGCGATCTCAGTTAGCCCCGCCTTTTATTTTGTTGACCGATGAAAGCTCAGACACACTTTTTATGGCGTTTTCGGGTCCATCAGACTTCATTATTGGTTGTCGTGTGAATGACTATTGGCAGACAAAAACTGGCAAGGCGCGGCTAGCGGAAGAAGCCGCGAACCACTGCACACAAAACTAGCTCTTAGGGTGGACAGGCGGGAGTCTTGACGACTGTGCATATGCAATCTCAGTTTAAATTAACGTGAGCCTCAGAACATATTGTGGTTGCAGTAATGGAAATTCTGCAGTAAATGTGAGGTCTCGTATCTCATATTGAATATTACAGAGGCATTCTGAAGGGGGTTGAAAACTTAATTTAATATTAAAGTTTGATATGTAGATATACAAGGTGACTTTTTGATCATCGTCCAAATTCATACTAGAGGCTTGGTAAGGGATCAGCATCATGAAATTTCGAATTCCCATAGTAATTCACTCCCAGTCCTGAGTGAATCACTATGGGGAGTCGAAGTTTAATTTTATGAATTTTACAAAAACTGTTATTGGATGCTGATCACTCACCAAGGCTCAAGTATGAATTTGGACGATGTTCACAAATTCACCTTGTACACAACGTGTAACAGAAAGGTGTAACCATATTTGAAGAGCTTATTCAGTCAATGGTATAAAACAACTTTTACTATGGAGACAACCCGGAAATCTCAAAAAAAAAAAAATGTGCCCTTCCATACATTTCGGCCAAACGGTATTGCATTTTTCTACGAAGCAATAAAAATTTTTTTTCAAGTTACAGTTTTTGTTCCATAGTAAAATTTGTTCTATACCATTGACTAAATATAAGCTCTTCAAATATGGTTACAACTTTCTGTTACACGTTGTATACTGATTATACTTGTCTTATCCACTGTTTAATTTATTTTTCAATGCAAGTGCTCGTAAAGGCCCAATTTTTATGCATTAAAACCGAACAGAAAGTCGATTATTTAGCCCTAGGGCTTTATTATTATTATTTTTTTAAATTTAGTTACAATGGTTGGCTAACCTGCAACCTTTCCTGTGTTTCATAAATTTTATACTTTTTTTCCCACTGTTTCACGGCTCTGGTATAGTCCTTTTGAGTCAATAATTTAAAGTTCACAAGATTATATTTGTTTTATTTCCTCACACTATGCATTGAAAAACGTAGTATGAGACACGGGCGTAAGAGCAATAAATTACTCGGTTACGTTTAAAACACTCGCTACGCTCGTGTTTTAAATCGTCCTCGTAATTTATTCCTTTTCGCCCTTGTAGCATAAACTACTATTAATAACTGGCTTTCGGTAAATAAAATAATGTATCATAACTTTCACCAAGTGCCAATGGGGTCTACTTTTATAAAGGCCACCAATTGGCGACACTGGCACGTAAGGTATATGTCAAAGATTTGTTAGGTTAGATTTACATAGAAGTTCGATTTTTTGTTTTGCTTGTCCATATAATATTTTTTTTTTCTTTCTTAAATGCGAATAAACAATGCCGCAATGATGTGCAGTTCCGTTTTGTTTGAAAACGAAAGGAGGACTTAAGTTTTGTTTTAGCCCCTCTTTTCTTTAGCTCTAATCTTAATTCATTTACTTTCATTGCACCGTACCTTGAATAATAAACCTGAAACTATGAATTTATCTCGACTAATACACAAATAACTAATAAAAAGCCATAGCTTTGGCCGTTTCGCGGGCATTTGACGTTTCTCTATACCTGTCGCCTCAGTGGCGCCACCTGACGTCGATAGTAGCCCTCATTGCAAGCATCAACTTCACGCGCAAACCTCCATACAAACGCAAACACAAAATTGTGAGGTATCTATGGAGTGCTTTTATAATAATTTAGGCTGAGTCTAGTAAGTTAGAATTAATGACAATAACAAATATATAACATATTGGAATACAGATGATAATAGTAATAAAAAAAATGCTAGATATTGCAGAAAAACAGTGGAAAAACCGGAACATACACAACAACAAAGTTTGACATAGCCGGACCGTAGTACTTATTGGCCGGACCTACGCTAGCGCCATCTGTAATTAGCTTTGCCTGTGGATCCCCATTGACGTCACGTCACCACACCCCTCCCGCACCGCGCAGCCTCAGGAACCAACTCAGGTAAAGTTAAACGGTATGTATGTAGGAGGATTGACAGCTTGTTGAGATGGGGCGGCACAGGCAGGATTCTTTAACCTTTTTAGTGGAGATAGAGGTATATAAACACTAATAGATACATGTATTCTGTTTTGTTGCTACTGGGAATTTCCGAGTAAATTTAAAATAAGTGAAAAAAGGACTACAATCTACTTGCTCTTTATTTTTCCTTCAATCGCGCTCATAAATCATTGGCGGCTTTTTTGTCTTTACAATTCGCGAATAATAAAATAATTAATTTTATTTTTAGAAGTAAGGATACACATTTTTAGACGTTAAAATATGAAAGTTACTCGTATTTTAGTCCGAAAAATATCATCTTTAATTTAGTTATAGGTGTACAAGAAACAACACATGCTTTGAAACTATTGTGTCCAATTAATCCTCAAAGAACATTCATTAATTTGTTCTACTTAACAATTTTAAGCTTAATATTTCGCAAACGGAACCCTGGATCGAAAAATGATCTTCTCACACTCCCAATATTTTAAAATTACCTATCCAACGACATCCCGCACTTGGTGATAAATGAGAAAAAAAAATCATACCCACTTTACGTGTAGGGGAGGTACCCTAAAAAAAAAATCTTTTTCAAAATTTTACTGTACCACTTTATTGGCATGATAACTATGTATACCCGTGCCAAATTACAGTTTTCTACTACTAATAGTCTCTAAGCTAAGCCGCGGACAGACAGACAGACAGACGGACATGGCGAAACTATAAGGGTTCCTTGTTGTTGACTACGGAACCCTAAAAAGTATACAGACCGTACGATCTTCTGTCCAAATAGGCCGTCTCTCAACGTAGACATACTTTTTGGAAGAGAGGAGGTCCGTAGCCAGGATTCGTTTTCGGGTAGGGGAGGATAAAACTTTCAGAAATGCTTATAATGCATTAAATACGTGTTGTGTTCTTTCCTCAGACAATTTTTTTTATGGTGATATGTAAAACTAATTTAGACTAAAGATTTCGGTTTCGGGGGGGGGGACGTGTGTACGACACCCAAATCCCCCCTGGAGATGTGCCTGGATGAGAAAGACAGCAGGACTACAGGCAGCCAAAGATCGCGCGATTTGTTCTTCTCAGCTATATTTAGAACGCAATTTTACCCTTACGTGGGTGCTTAAATAAATCTGAATAAATATAGAATTTCAATGAAACAAAATGTCTCCAACAGAATTGTAGGAGGAAAAACAAACTTTCTTCTATACCGAGAAATTCTTCTGTGCTTACCGAGAAATTTTGTGCATATAGAAATTCAATATTATCTATTGATAATTAATAATGAAATAATAGGCATTAACTACGAAAATAGTCATTAACTATTAAATTACCGAAGTTTTCTTACAAAAAAAAAAAAAACAAACAAAATTATTTATTTCCAAACACAAGCACAAATATATTTCCGTTTACAAAAATTGCCCTAGGTAGGTAGGTACTTTGTATTTTGACATTTTGTAATACATAGTGTTCTTGTGGCCCCAGACTAAGCAAGCTTGACTCGTGGGTACCAACATTACATACAGATTCATATGAGTTCATAATTTTGGTTACTCAATAGCTATTTCCATTATCTTACTTACTTTTCTCTTAAGTTACTTTCCAGGTTTTATAACTATGTATTAAATTTTGGGACACGTTAAAACTTATTTTAAAATGAATGGAAATAACAATGAAAACGTGTAAGACACTACAAAAAAAAAATAAACCTATGAATAAATATTACCACTTAAAAACCCTTAAATAAATATAAATAAATGTTTGCAGTATAAAGTAATGTTAACGACTACAAAATATTTGAATCTCTTTAAAAATAATGCTCTCCTCAACAAAATTAATATTTTGCACTTAAGGTGGATGGTCCAAGGCAATCTTCATACAAACTTGTGGAAACCAATAACGACGACAGAAGTATTATTATTTAATTCTGTTACCTTTTTCCACACGTTCCATCAACTTTACACCCGCGAATAATCAGTTTTTTTTACAAACAAACTTTTTTAGAATCTAATTTTGTTATTTAAAACTTTTGTAATCCAATGTATGAAAGTTTTTAATTGCAAAATTAGACTGTTAAAGCATTTTGATTTTAAGAAAAACTGAATATTCGCGGGTGTAAAGTTGATGGAACGTGTGGAAAAAGGTAACAGAATTAAATAATAATACTTCTGTCGTCATTATTGGTTCTCACAAGATTTTTATAAAAACTACCTTGGACCATCCACCTTAAATCAAACCAACAAAACAATATATTTATTTTTAACTTAACTTGTTTTACGTCTTTGGATACTAGTCCATTCGGCAAAAACGATATATCTGACGAGCGGCTCTAGACAGGAATACAACGCAGCACAAAGCTGATAGAAAGAGACCGCACATGGAAATGAGTGAGAGAGAATGATATAAGTTTTTTTTTGTGATAATAAGATGATGATGATTTTTTTGTGTATATCATGAATTGTGTTAAAACTAGTGACGTCACATCGGTTCGCTTCGCTCGGCTCCTTATTTTAACTTACATATAAACTTAATAGGCCCCTCGTCGCTTTGCTCGTTGTCACACCTATTTTTGACTTTTTGTGAAAGATTTTCGTAAATTTCCTAATACCAATAAATACCTAACTATTTAAAATTTAAAAATAATTAATGGTATGAGCAACTATCAGATTAAAGTTAAATATTGTACTACAATACTAATACTTGATTATTGTGCAACATTATTTTTAGGAAGTATTAATATTATAGTGCAAACTATTATTTTTAAAGGAGACAAATTTTAAAGCTAAAGTTAATCTAAAAAACACAAATTAAAAAGTGAAGCCTTTTAAAGTGGGAACCATTATTATTAAAAACCATTTATATATATTCCAAAGAAAACAGCAATTTTATAGTAAATGATCACGTAATATTAAAATAAGCTGGAATATTTTGTCACAAACCGTTACATAATCTACTGAAATCACTTTCATGAGGAGGGGCAGACTAACTCTTTATCTGCTACGATCCTAACTCACCTCTTCAGCAAACGGCTATTTAAGTACGAGTACATAATTACGTATCATGTATTATGAACATATGGTATTTGCCTCGGCAGGGTTCAAACCTAGATCCGATTGAAAATCTGGTGTTCTGAAGACTAAGTTACCGTTGCTACTTTAAAACTAAATAATAATGAAATAAAAATACATTGTAAATATGTTGTAAATATTTTTGAGTGTATGATCTGTGAAATGCAAGTCACAGTCCACACTCTTATACCCACGTTTCAGTGACGAATTTTACATCCCAGCGTGGTAGTGATCCACCGAAGCACGAAGACCGAACACATTTGTGTCCCTACGGGATTTGAGCCCGTGACCTCCGGATTAGTAGTCGAGTTCTCGAAACAATAGACCACATAGGTGGTCAAAAGCCAAAATATTTAAAATTAATAAATACATTGTGAAGAATAATTTGGGATCTGTTGAAGGAAAGTACCTTAGATATCGATGTTAGCAGATTTTACTCAAAGTGAACATTCTTTTATTCTTTAAAATAAGTAAAACTGCATTCAAAGATTTTTGACAAATCGCATGCCTCGGCTGGGAATTGGACCAATAAAATGCGAAAATTGTTCGTTCGTTCCCATCTGTCCTCTGTTCTTTCAAAGAATAGATAGGATTTTTTTCCATTTATGTTCCTTTATGTATCCTAGTATCTAGACTCTAGATACAGGGCTGACGGGAACATGTCTTAATTAAGTTTTATGTGTTCTAATTAATGACATGATCGAGTTCATTGAATTATGTACTTTTTATACAAATTTTGTGACAGATGTCAAAAGTGACAAATGATTTATTTTAAATACAAATTTTGGACGGATATCAAAAAAAAATATGATTTGGGTGATTGACAGGATCTGTATGAAACAGAAGTCTGTTAGAAACATTGTATTTAAAACATTGTCAATGGTTTGAAATTAAAATTTATCAATTAACCCAACATATATACATACATAATTATATGCTTTGGATGGTGTTGGATTGAACTGGAGATAGTAATGGGTGCCCCAAAAGTACGTATAGGATTTGACCTTCGTTCTATTTTCGAAATATTCAAGATGGCGTATTGAAATAAATCATACGTCGTCTTGACATATGTAAAATTGATAATGGTGCGTTTAACGATAAAAGAACGTACATAAAGTACAGGACATTACCCAATGTTCCTGTTGCCAGGAACAATCAACCACTCATCCCCGTTTTCACCATATCTTGGTATCAAGGGGGAAGCCGGGGGAACATGCGCGGAGTGTGGGCCTTTTTTCTTCTTTTGCCTGCCGGCACTTCTTGAGTCCCCCTACAAGGACAGGATAGTGCCACAAAGTGACTCTAACAATCGCTTTGCTGCAAGAAAGGTTCCCAAATCGCGTAATTTCACGAAGAGGCGATGTCAATTGGCCACCGAGATCTTGCGATCTGACGCCACTGGATTTCTTTCTTTGGGGCTTTGTCAAAGATAAGATCTACGCCAACGATCCACAAAACATTGACAATGGCGTCGATTCGGCGCAACACAACTTAACTTATTTGACAAGACTAACCTTATTTGGAGCGTTCTGTCTTTGTCTTTTCGATACAGAAAGACAAAGATAGAGAACGTTTAGTCATGTCCAACAAGCTAAGTCGTGTTGCGCCGAATCGACACAAATATTCGCCTAAATGGTGATAAGCCGCGAATTGGTAGATTTTCTGTTAAAACTAAATTGTACAAGTGTCTTCTTTAAAATAAAATAAAATTACGAAGAAATTCCTACCCGTTCGCATTTTATTGAAAAACACATCTTTGAGACACCTTTTATAAGTACCATACAAATACAACGCAAATACGTAAATTCCCAATAACTCATATTTACGTGCTCGACCAATTCGAACCCGGCTCTCAAGATAAAGAGTCCAGAGTCTTACCAACTGACCTAAAGGTGCTGCTGAATAACTAAATTCACAAGTACCATTTTTATAAGGTGTTAGTCGACGCCCCGCAGCGTGGGTCCCGGTTTTCTGGATCCCGTAGGAATTCCCCACGGGAATTGAAATCTCTCTTTTACTCCATATGCAAAAAAACCCTCAGTGCGAGAGGGACGGATTCGAGGAAAAGTAGCAAAAATTCGGTTTTTTATTAATATAAAATGTACTAAAGTTGCTATTTATTTTGTTTAACCAGAGGGCCTATTATGTATCTTTAGTTGCCATTTGAACTGGGTGCCTACCATCAAAAACATAGATATACTATCGAATTCCGATTGTCTAAGGATATGTTCGCACTTGAAGTGACGATACAGTTCGTAAATAGTTCAATACCCTCTGATAGCAATTTTAAAAGTTCCGTTTTTAGCTATGTTTTTGATGATAGGCACGTAGTCCAGTTGGAAACTAAAGATACAGAATAGGGGGGCAGGTCCTAGATATTGTTACAATACAACCCATCTAATAAAATATAATTGCAGTCCATATGTCATTCCAATTGTTAAACCAGGAGAATTGGTGTCGAGAAAGACCTAATTTCAATGAATATTTGTATCGAGCCTAATTTCTCCAATAGAGTTTCTGTTTAAGCTAATCCCTAGAAAAAAATCCAAAAATAATATACTTTTTTATCGAAATAATACCTACTTCACTGAAGCAGATATGCGAGTTCTAAAAGTGTCGATTTTTTTTCCGCAGCGCTTTAACGGATGTCTACGTAATACAAGGAATTTACAGTTCAAATTTCATGTTCCTAAGTCTAGCCGTTTTTCGATCAGTCAGCCGCAGTTAGAGTATCCTATTATACAACGTGTAACAGAAAGGTGTAACCATATTTGAAGAGCTTATTCAGCCAATGGTATAGAACAACTTTTACTATGGAACAAACCTTGCATCTAGAAAAAAAAAATTTACTTTTTCATAGAGAAATGCAATGCCGCTCGGCTGAAATGTATGGAAGGGCAGATTTTTTTTTTGAGATTTCAGTGTCGGCTCCATAGTAAAAGCTGTTTTGTACCATTGACTGAATAAGCTCTTTAAATATGGTTACACCTTTCTGTTACACGTTGTATATTTAGATTGTTATTCAGCAATATATTTAGTTACGATCGATTTAGAGATAGATCGATCAGGTTATTTTATTTTCATAACAAAATATGTTTGATGTAATTAAAAATTTCAAAGTCTCAGTTATCTAACATAATTTGCTTTGTAAACCCTAAAACTAAAGGTACGTTATAAATCGGCCTTTTCGGTATTTGTTGTTAAAATAAAGTATTAAAAAATTGTTGTGGTCACAAAACCGAGACAAATCTTTGATGGAGAAAGTTTGTTAACTTTTTCAATTAGGCGGGAACGGAAGGGTACGCAATACTGATTAGATATTACATACTCGTAGATAGCGAGACTTGTGGTGTTGTAAAATGTTGCGCCCTAATGGGCGGTAACGTAATTTATGTGCAGAAGTTACCTCGTGAAGTTAACTTATGAAACGCCCCATCCATCGCACACTACAAGACAAGACCTACTACTTTAAGGTGATATACCGTGCTACCAAAAGTCCCCGTTACTCCAGGCAGAAAGACTCGCAGTGCGAAAGGGACGGAATCGGGGAAAATTGACTAAAAGTCATTCATTAAAAGAAGAGATAAATAACTTCAAAAAGTGTCAATTTTCACGGTATAGCCCCTTAATAGTTATGTTATAATAGTAATAAACTAAAGAGATTTGCATATATTATTATGCAATGCTAAACTTCAGTTTTAAATCGGATTCAGTACAGTATTAGATGACAAAAAAATAAAGTGTTTTTTGACTCAAAACCATATTTAATTAATATCACCTCATAAATATACATGCTTTTAATATTTTAACAATTAAATTAATTTTAAATTATTTGGGCAAGTGCAAGTTGGACTCGCGCGGGTACAGAACATTTATTATTAAAAATATATAAAAATATGTGTTTATTTTTAGATTTCCAAAAATGAAACCGGGTATGGAGGAATGATTGGATAAATATAATAAGAGAGAGCAAAGTTGAAAATGACTGGGTTCCCTCCAAATCCAACATCATTTGTAGTATTCATTTTGACTCCAATGATTTACACACCACTAAAGGAGAACGTCTTTCTTTATGTTTTCGCTTATGCAGTTACAGCGTATTACAGCGCCATTTAGCGACGATAGTATTATTTATAGCGCTAACCTATTTTTTGGGGACATTAGTTTCAGTTGGCAACCCAGCATGCACTCACACACTTTGACCCGCCGCCATTGCTGTGAATGAATTATCAGTTAACGACGCGGTGTCCGGCTTTTTTTTACGTTCATGGTTAAATAATATTAATATTTTTGATCTATTTATAAGACTAAATAACTTAAATTTATATTTACAGGCACATATTACCTAATGAAAATGATAAGCTAACACAAATATGTTTCACACAAATTGCAAATGACATATTAAATTACTTAACCAAAAAAAAATAAAACTTTAGGTAGCGTTCCTAAACGCCTGGGTAAATGTAAAATTTAAACTGTCAAAGTGAATTTTACATTTCTGACAAGGTTTAGGTATGTACTGTACGTTTTTACTCGGGTGCCTCGGGTGGTTGTGGAACGGTGTCTTACATTTACCCGGGCGTTTAGGAACGCAACTTTAAATTAAATAACAAAAAACAAACAAAGTGGCCTCTTTTAACTCGGCCAGAGAGCAACTAAATAAATCTCATTGAGTTCAGCTCTTGTTCAGCTATTGCGTTGAGCATGTGCGTGGCACGTGTGACAGGTGCCCATTGTAACAGGCAGGTGCGCGATCGCAACAGCAGCAACGGTCTGTGTTGCTGCGCGAGCCTCTCTCCCGTCACGAATAGACGCAACTCCTGCAGGACCGCAGGGTTGTGCACCTTACCTCTTATTTTGCCAGGAACAATTTGCCAGGAACCAGAAATTGTATGATAAAGACGATATCAGCAGCCGGAACAGGGGCCCATAAGCTGTCCCAGATCTACGTCCATGTAAATTCAATCCGCTGATATGCTACAAAGAATAAGTACAAAATTTCCTACCAGAAAATGGTACTTGGATGACGTCCTCAGCACGTCCTCGCACGAATTCCTTCCGTACGTGGATTCCAAGGTGTGCCGGTGTTGTGACACGTTGTTCACCTCCACGGAGAATCTAAACACAACCCACCCACACCTGGATGCATCCAAACCCAGAAGAAATGGTAACCTGACAAAGTTCTGCACTTGTTGGAAACCGCATGGATGCAGGTTATGTCACACACACACAGGAATTAAACAAAAAATAGTCTTCTCGTCAAAATATTGTCAGACCCTGACTCAATAATGTTTTTTAAGATGTCCACATCAATTCTCTACGTATTAAACCATTAATATATTAAATATTGAGAAAAAACCTCCGATCATCGGAAAGTCGTCCAACTTAATCGCTATATTTTTCTTGTACTCTTTACGTAATCTTAACCTGTACTTTTTTCATATTATTGGTCCTGTTGTTTTGAAGATAAGGGGGGAGGAAATGACAACGTAAAACAACGCTACTTTTTCGACATTTTTTTTGTTAGGACCCCCCTTGGATTTAATTATTTTTATTTTTACACGTATTCTGTGAAAATTTCCACTGGCTATCTATAACAGCTGAAGCTGCAGACCTCTGTGACAGACGGAGGGACGGACATACAGCGGAGGCATAGTAATAGTGTCCCGTTTAGCACCATTCAGGTGTAGGAAACCCTAAAAACTACCACCGTACAAACAAGATGAAAAAGTAGTTTGAAAAACCAAAACTGGTATTTCTTAAATTCCATGTTCTCCTTTATTCACAACAATGTAGTAAAATTCTGCAATATTACAGAAGGTTGGTTCTATAAGAGAAGCAAGCAACATCATTCAAGAGTGGCTTTGAAATACAGACATACTGTGCTTTGAAGCCTGTCGTATGAAACTGCAGAGACTTTTCTAAAAATGCCTACGTAGTAGATATAAACACATGTATAATATAATTAAAATACGTATATATACTGCTATGATCCTGACACACCTCTTTCACTTTTTCCACATCCATCAATCTAGTCATACCAGCTTCTCTATTCCGGGTGCCTTTGACTTTACATTTTATTAAGAATACTTTGCAATATACTGAATAATGCCAAATTGGTTGGCAATTCGGTTACGTCCTTCTACGGCGGCTAAAGATTATGATATTTAATTATACTTACGCAATTTGTTAAGATAAAAAATCATACACTATCCACACAGAGACATTTATGACAAATACAACTTCATATACTAAACACACCTTAAACCGCAGAGAAATAACTTATTATATGCCTTAAACATACCTGCGCAAATATTTGATATAATTTTTTAGCTGTCGTTTTAAAATAATAACAACATATTGCTGAGCTCTACTGAACTTTTCAGTATAGATTCATTAAGAATATTAACACTGTAAACAATTTAAGAAATTTGTGAAGTAATCGCTCGTTTTTGTGAATACCATTACAATTGTAATTTCTATTAGGTGTCCACGTTTCAGGGAACACTGTTAATCATGTGCTCAACTCTAATTAACTATGTCTTTGTTCACCATTAGTCGAAGATATAAGTAATATCTTTGTTTGGTAAATAAACGTTTATTCTCTTGTTTTACCCACAACTTGCAATTTAATTAAATTACCTGCAAGTGTTGGACTGGGGCCAGCTCGGACACGTAGCCCGATTAACAAACAATTAACGTTATGTGCTGCAGTGCTACCAACCTAACCAGAAGCAACATTGCGTATACCTAAGTGGAAGGTTGAACAATTAGGGCCCTAATCCAGAGTAATAAGGTCTAACTTAACATTGAGTTGTGTGCCTTCTGATTGTGTACAATTGACAACATAATTACCTAATTACTGCAATCCTGAATATTGCGGGTCGGTTGCGATGAATACATTTTGCGTACTAGGTTTAAACATAAATACAAGCATTACTGGAAAAACGATATACTTAGATACAATTACGTAAATATTGTTCAAGTTTATTTATGGTTTACGAGAAATAAAAGCTCAAATTAACTACTGAATTGAATGAAACATGATTATTGCAAAACGGCATACCTCAATAACTATTTTTGATCGGGATAGCCGACCAGTTTCAGCAGATTCGTACTGCCTTCTTCTGGGCGAGTGATAACGCTTCCGCGACGATTTTACGCCTCGTTTCGTCGCGGAAGCGTCTTCACTCGCCCAGATAAAGGCAGTCTGAATCTGCTGAAACTGGTCGGCTATCCCGATCAAAAATAATTATTAAGGGTGAGTCGTTTCGCAATAATCACCTCAAATTACTGTTTATTATGAATACGCGTACATGAACTTGGCTTAAATACAGCATTACTTGACTACGGGCGCAGTCAAATAATGTCGATACCGAATAAACATTCGTTCAAGATGCAAAAACAATGTATTAAAACCATTATTATTATACAACAATTGACAACATAACACATTCATAGACTGACCAAATGAGAACCAAAAAAAAAAATTGTACTCGAATTTGTATTTTTGTAAGAAAATACAAAGACTATTTATACATATTTTATTTAATGAAGAAAATATGTTTGTGTATATATAATGTATATATAAGGTCTTTCAATTTAAATGGAAAGTAATTTAGGAGGTGATTCAGTATCGTTAATATATCACATTCCACTGCAAAGCACTTTTTTTTGCGCGAATTTTTTTTTCACTTCTCAGTACAAAGTGGTCCGATCAGCTGACTCTGTATGGACAAGTGAAGAAAAAGTTCGCGCATAAAAATGTACTTTGTAGTGGAATGTGATGTATTAACGATACTAAATCACCTCCTAAATTACTTTCCATTTAAATTTAAAGACCTTATATGTATGATCAAAAGGAAAAAAATACTTATGATATATTTCAGGCCCACTGGGCCCGGCACCAGTTGAGAAGTACGAGATTATTGGCTACTCACACATATAAATATACATACATTTTGCAAAACAAATTTCATTTGGTTATACGTTTCTTGCCTTCAAATCGGCCATAAACTCAATAACAGAGAGTTCCGCCCAAGATGATAGATATAGCCGCAAAGATCCCTTATCTAAGGTTAAATCATCTCCTGTATAAGAAAGTAGAAGCCCTCGGAGGCAAGCAAGGCTCGACGAGACGGGTGATTTATGACGACATTAATTTGGACAAGTCTACTTTGCGAGTTTTTGTGCTCCTGAAACTTTTTCTCTGGATTTTTACCTGCGTGAATAGTGCCTCAAAACGTTACCTTTTTCTGTCTCTTTCGTATCACTGCAATGTGCCAGTAATAGTAGTTTATAAAACTGGTGCATAACAGGGGATCTAAAAAGCAGACTTGGGTGAATCATAAATTGATTTGAAAGTAGGATAGAGTCAGAGTTTTTCCACGCGTGCAAAAGAGACGGCATTAGAGCAGAATCATAACGTGATTCATGCAAAACGGCCTTTTTAGGATACCTGAACACATAACAGTGCAATATATTGGTTTAATTCCATGTTATTAAAACTCGCGTGAGCTGACATACTAAATTATTATTACATACGGCTTGAACACTCACGTGTGATTGTTGTTGACTATATGCCAACCACAGAACTTGTGATGCCAACCGTTTCACCGATACAATTTCGGCATTATCGCGTCGTCGTCCTAAGAACGACACTCGCTTTGATAATGCCGAAATTGTATCAGTGAAACGGTTGGCACGTGGGTGTTCAAGCCGTATGTAATAATAATTTAATTCCATGTACCTAATAAAAGAGGTTTTTTGCCATAAAATACTGTTAACTTATACTGTTATACTTCAATTAATGACGTTATTTTCGTACTGGCTGGATAGGTAAATATTGTTAATAATAATAATAGTTTTCTTACGTATCTGTAAACAAGCCATATTAATATATCCAAAAGGGGTTGGAACATTTCACTGTGGCTGTCAAAATCCCGATCCACGATCTTGTTTGCAAAGTTTTTCGTGAACACATTCGAGGTCTTTGGCCCCCTGCGGCACCAGTTAATATTATTAATTATAATTTTCTTTTTATAATCTTAACAAAACCCAACAATAATATTCGTCAGTTTATGCTATTTATACTTTTATATACATTCAAGTATGATATACATGATATACAAGGAGCGTACAGTCGGTAACCCTATGTATCGAGTAACAAGATGGGACTTATTTGCAGTTGTGTAGAAAAAAACTAAATCAGAATAAAAGGGTTGGCTGGGCGCAACTTGGAGCATTTTGTTTTTGCTGACTGTACAGTATGCTCCAGGTTGCGCCTAGCCAACCCTGTTTATTTTGGTAAAGTTATTTTTTCTACACAACTACGAAATGGTCACATCTTGCTAAAAACGATGCTGAATCGATTTATTTAAATAATTATATATCTTTTAATAATTATATTTGAATAAATCGATCTTCGATAAAATCAAGCTAACTCACGTTGGTACCAACATAGGACGCGCAAACCTTATTTTTTTAAATACCTTTTGATACGCTCTTTCGAAGGTAGTAGGGTTCTACTTGTTGACGTGATTTTTATCAGAGAAAAGCTTTTTTTTTGTCGACTGTACAAAATGCTCCAGGTTGCGCACAGCCAACCCTGTTTATTTTGATGGAGTTTGTTTTTCTACGCATCTACGAATTGGTCATATCTTGTTAATAGATGTGTTACGTCAGTGTTTTTTTATTGAAATTTTAAAGTGCCGATCGTCACTATTTTTCCTCTATGAATATAAGAGATATAAAAAGAAAAATTAGCTGGTGCCACAGGGGGCCAAAGATCTCGAAGGTGTTCACGAAAAACTTCGCAAAAAAAACAAGATTGTGGATTGGGATTGTGACAGCCATAGTTCCAAATGTTCCAACCCGTTTTGGCTATGTCATATGACACAGGGCAAATGCCTCTCAGTCGCAAGAACCAGCGAAGCAAAATTTATTGGAGCGGTGAATATGGAGAAGTCAGGTACCTAATTCACTAAGATCTGAATTAACAGTCGAATGGTTTTAACTCGATATAGGGCAGTCTGCCATGACATTTACACATCATTTAGGACAAATTCGATATCCGAATAGAACTGTAGGCCTACCATGTGTTTATGCCTCGATACTCGCTATCGGCTGCGTAAAATATTTATGTGAGAAATTGTACAGCGCCCCTAGCGGTTTATAAATGGAACTAGAATCTGTAATACAAAATCCGACCAAAAACATAAATGTGAAAAAGGGATCGAATTTAATACAAAGGCAGTCCAGGATTGTCGGCTTCGCCGAAAATGGACCGAATTCAATACAAAGGCAGTGCATAATTAAAACTTTTAATTTAGTTAATTACATTTTATGATTTAAAATTAGATTCTTTTTCTTTTAATCCTTTTAGTAGGATTATATCATGAATGAAATCAAAATATATTAAAATGAACAGATTAAAATTTTTATTTATAATATTTTTTTTATAATTCCTATATGTTTTTTCTATTGTTTATCCTATAAATATTTGGTTGGTTCAAATAATGTTATTTTTTATAATATTAATGTTTATACGTTTAAATATAAATTTATTGCAGGATTGTCAGCTTCGCCGAAAAAAGCTAGTGGTTTACGAATGGATCTAGAATCTGTAATACAAAATCCGACCAAAAACATAAACGTGAAAAAGGGATCGAATTCAATACAAAGGCAGTGCAGGATTGTCGGCTTCGCCGAAAAAAGAATTGAGATCAAATTGGGTGCTGAGGTTTTTGGAGCTTTCTTCACTGCAATGGTATACACTGTTATTCACTTGTTTTTAAAGAAAGTTTGTTAGGGTCCTTGCTACTGAATATGTAAAACTTGGCACACAGCTGAGTATTTCACGCATCTCTGAACTGACCCGAGCCAGTATACTATAAGTGGGTAGATACTATCGGAAAAAAGGACAGTGGATTGCGTCTGAGATACAAGCATAAATTATTTAACTGTATACTTTTAAGCCGCCTCTTTACTCAATCACAGTGTAACAGGAATCAATAGCGAGCTGCAGATTCGCTTACGAGATCACATAAAAAAAAAACGATCAAATAAGCATTAACTTATTGTCATGATAATGAAATATTGACATATATAATATGACGTTTAAAAACGAAGAAATATCCAATTAAAATTTTGCAAATCTCATGTTTGAAGGAAATTTGGCAACTGTCAATATTATAATCCATCTCTACCAAAAAATTCAATCCGTTGACAAATGATATGGATGACAACCACATATCATTAATTTAGTTATCTATTTTCATAATCTATCCATTCCGAGTTCGTTCATTGGGACATAGGCCTTATCAAGATTTGGCAGTCGTCCGTCATCCTCATCCAGGCGCCACCCGCAACGTCCTTCAGGTCGTCGGTCCAACAAGCATGAGGTTGGCCCTCAACGAACATTATGTCGGAGACAAATAGGGCCTACACACTGCCACTTCAACTTACTAAATCAGAGATATCCCAAGCATACCCCGTAGTTCGTTGAGCGACCTATTGTTTTAATTTTTTTAAGCGACCTTAATTTCTTAATCGAGTTTCTACCAAATGTTAGTTTATGATTTGCTTAGAGCTATTACAATATTACTAAGTGGTGGCGTGTCGGTCGTTCTGTCTACAGCATTAATGATAAACGGCTAAGCCAAATAGTATATATTTTTTAAATAATGTGTTTTACTACTCTTTTATATTCGACTAAAACTTTTATTATACATTAAAATCGAATGGCAATATTTTGAATTAAATCGAAAGTGAAGACGGCAATTGCAATCAGAAGAAAACAAATTTGTTTCCCAAGTTTCTTGCATTCCCAATGATCCTTTGTCGCGTTGTATGCAAGGATCGTCTACGTTACGGGTAGCGGGTCACGTCGAACACGCCGCGTATCGATCGCGTTCACTGCGCAACAAGTACGAGTAACGCCGCACGCCCGCCGCGCTACACTCGCCGGCAACCTGACTGGTTAGGGACTGTTGCACCATCCTTAAACACGGCATATCTGTGACAGACACAACGTTGTCCACTGATCATAAAGAATGTGAAATCTTAGCTTTTCCCCACAAACGTAATTTGGTACAGGTCGACCAGGCCGCCCTAGAAGGATGTATGCTGACCAAATTGGCGACATACTGAATGTCACAGTGTCAAAAGTACCTGGAATAGAAGATTAGATTGGTGGATGTCGAAGAGGTGAAAGGGATGTCTCTGGATCGTAACAGATGGAAATCTGAAGTCTGTGCCTACCCCTCTGGGAGACAGGCGTATGTAATTTTCTCTTCCGTATTTTGCATAGCAAAGTCTATTAAGTACGTTCAGTAGAAGGTTTAACTTTGTAGGATGACACTGAAACTCAGCTCGTAGCTGACATTTATTGCACTACTGTATAGATTTGTCTGACTTAATTGTTTATTTATTTACTGTTTAACTTTCGTGGAGCATTCGTTAAATAAAACTCTCTACCTAACTCGTCTTTAATTTGGATATTCTTACAAATACTCTTTTTCACATTTAATATTTTTCTATAGAAAAAAAAGCAAAATCTCCACAGCTACTTCCTAAATTGACATAAACACCGATTTAGCGCAACACAACTTGACTTAATTGACAGGACTAAACTTAATTTAAGTGTTCTGTCCTTTTCTTTCTGTATCGAAAAGACAAAGACGGGACGCTCAAAATAAGGTTAATCTTGTCAGTTGTATTGCGCCGAATCGACACCAATATCAGACTCACGCAAAACGTGGTCGATAATAATTGCTCAATAACAAGTTGTATAATTTGGTATTTAATAGAATATAGGCATAATGCTTAAAATATTCAGGCAATGTATAAAATATTAATTATGGTCATCATGACGCGACCAACTCAATTGTGGGCGTGGCCAGATGTCATGCTGTTTAATTTCGCTATAAGGTGCAATGAAACTTAACAATACAATCGTGCCGATTTCGTCGCCGCCGGCGCAAAATTGAATACTTGTTTCAGGAGAAACTACTTTTGGCAAGACTGTTGACGTTTTCAAACATAACTTTTGGTTATTATTAATATAGATAACATTTTTGATGTTTGACTCGTATCAATTTTTTGATTTTATTTAAAACAATAAAAGCACATTCAGCTACACTTTTGGTAAAAATCCATTAAATTGATGTATTTCAGGGGTATTTTGTTTAGATATTACTCAAATTTCACGGTTTTTAGCTGGACTTAAACATATCTCTAGATAATGTTAATAGACTCAGCCTAAAATATTATAATAACATCCCATAGACACCCCACAATGTGGTGACAGCGTTTGTATGGAGGTTTGCGCGTAACGATGTCTCTTAACTCATCCATTCTGTCAATACGATTATCGAATGTATAGCCAGGAAAATGTTTAAAATGGTTTGTTATTGTCTGAACTGTTTCCGAGCAGGAAGGCTTTTAATAAAATAAAAAAACCAGCCAAGTGCGAGTTAGACTCGCGTACCTAGGGTTCCGTATTGTGGATGATAAATTAAATTTTGTCATTTTTTTTCCTGAATTTCTTAACCGCTTTATTTTTCCTGTTTCCGTAAACACATATTACCATAATTTTTTTTTAATATTTTTCGGTTCACTAGTTTTGGACATAATGGAGGGGTGACATAAATTTTTTATGGTTTTCAAGGATTTCTCGAAATATATGCAATTAAATGAACCCAAAGTATATATTTTTACAATCAAATTTTTAATGCCTACAATTTGATACCCATATTGTATTTTTAAAAAATATTTTTTATTTATTTTACTTCTTTTTTAATATTTTTCATTTGTGCTAAATTTTTTTAATTTTTTTTATTTTTATATAAAGATTTATCGAACCCAGTGCCAGTAAATGTAGTAAAGGTACTCGTATATATTTTTGCAATAAGCTTTTTAATATCTACAATTTGATGCTCATATTGTATTCTTAGGACAATATTTTTTTCACTTTTGTTTTGGAAATATATTGAACAATTTAAAATTTTTCATATTTTTTTTACACCGCGATATGTGGCAAATTAATGCTTTTTTTGTTCCAAATTTAATGTCTTTATGAGGCTGTGACATACGGACGGACGGACGGACAGACAACGGAGTCTCACCATAAAGGTTCCTTTTGTATCTTTTAGGTACTATGGAACCCTAAAAACACCTTAAGTCTATGTGGCAATCAAGAAGTGTTTTTCGGCATCGGCTAAATTGCTTCTGAGAACGATTTTTTTTGCGTTTTCTTCGTCCTTTTTGCACAGCATCTTATGCTATAATCCACTATTTATACTTTACTTGTTCTTCTAATGACATTATTATTATTATTATATTATTTAAAACAATATATTGCACAAATCAAAACATGTACATAGGCGAACTTAATGCTAGTTAGTGTTTTCTTCCAGCTAGCCTTTAGCGATGTGGAAATCGTTTTATGACTATATTAAAATAAAATTAATTTATAACTTATAATCAAATACATATACTACCTCTTTATCTTAATAATACATACACTTATACATATAAATATATAAACATAATTAGTATTTACAAGAGGTTAAACAAAGATTTTTTTGTAACTATGACAGAAATAAATATCTATGTTTGAACACTTGGCGATTTATCCATCGCAAGGAGATAAAAATAACATTACATCATTGCAGTATAGAAACGCAGAAAGAAAAGTTAATCTGGATGTATTTTTGTTTATTAGGGTTGACCCATTTGTTATTCTGTAGATCAAGGTATTGTTGATATACCTTGTTTTTAAGAGTAGTCACCGATGTAGCCTCGCGTACATATGAAGTGGTAGATTATTCCAAAGTCAAATTGCCGACATAGTAAAGGAATTGGAATTTCAATTTATTTGAGTAGAATGCTCTGGAGTACGGAGAAGCAGTGTTTTACTTGGCGCCGTAGCACAGTGTTTAATCGTGCGCGACGTCACTAGTTGAATCACAAGTGCAAAGAGCGTGACGTACTGTTTAATCGCAAAAACATCGTGTCGCGCTCCTCGCACTTGACGTAGAAGACGTCAAAGGGAACCTAAGAGGACGAAACGATCTTTGAAATAGGGAGGAGAACAAGAGTTGCTCAAAATACTACTCGTATAAAGGAAAGCAAGGACATTATGTATAATTCCTAGGTATTGCATCCATCACCTAGGTACAGGTATATGATATGTGTAATGGTTGACGATAAATTAAATATTTTAAACATGGCCTTGATGAACCCGGTATTGTATAGAATAACTAGGCATTCCATACAATGGCTAAAATCAATGTCACTTTGCCAGTGACATATATAAATGCTAGAAAATGTATCCTCTGTCTTTCAGTATTTCACTACCTAAAGTAGATTCATCCTTAGTTCAAGGTTTAAAACGTTTGGTTGCTCTCTGCTAGCTGTATCTTTTAAACTCAGTAAAAACTTATACTTTATCTTTAGTTGCACATTCAGTAGATACCTAAACGATTTTACTTAGTTTTAAGTCAAAGTTGTGTCATATGTACTTTTATAGCTCAGACCAAATAAAAAGTCAAGAAGTAAATAAAGTCCATGTAACGGGTGAAGCAGGCCAGTGAGACATTTTCGTGTTAGTACACGTCTTGAAACTCACACATCTGTCTCAGTTTTTAGTTTTACTGTGCCGCAACACTCATCTTTACGAAACCCGCCTCACGTCAATGTTGACAGCGCTACGTCTTGAATTTTTATAGACAAGCTTTGGTAGGTTTATTAAAATTAATAATATTAAAGTATAATAAGTAATAATGTTTATTGTGTTGTCTAGTGGGGTTGTACGTACAGTGGAGACCACATCAAGTAAGACACATTGGACTTTGTACCTATCTTATATTCTTCTCTGTAGGGGCTAATGTCGTACTGCAAGTGTATAGCTTGATGTGGTCTCCACTGTACCTGTGTAAGTATTTGTCTGTCCTGTTTCAGGTACTTTAAAAGTAACATTATTAACTGTTGCTTATCTTTAATAATGATACATTATACAATACATACCGTGATGGCTTTACTTCGTCTGACAGAATCTTAAATTGATCTGAGCAAAATGGCGCTCTGAAAAGTGACCGTAGCCATTTCAATAACTAAAAAAAAAATCTTCGGTAGTTTAGTCGGATATAAATGTTCAGGACCGGGTTCAAATCCTGCTAGCATTGCGAAGACAAGATTTTTGGAATTTATTATTAATTAATTTTGTGTACTTAACGTACTGGTTGAACTTTGAAGGGAAACACTGTGATGAAAATTGGCATGCCCTTAAAAGCGTATTTATTTTATTAAAATTTAATAAACTGATAGGCTGACCCCTCATCATCTTGGGAGGAATAAATAGTCAGTGAAACGTGGGTAAATTTTGGAGTTTCATGTCGTTACAATATTAAAAACCAACCAACTGCGAGTCGGACTCGCGAATGAAGGGTTCCGTACCATTATCTATAAAAACGGCAAAAAAAAACATGTCTGTTGTATGGGAGCCCGCTTAAATATTTATTGAATTCTGTTTTTTAGTATTTGTTGTTATAGCGGCAACAGAAATACATCATCTGTGAGAATTTTAATTATATAACTATCACGGTTCATGAGATACAGCCTGGTGACAGATGGACGGACAGCGGAGTCTTAGTAATAGGGTCCCGTTGGTTACCCTTTGGGTACGGAACCCTAAAAATGTACAAACAGGTAACGCCTCCTTCCACAGAGTCACATAGCATCAAATGTCCTTATCTCTATAGTTTAGAATTACACATAATATAACTTTAAATATATATAATAAATAAAAGAAAATTTAAAACTTTTAATATATTTCGGCTCTTAGTGGGCCGTCATCAGTCAGGTATACTTTATAAATTGTTAATTGTAAATTACGGCCCCAATAAAATTTGAAAATTTCTTTTATTTATTATAATTTATTTAAAGTTATATATCTGTCTATACTTCTAAATAAAAAGCTAATAGAGGCGTATTATATATTTATTAAAGTATCTTTATAGTTTGATGTACCAAGGACAAAGCACTGCATTCGTTAAAAAGTAAGTGAACATGGGTTAAGGCGATATGTAAAAGTTTTAGCGTCCCTGTTACTCCAAATGTGAAAAAACCCTCAGTGCGAGAGGGACGGATTCGCGGAAAAGTAGCAAAAAGTCGGTTTTTTATTAATATAAAATGTACTAAAGTTGCTATCAAAATTTCGTTTAACCAGGTCCTAGATACTGTAAAAACCCATCTAATAAAATATAATTTTGGAGTCCATATGTCATTCCAAATTGTCAAACCAGGAGAATTAGTGTCGAAAAAGACCTCATTTCAATAAATATTTGTATCGAGCCGAATTGCTCCAATCGCGTTTCTGTTTTAACAGGTCCCTAGAAAAAAATTTCAAAAATAATATACTAATGTATTAAAATAATACATCATTTACTAAAGTAGATATGCACGTTCTGTCGTGTCGATTTTTTTTCCGTAGCGCCTTAAGTTGTTTCGTGAAATTCGGCCTCAAAGTTGTAAATTGTCACAAAACCAAAATTCGCAACATCAAGGTTTTATATAAAGGTTGCGAAGTAAATAATGTTCCGTCGTATATTTTTCTACTTGCTTTGTTCCGCTCTTATTCTTGCTGCAAACCATACCAGAAGCAAATAATATAATATATTATATCAATACCAATACCCGACTTAGAGAGGCGTGCAGAGAACTTTTGCTGGAAAAGCCATTACATTACTTCGCAACATTTTAAATAAAACCCTGACATTACGGGTCTTGGTTTTGTGCCGTGTTAGATAAAGACCATCAAATTTATGACTTTACTCTCTTAACTTTGCACGGACTACATAAAGTCTGAACTGCGGAAATTTAATTAAGTTATACGTTTTTTTTTAATGTATATGCCTTATAAATTTCAAGTTCAAATGCGTCTGTAAAATGTTGACTGTGAAGTACATCATAAACATACATAAGTGAGCTAATTGAAACCATCACTGCATACATGCAAGGCTCATTTTTGCTCATGCTCACGCTCGGACGCCAACACTAAAGTTGAAAGTATGCTTGAAATGAATATGTAGGGTGAAAATGAACCCCTAACTTTATTGAAATAATATAATCAGAATCACTAATAGAACACAGAATCATAAAGAAAAAAAAACTTTTTATTTCATCTTAATGTTGGGGGTATTGTCCCAATTTCGAAAAAATAGCTAACCTACACGACGTGACATGTGAGTCATGTGACTGACAATAAAACATAGGACCTTTCTCGCAACGAGCCTCCGACTCCCAGCCATCAATAAGAAACGTTCCCGACGCCCTTGGCACCCGCCCGCCCTTGCAATCTACCCGCCCACGATCGACTTTGATGGTCGATATCTTTATTTTTTTTTATGAAACAAGACAAAAGTAACAAAACATATATTTTTTATTTCGAACATAGAATAGTTTCCTATCAAGTATTATTGGGGGTTCATTATCAGCCTGTATAGTACACCTTTTTCGAGAACGTTTCAGAGTGACAGACTGTGAATCTTTAGTTATTTATTATACATCAATGATATTCATATTCTTTATTGTACACAATAAACATAATATTTACACAGTGTACTTAGAAATATCACGTCCAAAGGCGATCTTATCTCTAAAAAGAGATTTCTTCCAGCTGATCCGGATTGATAAATAGAAGTCATAATTAAAAAGTAGACATAAGTATATGTATGAACACTAAAATATTGTAATATACTTACACCCTATGATTATAAATAATTACAATATACCTACATAAATAATATATATATCTTGAGATTACTTATCAGTTTTATTTACTTATCAGTCAGCTATTGTGATAATTAAAAATAAAACCTTTCATAAAAAGGAAACTACGAATTCACAGACAACACGGGCACTGGGAGGAGGGTACAAGGAAGTACACTTGCACTTGAAGAAAAATACACAAAAAATAAAAATAAATATTTTTTGAATTTACTTTATAAAAGAACCTGACTTGACGCGACGTAAATGCCCAAATGTATTACCCTGTTTTTGTTTCTTTAATTATAAGGATGCAAATAAGTATAATATCGTAAACTTATAGGTAGATGCACCCGTCTGAAAATTATACAGCCGGTGGCGCGGCGCCCATGGCAAAGTTTAACACCGCCTTCCGCATTTGCTCCGTTGTCTATGTGAAAAACAGTAATTTAATATGAAATGAAATAAAATTAAATGAAATGAAATATATTAAAGTAAAATATTCATATAATGTAGGTATACATCAGATACAATCCTTACAGGTTGGTTTAATGTAATATAATTAAATAATCTTTGTCTAATAGTTGTATATGTTGCAGTCAAAACTCATAGCCGGTCAAAAGTAGTTTTGACTGCGAAAATCAGTCAAAACTAGTTTTGACTAAGTTGGTCTGAAGTAATTTTGATTAAAAAGTATTTCTGGGTTGTCATAAAAAAATAACCACGAAGCTCAGGTATGGCGCTCGCGGAACTGCGTTCCGTGACTTGCCATACCTAACCTTCTAACCTAACCTACCGGCTCTTTTCTGCGCTGCAGGACATCCGAAAAACTAATTTTGCCTGTGAATATCAGTCAACACTACGTCCTTATAGCTTGACCGCCGTAAAGTTGGCCTTTCCTAGGTTCGCGGGACGTAGGAGGGGGAACACGCTGGGTACTTCCAATCTCAATCCGCGATTTTGTGGCGTGTTCATTTTATTGCCTAACATTATTGGGTAATTTATCCAGACTGCAATATTGGTAACAGATACCTGTATGTATTCTTGAATTTTTTTTTGTGATTCTCATACTAAGTTTAATAAGAAAACACAAAAATAAATAATTGATAAATATTTTTAGTTTTTTTTTTGCTATCATTACTATCTCAATCAGCCGAAATGTGTAGAGATCGGAACGAATTTAGTCAAAGTTAGAAACGGAATAATTATTTTTGGTTGTGAGTACTTACGAGTCATGGGTTGAACATTTTGTTACGAGTTCGGAAGTACCCAGCGCGTTTGCACGCGCATGTGCGCACGGATACATAAGGCATTGCAGTATCTGTTTCGTTGCTAAGCAACACTTTGTTTTTAAATAAAGCTATGTGCCTGCTACACATTTTGTAAACATGGATTTACCGACTCTGCGTAATAAAAAGTTAAACCAGCAAGCAAAAATAATGTTATTAATTGTAGCAAACTATTTTAAAAAGAAAAAAGAAGGAGGAGATGGCAAGTAATAATTTATGGGACATGGGCAAAAAATAGTTCCTTGTAATTTTATTTGTGAGACCTTTTTTAGTGTTCCGTACCCAAAGGGTAACCAACGGGACCCTATTACGAAGACTCTGCTGTCCGTCTGTCACCAGGCTGTATCTTATGAACCGTGATAGTTAGACAGTTGAAATTTTCACAGATGATGTATTTCTGTTGTTGCTATAACAAATACCAAAAAACACAATAAAATAAATATTTAAGGGGGCTCCCATACAACAGACATGTTTTTTTAACGTTTTTATAGATAATCGTACGGACTCGCACTTGGCCGATCTTTTTTATTTTTTACCTCCTTGGAAGATCATTTTCTGAAACAAATCATTCTTAATGTCTTACCAAAAGGTTCAATACCAATTTCCATTGTTCTTTTTATCGTGTATATTTAAAAATATAATGGGTATATATTGTGTTTCAGTGTATGTATACGTTTACTATTTATTATCAAACTCTCACACCGTAGTCATATTTCTTAAATTGGTCTTTAGACACATCATGACGTGGAAATACCGTGTGTACCCGCGCGCACCCGCCCCCTTGCGTCCCGCAAAACTAGGAAAGGCCAACTTTAGGACGGTCAAGCTATAGTCAAAACTAGTTTCGACTGACTCATTCTCGCAGTCAAAAGTAGTTTTGACTGTGACATATATAATAAATAATGATTTGAGGAAATACACATAAAAAAATAAAGGTTAGGTTTACTTAAATTTAATAAAATTATACACTTGAATAAATTAAAAAATAAAGTAGTATATGTATCTATCTCTCCTCGAAAACAACAGTACAACTTCAGTGGACGTCAACTTTATTAAAAGTTTAGTACCTTCTTGGAAATGTGAACCTGAAAGTAATTACTCTTGAGAAACAATTACCCATGCTGTTGACGTTGTTTTGTAAAAGAATTCCTTTGCTGCAAGCATATTTTATGCTTTATAAAATAATTTTAACTTGTTATTAAATTATTACTCTGGAAAAAAATATTAGCCATGAAGAGAGCGCTGGATAAAAAAAGTACTTTCGCATGCAAAGGGCATGCAAAAAGGCTCAATTTATAATAGTTGTTTATGAAAAGGTTATTAAAGAGTAAATTTCCTCTATCCTAGTTCCCTACCCTACCACACACACACACACTTCCACATCCTACACCGCTAACTTTTCAATATTACTATTTTGCTGTATATAAATGTGATGTGATGTAAAACCGTAATTGGCATAAGTTTTGATGTTATTAGCTACGATTATAAATGTTTAAGGCTGTGGTTTTTGTAATAACAATAAAATAAATAAAAAAATTAAAAACGAGCCGTGGGAGAGTTTTTTAATAGTATACACGAGTGTTTTTGTACCTAGTTATGTGTTGTTTCATACACTACTTTATTTAAACTCATGCAATAGGTTACCTACATATTTTCATATCCATACGTTCTTGGTAACATTTGTATTTAACATTTGTCTTATTTTTCTTTTTTGTATCTTTATTTTTTGATTGTAATTTTTACTAACATTTTTTATTTTATTTTTTAAGTTGTACTAACAAAGTTTGAGCCTTTGATGCTTTAATAAATAATTGTTCTATTCTATTCTATTTGTCGTAAGCTTTTCTTGGTTTTGCTGGTTCGTTTTGATTGTTCGTCATTTTTGTTCCTTAGTATTTGTAACATGTTGCTCAGTTGCTCAATGCTGCTGTCAGACATTTTTGAACAGAATAAACTTTTAACAAACAAAAAGCGAGCTAATATTTAATGAACAAATAATGCACAAAATCCAGCAGTTCCCGCGCATGTGAGACAAGGGTCCGGTCACAAGGTCTAGCATCATTCAAATCCACCGCGGATGGGTTTGGTCTCAAATGAAATCATTCAAACCATTCCTTATTAAAGCCTCAGACACAGCTGTATGGGCTAAGTTACCTTTGCTTTCGTATTTCGTGTAATTAGACTTGAAAAAAAAGTTATTTAAAAGAATTATTTTCTTAGGAAAACTGTACTTTTATTAAATTTTTTACTGTATGAGAGACGATGTTGGTAAAAAAAAAATACATTTTACGACATGAGTGTAGATACAATAATAAAAAAAACTATAGATATGGTTACTAAAACTACTAAAGAGGCTTCTTTACGCCTGTATTTTGCTCAATATTTCTCAATATGTCTCTAGACAGCCCAAAAAGCAAAATTTTATGAAACACCATCATATACTGAAGCTGTCATTGCAGGATATCGTAAATATTACCTGGTTTTTACGCAAAGTTTCGCATGTTGTATAATTTTCATCTTAACTGGAAATAAAAAAGAGAGAAAAAAGACGTCGTCCATGTAAAGATAAGTACGTTTATACACCTTTCTATAAAAAAAACAGTAACCGTTTCATGGAAAACAATTGTGAAACCATTCCACAAATTCGGTGCCTTTTAAATATCTTACAATCATATATAAAGGGAAGGGAAACATATATATAAAGTTGAACGCTCAATTTTATTGAGATCAAAGACATCAGGACGTCACAAACACCTAACGCTGGCAGCTGAGCGAGATGATATAAAACCTTAAGACATAAAACGTATTTGTTGCAAATATCCCTCTACGGTATAGCTACGCCGTAGTAATATTATTAAAACTCGCGTAAGTTGGCATCCATCCATCCATCCATCCATAAGTCTAGTTCGTCTACTGCTGGACATAAGCCTTTCCAGGACTTTGCCACTCCCGCGGTCATCCTGGAAGAATTGCCCATACTCACACACGCTGGGCAGGCGGGTTGGTGAGCGCGGTGCCGAAATCCTTGCACCAGTGACGCCGCTGCCCGTCACCAGTCTGTTCCATATAAGGCCTGGCTATTAGGGATGGATATACCGCCATCCATCGGTCCCAGGCATGGTGGGCCTCCTGGTTTTTTGCCTGTGAGCTGTCCTCTTACTCTCCCCCGAATTACTTCGAGGGGGTCTCCAAGTAAGATGTTGGTACAGTCAAGCCCGGCATAAGCTCTACCACCTGTTTACTTTTAGCTATACCACCTGTTTAAGTTGCCATGCTAAATTATTATTAAATGCAGCTTTGAAATTCCCGTGTGATTGTTGTTGACTATATGCCAACCTTTTCATCGATACAATTGCGGTATTATCAAGGCGAATGTCGTTCTTAGGACGACGACGCGGCGTTCACCGTCGTTGTCAAACGGGCAATGGCAACCCGTCTTTTTACCATTGCAAAAAGAACTTACTATATAGCATACCTACAGAGCTTTAGCTGTAATAAAGGAATATTTGCGTAGCGTAGGCTTTATCTCTACGTTTATTGGCGTAGAGGCGTTAAAAGCTACTCTACGCTTCTAAAATTAAAATAAGTACCATGTGCTTATGGCAAATAGGTACGTTTCTAACATTTAATTTACGCCCTTACAAGTTTTCCATCCCCGGTTTTTATGTATCGAAGGCCATTTTATGAATTGACGAAAGCATTTCTTAAAATGTCAAGTCTCTGGAGACAGCCAACCGACCAACAAAAATACGCAATCCAGGAGGAATCCCGCGATATTTACATAAATCAATTTGCGGTGAGAGTGCTCGGTTTTTTTTTTATCAACAGTTGCCGTTTTATAAGAATGGAGATGAGCTACTGGTTTCGCAAACATTTGCAATTTTCTTATCTGTGTTCATCAAGGGTTTTATTTTACTTTTACATTATTTTCTGATAGTAGGTTATAATTTAATTAAGTAGTATAATTTCCTAACTTATGATTCCTCTAAGGAGTAAACATTATTTAATTACAGACTGTAAAAGGAAATAGACAATATGAGAAAGGTAGACAAAGATATATATGTTTTTCTTTTTTCATTAACCTGAATTTCTGCTGTCTTTTATTTTCTTATCCCTTACTTAAAGTAGATATAAGTAATTAGTATAATATAAGCTTTATGTTAAAACAAAAAGACATAATCTTGATAAGTTTCTTGCCCTTCTTCTTAGCAAGACTAATCGAATAGGCGGAGGTAGGCATGTATTTATATATGTAACCTACGAGTATTAGTATGTAGTATATAGGATGGGATGGAATTTGATCGGCCGCCTGGATTTGTGCTGGGGGCTCGGTTGGTGATCATTGAACCTTATTCCTGGTCCCTGGCCGGGTCTCCGGTATGGGTTCGGGCGGTTGATTGGATTTCACCTTGTATAATATATATATATATATATATATATATATAAATATTGCTAAATAAATTAAATAAACCTTTAATTTAGATCATGTTCATTTATTATTTTATTACATATATTTTTATTAGATTAAATTTGACGTGTAAAAAGTATATTATAAAATAAACTATTTGAATTTGAATTTACGATCACGATTCGATATATAAACTATCAAAACGTCAAGCAAGTGTGTGTGGTTTTTACAATAGAGATGTGATCAGCTTGAACATTCAACAATGTGCGGGATTAATTGCTTTTCGCTAAAGGTAATAGACATAGACATTATCAAATTTTCATTGATGTTATTGAATATTTTCAAATTGCTTCCAATATTTTCTTTCTAATATAAAATACAAGTTATTTTGAGGTATGCTTTAATTAGGAGCAAAAAGGAATTATTATGGTAAGAATCGGGAATCGGGAATCCGTTGTAGCGCGGCTGTCATATGGTTATAACTTTTGAATCAATCTTGTTTTTTTTTCTTCATGAATAAACCCTGGTACTGTTTAAGCAATAAAACTTGAATATCCAGCTGAAATGCAAACAATTATATTTATCCTTTATCAGTGTATTTAATTATTATTTTAAGTTGCAAAAGGTAGAAGGTGCTAAAGGTTCTGATGATGTTTTACCAGGTGCTGATAGTCACAAGTATTAATCAAATTTTTTAGATCTAGACAGCGATATGATCAGTAAGGAAAACATGTGGAGGCAGATTTTTGATTTCCGAACAAAAATTGATAATATTAACGAAACAATTTTGTTTTTAATTTCACCTCTATAATCAAGTTGTCACTCGATGAGCTTCAGCCACTTAATTTTTAAGCACCATTTATCACGCGACAAAGAAAAGGCTGGCAGTGCCAGAATAGCCGCCGCGCCGTTTTGCGGGCCTATTCTGAATCAACTGAACTGGGTACCTATCGTCAAAAACATAGATATATTATCGAATTCCAATTGTCTAAGGATATGTTCACACTTGAAGTGACGTCACAGTTCGTAAATAGTTTAATAACCCCTAAAAGCAATTTTGAAAGTTCAGTTTTATCTATGTTTTTGGTGATAGAAATCCAGTTCAGTTGACAACCAAAGATACAAAAGGCTGGGCTGAGAGGCTGGTGAAAATATTTGGCCATGCCAAACCAAATATTAGTTTCAGAGTCTTCAAATACGTTTTCAAAACTTGGTGCAAATAGGCATGATGACTAAAAAATTCTGATTATTCCGTCAGTCACAAAAGAAAAAATACGTGTCCAATATTTTTCGATAATCAAAATGACGGACTAAATAGAATAATATTGTTTTTACCCTGTCATCTCCCCTATTACATGAATATTAACCGGGTGTAAAAAGAAACATGATAATCTACTCTGATAGTACTCAACTACCTTATCAAAGAAATACAATCGTGAAAATGTAAATAAAGTTAGACCTGCTCACACAAAACCAGCAAGTTTTCAAAATTAGTAAAGAGACGTGTAAATATTTTCCAGTTCCGCAGGGAGCCGTCCATATATATTACGTCATTTGAAATTAGGGAGGGGTCTGGTGTGCAGATGATGGTAATATCATGACCATAGATGTCAATAATGGGGTTCTTGCCAAAAGAAAACAACGATTGTTTAAACACGATTGTAATACAGATAACGAAAATAACATCAGTTTTGTGAATGGGGTTGGGTCGGAAATCGGCAAAAATTGATGACTTAATATATGGACAGCCCTAAGTAAATAAGCCTTTATTTTCCAAATTAAATTATTCAATAAATTTATAAACTCAGGCAGCATGCACACTTTAAATACTCCTTTATGTAGACATTTTAAGTAAATAATTTTAATTAGAAATATAAAATTAAATTAATTATCAAAAATTATACATAATAAATCAGTAAATGTCCACAAAATCATATATTAAAATAAGAAAAATATGAAAAAATAATGAGTTTAAATGTCAGTAGTTGCAGTTTACTAGATACAAATTAAAAAATGACATTTCATTAATAATGATAAATTTTAAGTGGCATGCAAAATAAGATTTCATCTGGGCACCCACATCTGAGTGAAGGCCTCCTCCATCATTTGCCACAGACGCCTGTCTGCGGCTTGTCTAGTGCAAGTCGGGCCGGCCACAATATCATCATGGCAGCGTTGTCGCGGTCGCCCAGGTGGGCGCTTTGCCTCACGAGGGTACCGATGAATGACACGTTCTGTCCAGCCCCAAGTAAATACAATATTAAAGTACTGGGGACCAAAAAAGGCCGACTTGGGTGAATCATAAAATTATTTGAAAGTAGGATAGAGTCAGAGCTTTTTCACGCGTGCAAAAGAGACGGCATTAGAACAGAATCATAATGTAATTCATGCAAAACGGCCTTTTTAGAGGTCGTATCTGCTTTTTAATCTGTTGTGTGGATCCTAGAGATAAACAAAAGTCGCTTTCCCATAGAAATTGACGAGGAGGTATTAAGCAGTTGTATAGGAAAGCGAATTTTTAATTCGCTTGGTCCAAACGTTATTATATCGAAGTGATTCAGTATGATCAGTAGAGCATGTGGCTTAACGTACACGCGGTATATTATACATATTTTTTTATTTTCATTTCAGAGTTCCATTTTGTTAGCATCCTGACACACCTCTGTCGCTTCTTTTATTATTTCGAATGCGCTGGTACAGTGGAGACCTCATCAAGTAAGACACATTGGACTTTGTACCTATCTTATATTCTTCTTTGTATGGGCTAATGTCATACTGCAAGTGTATAGCTTGATGTGGTCTCCACTGTACAACGCGGCGAACTGTCAAAATGTGAAGGCGATGTTGCGCCAGGGCCACAGCTTCAGGCTTCTGGCGGCGCTTCTTGCTGCGCTTCCAGGCGGTTTTTGCGACGGGCTTTGCCTAGCCACGACACCCGTCGGCGCCTTTCACCGCATCGGATGTATAACGCGCTCGCTCGCTCAAAGCGCTCGACACTAGGTTCGTCCTGTGGGCTCGATCACTGTTTCAACCGCCCGCCTCCCCGCAAACCGCCGTCCCGAGAGCGCAAGTCACTCGAAGCCGGACAAGACGCGCGAGCGGCGACCCATGACCGGCACTATACAACTTCATACATTTGTTCTCTCTGCCGGCACCGTCGCAAGAAGAACCGTTTTTCGCGCCTCTCGAAGCCTGAAGCTGTGGCCGACCTGTTAGTTCGCCACTGGCTAACTTACGCGCACAAACTATGCTACGCGAGTGAAACTATTGTAACGGTGTTATGTTAATATTATAGAGAAAAGGTTTTTCTCCTCTATGGTTAATAACGTTAAAGACGACGGAGAAATTTGGTATAATTTTCAAAGTTTCAGGAGTTACGAGTATAAACCTTATTGACATATTCATGTTTTTTTTTAATGATATTTAATGTTCGTTGGATTATGGCCGAACTTAATTATACATTGTAATTATTATAATTATACATTTATAGTATGTACTGATGGATAAAATCCGAAACGAAGATATCCGTCAGAGATGGAAGGTGACCGGCATAGCCTGCCGAATCAGTAAGTTGAAGTGGCAGTGGACTGGACATATCTGTCGCCGATGTGATAACCGTTGGGGCCGTAAGGCATTGGAATGGAGACCACGTACAGCAAACCGCAGCGTAGGCCGCCGTTGCGGGTGGCGGCTGGATGAGGATGACTGAGGACCGCCAAGAGTGGCGTAATATTTGGGAGGCCTATGTCCAGCAGTGGACGAATACGGGCTGATGGATGGATGGATGGAGTACGTACTGTGCGTTGGATATTTCTTAAACTGAACAAAATGTATTCAAAAACCAAACCAAAGTGAAGAGCTGCGTGAACCGGGGACACTTCGCCAATCCTGTGGCGACCTAGGTCGTCTCTTGGGATTTTGGCGAGAGCTGGGCTGGCTGGAATAGCCGGCTCCACACTTTCCACGCACAAAGGTCCAAGTAAGAGACTAGGTGCGAAAACCGAGCCCACCAAGAAGAGCCTGCGTGCACTGACGACAGATTCTCACTCGTTTGAGAACGAATTTAGAAAGAATTTGAAACATGTCACGTAATGCGGGATACATTTGAGGGAAGTTAGTCCATCACATATTTAAATTTTAAAGAGCACAATTTCAATAAGTGTTCATTATTGGAATTACAACTACCCCAATGTTGTCGTAGTTTATATCGAAACAATTACTTTTTATTTAATTTTTTCTAAAATACATAACTATAAAAGTATGTAGGTACTTGTATATTCATATAAAATCTAAAAAAAACTTATGAAAAGTAAAAATGTATGTTATCATACAATTTTAATAAACTATTTTGAACAATAGCATATACTATCGAGGGAAGTCCCGCTTTGCACTATTACTATCAACGTCACGGAAAAGAAAAATAGATCAGCGCAATTTTTCCCGATGGTACATACTGAGCCCTAAGTTTTTGTACAAAAATATTCCGAATATCTCATTCAAATATTATAATATATCTTATTCAAATATTATATAAATAAAGTGAGGTAAATAAAATACACACGTTTGGAATTTATTACATACGTTTATTCCAAGATAGATCTTGCTTACATATTGTATAAATTTCAATAAGTACCTGTATTTAGAGTTATTTATCTGAATTGGCTAATTCACAGGAAAATATATATGCTTTACTATACATAGCTATATCCATTTATTCAATAAACTTATAATTGTAGCAGCTGCATTGCATAAAATAAAATTTTTTGATTTTAATAAACATGTAAAGCACATTTAAGCAAATGCAGTCGCGATTTACAATTTTTTTGCGGGTACCGCTGATTTGTATTTATTTCAATCTACTAGAACGCAATGAAGTGTTAAGACTGTACCTGAGCCTAGAGCATGACCAACTCCAGTCTATCTAGGATTCGTTTGAAGAAATTCGGACTCTTCTTGTATTGAAAAAAATATATTTGCTTTATTAATCTTTTCGCTAGGGATCTTACGTATAAACAGTGTACTAAGATTTATACTTCTGTCAAAAAAAAAAATGTTTTGCACCCTCTATTTTTTTGGTTTTCAAACGTTCGCTTGAAGAACGCGGTTAAGAGATCAACTTGATTTTTTTTTCATAAAATAGGTAATAGAAATATAAAGGTATATCACCTAAATTCTATATTTTTATCCCTAAAAAATATTTCAGTATTAGCTAAAAACACACCAATTTGTTGTTTCGCTGCGTGATCACTAGTATTACGCGTCTAAAAAAAAGGCCAAGGAGCCAACATATAATCGCCTCTATGAAAAGCAAATAAAGTGTTTGCCGTTAGACTTATTGTGCTGGACGGGTAATAAAAAAAGTTGCTAGAGTATGCCATCTTCTTAAAGAGATTTGAGTTCTTAGGAGCTAGATATTTCGCAGCCGGATTGTGAAAAACCCGCCTTTTTCTATTTAATCGAAACAGAATACTTAAATTCAAAATTCACTCAATAGTTATTCAACAAAAACCTACGTTGGTGGTTTCAGTAATTAGAATTTAAAAAGATTTTAATTAAAAAAAAAATACACAAACCATGGAAACTTTGCGATGGCAGCATACACAATACATAAGTAATAAGGTTTTGTTGAATAACTATTGAGTGAACTTTGAATTTAAGTGTCCTGTTTCAATTATTTAGAAAAAGGCGGGTTTTTCACAATCCGGCTGCAAAAACAATCTTAATGAAATCCTAAAAAGCATAATGAACAGAAAATCACTTGTGCTATCCCACATGTTTTTTTCCTGATCGGTTTTGCCTTATGGCATTTTTAAAGAGTTAGAATTAAGACCTAAATTAAATAGTTTACATCAATGACAAGAGCATAAGAACTCAGTCAATAGACTGGTGGCGATACTTCTATGGATGGCGAGACAAATCTTTTTTTGTCCGAGTTTTTTATCACTTGAGGCGTCGACCAGGCTCGATGCTATCTCTTTGAAAAGACGACATGCCCTATCCTAACTTCCCAAGGTGCAAAGGCAACACAAACATGCATCCCTCTACAACACTGCAACGTTTGCATGTTTGCGCTGCTTCACACTCTTTGCCATCGTTGCTGCAGAGCCAGCCATGTCTGCGGTGTCTTGAACATGGGACGGGGCCATCGTGTCAGGAAGTAGCATCCCATTTCAACGACCGGCTATTTTGCCACGGAACGAACGTCATTCCGTTGGGCGTCCTGTTATCGTCAAGTGTGGATTCGTGCTGGGGGCTCGGTTGGTGATCATTGAACCTTGTTCCTGGTCCCTAGCCGGGTCTCCGGTATGGGTTCGGGCGGCTGATTGGATTTTACCTTGTATAATATATATTTTACCTATCATTTTAATCGTAAATATATTGCTGCATAAATTAAATTAACCTTTAATTTAGTTCATGTACATTTATTATTTTATTACATATATTTTCTTTATAAGATTAAATTTGACGTGTAAAAAGTGTATATATCTATACCTGCTTTGCAAAATAAACTATTTGAATTTGAATTTGAATTTGTGAATCCACTCGGCTCCATAGCAGCTGGAACGCCTGCGCTAGCAAGGGCTCGCCAGATGACGTATTCAGGGTGGGGCGTGGCGTTACTGACGCTATGGAGGCATGACAAGCCGTGGTGGCTCAGCTGGTCAACCCTCTCGGCGCAGCGGCATCGATGTGGTGTATTATTTTTTGTTTCTACCTGCAGGCTCACTGCTACCGCGAAATTACTTGTAATGAAGTTACATAATACGTACATACATGTTAATACCCAGTGGCGTATTTACCCTAGGGCCAAAAGTGCGATTTCCCAGGGTGGCAGGCTGCGAGGGGCGGCACAAGCAATTGAATTAGTTATTCTTAAAAGAAGCTACCTTGACAAAAACCGTTAATTATGACAGTGTCATTGAAGAATTTTGTAACCAATTTGGCCATCAGAAAAAATGTAAATATTGAATAAATGGTGTTTATTTCTTTGTAAGGTCTTTTTAGTTTTTTCATTTATTACATTCTTAAATCTAAATCAACACAATTAAATTTTATTTTATTTTATAATTGAAATATTTTTCCTTTTTTCTCGTTATTTTATGGGGCGGCAACCCTTACAGGCCCAGGGCGCTAAATCTTAAAATACGCCACTGTTAATACCATTATGTTACCTAAATGTAAAGCCATAAAGAATGTATGCCCATAAAGAGCATAGTTAATCAATATTATACATTATGTTACTCTATAAATGTTTGTCACAAACAACATATTGCTAAGTAAGTATACACGCTTTATAAAACGTTACTTCAAGATCGATAATTTAAAATATCTATGATGTATTCAAAAAGATCTGGCACAGTGGTAGATATGCAAAATGAAAGTAAAAAAACGGTTGTTTATAATGGAATGCAATTGGTCAGAAAACATAATTTAATATCTATAGTTGTAATTTTATTAGCATATTTGTTACATATACTAGGTACATACACGTATACATATACGACAAGTTATTTTATGGTGTTTTTTTGAAGCACATAATTGATACCCTACTTTAAATATTGTAAAAATCTAAAATATAGTATGCAAGTTTATGCAATGGCTAATGGTTAAATAAAAAAAAAAACTTTTTTTTTTCAAAAATCCAAATTATGTATTTAGTTTACTTGAACGTCAGCAGAAATTATTTTAATGTAATTATAAAGTATTGGGTTATTTCTGCGTGCTCGTTCCATTCGATCAGTATATTACGTACATAATAAAGCCAATTCTGAAGGCTTTAATTTTAGTTTTAGTGCTGTCAAAGCTTAAAATTTTCCGAAGAAATTTAACTTCTAATCCTAACTTTTAAGGACTATTTTGTATCGATGAAAATTTAGTTTTGACAGCACTAAAACTAAAATTAAAGCCTTCAGAATCGGCTTTATTGTATAACAAGCACGTGCAGGTTGTATAAAATGTATATGCGTGATGAGGTCAACAAAAACCTTTTTGCAGGATTTATTACTTACACTGTATACCCTCAAGATTTGCACAATTTTTCACCTTATTTAATAAGTTTAAATAACACAAGGAAATTATAACCATTGCATAAATTCATTAATTACTCAAATTTGTAAATACCTAATTTAATTAAACAACGATTGTAAAATAATTTCAAGAGTAGATTCCTCTTCTTTGACAAATAATCACAATATGTCTTTCCACGAAATTAAGAAGATTTAAAACACACATTTCACTACATAAACAAATCTTACGTTTCATAACTTGTAAAAGTAAATATATTTTTTTATTTATGAGTATATCATCATTACAGTTAATCATTACACCGATTCAATTTAGATCTCATACATATTTTCGCTATACGAACTCATACTCGTAATTATTTTATTAAAAAAGGCACATCCATAAAATAGAAATTCTTATTACAATATTATGTTCTTGAAAGAGGGACTTTGAAAGATGTTGAAATGTTTTTATATAATTGCGTCTAGTGAGCCCATGTTGCGCAAAGATTCGAAATTATTTCTAGACTTTGCAGCAAAGTAAAATAGATAGTATACTCGAGTAAGTTTGGTTTTTCTACATTATTATTTTAATTAATAGCCTATGTTGCTAACGTTTTTACATATAAGTTCTAAGCTTGGTAATAGTTCTTGTAATTTATACGTTTGAGCAAAAATATAGCTGTAAGGGAATATTATTAGAAGTTAATTAACAATACCAATTGATTAAAAATTATGAAAAAGTATACTAAACTTAGGTTAGTACCTAAACAATGTGTTCCAAAAATCTGTCTGTACCTACTTAAGCTGAAAAAAACATAATCAATTTTTTGCACAAAATACATATCTCTATTATTAATGCTTTTGATCTGATTCAGTTTTTGTTATAAAGAAAAAAACAATTAAAAAAAACCATTCGGCGCAAGAAATAAAAAAGGCAATTTAATTTATATAAAATGCATTATGCAATTACTTATTCTCACCAAATGACTATATTTCTTAACTTACCAGAAACAGATCTAGAAAATCGCAAAACTTAGTATTATCACACTAATATTATAAATGCGAAAGTTTGTGTGTGTATGTTTGATACTCTTTCACGCTGAAATGGCTAAACGGATTTGGATGAAATTTAGAATGGATATAGCTTATGCTCTAAATTAACATATAGGCTACTTTTTATCCCGGAAAAAGGCATGGTTCCTGTGGGATAGATCAGAAATCAGGTTTCTTAGTAGCGGGGTCCTTTTTTTATACATATTAATAGTAAAACAAAACATAAAACGGCGGTCGGAGCCGCGGGCAAAAGCTAGTACATGATAGTTTCATTATATTTATTTTTTATAATTTTAACGTAATGTAACAATACTATTATTAAAACTTTCCTTCGACTAGGGTGTTGATGAAAGTAAATAAAAATGTTCAATTCTTTATAAGGCATTTTGTATTAGTGACACTGAAAAAATATTTCTCAGCTTGAGTAGTTACAGATCTTTTTGGGATACATTGTATATTAAATTGTACATAATCGTGAGAGCCAAGTGTATTATTGGTTCTAATAAATGAGAACAAAGTCTTTTATTTCCTGGTTACGAATATATTATGTATATTAGGTGGTTAAATTATCTCTATCATGTGTAAAAATCCAGTGATTTCGTAGATATATATTTTCTATGATATTTTCTTAAGATATTCAATATTATTATTTACAGATTCCCGTATCCCTGTCCCGATATTTAAATTTCTATCTAGTACGGTCGCCTGCAGTTCAAGCTACGTGTTGCGTAGCTACGATTTCAACCCTTGAGAAAGTACTACAAATAAGAACTACCATTGGGTAGGATGACGTCCTTTCGACTGTACGCAGGTACTCATGCATACATATGTTAGTAGCACAAGTTTGATATTACATGTTTATATTCATATATCTTATTTTGCTAAGAAATATGTTTTATTTATACCAGCTGAATGGCTTTGGTTTTAATGGTGATAATAATTTTAAAGGTATAAAATACTAGTAAAAGACTACAACTTTGTTAGTTTGTTTGGTACCTTAGAAGTTTGAGTATCAACGGATAGTTGATTATTAAATTAATTAGTTCAGCCCACGCTGAAGGAACAACAAATTTGAACATCCTGTATCACAACTTTATAATTTTATACGTATGTAAATAAATACATTTTTAAATTTCCAGTTAATGTTTTTTTTATTTTTTATTAATTGTATTTGAATATAATGAAAGTAATGAACAGTTTAGAGTTATATTTCGACTCCTTTAGTGAAGTCATCATCTCAGGCGAATGTTTTTAATTCGAATTTCGTAAAAGTCATTTTAGCAGGAGCCTGTGTTGTATTAAGAGCGGTTTCGCGACCTGATTGTGAAAAACCCGTCTTTTTCTAATTAATAGAAACAGAACACTTAAATTCAAAATTCACTCTGTAGCTTTCAACAAAACCTTATTATCTATGTATTGTGTATGTTGCCTTCGCAAAGTTTCCATTGGTTCCTGTAAATTAGAATTTCAAAACTTTGGAATTTCTAAAATGTTGAGGTTCTTATTTACATTTTTTCATTTTCATTTTCATTTTTCTTATTTACAAAAAAAACAATAGAAACTTTGCCATGGCAGCATACATAAAACAAAGATAATAAGGTTTTGTTGAATAAATATTGAGTGAATTTTGAATTTACTTAAGTGTTTTTAAAATTCCTAGTAAGTAAAAATGTTAGAAAAAAAAAAACGCAAAAATAATATCAGAATATTGTACTCAATCTGTAAAATACTACCGGCTTCATTAAAATATAAATATGTAACTGAGTGAGTATGGGCAATTCTTCCAGGATGACCGCCAGGAGTGGCAAAGTCCTGGAAAGACTTATGTCCAGCAGTGGATGAACTAGGCTGATGGATGGATAGAATAGAATAGAATAGAAAAAGTTTATTTGTTATAATATAACTGCAGTAAATAGCCATAGCACCCTAGATCATAAGATACCTAAACAGCATGGGCTCAACACGAAAGCTGCTGCTCAAGGTATATATGAAACTGTAAAAGTGAATAACTATTTTGGCGGCAGAATGTATTTATATAAGATCTGAACAAAATAAGAATAAATTCGCGAAGTTATATAAAACTTACCTTTTACAAAACATGAAAACATTGACAGATTAAAATAGCATTTTATTATTTACTATTAATGTACCTAACTACTTATAATTTAGTAAATAACTACCCACACACAAACCAAATTTTTACTTGGTTTTGTGGGATGTATTTAGATTATAAGTTATCTTTGAAATAAATAAATATATTCATTCCTTCATGTTTCGATTAATTAGAAAAAGGCGGGTTTTCCACAATTCGGCTGCGAAACCGTCAACCACCAAATTTAAAATTTGTACCCTCTACTTATGGATTCTTACATAGAATGGGTAAAAAGTTTGTTGATTGATATAGATAAAACAAGATTTGGCAAGAAATTGACTTTTGGCAGTGAAAATACTCTACATGACTCATTTTTGAATAGAATTGTGAACTCTACGAATAACTATTCATACAGGTTTGTCGTAAGATCTGTCATATAATTCAGTAGTATTCAACATTAGAAAGTAGTAAACGGTTTGATAAAGAGAATTCCCCCGTTTTTTAAGGCCCTGTCATCCCCTGACTCTCTTTTCGTCGCGCTCTAAAATATGTAATTTTTTGTCACCTAGTTTGACATGCCAGAATAAAACCCTGGTTCTTTAATACAGTCGATAGTTAAGAATACTAATTTAAATCTGTCCAAAGCATAATTTAAAAGTAATAAGAAATATGAACAAAAATAATTGCAAATTATATGGTAAAAACAATTTTTTTTCCTTGTTCGGAACTCAGTATTTAAATCGACAACTGCTACTTTTATGAAATACCTATAATAAGGTTATAAAGTCGTACCATTTTTTTTATTTCAGCAGTTGATTTAAAATAATTCAGAGAAAACCTATAAAATTTATTTAATTTCACGCGTGGCCCCGCAACCTCAAACATTGTGCCTTACAAAGTTAAACCTAGTAAGAGCGAGTGCGAGAATCGGGGGTTGACACCGCCTTAATATAAGATTGTACAAATCACATAAGTTTATAAGGTAAATTATACTTTGAATTTTTCCTATTAAAAACATATTTATATATTAAAAACGAATACTAAACATGTAAACTTGCAAAAATCTAGAATCGATAAAGTTTCTAAGAGATGACACAAGAATTTCTTTTGGAGTTGGCGTGTCGTTCTCTGATTTGCTGTAGGTGCGCGAGCTGTGAGGGAGAAGGGACATGTGGGTTGTTGGGGGGGTGTGTGGGGGTTCCTGGGGCCCCCTGCGGCCCTGTGGGTAGCGATTGCCGCCGGCGCCGCCGTAGTGCTGGAGACAGGTTGTACTTCACTTTTGCTTGGACCAGTAGCTCCTTGAAGATCTGCGAAACATTGGTGCTGTCCTTAGCTGATGCCTCTACGAAGCCGTTCTCCCAGTCCACGGTCACGACTGACTCCGTTGTATGGAAGTCCACCTGCAACGGAACGTGGTGTTAAACACTTAAGGCTGATGGATTCTTCCAATTTGTCTCTTTTCAAACTTATTTTAAACCGTTAAATTGTGATAATAAAATTTTGAAAAAAATATTTGATATTTTGATATTTTTGATATACAAGGAGAAAAATATAAATTACCGATTTGTCGCGGAAACAATAACTTCCGCATTGTTTTTGATATTAGCTTAAGGAATGTGTTAAATATAACAAATTTTGGATTCTCTAATTATTAGAATGCATTATAAACTAGAAATCAATCAGAAATAAATTTAGAAGCACACATATTTTGATAAAATTCGTCGGGACAGGATTTGACCCTGCGACCTCCTGCTTACATGACAGGCACGCTACCGAATGTGCTACCGAGTTTCGTATCTGGAACGATGAAATTTTCCACCAAACCTGTACACTAATTTTTTTTTCAACTACTTGATATACCAGCGTGAAATGCACATACTGATCGCTCACGAGGGCGTTATGTGATTTCACGCCTCGCTTATTCTGAACAATTTTGTAATGCTTCCCGCATTACAGAACTAAAAGCAGGGTAGCATTAAATTCATCAAACTGCGCGTTCAATTGCTTAAGGCGATATGTAAAAGTTTTAGCGGCCCTGTTACTCCATATTCGAAAAAACCCTCAGTGCGAGTAGGACGGATTCGTGGAAAAGAAGCAAAAAGTCGGTTTTTTATTAATATAAAATGTACTAAGCTATTTTGTCAAAAATATTTTCAAGGAGACTTTACAAATACATAATATCCACATTTTGAATGCAATTTCGCAATGAAATTAGTTAGGATTTCAGAATTACAGGAAAAAATAAAACAATTTAGAGGTCTTTTCGGAATTAAATTCTATCGAGAAAATTTCATCCAATCGCGTTTTCCTTCAGTGAGAATCTTAATCAAATACACGATAAACATTTACATAAAAATGAAATACGTAGATGACGTTATGGTGGAGTAAATGGATTCCAAAAAAAGGTTAAAGGTTCCGCAGCTCAGAAGAACTGGAGTTCTGAATACTGGAAGGGTTTCCATAAACACGTCGGGCATGCATTAATGAATTTAGTGTGCATTGTCTTTTTTCTTACTTACCACTTGCTGAATGGTGAAGGAAAATATCGTAAGGAAACTTGCTTGCCCGAAAAAGCGTGTATTTGTGCTCGAAGTACGGCGATAGGGCTCGCCACCCATCATGTTGGAACGTAATAATCGTCGGTGAAACGCGGGTGTACCGAGTGTGGACTGTGAATTGCATTGCAAATGGACAGGTATCTCTATAATATGCAAATTATTGTTATTATATATATTAGCGAAATTAGCAAAATGTGTTATCAGCCTGTGATATTGATCAGTTACCAAGCCTCCACTATGAATTTGGCTCCATAAATTAATGTCGGCTAAATTATATATCAAATATAAATTACCAGGATTTTTATTATGAAACCTCATACTGATCATGCCGAACAGGTTTCCCAAAGAAACATAACAAATGAAAAAGAAGACAGTAGGTAGGTAGGTTTTTAAAATATTAAGGAACGGTGAAAATATTTTTTCATTTCCGCAGGTATATTTCTTTGGGAAAGTTGTTTAGTATATGCATGGTTTCCTATAAAGATACCCGTTCATTTACACTCGATATAAATAATTATATTATATATACTAAAGTTAATACCAGTTTTGCTAGAAGTCAATTTAAAAAGCAATCTTCATATTTATACAATATTGCAAACAGAATTCTAAAAATTTACCCCTTGACCATCGACCATAGTTAAATGGCTAATAAATCTAAATTACGAGGAAACAGAAATATCTTAAAATATATCTCTCCAAATTTCTCTCGCAAATTTTACATACTCTCTTTGCATAAATACCATTTCAGACATAGGCATACACAACCTCACCCCTCCCCCCCCGCCTCACACATACACATACCCCCCTCACACACACACACACACACACCCTCTCACCCTCTCTCACACACACACACACACCCTCACACACTCTCACCCTACCCATAACAAATACGTATCACACAAACATTTACTTATAATTTCTTTGTTTTTATTTTTTTACTATTTGCTGTTTTTGCTTTGTACTGCTGATGTCCGATAGTCTCTCTATTGGATCTATAGTTTTATTTGTTTAACTATTTAATTAAACGTGTAAATAACTTCGTAACTTCCAAGAGGAAGCGCGAGATCCCTGAACCTCAGGTTATACTTAACTTATAACAGGGTCTCACTGTAACCTTTGTAAAGATTTGTGGTTTAATAAAAAGGTGGTGTATTTTTTATATACTATACTTTATACTGCACCAACACAACGCACCAACCTGTAGTGATCAATTTTATGCTTGACAGGTACCAAGTTCATAGAAGTTTCAAAACTTTCGAGTTGGGAACAATACTACGTAAACCGGTTACTTGTACCGCCGCCGGCGCGTCCGCGTCCGTCCCTACGACAGTTTAATAGCCTTCTGCAGGATTTCTCACGTTATTTGTTTGATAATCTAAGTTTGATGTGAACGATCGTGAGTGGATCCAACATCGAACAAATCACGGTAACTTTGAGAGTTTTGTGAGCCAACAGCATCAGTTCGACGGCTTATATTTCGACCGTAATCTTTGACTGAAAATGTCACCTGATAATTGACATAGGTATTTTATAGGTTCCATCCATCAGCCCGAATTCGTCCACTGCTGGAGGACATAGGCCTAGGCGGTCCTCAGTCATCCTCATCCAGCCGCCACCCGCAACGTCCTTCAGATCGTCAGTCCAGCGGGCACGAGGTCGGCCTACGCTGCGGTTTGCTGTACGTGGTCTCCATTCCAATGCCTTACGGCCCCACCGGTTATCGCATCTGCGACTAATATGGCCAGTCCACTGCCACTTCAACTTACTGATTCAGCAGGCTATGTCGGTCACCTTCCTTCGATCTCTGACGGATATCTTTGTTTCGGATTTTATCCATCAGAGATATCCCAAGCATAGCCCGCTCCATAGCTCGTTGAGCGACCTTAAATCGGCGGATCAAGCCTTTGGTAAGAGACCACGTCTCAGCGCCGTACGTCATCACTGGAAGGACGCACTGGTTGTAAACTTTAGCCTTTAAGGCCCTTAATATCGCCAAATGGGTACTTTCTAAAGCCTACTCCTCTTTTATGGCCAAATCAAAAACATTGAAAAAAATGTATTATGGATTATCAACTCTAGGACAACATATGCAACATTTTTCTTTTTCGTACCACCAAAACTTCTATATGAAAAATTGTTTCAACTGAATGGTGTTTTTTTGGCTTGAATTTCCTACTGCTCCTTAGCGGCTTAGGTGATTTAATTCATTTATGCTTTGATAAATAGATAAACTTGATAGCTATAAATATAACATAGAATTATTCAATCTAACAATGATGCCAATGTGAAAAGTATTATTTTCTCCTATTTTGCCCTTTCAAGGACGCAGCGAGCGTCGTAACAGCCACCACGCATTGTGCACTGATTTGAACGTTATTTCAATGTCGTTTCCGTCGATATTCATAGAGACAAACATCGAGCTGCTAATTTGGCGATGGTAATCGCCTTAAGCATTGCGGTATTGGCGACGTAAATATGTGACGTAACTTCCCGAATGCTGCCCACCGCAAGGATATTCTTCTGTCAGCCTCGGAGTCGAAGTTGTTTTTACACAGCTGGTGCGATTTTATAAGTGCTAATTTTATAGGTGCTGGTTCAAAATTACATTGATATCAGCGTAAAATTTGTAAAATTATCGATGATATAACATTTTTAACAATGGACGTGAGATGTCGAATGAAGCAGATTTTCAATCAGATTACGAAACCAGTCCATTGTGACGCGTATGCGCTTGGCAATCTTTCAATGAATAAGATCTTAGCCGGTCTGCTGAAGGAGTGGAGGATTGAACTTTGTTCCTATTTTCATATAAGTTTTCTGTCATATGAGATTCTATTTCAATGGGTACGAGCAGTCTTGGTCAACATAATATGCAATACTGCATATTCAGTCAGTCGAGGAATATGTTAAAGGCTATGTGAAAATAAAAATGGCGCTCTCTGTAGGAGATAGTAATGATTTATGAATTTAATTTATGTTACCTATACTACTTTTTTGCAAGATTTTTATTACATATGATAGTTAAGGATTAATTAATTATACCAATAAAATTATATTTTCAATTTTCTAATAATTGTATCGAAATGTATACTCACCTTAGTATATGAAATTGACATGTAACTATATTGTTATTAATAAATAAATCTAAATCTAAATCTAATATTCAGTTCCGTGGCCAAAGAAAACCCATAACCACCCGTTTGTGTGTAAAGTCAACAGTGCGCTATTTTTAGGGTTCCGTAGTACCTAAAAGGTACAAAAGGAACCTTTATGGTTAGACTTCGTTGTCCGTCTGTCCGTATGTCACAGCCTCATAACTTTAGCACCGTTAAAGATAAAGACATGAAATTTGGGACAAAAATAGCATTAATTTGCCCACATATTGGTGTAAAAAAATATATGAAAAATTTGAAATCGTTCAAAATATTTTCAAAACAAAAGTGAGAAACATAAAAGATATTATTCTAAAAACACATTGTAGATTTTAAAAAGCTGATTGTAAAAATGTATGCTTTTACTATATTTACTGGCACTGTTTTGAGAAATCTTAAAAAAACCACAAAATATGAAAAAATGTCGATTGTAAATCATAACTGGCCAATTACAGGAAAACTATAGCAATTAAAAAAAATTTAGCACAAATGAAAAATAAAAAAAAAGTGAAAGAAATATTTTATAAAAATACAACATCGGTATCAAATTGTAGGTATTAAAAAGCTGATTGTAAAAATATATAGTTTGGCTATATATTTTTATATTTTTATGAAAAACCATGAAAAATTGTATGTCCTCCCCCCTTCTCTCCAAAACTGGTGGACCAAAAAATATGAAAAAAATCATGGTAATATATGTTTAAGAAAAAATTTCAGAAAAAATAAAGCGGTTGAAAAGTTCACAAAAAAAAATACAAAATAAAATTTTCATCCACAATACGGAACCCTAGTAAAACAAAATTCATGTTTACATTGTTAGCCGTTAAAAAAGTGCTTTTTTTATTTTTTGGTGCTTTTTCTGACGATTTGCAATGATTTTAACGGCTATGGCACCGCAGTATGAACTGCCAATAGTCCTTACGTGTATGTAGATGGCGTTAGGTTGGAAATATTATATTTTCAAGTTACTTAATATTAATTTATAAATACATCACTACATTTATGATTGGGAATGAGTATCTATTAAGGCGATTACCATCGCCAAATTAGCAGCTCGATATTTGTCACTACAAATATCAACGGAAACGACATTGAGATAACGTTCATATCAGCGTGCAATGCATAGTGGCTGTTACGACGCTCGCTGCGTCCTTGATAGGGCGAAATAGGAGAAAATTATACTTTTCACTTGGACGTGATTACTCGATTGAATAATCTTATGTTATGTTTATAGCTATAAAGTTTATCTATTTATCAAAGCATAGATGAATTCAATCGGCCAAGCCACTCAGGAGCAGTAGGGAATTTGAGGTCAAAAAACACCATTCAGTAAAAAAAAAAATTCGTGTAGAAGTTTTGGTGGTATAAAAAAGAAAAATGTTGCATATGTTGTCTTAGAGTTGATTATTCATAAAACATTTTTTCATTATTTTTGGTTTGGCCATAAACGAGGAGTAAGCTTTAGAAAGTACCCATTTGGCAATAGTAAGGCCCTTAATGTGCATGAGATGGATAAAAGTGTTGGCCGATACCGTGTCGGTATGCGAGTTCAAACTTATTCTGTGTTTTGAGGCGTGTTCCCCGAGTGTATCAATATGGCTGTATGCGGCTTTGTGTGCTTAGTGGTCAGTAAGCGTCCGGTTTCCGGCGCTAATCCGGCGCCGGACCGGACGGCATAAAGTTACTTTTTTCGCAACTTGATCCAACACACAGGTACCAACAGGATGACCGACATTACCCTTGTTTATGTGTCTTTACAGAACATCGTTTTGGTGGAGGCCAGTTTTATTAAGTATAGAACCAAAGAGGCCAATAAACGAACATAATTAATTAACTTAAAATAGTTTTTAATCAGGACATTTTTAATCAGGTGCGTCGCCATAATAGGATTAAAGTAAGTATAGTAAAAGTTAAAAAAAACCGGCCAAGTGCGAGTCGGACTCGCGCACGAAGGGTTTCGTACCATTATCTATAAAAACGGCAAAAAAACATGTATGTTGTATGGGAGCCCCCTTAAATATTTATTTTATTCTGTTTTTTAGTATTTGTTGTTATAGCGGCAACAGAAAAACATCATCATTGAAAATTTCAACTATCTAACTATCATGGTTCATGAGATACAGCCTGGTGACAGACGGACAGACAGACGGACAGCGGAGTCTTAGTAATAGAGTCCCGTTGGTTACCCTTTGGGTTCGGATACCTAAAAAGAAGAAAAGAGAATCGAGAAATTCAGAAATCGAGATATTGATGAAATTCAACTTCTTTAGTACTGAGTCTTTGAATGCAAATTAATTTAAAATTTTAATTTCAAAATTTTAAAAGACTGACAGGCGAAACATCCTTTACTCGCTGTGAAGAATGATGTCTAAATTTGTTTTGTTCACATCATGAATTCTCCTCAAGTTTCGTTTAATTATATAATGATAAAGGGTAGCTTATTTTTAACCGACTTCAAAAAGGAGGCGGTTCTCAATTCGACTGTAAGTCTTTTTTTTTTTTTTTTGGCCTTGTTACTCCATAACTCCGTCATTTCCCAACCGATTTGAACAATTCTTTTTTGTTTGAAAGAGTATACTTCCAGGTAGGTCCCATTTTAGGTTTGGTCATGATCTGATGAAGGTCTTCAGAGATAGGCAGTGGAACTCCTCAGAAAATGACAGCATATCTCTCGAAATTGAGGCAATCGCTATGTACTTGGGTGCTGATTACAAGGTATTACTTGAAAATCTACATTCTTCCACCTGACCTTCGATCCTGGCTTCATCAACATATTCACCATAGAACTCTTCAACGGATCAGAGCACATAACTCGAGATTGCGGCAATCACTGCGTTAGGGTGCTGATTCAAGGGTATTAATTGGAGATTATCAGAATACCCACCTGACCTTCGATCCTGGCTTCATCACCATAGAACTCCTCAACGGATGACAGCACATAACTTTAGATTGCGGCAACCAGTTTGTGTTAGGGTGCTCATTGCAGGGCATTGTTGAAAATTGCCAGTGTACCCACCTGAATTTTGATCTTGGCTTCATCATCATTATGTTATCTAGAAGTCGGCGTATTTCCTACGATATAGCAACATAGAAACCAATATAAGAACGCCGACTTCTAGATAACATAACGTTTCAGGAAGAAAGAAGTCGGCAAAAGTGTTGCTTCGGTACCATCGGTCTTTATAGAATTATTATTAACTTTTTAGTGAATGACTGCTGTTACTATTGAAGTCGGTTGCAATTTTTTTGTTAAAAGTTTATTTTTAATTGGAAAAGATCTAGGCCACATATTAACTAGCGTAGAGTTTAATTTAAAGAGCAGAATTTAAATATACGGGATAGTAGAGTTGAGTCGGTGAACAAAAGTCGAGTATTGTAAATGTAGTGTGCATAATATTGCTACAGTGAGTATGTAACTATAAATAGTATTCTGAATATTCAGCCAATATAATAAAGCGGCGGTAGGTCAGTATGTATGTATGTATGTAAATACTTTATTGCACAAAATAAATATACAATGCACAAAGGCGAACTTAATGCTAATTAGCATTCTCTGCCAGTTAACCTTTGGTGATGTGGAAAGTTTTGAGGGTAGTGCCAGATAAGTTAATTACTATAATCAATTCAACCAAGAAATCATATTTTCATAGATACTATAATATATTAAATGTAATTAGAATTAAATAAATATTGTATATACATATATAATCCAATCATAAATACAATAATATACATATATTATACATAACAATACAAAGGTAATTACGAGAAGGACAATGACTCAGGGGGATATGTAAAAATTACAAGTTTTATGACTGATTCTGTAGCTGTAGATAGTGTTGATAGACTCTGGTTTTGAAGGTAGAGATAGAGGGAGACTGACGGATATTAAGAGGAAGACTATTCCACAGCCGGATTGCTGATACCGTGAAAGAATTTGAATACATATTGGTGCTGTGTTCGGGAAATCGGAGGAGCATAGCTCTGCTTGGTCGCTGAAGCCGGCCAAGGGATTCAATAGGGGCAAACCGGTCTCGAAGATAGGGAGGAGAAAATGGGCTATTGAGAGCATTATAGAGAAGTGAGACGATGTGTGAGTTCCTTCGGTAGCGGATATTGAGCCAGTTTAGCTGGAGACGAAATTGAGAGACATGATCGTATTTGCGCAATCCGAAGATGTATCTGATACAGAGATTTAGGAGACGATCTAACTTGTTTAAAAGTTCTTCTGTAAGATCAGGATAACTCACATCAGCGTAATCTATAATAGGAAGCAAAAGAGAATTGACTAATGTAACCTTGGCAGAGTATGGAAGAAATTTTTGCATGCGTTTTAGTGAGTGCATTGAGGCAAATATCTTCTTGCTTATTTGTGCAACCTGCAAGTCCCAGGACATATTATTAGAAATGTGAAGCCCCAAATTTTTAACAGATTTGCAGTATGTAAGTGGGGTGCCACTGAAGCAGACTGGAGGTAGAATGGAGATATCAGTTCTGTCAATCAGAGCTCTACTACCAACAATCATCACCTGCGTCTTAGATGGGTTTACAAGTAGGCCGAATTCCTTCGTCCACTCACTGATCCGATCAAGATCGGAAGTGAGCTTGTGTATGGAATCCGGTAAGCCATCTTGCTTACAGGACAAGATAACTGAAGGTCATCGGCATACATATGATATGAACAGAAAAAGACCACGGAAACAAGAGTATTGATAAATACAGAAAATAGTAATGGAGAAAGTACACCTCCCTGTGGGACCCCAGCGGTAATGTTACACCACTCGGAGTAAGTGTCATCAATACGTATACGCTGTTTACGCCCACAGAGGTATGATTGAGGTCAGTGGTGCCCAGCGTGTGTGAGTATGGGCAATTCTTCCAGAATGACCGCCGGAAGTGACAAAGTCCTGAAAAGGCTTATGTCCAGCAGTGGACGAACTAGGCTGATGGATGGATAGATGAGATCAGGGGTGGAATACTGGCCTCTCAATCTTGAGATCCAGGTTCGATCCCCGGTCGGATATGCACCAATGAGTTTTTTGGAATTTTTATGCATAGTATTTGTATTACCTAATACTAACCACTTGCGGAACAGTGAGGGAAAACATTGTAAGGAAATCTGCATGCCCCAAAAAGCGTGTATTTGTGCCCAAAGTACGGCGATAGAGCTCACCACTTATCACGTTGGGACTTAATAATGAAACTCAGGTGTACCAAGTGTGGACCATGACTTGCATTTCACAGTTCAAACTCGGAACAGTTCTGACATCCCCTCGGGGATTCATGTCGTGACGATATATGTTAGCCAATAAACAACACCAAAAAATTATAGAGATAGAGAACAGCCTAGAACAACATTTTCAACTCCATAACTGGCATTTCTTCCCAACCTCAGCTTAGGGCAACATTTTTAATTCCATAACTAGCACTTTTTCCCAACCTCAGCTTAGGGTAACATTTTTAACTCAATAACTGGAACTTTTTCCCAACCTCAGCTTAGGGTACATTTTTAACTCCATAACTGTCATTTTTACCCAACCTCAGCCTAGGGCAACATTTTTATCTCTATAACTAGCATTTTTTCTCAACCTCAGATTAGGGCAACATTTTTAACTCCAAAACTGGCATTTTTTCCCACCCTCAAGTATTGGTCATTCTTTCAATATTGTTCAATTCAATTCATTTCATAAATATATTTTTAGATACTACTAATAAGGGTTAAATTTAAAATGCCAGAAACAGAAAAAAGTAACAGTCTGATCACAAACAAATGCCCGTGTAGCATATCATCAGAATTTTTAACAAAGCCTTATCATTATCATATCACACGTCAGCAGGCGCGGATCCAGGATTTAGCCCGGGGAGGTCGATGGGCAATTTCAGAAAATCGTCTAAAATCGTTAATCGAGGTATTAATGATGATTATAAAATTTAAATAAAAAAGCAGCGGTTATTCAGAGGTAAAACGCTGGCCTCTCAATCTTGAGATACAGGATGAGGATCAATCCCCAGTCGGGCATGCACCAATGAGATTTTCGGAATTTATGTGCATAGTATTTTGTTCTTACTTATCACTTGGTTAACGTTGAAGGAAAATATCGTAAGGAAACCTGCATGCCCTAAAAAGCGTGTATTTGTGCCCGAAGAACGGCGATAGGATTCACGCACCATCCCATTGGGACGTAATAATCGTCGGTGAAACGCGGGTTGGGAACTTGCATTCCACAGTTCACACTCGGAACACCTCTGACACCCCCTCGGGAATCCATGTCGTGAAGATGTATTGATATATATATTTTTTAAAATTTTGAAAATTGCCGAACTTGCATATTTCATATTTTGTTCGTGGCTCAGGGGGGGGGTCAATTGCAGCCATTGGCCCCCTGTATCTAGACCTGCACTTCAGCCTCTGGAAAAGACTGCAGAAGTGTTCCTTTACGTCGACATTTCAGCGAGCAGGTCGATAGAACGGAAATTTCATTTTCCGCAGTCCCAGTTAGGAGGAAATTCACAGGTTGCATCGCCATGGGATACGTTCAAACATATGAGTGGATAAAAATAACTTAATATTACTCGTTTTATTTCTGTCAGTTCTTTGAATAGACTCGTATCTTGCTTTTTACCATTTCTTTAAGACAAGTATGATATTGCAGGCTTGGACGAATTGCAGGTTGAGATACGTAGTAGTCTTAGAGATTCGCGAAGAAAAAAAAAAAATATTCAAATTTAAATGCTAGAGCCAAAGTGTGAGGATGCAAAAAATATTATTTTAGTCATTCAAATAAATTTGCTTGGAAGTTATTTAAGAACGGTTTCACTGCTGGATTGTGAAAAACCCACCATTTTCTAATTAATTGAAACTTATCACTTAAATTCAAAATTCACTCAAAAGTTATTCTACAGAAACTTATTACCTATGCAGTGTGTATGTTGCCATTGCAAAGTTTCCATTGAATTGAATAATTATGTTCTTATATATTTATTTTGATAGGAGGTACAGTTTTCGAGCAACAATAACAGAAAACTGATAAGAAATCAACGATGAGCAAAATACATAATTAAATTTCAGATTCAATGATAACATTGTTTCTTATAATATTTGATACATTTTTGTTATAGTATATTGCAGAATTTATACATGATGGTTTTTCTTTTGTAAGCCCAATAAACTCGTTATTGTGCCCTAAAAAATAGTCAGCTTTCTTTTACACAGCCTGTAAACTATGAATTCTATTAAAATAAATGGAAGAACTTATTTGTGGGCGATATTATAAAGAATAATTCGGCTTTAAACTATTTTCCCGTAGCCTGTTTCATTTTCCTTAAAATATCATACTTACATTAATTGGGCAAACATTTTAGGGGGGGATTCACCTTGTGGAGGGGGAGGGACGGGTCATGCATCCGAATGTCACCGTGTGAAGTTCACCGTATCATACGTCAAAGCTGTTAAACTTTATTACATACATTATTGCGCCAACCAACTGAATATACTCCAATCAATTTCCGGGTATTCCCAGTAAATGTTTATATTGCGTCCCTAATACGTACGAGTGGCTACATAGATTAACATAACTAAGCATATAGGGCGTATAAGGGTACATTTTGCTTCAATTGTTTATCCGCACATACATATCGTTACAACAGCTAACCCCCAAGGGGATGTTAGAGATGATACCGGGTGGGCACTTTCGGGCACAAAAAGAATTCAAACTAGGGTTTCGAGATTGAGAGGCACCCTCCAACATCACCGTCGCCGCGCCGCTTTACTCACTCAATGTTGTTGTTTATCGACATGTACGAGAAGGTTCTCTTTCTGCTGAGTTACTTTTCGATCTTTGCAATAAAGGCGAAATGTAAGTGCAAAATTTTCTGCGATAGTACGTATGGTTGCAGCATTTTGTCATTTATATCCGACACAAAGGCAGAGGATTGGTAATTGAAACAATCAAAGCGCTTGTGTTCGGTGCACTATAAACATTTTGTCTATGACAGTAAATATGTGAATATTTTATGCACCAGCCTTCATTATAATGTCTTTTATCGGTATCGAAGTAAATTTGGTCAAAAGTTGTTATGCTTTCCTGTGTCTGTATTTTGTACAGTCAGGAAGGCAGTTTTGTTCCTGCCTCAGATAGATAGGGGTCCAAATCAGAACTTGTGCGTCACTTCTGTGATCGACTTCAAGAAAGAATTCCGCCGATCAAGGCATTTTTGTATTCAGTGCTTGTAAATAAGAGTATTTTGAAAGGGGACTTCTTTTGTGAAAACAAGTTTATGACAACCTTTTATTTTTGAAGGAGGATTAATTAATTTCTTATTACAGATTAGTACGTTTTTAATCGTTCATTATTTTGTTATTAGTTATCATTCATGATAAATTAATTTATGGATTTCGCAATAAAACATATAATCTCAGTTAATGACACAGCACTATGAGAACTGTCAATTTCTTAGCTGTCTGATGCAACAGGTGTTGTAGCGACGACAACGCCTTCTGTTCAGAATGAGCAAGGCGTGAAATCACATAAAGCCCTCGTGAGCGTTCAGCATTACAAGCTGGCATATCAAGTAGTTAAAAAAATCGGTGTACAAATGGTGGAAAAATTCATCGTTCCAGATACGAACCTCGGTAGCGCAGTCGGTAGCGCACCTGTCATGTAAGAAGGAGATCACAGGTTCAAATCCTATCCCGAGGATTTTTTTATGCTTTTAAATTTGTTTCTGATTGATTTCTAGTTTGTAATGCACTCTAATAATAATTAAAATTCGTGAGTTGAGTATGTTAGGTAATATGTATATCCCTTTTCAAAATATTTTATTATTTACTAGTTTTCTTGGAACATCCGATATATAGAAACGTATACAGAAAACGATACAACTGTGCCTTAACTGTGTCCTTAAGGACACACTTATTGTTGTCCCAATAATTATTTCGCTCGCAAAGAAAGAACCAGTGTCAATTCTTTGCTAATACTTTTTTTGGTATGATTGACTTTTTGTGCTATTAGCCTGTAATTGCTTTATCTTGGCAATAGAGGGACAGCTGTGAAGCTATCAACTTCTTTATGTCATTAACTCATTTCCTCTCTAGGTGCCTAGAATTTTTCCTGGGTCCGACAGTGTTGTGTGAATGTGAGTGTGTGAGTAGCGCCGTTATACGACAGCAGTCAGGTATGTGTCTGTAGTGATTGGTCTTTGTAGTGTTGCCTCTTTCCGTGAGGTCGGTACATTCTCTACCAAAAATATTGGAATATTGGCTAGAATCTTACTTATAGGAAATAGGCGTTACCACAGATCATAAAGGGGTTTTTCCTCTATGCCATATATAAGCGTTACTATGGAGTATGGCTTACTGTGATTGCGTGTGGCTCAAAGTTTCGATATTTTTGAAATTTCTATAGGTATTACAATTACAACACGTATAATCCCCAAAAATTGTTTTATAAGGGCGCTTACGGTAGTAATTTTAAAAACATATTTTTAATGCATTCCAAAATATCTTTTGAATAATCTTAATCAATTATTTCGTTAAGGGGAACGAGTAGGTAACCCTATTTTAAAATATTTTAGTTACCTTGTATTTGTATGAGAATCTTAAAATATATGCAACGCATACTTTTGTTTTGAAAAACGAGTAAAAACGATTTTAACCCTTGAACTACAGTAGAGCCACTGAGTGATGGCGCCTATGACGTTTAAATGCCTACAAAGTATCGTAATTATTTATAAGCAAGTGTGAATTAAAAAATGTAATACTTCATTGTTGATAGTGATGTACTACTTGTTTCGGTTATTATTTTTCGATTTGAATGTTGCTTTATTGTGCAATAGAATTCGTATAGAAACAAAGATTTTTTTTTAAAGTTTCTCATTTTTTATAGGTCGTGTTTGAGGTCGCCAAGTAACGCAATAATATTTAATTAAAAAACAATGACGAAGTTAAACTAAACGAAAATAAATGATAGTAAAATACTTTTTTCGATTTAGATATTTAAACATCTCTTGGGGGCCCCGGGGCACTACACCGCATAGCCCTCCGATAGCTACGCCACTGGTTTTGGCACATTTTCCTTTTGTATCATTATGTTGAATGTTGAATGACGTGTCTAATGTTGAGTAAACTCACATTTGATTTTTATTTTTAACCGAAATTTGAAATGTACCTCATCACTAAATGCAGCTGTCATAAGTGCCATCACTCAGTGACTCTACTTTACAAACAGCCCCAACGTGCATTGTTCTTCAATTGTTTTTATTTTATTTGCGATGATCTTAATTTTCGAAATACGAATAATATGTACGAGTATGTACAGACGCCTGCAAGACTACAGTAGTTCAAGCTTCCTATTTGTGAACGATTTAAACGACTATGATGAGCCGCAGTAGGTACCTACTGCTCATAGGTATCCTATCCTGCTGGCGTTGGTACATTATACTTTCCAATACACGTAAATATTTTCTAGCTTGCCTACTTCTAAATTCTTTTAAAAACTATAAACTAATCTTGGGCGTGTTTTACAATAACAATTATCTCATAAAACTATTTTTCAGATCACTCACACAGATTTTAAATGACTCTTTGGGGAGCAGCACTTTCCCCTCTACTTGGAAACAGGCTTACGTTATCCCCCTTCCCAAAATCAGTAACCCTACTGACTTCAAACACTTTAGACCTATTTCTATAATCCCTCTCTTATCCAAAGTCCTGTTTTTATGTATTTTGTAAATGTACATAAGTGTAATAAATAAATAAAGACCTTGTGCAGTTTGTAAACAACGTTGGTATTTTCTTTTGTTGAAACTTTGAACTCTTATTAAATAATATCTACAAAGTATGTGGATTCTTTCGACCGGAGCGAATATAGGAAGTATGTAATTTCATAACACAATGGCAGAATAAAAATGTAGTTTCCTTGTACATGCTCCTCAGTAATATAAGACAGGTATTGTCGTATAATAGAGAAGATAATTGTTCTGGAAATTGTTTACGTAGATTTCCAGCTCGAGATGAGGGTCAAGTTAATTAAATGTGTCTACGGGACATTGTGAGTTGTTTACCAATAACTAAAAATACTAAAAATATAACTAACAATGTCCGTTTGTTCGTCCAAGTATATATACCTGACTGCTGTCGCTCAACATACAAGTAACGCCGTATAACGGTGCTACTCACACACTCACATTCACACAACACTGTCGGACTCCGGGAAATTAATTTCTAAAGCGATTTTTAGTTGGTTGATGGTTCGAAAATGGATCGCAATTTGTATCCAAATTTGGCCAGCATTTTCTACCTTGTGTAAATATTTTAAGTTTAGTATAGATTAATTTATTTCAGTCCCTTTTTTATTATTTTAATGTTATTTAAGTTAATTTTATTGTTTGATTAAAAAAATATATTAAATGCATAGATTGGACTATTCAGATCTTCTAAGAAATCCATTACAGTATTGTGAATACACATTAAACCTACCGAGGGGCACTTACACATGTAAAAACATTATTGGGAATACGGGACTCACCATGTTTGGTTTTTATATTATTTTCAATGCAAAAAGTAGATTATTTTGCCCTCGGGCTTTATTATTGTGATTTTTTTTATTTATTTACAATGGTTGGCTAACCTGCAGCCTTTCCTGTGTACCATAAATGTAATACTTTTTTTTCCACTGTTTAACGGCTCTGGATACAGTCCTTTTGAGCCAATCATAGTTTAAAGTTCACAAGATTATATTTGTTTTATTTCCTCACACTATGCATTGAAAAACGTAGTATGATGATACACGGGCGTAAGAGCAATAAATTACTCGCTGCGCTCGTGTTTTAAATCGTCCTCGTAATTTATTCCTTTTCGTCCTTGTAGCATACACTACTATTATATTTACGAACAGACACCGTCAGTGTAGGTCGGTAGATGAAGAAAATTAAGTCGTCACCGCAAGTAAAATAAACGACAGAGACGGAGGGTAGATCGCTACGCTTCCTAGCCTGTCGTAATCGTTGTACCAACAAGTCATCTCGCGACCATGGCAGATGTAACTCTGCCGAAAATTCTGGAAAATATAAAAACCAAACACGGCGAGTCCCGTACTAATATAATAAAGCCGATTCTGAAGGCTTTAACTTTAGTTTTAGTGCTGTCAATACTTAAATTTTTCCAAAGTAATTTAGCTTCTGTTCTTCACACTTATGAATTATTTTGCAACGATGAAAATTTAGTTTTGACAGTACTAAAACTAAAGTTAAAGCCTTCAGAATCGGCTACAATGTTTATAGTGACTGTGTAAATTTAAAATCAGAAAGATTGAATGACATGTATAATAAATTAAACCGAATTCTAGTTCAACTTGAGTGCAAGTTGTATGTTTATTTTATTCGTGACCAGCCTTTCGTGCTCGGCTCCGCCCGCCCTGAAGGAGTAACAAACTTAGCAGATCCGCCTGCGTTGTATTGGAAACCTACCTGTCAAAAAAGTTTTTAGGGTATATTGTAAAGTAGGTTTCGTGAAAAGTAGTGATTGAGTGGTATTTTGCTTTTATACATAGTATGTATAAAGATTGTAAAGCGCTCTTAGATGGCTGTTTACGTGAGTGTAGAGTTGTGGAACTTAATGTTTGGTATCAATTAAACTTGAAACCTGTATGCATTTTTGAGAAAGAGGGACATCAAAGAATAGTTTGTTTGTTCTGAGATACAAACCCCTAAAAATGCCTGTTGCACGAAAATATTAATAAATATTATATTTATGCCTTTTTCGAGCCCAATTTAAAATTAAAACAACTAAAAATACAATTATATATATTGCTATTAATGTCATATTAATATGATTCGACTGATGATGGCCCAATACGTGGTCCAAAATATATCGAGAAAATATTTTTATTGTTTTTATTAATAGAATTGTTGAACAAAAAGTTCCCCAATAATCACATCAGGACTTTGTAAGAAAATGTAAAATCGGTATCAACCAAGGTACGTAACACAATTACGATTGCCCCATTGAAGAAATTATGAAAGCCCCTGGTTTTATATACGACTTCTTCTTTACAAAAATTTCATACGAAATAAGGGGATGTCACCTTAGAGATTAAGGCCCGAGGGGCTATTTACACGGCTGTGTATAAGGGTACAGGATGAGTGTACATACCCTAAGGGACTCTTATACAACCGAGTTTTGTTTTATCTTCGTCACTTCTCAATATCACTCGAGTTGGAGTAAGATCAGAAGGTGCCTTCTTTTGTTGTTCATTTTACCTTTTACGGAGGCACGAGTATTGGTAATAAGTATTTGTTCAGGCTTCTCCCAACGCCAATGACCTTTAACTGAATAACGTTGTAACCATTTTATACGGTAACTATAGCATTTTTTAGTAGAAGAAAAATACATAGTACCCAAAAGATACAAATAGTGATGAGGTTTTTTTTCTGAATTTTATTTTAATATACAGAAGTGAAGCAAGAAAATTCTAAGTTTACTCTTATTTGTCATTTTTTTGTTCACTTGTAACAATATAACTACTGCAGATTTTATCGAAACAGTACAAAAATGTATAAACTTCTAGACAAATTAATATACAGTGGTTTGGTTCTCTCAGTTCTTGGAAATTCATTTTATTTTACATAAAATTAACAATTTTCGCACTTGTCAGCCGCAGCGACTAACGTAACAGCCATGTTCCAGTGCAGGCAGTATTGTTCGAAATTTTAACCACCACGAATCGAGTTGCAAATTTTTCCGACGGAGTCACCTTAACAGTATTAAGACACATAGCTGATGACTGCGGTTTTGCTCAAGATGACTAATTTGTTTGGTTCTTTCATTCAAAATCACTCAAACCCAAAAAATAACTAAGTTTTTCATTAGAAGCTAAAAGCAAAGTATCAGATTCCGTTCGGTAGTTTTAACATGTTGATGCATACTTTAAAAATACCAAAGTTATATCGTTCATACTCGTACATACCAAAGGTATATACAGAAAAATAATCATAAAGTGGCTATATCGTCTGTGCCACTCGTAACCTACAAAGAAATTGCACATTTAAAAAGATATCCCTTTATATACTGCAGAACTCTGGTGCAACTACACTAAGACAGCTCTAAACCATATCAGAGTACAATACAACAACGCGTGGCGTGCATTACAAGGCCTCCCCCGCAACTGTAACGCCTCTGGAATGTTTTGCGAGGCACGCGTGAACGGCTGGCCGGCGCTGTTGCGTCACGTGACCGCCGGCGCTGCGGAGCGCCTCCACACCTCCACAAACCGGGGGCTCTACCGCGTAATTCTCATTTGTATCAACTTCAAGCAAATGCATGCGAAATTCAACGCGTGCAAAAGAGATGGCATGTTAGTCGGGCGTCGTCGCACGCACGACAAATTTCAATCTCAAGTTGATGTTGATGAAAATGAGAATTACGCGGTAGACCCACAGGTCGTGAGAGCCGTGTATGAGTGGTCCGGAAACCCTATACACGCTGCCTGGACACAACTGCATACAACAGTGCAGTTTAGATAAGATTAAATATTTTTAATTCTGTTACATTATGTAATTTAAATAATAAAGGAAATGTAAATGTAAATTATGGCTAACTTAGCTGGAATAAAATACATTTATTATTATTATAAATGCATGTGTTTTTTATGTTCATATGGCGAAATACTCCAAAAAGTGAGCTGTCAAACTAAAAATAATATCAGAAACGGACCAACCTGCCTAGCTCCAGCTTCTGCCAGGTCCACTTTATTCCCAACAACCACAATCGGCACGGCCGTGCTGGCTTTAGTCTCATGGATCTGGTCTCTCAACGCCCTGACTTCGGCAAAGCTATCTGGATCCGTGATATCATATACCAGGATAAACGCATCCGCAGAGGACATGCACAGAGCCCGCATGGCGGGGAACTCATATGACCCTGATGTGTCCAATATGTCAAGGGTTAATCTAACTCCTGCGACGTTGAAGTCCCCATGGTGCATCTCCTCGACTGTCCTCTTGTATTTCGCGGAAAATGTGTTGTATAAGAACTGTGATATAAGGGATGATTTCCCGACTTTAGCAGCTCCTAGGACAACTATTTTGTGGCGGACTGCTGTGTTGTTGAGATTTGTGCTGCTGGAGACTGTGTCTTCTGTTCTCTCGGTCCTGTTGACAAGAGAAGGAATTATCACTTTAATAGTTAATCTATGTTGATTGAAGGCTTCAAATTATTACCCAACTAGTTTTGTCTTATCGTCAATATTTAATATATTATTAAATGTTTGTGAAACAGCACAAGCGTTTTTATAAAGTCATATAGTAGTTGGTGAACCAAGTGCCGACAATCCCAACTATACTATACAGGATGTTAAGATGAAGTTGCGGAAGCCGAAAACGTGCAATAGTACACGTCCATACAAACAACACAATCTGAAAAAAAAAACAGAAATCGAGAAAAAAGTATGTTATTTCAGATATTTTGGTCGGGTAGCTACTCGTTTCGCGATTCGAGGGTTGGCTCCATATTAAAAGTTGTTTGTATGGACGAGTACTACCGCCAGTTTCCGGCTTCAGCAACTTTATCTTGACACCCAGTATAGTAGTTTTATTTCAAAATTTTTATCGGCTATGTTGATACACTGTTATAATACTACGCTATATTGATATTGTGGTTATTTTATACTTTCTCTTAGCTAGGCGATGCTCGCGGAAGAGTTATTTATGAAATTTCTTATTCTATCATTCTAATCTAGTTCCAAATTCTTGCTACGGAATGATTTTCATACTGAGTTCCGTTTTTAGCTTAGTTGAACTAAAACGTTAGCTGAGGACTATAAATTCGTTACTTGACAGAAAAAAATAACCGTGTGCATTGTTGTATCAATAACAGCCAAGATACTGGAGAGGATGTCAGCTTGTGAGGTCGTTACAAATAGGACAAGCCTCCTTCAAGTGCGTACTACTCGTGTTATGAACAGGACAGATAATTGGACCAGTTTATACAGAGCCACAGATATTATATCGTTAGCTTATATCTGAGAAGAATACAACAGCCAGTTGTTGCGATGGATCTCATGAAAGCTGTTTCAATACTCTTATTTCTCTAACAACAAACTATAACGTAAAATATCAATAATTCATTAGAAATTGATTAAAGCACAGTAAATTTATCACTGACTGCGTTGCGATGAAGGGGTCAAATATTATATTTATAAAAACAGTAAATAGCCAATTTACTGTACTTTTGCCTATTAATGATGCCTAAATTTAGATTTTTTAATGTGACGAAATTAATTTTTGCTAAAAAGTATCGAGATTGGTAGTATTTTATACAGCTTTTATCAGAAATATGAACTTTTCATGTGACAGTTCAATCTGCAGGTAAAAACATTTTTGAAACTTTAGGTGCCATTTTATAAGAAAACAATTTTGCTGACTTACTGCACTCTTTCTTTTGTCCTCTGCTCATGTGATTAGCAGATTTTATTCCGTATTTGAGGAGAAAACGGTGAAAAACGATAATTTTTTCGTGTTTTTGTAGTTAGGCGTACAGCATAATCGGTCGGCCACGAGTTTAGGCTTTGCCAGATGTGCCTTGCGGCGCTTCTTGTAACGGGCCTTGCCATGCCAAGACATGGGCAGTAGTGAGTGGCGGCGCCTTTGACCGCGCCAGACGTATTCAGAATGGCCTTATCAAAAGTAGTAAGATTCTGTCTACAATCTCATATTATTTTAGCTGAAGATATATTGAGTATACGGCAAAGAGTGCATCCCGTTCACCTTCCTGTTCAGGAAAAAAAATGTTTTATTTCGTCACATCACCTCTTAATTTATATATTAAGCATGACTGTGCTGTCATACAGCATGGGCTAAACACGAGAGCTGCTGCGCAAGGGATATATGAAACTGTAAAACTGTTAAACCAATTAAATAACACCCATAAAATATCTAGGCATATTATATAGCATTTATATTTTTTGTTTTATATGTAAGTATCATAAATGTTCATGTAGTTAATATATATATATATATATACATTTTGGCACTGATAGTGAGCGACTTGAAAGTACTCGATACTAATGTTAGAGACAATGACGTTATCTATTGTAACAAGGTTCAATGCCCAGAACCCTCAACTAGGGCACTTTGAATCGCCACAATATTCGTATGGCACAGTTATTCCAGCGTATTTGTATTACTAGAGGTCAGTGGATATAAACAAACAACAGCGCTGAGTGGTGTTCAAAAATTCAGAATATTGGTAAAGTCAAGTGGCTTAGAGTTGAATTTTGAAGTAACCGGGCGGTACATCTATTTATGCCCGGCGGATAATAGCACCAGTATTTATTTTTCTCTTCCGAATTTTTTTTTCTTTCTTATTTTTCTTAAAGCTGTAAGTGAACATTAATAGTACAAAAATTTTACTGTTTTCAATTATAGTTAGAAAATTAAGGATAATAATTAATAATAGGTTGACCATCTAAAAAAATACTAGATGAGCAGCTAAATTACTAAGTTGGCATCAACTAGGTTAGGTTAGGTTTCAACATATTTTTATTTTTGATGCCAATTTAGAAATTTTGACACAGATTTTGTATTTTTTGACGGTTAGTTAATTACAACCCGAAATTAAAAAAGAAAAAAAAATCTGGTATGAAATAAAAAAACAAATTTTTTGGTCTCTTACAAAATTTGGTGCTATTGTCCGCCCGGGCGGCGGTATTTTCACTAAGCCGCTAATTAGGCTCTCTGAAACTGACAGCAGGATAGCATAAATTACGAATGTAGACCAAGTTTTTCCCTTAAAACTCTTGGCGATTTTTGTTTTCCCACCAATTTTTCCCGCCAATTCAATATTTGGCTATATCTCTGAAACTAGTTGTCAAAATCTAATGCGGTTTTCTTTTTGTAATCGCGGGATTACAGAAACTGCAGGGCGGATGGGATTTGACACAGGAGAATTGTGGAAACAATGTGGGTGCACTGACTGACCTGTGTTATATGTTGTTCTTGGTGTTTTCGGTGAGCCGACGAAACGCGCCGCGTGTCGTCTCCCCTCGTTGAGCTGATTAATGCTGGCACTTTGGGCAGTGATGAGATGGATGTCTTGAAGTATTACACAGCACTTATATGTTCACAAGACACGGTGAATACGCGAGATTGTTTGTATCGGCGGCACGAATGTTTATACACGTGTGTCGTTCTCTCGAGAGTTCGGACGCAACAGAATGAAGCCAGCGCCCGCGCGCGCCTCGACCGGCGCGCGGCGGGGAGGGGGTGGTCGTTCGCGCATGCGCACGCGAATGACACGTCATGTTCTAACGTCATGCTGGTAACGTAGTGTAGCGTGAACATCCTGGGGGGGCCGGGGCTGCGGCTCCTCTTGAGCTGAATCCAACGGCAGCCTGGCTATCTTGAACACAGGTCGTCGCAGATTTCCATGAGCTGTGTCCAGATCCACAACTCGTATCACTCCATCCTTGCCAGGTATCGTGCGGAGAATTCTTCCCAACTTCCATTGGAGCGGAGGCAGGTCATCCTCTTTGATGAGTACCAGTTCACCCACTTGAGGAGGGGAAGAAGGGGAGAGCCATTTGGAGCGGGTTTGCAGGGTATGGAGGTAGGATCTGGACCAGAGAGTCCAAAAGCGCTGAGAGAGCGCTTGAATGAGTTGAAACCGTTTAAGAGCAGATATGGGTCTGTCGTCAAAAGACTGCTCAGGTAGAGCGGTGAGCGGACGACCAATAATGAAATGTCCGGCCGTGAGAGGTTCAAAGTCCGTAGGGTCGGATGAAATTGGGCAGAGGGGTCTTGAATTGAGTACAGCCTCAATTCGAGCCAAAAGAGTAGAGAATTCCTCAAAAGTGAGGTGCTGTTCACCTATCACACGATAAAGTAGTTGCTTGGTGGATTTTACGTTTATTTCGTGCAGTGCGCCGAACCAAGGCCCTTTAGGCGGGTTCAGTAACCAAGTTATGTGCTGATTCGCGAGCTTGTGAGTGATTGCATCATTGTTTGACCTGAGGAAGTTCTGAACTTCAATGAGTTGATTCCTAGCACCTACATAGTTTGTGCCGCAGTCTGAACGAATGAGAACCGGAGTACCGCGACGTGAGATAAAACGTTGCAATGCCGCAAAGAACGCTTCCGTTGAGAGTGCAGAGACTGGTTCCAAATGAACCGCCTTTGTTGCGAGGCAAACGAAAATACAAAAGTACGCTTTTATGAGTTTCGCGTTCCGCAACGTGCTGGATTTAACGAAGAAGTGGCCAGCAAAGTCCGTCGTGACGTGACTAAAAACTGGCTGAGGAGTAACTCTGTCTGCTGGGAGATCAGCCATGAGCGGAGCCTTAGGCTGAGCGCGGCACCGGAAACATCTAATACATTTAAACACGCGGTGTCTAATAATACGACGAGCGGACAGAATCCAGTACTGCTGGCGTAATATGGCGTGTAATGTGTCAGCTCCAGGGTGGCAGTGTATTGTGTGATAGTGATCTATAATGAGATCTACGAGCGGACTGGAGCTGGGTAGAATGAGTGGGTGTTGAGCGTCATACCTAATTGACGCGTGAGAGAGACGACCACCGACTCTCAAGAGGCCGTCCTTTATGAAGGGCGAGAGACGCTGGAGCCGAACGGGACAAACTTTATCAGTCTGGATACGATTAATGTCTTCAGCAAACTCATTGTGCTGAACAGAGCGGACCCAGTGCAACAGAGCGTCCCTGCGTTCACTAGCTGTCAACGGACCAGAGCGCCGTGCATCAGGGCTGTGCCGACAATTGAATATGAACCTTTTAATACAAGCCGTCACTCCGACGAGCTTGTCAAGTGAGCTGTAGCGAGTGAGCAAGTCCAGATCGATATCTGGGACTGCTATGTGTGCTGGTACCTTTTTGGGCTTAAGGCCTGGGAGAGCGTGATGGCCTAGAGCGGGTGGCATCTTGGGCCAAGTGCAGGTAGGTTCTTTGAGCCAACTGGGTGACCACCAAAGGTCATGAAGTGAGAGGGACTGGGCAGACATGCCTCTGCTTGCACAGTCAGCAGGGTTGAGGTTCGTGGGTACATGCTTCCACGTATGGCTAGTTGAAGTAGCTGTAATCTTAGCCACTCGATTGGCCTCGAAAGTCTGTAATCGGTGAGGTGAAGTGTTGAGCCATGCCAACACTATTGTGCTATCTGACCAGCATGTGTGTGTTTGAATGGCTATATGAGCTGACAGTTGGGCTGACACTCGAGTCATGAGCTGAGATAAAAGAGTCGCGGCTGACAACTCCAATTTCGGGATTGAGAGACGAGTCTTTATGGGTGCGACCTTGGACTTGCCAATGATTAGGTGTACATTGACATGTCCAGTGGTATTGCGCTCATGAAGGTAGATAACGGCACCAAAGCCAGCCTCTGATGCGTCCGCGAACCCGTGAAGTGAGTAAGTAGACGTGGGCTTGTACTTACAAATGTGCCGAGGTAAACGGAGGTTTGAGAGCTGAGGAAGATCCTCTGAGATGTGTTGCCACTCTGTGTGGACTTCTTCAGAGATAGGCTCATCCCATCCTATTTTCAGAAGCCAAAGCTTCTGGAGAAGAATCTTTGCGCGGAAGATGACTGGAGTAACCCAGCCATTGGGGTCATAGAGAGACGCTACTGTACTGAGAATGGAGCGCTTTGTGACTTGAGCATGAGTGGGCAAAGAAATGCGATAAGTGAACTCATCAGTTTGAGGAATCCACTGTATTCCCAGAACCTTAATGGAATTAGAGTCGGGACTGAAGTCAAAGTCCTTGGGCATGTCGCACTGGTCATCTGGGAATCGTTCAAGGAGCTGGGGCGAGTTGGAGGTCCATTTACTGAGCTGAAAGCCACCTAGGGCGAGTAACTCGATCAGTTCGCTTTGGAGCGACTGAGCAGATTCTACAGAATCTGCACCTGAGAGAATGTCGTCCACAAATATTGATTTGCGGAGGACCTGAGCAGCGTGGGGGTAGCGATGACCTTCGTCATCAGCCAATTGGAGTAAAGTGCGGATGGCATGGTATGGGCTGGACCTTAATCCATATGTGACGGTATTAAGGGCATACGTGAGCAGGGGCTGGTCGGGTGAAGACCGCCAGAGAATGAGTTGAAAACGTCTTTGCTCTGGGTGAATGAGTATATTTCGGAACATCATTCGGATGTCTGTGCTGAAAACTTGTGAGTGGGTCCTGAAGGACATGATAATGTCAACAATATCTTGCTGAAGAGCTGGACCTGTATGAAGACAATCATTTAGATTGACGCCGTTTGAGCTCTTACAACTTCCGTCAAACACACAGCGCAACTTTTCTGATCCTGGCTTGAATATGCCATGATGTGGGATATAGAAATGGGATTTATGAGCAAAGGTATTGGGGTGACACGGCGACATATGTCCCAATTTTATGTAATCTGACATGAATTCTACGTATTTCGAGCGGAAGGGCGGGTTCGCTTGCAGCTTCTTCTCTAAGTTGAGAAACCTGCGCAGAGCAATAGCGTGAGTGGAACCTAATGTCGGCGCGTTGTGTAGAAAGGGCAGTGTAACCACATATTGACCTGATGGTTCACGAGTAGTTGTGGTGCGGAAAATGTCCTCACACTGATCCTCTAATGGGCTGGTATGCTTGTAGGTTTGGGGTTCCTCAGATTCCCAAAACCTCTCAAGACTTTTGTGAATGTCATGAGTGGAATGCTCTGAGTCCGTGTGAGAGCCGACAATGTGAACGGAATTGACCTGATTCGTGGGTGAGGTGTGTAAATTTTCGAAAGGTCCAATCAACGTAAAATCAAATATCGTGCCGAAGGCTATAGGCTTGCCAGGGCCGAGCGAAACCTTGGTTCCGTCTAACACTTGACCAAGAATGTCAGATCCTAGTATTAGATCAACCGGAGCTGGTGTGTGATATTCTCGATCAGCAAGAGGAATCGGTGGGTGACCTGTTAACTGAGCGAGATCTGGAACCTTTTCCAACGGTAGGTACCCAGTTACGTTCTTCAATATATGGGCTGTGGCCGTGATCATAGGTGTGTCACGGTGAGTAGGTCGGCATACAATTGTGATTGATGCCTTTGAGTTTTGTGTGTGCTGATTTCCAACTCCTGCGATTTTTAGACATGTATGTTTTGATGGTAAATTTAAAACTGTGGCCATGCGCTGAGAACAAAGAGTTAGCATACTTCCACAGTCTAACAGTGCTCGTGCTGAGTGAAATTGACCATGTACGTCTGCTATTTTAAGTGAGACGGTTGGCAACAAAATTGGTGTGTTAGTGACGTTCACTACACGTTGTGCGGAGTTACAGGAATCTTCTGTTGGAGTTGAAGTCATTGAGTGAAAATGAACTGAGTGTGTATGTGCTGATTGAGTGTGTGATGAGTGTGCTGAGTGTGCTGAGTGTGCTGAGTGCTGGTCGTCCTCGCCTTCATAGTGCTCTGTTATTGTAGGTAGTCATTGTTGACTACCTACCCGAGACCTACTTGGCGATCGCGATTGAGTGGGCGAGTTGGGATGGGACGTATATGCCTGTGTAGCATGTGCCGAATGGTATTGAGGCTCATGCGCTGAGCGCTGTCTGGGCTGCTCACGTAGAGACGGAGGCAACAAATGAGCAGATGAGCGTGTCGGAGACATGGCCCCATGGCGATGCAGTGAAGTATGGTGGTCAGACCGCCCACACTCCTTGCATGCACGTGTAGACCTGCACTCGTTCTCATAATGAGGACCCAAACAGCGTCGGCACCGGTTGCGTGCGTTCACAAAGTCCCACCGACCTTGAACCGGTTGGTTATTAAATCCTGGGCATGCGATGAGTTTGTGTCCCCTATTCCTGCAGTATGGGCATGGCATACCACCAGTAGGGGAAGAAGGTTGAGCCGAATAATCCTGTCGGCGAGTGGGTGATGGGGATGATCGGGCCGAGTAAACTGGCGCTGTCTCAAATGCCATAAATGGTTGACGAATAGGACGGGGGGAGCGATTGTCCTGCCGAGGAGCTATGGGGCGGAACTCTTGATGAGCCTGGTAGGGCTGACGTGGAGTACCTCGAGTGGGTTGAAGCAGCTTATTGAGCTGAGCGAGCCTTTCTGACGGGCCGAGCCGTGATGAAGAAGGAGCCTCCTGTGACGCAAGGAACGATGACTCATTCTCCTTGCAGCGTGCGTGCTCTTCCAGAAACTCAATGAGGTTCTTGAGCGTGGGCAGAGTTGCACGAGATCCGTACTTCCGCTCAAAAAGAGTGCGGAGCTCGCCTTGTAGTTTTCGCACCACCATGGACACGAAAACATAGTCGGAATCTTTCATGGGCAGATCGAGATTGCGGAGAGCGCTTTGCGCTGAGATAAGCGGAATTAAGAATGATGTGCGGATATCCGAGCGCATGTGGATGTGCGGAAGGTTCATTATAATGTCCACAAACCGGTCAATGAGTACACGACGATTGTCGTAACGCTTGGTTAGAATTTCCATGGCTATGGGATAATTCTCGTTGGTAGGGTAGAGGTGTTTCACCATATCATGTGCCTCACCCTTTAGGGCGCCTAACAAGTAATGCAGTTTGACAGCATCCGAGACTGTAGCCATCTCACTGACGAGGCTCCTAAAAACGGCAATAAATGAGGGCCATTCTTCAACATTCGAATGAAACTCCGGTATGGGTATTTTTGGTAAAACACCAACGGGTGTACCTGAGCTGAGGGGTTGCGTCTTGTCCGGAAGGGCTGATTTTACTTTTAAATTTTCGAATGCTACTAGTATAGCATCATAATTGCTAAGTGCCGACTGAAAATTTTTTGTGTAGTTTGCCTCAGTTTCGTCGGACAAATCCTCATCGTCAAGGATCTCATAATATACGTTTTCCAGCTTAGTTTTAACGCTTTGTATGTTTGCGTAACGAGCGGTGAAGTCCGCCACAGAATAAGTTTTTCTGTCGCCTGCCTCTACCGCCTCACCGATCTCCTTTAACAGAGTTATCGCCTTTACGGCCTCACGAAACATCGCGGCTTGTGATTTCGAAGGCATTTTAATCTTGTTAAAGTAGGTGGTTGATTACTAAGATAAAATACTCAACGAGTTTGAGCTAAACTATAAGAGCGGACGTACAACTAAAACAATTGATGAGATCGATGAATAGAGCTGAGATACTTGCGCGGATGAAGTAACAATGACTATGTTCAAATGGAACACGGAACTCTTAAGTAAACACGACAGAGAAAAAAAAAAAAAAAAAAAATTTTTTTTTTTTAACAACCTGTATATGAGCTGATAAACCAACGTGGAACACCCTATATGTGTATCACAAACAACAAGATCAGAGATGAGAAGAGAAAAAAAAAACAAATTGTTTACTATATTGTGCTATATATATATACCCGGGTAAAAAAGCAGACAATAACACAAATAAACGGTCCGGCAATATATTACTGCGACGTGAGATTACCGCAACACAAAAATATCGAAAAGGGCTGATGAACCTGTTCACTTTTATGTTATTTGCCTTGAAATCACGTGCCGACAATACGCTTTGGTTCTTGTTTAGACGAAAGTACCTTTACAACAACAACATAAGTCGTCGAACATTCTATTTATAGAATAAAATATCTACCTACTGCTTTGAGAGCGAAAACAAACAAAGAATGTGTTTACCTGGCAGAAATCGGATCTAAATGAGCGGACAATCAAATGATGCAGATCAAGCTTTGGTAACGTAATAATTCGTAAACGTAAACGTTCGTTACGTAATAACTTATGTATACGTGGGTTTTACGTATGTGCACGAAATAAAGCAAATACTCGCACCGAAAAAATATCTCGCAAAATCTCGTAAAATTTGGGTTTAATAAAGAAGTATAGTGGACTGTAATAAACAATTGGGCTGAATGAATATACTTATGTTATCTGAGCTGAATAATAATTACAACCGTGATGAAAATGAGTTATTCTGTAAAGGGGCGTGGGGGGGTCGGTTCTAACCGATAAATGGAATGTTCCAGGCGGCGGTTCAAATTATCTACCCGCGATAGGTATTCGAAACCACAAAAAATTTTTTGCCGGGAAAGGGGGCAAAATATGTAACCTGGTGAAAATGGACTGTAGTAAATCGACGGGGGCTGGTTCAAACAAAGTTACGGGCCGGCGGGGGGGAGGCGGGGGGTGATATAAACCAAAAATTTTCCGCTCGACGGACCAAAATTTTTCTTGTATTGAAAATGGACTGTAGGGGCTGAAAAGGGGCTGGTTCTAACGGTTCGAAGGGCCAAAATGTAATCGCGGGATTACAGAAACTGCAGGGCGGATGGGATTTGACACAGGAGAATTGTGGAAACAATGTGGGTGCACTGACTGACCTGTGTTATATGTTGTTCTTGGTGTTTTCGGTGAGCCGACGAAACGCGCCGCGTGTCGTCTCCCCTCGTTGAGCTGATTAATGCTGGCACTTTGGGCAGTGATGAGATGGATGTCTTGAAGTATTACACAGCACTTATATGTTCACAAGACACGGTGAATACGCGAGATTGTTTGTATCGGCGGCACGAATGTTTATACACGTGTGTCGTTCTCTCGAGAGTTCGGACGCAACAGAATGAAGCCAGCGCCCGCGCGCGCCTCGACCGGCGCGCGGCGGGGAGGGGGTGGTCGTTCGCGCATGCGCACGCGAATGACACGTCATGTTCTAACGTCATGCTGGTAACGTAGTGTAGCGTGAACACTTTTTCTATTTTCTATTTCTATATATTTCCTACACAATAAAAAAAAAGAGAAAGTTACTTTACCATAACTTTTCTTATTATTATTGTTGCTTATCTTTATAGCTATCCACGAAACCCAATATTTATATATAATATAATAACTACTCATAATAATAATAATAATATGTATTTTATTTCAGACCAATATAAAATAAACTATGTTTTTTACAACAAACAGTTTTATATTAATAGCAAATTACCCTACCCGTTCCAATTGGAACTAAATCGAGCCGAAAGGTAATGAATGTAGTCAGCGGGCGCATCCTGTGTAGTTTAAAGTAGGGCCACTGAGTGATGTCGCTTATGACAGCTGCATTTAGTGATGAGGTACATTTCAAATTTCGGTTAAAAATAAAAATCAAGTGTGAGTTTACTCAACATTAGACACGTCATTCAACATTCAACATAATGATACAAAAGGAAAATGTGCCAAAACCAGTGGCGTAGCTATCGGAGGGCTATGCGGTGCAGTGCCCCGGGGCCCCCAAGAGATGTTTGACTATCTAAATCGAAAAAAGGATTTTACTATCTTTTATTTTCGTTAAGTTTAACTTCGTCATTGTTTTATTTTTAATTAAATATTATTGCGTAACTTGGCGACCTCAAACACGACCTATAAAAATGAGGAACTTTAAAAAAAAAAAAACTTTGTTTCCTACGAATTCTATTGCACAATAAATCAACATTCAAATCAAAAAATAATAACCGAAACAAGTAGTACATCACTATCAACAATGAAGTATTACATTTTTTTATTCACAATTGTTTATAAATAATTACGATACTTTGTAGGCATTTAAACGTCATAGGCGCCATCACTCAGTGGTTTTGATTTATGTCCAAAAATAACGTAAAATTAATAACATTTCCAATTAAATTCAGGAACTTAAAAATGATAACATTGGTTGCTCACATGAAAAACAACGGCTTTGTTATAAATAAAAACAACATCTTTGTCACAAAACACAATAAAACAACTTAACGATTAAAATAATAAATCACGAATCGTTATGACCGGAAGTCATCGGCGTTTTTCATTATTTATCGTGGCTTCCCTAACGCCGTAAATGGCTATAAATTGCCGTAAACCAGCATAAATCAGCTGAAACGGCGTGTGCGGGTCGCGTCAGGGGACCTCGACGATCATCATGCAAATCTGTGCCTGTTTGTAACGTCGAGCGTTTCGCACATTCTGCGCTAATGTTTTTACACTGAAAAGATAACATCAATAATGGGTCTTTACCTATGAAATTGCTGAAATTTTCTTGAAGATTCATGAATTCATAATTACTGCAATTCGATAGATATTTCAATTATTTGGTTTTTGTTTGAAAGTTGATATTAAGGTTTTACATGTACGTGTTAAATTTTGTTTTTATTTTCAGTTTAAATATAAAAATTAGACCTTCAAAAATAGTTCGTCCTAAATGCTATCCATTTCCATGATAAGATTCGTAATCATTTCTTACAGCTGACACTTTTCAAAAATTAAATTAATGTTGCTGTTAGGCTTATGTTGTCTCATGCAAAAATGTTAGTACTGAAAATTGTGTTTCCTTCAAATTCTCTATAGAAAACAGCAATTTCATATGTAAAGACCTAATATTAGGGTTGCCAAAATAATTTAGGTTTTGAACTGGACATTTATAGAGAACTCGACTCGTAAATATCCTATGGAAATAAAAACACATATATCAAACTTAATTTGCCTTTAGTGGAGATATATAAACAAAAATAAAATAATTTAGCAATTAATTAAAATTATCAAAATATGTTTCAGACTTCTTTGTCAGTTTTTACAGCTCTGGTTTTCGCTTAACTTATTTTGTTACTTTCAGATTAGAATTTAGATTGGTACATGAAAATGAAAATCTATTTCCATTTAATCACTGTCTTGTTTTCTTATTGTAAGCGAATATCCATCCATCAGCCTAGTTCGTCCACTGCTGGACATAAGCCTTTCCAGGACTTTGCCACTCCCGGCGGTCATCCTAGAAGAATTGCCCATACTCACACACGCTGGGCAGGCGGGTTGGTGAGCGTGGTGCCAGAACCCTCGCACCAGTGACGCCGCTGCCCGTCACCAGCCTGTTCCATAAAAGGCCCGGATATTAGGGATGGATATACTGCCATCCATCGTTCCCAGGCATGGTGGGCCTCCTGTTTTTTTTTGCCTGTGAGCTGTCCTCTTACTCTCCCCCGAATAACTTCGAGGGGGTCTCCAAGTAAGATGGTGGTACCTCCACAGTCGAGCCCGGTATCAGCTCTATCACCTCGAAAGCGAATATACCAGTTGACATTACAGTCAAATTCATAGTGGAGGCTTGTTTAGTGATCAGTATTGTGGATCAATTACACTTTTCACGAAATTTTAAAAATCCTGTTTTGACTTTCCGTTGTATTGAATTCGGGGCAGGACGTGCGCTTGTAGGGATTAAGAAAAAAAAATACAAAAGAAACCGGGCCGAAAACCGGGCCAAAATTCAAGTATTTGTAAAAATTCTAAATTCGGTTTTGGGTCAACATTTTACACAACATATAAACATTACAGGTTTCTATCTCATTCCGTCTAAGAGCTCGAGACTCGTGACATACGGACAGACAGACAGACGGCGAGCGGAGTGACATTAATAGGGCTCCGATTTTAACTTTGGGTACGGACACCTAAAAATGATCATCGCACCTTGATACCGACTACTTACCGAGTCTTCAGTATGATTTTGTCATATAAAATTCTCTTCAAATTATACCTATATACAGACACACAGGTATTTTCATACCCAATAGGAGAACTCAAACTCAATGTATTTAATGTATAAGCAAGCTAAACAAATAAATATATATTTTTTTATTTTATTGTCATAAGTATGTTTGTCATATTTGGGACGACCGGTACAATTTTTTTTTTTTGCCCCTCATGTACATTTACATTTAAAAAAAGAAGAAACTGAACTTATAACAAACAAATACTACGTACAAGGCATTGGCGGATACAGGGGGGAGCTATGGGGGCCATGCCCCCCCCCAAAACACCCAGGAATTCCATATATTTGGGTGCACTTGTACACAGCATATGTTTAAAAGGTATATATTTATAGGTTTGCCAAAAGCACCTTAAGGTTTAAGGCACCTAAAATCTTTCCTGTTTTTTACTTTGTGATAAATTTTGTCAGAATGGCCCCCCTAAAATCAAATCCTGTATCCACCCTTGGTTCAAGGTTAATAGTTCTGTGGTACAAGGCGCCAGTTATTGGTAATAGGCAACCTTTGTGTGAGAGAAAGATATGTTACTAAAATTAGGCAATGTTAGAGTTAATGCTTGATAATAGTAGTTTATGCTACAAGGGCGAAAAGGAATAAATTACGAGGACGATTTAAAACACGAGCGTAGCGAGTTTTTCAATGCATAGTGTGAGAAAATAAAACAAATATAAATCTTTGGAACTTTTAATTATGTTGGCTGAAAAGGACTGTATCCAGAGCCGTTAAACAGTGGAGAAAAAAAAGTACAACATTTATGGTACACAGGAAAGGTTGCAGGTTAGCCAACTTCTCGTATATAAATAAAAAAAAAATAATAAAGCCCTAAAGCAAAATAATTGATTTTCTGTTCGGTTTTGATGCATAAAAAGTGGGCGTTTACGAGCACTTGCATTGAAAAATAAATAATGATATTATAATACAGAGTGTTATGTATACATTCTAAAAACAAACTACTATAAATGTACCTAATATACACGGGTAAATTTAAGTGGTTTTGGAAACGAAAACTGGTGATAGTACTTTTCAATACGAACAATTTTTACTATGAAACTAACCCTCAAATCCCAAAAAAAAGTCAACTGTTCCATAGTTGTTCGTATCGATGATTACTATCACCAGTTTTCGTTTCCAAAACCACTTATATTTACTGGTGTATACCTATATATTTATTATATTATTATACAATATTATATTCAAAATACACATGATACATACATACAAATGATACATTTAGAATATATACCTATACACTGGATATTTAAATGAAGTTTTATTTCGAGGAGCATTCCGTGCGGAAAAAGTGCTGTACCTCGATCTCAAATGAGACGGTAATTTTTTACTTTTGTATCGATAACGGTAAGCGATTGCAAATTCTTGCGGCGTGAACGGTAAATCAGTCATTGTAGAAGCCAGTTTTTGCTGCTGGAAGTGCCAAAGTTATCAGATAAAAATGTGAATCGTTCTCGCAAATAGCCGGAGAAAAGGGTTATTCAGGACACCGGCACCGTAAAGAAGAGAAAGTATGTGAGCTTTTATGCGAAGACGAATGGGAAGCCAATTTAACAGTGAAAGAATGGATAAACTCGTATATACAGGGTGTAAATAGAATACTATCTTTAAATTAAACAACATACTCTACTGATCATACTGAACATTTTCCTATAGAAGCGTACTCGCGCAAATGAACAAAATTGTTTTGCTCTACATGCTAACTTTAGGTGGCGTCATCACGCGCAAACCTCCATACAAACTCTGTCACCAAATTGTGGGGTGTCTCTGGAATGTTATTATAATGTTTTAGGCGGAGTCCATTAAAATTATCTACATCTATGTTTAAGTTGATCTTAAAATCATGAAATTGGAGGTGTTTTTGAGGACAAATCCCTAAAATACGTAAATTTCTAAAAAACCTTCTGTTTTGTATGTAGTTTACGACAAAAAGCTCAGCTCAAAATCGCCTACATGCGCTAATGTATTCGCATTTTGTTGATAAACACGAGGGCAACCTACTTCCATATCAACTGTAACAATGGGGGCGGAAATTAGCTAATTATTTGATAACGGGCAGATTAACAACAACTGGAATAATGTTTTGTTGACATTCTTTATGTTTTCATTTTCATGCTCTGAGTTTGTAGTAGTAACTAAATTTTGTTTATTTCTCTTTACACTGCATAAATTCACATTACAAATAAATGTGTATTTGTGATTTAATAAGGTTATTTACCTGATTTAAAAAAAGCTTTCTTTAAAATTTTGTCTGTCTGTCTGTTTGTTTGTCCGGGCAGATCTCAAAAATAGCTGAACCGATTTTGACCGGGATTTCATTGGCAGGTAAAAAAGACTTTTCTTTTCTAGGCTACTTTTTATCCCGGAAATATTTATGATTCTTGCCGTAGCATTAAAATAAGTTAAAAAACTTAAATAATAAAAAAAAATTACAAACTATTTTTTGCAATATTTATGAAACAGTGCTGCGAAATTAAGTTGGTCGAGTATCCGGGGACGTAACCCTCAACTACATTATAAATCGGTATTTTGAGTATTTGTTGTTTAAATACAGCATAGTATGATACTCGTACATAATATACAGAAATTCCATATTTCCAACCTACTTTGGTAATTGAGATAGAACAAAAATGGTCTAAAACTGACAACTTTGACAGTTCCTAATTTGTTTATGTTTGAAGCTTTAGAAATGAAACCGCACCCCGTCAAGGTAAAAAAAAATCGGTTTCTTTTTCATGTATGGAAGGGAACCCCTGAAAAGTAATTCAATTTAATTTTTAAATTAATATTCGGTTTTAGGTCACCATTCTACACCACATATTTGTACTTGTATTGTATTTTTTATTTTTGTATTTGTACATATCAACATTCCAGGTTTTTATCTCATTCCGTCTAATAGCTAGAGGCTCGTGGCTTACGAACAGACAGACAAACTGCAGAGTAACATTCATAAGTCAAAAGTATCAGATGTCAATAATGATAGTTGTCAAAAGCGACATATGTCACTAATGGTCATGAAAACCAACAAATTCACAGGTATCATTGGAAATTCAGTTACGTAAACAAATCAAACAAACCGGACTTGACATTGTGACCGACTACTGATGTGTAAAATTGCTAGTTTTGTTTTTTTTTTGTGGAAGACTCGAACAGAACACATTTTAATAGCTGCCGTTCTATAACTGCTTCGATATTTTCATTATATTATTCTTTTCGCGCTCTTTATGACAGATAACGAAAAACCACCACCAACCACCATAGTTCATACCATGGTTGTTCGTAGTGGCCTGAAGTTACCTGAATAACCATGATTGACAGGTAATTTTCCCAAATATTTTTGACGTTTTTTCGTGACCGATTCGTGTGTGTTTATCATGACCAAGTCACTATCACTAGTTATTGTTTATTATTTCAATATATAATGTCAGATAAATTAAGCTCTTGACGACGACGTTACAAAAACTAGCGAATACTTGTAGTAATTTCTAACTATTTTGTTTTGTGGACCATTGCCCCTTTAAGAGATAAGTATATAGATGCGAGCGAAGAGAAGACTAAATGGCAAAAAATTTGCATACATTCTACATAATCTTATAGAAATGTTAATGTTATACTCGTAGAATCTATTTACGTTAGTTTATGATGAAATGAATTTTTAAATTAACTGCTCTTTTTAATATCAATTAGTGACGGCGAACACCAGTTTCTGAATTGAAAAAATCTCGTTAAACTTGGCGACGAATCAGCTAATCAGTGCTGCATTTCGTAGTTAACCCTCGTAATTATCATTATCGTTTAAACAATAGTATAACAATAGATCGCAGGCCACATTGTGGCTCGTATAGATCTTACAAATTAAGCACCGCTTAACTTGAAATTGGAGTTACTAAGAAAATAGGCCGTCGTTTTCTCTTTTCATACTTAGCTTGGGTGATTTGACGGCATAAGAACCTGTGAAAAAAATGCAACGAACACTTTTTATTTATTTTGATGTAGGACATAGCGGTGTACCAAGTTATTGAGTAGTGGTTAGTAGTTCCATTAAAATTTCTAGCTTCTTTCATAGGAGAGCTTACAATGGAGAGGCCGCTTGTGTTCAGACTACTTTACTCTAACTAACCTCTTTGTTGTGTATATTTTTTAAATTATTAAATTATCTATTTTCGTTATCAGTTGAATAGACATGGAACGCGATCGCGCCTTCAGCCATTATTTTATATATATATATATTATATATATAATATATGTATATATATATATATAATTAATATTATACATATATATATTAGTAATTATAAATTCTCCTTTTCATGTATATAAAATATGTGGAAACTTAAAATTTTAACCTAAATAACTCATCAAAAATACGTACAAATAAATAAATGAAAAAATTTTTTCATCCAAAATAAATAAATGAGAATTATACCAAGTAAAGGAAAGTAAATCTGAGTGTTAAGAATTTTCGTCTTTATTACGTCCTGTCAACCACAACGGCAAAAAGGGTCTATGTAAAAAGAGCCTTAATCATGAAGCCAACATAACAAGCAAAAGAAGTTCCTATTCATTGAAAGTGTTCGAATCAGACACCACTACCGTTACCTTAACATAGAATCTGATCTGTACCATTGAAATGGTTTAGGATTTCACGTTGACAAAACGGAACGTCTAGAAATTCAACCTCAATCCAAACTTGGGTTTTCGCGGCGACAGATTGAATTTCAGTCGGCTTTCGGATCTGGATGCTTTCAAATTAGAGGGAGCTAGCCTAGCATGGATTTCAAAAACAGGTATTCGTGTGATAGAAAATTTTCTATTTTGTAACCTTTATGCTTTTGTGATTTTCGCACATTATGTATGAAAAACACGGGTCTTATAATATATATCTTATTTTAAGAGATAAAATAACTTTATTCAAAGGACAAAAAACATTAAAAGTCCACAAAAAAAAATATTGCAGATTGCGAATTCATACGATTATCTGGCACTCCTCAAACAAAGACGAGTTTGATTTTTGAGAACTTTTATTAGTGTGCACACTTGTTAACTGTTAAAAATAAAAAACGTCGACAAATGTTAATTGGCTAAGAGTTTTTGCGCATTGCACTATATGAAACAAGATTTTAATGCCGATTCATTTTCAAATACTTAGGGATTTTCAAAATAGGTTGGGTTGCGAAAAAAGATAAATTAAAGATCAAATCAGAGAACAAAGGAGAGTTTCATTTATAAACGTAGATTATTTACTACGTGATCGAATTAATTATAAAGTTTATAAATATATTATATTTAACTTTTACTAGCTTTTCATTAGTAGTGTTATTAAAACAATTAAAAAAAATTTTAACTCGATATATTTCGGCCCTCGGTATGGGGCCGTCATCAGTCGAATGTAAAAAAATTTTTTGTGACATATAATTTAGGTATCATAGTAAAAAATAAAAAGTAAAAAGTAAAGGTGACACTTGTAAACAATTTTAGTTTTAAACTATTTTCTAAAAAATAATAATAAAGTAGGTTTCTCTAAAAATGATGTTGGTTATTTTTGATATTATTTAATCACTGCTCTTCTTGGATGATCGATGATGGTGGTTAGGTGGTTGTGTGATGTTGTTGGTGTTTTTACTTGAAATTTTGAGCGGTCTAATTCGTCGGTCGGTCGGGTCATGTCTGTCAGTGCTGTCTGTTGAGTCTAGTTGAGAAACTACCCAAACCAGTTCCTACAAAAACACTTACACCAAAGACCAAGATTCCATAGAAACAACAGACATGCAAAACCAACCAACCAAACACGACTCATCACCACATATTTTCACGGCAGTCATAAACTCAAAACACTGATCAAAGACTCCTTACCCATCCTTCGACAAAGCGACGAAACAAAACACCTGCTACCTAATACTCCTCAGATATGTTATAGACAGAACCGAAACCTTAAATGCACACTCAACAAGACACAACAACTCACCATCCCCAACAACCCTAGCAACTCATCTCCTGGAACATCTCCTTGCCGACGGCCACGCTGCAAAACATGCACCATGATTAACACTTCTATACATATCAATACTCACCACACTACCAGCACCTACAAAACACAACCCAACACCACATGTACAACCAAAAATTGTATTTACCTACTAGAATGCCGACATTGCCCGGCATTCTACGTAGGTGAAACCAAAAACGCCTTACACATCCGGATGAACAACCACAGACATACATCAACTATACAAAACAACGTCCTACCCATTCCCACACACACACGCTTACACAACGTCACCTTCAACGACTGCTTCTCCGTTCGAATCATTAAATCATTCACTCCACCACTAACTGACATAGACCTAAGAACCTGGGAGACGTCATATATCTGGTCACTTGGTGCTCATTATGGACCTGGACTCAACAGACAGCACTGACAGACATGACCCGACCGACCGACGAATTAGACCGCTCAAAATTTCAAGTAAAAACACCAACAACATCACACAACCACCTAACCACCATCATCGATCATCCAAGAAGAGCAGTGATTAAATAATATCAAAAATAACCAACATCATTTTTAGAGAAACCTACTTTATTATTATTTTTTAGAAAATAGTTTAAAACTAAAATTGTTTACAAGTGTCACCTTTACTTTTTACTTTTTATTTTTTACTATGATACCTAAATTATATGTCACAAAAAATTTTTTTACATTCGACTGATGACGGCCCCATACCGAGGGCCGAAATATATCGAGTTAAAATTTTTTTTAATTGTTTTAATAACACTACTAATTAATTATAAAAAAAACATTCCGGTTAGAAATACCGCACGGCCTTCGGCCTCGCGAAAAACACTTTACCTGGAGATCAAATAAGAAGTCAACAAATAAACGCCAAACCAAAGTCAGGTCAAATACGTACTATAAAATTAATGGTCTTGAAAAAGTTGGCACGAAAAAGGCATACATAAAAACGAAGTCAACGCAAATGAAGCCGCAGGCAATAATTATATCTAGTCATATTATATTTATATAGTCATATTATAACAAGCATGAACGAAAATCAGACTGTTAAGCCATAGATAAATAACTTCATTTATCTATGGTTAAGCTGACCGTACAATTTGACGTCATCCCGCTTGGTGTGTCGGAGTTCGAGCGCTCTGTAATTAATCGTGGACATAAGCTTCTATTTTGGTGCAAAACCCATTTTGAGGTATTTTGAACCTTTTTCAACAATTTGCATTTAAACCAATTTTGAAATTTGAAATTTTATAAACAAAAGAATTTATACTTAATTGTATCTGTAATAAACTTGAAAAAGTTTCTTAAGAGATTACAAAAAAAAATGGGGTTTTTTCGAATCCATTTACTCCACTATAACGTCATGTACGTATTTCATTTTTGGATAAATGTTTATTGAGTATTTGATTAAGATTCTCACAGAAGGAAAACGCGATTGGATGAAATTTTCTCGATAGAATTTAATTCCGAAAAGTCCTCTAAATTGTTTTATTTTTTCCTGTAATTCTGAAATCCTAACTAGTTTCATTGTAAAATTGCATTCAAAATGTGGATATTATGTATTTGTAAAGTCTCCTTGAAAATCTTTTTGACGAAATAGCTTAGTACATTTTATATTAATAAAAAACCGACTTATTGCTACTTTTCCACGAATCCGTCCCACTCGCACTGAGGGTTTTTTCGCATATGGAGTAACAGGGACGCTAAAACTTTTACGTATCGCCTTAAGCGAAAGCTTTTGCTTTAAATTATAATTAGGTCATTATGCAACAATTTGTGTTTCTGCTACCGTTAGTTAATGAGAATATCCATTTTCACTAATAATTACAACGAACAAGGTGCCACCAAATTAGGTGACACTCAAATTAGAGAAACGCTTAGAATTTCATACCTAATATCAGCGTCAGTTATCCCTTAATAAGGCATGGCAATACCATGCATGTTCGTAACAATTTCAAAGCAAATATATCATTAAGAATGCATACATTAGTACGATTGTTTGAAATACAAAAATGTATTTTCAGTTAATCATGTGCAAAATAATTCCTCTTGCACATTTTAAACACTACTTTGTGTTGGGTATACAACGTGTAACAGAACGGTGTTACCATATTTGAAGAGCTTATTCAGTCAATGGTATAGAACAACTTTTACTATGGAACAAAACCTGTATTTCGAAAAAAAAAAAAATTACTTTTTCATAGAAATATGCAATGCCGCTCGGTCGAAATGTATGGAAGGGCAGTTTTTTTTGAGATTTCGGGGTTGGCTCCATTGTAAAAGTTGTTCTATACCATTGACTGAATAAGCTCTTTAAATATGTTTACACCTGTCTGTTACACGTTGTATATAAATATATATATATATTTTTTTTTATGTTTCATTTATAAATTTCAATTATATATCAAAATTAAACTAGGTGACCTTGACATTTATTGGAAACAGTTTTCCTAGTGCCCTTTTACAACACGAAACATAATGTGGGAATATTATTCCCCTAACCTTATTAAGGGTAATTATCAGCAATAATCACTTAACGGTTACTGACACGTGGTGTGGCTCGAGGCGCCACCTAAATAATTGAACCATCAGATTTAGGCGTCTCCTATGTTAAGTGAAAACCTAATTCTCATGCTAGCACTAAAGCCTCCTTTACACTTCAATAAGCACAGTGACGAGTTTAGTTACCACAGCGCTAGCCGCGCTAACCATAAACGGGGCGTGGACAATTGAAAGTGCGGATAGTGCGAATGAAAATGATGATGAATTTATAAAATGAGGGATATATTATATAAATTAACTTTAGTAACAATAGTTCTCACTTAAAAAGCTTAGCTTTAAAATTAATACTTTGCACTATAATATTAATACCTCCGGCTTTTACATTTCTCTTCCTTGAAAATAATAATTAGTAGTAGCAAAGGGAATTTCGCCCATACTCACATACAGCATATTCTGAGGTTTTTAATATCTGTACAAAGTCACTTTATTCTCTATTGTAACATATAGCTAGGTAATATGTAAGGTTTAGGTAAGGCTAGTTTTTATAGGTAGGTTAAAGGACTATTTGTTCGTGTTTAGTTGGCAATCGATAACCTTTATGGATCGACATACGTCGCATTGACTGAATTATTTAATGTTTTCCAAAAATAAATACAAATCCAGTATAAAATATCTTTCATACAAAACACGAGCAAGATTCCTTAGAGAGTCCCATCCCATCCCATCCCATCCCATGCATCGGTGTGAAGGTTGCTCTCCATAAATATTCCTTCGAGAGTTCTACTGAAGTATAGCTGATTTTCTATAAATATTCCTTCTAGAGTCTTGACGAAGTAAAATACCTCCAGCGCGATAAGCGAGTGCCCTACGAAGTTCAGAGCTCCCCTCCCTTAATGTGTACGTGAAAATTAGGAAGAATATATAAAAAAAATATTAAAACAAGAAGTCAAAGCGAAACAAAGTCGTATAATTCAAGAAGATCCCTAACTAGATCCCGAAAAGACTGTATGTGCATACTAGACTATTTTCAAGGATGATCGCTGAAGGGTATGTCCCAAGAAGCTTTAGGTTATAAAATAATCAGTATGATTGGAATGTTAATCATTTTGTTTGATTAAAACTCGAAAAAGGGAAAGGTCCCTTCGCGTTGCCAATAAGTGGGGAAAAAAAATTGTCGTTTGATTGTAGTGCAAAATATGAATTTTGTTATAGAGAGCATTATTTTTTATGAGTTTTAAATATTTTGTAGTCGTTAACATTACTTTCTAGTGCCAACGTATCATTTTTATAATATTTAAGCTATTTAATGTGGTTAAATTTATTTATAGGTATATTATTTTTTTTGTATTGTCAAACACTTTTTTTATTGTTATTCCCATTAATTTTAAAGTAAGCTTAAATGTGTCCCATAAAATAATTATGAACATACATCTTATTACATATTCATTTCAATTCAACTAAATTAAATAAAAATAAGTTTTGGGCTTACTTATCTATCTAACCTTGCTACATACAAAATATTACTCTGACTGACTGATCTATCAGGATTATATACAAAATAGTTGGACTTAAGGCGATATGTAAAGGTTTTAGCGTCCCTGTTACTCCATATGTGAAAAAACCCTCAGTGCGAGAGAGACGGATTCGCAGAAAAGTAGCAAAATGTCGGGTTTTTATTGATATAAAATGTACTAAAGTTGCTATCAAAATTTCGTTTAACCAGCCCCCCTATTGTGTATCTTTAGTTGCCAACTGCACGAGGTGCCTATCATCAAAAACATAGCTAAAAACTGAAATTTCAAAATTGCCTTTAGTGGGTATTGAACTATTAACAATCTGTGTCGTCACTTCAAGTGCGAAAATATCCCTAGGACATCGGAATTCGATAGTATATCTATGTTTTTGATGATAGACACCCATTCCAGAAGGCAACTAGAGATACACAATAGGCCCGCTGGTCCTAGATACCTTAAAAACCCATCTAATAAAATAAAATTGTAGTCCATAAGTCATTCTAAATTGTCAAACCACGAGAATTGGTGTCGAAAAAGACCTCATTTCAAAAAATATTTCTATCGAGCCGAATTTCTCCAATCGCGTTTCTGTTTTAACAGATCCCTAGAAAAAAATCCAAAAATAATATACTATTTTATCAAAATAATACATTATTTACTGAAGTAGATATGCAAGTTCTTAAAGTGTCGATTTTTTTCCGTAGCACCTTAAGAATATGAAATTTAGACTGTAGGTTTCTTGTAAGACGTAGACATGTACATCCGCTAAGAAGGGATGTAAAGAAATCTACGGAATCTATAGAAACGGGATCCACGCGGGAAACGCTGCGACGGTGTTCGCTAGTATGCTCTGGAGCAACAAAACTCACCACTGTACTTATTGAAGTGTAAATGAGGCTTAAGCCTCAAATGGTAGGCACCTGTTGCCGCGAGCGAGGCTACTTCACTCTCTTCGTTAGGCTTTGCGCCGAGCCCTCGTCAGGAATTTGTCGGGACAAATGAATGTTTTACTTACTTTCAAGGTAACTTTCTGATATTAAATCGTAAAGTTGCCCACTTTGTGTAAAATGTTTTAAAATTTCTATTGTAGACAATGTATTCAACATTCAGCAAATGCTGTTGTACAAACATGGTTCCAAACAGCGCTGTTTTTCAGCATATCTCTTTTAAGAGCAGTATATGTTATATTATATGTGAAAAATGGAGCAGAAGGGCGCGTTTAAAGTAAAAAGAATTATAACAAATAGTAAATTCAGGTGCAAAAAAAAATTTCAAAATTTATCTCCTAAAAAGTAGAATACCTGTAAATGTAGTTGTAAAACATGTATATTGTAGCATTCGCTACAAGTATTCAACCTTTTTATATATTTTTAGTCTTTCTTTATCGTTGGCTGCTTTTCTGAATTTTCGAATTCAAATAGTTAGAATATTCTTGTCAGATTTTTTTTGTTATTTTTCTCACATCAGAGAAGATCGTGACAGAGGAAGCAAATCTCTTTTACAAAATAACAAATTTAATATTTAAAATATAGAAACAGAGCGCAATTGCCCTGAGCATTGTGTAAGCCAGTTTTCCTGCATTTCCCGGTAAGTTTTGTGTAATTTTGGTTTCATTCTCTGAAAATCCTTCTTGTCCCGTTTCCAATACGTTAATTTCCTTTCCCTCGTTTCATAAGCATGTCTTGACGCTGTTGTTTTATTTCTTTACAGCGACCCTTCGGGATTATTTTTTAAAGGGTTTCTGGGTCTCCCCAGTTTGATTATCCCATCCGCCATCTCGTACGGTTGTACCTATTGAGGCCTGATGTAAGGACCACGTCCCTGGTGAGCTAAAGCTTCCGATACTAAAATTGAAATCGCCAAGCTTCATCGACTGCTCCCGGGAACACCGGAAACTCCCAAAGTCACGAAGAGACCCTTACCAGGTTTTTAATATCTGTAGCTTAATATTCAGCATCGATTATTTTTATTCCTTAGTGTAAAGCTAGATAACGATTGCTCGTAACACCTTATTATTACGTTTTTCTTTCGGATCAAGAGTTATCAAAACTTCCGTGAAATCTTAGTTTAAAGGATCCTATAAACTAGTGTCGACAACTAAATTTAAAATCCATTATTTTATGAATAAATGCGTCGTTCAAGCTAAAAGGAAATTAAAATCCTAAATAAGTGGAATTTGCCATAATAATTTTTCTGATCTAAGAATTTCCTTTGTACCGATACTCCTCTGATATTATTGTTCTTTTGTACCATATTTTTCTTACTTCGGTTTTGTTATTTTTGTGTTTTGTTATTTAAATTATACGGTTTATTCATCCAGGTTTACCTCTTTTTTTGGCTGTCACCAGGCTTGCCTGGTGGCAGTCCAAATTTAATTCGAAATTACGTTCGTTAGTATGTAGTGGCGGAAAATAATAAATAATTTTTTTTTTTAAATAACGCTACAATATGTATGTTTATTGTTTATATATTGTATATGTTTGTATAAATACATATATTATTTATATCTATTTCCTATACACTTACTGTTTGTTGTTCTCAAAATATGTAATAGGAACTTACATAAAAAATACAGAAAAATATAACGGTTAAGAAAGTTACGAAATTAAATTAAATTAAATAATGCTTACTAAATGAAACAAAGATTTTTCTGTTTTTGAAAACTGAATCTGACTCTCATTTGACCGTGTATTTTATTTAAAAACATAATTTATATTATTTATGATATTATTACATATTCGACTGACGACGACCCCAAGTGGGTCGAAATATATATCAAAAATTTTCTTTTTTATTTAATTTCTACCGTAATATTCGTAAGAATCTGTATAAATATATAATAAAACGGTAAAAAAAGCTTTTAAGTAAGAATATTTATTATCATTTAAAAACAAAGGTACTCGTTAGTTTACATAAGTTGCCTTAGGTAGATACTTTGTATTTTTACATTTTACAATAAATAGTATTCTTGTGGCCCCAGACTAAGCAAGCTTGACTAAGACTAAGCAAATTTGTATAATTTTCGCACAGGTTAGGATAGGCAAGTGTTTGTTATACAAAGTCAGCATAATTAAAAACAGAAAAGCATCTAAAAAAAAATGCAAGAAATATCTGGGGGCACGGCAGTGCCCCCGCCGAGTCTCGCGGAACGGCCGTACCATCCTTTTCTCGAAGCAACTCACGGAACTTTCAACCCCCCTGTATCTTCGTTGTGGGTAAAGCTAGAAGTCTGAAATTTCAGTTACCAAGAGTACTTACTGATCCTACTTCTGACCCCAAATAACAACTTTGTACCTATATTTGATTACGAAATATCTCAAGTCAAAGTTCCCTTATTTTGTCACTGACTGACTGACACATCATCAAAAGTCTAAAGGTGTTCTAGCAGGCCTACAAACTTGAAATTTTGCATGCGGTTAGTGTTAAGTGTACATTGCAACAAAAAAATATAAAAATGTTATTTGCGGTTGGTAATTTAATATTTCCATACAAAGTCTATACAAAATGTATGTTTCCAGCTGCATCTATAAATTTGTATGATACTAGATGACGTTGGTGGTATGCTGCTTTGCATTAAAGACATCTACCACAAAAAATTCTACCTCGTGACGCTAGATGGTAAAAAGTGTAAAAAAATGTATACCTTTATTTCCGAAAATAGAGCAAGTAGTAAAAATAAAAAATAAAACCATTAAAGTGCGAAAAAAAAACCGGTAAAGTGCGAATCGAACTCGCGCATAAAGGGTTCCGTACCCCTACACAATACGGGTACGGAACCCTAAAAGTAAATAACAACCATATAGATGCCATAGCAACATTAAGGCGACAAAAACAAAGCGATAAAACGGTAGCGCCTGACAAACAATTTGGTACCTTTTTAGTACGGAACCCTAATTTTCATTAGTTTACTTTAAAGTATTTACTACAGACTGCCCAAAGTTTAAACTTGTACTTGTATGTATTACCGTTCTAAAGATAGAGCCTTTGTTATAATAATCTGTTCCTTGGGTAAGGAACCCTAAAAAGGGTGGTTTTGATACATTCACAATTAGTCAATTTAAGAAGAGAATATCAACATTTCGTAATTAAGTCACTAAAAAAACGGTAAAGTGCGAATCCGACTCGCACATAAAGGGTTCCGTACCCCCACACAATACGGGTATGGAACCCTAAAAGTAAATTGCAACAACATAGATCTATGCCATAGCACCATCAAGGCGACAAAAAACAAAGCGATAAAACAGGATAAAACGGTAGCGCCTGACCAAAAATTCGGTACCTTTTTAGGAAGGAACCCTCATTTTTTATTATTTGTTATTTTACTTTAAAGTAGTCTGCCTAAATTTTCAACTTGTAGGTACTTGTATGTATAACCGTTCTAACGATAGAGGCTTTGTTATAATAATCTGTGCTTTGGGTAAGGAACCCTAAAACACATTTAGTCTATTTAAGAAGAGAAATATCAACATTTGGTAAATAAGTCGCTATTAAACCGGATAAGTGCAAGTCGGACTCGCTCACGAAGGGTTCCGTACTATCATCACAAAATATGGGTACGAAACCCCAAACCATTATGGTAAATACCAAAAATAAAGATGACATAGCAACATAAGGGCGACAAAAAACAAGGCGCTAAAATGGTAGCGCCTGACAAACAAATCAGCACCTTTTGAATAAGGAACTCTAACATTTATCTGCCCAAAATTGTTATATTATAAAGATAGAGCTGAAACAAATAACGTCGAATAATTGGACCCCCCCCTTGGATTTCCATTTCATATTATTATTTGCCGTGATAGAGGACAAAGTAACATATATTATGTGAAAATATTTACGCGCTATATTCACCTACAACGGCTGAAGCTGTAGACCCCTGTGATAGATGGATAGACAGCGGAGGCTTAGTAATAGGGTCACGGAATCTTAGGATACGGAACCCTAAAAATCAAGGTAAAAGGTTATTCATCCAATAAAGCTTACAGGAAAAATAAAGCTGCTAATGTTGTATTATTTGTATATGCAACCTCTATGATGTAGGTATAATGAAATGTCTTTGTACTCGTTAGTAATTGAATAAAGACCAGGTTTAGACATAATAATGTACTCTGTGGTTTAGACTGACAAGTCTGCCTTTCACTTCATGGTCAAAAGAAATATTAACCTGCCTGTTGCATCTAATTGTGGATAATAATAATAATAACTTACCGTAAAAATGAATATTGCAATGTAGCCTGAAATATTGTCCACACCTAGTTGTCCCTATACCTGGAGATGGTTTATGTTGGTTCCATTCTTTGTCATTCTCTATGTATGAGAACATTGAGTCGTCGTATGACATTAGGTTTGCGGTAGTCGAGTATGTGGAAGCGCATTGGGATGAAATGCAACTTTATACGTGTGACGAGCGTGGAGACACATTAACGCTGACCTGTACTCGACAGCAATGATGAAAACTACCACCTACGGTTCCGTATCCGAACTTATGGGAGCCACTTCTTTGTATCCATTTACTTTCGAGGTTTACAAAAATGACCGTTTGAGCTGGGACGCCAGTGAAACGTTTACAATTCTCTGGTAGTTTCTTAGGTGGTCATTATGAAGTGCTCCTTCCCGATACTAGTTTCTCTGGAGTATGTCCAAATGATCAGTAAAAGGGAGTGGGCTTTAAGAAAATCCGTAGCTGACGTGGAAGAAATATTACCCGAGAAGAAAAAAAGGAGGACTACCTACAAAAAGAAATGAGATCCCATCAAAAACATAAAATGTACAAAATTGTCGAGTCTCGCAATGCAATCCTTCCACCCTAAAAAGTTGTGAGATCTTATGTAAAGCCAAGTCTGTTATTTTAGTTTGTATGGAAGCACCTTTTCATTTTAGTTAGTATGGGAGCACCTATTGAACAAATGTATCATTAGTTGTTTCCTAATTAGTTACCTACCAACATTAAGTGACTGTATTAATATTAGTCATCTTTATTTCTCTAATAAAATATAGTGACTTGGCAATCGCAGAGCACAAATAAAGCGCTGATGCGTAGAAATATCTTCTCAAATCGCTAACAAATTGGTATTCGGTAGATATGTTGTATATGTTGCTGTGCGATTGCGAAGTCACTATATTTTATTATAGAAATAAAGATGACTAATATTAATACAGTCACTTAATGTTGGTAGGTAACTAAGTATGAAAAAGTTAATGATACATTTGTTCAATAGGTGCTCCCATACTAATTAAAATGAAAAGGTGCTTCCATACAAACTAAAATAACAGACTTGGCTTTACATAAGATCTCACAACTTTTTAGGGTGGAAGGATTGCATTGCGAGACTCGACAATTTTGTACATTTTATGTTTTTGATGGGATTAATTATTTACACAAGGCATGCACATTTAAAAATTAAAATTAAACATAGCAAAATTTGACACGAAACATATTATTTTTATTCATTATAAAATAAGTTAAATAAGAATAAAATATACATATTTAAACAATAATATATAATTGTTTATGAATGACTATTATTTTATTGATTATATGCGAATACTACGAGCTAAGGAATATTATATAAAATGTTACTGTATAAATTATCAGTAAGCATTTAAAGTTCTTGTGTTATACATGACTCTTAGGGATGCATCGATTACGAAGCGGTGCATCCTTATGTATCTGTAATCGTAATAATGACAGGTAATTACGGTTAATAACGAAGCGATTCATCGTAGTAGGAATCGTGGCGATTGTTAAATGATAAGAAAAACAGTGGCAAATTCTCCAATGTTCCCAGGATCATCATCAAAGTTTCACCATCATTTTCATCATTCATAAAACAAGAAAAAAAAGTACCTTAGACATGTCTATATAGGTTTAAAGTTCCATTTGCCTTCCCACATAGTAAGAGAATTTAACCAAATCTTTAATTATTTTTTCTTTTTTTTTTCGTTTAAAATTTTTATTGAAATGAATAGACTATGAAAAAACATTCTCAGGATTATCTGACACATTTTTATAGGTTCCTTATCGTAATTTTAATCGTAATAGCCGATTCGTTGCATCCTTCATAACTATGTGTCTTTCATTCATATGATATTCAATATTTTCTTGTTAGAATTACTATTAAAGTTCTTAAAAAAGAGTTATAAGTATATTTGATTCTGGAGGCTTTAATTTTAGTTTTAGTGCTGTCAAAAGTAAATTTTCTTCATTGCAAAATAGTCTTTAAATAGTATAGAAAAATATATCTCAAAATAGTGAAGAACAGAAGCTAAATTACTCTGGAAAAATTCAAGACTAAAACAAAAATTGAAGCCTTCAGAATCAGCTTTATTGTCTGATTAAGATTTACGGTAATCAAAAATACCTTTCATCCTAAAATCTGAAAATTAAATATATTTTATTATTTAGGAAGTTTCGATTGTCCATCTTAATTAGACCCTAATATATCGTAAGTGTCAAGATCTTCCTGCAAACACCGATATACCTCAATAAGGAAAATCAACGCGTTGTTTGGTTTATCTTTTTCCTTGTCACGTACGGACAGAAAAAGGCAAAGAATTTCATGTTGATTCGTCTATGTTTGGGCTCGAAAAGCTAACGCCTTGGTTTCAGTTCATTAATTCTTTAGGAAAAACCCAACGAATTGTGGATACTGGGTCAAATAAGTACAAAACACCAGCCAAGTGCGAGTCACGCTCGCGCACAAAGGGTTCCGTACCACCACACAATATATATACGGGACCCTAAAAAAACATTATGGTAAATAATTCCACTTGCAATTATGGAGGACTAACTTAACTTGACACTTAAGAATTATTAAACTCCATGTTTTTAAAGGGTTTGATAATTTCCTAAATTATCATTTACTAGCGTTTGCCCGCGGCTTCGCACGTGCTTATTAAATTTGCATTTTTTCGGAATAAAATTCACTCTGCGGCCCGTAAACTCTCTATGCAAAAAATCTCGTAGATCCGTTGCTCCGCTGCTGCGTGAAAGAAAGACAAACCAACAAACCAACAAACACTTTCGCATTTATTATAACAGTGGGTATTTGTAATTTGCAGATTTTTCCCTAAACGTGTGCTATAAGACCTACCTGTAAACGAAATTTCAAGTTTTTATGTCAACTGGAAGTGCCCTACAGTTTTTAATTCCCTTGCGTTGCTCTTGCGAGTGTCAAAAATTTGTATGAAATTGATTATTTAAAGTGAAATAACTTTTTTCGCGTCATATTAGAAGCCTGATTTCTGTACAGCACCATGGGGTCGTAAACTTCTGTAGCAGGTATCAGTTTCAACTTGATAACTCATACGGGTTCCGAGCAAAAGGGTCTTGACAGACAAACAGACATACAGGTTCCGTGTTTTCATTTTAAGGTACGGAACCCTAAAAAATACAGACATCGTCACGACATGATTCCGCGAAGGGGTGTCAGGGATGTTTCAGAGTATCGACCCTAAAGTGTAATTCCATAGTATATCCACGTTTCACCGACGATTTTTACTAGACCATGGAGGCGTAACCCCGAGGCCACAGGTGGAGAGAACAAATGTATGAAGTTGTATAGAGCCAGCCATGGGTCGCCGCTCATGCGTCTTGTTCGGGTTCGAGTGACTTGCGCTCTCGGGATGGCGGTATGCGGGGAGACGGGCTGTTGAAACAGTGATCGAGCGCACAGGATGAACCTAGTGTCGAGCGCTTTGAGCGAGCGAGCGCGCTATACATCCGATGCGGTGGAAGGTGCCAACGGGTGTAGTGCCAGGGCGAAGCCCGTCGCAAAAACTGCCTGGAAGCGCAGCAAGAAGCACCGCCAAAAGCCTGAAGCTGTGCCCCTGGCGTAAGGTAGTTTTTTGAAATCGTAACAGAATAGTAGTTTATGAAACTGGCACATAAAGAGGTTATTAATATGAGCAAGTGTTTTTATACCTAGTTAAGTGTAGTTTCATACAATACTTTATTTACACTCATGCAATAGGTTACCTACCTATTTTCCAATCCATAAGATCTTGGGAACATGGTTTTTTTGCTGGTTCGTTTTGATTGTTCGTCATTTTTGTCGCTCAGACATTTTTGCTCAAAATAAAACTATAAACAAACGAAAAAAGTAAAAAATTAAATTAATAAAAAACGCACAAAATCCAGTAGTTTACCGCGCATGTGAGACAAGGGTCGGGTCACAAGTTCTACCACCAATATAATCAATCGCAGTCCATCGCGCATGGGTTTCGTCACAGGTATGTCCATCATTCGAACCATTCCGTATTAAAACCTCAGATTTAACCTCAGAAAATCTAAGTTCCCTTTGCCTTCCTACTCTCCTTCGTGTAGCTGTACTTTTATAGCAAAAAAGTTATTTAAAAGCATTATTTTGTAAATAAAACTGTACTTTTATTTTAAAAAATCTGTTTTAGGAAGTTTAAAAAAATTTACATTTTGCACTATTTTTGAGTTCATATCAGGATTTTATGATATGAGTGTAATTTTAATAGTTATAGTAAATTTCAACACTATTATTAGTAGTAGATCTCTATATCGACTCCTATAGAATGTGCTACGAGACGTAGCGCTCAGCCAGTTTTTGCTACGCCGTAGATAACAATATTTATTCCCGCATTATTATGGAAACTTTTCTTTGAATTCGCTTAGATTAAATTATTTGAAGGTGTGTTAATTCAAAAACTATTTCGAGATTTAGGTTTAATAAGCCGTATTTTTAAAGTTTTGGTCTGAAAAACCTCATGATGAACCTCATTTTTACGAAAAGGCTGTAACCTCCATTTTCCTTCGTGTGACATCACTTGAGTAATGGCTGTTTAGAAATGTGTCCTTTGCTTTCAAGATAAATTTATAATAATTTGCTTCCGACTAATTTGACAGCTGGATGACAGATGAGTAGACAGACAGAGACAGACCACTTTTTTTATAAGCAATCACACATCACAATCAGTATAATGTCTCAAATTCTCAAGTGACAAGGTCATCGGACAATTCTTTTAAAAGAATCATAAAAAAATAATGGTTAATTTATGTACCAAATTAATGAAATCTTTGTCCTAAAATTAAGTAAATTCTCCGAAAAAAAATGTTTTTAAAAATTAAGCCAGGGGAATTAGGAGTAATTGTTAATGGCGATAAATAAGGGCTTGTTTATAAAAAAAACTATACTATAAATAAATAGTCTACACCCGCCTGAAACTCAATTCTCACAAGTAGTACATTATCGATATAATATCCTTTAATTATGTGTCTGATAATAAATATTTTTACTTAATAAAAGCTTTTTTTACTGTTTTATTATATATATATATACAGATTTTTATGAATGTTATAGTTGAAATTAAATAAAAAATAAAACTTTCGATATATATTTCGGCCCACTTGGGGCTGACGACGGCCCCAAGTGGGCCGAAATATATATCGAAAGTTTTATTTTTTATTTAATTTCAACTATAACATTAATTATGTGTCTGAAACATCCATTTCATTTGGATTTTAATCAAACAGAGAACCTGTTAAAAGTTGAAACTTAATTGGTTTTAAGTCTTTTTGCTACTGCTCTCCTTCCTTTGAATATATATTTTTTGTCACCTTTTTGTTTGCATGGGATTTTTGACACTGTTACCCTAAGTTTCAAGTTTACTTAGATTAGGGAAGAGGGCTACTCCCTGGGTACAGCTTAGATTATATGTAGAAATAAGTAAAGTAAATAAGTTGTTAAATAAGTAAGTTGTTAAAGATTAAAGATTAAAGATTAAATATTAAAGAAAGATAAAGATAAAGAAAGATATTCATTTCATGTTCAAATATATTCCAGGTTTCTTCAAATTACACATTTTACAAACACATAGCTTAGGCATGAACCCTAAGGGAGTGTTAGAGGCGAGAGGGTCCACACTCGTACACCCACGTTTCACCGACAAATTATTACGCCTGACCGTGAGAGCTATAACACCATACTTTTGGCACTAATATGGACCCACAGTTTAACCGACTACGAATGTGCACATACGGGATTTGAACTCGATACTTCCCGTTGAACCATCCATCCATCCATTAGCCTAGTTCATCCACTGCTGGACATTTCCAGGACTTTGCCACTTTGGTTGGTGAACGCGGTGCCGGTACCCTCGCACTAGTGACGCCGCTGCCCATCACCAGTCTGTTCCATATAAGGCCCGGCTATTATTGATGGATATACCGCCATCCATCGGTCCCAGGCATGGTGGACCTCCTGGTTTTTGCCTGTGAGCTTTCCTCTTACTCTTCCCAGAATTACATCGAGGGGGTCTCCAAGTAAGATGGTGGTACCTCCACAGTCCAGCCCGGCATCAGCTCTACCACCTAAAAGAACCATAAGATTTACATAAAAACGGCTCATCTCAATACGTGTTATGATCGGGAAAGCCGACCAGTTTCAGCAGATTTAGACTGCCTTCATCTAGCTTCTCTCCAATAGAGCACACACCATCAACGTTCTGAGCCGAGGTCCCCCAGCTGGGGGCCCTCAGCGATTGTTGATTAAAAATCACAGGAGGTGAACGTTCTCGGCGTTCCCTCCTTTTGTCCGGGTAAAGCTGTTAAGGCCAGACGGCATCTGAGCGAGTGAAGAAGACGTTTACGCGACGACGTTACGCCTCACAGGTGAGCCGTTTTTATGTTAATCATGAATTATCCTCAAGTCTCATTTAATCCTATAAGAACCATAAGATCACAAAAACGATAAGTGGCAAGTTTGTTTAGTACGGTTAGATATAAAAAGTACGTAATCTACGCAGTAATCCTAGAAAACTATAGGCTGCTTCGGCATTCACAAACAAAATGTAAATTCCGATTCGCTTTGGCTAGAAAGCATTCGACTACGTAGTGTGTGTATTACTGTACCTGTGTTGGCTCATATTATGTGAAACGTGAATAAAGCGTAGTTACACCACAACACGATAAACACGTGAAAGCAGTCTCTCTCGCGAGATACTTGTTTGGTGAGTGTGACAAGTGTCTCGGGAATACTCGAGGCGAGGTGAGGCCTGAAACATGGCGCGCGGCGGTGAGTCGCAAGCTCGGATAGTCAATCATCGTAGCTTTTGTTTCACAAAGTTCCTTCCTTAAGCCACGCCCTCTTTACTCTTTATTGATTCTGATTGGTCACAGGCCTGTTCATATTAATAACATGTCTCAGGTATCAACACCGTATCATGACTATATCATGACGAGTGTTCTTTTGCAACGTCACATTTGACTCGTAAAAAGTGTATTATATCTACTTGACAAAATAAACTACTTGAATTTTAATTTGAAACATGAAGACGATATTTTTGATGATCTTGTGTGATCAGTATTGTGTGCAACTGAACATAATTGCACATTACAGGTGGTAGAGCTGATGCTGGGCTCGACTGTGGAGGTACCACCATCTTACTTGGAGACCCCCTCGAAGTAATTCGTGGGAGAGTAAGAGGACAGCTCACAGTCAAAAAACCAGGAGGCCCACCATGCCTAGGACCGATGGATGGCGGTATATCCATCCCTAAAAGCCGGGCCTTATATGGAACACACTGGTGAGGGGCAGCGGCGTCACTAGTGCGAGGGTTCCGGCACCGCGCTCACCAACCCGCCTTCCCAGCGTGTGTGAGTAGGGGCAATTATTCCAGGATGACCGCCGGGAGTGGCAAAGTCGTGGAAAGGCTTATGTCCAGCAGTGGATGAACTAGGCTGATGGATGGAACATAATTAGACGTCAAGACACTCATGCGGTCTATTACGAAACTCATTTCGTTTATTACATTAACAAGCACTTGTGTCCCAATGTCTCACATTATAGCACACTTACACAAAATACTACTCTCAAGGAAATTATATTAATAAGAATGAATATTACAGTCGTTACTTCAAAGCTCTTAGATCTCCTCTCAAACGATTGGTGATCATTGAACCTTGTTCCTGGTCCCTGGCCGGGTCTCCGGTATGGGATCGGGCGGTTGATTGGATTTCACCTTGTATAATATATATTTTACCTATCATTTTAATCGTATATATATTGCTACATAAATTAAATAAACCTTTAATTTAGTTCATGTATATTTATTATTTTATTACATATATTTTTTTATTAGATTAAATTTGACGTGTAAAAGTGTATTATATATACCTGCTTTGTAAAATAAACTATTTTAATTTGAATTTGAACGACCAGCTAGTCTACAATGAAGCAAAATCTTTCGAGGCTCATTCGTCACGTCTTCGACATATTATGACAAAAGAGATAAATCTACGCGATTGAAAAAGATAACTGATTTATAGCTCTCTTATAAAATATTGGCGTGTGGAAACGTCATCTAAAAAGAATATTGTAGCTTCATGTCGTAAAAGGCGACTTTTAAGGGGCTTCACAATGCTAAACATCAGTTTTGCATAGGATTCAGTTCCGTCAATGTAGATGGTAAAAATTTGAAGAAAATATGGCGTGTTTTTTGACTTTATAAATAAACGTACTTTCTTCTTTCTTTACATTACAATACTTTCAAAAAAGCATGAATTTCACATAAAAAGCGATTCAGTTTCCATATTTTAAAACCGATTGAAACAAAACTAATACACACAGATACTTACTAGAAAAAACCATCTTTATTACATAAAGAATTTATAGTTAATAACCTAATGTAGCCGCGATTTCAAAATAACTGAAGTTTTGCGTACGAGGCGTCTGACTAGAGCAGGATAGATAGTGAAAAAACGAAAGTGTTAGAGCAGGACTGAATTTTAGCATTGTGCTATGCAACCCCTCAATAGAAACAATCTTTGTCTTTGTAGTATTGAGGGTAATTGGATCTTGGCCCCTGTTTGCATTGATGTCCGTTATCGGTTTCCGTAGAATTTTGCGAAATTCCTTGGAAATATTGATTAACGTCTCGCCTGATGTCACTCTTCCAGTTTCTGGGCGAGCGCACTTCATCCTATCTCTTTGTTGTTTCTTGGCAACGGCTGCTATTTTAATTTTTAAGTGCCACTTTTTGCCTGTGTCAAGTTAGATTCTTTTAAGTTAGACTTTCAGACGCCGTTTGTACATCACGCACGGTACAATTTAAAAAAAAGGTAAAAAATACATAGTTATGTTTAGCTCTTATCGACGCTCTCCATCAGGCGTGGTAACGACCAAGTACAAGCCCACAACATAAAAAAATATATATATGTGGCCAGTACTCAAGGCGCGGGTGAGATTAACTGTCATCTACGTAACATTGTCCTAGAATTTCGCTATCTGTGACTAACTTCAAGCTCGCATTCTCTATATTTAAATATAATAAACAGGGTTTAAATATAATCGGGTAGCTACATATGTAACTTTTTTACGGAACAGCTGATTTTTTTTTCGCGATTCGAAGCTTAGTTCCATAGTAAAAGTTGTTTGTATGGACGAGTACTATCGCCAGTTTCCGGCTTCCGCAACTTTATCTTAACACTTAGTATATTTAAATAGTTAAACTATATTTGTGTAGTCCAAGCACTAGTCGAGGATAAAGTATTGTTCTGATCAAAAGTTCTATTGTATCGGTAACACCGAGTCCTCACGTACTCTAATCGCGATCGCCAACCCATCATCTGTCGGGTTTTATCTGCGCCCGAATACATCACACGGATCAATACTGCACCGTTGACTCATACAGGATAACACAACAAATTGCTGTCTATCGTGACATGGGTCACAAAATAGATACAACCAGAAGGCAGACTCGACGACCGACGGAGCGAAAACAGACGCACACATGCATAGACGCGTACGTACGATGATCTTGGCAGAATTTCATATTGGCATTCACCCGAGTATCTTCGAGATCGTCGTACGTACGCGTCTATGTGTGCGTGCGCCTGTTTTCGCCAGTTATTCGGAGTAACCATTCTGTAAGTGGTTATTTTGTGCATGGGTCTTGTGAGTTCTACTTATATTATACATGCAGAATGTATTCTTCTCTATATGTACTATCGAGGAAAAAACCACAGACCAACTTTTCGCCCGTATTGCAATGGTGATAAGAGCGAAAACTGGGTCTGCGGCAATTTCTTTGATGGTACATAGGGTAAGTAATAATAATAATAAACAATATTGCACACAAAAATACAGATCAATACAATTTAGAATTAAGATAAATTCAGTGCAAATGCGGAGTTATTTCTGAAAGGAATTTCTTCCAGTCAACCGTAAATGACAGAGATGAAGAGAAATTAGACATTGGTTTATTGAAATTTAAATTGAGTGCAAAAAGAGCGATATAAATATATGTATATGTACGAATAACATATAACAGTCTACATACACTTATTAAAATAAGAATATACCTAACTACCTAACGGTCTAATTTTCTTATTCCTTAACTAAAGTAAATATAAGTACTTTGTATAGTATAAGTTATAGTATGTAACAGAAATTATAAAAAAAGGAAAAATGTAAAAAAGAAAGACTTGATTTTACTTAGTTTCTTGCCCTTCTTCTTAGCAAGACTAATAGAATGGGCGGAGTTAGGCATGTATTTAATATGTAACCTATAAGTATGTAGTATATAATAATATAATTTAGCTATTATTTTAATCGTTTATGTACATACATTGCTGCATAAATTTTATTTAGTTCATGTACGTTTATTATTTTATTAAATATATTTTTATAAGATTAAATTTGACTTGTTTATTATGTATACCTACTTAACAAAATAGATTATTTGAATTTGAATTGAATAATAAATTCTCTCGTGCTTTTATATTAGTGTTAGAATTTAGGATGCGTTCAAGAAATGTATTTTTTTGTATCGAAATGCGAGTTGATGACGTCACAGTAGGTTAAATGAAAGACATTACTTTTTTTCATTTAATAAAGGATATTCACGCTTATTTTAACCCATTACTGCATAACGTCCGATAAATCGGACGCAAGTAATTTGACAATTAAAAAACTATAATATTTGTTTATGGTGTTTTTTTTGTTTTGAACGAAAGTAAAATATAATATTTTATACTTGCAACACTGATTGTAATGACTGAATGAAAAAAAGTGCTCAACAAATGTCATTTTCGAAAATGGCGGAACAAAGTCGGAGTCTTCTGAAAAAAAGGTAAGAATTATTTTGTTTTTCTTCCAAAATATTCCGAAATTGTTGAATAAAAGCTGTCCTGTTTGTTTGTATATTATCTACCTACAGAAAAAATATTTATTTTTCCCATGATAATTGCTACTTACTTTCCTGTGGGTGTAAGTTTGATGCTGTCCGATATATCGAACGCTATGCATGGCGGACACTAAGTGTGGGTTTTTCATTGCTTTTTACAGCTTGAAGGTGCATGAAATTTTAACCGAGTTAGAACGCGAAGATGATGATGAAACAGGAGAAAATATTATTTATGTCGAACCACCTATTGAGAGGAGTGGACAGGCTACGGATGAGGATAGTGACGCGTCTGACGACGAGCATGGAGCCAATCTAAACTACTTGGGACGCAAGTTGCTTCAAACTCAATGTGAGCTACGACGTCTACGAACAAGGAGACACAATGCTACGTCAAACATTCCATCATCGAGTACCGAAATGTTGCAGTTACCTCCGTCATCATGTCCGTCGAGTGAAGGAAGCGACGAAGAAGATAATGAGCCACTTTCATCTCTGCAAGCGCGCAAAACTTCATCAAAAAACTCTCAAGCAACGAAGAAGAAAAGAATAACATTATGGAAAAAACAGTTACCCAACTTTACATGCCCGGAATTCAACTCAAAACCTACTTCTGACCAAAGCAAAAATTGCAAAGACCCCTTGGATTACTTCAAACTCTATTTTCACGAAGACTTAGTGAAATACATAGTCGTTCAAACCAATCTGTATGCAGGTCAGAAAAATAAAACACTGTTTGTTACAGAAGACGAAATTTACGTTGTTTTGGGTGCGATGTTGCTGTCGGGGTATGCCAAGTTACCAAACAAGAGGCTTTATTTTTCACGTGAAAATGATGTGCCAAAGATTCTCGCAGAGAGCATTCGATGCAATAGATTTGAAACTATACTTCAAAATTTACATTTGAATGACAACACACATTTATCGAGTTCGTCTGATAGACTTTATAAGTTACGTCCACTACTAGATAGCCTGGGTGAGTCATTTCAAAAACACTATGGTCTAGACGAACATTACAGCGTCGACGAGAGTATGATACCATACTACGGCAAACATTACGCCAAGCAGTTCATCAAAGGAAAACCAATAAGATTTGGGTACAAAAACTGGGCTAAGTGTGCTAGCACTGGTTACATGGTAGCATTCGAACTTTACACTGGAAAATCCACTGAGAAGAAAGATTTTGGATTAGGTGGTGATGTTGTACTCAGACTAATAGAACTTGCAAAGTTGCCACCCCACAGTGGTATAAAAATTTATTTTGACAACTTCTTCACATCTTTGTCACTGCTGAGACACATGAAAGAATTGGGATATTATGCGACTGGAACAATAAGGTCCAACCGTGTCGAAAACTGTCCGCTGAAAGAAGTGAACCTTTTCAAGCGAGAAGAACGGGGCTACAGTGACTACAGGTTATCAGACGATGTGTTTGTTTGTCGCTGGAACGACAATAATGCAGTGACGGTGGCAACAAACTTTGAAAACTGGGCCTTGACATCGGCCACACGCTGGTCGAATGAAAAAAAAGCAAAAGTTGCAATCCCCCAGCCATCACTGATTTCCAGTTATAATAAGCATATGGGAGGCGTGGACAAGTGCGATCAGGCTGTTGCAAATCTTCGCACCAGAATGCGTATTAGAAAATGGTGGTGGCCAATTTTTGCATACTTTTTAGATGTATCCTTGGTGAACAGTTGGCTACTTGCAAGGAAAAACGGTGCCAATAAAGAGACGGAATCCCTGTTTGCGTTTCGGAGGTATGTGGCTCGAAGCTTGCTTGTCACACATGGAACTCCGCCACACCAAGGATAAAAGCCGGCCAAAACTTTATCCATCACCCGGTATGATGGTAAAGAGCATTGGATTGTGCCCATAAGCTCAGAACGTCGCTGTGCAAGTAAATGTGGCGGAAAATCGAAATACAAATGCCTGAAATGCGACGTAGGCCTTCACCCTAAGTGCTTTATGGACTACCATATGATTGATTCTTCATCATAATTTATTAGTATTAAAGTCGTTACTTTTTGTTAACCTTTTTTCATTAAATTTATCTAAATAATCATCCGTTTCATTTACTCCATCAAAGGCACCCTCAAGTGGTGTGTTTGTGTCCGCTATGCATAGCGTCCGATATATCGGACGGATCATAAAATCATAGTTGTAAGTAAAAGTTCTAGTATAGTCTTATAATGTCTTATAAATGATCCCAAGTGACCATTATTTAACATAAAAATAGTAATCAGTACATCAACAAACTTTATGCTGTAATGGGTATCTGTCTACTAGAAACGGTTAAGGGGAGCTATTCTCCGAAACGGTTTTTGAATCGTGAATATTAGCGAAAACAAGAAGAGGCCAATTATTGGACTTGTATTGCACGAGTGGAATGTTGATATTGCCATTGTTACGTGCCAATTCACTGAAAATAACCTTTTTTTCTGGATTCGTTGGTGCATATTTTTCTTTTCTGGAAATAGTATTGCCAAGAAAATTGCCAAGATTTTACCATTCTTTTGTTTTATCAAAGTAAACCAGACATCAATTCAAGTTTTATAGGTACTGCCACAAGATCTTATAAATCTGTGATATAATTAGAGCCATTTATAGATTACTTGTTTCTGAAATAAAGCGAAAAAGAGTTATTGCCTTTTACGTAATCAACTAATTTTTATTAGTTCACCATACAAACTGGAAGACCAGTTGACCTTGAAATTTGAAATTCCATTCACAAGTAGGTCATGTAGTCGTTAGTGTAGGAAATAGCTGGCCAAGTCCGAGTCGGACTCGCGCAAAAAGGGTTCCGTACCATCACACAATACAGATACGGAACCATAAAAAACATTATGGTAAATAATTCCACTTGCAGGTATAAACGACCAACATCGACACTTATGATCTATTCAACTCTATGTATCTAAAGGGTCTAATTAAGTTGATCCATATAACTTTCTAAATAATTAAATATACGTAATTCGCAGATTTTTTCCTATACGTGTGCTATAAGGCTTACCTGTAATAGTACATTGTTCACCGAGGGAAGAAAGGGGAAGATTACCAACGAGGGTGTCCTCGGGCCTCAATACACACGGGTTGGGAATCGCACTTTCTCCCGAGTGATACATAGTGCTTTATACTACACCTGCGAGGAAATAGTATAATTTTACTTTTAATCAAGATACAATCAAAGAAACAGACTGACTCGCGTGCGATTGTCACTTTTTATTTCCTTCTTATTTCTTATTATGTACAGGAAAAGCAAGTGGCCAGTATCATTTTTCGAGTTTTATGTACGAGTTCGCAAAATAATACTGGCCACTTGGCCACTTGCTCATTCTCTATGTTATTTAAAAAAAAACAGCACGTTAACAATGGATTTGCATATAATTTTTTCAATGCAAGTGCTCGTAAAGGCCCACTTTTTATGCATCAAAACCGAAAAGAAAGTCGATTATTTTGCCCTAGGGCTTTTTTATTATTATTTTTTTTATTTGTTTGCAATGGTTGGCTAACCTGCAGCCTTTCCTGTGTACCATAGATGTTATACTTTTTTTTTCCACTGTTTAACGGCTCTGGATACAATTCTTTTGAGCCAAACATAATTTAAAGTTCACAAGATTATATTTGTTTTCATTTCCTCACACTATGCATTGAAAAATGTAGTTTGATACACGGGCGTAAAAGCAATAGATTACTCGGTTACGTTTAAAACACTTGTTGCGCTCGTGTTTTAAATCGTCCTCGTAATTTATTCCTTTGCGCCCTTGTAGCATAAGCTACTATTCTGCCCGCTCAAGCACGTTAACAATGAATTTTCATACACTTTTTTCGCCCGCATATTTGTATGACAGTAATGACGTATTTTCTGCATCGTTTTCAAAAAAGTAAGGAGGTGCTTTCCGAGCAGGTGTAGTATAAACGAAATTTTAAGTTTCTAAGTCAACTGGAAGTGCACTATTAGGTCTTTATGGTAAGCAAATTTGTATGAAATTGATTATGTAAAGTGGGATAACTTTGTTTCGCGTTGAATTAGAAGCCTGATGTTTTTACAGCACCATGAGGCTATGGATTTCTGTAGGAGGTATCAGTGTCAACTTGATATCTCACGCGGGATCCGAGCAAAAGGGTCCTGACAAACGGACAGACGGACAACAAAGTGAACCTTATAGGGTTTCGTTTTTTCATTTTGAGGTACGGAATCGTAAAAATATGAAAAGTACCTATATTTAATTATTGAAGAAGTAATTAAGGACTAATTTTAGAGTTTAATGGATCGTAAGGGTCAAGTTAAGTACGTCTTGCATAACTGCACGTGGAATAAGTTTGTGTTTTAAATGGTGTGTATACAAGGTGACTTTTTGATCATCGTCCAAATTTATACTGGACGCTTGGTAAGTGATCAGCATCATGAATCGATAACAATGACTATGAAATTCGTACAATGAAATTTCGACTTTCCATAGTAATTTACTCCCAGTCCTGAGTGAATTGCTACCCCTCGTATGGAGAGTCGAAATTTTATTTTATGAATTTTACAAAAATCGTTATTGGTTTATGACGCTGATCACTTACCAAGGCTCAAGTATGAATTTGGACGATGTTCACAAATTAACCTTGTATACGAATCGGGGCACGAATCACTTTATCTAATTTTCGTAAATTAATTTGAACCAGATTCTCCCTGTTCTAACTCAAATAATGATAATTATCACGTATAGAATCATTTCTAGGGGTATATGTTGCTATGTTTTCAGACAGAAAAAACATGGAATATACCTAATATTTCTTGTGAAGATGTGGCTTTCATGAAGTTAGACATGAGGATACATCGTCTTATTCGACGCATGTTTTACAAAATATCCTACAGCCTTCTCGTATCTGCCCAATTAGTGGAATTTGAAAATGTTTTCTGTTTTTTGAAAAACAAGTAGTTGAAACGTAGTATATTTTTACAATCAGCTCATGCAGCCCTTTTATTTAATACATTACAAACAAAAAAGAAATAATGACGTCATAAAATCAAACAGCACAATTTGAAAGTGAATACCCGCTGCATTATGTAGCATACAGCAAAGAGACACATTCCACATAGTCGCAGCTTTCCCTCGCAAAAAATCCCCCAGAATACAGTTTGCTCGCTCATTGACTAATATCGAAATTCTAGCCCATTGGAAATTTTACTGGTTTTGTTTTCAAATAATATTGCTTTTATTTATTTTTGTCTTCATTGGAATACCCAAATATCAAATAATTCTTGATTAAGATTATTTTGGGCACATATCCAAACAGACATGGAAAAAGCATTGCCATCTGGACGTTGAAATTTACTATTATTTTCATACAATGAAACATTGAACATTAAAAAAAACAAGATATAAATCTGATTAGAGTTGAAAAATGACCCCACTATAAAGTGTGTTGAATACAATTTTGTATGGCGACGGCTCCAACAGCGTTCATTGTGTCTTTGAGTCAGCCAATCACGGCTGGCCTACTGTCTCATGACAACAGTACTAACCAATCATGAACCTTTTGTCCTCTTCAGTCTTTGGTGCCATTTTCGAATGACACTTTGTTAGAAATGAGTTTTTTTCATTCTCCGCAATGAAATCGTAAATATTTTAAAAACGGATTTACCTCTCTTTTTTAGGGTTCCGTACCCAAACGGTAACCAACGGGACCCTATTACTAAGACCCCGCTGTCCATCTGTCTGTCCGTATCTCACCAGGCTGTATCTCATGAACCGTGATAGTTAGACAGTTGAAATTTTCACAGGTGATGTTTGCCGCTATAACAACATATACTAAAAAACAGAATAAAATAAATATTCAAGGGGGCTCCCACAAAACAGACATGTTTTTTTTTGCCGTTTTCATAGATGGTACGGAACCTTTCATGCGCGAGTCCGACTCGCAAGTGCGATAAAGTTATTAACTGTGCAAGGAGGTACAGGTCGAGCTTTCGATGAGATCACGACTCATCATCTTCAGGACTCTTAAAAGTGAGTTAAATCAATTTGTAAAATACTTATGATGTCAACTCATCATAATGTTAATGAAACAATGAAAGCAGTTTAAATTTTATTCATAAAATATTATTGCAGTAGTTATAGTCAAAATGTGCCGCACAAATTGGCTTGCAAGCACTTTGATTATTTCAATTACAAATCCTTTGTCTTTGTCAGCCAAAAAATGACATAATGCTGCTATCACTATGCCTACGAACTATTGTAGAAATTTTTGCAGACTCACATTTCGACTTTATTGCCTTGGTAATAAAAGTGAAAACTGAATTAACGAAATTAGAATTAACTCGTACTTGTTGATAACAACCACATTGAGTGAGCTCGGCTTTGCTAGCTTTTGGATGGGGGGGGGGCGATAAGATATCTATGTAATTGATAGTGGGTGGATAGAACAGTGAATAAAACACTTGATTAAAAATAGGCGTTGTTATTGTGGCAGCACGTCTACACGTCTGACGCATTCTTGTTAGATATGAGTAATCACGTATCTTTAAGTTTAAATAAGGAATCATTTTTCATAAAATAATACATTACATAATAAAATAATAAACCATCAAACTGGTAGTAACAATTTATTTTATATAAAACCACTCCCACATTGGTGACCCTGACGTGATCATCTGTCAATTTTGAAATCTGACCAAAAAGCTATTGAGTAAATGAATCTATCAATTTTGACATCTGCATAAAAAATAAATCATCTGTTACTTTGACGAAAAAATCTGTATAAAAATTAATCATCTGTCACTTTGACATCCGTCACAAAATCTGTATAAAAAATAAATCACATGTCATTTTTGACATTTGTCACAAAATCTGTATGAAAAATAAATCACCAGTCACTTTGTCAATATATGTAACCTTAGAAATTTGTCGCTTTTGACTTCTGTCACAAAGAACATCTGGATATATTTCATAATTATAAAATCACATTTTACCGTGGTCCGTTAGCACAATTTTTCATTTATTAACGGCTCACGTGGTCCGCTGGGAAAAAAAATACATACATTTTGTAGTTGCACCCGACTAGTGAGCCGATGGGTACAATTTAGCGTGGTCCGTTGCAACAAGCAACTGACCATTGATCCGATTGGAATAACCCCATGACAGTTGTCGCACAAGCGTGATGTCGAACTAGCGTGGTGTCGAACAAATGTCGAACAAACGTTAATCGCATTACAGTGGTGTCGATCTTCAGCTTTCAGTTTTGTCGCATGATCGTTCATCGAACTTGCGTCATGAAGTCAATATTTAAATATCAATTGAATGTCTACCCTACTTCTTGGTGACTTCTTGAAGTTACGCAAGAAGTCTTGCTAAAGTTTAGGTCAACTTTATAGTCGATATAGTTTCTAAAGATTCTTATTATTCATCGTTTTTGCTTTTGACTACAAAATGCGAAATTTGATTCTATATATGGGCTAGCTATTTGGAGTAATGGTGTAAATTTTCATAAAATATTATTACGTCTAAAAAGGTGTACATGAAATAACAAATAAAAATACCTATAGGTTTAATTTAAAAGTCTCATTACCAAGAACTGAACAACTAAATTCATGGCAGCTAATATTTAATCTACCAGTAATCTACCAGATGACATTGTAGTAGTTTATGAAACTGGAACATAATGAGATTATTAAAACACGAGTGTGCTGAGTTTAAGAAACCGGCCAATTGCGAGTCAGACTCGCGTACCTAGGGTTCCGTATTGTGGATGATAAATTGAACTTTGTCATACTGTTTTCGTGAATTTCTCAACCGCTTTATTTTTCCTGTAATTTTTTACATATTACCATGATTTTTTTCATATTTTTTGGTCCACTAGTTTTGGAGATAAGGGGACATACAATTTTTTATGGATTTTCAAGGATTTCTCGAAATAGATGCAATTAAATATAGCCAAATTATATATTTTTACAATCAGCTTTGTAATGTCTACAATTTTATACCCATATTATATTTAGAACTACGGAACCCTAAAAAGGGACAAACGAGTGCTTGCGCCGTTCTCGCTCGGCTCGTTTTTCGTGTCGTAGTGCACAGTCTAGTTTTCTATAATGTCTTTGCTATTGGCACGTTGTTGGTAAAATCTATGCTTAGTTCAAAGTAGGTAATTACCCGTGCTGTAAAACGAAAAGAAAAAATGCAGTTTCATAAATGGTACATGATTCTGGTTGTGCGACAAACTTTTCTGCAATACAAGAGCAACTTATCTCGTCGTTCAAACTTTTAAGTTTACTATTTTATTTTCACAATTCTTTTTCATTTTCTATCAAACTTTTTAGGTATTACTAGTACGAGTAAGCTCGTTTGTTTTAAAATATGGCAATATTATAAAAAATGTGCTTTATTTTGTGAAAAATAAGCATAGCAGTTAAGTTATATACAAAGAAACGTTATTCAAATAAAAATACAAATTCAAATACTTTATTTTGTAAAATAGGTACATGTAATAAATTATTTACAAGTCGATATTAATCTTAAAAAAACAATGAAATAGTAAAAAAATAAAATATAATACCGAGAAAAATTTAATAATAAAATAAAGTTGCGATTACATCAATTTAATAAAATTAATTAATATACTTACACACGTAAACTATATGAGAATAAAAATATTATGTATATGTCGGCGCAAACCATTTCTAGATGTAAACGTCCGGTGATGTAACATTAATATAATAATGATTCTTTTCTGCAGTTAATTATTGATTTAAATTATGAATCAGTGTGGTTTAGTTATGATTATTAGCATTTAAAATTATGAATAATTTAACCCAGAAGCTTTAAAATTATTCTTGGAATGTTGATATATTTTGATTTAGAAACTTTACTTATTTATTTCTAATTATTAATGCCTAACATAATGTTAATTTACTTGAGTTACCTCGAAGATTTTAATTTAGTTACACATGTCATTTTGGATAATTAAAGTGATCAAAGTTTTCAAGTCTATAAAATGTGTTTATACAACCGTCATGTTTGTATTCGAGTCAGTGAGTTTCAATTATTTTCATAACATTGCTAATTTCTATGTACAAAGCCTTGTAAATAAAATGATAAAATAAAATGCATTCCACAGGTAGGGTTAGGTTTTAGTTAATTGGCTAACTTATTGTTTTTGTAATGTTTTTGGAGAAAAGGAAATTATATTTTTGCAAGCAACCAATAGGAACTTTACTCCAAACGCACATTTTTGAATGCATACATTTTGTAGCAGCATCGTGAACAGGTAGTACCTTTCCATTGTGCACAAATTAAAAACCAATTTTGTTAAAATTGTACCGTATTACTACAAAACGGTGTTTAACTTAAGACGGTGTTTAAATCTGTTGTTGTCGCCTATTCTTTCATATTGTAAAAGAGTGACAGCAACAGATTTAAACACTGTCTATAGTTAAACACCGTTTTGTAGTTGCACCGGTAATGTTTATTTTGTCATTACATTTCTTGAATACAACGTGCAACAGAAAGGTGTAACCATATTTGAAGAGCTTATTCAGTCAATGGTATAGAACAACTTTTACTATGGAGCCAACCCTGAAATCTCAAAAAAAAAATCTGCCCTTCCTTACATTTCGGCCGAGCAGCATTGCATTTTTCTATGAAACAGTTAATTTTTTTTTCGAGATACAGGTTTTGTTCCATAGTAAAAGTTGTTCTAAAGCATTGACTGAATAGCTCTTCAAATATGGTTACACCTTTCTGTTACACGTTGTGTATTGCGAGTTTTTCTAAATAATTCCATAGAAATATTCAAATAAAATAATGTCTAAATCAAACCGACAAGATCCTTTAGAATCAGACACTGGTCAAGGCAAAATATATCCCTTTTCGATATCTATAACATTTTATCTTCACATATTCATAACGCAATAAATACAAGAAAGGTGATAGATAAATAAATATATGCCTAACTCCGCCCATTCGATTAGTCTTACTCAGAAAAAGAGCAAGAAACTTGGCAAGATAAATGATTTTTCTTTTTTTTTTCATTTTAACACATGCTTAAACTATGCAAAGTACTTAACTTATTAAACTAACTATACCTAATTTGACTAAGTAAAGGGATAAAAATACAAGACAGCCTGCTGTGAGAAAAAATATATCTTAGTCTACCTAGTGTCTCATATTATAGTCTATCACCTTTCACAGTCCGTCCGTTATAAAGTTTAATCCTACTTGATGCAAAATGACATACTTAATATCAGGTACTATAGACTCTTAACTACAGGGTGTGCTAGCAATAACCGTTTACCGTGAAACGAGTTTTATTATATCGGCGGGGGGTCATCAGTCGTTCTGCCGCTTGGAGTCAAGGGCGGAAAGGTTTGAGTAGATTACGTCACTTTACGTTAACCATGCTCGCTTTTATTACATTTCCATACAGGCTATAATTAGACAAATAGGTTCAGCTTTGGACAGCGTTGGTGGTATTTGTCAAGGCCGTGGGGAACTATAAATTTCATGAAACGTTTTCAATCAGGAGTATCAAAACGGAAGGTATGTTTTACGATGCTGACGATAAAATGGAAGGTTTTGGATTGTTATTGAAATTAGCTATTACTAAAGTATGATTGTTGATTTGATTTAGCTAATATATACGTGATCGCAAGATTTGCTTTGGCATGAGCAAAATTATGATTTCACGAGTTTATATGTTATATTAATAGGTATATAATTTCTTTTTTTATTATTTTATCTTATTGAATTTATATAATTTTACCTGTATTAGCCTTTGATTTATAGTTTTAAGCATTAGAAGATAATAATAAAAAAATGAATTTCTATTTTTCGATATATTTCGACCTCATCAGTGAAATCAGATGAAATCAATATTATTGACTTTTTGTAATTGAACTTTTTTGTTTTTTTTTGTAATCTTATTATGTTGATTTGAAATTTATGGAACCAGGTTCTGAAATAAATGATTTTTATTTATTTCATTTATTATCCTGTTTCGCTAGGGATGTTTTTCAATCTAGACACGCACTTTATATTCTCTGGCTAAGCTTTCTTTCATACATATATTCAATTGAAGATTGAATAGATATATAAAGAACAACACATAACTCACTAGCCTATTGCCAACGACATCGCCCGCGCTGATGGAGTAACAAAATCGCCGTATTTTTAAAGGAAGATGTTATACAGAGACTTATTTACAAACGAGTATACCTTTATCACAGTGTACAAATAACACAGTGATACAAAGCCTTTTATGTCTGTCAAAACTATGACAGCGTCTAGCTAGTCAGTGGCCATAATATGACTTCAGGGGCAACTCAGCTCGCAACAAACTTAGCCCACGGGCTGAGTTGACCACTTGCAAAAATAATGTATTTTTGTCGGGTTACAAGGGTTTTCACAATTCATATTAATAATAATAAAACCCAATCGTAGGTGTTTAATATGCAGGTATCTCATTGAATGTACATATTTTATGTTAGTATATATGACTATATGTATATTTAAATATTACATAAGTAGTTATATAACTATTTAAGGTATTACTTAAGATTTGTAAGTAAATGTGGTACTGCCACATATTCAACATTTCTTGGTTTGTTATATATAAAATATCTGTTACTAAATTTAATCAAGTAATGTAACCACCATTGACGTAATGGTAACCACGTCTTGCAGTCTCGCACATAATTGATTACTATAATCAAGTATTGTAACCACCACTGACGTAATGGTAACCATACCTTGCAGTCTCGCACATCATTATTTACTATAATCAAGTAATTTTACCACCACTGACGTAATGGTAACCACGTCTTGCAGTCTCGCACATCATTATTTACTATAATCAAGTAATATAACCACCATTGACGTAACGGTAACCACGTCTTGCAGTCTCGCACACCGTTATTAACTATAATCAAGTAATGTAACCACCATTGACGTAATGGTAACCACGTCTTGTAGTCTCACACATCATTATTAACTATAATCAAGTAATTTAACCACAATTGAGGTAATGGTAACCACGTCTTGCAGTCTCGCACATAATTGGTTACTATAATCAAGTAATGTAACCACCATTGACGCAATGGTAACCACGTCTTGCAGTCTCGCACATGACTATTAAGTCGTATGCACATTTTGTAACAAAATACAAAATGTGACGCTTGTCAATAATAAGGTACTCTGTGGTCAATCCCGAGAGACGGCGGCGGCGCCCGAGCTACTGCTTCTGCTTCAAAAATGCACACTGCTGCTTACCCCGCAAGCCCCGCACAATAACTGGCCTCTTCGTTTTTTCTTCAATATTTACGATTCGAAAACCGTTTCGTGGAATAGCTTTCTTTAACCTTTTCTGGTATACAGATAATATAATAGGTATACATATCCTCTATTAAATGAAAAAAAGTGATATACGTCAGTGACGTCATCATCACACGTTTCAAAATGAAAAAATAAATTTTTTGAACGGATGTTTAAGTCTGACAAAGATTTGACCATTCAACCTAATAAGATTACGTCACTTGCTGTAAATACAAAAAAAATATAAAATCGATTTAGAAGCACGAAAAAATGTACCATTGAAATTACCTACTTAAATTGATCTATTCATTCCAAAAACCAGACAAAAATTGCGCAACTAATTGCTCCTTGTAGACGCCTTCATTGGGATAACGGCATGGATTTTTAAACCGTTTAATGTTATTCTCCTAGCTAAATACACATGTAGATAGAGATAGGTAAATATTTTACTTATCCTCCCCACTGAAGTGAGGTCTCAAATCAATTCAGTTGAGTCAACTTTCACTTAATACCTCCGAAAATTAAACAAAACTTTTCGTTATAAAAGGGCTGTAAAAACGGTCATGATAATACCTATGTGGCAGGTAAATAGTAAAATTCGGCATTTTAGAAACGGCATCGTCAGTTTCTAAACGCTCGCTGTTTTACAATTTGCCGTTTGGCAAATAGTTGAAAGCTTTTCAGCAACAAATGAAAAATAGGTGCGATGACGAGCCGAGCAAAGCGGAGCGAGAAGGAACGTGTTAGGTTTACATGTAAGTACATATTGGGAGCCGAGCGAAGCGTAGCGAAGCGAGGTGATCCTCAATAGTTCTAACAGAATTACTATATGCCGAGGCAAATTACAAAATTCCGAATTCTACCATAATAATATGACGAAGATTTGTCAAATAGCCAAATAGTGAAGTTTAGAAACTGACGACGATGTTTGTAAAATGCCGAATTTTACTACATATTCGCTTGCGACACCTATACTATTGAAAGCAAAGATTTCGAAAGTTTAGATGAGCCCTGGCACCTAAAATCTATTGCATTGTTTTTGAATGCGTGCGTTAACATAATGCCGACGCGCGATGGGCGCACTCCCCAATCTGTCTACCTACGGTCAGCAAACTCATCAGACTATTAAAGTTGTTAAATTGATTAACTTTAAGTGCACTTAAGGCGTCCAACTATCACTGTGTTCAGGTGAGTACTGATTACAAACAAGTGAGCGTCACCCATTTAAAGGTGGAAACATTTTGGTGCTGTCATAGTACGGTAAGGGCTTATCTTTACTTTTGAAATCTTTGATTGAAAGATACAATGTTGATTGCTTATGTTATGCTGACTACAAAAAGCAAAGGTAATGACCAAACCATAATGGCAATAAGTATCGACGACCTATAAACCGTTTTGAGGGTGTATTTATTACCAGCCAAACGATCGTTTTTATTTTTCGAAAGCCAACTTGGAGGATAGGATAATGGCCTTTATTTCCATAGCATTATGGCTTTGAGGGTTTTGGGATAAACTCCATTGGCGGGCTTCTGATACAAAGTACCTAATAACGCGGCGTATTTATCCTATGATAATAACGGTTTTATTTATACATATGTTATGATGTATTGTACAAAGTAAGTATATAAGAAAATGAAATAACAGTCAGTAAAATATTAAGACACGGTTTCTAAAGATATACTGCCTTTGATATTCTTTCTTTCTTTCTTTCTTAATTCTTTATTGCACAAAAGCGAGTTTAATGTACAACAGGTGCACTTAATGCTAGAAGCATTTTCTCCCAGTCAACCCGACAGAAAGTACAAGAAAGTTTTCATAAAGAAAGTATTCATAAATGGCCAAGAATTAATTTTGGATAACGACAACGATGGCCCTATTCTGAGAGCTGAAATGTATCGTAAATTATTGATTGCGATGGTAGAGGTGATGCCGGGCTCGACTGTGGAGGTACCACCATTTTACTTGGAGACCCCCTCGAAGTAATTCGGGGGAGAGTAAGAGGACAGCCCACAGGCAAAAAACCTGGAGGCCCACCATGCCTGGGACCGATGGATGGCGGTATATCCATCCCTAATAGCCAGGCCTTATATGGAACATACTGGTGACGGGCAGCGGCGTCAATGGTGTGAGGGTTCCGGCACCGCGCTCACCAACCCGCCTGCCCAGCGTATGTGAGTATGGGCAATTCTTCCAGGATGACCGCCGGGAGTGGCAAAGTCCTGGAAAGGTTGATGTCCAGCAGTGGACGAATTAGGCTGATGGATGGATTATTGATTTATTTTTATATAATATCCTACATACATAAACAAGAATAATTTATATTTATTTTCTATACCTCCCTGACATTATTAAATGTTAGTAAAACGAGGGGTGTCCATTATTTAGTGACGAGGTAAATTAGTTGCCGAAGCGAGTCAGGCAATACTCGTTTCTACCGAGACATATTAGTTTTCTTAAGAGGCGGCACTATGCTAAAATTCAGTCCTGCGCTAACGCGTTTGTTTTTTAACTCTCTATCCTGCTCTAATCAGATGCCATGCACGCAAAACTTCAGTTATTTTGAAATCGTGTCTCCATTAGGACATTAGTACAGGGTTTTTTCTAGTTAGTATCTGCGTGTGTTGGTTTCGTTTCAATTGGTTTTGAAACATGGAAACTGAATCACTTTTTTCTTGATATTCATGCTTTTTTAAAAGTTATATAATTAATAGAATATTGAAAGTATGTTTATTTATAAAGTGTAATTAATTATTGCCTTGAGTCACAAAACACGCCATATTTTTTTTTCAAATTTTTACCTTCTACATTGACGGAACTGAAACCAATACAAAACTGATGTTTAGCATTGTGGAGCCCCTTAAGTAATTTGACTCAATAAAAAATGTATTTGCAAAAGATCAAGTAATTAAATGGAAATAGCACATACAATCGGTTATACTTTTCCTTCGATTTAGCAGCAAACAAGTTTTCTATTTGGCTTTTTCTTTCAAATAATCTATGTTTACCTTATCACAGACGCAACTTTCTGCACACGAATTAATTTTTCGAAAAACACTCGTAAAACAATAAGATAGTTTTTCGCACAATGAACTCCTTACTGCCTTTTCAAAAACTTTTATAATTTTCTGATTTTAACTTTAGACATTTTAAAAAGAAAATTTAAAACCAAAACTAAACACACGTACTATATTGAAAATTGCCTGCATTATGCCAAGATATAATAAAAAATGTAAAAAAAAATATGTTGATAAACGAGCGGTTGGCTTGGCTGTATGGCATTTTACCCCTTTGTCCCTTCGATTTTACTTGCAATTGACAATGAGCGTTTTTCCTTATGTCAAATTTAGTGTTAAATAAGATTCCTAGATGGCACTGTCGTGATCTTTAGCAACAGAATCAAAGACAAAATTGCACCGATTCCAAACAAACGTTGAAATTGATTGCTACGAAACACATTTTACCTATGGTGACATGGACAGCGCCATCTGGAGGAAACCTAAAAACTAAGAAAAAAAAAACAACGAGAAAAACGCTCATTGTCAGAATTTATTTAAGTTTATCGTAACGGGTTAAATGGATTTTCATATATTTATTATTCCCCTAGGACAAAACTAAATTTTAATGCATATAATTTTCCCTCAGGGCAAAAAAGAGGTTCTTTTCAAGTTCGACATTCAAAAGAAAAGCGACTATTGTCGAACATGTTTAAGAAAATTGTATTTTTGAGCACATTACATGTACACTCACGGAAATCATAAATTTTATACGAAGAACACTGAAGGTGAGGCATCGAGTTTTCAACGGGCATCGTCACTCCAAGCGGAAAAACTCGCAGTGCGAGAGGGACCAATTCAGGGAGTAAGAAAAAAAAAATACTTTTTTATTTATATAAAAAAAAAATGCCTAGAATTCATAGTATTTACATGTAATACAAATGTAATAAAATGTGTTTGAGGCCTGTACATGATTATTATTTGTCAAACTATGAGAAAGCGTGTGTTTAAAGACCTTATTTTAATAATTATTTCTATCGAGTGAAAGATTTTCAATCGCGTTTCTGTATTACAGAAATCTAGAAAAAGGTTTCGAAAATGTTATAGTAATTTATCAAACTAGTAGCTTCTTACTGAACGTAGTAAAATGACTCCAAAAAGTGCCAATTCTTCGCGACGTTGCCTTAACAGACTTTTGAAGCACTGCCAGTAATACGGCCATGTAGTACGCAAACTGTTTCATCGTTTATTCGGTACGACTGAACCCTATTTACACGTTCTTACGGTGGAAACCTTTTTGTCAAATTTATAGTCTTGAGAGATTATGCCAAGAGTTCTAATATACTTTATAGCACACCGTGCGTAAAATGACCACTTTACGCACGCTGCGCGTGCGTAAAGTCGGCATTTTCCGCACTTGTACTATAAAAAATTATACGAAACTCGTGCGAGAAACTTTTTCTCGACTCGTGTGATTGCAGCACTCGCCTTCGGCTCGTGCCGCAAAATCACACTCGTCAGAAAACGTTTCATCGCTCTCGTATCGTAATGTACTATTTTAGAATTACTGTAGCGTGCCAAGACATTGCAAATACACTCGTAAAAGACGAACTTTTAATTATTGTGGCAAGACTATTGAATGTGGAAGAAGAAGAGGAGGTATTATGTTAGTATCGTAAAAAGCTTGAAAATAGCTTGATTTTTGTAATTACATAGCATACCATTCTGGTATTTACTTTTCGTTTGTTCCACGAAACAAACGTTCCGTGTTTAAAATATTCAATTAATCAAGAGCAGATTATTCATCTTCAAGGCGTCTTTGCTTAAATGCTCAAAGATATTTTTGTTACCAGGCCTTTTGAAATTTTCAAGAAATTTCTTCGTCTGAGAATATTTTGCATAGTCTTTAGTTTTGTAAGGTTTTATTACCTTTATTTCATTGAATATTTATTATTTTTACATAATATTAGATGGGAATTCGACGTCCTTCAGTACTGTAAAGCACGTTTTAGCAGTTCTATCCAATATATAATTTAGAAAATTGGAATTCTGAAGCATAAAAAATTGGGTGTTATATGAAACTTTCTTCAGAAAACTGAAGTTAGACAAAAACATTTCTCTAAATTTCGACTTGATAGAGAAATTCAAATGCGTAAAGAAAAGTTGATTTACTAAGAAAAACATATTCATATCTCTGTTAAAGAAAAAGGCTTAAAATTTGTTGAACAGTGTTACATATTCTGTTGTGTACCTCTACGTAAAAAGAACACCTTCAAGTTTCATCTAAACCGCTTATCGAATCTAAATTCATAGGCTTTGATTTATTCGTGGGCCACCTGACACTCATAAATAAACGATGAGAGTACCTGTGCTTGGATGTATTGTAACCAGAACGGCAGAATTGAACCCAAATTTGATATAAGACTCCTTTGATCGTAAACTGTAAAACAATCTTCATGCATGACTGAACACACTTATAGAGCGTGAACGGCACGAAAGTATCTCAAAATAAGGCATTCTCTCATTCGTTCATTGATGATAAAGTCTTGAAGAAGACTCTTTTCTTGGCGATTACTACAATACAACACAAAAGTAAATACATATATTGTAGGTATCACTTAGCAACTTTTGTTCGCCTTCGGGTGGACTTCTTTTGAAGTGGATACATCTTTGTTTGCATCTCGTTTAGGGGGGGGGGGAGCATATTCAGAACTTGTACGTCACTTCCGGTACGACTTACTTAACGAAAGATAATTTTATATCTGATTAAAGATTAAGGTTATTACATTAATCTTAATTGATCATAATGGGACTACCTATGTGACTGAGTAAAGAGCTCTAGGTGACGTAAGCAGTATCCACTTAAATATCTTAAAATTATATTTCTGACACAATCACACAATCTGACACTGCTTTTTTTGGTAGCTAAAAAAAGTTATTATTGCAGTTCAACCAATCTTGTCTAGTGCTGTATAAGCAATAACTTTGTTCTTGATACCGAGGGGAATATCATGATTTAAAGTTCCTGTTATTTATGGGAAACTTAGCTAATAAAACAGTATTTATTAATACCACGTTTGCGAATAAGAATAAAGAATAAAAAAGGTTTATGTTGCATGTTACCCTGCGAGGTGTCCACGGAAGACCAGCGTCGTGGTACAGAATAGTGCCATGACACATGCTGAGTGGAGGCCTTTTGGGTGTCACTTATGTTTTGTTTGTTATTGATTATATTGTATTTTAATTGTGTGACACCAATAACGTTTTTTCTATTTTCTATTTTCTATTTACTGCCAAAAGAAACTTAAAACTAAACATAGTATGTAAAATTGTATACAGATTAAAATTGTAGTAGAAAAAAAAGTTTTGAACATTCCTGACAAATAGTAGCACTGAGCAGCAAAGCAGCTGAATCTCATAGAGATCGAACAGCGCTGATTGTCTTTTCGGTAGGAATTTTGCAATCGATTTTAAAGTTATTTCCCCTATCAGCTAGATATTTACTTAAAACATAGTTCGGAACTGGATAACAATGCAATATTTATAAAAAAATTAAGAAAAAGGTTTGAATTTTGACGTAGCACTGTAGACATTGCGTGAGTGACAGCGTTGCTAACGCACACAAGCATCAAAACGTCGTATCATCTAAACATCTTGAACAGATAATAATACATAATAACAACAAAGATGAAAATTAAATCCTGTTGGGCGTCTGTTTCGAATGTAATAACTGTAACAATTAGTAATACATGAAAAAAAAATGTATTGTATAGACATAGGATGATAATTATAGATAAATCACGCCTGTTTCCTAGTTGTATTGACACTTATATACGTATATAATAAGAAATATTTAGCTTACTTCCGAAAACAACATTTCAAATTTAGAAGCTTCCAATTTTATAGTTTTCCTGAATGTTATAAAAATACTTAATAATAAAAAATAAAATGTTACGTGCTCTCGGTTCTAATGTACGGTACAGAAGGTTGGACACTAAATAAAACCACCCAAGTTAAATTAGAAGCTTTCGAAATGTGGTTGTTTAGAAGAATGCTTAAAATATCCTGGAGGGACAGAGTTACCAACGAAGAAGTCCTTAGAAGAATGACCAGAAAGCGAGAGCTACTCACTACAATCAAAAGAAGAAAACTTGCATATCTACAATACAATTTAATAAAAGTCATTATAGAAGGAAAAATAGAAGGAAACGAAGAAGAGGCAGAAGAAGGACAAAGTGGATTGACAACCTAAAGACCTGGACTAATATTAAAGAAGCGACGGAGATCTGCAGACTAGCTAAAGATCGGAAAAAGTTCAGAGAGATGGTAGCCGATGCCCGTTAGAGCATGGTACACGAAGAAGAAGATAAAAATACTTGAGCACCTTTTATTACAAGTACTTTCTCAGTGGGTGCCTAAGTTGTATTAGGATTAAGAAAGCCATCTGCTAAATTTCGAGTTTAAAATTTGTTTAGTTCTGGAGACTTCGTGATGAGTACCTAATTGGTATTTCGCTTTTATACAAGGTAACATTCAATTTATATGATTTAATTTTGTCATTTTGTTTTCGTGAATTGCTTTACCGGTATATTTTTACTGTAATCTTTGCGTAAACAAATATTACCATGATTTTTTTCATATTTTTTGGTCCACCAGCTTTGGAGATAAGAGGGGAATATACATTTTTTGTGGTTTTCCGAGGATTTTCTGAAATAGATGCAAAAAATATAGCTAAAATATATATTTTTACAATTACTATCTTTAATACCTCTCTCTATAATAATATAATAATAGTGAAAAACCACAAAAAAATGAATGTCCAAAACTAGTGGACCAAAAAAATATGAAAAAAGTCATGGTAATATGTGATATAGCGGTTGAGAAATTCACGAAAACAAAATGACAAAATAAAATGTTCTGTTCCCAAAACTGTCAAATCTCGGAACCCTAGGTACGCAAGTCTGACTCGCACTTGACGGGTTTTTTTGCAAAATTAACTAGTTCGATTCCCGGTTAAGACAAGTCTTTTTTCAAAAATCTTATATGCAGTTTTTATTTTCTCCAAAATCGATGACGAGAGTTCTTTGAGCTGATTTCTCTATCCTCAATAGTTTAGATTTTCCCCATAATGACCCATCTCAACGCGCTATCCTATATACATTATAAGGTGAAATTTAATCAATCACCTGATTTCCTATGGGAGGAGTATAATGTCATTATATATTTTCCTCACCTCATATCATTTTAATAATTTTGAGATAGTTTTGATACTATGTAAGGCTAAGCCAAGCTTTAGGCTAACTGAAAATCGGCAGCTGTCTAAACATGCAGAGTATGTCGACATTAGACCCTTTTGTCTTTCCATGTAGGTCTAAGCTAAGCTCTTTTCTTTTAATCTGTATTTAGGTAGTATTTAAACGAGCGAATATAAATTCAAATTTAAGGTGTCAAAATACTGAATATAGCGTAATAAAATACTAAGTGGGCGAAAGACTGTGGGGGAGTAAAAATATTGAAAACGGCGACTTGAAAATACAAATTTGATTTGAGTTGAATAATTCTCAGGCGTACAATTTTCTATTTTAATAACAATTTAATTTTAAGTAATAAAACTAGGGACTTCGCCTCAGTCCGCTCCGCTTCGCTCGGCTCTTTATTTTATCGTGCATGTAAACCTAACACGCTCCTCCTCGCTTCACTCGTCGTAGCATCTATATTTTGACTTTTGGTGAAGTATTTTCGATTTCATACTTTAAATTCGCCCACTCAGTATTTTTAGTTGCACACTTTGGTATTTATTCCGGACACTTGAAGTCGCTAATTATATTTTTATTCGCCCGATTAATAGTTAGTATTTTAGCACATTTTTAAAGACAGAGTATACCTTTTCTTTTACTATTTATGCGTTTATACATATAGAAACAATATTAACATTCAAACGAAAATATAATAATCCGATATGTATTACAATGATTTTGCTTGCCCCAATAATTTTGCCCTGTTTTTTAGCTCGCAAAGGGCATTAATCTCGTAGCAAAAAAGTGTATCATTTGCTACGGCAAGCGTTACAACATTTTCCGTTTTGTAGCCCTGCTACGGTGGCGTAGTATGGATACGTCTATATACGTATGAAGGTGTGGATCTGGATATCTATAAATATGTAGCCTAGAGTATTTATGGCTTTCTTGGAAATTGATTTACAACTCTGTTGATAGTATCAGGTCTTCCTACAACACGGTTGCGTGACTAATAGGAACGTTTTTTGGTTTGGGCAATGTATTGGTTGGTAAATGGGGCATCATTTTAGTCATACTACATTTACATACATTATAGTATTTTTTGCAACTGTAACATAATTCTGTTAACTTCGTTCGCTTCGTAAACACTCGTGTCCCAAAAATATCGTCTTTATTTATAATATTTTCAACTGACAATTTCACGAAAAATAGAAAAAGAACACTCGATCATGAACCTCGGGTGCGTCGTCCTGGTAATGCTACCTTGAAAACCAATCAGGGGTTGTGGCTTAAGAGATAAGGTCGGATTTTTTTTCTCGTTTCATTTGTTGATTGGCTAAATGGGGCTAATCGCAGCGCAGAATTGCGGTGTAATATTGTAATATTACAACATCGGATAAATAATGTAGGTACTTGTAAAACTGCTTTTGATGTTGCAATTATCTCATTGCAGTATGGAGTAGATAAAAGGGGTATGTATACTTGGTTTATAAATGGTAAGCTTAGTTTTTTCCTATTAATGTTACAGACATCCAGGAATGAAACCCGTTATTGAACTTTCGTTATTGAATTAATTCCTGAGCCCCTTTTCCTGGAGTTATTATTAGTATCTGATTCACTGGCTCGAACCCTTCTTCTTTTGGACCTTTTCTTCCGGGAGAAAAGGTCTACTACAAGTTTAGTTTCAAAAACCTCCGAAAAATTTGTATGAACCCCAGATATGTTTGAACTTTAGAATCTATCGTTTATATACGTTTCTGAAAGAGATCGTATAACATCAAGTGTGTACTGGCTGCTATACTACTTTTGTAATGTGTCACTTCTAATTCTTCCAACACGTACGTTTACTTTTTGTTCCGTATTAGTTTCATGCAAATCCATTGAGCTGTTATCTCCCAAACAGACAAACTTTCGCAAATATAAATAAGAGTATTACAATTTTTGTTCACAACCATTGTTCTTTTCATCAATAAAAGCGTATAACAACAACAGTCTTTTGTGTGTTTCAAGAGCACTAATTGCCCCTCAATACTGGTCCACAAAATGTTTAAATTAATTCTGTCCACTACAAAAGACAGAGTGGCTCGAGCAAAAACGTGCCTGTAATCAACAGGCTATTGTAGTAAAAGCTCGGCCCCCTCTCATAGTTCTTATTGTCAAGCAATAATGACGATAATACCTCAATCTGAGGGCTTGCTCTCGAGCTGTAGGTAGAGCAACAGGATGCCGGCAATATTTAATATTCTTGTTCTTTAATTCGATTTAGTTCTTAGATAAAAAAATGAACGCTTTGTAAAGGTTCGAACGAAATTCGGCAAACTATATCTTGTAACCCAAAAACTACTTTATGTTTCAAAATGAACTACATCTAGGCTAAGTTTTGTCCAAAGTTATATTACTCGTTACCTCAAGCATATATGTATGTAACTCTGTTAAATTCTGTTCTGGAGGAAGGCGCTGGAGGTCATAACTCAGGTTATCTAAAGATAAAGCCTGTCCTGATAGCTTCCAACGGTTGATAATTATATACCTAGTTATGTGTCACAGTCTGGATTTCCTGAAACTTTGTTACATGCTCTTTTTTGTGTCGTTTATTATAAATTAATAAATTGTTATTGCTTTTCAATTTCATTTATCAACTTGCTCACAATATCCATAAAAATATGATCATATTATTTTTGTTTGTCAGCTAGTTAATGTTTTTTGATATTGAATAATATAAAATAATTTGCATAGTGATTACAAAACGAGAGAGAACAATTACGCCAATATAAAAAAGCCCTTTAATTAATTGCTTGATCAATTACGCGTTAATCGTCCGAAACGATCTGTAAAAAGATCCGCATAAACCTTTTTTTACAAAAATTCTCTAAAAGGAATCCCATCGACACCGCATTGTGTAAAATTTTAATGGCCGTGTTTTTAAAATAAAATTGTTCTTGATGGTTCTTGTGAAATCAAATAATATCGAAATAAAGGTCAGGGTAAACTTAATAGCAACTTGAATTTACAAAGAAAACGGTGAATGTTCTAACGAAAAAACATATACCAATGGAAATTTATTGTTGAGTTGGACAAATTCGTCCGTTTGTAAGCAAACAGATTAAGGAAAGAATCATCTACCGTTGTTGGATAATTTTTTTTTGTATATTTTCCCCTCCATAGTTTAAACGAGCAATATTTGTATACATATTTATAATTGGGTTCTAGAAAACGGCTCTGAGGATTTCGATAAAATTCCCAGTACAGGGGTTTTCGAGGGCGAAAAATCGATATAGCTAGGTCTCATCTCTGGAAAAAGTCGATTTCTGCGAGTTTTCATGAGCAAATCACTCGTCTTGTCTTGATTTTTACAATGTAGATCACATCAAGTTATACGAATAGACTTTGTCCTACATCTTATATCCCTCACTATAAGGGCTAATGTAGTACTGCAAGTGTGACGTGGTCTTGACAGTTAAAGATTGAAATCTTTAAATCATTTTACACAGAGAAATTTATCAATGTCAGCGCATGACGTAGACAGGAATGAGTTCATTCCGTTTTTTTTAATACTTATCTTCATGGATACAAATCCAACGACAATATAGAATCAATGTACGAATCATATCATAGGTCTATGAATCAAACAAAGAATCAAACAAAAACAGAAAAGAAAAACAAATTCTAATAAATGAAGGAACGTACTTTGAACTACAGTAGGACCTCGATAATTCGAACACCCAAAATTCTGATGTACGAAGCGTTCGGATTATAGTATGTTGATCTTTTGAAAAGCGTTTTCAATGATCAAAAGACGCCACGCTGCATGGTAGATAGAACAAAATGACGGAAAGTCGCGCGGTGAAAGACAAACCGACAAGTAATACGTATGTTTATATAGTGGATGGATTAATACTTGTAGCACCTAAAATAAACAACACAGTGCCGTACGTGGCACTCTAAGTTGCTTTGAAATTCTAAAATAACACAGAATTACGAAAATGTATATTTATTAAAATTTGACACGTAAATATTTCATTACTCATAAATAAATAAAATGTCTATGACTTCTTCTTAGTAGAGTACAACCGATGATGTTTCACAATTGTATGCACATTGATTACTAATACTCAAAGCTCAGAGTAGGAACTAACGCAGGCATTTATATAACATACTACGTATATACCTATACTACCTAATCTCTAGATCATTCGAGCCAAAGACAATATAATCACTTCGTTTTAATATGTGCCACGCAAAACGAAAATATTTAAAATAAATATATTTTGTAATTATGTGATAACCACATATTTTTCGATTGCCAAAAACTTCGTTTCTCTCTGTATGATGTTCTCCCTTCTGAAATCCCCCGCCCCGTCAACTTCAGCTTTTTATTGTCCCTTGTTTACAGTCCATTTGTATATTTATTATGTAGATTTATTAAATTAAATAATATTAAATTATAAAAGGGATAATCCTATTAGCAATATTTACTGTAGGTACCTAATTCTAGTTCTTTCCTGTTTTTTTTTTCTCTATATGCCTTTTAATTTTATTTATTTTTTATCTTTATTTTGTTGTACTCGCGGAAGATCGATGAGATTATAATTTTCGTTTAGTTGTAGGTACCTAATTGTTATTTAATCACTGTGCGTCTTTTTACTTTAAAAAAAATAAAAAACTTGACATTGGCGGAACTAATGTGCGGAGTCCACATTATCGGAAGCCAGATAAAATGGCATTGAATTGAATTGAATTGAATTATGTGATAAAGTGATCTACTAAATAGTGTTCAAATAATAATTGTGTGCCAAATTGGGCTCAAATTATAATGGGCTATGTAGAAAATATCATAATGCCTTATGGACGTCCGAGAGAACAACAAAGTTTTAATTTCAAAAAATCAAAAACTACAAATGCAAGGTCTGAATCTGTTATTTTCTGTGGGACGCTTTGATCAAAATTCGGCATGATCCTATTCAAGAAATTAAGCCTTCATCATCAACTCCCCCAATTCGTGCCGATAAAGAAAGATGTCTCTAAATTATGTCTTAAGTTATACAGTGCGAGCTTTCGGCTTAGAATATTTATATTCTAAGGCTTTCGGATAGTTTAAAAATTTTACAAGAACATAACCAGTTTTGATCTGGCTCGATCGCTCAGGTGCTCTAGTATAATAACTCGTAGATATAAAAAATTACACGTGTAAATGAATACAATAACATCCCACACATCTCTGAATGTTGCAGATAAAAATTGATGTTTTTTTACAAAACCCATTTTGGTATATTGTAAGCCGACACCAGAAGAAAAAGGCAGGAAATAAAACGTCAAGAATAAGTTGAATTTTAATGTAACCAAATCCATTAAAACATTTGAAACAATAAATTAACAAAGTTACATGCATATTCTTTGTGAGATAATTTAAATCAGTGGGAGAAATGATGATGAAATGTTTCGTAAATTTATTTTTTATTGGCGATTTTAAAGGAAGACCTCATTATTTTTGCTTTGAGACCCTTATTTTGCTTAGCAAAACTCCTAAGTATACTCGTGTTTTTAATGAAGCAACTCGTTAACGAGTTTATTACTTATATCTACGTGAGAGCCCAAACAAACTTGTTGATCCACCCACTGAACAACTTCATTCTCATATATTCTTGGTAAACATCGGTCTCTGAAATAACTACGTCATGCAAACTAACAAATGCTATGTGCTACGCTCCTAGAATCAGCTACGCCGTAGCAACGTAGCCTAGCCTTTAGAAATAGATGTCACAAATAAGTGTTATATGAAGTAAAGAATCACCTGTGGGGCCTTCTCTCCTCCTCATGTTCCTCTTTTAAAAAGGACGGCTGCAAACTGAACCTTCTGCGAAATTGGTGTCTTCCTTTCATTTTGGAGTAACACTTAACACATACTTGGGTAATTCCACACTATTTGGTTACGTTTTCGCGTATGTTTTCGGGAGCGTGTGGGGCGGGCGTGCGCGGCGTTTGCCTTTCCAACGTCGAATGGCTGTCCGCCCGGGGCACCGCCTTCGCGGCAGACCTAACCGTACATTTATCTTTCAGATAAAATGGAATTGACGCCTTTTTGCAGAGGTGAATTTAGGTATGTGTTGTGGTGGTGGACGTGTGAAGAAAGTAACACAATTTTCGTTTCCGGAATAAGGCATTTTTAGTAGTCTGTTTTGTGCTGTAAATAAAAAGCTAGCTCAAAATCGCAGAAAATCCCGCAGAGGATTTGGTATCCTTAAATGCGACTTAGCACGTCATGTACAATTATTTATAACTAGCTTTGCCAGGCGACTGTATCTTCGCGTAACACTGCTGTGATACAACCACCGCTAACCCATTGCTATGAAGGGTTTCTCTAAAACCTTGTTCAAGTCGTAACTTTGTTACAAGATACCGTTTCGTGATAATTTAAAGCCACAGTTAGTCTTGGGACAAGGACGTTAAAACCCCATCTAAATCCGTTTAGTCGTTTTATCTTAGTGCCTACTTAAATCCCACGCATAAATAATTTTTGCATCTTACCATATTTTCGTTTTTTTTTTCTTTTTTCGAAAATAGTTACATAGCATGTAATTGAAGTAAACGTTAGCAGTAATGTCCATTAATACCTTATTTCAGTGACTGTACGTGTGTTAGCTGGGTGTGCTTAGATTCAATTGTCTTCTTTGTATTGTTTTTATTTTATTTCGAACCCAAAAAAGAGCTGAATACAATGACACCCATTGTCTAGCTAGAGTTTATTGAGTGGAGTACATATTTTTCAAAAATCCATCAAGTTAAGTTGTTGGGTATGGAACCCTAAAAAGTGTGGGCGCTTGTAGTGTCTCAAATAGTCTCATGGCAGTTGTTTTGTCAGCTAAAAGTTTTACCTTTCGCTTGTATGTAAGTGTTTTATAATTGCCACTTATGTCAAACAGAATATTTACTTAGTTAATAAGGCTCAAAATAATTTATCTCAGATTACACGAAACTCAGTTAGGTATCGACCCCAAACCTAATACTGAGATTTATTAAAGAAATGTATGTCATATTTTCAATTACCACAAAATGATAATTTCATCATTTCATAATTTAATTTATTTCTTACAATGCAATTAAATAATACGATATCTGAAACGGACGGGTAATTTAAAAGTAATTAGATGTTAATTTTCTCTGAAAACAGACTCAGAGAGCGTTTTTAAGCTACTTACAGAGGTAGGCGTTTAATTAAATAGATTACTTGAATTATTCATACTTAAATCAAAATGGCTAGGTAGGTAACAAAACGTGTTTTGTTAGGACGTCCCTTTGTAAGTCATGACACGTCCGTGTGTCGAAGGTTTCGTTTAATAAAAACGTGGCTTAGGAGGTTTTATCTTTATTTGTCCTACATTTTATTAACATTTTTGGAAATACAATATCCAACTCGATTTTGTTTTAATTTTTCTCGAGTGATACGGATTGGTAAACTCACTGAGGCTGTGTTTTAAAACTCGTTTTGTTCGTAAATAACTTAATAAACCATTGCAAGAGATTTGTGAATAAATTTTCATGCTCAATTTTAGGTTCGAAAAAAATGAAAATCAGCATAAATGAAGACAGGATTGGAAAAAGCTTTTCTTAATAAAGCGAACTGTTCAGATCATTTTGAATATGTTGTATTTGATAAAATGTACTTATAGTTAATTGGACTTGGGTTGAAAATGAAAGAACGGATCCCTTATGGGGTTGTTCGCCTTGAATTTGTAATCTTCGATGATTTTATTTAAAGAAGGTAATATACATTGTATAGGTGGTAGAGCTGATGCTGGATTTGACTGTGGAGATACCACCATCATACTCGCAAACCCCCCATAGCTATTCGGGGGACAGAAAGAGGAAGAGCTCTCTCACCACGCTTGAGACCATATGATGGTGGTATATATACCACTATATATACCACTATATATACCACTATATATACCACTATATATACCACCATCATATGGTCCCAACCGTGGTGAGAGACCTCTTCCTGTTACTGTCCCCCGAATAGCTATGGGGGGTTTGCGAGTATGATGGTGGTATCTCCACAGTCGAACTCAGCATCAGCTCTACCACCTATACAATGTAAATTACCTTCTTTAAATAAAATCATATCCATCCCCAATTGCCGGCACTTTAACAAAACAGACAAGTGGCAGGCAGCGGCGTCACTGGCTTTATTTATTGTTTATTATCATCAAAGAGAACACAATTACATACATGTTTTAAAGATACGAGTATCAACAATTAAAAAAAAACTTGCAAGGTTTGTCTAGATATCGGGTTATTCGTAGGTTGCTACTTTTTAAACAAATATACATCTATAATTTAAACCTAATCAGGTATACGAGTATAAACCTACTTACAGTAAAGCGGGCAGTTTTGTATTAAATATAAATTTCATTGTGAGAATAGAATTAAGGAAAGATAATATTATGTTTATTTTGCGAAATCCATCGCTATGAGTACTCTAAATATTATTAGAGTGCATTACAAACTAGAAAAGATCAATCAGAAACAAACCCAAAGACAAGAATTTGAAATTCACTCTAATAATATTTAAAGATAATATTCATCAGGAATAGTAAAACTGGTTAAATATTTGTATGTGTGCGTCACAAAATACAGGCTACCATACCTACACAGTGCTCCAATTTACGACGCAGTGTAATTACACATCCTTACAGTATAAATTTCCGGGAAGCAACATTATATTTCCCGGAAAATCTTAGAAAAGCAAAGTTGCACTTGCCGAATTCTCGCAAAATGCTAATGTTTCCACCGTTTTCACAAATAATAGTCTATGGAAATTCAGCTGATCAGTGTTCAAGCTAAAGTAGCTGAACAAGCTTAGAAATACTATAAATATATTCTTATGTGCAGGTAAACTAAAGTATATAAAGCCGAATCTGCAGACTTTAATTTTAGATTATATGTTTTTATTGCGCAATCCATCGATTTTTGAATACTCTTATTATTATAAGTGTGCATTACCAGCTAGAAATCAATCAGAAACAAATCTAAAAGCACAAGTATTTTTTTAAACATTCCTCGGACCTGCGACCTCCTGCTTACATGACAGGCGTGCTACCGACTACGCTACCGAGGATCATATCTGTAACGACGAATAGCGCGTCTGTAGCGCGCCTGTCATATAAGCAGGAGGTCGCAGGTTCAAATCCTGGCCCGAGGAATTTTTTCAAAAATATTTGTGCTTTTAGATTTTTTTCTGATTGATTTCTAGCTGGTAATGCACTCTACTAATAATTAGCTTTAATTTTAGTTTTACTACTGTCAAATATAAACTTTCTTCATTGCAAAAATAGTCCTTAATAGGAGCTAATTCTAATTCTGAGGCACAGAAGCTAAATTACTTTGAAAAAATTCAAGTTTTGACAGTATTAAAACTAAAATTAAAACCGTCAGAATCGGCTTTATTATGTTTATAAATAATAATGAATGGAATTATCCAGGAAGTGGAAAAAATACAACGATAATTTTCGATTTAACTATGCTATTTATTTTTTGTTTTTTTTTCACAAATAGATTAGGAGTTTGTATTCTTCCCCATTATTTATAATTAGTTCCTAAACCAAATTAAGGCTATTGTAGCCGCCAGCGAGCTTGAGTCGACCTGTGTCGGTACAAACATCGACAGAAACTATATTGAAATAACCTTCATATCAACGCCACTGCATTACGTCGCTGGGTATATCGGATATCGCAAAATAGGCGCTTCAAAGTACCTGAAAATGTATAAAAAATTGTAGCTAAAGTTTGTTAATAATAGATAAAAATTGAAATTCTAATCAATTTACATCATTTCACATATTCTGTAGTGTAACATATGTTTTTCAAATTTTTTACTAAATTAACATTTGAGTAATACCCAATATTAATTGTGGCTTTCTTGGTCACCAGCTGTAAGAACCACTTTAAGAGGTAACAATATAGTGACAGATGGTCTGAAAGATAAATAATTGGCCAACATTTGAATTGCTCAGTTACTTAGATAATTCTGTAATGCTGAACAATTTTATGTTAAATAAATAAATAAATCTAATTGTAATCTAGGTCCCGTAAGTTATATATTTTATAGCACACTGTGCGTAAAATGACCGCTTTACGCACGCTGCGCTATAAAAAATTATACGAAACTCGTGCGAGAAACTTTTTCTCGACTCGTGTGATTGCAGCACTCGCCTTCGGCTCGTGCCGCAAACTCACACTCGTCAGAAAACGTTTCATCGCTCTCGTATCGTAATATACTATCATTAAACCAAAGACTTACTGACATAAAAAGGCAAAGCGAATAATCTGAATTTGAAGCCTGCAAAGGTCGTTTAGGGGAGATTTTTAGGGGCTCTAATTCTTACGGATATTAATATTTATTTAAAAAATTCGCCGTATTTTTGAGAACATACGACTAAATCGAATTTAATCAGCCAAAAAGTAATTTCCTCTGATGATCAAAGAGCTTACCTCAACCAGAGGACCAGTCTGGCGATTCAGCCAGGTAACGCTGCCAGTCTCTTCGGTACCTTTCCTAACAGCCACAACCTTAGACATATTTATATGATCTAAGTTATTTTAACTTATATTTAATTTTCCCAGGTTTAGTTTAGATAGTAAAATTTAGATCGTGAATTTGATTATATATTTAGGGCTCGATTCTCCGGACTTACAACAAAATATTAAGAAATAATTATAAGGGCCAAAATACAACTTTTAGCTACGACAACGTATTGTTAAAAGTTTGCTATATGCATAAACATATTTTTAATAATATTATGGTACCTTCAAAATAATTGTATTATCCATAAGCGTGATATAAGATTATTTTAGGAATTTACGGCTGGTATCACGATTACAGAAAAGCCAATTGTTTTTATAGCTATTAATTAAAAATATATAATTAAATATATAATTAAAAATATGTTTTCAATGCAAGTGCTCGTAAAGGCCCACTTTTTATGCTTAAAAACCAAACAGAAAGTCGATTATTTTGCCCTAGGGCTTAATTATTATTATTTTTTTTTATTTATTCACAATGGTTGACTAACCTGCAGCCTTTCCTGTGAACCATAAATGTTATACTTTTTTTCCACTGTTTAACGGCTCTGGATACAGTCCTTTTGAGCCAATTATAATTTAAAGTTCACAAGATTATATTTTTTTTATTTCCTCACACTATACATTGAAAAACGTAGTATGATACACGGGCGTAAGAGCAATAAATTACTCGGTTACGTTTAAAACACTTGCTACGCTCGTGTTTTAAATCGTCCTCGTAATTTATTCCTTTGCGCGCTCGTAGCATAAACTACTATTATGCATAAAGCAAACTTTTAACAATAAGTTAACTGACCACCGGTTTCTAAAAGGCCAATCAATGTTAACAGTAGATTAAAAAATAATTATCTGCGGATTAAGCCCGAAAAAGTGGGAATTTTACATTGAAATCAAAAATTAACTAAGTTAATTATTGATTCATCACTATTCAGACTTCATATATGCTTTATTTTCACCGTTACTTGCGGTTTTTTTAATCTACTGTTAACTTTGATTGGCCTATCAGAAACCGGGGGTGAAAGTCGTACTTTGGCTGTTATAATTACTTCTTAATATTTTTGTTACAAATCCGGAGGACAGACCCTTTTAAAATAAAGATTTCCCTTTATTGAAGCAAATTTCAATATTTATATATTTTTTTGTTTAATGAAGCACCTACTAAATAATTAAATTGAAAAAGAGTCGTTGCGGTACATAGATTATTTTTTTTAAAGCATTATGTTGTTAAGGAAATTGTACTTTAATGAATTTTGTTTCTGCATAAGGAACGTTCATAGATTTTTTTTTATAATGCACTATTTTTAAATTCACGATCAGGATAAAATATAGTGTAGATAAAATATAAAAAAGTAGCATTTACCAGCGGCTTAGCCCGCGTTGATTAAGTTTTTGTGTAGTCCTATCTAATCTGTCAATGTTTACCAGATTCTATGAATGGTATCAATGAAAAGCCATTAAAAGCTTCGGATAATCTCATGGGAGCTGATGGATGGGATAAAAAGTATTCCATGTGCAATTCCAAGCATAGAATCACATTTGTGCAGAGTTTTATCCCTATCGGTTTAGTGGTATGGTGTGAAGAAGTAAAACGTCATATTTCTATTGAAACTTGACACCCCATTGCTATCTCATGGGAACTGATTTAAGCTATATAAGTAGCCTATGTTCTATTTCACTACACATTTGTACAAGGTTTCAGCCCAATCGGTTCAGTAGTTACGGAGTAAAAAATATACATCCATCCATACATCCAAACTTTAGTGAGATAGTGGGATGGGATGTGATGGGACTAATAGGATGGGATGTGTTATTTATATGCCTATGTATTTTGAATGGAAAAGATGCTCGAGTTATTAAATCAGTGTATTCCCCAAGTGCTGATAATGTGTTATCATCATTTTATTATTACAAGAAGTTACCATATAGAATCTATTATTTATTCTGAGATAAATAATAATGCCCAGAATTCTAGTCATTGCATAATGCGCTCTCAAAATATTAAGACTACCAACGCGATGGATTTTGCTAATAAAACACAATATTTTCTTGGATAATATGGGAAATACGAGCAATAAATTCAGAGAGAGAATATTTCTCTCTATTCGTATAGCAGTATTCATGTCTGCAAAGTCAGAGTAATATCTGTAAATAAACGTTATTAATTGACTAGTTTGTCTTTAAATGTAGTTAATATATATATATGTATACACTTAATAAAATAAAATTTAAGTTATTGTGAGATATATTTCGGGCCCTATCCTGGGTCCGGCATCAGTCACAATGAAATGAAATTGTGACTGATGCCGGACCCAGGATAGGGCCCGAAATATATCTCACAATAACTTAAATTTTATTTTCGTAAATAGCTGTAGGAATTCAAATTTTAGCTGATGGCAGATAAGGCCCTTAAATTTTGAGATTTATACTCAGAACCGTAAGCGGAAGCAAGGTTAGATTCAACCCAATGGAAAATGAGTTCTCCGTGAAACGACTTACCTTACTTTCCGAATCAAAGTATAAAAGAAAACTGCCCAGAAAAACCTTCCGTAATGCTAATTCTGGGTTGTTTATCTTGTGGCTGAGGCTAGGCTGTAAGCAATTCGGCTGTGCCGTAAGCGAATTGCAAATTAGCCTCCACCGCCACCGCTCTGCCGACGCCCTCGGTCTTTGGGGACGATTCTGCTCACTGATTTTACGAGGGTTTGTGGAGATGGTTACAGGTATTGAAAGGATCTCACTTTGAATTGAAATACTTACTTGGGCCTCGAATATATTTTGTTCCACGACTCTTTTTAAAAGATGAGGTACTATTATTAAGAGATTGCTTTATTTGTTAGAAGATTTAAGACGTCATTGACTCATTCAGCCGCCACAAGTTAAATAGTATTTTGTCCAACTTTGACATAATGTGAGACATTGAGACACGAGTGCGTCTTTACGAAACGAACGAAGTGATAATTTTATTTATTTTTTAATATTTCGTAATAGGTTTGCAGGAGTGTCCCAATATCTTATGTCTAGTTGCACACAATACTTTATCTACAGTACGACCATCAAAAACAATTTCACGTATTTTTTTTTAAATAACGCTCTCCTTGATTATGTTGTGATACTCATCACTATGGCATTAGTATATAAATGCCTGAGACCAATCAGAAGCGAGAAGAGTAGAGAGTTCGTGACTTAAGAAATTAAGACAGACCGTTATCACTTGTGATTGGTTCTCTAGTTGTGTTATAATGAATTTAAAATCTTCAATAAATAAAAAAAAGACACCCACCTTGTGTCACTGAAGGCGCTACATGTTTAAACATAACATTTCTGTATGTGTTATTTAGTTAAGACCGCCTCTGTGGCCGAGTGGTAGAACTCCCTGCGAACTCAAAGGTCGTGGGTAATATCCCCGCGGTGCTCAGAATGACAGAATGAAGGTTGGCTGGAAGAAATCTCTTTAAGTGATAAGTCCGCCCTTGTACAACATTGTGTGTTCAAAACTCTGTACTCAATTTTTTATTTGACCGTGTACAATAAAGTGTGTATTCATTCATTCATTCACCACTCTCAGTAGCGGATCCAGGGAGGGGGCTAGGAGACTTAACCTCCACCAAAATATCCGTTATAGAACTCACACAATTCTTGTTATTACAATTTCCTACTTATGTTGCAAGTACTAAAATTTGTGAATTTCCATCATGGACAGTATTTTATTTCCATTTATATAACAACACAATATAGAGGACTTTTTCGTCGAGTATTCTTTATGTCCTCGTTTTGTTCGTGTACGAAGCTTAACTTCTTTGTTCAACAAGTGATGATCAATCAATCTTTTGTCTCGTCTTGCGAGGGGCTTATTCAACTCAACATCGATGATAAATACACGTGTAGCTACCGTACGTATGCAATCGATCATTTTAATTCTAGACACTGCACCGTGACGTCTTTGTAAATATTTGTCAATTTTGTGCTAAACTTAAACAATGTAAATTTACATTATATCATTGCAGTATAGAAACGCAGAAAGAAAAGTAAATTTGGATGTGAGAAGCTCTGGAACGGGAAACGGTTGCCGGGCGAGTGCTCTAACCTCTGAGCTATCCAGGGGCTCTACCGCGTAATTCTCATTTGTATCAACTTCAAGCAAATGCATGCGAAATTCAACGCGTGCAAAAGAGATGGCATGTTAGGCGGGTGTCGGCGCACGCACGTCAAATTTCAATCTCAAGTTGATGTTGATGTAAATGAGAATTACGCGGTAGACCCACTGGTCTCAACACAACTCGTGAATTTACCGATGTGCTTTCCCATACTGCAATGATATTTATAGATACCCACTTTACAGTGAGCCACTTGGCGCCTAGAGGACGTGTGTTTTCAAAGCTATTTATTATTATTTATATTTATGTATAAGCTATTTATATTATATCATTTCTGTCCTAGTTTAAACAATGTATACTGCCATGGTTCAGCCTGCGGTATTCGTTGTTAAGAGGCGTCGTTATGCGCAAACCTCCATACAAACGCTGTCACCACATTGTGGGATGTCTATGGAATGTTATTATAATATTTTAGGCTGAGTCCATTAACATTATCTAGATCTATGTTTAAATCGAACTAAAAATTTTGAAATTTGAGTAATATCTTAACAACAAACCCCTAAAATACGTAAATTTTACCAAAAGTATAGCCAAATGTGCTTTTATTGTTTTAGATAAAAACAAAATTTAATACGAGTCAAATATCGAAAATGTAATCTAGATTAATACTAATGTTTGAAAAAATCCATAGTCTTGCTAAACTGAGGTTACTCCTGAAACAAGTTTTCAATTTTGCGCCGGCGACTAAATCAGCACGATTGTATAGTCCTCGCAAGTTACATGGAGCGTGCACCTTATAGCGTAATGAAACAGCATGACATCAGGCCATGCCCACAACCGAGTTGATCGCGTCATGACGACCATCCTTAAATATGTATGTAACCTAGCTAAACTTTGTCCAAGCGATTGATAAAGGAGATGGTCAGAATTGGCCTTAACCGCGTACATGAAATAAATTTATACTATAATTTCTGTTAGGTTTATTCGTAGCTAGTTTCACTTTCATAATAACACGGACACACATATTAAAATAATATAAGTACTTAATGTCGCAGCCAGTCATGAGAGCGAACACCGAACGAAACGAAAGGGCGCCATCTACCAAATAGTCCACAAACTACGCTTCCAGCGTGCTTTGATAGAGTCATGCGTGACGCAATCGGCAGTCACAGCTTTTTATTTCACGATTCATGCTTTTCTTTTGGATTCTGATAGAGATTACATTACGACTGACATTTGAGCATGACCCTTTTAAATATATCAGAATCATCGTGAAACATTGTTACAACTATGAACGTTTCAAACGCGCTTAAGTTTATTTTCGCAATGCCATATGAAAATAACCTCAAAATAAAAACGATTTATCATAAAAAGTTATTATAAGATGGTGTCCGTTTTAAATGGATAGTCAAACCGTGTTATTTTGAATTTGTTCTTTATCATTAACCACAATATATTTGTGTACACTCTTAAGGCATTTTGCTTATGGGGAACTGACCGTCTCCTTTAGTCATTAGCTAGTTACAATTTACTCAAGTTATTTATGGTTAAATTATCAAATTACTACGAAGTCCGGTTGGCTATGGTTCTAGTAGTGTTTGCACACGCCATTAACGTACTAACAAGTAGACATAGGATCTGCGCTCAAAAGTGTCTGAACCAAAAGAGTGTCAAAACCATTGAAAACTAAAAAAGCGTGTCAATCGCACGTCAATCAAAATTGAGCCATGCAGCAATGACAGACGATTCAAATTAAAATGTTTTGTTCCTTAATATTTTCACACTTCACTAAGGACACGTTTTTCGTAAATCTTGTACTAGACCCGAGGTCCACGGCACACCACGGCACGGTCAATGGCACACGCGCTTTTTTTTAGTGTGCGTAAGATTCGGAGCGATACAACGCTCCCAAACATAAAATGCGCTTATCTGTGCACGTCACTACTACATCTATAGCCCAACAGACTTCCTGATATAGAATATTTGTACCAAATTTAAAATACTAAGTATGTGTATGTCGCAGGCAAATTGTAAAATTCCGCCGGATATAAATGCTCGTTATTTTGCTATTTGACAAATCTTCGTTAAATAGTAAAATTTGTATTTTTTTCATTTGCCTCTGCATATAGTAATTTTGTTAGAAGTATTGTTTGTCGCCTCGCTCCGCTACGCTTCGCTCGGCTCCCAATATGTAATACATGTAAACGTAACACGCCCCTTCTCGCTCCGCTCGGCATCGCACCTATTTGCACTTTTTGGTGAAAAACTTTTGATTTGACACTTTGCCGAATGGCAATCTGACGGCGCCGTTTGTAAACGGTGGAATTTTACAATTTGCCTGCCACACGTAATCCATTTTCAAAATTCATGTGTGATATTTAAAGAAGTGCTTTCGTTCAAGATTACAACCGCATTGGCCCAACTCACACATTTCTACGCACTTGAAAGACTTTTCCAATAAATCTTCGTTTGCTTATCAGTGGGTGGGCTGCTGCTTTAAATGAGCTTTCTCAGTGTTCCTTATTCCTTTACGAAGTCTGTTTGGCCCTGTCTTGATAAAACACTGTAATTCTGAATACAGATACATTTGAATACAGTATTTTGTACGCCATCCTTCCAGAGGGGTAGGCAGAGACTACAGATTTTCATCTGACACGATCTTTCGGGTATTTCTGACTTTGCCCTTCTTCAGTATGCCACCAACCGATACAGATCTTTTCGATACAGATATAAAAATACAGAACGCTAAAATTAACTTTAGTCCTGTCAAAAAGTTAAATCGTATAACACCGAACTGACAATATTTTACTCCAAATTATGTAAATTTAGCCAATCTAACTAAAAAAATCCCCTATCAAAGTACTTATTGTCAATGAAAAATGCCTTAATTCGATTAAAAGGTATTCGAAAACGGTTAAAGTTTTTACGGCTAGCAAGAACGTAGGATTGCGTAAAGTTAAAATTATTACAATTTAGGCTCTCCAAAAAACTCATATTTTGATTTAAAAAATAAAAATTCTGGTTTGTAGAGATTCTCATGATTCTCAAAATCGTCATTTCTAGGTTGAAGTATTTTGTCAGGGCTCTGGAGTTGATATGCGGCAATTTCACTTCTTGTCGTACTTACTTATTAAGGCGTTTTGTTTCATTTATTTGATTCTAGGCTGTACGGTTGAGAACAGCTTTTGCTTTGTAAGTATAGCTCATCGGTGTCGCCAAGGGGTGGCAAGGGGGGTAGAGACTCAAAAATCTTTAGAGATTTTAATAATAAAGTAGTCGAAAAATTCTTAAGAAACCCCAGAAGATTGTTTTTAAGACAATTTAACCCCTTATTTATAAGACAATTATTTTGTTTCTTGTCGTAAACGATTAAAGCTTTAATTCACATCATCTTGCCCCCCTCTCCTGGCCTATGGCCCCCCTGGCCCTTGGGTAGTTTCGTTTTGTTGTTCGGTATTAGTTTTATAAGTCATATTGCCTTCTTCCTGCGGCTCTGCTTGCGTATAATAGAATATCTTTCGTCGACCGTTTTTTCTCTGACTTATATTGGGACGTATTTCGGTCTGTGTGCAATTTTTGTTTATGTCACATCACTTAAACTCACTTGGAAAATATAAAAAAGCTTTAGAGCTTAGCTTAGATTCTTCGATACTTACCTTTAAACCTCTCTTAAGAGTCTATAGTACCTACCTGACGCTGTGCACGCTATTTTGCATCAAGTATAGAACAGGTCCTCTAAAAAGGCCATTTTGTATGAATCATATTATGATTCTATTCTAATGCCGTCTCATTTGCACGCGTGAAAAAACTCTTCGACTCCATCCTACTTTCAAATAATTTTATGATTCACCCAAGTCGGCCTTTTTAGATCCCCTGGTCCTCAAAAAAGGCCATTTTGCATGAACCACATTATGATTCTGTTCTAATGCCGTCTCTTTTGCACGCGAGAAAAATCTCTGACTATATCCTACTTTCAAATCATTTTATGATTCACCCAAGTCGGCCTTTTTAGATCCCCTGAATTCTGTGACGTTTCATTATTGATTAAAATTATTACCACAGCTGTTTTATCTTACGAGTGCAGGTCAGGCTTTGTTGTAGTAGTGCGCGCTCCCGCTCCCGCGTATGTGCGTACGTAATGTGTGTGAGCGGGAGCGCGCTTCAGAAACGTATACGTGCACGCTACTACCAAGCCTGACCCACACTCGTGGAGTAAAACAGCTATAATGCGTGTTAATTTTAATACTAGTGGTTTGGAGATAATTACCATTTATTTATTTAAGAGTGATTGTTGCAGTATTGTTAAAGTAACAGAGGATCTTGCGAAGAAATCTGAGGTGTTATGGACTCTTAAGAAGCCCCTTGGGTAACAACAAAGATTGGTAAGTGATTCTTAAGTTGAAAGTGAACTTACATTAACCAAAATGGTTACTGCGTAGCTCTTGTTGGTCATAGCGTTAATGAAATGAAATATGAAATGAAATATATTTATATATGTAATGTAGGTATAACAGATACACTAATTACAGGTCGGTTTTAATGTAATATAAGTAATTAAATAATCTATGTGCGTAGTAATAGTTTTATGTAATAAATAATAATATGGGGAAATACGCAGGGGAATAATAAAGGTTGGGTTTACTTAAATTTAATTTAAAAAATACACTTGAATAAAATTAAAATATAGGAGTAAGGAATAAATAATTTAGAAATATATGCAATACATATAATAAATATAAGATTGCGCCCATTCGATTAGTCTTGCTAAGAATAAGGTCTAGAAACTTATCAAGATCATGTCTTTTTTTCCCATTATATTAGTAACAACAACTGAGGTTACTTTGATTTAGAAGAATCTGAATCTGCTGAAACTGGTCGGCTATAACCATAGTATTCATTGAGGTGAGCCTTTTGTTTACATCATGAATTATCCTCAAGTTTCTATTTATCTATTTATCGAGCTATCTCTTTGCTTTTTCAACATAACGAAACTAAACAAGCCTAGTTGTAGTTTTTTAAAGAACCGTAGTTTTGAGCTACATTTAGTAAGGTTTAAGATTCTTTATTTCTCATAAGAACATTTACATATTCACTTGAAATGAGAACTTGATAATTTCTAATTAAAGGTAAATTTATTACACGACCAGTGGGTCCAGTGCAAGCTGACATATTATATTGATATTATATTGACATATTAGTGCCATCGAAACCTAAATTTACTCTTTATAAAATATAGGTACGTATCTAGTGAAAGTTATATCTCCTTGAATAATATTACGTTTTGTCAGTTCTTAGTTTAAGATTAGCGGCTTAAGAGCAAAACCTTGTTCGCAGTTTAAGAATGGGGGTGAATAAATAATCTTTTTCTCACGAAAGAAGTTTTGTGGATTAAGGTATTTTCGTGCTTATTTATTGACTCAATAAATACTTTACACGGGACTTTTTTCGTGGAAAGAACTTTAGGCGACTTGGCAAATTTACAAAAGGTTTCCTCTGATACGAGTTATTACGTAGATGACGTTTCAACAAAAAAGGTCAAAAGTAAAATTTTATTTTTAAATTTTAATATATTAACTTGTTAGATTTAAGATTGAAAGGTGTTTCATATTTATTATTTAAGATAATGTTTATTCGCTGTTTATCATTTGATATCATGTCAGGAATCGAACCTTTCATATAGAATCTGTGTTTACTACTCTTTATATATAACTTTTGTAAATAATCCAGGTTTGAGATTAATTTATGTAACAAGATCATTAGCCTTTTATTATTATGTTAGCTATTCGATAAAATAGGTAACAAACCTATCGGTATTTAAAACACGCATTTAAGTTTGTGTGCCCATTCATTTACAACATAATGTATAAAATAACCATAACCAAATTTTGCCGCAAAAGCCTAACTGACATTAAGCTATGTTCGCGAAACGCCATATATCACATTTATTTAATATCTTTAATTGAAAAATAAGAAGAACCATATTAAGCTGTGCGTTTCATAGCAGATACGAATCGTCCCCCCTTAACTACACGACAATTAAACATCGCAAGTATCAGCTCCGTTGGATATTTTGTCCAGAAGCAAGTGTGTCTCTCTCTGAACATCGAATAATATTTTATTTACTAATAATATAACTTTTTTCTTTTATCACAATGAATCCTCTGACATATTCTGTTTTGCCATCACGGTCATTGTACCCGTCCAAGAACAACCTTTCTTGTAAATACCACGTGGAGTGTCATATTGTCATGACATCTACTTACTTAGTTTCTTATCTTATTGAAAGTAAAGACAAGAGCTAAGTTTCTTGCCCTTCTTTTTAGCAAGACTAAAGAGTGGGCGGAGTTAGGCATATATTTATTATATGTATTGAATATATTTATAATATTATTTTCTTCCTTGTTCCTATATTTTTCATTTTATTCAAGTGTATTTTTTTTATTAAATTTAGGTAAACCTAACTTTTATAAATTCAAAAAATTTATACTTGTCGTTGTTGGTACTTGATGTAGCATTTGCAACATATTGTATATAAAACCAATTATAGGTAACTGTTCCACTGTTGGTTTATTAGACTAGCGACCGGTTTCGTTAAAAAAACATCTTCAGTCTTTTATGATATAGGTACGAATCATAACATGGAATATTTCGTCTTTGTTTGTATAATATTCTATGAAACTCGTGCTAAAAAGTTTAAAGTAAACTTGGCGCGATACTTTTTCTGTTCCGGTAAGATTTTTATTGGATTATTATGTTCCTGTTATGTAAGTACCTATTATTAGAGTGTATTACAATAAACTAGAAAAGACCGATTAGAAACCAATTTAAAGTAAGTTTTTTTTTTTATATTGAAATTTTTTTCTAATTTATCTTTTCTAGTTACTAATGCTAGGAAAGATATTGGGATATCCGGTACGACACGACAAATTTAACAAAAACATCATTTACAGAAATTGGAGGGGAAAATAAAGAGAGGAAGGCTCAGGAGAACATTCATAGATCAAATGAAAGAGAAATTAAATTTCATGTCGAAGTGCAGAAGTGGATGGAGAGGACTCCACTGACAAGAGCACAGCTCTGAAGTTGAGTTGAAAAGTTTCTGATGCACTTTTAACCCTTAAATGCATGTTTTTTTCTTTTTAAATGAAAGTGGGATATATGATAGAGAAGTGGTCCAGAATCATGGGAAAAATAAAAAATATATTTTTTTTCGATTTTAAGGGGGTCAATGGTACTCGTATAAAATCAAAGACATTTTTTTTCAAATTAGTATAAAAAATGGTTTACTTTTTCATTTTTGTTTTTTATCAGTTAGTACAGTCATTTGACACTAGTTTACAAAAATCCTATTTAATAAAACAAAAGCATGAAATTTTCATGATTTTTTTTTTGCGACCTCTTATTTTCAGATTGGGACCATTTTTTTTACATCTGCAAAATTAAGTTTGTATACATTAAAAAAAGCAAATAAAACTAAATTTTACATATTTTTATTTTATTCCGTAATTATTTTTCATACAATAGTCTTGCAGGAAGAAAAATATACGTAAGAAAAAAACAGTTACACAAGAAAAATAAAAAAAAAATTACATGTTGCCATTTGGCAACAGGATGCATTTAAGGGTTAAGAGTATACAAAGCGATATAATAAAACATATAATTCTTGTTATCTGTTAGACTATGGTGTAAATTTGACTGTAATAATTGCGAAACTATTTCTCAAGACCGAATTCGTGAACGTAATACGTGAATAAAGACGTTTCTAATCTAATAAATATTCAGCTCTTGAACATAAACTTCGAGTAATTTGCATCTAAGATAGAGAACGCTTGTTCAGAGCACTACGCAACTTTTAATTGGGTGTTTACTTTATTGTGACATATGTTCCATTCAGAAAACGGCTCTAGTTAACATTTAAAATAGAGAAAACATTTATTGACACCACATGGTATAACTTATCTAAACATTCGCGCAAATGTTTTTGCTGTGCTGAATTGCGAGGTGGGAAATAAAAAAAAAATATGATTAGTGGAGGGGTTTCAGTTAACAACTTTTAGTGTTGGGTCTACCGTATAACTAAAAAATAGTATTAAATACAAGAGCTCCTGTTTAATCGATTAAAAAAAAGGAAATATTTTCGTATGATCACTAAACGGGGCTGTGTCTTGTTTACGTCATAATTCGGTTAATCACGAAAAAGCAGTTTACGATATCATACGACAACTTAAAGGCATGGGTAACCCAAGATTGAGCACCTCGTTTTAAGTAGAACTGAAATCTATGACGTTTCATTATCGTTTAAAATAGCGCCTTCTGAGCCGTGGCTGTTACGACAACCGAAATATCACGTGCGCTCGAAAAACTGCGTTTTTATTAAGGCGTATGACCACGCTAAATAAGCAACTCGATGTGTGTCGGTACAAATATCAACGGAAATGAGATTGAAATAATGTTCATTTCAGCGTGCCTTGAAAAGAGGCTGTTACGACAACCACTGCGTCTCCGGCTAGCGCAAAATAGTAGAAAATAATACTTTTCACATGGACGCCATGAACGGAAAAGAATTTTGAACTTAAATTTTTTAGACCTTGAAATTTCCTATAATTTGGGAAATAATAATTAAAATCGCTTTAGTCGTTTGGAAGGAGTAAGAGAATTCTTGTGTTAATCGTGTGAAACTTTCGATGACTTTCGATTTTTTTTGTCAAAACTCACAATAGAAAAATAGTTTATGAAACTTAAAATTCATTTTTGACTCTATAATGCCTATCATATATTTTTATGAAAGTTTTTGGACCACCCGTGTGGGAGGAGTAGGCTTTCAAAGACAAGTCCAAATTGCAGTTGACGTATCCATTCGCCTTAAATAACTCCACTTCTGGTTGAAATAGAAACATGATTTATTCAAATTAGCTAGATATCTTTCAAACAAATTTTATAAAGAAATAATCATCTGAATCTTGAAATCGATACTCGAGAGAAAACCAATACGAGTATATAGTCTAAAATTAGTAAAATAGAGGTTTACAAAAGATTACAGCAAATATATGAATCAATTTACGTTGTTTATTCAAACTCACTTCTTACACGTTAGGAGAACATAGCTGTATTTTATAATGACTATATGGGTTTCCTGATTATTGGAACAAAATCATCCAAAGTCTGTCATTTCATTAATATTTGCCTCATCTTTACCCTTAAACACGTTTGTGTAAACCACACGCATTCAAATAGTCACCTAGTTATCGTGGATTAGGTATGTATGTCAAGCATGTATGTACGTATATGGTAATTAACTTGTGATAAAATAAAACCTAATTCTTTAATTAAAAATGTTTACAGTATACTCCTATACCTATCTCAAAGGCAATGTGACAATGTGGCTGAAGGGTATTTGTAACACAGAACCCTTTTAGACCATTCATCTGTCCATACATCACAGACACATGTTACAAACATGGGTCCGTTAGAGGTCGCAACATCACCATTCATTATGCAAAACCGGGCGTTTTGATACATTCATATTTTATGACAATTTTCACCAGGCCATTTCGTTTGTTTAACTTGAAAAGCTTTTTGTAAATATTTTTTTTTATAAAACACGACTGCCTTAATTTCAAAACTAACTTAGTATCGACACCCAGTGCAGTCAGTGGACAGCTCTACATTGTACACGTGTTGTTTTGTATGTCCTCCGACTACACTGGGTGTCGTTACTAAGTTCATTTTGAAATTATGGCAGTCGTGTTTTTTCATATTTTTGAAAAAAAAAAGCAGCGAGTTATGACAGAGATTGAACCGTTATTTCAGTGCATACTCGTACATCTTATGCTCGTCTTAGCTCAACCATAGAGGAAGGAATCAATTTTTATTATTTATTTTTATTTATTACATACGTCACGATGTTTGTTTCATGTGCCTGCTGTTCGTACAAACTATGCTCAGAACTCCCCACTTATACGTTTGGTAAAAGAGTACAATTCAAAATTTCACTCTATTGATCCATTTAATTGCAATAGATTCAGATTCAAAAAACGTGTTTTATATAAATTGAATTTTCCTGATTCTTAGTTGCTCTAGTACACTTTCCTCAATTACATTCATAAGTACTTTCACTTACATTCATTTCATTACACACCTTTCACACACGCACACTTTTATGCACTTATTTTAGTATTCATATAAAAATAATAACAGTGCTAATTATTAGCTAATTTGTCTGTCTTTTTCAATTATATATTTTTCTCTTATATATATTTAGTGTCTAGTTAAATAGTTCTATGTACTTTCGTTAATGTACTATTGTGGATATCTGTTATTGGCTTTATTTCTTGTATTTTTTGTTAATGTTGTATTAAGTTTTATGTATTGCTGTTGATGTCCCTAATAAAACTAAATAAATAAATAAATATATCCAGTGCCAATTCGGATGGTATAGACATTCTAATGACACCTCATTTATCCAAATCAGGTAAAGCGTTCAGAAGATATGATGGAATAAAAAAAAGTACATAAACCTTGAAATCAATACACTCCTTTTTTTGGGAGTAGTCATGTAAAAAAGAGAAATTAGCGGTCATTTATTTATATACGAATGGTATACAGAGGAAAACATAAAATGTCACAAAAACGAAAAAGCATTTTAATCTATTTGACAGAAAGATATTTTTTATTTTCAGTTTTCAGTTTTGAACCTGTAAGGGGTATTAGAAAGTCCTTATTTGTGGAGGACCCTCATAGTTTTTGCACGTTTTGTAAAATGCAGATAAAAATACGCAGTAAAATCTAGGTCTTGCCATATTTTACTTGATTACGAATTTTCTGTGACATTCCATATTTTGCCCCTGTACCCTTTGAGAAATGTTTGAGTTATTTGAAGGAGGTGGGAGATAATCTTGTATACACTATGAACGATTTGTTCGTCCATGATTTACACCAAACACTTGAGACATCGTCAAGCACTGAGATCACCAAACGTATCTGCCTGCACAGCATGCTGTGGTGCACTTTGAAGGAGGCAAAGGAAAATAGTTATTCATATTAAAATAATAAATTCTGTAATTTAAGTTAACTTTTTAGTTACATTGTCCTGTCAAGTCCTGTCTGTCTTATAATTACACTTGCCAGTACAAAACTTACCGTGGAGTCCGTAGGTACTGAATAATATTAAGTTTTAAAATGGATAACTCTTTGTTCCGATCTTGTATGCGGGGCATATTCAAAATATGCAAATTACATCCAGAAAAAAAATACTATTAGAGATTTATTACGTTTTCTAATCGTTCGTTTTGTTATTATTCATGATAGGTTAATGCTTATTTGATCGGAATATTAACAAATTTGAAGTGGACCTCGTAAGCAAATGCACCGCCATTGATTTCTTCCTCTATGGTTGAGCTAAGACGAGCATAAGATGTACGAGTATGCACTTAAATAACGATTCAATCTCTGTCATAACTCGCTGCTTTTTTTTTCACAGGTTTGTTTCTTTAACAAGTCTTTTTATATGATCAGTAGAGATCAGTAGAGATGGTTTCATTTAATGTTGCCTTTCTATTAACACACACATTATGTGAACCAACTTCAAGCTGTATTGACTTTTGCCAGCGTACTGTAGTAACAAAATAATAGACTTTCCCGCACCGTAGCATTTTGTAGCCCGTAGCAGGCGCCGTAGAACTACTTCTCCTCGTAGCTACCCACCTCGGCATAAATACACGGCGTAGCTTTTAAACGATGAAGCAGTCATAATTAGTAATAAGGAATTAATTGTTTTTCATACACAATCTAACCTTAACCTTACTACGGTTAAATCTTTTTAAGCCAGTTGTTGGGAACCCAAATTAAAAATTATTCTTCAAAAAAATGAATGCAGAGTTTTTATCGTCACTGAATCTCTCTGAGCAAACACCATCTCTTATATAGTTTATATTTTTTTTCTACTGTCGATTCTTGTCACCCCTTGTGTACCATAATAATTGTTTCCTTTATAACATTTCTGTTGCGAGTACTTGAAGATTTCATCAACCTGTTCTTAAAACTCAGCGAAGAAAAATGGATCAAAGGATTTGCTTCTATCGAAGAGACCCAGCATTACTTGGTTTCAGATATTTTTCGTACAAAGGAGGGATTTTGGCGACTGCCTAAACAACTTTTCGGCAAAATGTTTTTTCTCAATATTGAATCTCGTACAAGAGAATATAAATATTTTGGTGTGAATGGTTTATAAAGTATATCGTTCTATATTTTATAAATAAGAAACTTCTTTTTGTACGAGTACATCTTACGAGAAAAAAATATTTATTTGCATAATATAGTTTACTAATTACTTGTTTACATACTTAATATAATTGATAAATAAAATTAATTTTAAAGGGGGTTTGTTTTTTTTTTTATTTAAACTGAATCGAAGAACCACATTTTAATGATTAAAATTTTAATTATCATCTAAATAGATTTTTTTTTGATAAATATATACATATGTCTCTCTTTCATTAGATTTTTAATGTAGTTTTAGTTTATTGAATAAAAAGGTAAAAATTTAAATTTTGCTCAAGATATACTCGTATTTCGGGCCCAGTCCCGGTTTTCAAATAGAAAATGAAACACAAACTATATAAATATATATTTTTTTATAATCCTTAAAAAATGGCGTAAAATACGTTAGAACACCCCCGTAGGCATTCAATATGTGCATTACTAGCTGGTGTATCAAGTAGTTTTAAAATTCGGAAAACTCTTGTGCATTGCGGTGAAGAAACTGGTTAAGTCTGAGATTTTTTTTAAATTTGTTTTCATTCTTTGTACCTTACGATCATCACACATCTATTCGTCCTCTACCGACTTTTGCGGAAATGCCCGGAAAGACTGATATCGTCTCGCCAACTTTCACTCTCGTATATTCTTGGCGAACGCTTTCAATTCTAGGTCTTATCTAGGCTTTCCATTAGGCGCGGCTATGGCATGGTATATTTTTTGGTAACGAAAAGCGAAAAATCAAAAGTGAGTTTGTGTGATTTTTTGTAATGTGTATTTTTTTATGTGTTCGTCTAACAGAAATGGCGGTGATCTGACTCACATATTTTATTTAATCTAGAGCCCGCTATGAGACAGAGAGGTTGGTATTTGTTTTTCTTTTTATATTTTATTTAATGTTAAGTTAGTTTTATAAAAAAAAATTATCATTATTTATATGTTATGTAAGTTTATTAATATACAGTAAAATAAAAACAGAAACTGTCATTTGGATATTCAGTACCACCAGACGATTAATATATAGGTATTCGTAAATATAATTATACGCAAACATCTCATACATAATATATAAACGTAAGCGTGAAACAGACTCCTCTCTTAAGGTTGATGGTCCAAGCCAATCTTCATACAAACTTGTGGGAACCAATAACGACGACAGATGTATTATTATTTCATTCTGATACCTTTTTCGACATGTTCCATCAACTTTACATCCGCTAATAATCAGTTTTTTTACAAACCAACCGTTTTACAATCTAATTTTGCTATTTAAAACTTTCATAATCCAATGTATGGAAGTTTCAAATTGCAAACTATACCGTCAAAACATTTTGTTTAAAATAAAACTGATTATTTGCGAGTATAAAATTATTTGAACGTGTAGAAAAAAGTAACAGAATGAAACTATACTACTTTCGTCGTCGTTATTGGTTCCCGCAAACTTTTTATAAAAGCTGCCTTGGACCATCCATCTTTAAGTGTTTTTTTAAAACGAATAGAAGCATTTAACAAAAGCTTTAAAAGTCGGATAAAATTTTTCTTTGTAGAATAATAAAACAATAAAACTACATCAATGTTGTAGAATAACGAAATATCAGTCTGTATAATGTTTTCTTGCGCAAGAATCCTGTTATGTTGTTTTTTTCAGAAAATATTTCTTTCATTCGCAAAAAAGCTCGGTTGATAACGAAACTAATTGCCCGTAATTGTTTTTAGTAATGTTTTATGTTTTATTAAGAAATATAACAAAAATATGTTTATATTTTTAGATTCTGTAAATTTTGTTTCAACTGCTGGTACGTGAGCTTTTTTTAGTCCTTTATTACGAAAAACATGATTTAGATTCTTAGTGAACTATTGTTAACCACAGTGCGACACTAATGCTTAACATTAACATTAGTCAAAACTAATGCTGCTATTCTATCATACGGAAGTTAAAATATCCCGGACAGAATTTCGCTAACAAATAATTGAAGCACCCCAAGTAAGCCCACAAGCCCTGGCACGCACACATTCAAATCATAGTAAGCAAATTTCCATAGTAAGTCCACTCACACACTTAAAAACCGCCACCATTTCTATGCTTCATTAGTTTCTTAGCTGCAACTCCGTCCTCATTTTTTTTTACGTTCGTATCCTGTCACTTGTTTCACAGCTGCGCCCCCCTGTCACTGTCATCCACGCACCAAAAGATTCTTGTAGCACTGTAGCAATGAAGATGATAGTTGATAAATCTAAGAGACACCTGTGCATAGAACACATTGCACCTGTGTCAATGCTCCTTATGTACAGTGCTACAAGGATCTGATGGCACGTAGATGACAGTGACAGTGAGGCCCAGCTGTGAAACAAGGAGTATGGTAGCGGCGTTAGTTTCAATTTTGGACGTAACCAATCAACGCGCCATAAGATCCTTGTAGTACTGTTTATTACTTGAACTTTTAATTTAATTCCGTGCGGGGTGTGTTCTGAAATTTTATGAGGTAATTAGTACCTCTTTCAAGATTTCTAGCTTCTTTCACGAGTTTCACAGGAGATCTTACAACGTAGAGGGCGGTTATTACTCGCACTACCTAAAAATAAGTTTGATTGAAACGGCTACTCAGACTCACGATATAATATAGGGGGCGATTATATAAACCAACACGTCCACCACTTGACACTGACTTGACATCGTGACCGACCACTGATATGTCAAATTGCCAATTTTGTTCTATTGGTGGAAGGCTTGAAAAGAATACGTTTTTCAAAACATCTGAAAGTATAATGACCTCAGCTAAAGGAATTATTATTAAACACGCTTTTAAGTATGTGTGCCCATACATTTACAACTTAATGCATAAAATAACATAATTTTGCCGGAAAAGCTCAACTGACACTAGACTTTGTTTGCGAAATGCCATCAATCACGTTTATTTAATATCTGTAATTCAAAAATAAGAAGAACCATCTTAAGCTGTGCGTTTCGTAGAGGATACGACTCGTTCCCCTTTAAGTCAACAAAGTAGACTAATTTGAGTAACAATTTTCAGAGAGCCTTACCCAAAAATGACCCAGAATTATTATTGGTCTTCGGACATCCATTCGGTGTGTTGAATTATTTATGTAACTTCCAAAGCTGACGCGGTGTAGGTACAAATTATTCAACGTTTATCCTTGTTCAAATCGTTTGTGGCATTTTAAGCAGACATATCACCAGTCAAATGGTTGGTGTCAACGTAAAGAAATCTGAAATGTTTTTTTATGTAACATTTTTCATTAAATATTATTTAGAGTGCATTACAAACTAGAAAATATCAATCAGAAAATTCAAGAACTTGAAAAAATTCCCCGGACCAGGATTCGAACCTGTGACCTTTTGTTACAGTGTGTGACAGTATTATGGTCGCAGGTTCGAATCCTGGCCCGGGGAATTTTTTCAAATTCTTGTCTTTGGATTTGTTTTTGATTTATATTTTCTAGTTTGTAATGCACTCTAAATAATATTTATAGCACACCGTGCGTAAAATGACCACTTTACGCACTTGTGCTATAAAAAATTATACGACACTCGTGCGAGAAACTTTTTCTCGACTCGTGTGATTGCAGCACTCGCCTTCGGCTCGTGCCGCAAACTCACACTCGTCAGAAAACGTTTCATCGCTCTCGTATTGTAATGTACTATTAGAGTATTCATAGCGATGGACTTCGCAAAATAAACGTAATTTTTTACATTTTTGTTAAAATCTTTATTGCTTGAAATAAATAAAATATGAGAAAAGAATAAGATAGTATGGGGTGGAAGAAATATAGTCATAGGCACGTTTTTAGGATCCCGTATCCAAAGGGTAACCAACGGGACCCTATTACTAAGACTCCGATGTCCGTTTGCCACTGTCGTCTGTCACCAGGCTGTATCTCATGAACCGTTTTATATATTAAGTCTGTTATATTTCGGTTTATTTATTATTTAGGTACTAAATTATATTATGCTTCGTAACCTTTTTATCAATAGTAGTCAGAGTGGCGATGATTTCGTTTCTTGTTCTTCTTCTGATGAAGGATTGGACAGTGTCAGTGATTGCAGTTTTCATAGTCTGCCTACAGGTTCTCTTCATGATACATTATTTTCTCACTTCTCCGATTGTCAAACTAACTTTAATTTTGTTCATATCAATGCTCAAAGTGTCCCAAATCATTTCCCCGACATGCTAGCAACATTTGATGCTCAAAATATTCACGCTATTTTTATATCTGAATCATTTTTTAAGCCTTGTTTGCCATCTACCTCCTACTCTCTTCCAGGTTTTCACCTCATTCGTAATGACCGTATTGGTCTCAGGTGTGGTGGAGTAGCAATATATCTACGCTCCCACATTCCATTTTCTATTGTTAGTATGTCCGCTCAGCCCCCACCTGTAGATGCTGGTGAGCATCTCTTTATTGAAGTGATTCTTTCCCACACAAAGATTCTTCTAGGGGTGTATTATCCTCCCTCGTTGACCATAAACTACTTTTCCTCTTTTGATAACCTTCTTCAAACTTTTGTCCCATCCTATAATCATACCATAATTATGGGTGATTTCAACACCTGTCTTCTTAAAAATGATTCTCGTTCTTCTTCTTTAAAATCCATTATTAATTCCAACAATTTACACATTCTCCCTTCAAACTCTACGCACCATTTTCCTAATTGTCGACCCTCTCTTCTCGACCTTATTATGGTCTCATCATTAGCACATGTCGTCAAGCACGGTCAATGCACGGCTGATGCTTTTTCCTATCATGATCTTATATTCCTTTCATACAAAATCCGTCCCCCAAAGCCTAAGGCCCGTATACTTATGCAGCGTAACTTTAGTGGAATGAAGTTGGATGAGCTCAAAAAAGATGCTCGTGGTATGGACTGGTCAGCGGTTCAAAACGCAGATACCGTAGATAAACAAATATCTCTGTTTAACTCTTTCCTTACACAGCTCTATGATACCCACGCTCCAGTTAGGGCAATTAAAATAAAACATCTTCCTGCACCCTGGCTGACTGACGAAATTAAGGAAATTATGCAAAAGAAGGCCCTTGCCAAGACAAAATTTAAAATTCGTCCAACCGATAGAAACAAAGAAAAGTATCATCATCTTCGGAATCTCTGCAACAAGGTGTGTAGGGATGCACAACGACGCCACATCCATGAATCTATTGACAATGGTGACCCAGCCAAGGTTTGGAAATTTTTAAGGTCTTTGGGTGTTGGAAAATCACGTCAAAATATAATTCCACAAGACTTAAACTTGAACTCCCTTAACCAACATTTTTCTTCTTCGTCCATCTTTGATGTTGGAACGAAAAGTAATACATTGAATTATCTTTCTTCTATTGCAACACCCGACCATCCTCCATTTAATTTTAGTCAATTTACCGATTGTGATGTTAAGAAACAAATTTTATCAATAACGTCGAATGCAGTGGGAAGTGATTGTATCAGTCGTAACATGATTATTCCCATCCTTGACATCCTTATTCCCACAATCACCAATATCCTTAACAAATCCGTTTCGTCCAGTGTCTTTCCAACTATTTGGAAAGATGCACAGATCACTCCCTTGCCGAAAAAAGCCAACCCAACCTCTTTTTCTGAATATCGCCCCATATCCATACTCCCATTCCTATCTAAGGTCCTGGAACGTGTTGTTCATCATCAGCTGAGTATATACCTATCCAAAAACAAGCTCCTAAGTCCTCTCCAATCTGGTTTCCGTCCTGGTCACAGTACCACAACAGCACTGATAAAGATTACCGATGATATTAGGTTGGGCATGGACACAGGTAAACTTACCGTCCTAACATTGTTAGATTTTAGCAATGCATTTAACACTGTTGACTTCGACATTCTTCTGGGGATATTACGTTCTCTTAACATATCTCCAACGGTAATTGAATGGTTTCGTAGTTACTTACATGGACGCCGGCAGCGCATTCGTATTGATGATTCACTGTCCGAATGGTGCAATACTACTGCCGGGGTTCCGCAGGGTGGCGTCTTGTCTCCACTTCTTTTTGCTATTTTTATTAACAATATCTCTGATCTTATTTCTTCTTCCTACCACCTTTATGCAGATGATCTCCAAATTTATACTCAAGCTAAATTTGATGAACTACCAAATGCAGTTTCCGCTACTAATTCAGATCTTGCTCGTGTATTGGAATGGAGTGAACAATTTGGACTTAAACTCAATCCTACCAAAACACAGGTTATAATAGTAGGTAGCCCGTACTTTATATCTCGAGTCGACTGGCAACTTTTGCCTCCAATAATGTTTGATGGCATACAAGTTCCTTTCAGCAGTACGGTGAAGAATCTAGGTATCTTCATCGATAGTTGCTTATCTTGGGAATCTCAAATGGAACAAGTTAGCCGGAAGATGTTTGCCTCTGCAGGATCCTTGAGAAGACTCAGAAATCTCCTCCCGACAGCTACCAAAATTGCGCTTGCTACATCCCTTCTTTTGCCCATCCTTGATTATGCAGACGTTTGTTATCTAGATTTAACTTCGGAACAGCTGAATAAGCTTGAACGCCTCCAAAACTTCGCCATAAGGTTCATTTTCGGTCTTCGTAAGTTTGACCACATTTCTGATTTTAGGTTACAACTTCAGTGGCTCCCAATTCGCCTTCGGCGTGACGCCCACATTCTCTCTCTTCTTTATTCTGTACTGTTCAATCCTTCAACTCCATCATATCTTAAAGATTGCTTTAAATTCCTGCACTCTACCCATGACCGTACTCTACGGTCCTCCGAAAATTTGCGTTTGGCAATTCCATCTCACACTACAACTTTTTATGGAAATTCTTTTGCTGTTAAAGCTGTCACATTGTGGAATAACTTGCCTATCGCTATTAAACGTGCTCCCTCGTTGCCTGTTTTCAAAAGATTACTTAAAAATCATTTTCTTTCTTTGTAAATGTTAGTTAAATCCCTACTTCTGCCACTAATATTTATTTACTTTTGGTTTACGTATTATAGTATTTATTTTTGTTATATATTAGTGTATATATTTATCGTATTATATGTATTTGTATGTACAATGTTATACTTGTGTATTTATTTTAGGTATTTTGCTATCCATTTGATTATTATTATTTATTTTGTGCACCACCTTCGCGTTATTTTTTCCAACGATTAATTTCCACCCAAAGGTTGTCTGGAAGAAATCGCTATAAGTGATAAGGCCGCCATTTGTTACCTTCTCTCATAAGTTTGTTCTTTTACCTTATTTTATTAACTTTGGTGTACAATAAAGAGTATTTGTCTTGTCTTGTCTTGTCTTGTAAGACAGTTGAAATGTTCACAGATGATGTATTTCTGTTGCCGCTATAACAAAAAATACTTAAAAACAGAGTAAAATTAACATTTAAGGGAGCCCCCATACAACAGACATGTTTTTTTGCCGTTTTTATAGATAATGTTACGGAAACCTTCGTGCGCGAGTCCAACTCGCACTTGGCCGGTTTTTTATTCTCGTCTGTTTTGAAGTCAGTTGCCCCATCAAGTCAAATCGTCAAAAAGTTTAAATAAGTCAAATCCAGTTAAATGTCCTACACAAATTTAACCAAACGACCCATACAAATGAATTTCGAATTAGGTCAAATTCAGTCAGTCGCCATCTGAATTACGTATGCAAAAACTCTTTTGCTGAAATTGTAACGTTTATACCTGCTTAGAAGAAATTTGATTAAATCGATCGCGTCAGTGACCAGCTGGTAGAGCGCTCGCCTGCTAACCTTGAAGTCATGGGTTCAATCCACGTGGGACACATCTGTGTTCGGTCGGTTGAACTGTTGGTCCATTTGTGCCCGAAGTACCGCGATAGGGTGCACACCACCCATCACATTTGGGATGTAATAATCGTCGGTGAAAAGCGGGTGTTTCAAGTGTGGACTGTGTCTTGCATTTCACAAGTCACTCTTGGGAACACCTCTGACACCCTTACGGAGATTCATGTTGTGACGATATTTTTAAGGTTGATTTAATCATAGGCCGGGTCTCTGGTATGGGTTTGGGCGGTTGATTGTATTTCACCTTGTATATTATATATTTTACCTATCATTTTAATCGTATATATATTGCTACATAAATTAAATAAACCTTTAATCTAGTCCATGTTCATTTATTATTTTATTACATATCTTTTTATTAGATTAAATTTGACGTGTAAAAAGTGTATTATTGTAATCACGTATGTAACCGTAATTGTAAACGTGTAAAAAGTGTAAGTACCTACTTTGCAAAATAAACTATTTGAATTTGAATTTGACAAAAAAGCGAGCCCCAGCTTATATATTTAATTCAGTTATTTGAGAAGACGTTGCCTTATTCATTACAAAATTCTCATTTCTTTAAATATAACCGTCAAATATTTAACATGAGATTTAATAAAGTCGGGTAGCAATAAACTGAAGCCTGAAAATGTCGTCTCTTCCGAATTGGTGCATAAAGCTTATTAAAATAAAAGAGATAGAAATATTAGTCTCGGCTCGTATTAAATAAGATGGTGAATTTCCTCCGCAGGGGTGCCTGAGTGAATTATGCGTCGGTAGATGACGTCGCTAGGAGCGGAAGTTGCTTTTAAAACGATTTTTCAAACCTCTTGCTAAGTACGCATTTGCCGAGATCAGATTTAGAGCTTATTTACTACACAAATAAATACTTTACGACGTCAAACTACAAAATCGTGCTTTTTCGGAGTTATACCGTTTTTAGGTTTCTTGTGAGTTTCTCGCACACAAGAACGCGCGATTATCCGCCGACAAAACCTCCATAGTGACTGAATTCTTAAAAGCCAGGCCAGACTGACCCACTGTACCGAATGTGTCATGAGTACAACAACATTGCAGAGGATTGTGACATATTCTTTGATAGTCCTGGCTGCTTTAAACATAAATTATTTTTGTTATTAGACTAAGTTTGCATGTTTTGTAAATTTTAAAATTTATATAATTATGTATATATATTTAGTTATATTATACATTTATGTATATCTTACTAGTTTTTTTATAGTAACTTTATTTATGCTCTTTGTGTTCAAAATTGTCAATTGTTATATCTGTTATTTCGAATGTTGTGTACAGTTATCATCTAATTATGAACGTTATCAAAGTGTTATGTGAATATTTTGTTTGTAATTTGTTACTGTAGCATTTGAATAAAATAAAATAAATAAATATACTCCGCAGTAATTTTTTATATTTATATAAACGAATACCCTGACTGACGCTGATCTATCAACGCCCCAACTAAACGGCTTCATCATAAAGGAACAGAAAATTTGGACTAAAGGCTCTTTTTGTGACGTAGACATCTGCTAAGAAGGTATTTTAGGAAATTCCCACGGAATTGGGAGAAACAGAATCCACGCGAGCAACGGACCCCGGGCCCAAGAAAACCTGTCTCTCCGTCTCATCGTCGGCGCTCCTCGCTATGTGAGGAACGCTACTATCGCGAGGGACCTCAAGCTCGAATCCTTGGACGACTTCATCCAACGGTTGGCGGCAGGGATGTTTGACCGCGCGAGGCACGCGCAGTTCGCCCACATCCGTGACCTAGCGCCGTGCCATGCGCGCCCGCCCGACCGCCGCCTCCTCCCGCGCGACCTCATCGAAGACACTGCGGCGCAGCCGTAGTGACTCCGAGGACCCCACTCGCCACCACACCATGCCTGCCCGTGTCGCGCGTCCCAAGACGCGCCCGCACCACCTCCACCGCTCCGCTCCACCTGCGCTGCGCGCGCCCGCGCTCCCCTGCGCCTGCGCTGCGCGCGCTCATGCGGCGCAATCTAAAGACCTGCCCATAGTAATGGGCAGCGAATGACGCCTCAGTCAGGGGGCCACCGCCCCGACACTGAGTCCCCACGCCCCCACCCCGGGTGTGTGAGAAGACTTGCTTGCTTGCGAGCAACGCCGCGGGCGTCCGCTAGTCAAATATAAACTTCCTTTTGAGACACCCTACACTAAAAAAAAACCGTAACAAATAAAATTGATTGATCAAGATTGATGTTCCCATCGATCAGTTTAAAATGATTGAATCGAGTGTTAGGGGTAAATGAGTCTCATAATTTGTTTTACTTATTGATTTTATGTTGATCAATCCCACAATTATTTTATTTCATGATGAACCTAAACAAGTAAAAAGTTAAATTCTGTTCATGTAAATGTTGAATTGGATGGAGTTAAAGTATGAAGTTGAAAATTTCTTAGTTACATATTCAACAAAGATAGTTAAAGAAATCAAAGACTTTATAAAATTTATCATCGTGCTTAAATATTTCAATTATCTTACTTAATTTATTTTATCGTTTTTATGTTTGAATTTATGATCTCATTTGATTTGACCTTTTATCTCGATTAGATCTATCAGATATATCACAGATATAGATTGAACTAGATGACGCAAGTACATCAAACTCTATGAAAACCAAGCGTGTCACATTTACTATGAAAACGGTTTGAATTTTAGAAGGAATTGTAAGACATAAGACATAAGAGTCAAAGTTGAAGGAGTCAAAGTTAACGAATTTTGCTCACTAAGGACACGCAAGGTAAGTCAGCTTGTGGCTTCTAGTTCAATACATATCTGTGAGATATATCATCTACATATTTGAATCTATTATCAACATACTTGAGTATTTCGTCTTAATTAAATGTTTGTATCATCTATCATCTCAGTTAATGAGATCTAAAATCGTACTTGTTTTGATTTATAGTTACCGTGTTTGGATCAGTCATCTTATTTAAATGGTTTTACTTGTTTTACTTGATCAGTTCCACCATCTACGTTTTTAACTATCATGTATATTTAAATCTAATATTTTGCAAGTTTGGATGTACCTAATTACATGACAGCACCTAACTTGATTACATGTACCAGACCTTGTTGCGCCTGATATAAAAAACTTTGATATCGCGATGCATGCGATATAATGATTTTATGAGTAAAAATAATCATAATTTTTTTTTGTGTTTTCATGACGTAAGACATGGGGATATTACGTTACGATTTAATTGACTAACGTTTTACAAAAATTCCTTCAGCCGTTTTCTGTCTTGGAGGAGCCCAAAATTGGTGTGTTTTAAAAATGTTTTTTTAGAAAACGAGTGGCTGAAACGTTGTAAATTTTTACGATCAGCTCATGAAGCCCTTTCATTTGATTAACCAACCATCTTCAGAAAAAAAAAAGAAAAAAAAAAACATGCAACCAACCAACCATGGATCTCTAAGCAATATCACTGTTAATATTTTTATTCTACAACTATATCATCTTATACCTCTCTCATGCTCCAATCATCAAGGAGCTCGCGGGAACTGAATTTTTTAACACTTTCACCCAGACTAGACTCCCAAATCAGATGTCTAATATTTAAGAATTGTTAAAAACAAAACCATGTTTCACCAACCCTTTTACTAACAAAACTTTATAGGTTTTATCTTAAAAGGCGTCTTCTTGTTGTCGTTTGTGAAAACCGTAATAAATTCTGAAAGGACCAGAGTCTATCAAGTGTTCGTCATATACAATAAGAGTTCCAAGCTCCCTGAAATTATTTTAACGGCTACTACGCCGCAGAACTGCGAATAGGTAGCTGTCTATGTACATTATGTCTGTAATCATTTGACATCATTTGACATCCCATATTCGCAGGTGAATTTTCAGAGCCATGAAATTATAATTTCACGGTAGGATTTTGTTTGGGTTTTTATAATCTAACATAGCCTAACCTAGTGAAATTATAATTTCACGGCTTTGACAATTTACCTGTGACATATATATCCCATACATGACATTCATATAACATCTATAGGTATTCTGTGACGTCCTCGCTCAATCAGCAGTCAGGTTTCTTCCATGAATACTTTATTACCTCGAGTTCTAAGGACAGGATGGCGACACAATCCGACTAGAAGGTTTCCCATGTCGCACCCCTGGAGCGAATAACTACGCCAATGAGGGTTCTTTCACCGAATGGATTACGATTGCCTCGATAATGGAAATCTGATTTGAACCTTTAATAATGCTTTGAGTATATTGTTGAATATTATTGGAAGCTTTTACTGTGCTATTTCTACGTAATTTCCACAACTGACTTCTCTGAATCCCACTAAATCCTGAAATTACTAAGATGCATTATCCATCTGCCTGTACACATAAAGTAAGGAACTTTGAATAAAACTAGTTCTTTTCAATTTTATTGCAAAAACAATCGTGTAGTCTTTGTTCTTCATTAATTTCATTAATTTTAATTAAATTGTATAAATCTACAGAAAGTAGCTACGAAGACGTGACATACGAGACATTTTACAGGGAGGGAATTAAAATATTTATATTATTCTTGTCATTTTTACAGATTTTAGTCTTTGAAAACTTAATTTATTGACCTCAAACTCAGTTTTATAAAAAAAAATACTGTACTTCTCACTAGAATTGTTTTTGTCAAATCAACGATCCCTGCAATTTACTAATTTACATTAAATTAAAAATAAAATATGTCGGCACATTGTATGTTGCTGTCTTCACGAATAAGAATGAGAATTAATTAATAAACAGCTACATTCTCTGCAATCTTGCTTGACAATTTAGTTAGAATAGGGCTCTACCTGCGGTAACCTGGAACTTGATAGAGATGCCCTCTTAATCGAGATACTCGTACCTCAATTTTAACTGCCAAATCTCATTACATCTTGAGCTCGAAATGCAAGAAATCTTGTCCTTTTTATTTTTTTGATTTCCTGAACAAACTCTCAGCAACGCCGCGCCGTTTCAGGTAACTTTCTTAAATATCTAAAGCACTGTGCAAGACAGCACTTTACCTAGGAATATATGTAGTTACAAAATTATGCTAGGACCCCGAGAAAACAACAGAAAATGAGGACAGTATTCTTATTTAAAAGCGATCGAAATAATGGCTATGACGCCACAATAAAACACCTGTCATGCTGTCGTCTGTACCGCAAATAATTTTGATAGCGTTCCATTTCTGCGGTGTGTCAAATGAAGCATAGGTACTTTCAAACAGATTTCATCTTCATTGACAAAGCCCGTTCGTTACGTCTCGTCGTCCGCTTTAGCTTTAGCAATTACTTAGCAGATTACTTCCTTTAATAATCGTATTATTTTCTTACACGTACAGACGTTGCCTAAGTTTTTCCACTTTGCTGACTTACGCCGTAGCTCATGGTATTCGTATAATATATACTTCTAGACGTTATCATCAGAGGAATGAAAACGTTAACACGTTTATCCTCTTAGCTTTATGCAAACATTATGCCTAAATCTTGCCGTAGTGAGCCTACAAAGCAGAAAAACTTCAAAATCGCAGTGCTTGCAAAGCGCCGGCGTGAATGTGTTACATAAATCGAAACCTATCCTGAAAATCAGATAATCAGGACCTGATTCAACCTTTTTTAAGTATACTTGTCTATCTCACTCTTATTATGCAAAAAGAGCAGATTTTTATTATTAACAGAAAAACAAAAACATTACAACTAAAAAATTATTAGATATTTCTTAGTCTGATTTGACACCTAATTACAAATGCTGGAAAATAATTCTTAGCAATGTTTATTTTGCAAGATTTAATAAAATAAATTGAGAGAAAAGCTTATAAAATCTCTCAGTACCCGACTCTATAGTTTATTTAACGTACATACAAACACAATTGTAATTCTAATTTTCAGTGAGGACATCGCCAAAAACCAGCCTCTCACACCCTCGGCGATAAGTCTAGCAAATCGAGTTATCTTCCCCTTGAAGCCTTCAATCAACAGCCTCCCCCGACACAATCCATAGCTAATGAATAAACTTTATGAATCAAATCGAACATTTGAAAGTCAAACAATATTTGCGATTGGAACTCGATTAACCATTTCATTGAACGCCCGTCGTGTGTTTTATCAGATTTTGATAAATAAGCATTGATTGATGTGTCAGACGATGGTGTTGCCAAAATACCTATCTATCTAGTTTTTGACGTGAATGACGTCTTATAAAACGGAGTGCAAAATTGGGCAAAAGTTCCCGGACTATTATAAATTGAGGCACCTGGGGTTACTCTGAAATACTACAGTATTTCATAGTTTCCACGAAAACTTCAACTTTTCGTGAAAAAAAATTAAGAAGTCGTGAAAAACGAAACAGTTGCTTCATACATTTTGGTCGAGTAGCTATGTAACTTCTTTTTTTGCGATTTGAGGGTTTGGTCCATAGTAATTTTTTTCGTATCGACAAGTCTGTGAACGAGTACTATCGCCAGTTTCCGGCTTCCGTAACTTCGTCTTAACACCCAGTATAAATTATTCGCTCAAATCCGTTCATTCATCCATTACATAAGACATAATTTATTTCCTTAAAAGTGTTAGTTTTACATTCACTTAAAACCTAGCGAATACAAAAAAAAAAACAAAAAGTCAAAACTAACTTAGGACAAAACTAACTTACACATTTAATTTAATCCCATACTAGAATTTCTCCGTTCTATGGGATCTTATATTTAGTGAGGGCGCCCGGTGCTATTTAAAATAATTAATATTTTTATTTTATTAATTTACTTATTTATTATTAATAAAATATTATATATATACATTGCATGCATTATTAGTTGTACATAATTAATTACATTATAATGGTCGTTAGGATATATGTATATTATGATAAAGTTGTAGGTTTATGTGGTATATAATAATAGAGGTTAATGAGGTGTAACAAAGCGGTATGATTAAATATCAACAGAGGAAGTTCTAAGAAATAATACATAGAAGGTTTTCTATATCTCCATATGACTTTGACAATAGCCAAATGTTAATTTTTTTTCATTTAAGTCCCTTTAGTGTGATTACTCAAGCATATTTCTTTGTGAATTTTATTATAAACTAGCGACCCGCCCGGGCTTTGCACGGGCATGTTTTATACATATAAACCTTCCTCTTGAATCACTTTATTTATTTAAAAAACCACATTAACATCCGTTGCTTAGTTTTAAAGATATAAGTATACATAGGGACAGACAGACAGCGGGAAGCGATTTTGTTTTATACTATGTAGGTTTAAGGGATGACGTTTTAGTGATGTATGGACCCAAAAATGTCTTAAAGCGATTTGCGAAAGCCAAATTTATTGTGGGGACTTTATGTTTGCCTTCTAATCTAACAGACCGACTATTTGTGTCCGAGGTTATAACTGTGGTGTCTAATTTAGACATTATGTTTGTGATGAAAAGTCTTCGTACACTCAATATTTCTTGGTGTAAGAGAAAAGTTATTACGTAATAAGTAAGCACGACACGAATAAATAATTTGTAACTTTAATAATTTAAAACCGCTACAAAGTTTTGAATCAACGAAAAGACACTTGATTGATGACACATAAAACAGAATACAAAGAAACGAATACGCATTGTTGTACAAAGCCGGGCTAGATAACAAATGAAATATTTGGTAAAAGAAAACGATTATTTTTTGTCTGTCTGTATAAGTTGTGTGTTCTTTGTGAATTACTGAAATTATACGTAAATTTAGGTACTTAAATATGTAGTTAAAATGTTAATGGGGATATGATGTTTTTTCATGTTTATACAAATTTCATCAAAAGTTCCGTAACATCAATGTGGTTGTATTGAACTTGTCGTTACAATAGAAAACTCCGTATAATCAACGAAAGAAAGCGTTATATTATAACATAAATAAAGTAATGAAAAACATGAAAACTTAAAGCATCAGATCCTGGAATCAACTACCTTACAGTTATTTTCATCAAAGATTTCAAAAAGTAAAGATAGGCTCTTACCGTAGTATGACAGCACCAAAATGTTTTCACCTTTAAATAGGTGACGCTCACACATTTGGAATCAGTGCTCATCTGAACACAATGATAGTTGGACGCCTTAATGAATTTTTCAATGCAAGTGCTCGTAAAGGCCCACTTTTTATGCGTCAAAACCGAACAGAAAGTCGATTATTTTGCCTTAGGGCTTTATTATTATTTTTTTTTCAAACGTATTTACAATGGTTGGCTAATCTGCAGCCTTTTCTGTGTACCATAAATGTAATACTTTTTTTCCACTGTTTAACGGCTCTGGATACAGTCCTTTTGAGCCAATCATAATTTAAATTTCACAAGATTATATTTGTTTTATTTCCTCACACTATGTATTGAAAAAGGTAGTATGATACATAGGCGTAAGGCTCTAAAACACGAGGTTCCTTTTCGCCCTTGTAGTATAATCTACTATTTACGAGAAAAGGGGTTTCAATATAGCGTCGTGTGCACTTTTAAAGTGCACTAACAATTCAATAAATACTAATAAAGCCAAAAGTGTGACATTTCACATTCAAAACACATTCTAAAACAATGCAATAGATTTTAGGTGCCAGGGCTCATCTAAACTTTTTTGAAATCTTTGGTTTTCATGCATCGCTTAGCAAGTGATAAGTATACAAATTAACACATACATTTTCTTAAAACTAATTTGGTACACGCGTGAATGTCGTATAGTTTGAGCAGTAGAATATGAGAATTTATTTGGTAATTGTCTATTTTCACTAAGTATATAACATTATATTTACAATACCTTAGTATTTATACAAACGTCGAGGAGAAAATTCAAATCAGTGTAATTATGTTATCTTTGATTTAATTACGTTGATTTTCTTCTACATTTTGCGACGGTACGAAACACTGACTTCACTTCTCCCGATTTATTTTCTCGGTAATATCCATAAATTTGGGTACTTCTACTTGATAGGTACAAGAAAACACTGCTGACCCACTCTTAATACCATTGCAATACGGGTGAAAATTGGGTTTACAGATATTGTTCGATAGTACGCGTCGAGTAATAAAACAATATTGAGAACATTATTGCTTTATTGTATGTGTGTAAATGTACAAAAAGCGTAATAAATTAATAAAATAAAAGTACATTTCATTTTACGTAGTCATTATAGATAATAAATTACGGCAAACGTGCTCGTAGACAATGGATTGGTTCCGTCAAAGTTCTTGTTGACGTAATTTGCTTGAAAAGTCACTTTATTTATTATTACAGACCGCCTCTGTGCCCGAATGGTAGAACGCTCGCCTACTAACCCAGAGGTCGTGGGTTCAATTCCCGCGGTTCACATTAACTAAGGTTCGGTCTGCGTGCTTTGGAAGGCAGTAATCGTTTTCTATATCCAAATAACGTTGATAGGACTTACCATCCCTACGTTTGGGACATAATATTCGTCGGTGAAAAGCGTGTGTACCGAGTGTGGACTGTGATTTGCATTTCATAGTTCACTTTTGGGAACACCTCTGACACGGGGTTATCATTTTGTGAATCCTCGGGGATTCATGTCGTGAAGATATATATTTTTTCATTTATTCCGTTTTCAAAAACGGACGGATGCCTGCTGTGGTCGGACAGATAGGCACGAAATTATTTTCAGAGAGGAACCCTAAAAACTTGAAATAAACGGAAAAATGTTACGGACAAAGCCTTCAAACCCAAATCAATGAACAGCCTTTTGAAATGGTAATGTCACTAAGAAACTTCGTATTTCAGTAGCCAAGTACCTACTGTTTCATTCAACTGGGGGTAAAATACAGACGTTAATAAATCATCTGTAATTGCCAGAATCCCAGACAGGCAAAGAACCGAGTTCTTGCTTCATCTCTGTTAATTAAGGTATCATCATATACATTTTCTTGCTTTTATACGAACATACTTTATCCCTTTTCGGAAAATTGTTTTGTTAATTTGTCTGTTTGGTATTCTACTATTAGTTAAGGTGGTATATCGTCAAAATTTACACTTGTTGAATATGTATCTGCTTTTCAAAAAATAATCCAAGTTAAATGACAATTTTGGGACCTTTTTCTGGATTTTGGATTATCAGAAACGCGACTTTACGAATTTCACTCGATAAAAATAATTATTGAAATTAGGTCTAAATTTACATTTTTTTTGATATTCTGACAAATTGGGATAGCACACATACTTCAATTATATTTATTTTGATGGGTTTTAACAATATCTACATATCTGGTTATGAACATTTTCTTAGCTATTTTAGTTAATTTTGTATTAATTTAAAACTGACTTTGCGTCAATTTTCCCCGATCCCGTCCCTCTCGCACTGCGCCTGGAGTAACGGGGACCTTTGCACGGACGATTTATCACCTAAACGGATCGCAATAAAACTTTTGCAGTGGAGTAGCACATAACTCATGACATGGTCTAGCATAAGTAGCTTATTTTAACATATAGGTAGTTTGGTACGTTTGCAGTTGATTATGTAGTTTCATGTAAAGAAACCCGTTCATTAAACACCGTTATGTTCACTTAGGGACATATTTAGAGGAACGAAAAATAATTATGAAGTTACACTTTTTTTTTTTATATGTAAATTTTTTGCATTAAGTATTCCAAAAGTATTATTATTTCAAACTTTATAAAAGTTTTGGACTTAAAAAACTTACAATCAATCCAGTTGCACCTAATGAGCAACAATTCTCCAATATTTTCTGAAGGCAAGTTCATAGATAATCCTGGGACTTTTTATGTCCTATGTTGGGACAATTCTAGTGCATTTTTGAAATCGTGTTTTACTTGTGTATGTATGAAAATTCTTTATTGCACAAAAATATACAATGCACAAAGGTGAACTTAATGCTAATTAGCATTCTCTACCAGTGAATCATGCGTCTGTGTTTACAAGATTTTACTTTTTAAGTTAAGGCGATATGCGAAAAAAATATGGGTGTTTCTTTTCTGTGTATTTCATGAAATACACGGAAAATTATAATCAGTTTCTGGTATATGAATCTTGACTATATAATCTAGGGATTCGTCTAGGGAAAACGTGTTTGGATAAATTTTCTTCGGTAGAAATAATTGTTGAAATTAGGTCTTCAAACACACTTTTTCTCCTCGTTTGACGAATAAGAACCATATACAGAACTCAAACGTGTTTTATTAGGTGTGTTTCCACAATATCTAGAGACTTGATATTTGAAATTTTGCTAGCTATTATAGTATTTTTATAAAAATTATAAAACTAACATTTTTCGCTTTCGCCCTGAATCCGCCTCTCTCGCACTGCGCGATTTTTCGCTTGGAGTGACAGTCACAAAAATTAAATTCGCATAGCCTCTTAATTGGCTAATTTAACTTAAATCTTGCACAAAAGTTGTTTTAAAAAAAACACAGTGTTTACATCCAATAAAAAAACCTAACTACATATCTAAAAACCTGAAACAAACCATTTCTTGCGTTCCCATATATTTGTCCCATAAGGTATTATATATATTGAGGTTTATTCAGCCAAATTCATGGTATTCATACAAGAGGCTTGACTCAACAGCACTTTTGCTTATGTCGCAAAATAAATGTTCACCTGCCATAGTAATTAAATCAGGGCTGGGCTTGCGTTTGTAGGGTACGCGAAAAAAATAATGTACGAATTTCACAAAAAAGGTCATTGCATCTTGATAAGAGCATACTTACTGAGTTTCAAGACTGTATATAAATTAATGTCACCTTATATAATAAATGCGAAATTCCACTTACTGACTCCTTACGATATCTCTGAAGCCTACAAACTTGAAATTCGGTAGGTTTTCAGAGCGGATTGGACAAGAAGTCGAACCTTAAATTAAAAAGATATGATATTGGATGCTCAAGTTAGTTAGTTCTTCAGAGACGGAGCCGTGAAAAAAGTGCTAGGCTGGAAACGAAAACTGGTGATAGTACTTTTCCACACGTTTAATTTTTACTATTAGTACAGAAATCATGAAATAAACGACTGTTTTATAAAATTTTACCGAGTAGGTATTTGTTTTTTTTTTTGCGATTTTGTTCTACAATAAAAAAAACGTATGAACGAGTATAATCAGCAGTTCTCGTTTTCAAAACCACTTTGATTTTACTGTGTATATGTAAACTACTCACGGACTCGTAGCAGGTGGTACCCGTTTCTCTAGATCTAGTGGGAATTCCCTAAAACCCCTTCTTTGTAGATGTCCACGTCGTGCAAGAAACCTACTGTCCAAATTTTATGTTCCTAGGACCAGTCGCTTGGTCCAGTCAGTCAGGGTTTGATATATTAAACATTCTAATAATTACAATTATTTATTTATTTATAGATAGATTCAGAAAAGAAATTCACAAAATTGTAATTGTATTATTGTATTGTAATATTAGTTAATTGTACGTCTCGCTTAATAAACTTATTCTTCCAGCAGAACAATGCATAAACTTATCTTCCAGCAGAACAATGCTTGAACTTATTCTTCCAAACTTTCACAAGACGTTTTAGGCCACGGTCTTAAGCCTTAAAAAATGGAATTCACTAATATACCGAATACGTGAATTTTCCCAAAGGAGATAAAAGAAAAGGTAACAAAGAAGAGAAACTTTTATCATGAAACATCTAAAGTATAATGGATCAACAATCTCAACGCGGGAAACGATATGGAAAAACGTTTCCGCCTTCATTTCTCTCTGCCTGGGATTTTAAAACGACATTCTTGTCTGAGAATCAGCTTCAAAAATACATTTTATTTTAAAAATCATCTAAGTACATGTTTTTACTATGTATGTATATGTGGTGTTTCGTGTGTGTGTAACTTTGTTTGTCTGCAATATAAATATTTACAAAGTTTTGTTTATTTAATCACACCTCACATGTACAGTCAACAAAAGAGATAAGTAATCACAGTAGAGTGATAGATGAGGTGAGTAACATTTGGTCATTACATAAATACCCTCACTATTGGTCAAGTATTCTTCATTTCATCTATCTTTCATCGGTAAGTCGTGTAAGAATATGTTCTTGTTACGAGCATCATCTGTAATGAATATGTCTTTCTTATACAGGTATATACATATTGTGTTATGTAGAGTTATATGTACTTATAGTACTTGCTATGTATGTATTTAATAATTAAAAGATGACCGCTGGAAGCGGTATCTTCCGTAGAATAAGGTTATTGTAATGTATATACCTCTCTACATTTCCTATGTGAATAAGACATACTTGAGAGTATATCGATTTATTAATTACAAATAATATCATTTCTAGGAATGGAGAAACTTCAGTCGTTACAGTAGGGTCAAAGTGTTTGGGCTGGACCTGGTTACCTACCTATCTCTTTTGCTGACTGTACACGCTTGCATCTCAACCCATCTAATAAATAACCTTACCACACTTTATTATAGGGGCCGGGTGTAGTTCGTAAAAATATAGGTAGTTTTAACAGTAAGCGACTATGCATTTTCAAATATATTTAGCCCAAGCAGTTTTCTCTGTTTGCCTTTTAAATATGTATCTTTTTTTTTATCTTATTGACTGCTTACACATTACTTGTATTTAGCATCTTTGTTGATGGTAGGTACAAAAATAAAATGATTTATACTTGCGATTGTCGGCACTTGATGAAACATAGGAAGCATCTTGATTTTAAACACAAGCACTTGTACTATTTGTTTCATAACATAATTATATTTATTGCATACTTCCCAACCGGTTTCGGAAATCAATCCATCTTCAGGGGATACAGAATAGTAATTATTTTAATATACAAGAAATAATGAGTCACAATCATTGTTGACATACGTTTGTCGTTTTATTGCTCTTATATTAAAATAATTACTATTCTGTATCCCCTGAAGATGGATTGATTTCCGAAACCGGTTGAGAAGTGTGCAACGGGAAGTGAGCAACAAATATAATTATGTTATGAAACAAATAGTACAAGTGTTTGTGTTCAAAATCAAGATAAAAATAAAAATTACGTTAAAAGTGATTCTTACATCGAATTTTCAAAAAAAAAAAAAATCTGTTGGTTTGGAGCTATCTCCTGGACCATTATCCCTCAAGCTCAAATTAATATGGGGCAGACGATACGATTTCTTCAAAATCGATTTTCCTCAAGATCTTTGTCGAGAACAGCTTTCAATTCTACTTTTGCGGACATAATAGGTTTTCAATGCATAGTGTTTAACGAATAGCTTTTCGAGATGGAAGGAGGCGGAAGAAATTTTAACTCTATGTACGGTGAAACTACTACGGTGACCCGTACAGTAGCCGGATTGTGAAAAACCTGCCTTTTTCTAATTATTCGAAACATAACACTCATATTCAAAATCACTCAATAGTTATTCAACAAAACCTTATTACCTATGTATTGTGTATGCCGCCACAGCAAAGTTTCCATAGAAAACCAATGGAAATTTTGCGATGGTAGTTTGCACAAAACATAGGTAATGAGGTTTTGTTGAGGAACTATTGAGTATATTTTGAATATAAATAAGTAAAACTGGTCTATCCCGATCATAACACGTATTGAGGTGACCCGTTTTTATATAAATCAATATACATAAGTGTTCGGTTTAGATTAATTAGAAAAAGGCTGGTTTTTCACAAACTGGCTGCTAAACCGCTGTCAAGGTAATCAGCAGTATATTATACATATATATTATACAAAGAGTATACTATATAGATATTATGTACCATCTAAATTTATATACCTATATTTTATTTTTTTCATTTGTTTATTTAATAAAAACAGGTAATATTTTAAAATAGGTTTTTACTCGATATATTTCACGGTATGGGGCCGTAATCATTCAAATGCCACAAAATATTGGCAGATAAGTTAGGTATATGAAATAAAAAAGTGAAAGTGACACTTGTTAACAATTTTTGTAACTTTTTTCTAAATAAACAGGTTTCTCTACAGATGGTGCTGATACTTTTGACATAATTAAACGGTGAAGAAAAACACTGTGAGGTGAACCTGCATGCCCCAAAACTCTTTCATTTGCACCCGAATTACGGCAATAAGGGACGTTAAAGTCGTCGGTAAAAAGAAGATTTTATGAGTGTTGATTGTGCTAGTGACAATCTACACTCAAAACCACCTCTGAAAACGCTCTCCAGGATATGTGTCATGACATATAACTTACATAATATTTAAAATTTCGGGCAAGTGCGAGTCAGACTGCTGCACAAAGTGTTCCGTACCACTAGTAGAGAATGCTAATTAGCATTAACTTCGCCTTTGTGCATTGTATACTTATTTTGTGCAATAAAGAATTTACATACATACTAAACAATACGGGTACGTATTTATGTACGAACAAATGAAAAGAAAATTTCAATTTAACTATAGTACATAAGATAAAACCATAGTAAACTAAATTTATAGCTTACCTTATACATTTCGGTTCAGTAGTAATTTTGTTTCAAGCAGAAAATAAAAGTCTAGTTTAAGTAGGTGTATAATGTATCTAGTTTATTACCGTACCAACCGAACCTTACTTTTTAAGAGGCCCCTTTAAGCCTGGATTTTTCTTAAGATTCATATAAAATGTAAAAACTGAATGTGAAGCCAACAGCTTATTTTCTTCATATTTTTTTTCATAAGTATTATCTAGCGACATCGAACTACGTCTCTATACAGCCTAAAACGCAAAATTTTATGAAACACCATCATATTAGCTATTTTCGTAAATTTTGCCTCGTTTTTACGCAAAGTTTAGCAAGCTTTATAATTTTTATCTTTACTAAAAACAAAAAAGAGAGAAATATAGACACCGTTCATGTACAGAAGACTAAGTATATTCACTTTTCTATAAATAAACAGTTACCGTTTTATGGAAATCAGTTTTTACCTGAAAGCATTTCACAAATTAGGCGCTTTTTGAATATCTCGCTATTTTGCACCGATGAGAGATGGGTCGGAGAGGGGTGGGGGGGGAGGGAAACATATATAAATATGCGTGCAAAGTTTCATTGAGATCAAAGCCATCAGGACGTCACAAACACCTAAAACATTTATATGGCAGCTGAGCGGGATGGCCCACGTTAAGGTAGAAAAATGGAAGCAGTTCGAAAATAACTTTTTATTATCAATTTAAAGGCAAAATTTATTACTTTGTTCCTTTTATAAAAGACAACGATTTTTTAAATTTTCTATCTAAGATACACTTTCTTTATTCCATGGATATATCGTCTTAAAATTTATGAAAATTGAAAAACATTAAAAGAAAAGTACATTAAGATACCAATTTTGCGCCGAAAATTGCCAAGATGATAACCTCATCTTCCATAAATGTTCTTAATCTAGCTTCTCGTAAAAAAGATTTTTATTTTCATAAATGTTTTCTTCGGTCCTTTTAGTTATTGCAAAGGTTAAATAAAATAAGTATATGACTTTCCTTATTGAACCACGTAACTTACATAATATATTTAAATATACTCGTATGTTTGTACTGTTTCCAATATGACATAAAAAAGTAAAACCGTTGTAACTAGTGTTGCTTAACTATAGATATTATATCGATATTGATACTGTTGATAAAGTAACAATATCGATATTGCTATCGATATTATTGATAGTATTTCAGCAATACTATCAATAGTTATAGTTAATTTAATAAAAAGAACAATTGATAATATACGGTTACTTTGGTTCAATGACCCTCTGAGTTGTTCGTAAATTAGTAAAATAAATAAAATAAATGACTGTTTATTTTCAGATTAAAAATCCATAGGTAGATTAGTGTTAGGCTTAAAACTAGGTTAGTAAAAAAGGGAACATGTATATAATTGATTATTTAAATAACCCAATGGATCTTTCCATTCAGAATTTCTGGATGGGACAATCCATTTGGTCCGCAATCGTCTTCAGGATGCCGTTGCCACTGCCCCGTAGTCTGAGTAGCATAGAGGCAGTTTTCTTGCGCATTATGGCGTAGAAATCATCTGTACGCGCCTCCGCAAACATGCCAGATGCACTGCAGAATCGCGGCAGCCGCAACAGCATCCTAAAGGCGTTGTTGTATTGCACACGCAGGGCGTTGTAGGCTCGTTGCGTGTAATTAACCCACAGGCCGCTCGAGTAGAACGATTGGCAATAAGCTTTAAATAGTGTTATTTTAACATCTTTTGTGCATCGAGCGAACCTGCGGGCCAGCATGTTGCTCCTCACCGCCAACGCCCTGCGTTCTCTTTCAATATCGGAGTCATCTCCGAGGTCCTCCGTCACGACATGACCAAGATACTTGAAGCGGTCTACAACTGGAAGGGCCGACCCATTTAGTACAACAGGAGGTATTTTACTAGGCCGATAATTACCAGCCTTAAATACCAAGACCTCACTCTTTTTACAGTTGTACTTAAGACCGTGCCCCTCCGCGTACCGCTCGCAAGTAGTCAACAGCTTCCTAAGTGCACTGATCGACGGGCTCAGCAGTACCATGTCGTCAGCATAACTGATGTTATTGACACAGGTTCCATCTACGTAGCATCCGACATGCAGACTGCCGAGCTCCCCGATCAGATCATTATCATAAAGGGCACAACATTTTTTTTCGAACTCTGTAAAACATGTCATTGACTCTTGGTCCTGAACACTTCACTTACCGAGTCTACAGTATGATATTGGCAATATAAACAAAAGTCGCCTTATATATATATTAACAATGCTATCGATAGTTTAATTTACTTTAATTTGAAAGACTATCGATAGTTTCAATACTATCGAACTATTGATATTACTATCGATATTTTTATTTACTTTTTTCAAGGTCATCTATCGATACAATCGATAGTTAAACAGCACTAGTTTTAGCAGACATTTTATTATTCGAATGTTAGGCTTGTTAGTACATCAATGCCGAGGGGCAGAAAATAGGATATTTTATTGCCCTAGGTAACTTAGTAAATTGAGGCTTGCCTAAGCCTGCTATAATATGAGTCAGCATTTCAGCAATACCCGTTTCTACCAAGGCATAAAAAGTGTTTTTTTTTTCAAACAATGTGACGCAATAAAAAATGCGTTTTGCAAAAGAATAAAAAGTTTATGGAAAAAAAACTCGATTATGCTTTTACTTCAATTTAGCAAGAAGAAAGTTTCCTATGACTGAATGTGAAAAAAAAACTTGTTGAAAAGCGGTCGGCTTGGCTGTATGACATACAAATATGATATCTATCGTAGTGGGTACAAATGGATTTTCATATAATAATATTAATTTCTCTCCTAGGATTGATTTTCATACCTATATTTTTCCCCTATAGGGCAAAATAGGGCTCTTCCCGTGTTCGGTTTTTTATAGCCGAGCTTGTTTTGAAAAACTGGATAACGTGACGATGGCAAGTGACCTGATGGAATGAGTCTGGTTTCTTGGAGAAATGGGAAACCACTGGTGTAGGATGCTACAAGCGTTTACACACTAGCGGCTTCCCATGTAATCCAGACCAGTCGGACTGTTGGCTTTGGCAGTATGTTTTCCTCTGAAATAATTACCTCCATATTTGCGCCGTTTGGGGTCGAGACCTTAGATCCGTAGGGCCTCTAGGCACAACAAATTTTTAAGGAAATTTCGTTGCGTGCGCCTCATCGACACATCAAAGGACCCAAAGCTGGCGCGTACCTCGGCCAAAGTAAGTAAGGTAGGTAAGTTTTCTTTTTTATAACTTTTTGTTACTTTATTTTTAGATTTTCATTGTTATTTATATTTTGGTTATAGGTATTTGAGTAAAATATTTTTGTTTAAGAAAAATACATCGAAACTACAACGAAACGCTTCGAGAAAAGAAACGTAGCGCCCTGCTTCCTTTGGCTCTCCATCTTGCCCGTAGAATTACAGAAGTTTTTGACATTTTGACATTTTTACGTACATTTCAGTGTGAAATTAAACAGTGTAAACGTTTCGCGTGGTATTTGTTTAATATATTATATGATACCCATACATGTATATACATATGTATATGCCTATAACACACATTTAATTATGCATTCAACTTTTGTATCATTAAATTGTTATTATGCATTAGATGATAATAATAAAAAATAAACTTTATATTTATCGATATATTTCGCCCTCATCAGTGTGGCCGTCATCAGTCAAGTCATGAGGCCGAAATATATCGAAAAATATAAAGTTTTTTTTTTATGATTAACACCTAATGCTTAAAACTATAAATAAAAGGCTAATACAGCTAAAATTATATTTATTCATAAATTGTTATTATGTAACTGTTAGCAAATCACTGGAGATTTATTTAATTTATTTAACGCATAATGGAATATAAAAGACTTTCATCTCAGTGCCTAGAACGTGGCTGGACAAGGTTGACATTTTAATTAAAATTTGACCGACATGCAACGACGTAAAGATTGCCAACATGACAGTTTATAGGACAAAGACGAGTCTCGACATGAAGTTCTATATATACATAAACTCACGCCTGTCTCCCAGAGGGGTAGGCAGTGACTACAGATTGGCTTCGATCCTGACACATCTCTTTCACCTCTTCAAAAAAGTTGTATCACAAATTCACACATAAAAGTTTCTTTGTTATTTTTTTGCGTCTCCGTTCGTACTACGACGACGTAACAAAAGATTTTATAAGGATAATTGCCCTTTTATGTAAATGTTTGTTAAATCCATCCACCTTTGCTTCTAATATACATTTACTTTTAGTTTACGTTATTATTATTTGTATGGTTATAGACCGTTAAATTTAAGTGGTTTTGGAAAAGAAAACTGATGATAGTACTCGTCCTAGTACTCGTCCACACCAACAACTTTTACTGTTGAACTAAACATCAAATCGTGAAAAAAAAACAGCTGTTCCATAGAGAAGTTATATATGGCTACCCGTATGAAACAAATAAAATGTATGAAACAGCTGACTTTTTTTTCGCAATTTCAGGTTTGGCTCCATAGTAAAAGTTGTTTGTATGGACGAGTACTATCGACAGTTTTCGTCTCCAAAACCACTTTCATTTCACAGTGTATATCAGTTTACATGTTTATCGAATTACGAATACACTATGTTTTAATTAGATATTATTTCAGATTATAAATTTGCTTAACATTTGATTATTATTGTTTATTTTTACACCGCCTTCGCGTTTTTCAAACACTTTATTTCCACCCAAAGGTTGTCTGAAAGAAATTACAATAAGCGATAAGGTCGCCAATTGTTACTTTCTTTTATATATATTTTTTGTTTATGTACTTATTTAGTACATAATAGAGGATTTGTCTTGTCTCGAGACGTAGCGGGTCTCAGAGCGTAAAAACTATGGGGTCGTAGCGCTTGCTACGCCGTAGCAAAATAGGGATGCGGACGTGTAAAGACCCTGTAAAGACCTCGTTGAATTGTTGATCTCTGAAAGAATACACTGACTACGCACAATTTATGAAAAATCTATTCAAATATGTTTTAGTTTTATAAATATATACTGTTTTTTTTTCAAGATGTTTTTATTAAAATATTCCGAAATTTACTTTTCCTAAAACCGTCTCAAACATCCGCGGGTGCTACATCGCAATGATTAAGTTTCTAAAGACGTAATATCCGCGGGAATTACGTGACACGAGAGGTTTCTGAACGAAAATAAATTGCGTACACATTACGATAGCCAGAGACGGATTCAAGGGGATTCCGCGGCGGAGCGGTGTTGATATCCTCCGCTACTGCTTACTGCTACTTATATTGAAAAACCATCAAACGATTTTCTGGAACTGACGTTTCATTTAAGTATTTTAAACGTTGTATAGTCATCTTTCAAACGAAATGAGAGAGCTTAATCAAACACAATTCCGAAACAAATTGTACAACATCTTAGTCAGTAAGTGCTAAATAGTGACATTAAATGATACTTACACTCATTCATAGATTCATGACATTTTACCCATCCTTAATTTAAATTTAATGTTATAAATATAATAAATACTGTTAATATGTTGCACTTCTCATGTAATATTATAGATGATAGAATTAAATGAGACTTGAGGATAATTCATGATTTATATAAAAACGGCTCACCTCAATACGTGTTATGATCGGCAAAGCCGACCAGTTTCAGCATATTTAAACTGCCTTCATCTGGGTGAGTGAAGACGTTTACGCGACGACGTTACGCCTCACACTGAGAGTGAAGACGTTTATGCGACGACGTTACGCCTCACACTGAGAGTGAAGACGTTTATGCGACGACGTTACGCCTCACACTGAGAGTGAAGACGTTTATGCGACGACGTTACGCCTCACACTGAGAGTGAAGACGTTTATGCGACGACGTTACGCCTCACACTGAGAGTGAAGACGTTTACGCGACGACATTACGCCTCACACTGAGAGTTAAGACGTTTACGTGACGACGTTACGCCTCACACTGAGAGTGAAGACGTTTACGCGACGACGTTACGCCTCACACTGAGAGTGAAGACGTTTACGCGACGACGTTACGCCTCACACTGAGAGTGAAGACGTTTACGCGACGACGTTACGCCTCACACTGAGAGTGAAGACGTTTACGCGACGACGTTACGTCTCACACTGAGAGTGAAGACGTTTACGCGACGACGTTACGCCTCACGCTGAGAGTGAAGACGTTTATGCGACGACGTTACGCCTCACACTGAGAGTGAAGACGTTTATGCGACGACGTTACGCCTCACACTGAGAGTGAAGACGTTTACGCGACGACGTTACGCCTCACACTGAGAGTGAAGACGTTTATGCGACGACGTTACGCCTCACACTGAGAGTGAAGACGTTTACGCGACGACGTTACGCCTCACACTGAGAGTGAAGACGTTTATGCGACGACGTTACGCCTCACACTGAGAGTGAAGACGTTTACGCGACGACGTTACGCCTCACACTGAGAGTGAAGACGTTTACGCGACGACGTTACGCCTCACACTGAGAGCAGTAGGGAATTTGAGGTCAAAAAACACCATTCAGTAAAAAAAAATTCATGTAGAAGTTTTGGTGGTATGAAAAAGAAAAATGTTGCATATGTTGTCTAAGAGTTGATTATTCATAATACATTTTTTCATTATTTTTGGTTTGGCCATAAACGAGGAGTAGGCTTTAGAAAGTACCCATTTGGCAATAGTAAGGCCCTTAAGGTGATATATCGTCCGTGCACAGGTCCCCGTTACTCCAGGCGGAAAGATCCACAGTGGGAGAGGGATGGTGTAACCGCTGGCTACAGGAATGCAGGGCGGATGGGATTTGACACGGGAGAATTGTGGAAAACAATGTGGGTGCACTGACCCGGTTGGAATGTTTATAGGCGAGCCGACGAATGCGCTGACAATGTGCCGCGTGGTGTACTCCTTGTCGGGCTGATGATGACAGGGCTGATCTTGGACAGGGATGTGCAGAATGTCTTGGAGTAATACACAGCACTGATAAGATCACAAGACACGGTAGATACGCGAGATTGGTTGTGGCGTCGCGAATGTGTGCACACACGTATTATTCGGTCGACGGTTGCGGCGAAACAGAGTGAGTGAGCCAACGCGCGGGTTGGCGCCAGCGCGCGAGTGCGCAGACGTGCGCCTCGGTTGGCGGCGCGAGCCGAACAGGGTGAGTGAACCGCGGGTTGGCGCCAGCGCGCGAGTCCATTGTGTCGCCAGGTGGCGCCAGCGCTGCGCCGCGAACATTAGTCATGCACATGCGCGAACGTCACGCTGGTAGCGTGAACATCCTGGGGGGGCCGGGGCTGCGGCTCCTCCTGAGCTGAATCCAACGGCAGCCTGGCTATCTTGAACACAGGTCGTCGCAGATTTCCATGAGCTGTGTCCAGATCCACAACTCGGATCACTCCATCCTTGCCAGGTATCGTGCGGAGAATTCTCCCCAACTTCCATTGGAGCGGAGGCAGGTCATCCTCTTTGATGAGGACCAGTTCACCCACTTGAGGAGGGGAAGAAGGGGAGAGCCAATTGGAGCGGGTTTGCAGGGTATGGAGGTAGGATCTGGACCAGAGAGTCCAAAAGCGCTGAGAGAGCGCTTGAATGAGTTGAAACCGTTTAAGAGCAGATATGGATCTGTCGTCAAAAGACTGCTCAGGTAGAGCGGTGAGCGGACGACCAATAATGAAATGTCCGGCCGTGAGAGGTTCAAAGTCCGTGGGGTCGGATGAAATCGGGCAGAGGGGTCTTGAGTTGAGTATTATTTCGTGCAGAGCGCCGAACCAAGTTATGTGCTGATTCGCGAGCTTGTGAGTGATTGCATCATAGTTTGTGCCGCAGTCTGAGCGAATGAGAACTGGAGTACCGCGACGTGAGATAAAACCTAACAGGGCTCGTGCTGAGTGAAATTGAGTGTGATTGAGTGAATGTACGTCTGCTATTTCAAGTGATACGGTTGGCAACAAAATTGGTGTGTTAGTGACGTTCACTACACGTTGTGCGGAGTTACAAGAATTCTCTGTTGGAGTTGAAGTCATTGAGTGAAAATGAACTGAGTGTGTATGTGATGAGTGTGTGTGTGATGAATGTGCTGAGTGCGCTGAGTGCTGGTTTCATTGAGTGAAAATGAGCTGAATGTGTATGTGATGAGTGAATGTGTGAGTGAAAATGAGCTGAGTGTGTATGTGCTGATTGAATGTGTGATGAGTGTGACTATATGTGAAAATGAGTTATTAAAACTTGAGCGCTACCAACTCCAACGTGCGGATAGCTTGTAACTTGCGCGGGCCGAAATAACAAAGGCTATGTTCAAACGGAACACGGAAAATAAACACGATAGAGAGAAAAAAAATAAAAAATTTTTTTTTTTAAACAACCTGTATATGAGCTGATACACCAACTTGGAACACCCTATATGTGTACCACAAACAACAAGAGCAGAGATGAGTTGAAAAAACAAATTGTTTACTATATTTGTGCTATATATATATACCCGGGTAAAAAAAGCAGACAATAACACAAATAAACGGTCCGGCAATATATTACTGTAACACAAGATTACCGTAACATAAAATATCGGAAAGGACTGAACTTGTTCACTAATTTAAACAACACTTGTAAAAATACAAACAGCTATGTATGCACTTTTCACTTTTATGTTATTTGCCTTGAAATCATGTGCCGACAATACGCGTTGGTTCGTCGTCAAAAATTCTATTTATAGAATAAAATACCTCCCTACTGCTTTGAGAGCGTAAACAAACAAAGAATGTATTTACCTAGCCGAAATCGGATCTAAATGAGCGGACAATCCAATGATGCTAATCAAGCTTTAATCAACGTAATAATACGTAACCGTAATAACGTGTGTACTTATGTACTCAACACACGTAACTTACGTATATATGTGACGTATATAAGTGCACGAAATAAAGCAAATTTATACTCGCACCGAAAAAATATCTCGCAATATAAGAAACCTATCTTTGACAATGGTCAGATGTACACCTCTCCGTGGGCAAAAATTGGGTAAAAATAGGTAAATTGGGTCGGGTCGGGTCGAGGGGTTTAATAAAGAAATATAGTGGACTGTAATAAACAATTGGGCTGAATGGATGGGCCGGTTCTATACCGATAAATGGAATGTTCTAGGCGGCGGCGGTTCTAATTACCTACCCGCAATAGGTATTCGAGACCACAAAATATTTTTTGCCGGGAAAGGGGGCAAAATATGTAACCGGGTGAAAATGGACTGTAGTAAATCGACGGGGGCTGGTTCAAACAAAGTTACGGGCCGGCGGGGGATAGGCGGGGGGTGATATAAACCAAAAATTTTCTTGGATTGAAAATGGACTGTAATAAATCGACGGGGGCTGGTTCAGTAACGGTTCGAAGGGCCAAAATTTTTCGAAAACGGTCTCGAAGGATCAAAATGTAACCGCTGGCTACAGGAATGCAGGGCGGATGGGATTTGACACGGGAGAATTGTGGAAAACAATGTGGGTGCACTGACCTGGTTGGAATGTTTATAGGCGAGCCGACGAATGCGCTGACAATGTGCCGCGTGGTGTACTCCTTGTCGGGCTGATGATGACAGGGCTGATCTTGGACAGGGATGTGCAGAATGTCTTGGAGTAATACACAGCACTGATAAGATCACAAGACACGGTAGATACGCGAGATTGGTTGTGGCGTCGCGAATGTGTGCACACACGTATTATTCGGTCAACGGTTGCGGCGAAACAGAGTGAGTGAGCCAACGCGCGGGTTGGCGCCAGCGCGCGAGTGCGCAGACGTGCGCCTCGGTTGGCGGCGCGAGCCGAACAGGGTGAGTGAACCGCGGGTTGGCGCCAGCGCGCGAGTCCATTGTGTCGCCAGGTGGCGCCAGCGCTGCGCCGCGAACATTAGTCATGCACATGCGCGAACGTCACGCTGGTAGCGTGAACAGATGGAATTGTGGAAAATTTATAAAAAGTAGGTTTTAAATTAATACAAATTTTCTAAAATAGCTACGAAAATTTCCATAACCAGTAATTTAGGTATTGTTAAAACTCATCTAAATAAATATTTTTGAAGTCCGTATACTATTAGGCAAAATATAAAAAATTGTCAATTTAGACCTCATTTCAATAATTATTTTTATCGAGTGAAATTCCTCCGATCTGATAGTCAAAAATCTAGAAAAAGGTCGCAAAATTGTTATACTAATTTATTTAACGTAGGACTTCTTTTGAACAGCAGATAACAAACTTAAAAAAGTATCGATTTTGACGATATACCTCCTTAATTATATCCTTGTCGCACTATATATAAAGATGATAATTGTACAAAAATGTATATAACAAGCTGTGGATATGCCTGTGTGCACACTTGAAAGGCGTTATCTACTCGTAGCAAGTGTAAAATTCTGGTGAGCTTGCACGAATAGTTTGATGGCCATCACTGCAGCGTGGATATCGTAAAATAAGGATTTACTTGAACCGTTTTATACTACTCGGTAATAATAATAAACTCGAGCACGATCCCCCCTACCCCTACTGAATCCCTGCACCTCATGTTCTCCAATGAAAACAGTTTTATTCACACGTCTTTTACAATCGCTTTTACGGCTTAAAATTAAAAGCACTCAGCTAGAAAAAGACGGTTTATTTGTAAGAACGTTTTAAACGACAAACTAATGGGTGTTTTTCTGACGCCTATATAAGGTGACTTTGGTTGATATGGCCTAATTCATACCGGAGACTTTGTAAGTGATCAGTAACAAGGTTCTTTTTGTCATCAATGACTGCTCGTTTTCGTTCATTGCTGGGTATCTGTTTTTTTTTTATGCCACTGATTCCTGTCCAGGGCCGATCTCATTCATATTCTACCAGCTACCCTGTAAATGTCATCGACGCACCTAGCACCTAGCTAGGCCGCCATTTTTTAACCACCATTCTCTCTGTGAAAAACGCAAACTTCCTAAACTCGGAATTGATATTATGGAAGGGTCTAATTTCTAATTCCTGAACTTTGGAGGGGCGATATACTTAAAACTATTCTTAATGCTAATAATTTTTTCACAAAGTCTATTTAAAAAAAAAAAATTAAGTTGTTCTCTTTCCCGAATACTTACGCAAATGAAATTGTGTATATCTAACCATGATTGACGTACGATGTATGCATAGAGGAAAACTTCCTTATTCTGAGAGGAAAACCATCTTCTCTATGGATGTAGGTTACCAATGTTGACATTAATCTATGTATATTATATTATAGTATACCTACAGATGTACGTATAATAATCATATACTATACATAATAAATATTTGACTTTATTTATGCTTTTTTTTATTTGACACATTTATAAACATACTTTTATGCATTATAGTTTAAATAAAAGATAATTGTGACTTATATTTCGACCCACTTGGGGTCGTCGTAAGTTGAATATTATGTCATACAAACATACAAAAATTCAAAATTCAAATAGTTTATTTTGCAAAGTAGGTATATATAATACACGTTGAAAATTTCATCACCGTTAATAAAAATTTAGTCCCGGCCAGGGACCAGGAACAAGGTTCAATAATCACCAACCGAGCCCCCAGCTCGAATCCAGGCGGCCGACCAAATCCCATACTATATACTACATACTAATAGGTTACATATATAAATACATACCTACCTCCGCCCATTCGATTAGTCTAGCTCTCAGAACATTTAAATGTTCTGTGGTCTAGCTAAGAAGAAGGGCAAGAAACTAAGCAAGATCATGTCTTTTTTTTAAACATAAATCTTATACTATACAAATGACTTATATCTACTTTAACTAAGGGATAAGAAAATACAAGACATATGTTTGTACGAAATCAACTGTAAATCAACAACATTGAAATTACAGTGATTTGACATCATTATCCTTTCGTTGCCGGCAATCTCCGGATGTTGACGCAAAATCACAGTCTAAATCGTGGCTCAGATCTCAGACTTAAAAGGTTAAAGTAACAGCAGCTTTCATACAAAAACAGCTTTTCATAATTGTGATGCAACTTAATCTCTTAACTCTAATCTCAAGTTATAAAGAAAATATTTACTTATCTGTAGCTCAGCAGCGGTAGCTCAGGGGTAGAACGCTGGTCTCTCAATCTTGAGATCCAGGTTCGACCCCGGTCGGTCATGCACCAATGAGTTTTTTATAATTTATGTGCATAGTATTTATTCTTACTTCCCACTTGCTGAACGGTGAAGGAAAACATCGTAAGGAAACCTGCATGCCTTAAGAAAGCGGGTATTTGTGCCCGAAGTACGGCGATAGAGCTCACCACTCATCACGTTGGGGCGTAATAATCGTCGGTGAAACGCGGGTGTACCGAGAGTGGACTGTGGCTTGTATTTCACAGTTCACACTCGGAACACCTCTGACACCCCCTCGGAGATTCATGTCGTGACAATATATATATTACTTATCTTATACGAGAGTGCGCCATGCACCGATCATGTCATCGAGGGGAATGTTTTTAGCTTTGGTTTTCATGTTGTTGTTAGAACCCAAATTTATTCATTCTCAATAAATTTTTAGATAAAAGTTATAAAACTTTCGGTTCGAGATGACCACTTCCCTATATGACCATTTCTCTATATGACAACTTCTCTATATGACCAATTCCCTGTATGTCCATTCCCAATATGACCACTTCCCGATATGGCCACTTCCCGGTATAACCATTTCCAACGGACCTGAAACTTAAAACTAAAGTCCTTAGAAACAACTACAATAGCACTTTACGTTAAGCTTATCATGTAAGATCATTAATTTTCCCAAGAGGCCTACACAAAAAAATAACCGGCCAAGTGAGAGTTGAACTCAAATGGTTCCGTACCATTATACAGTATAAATAAATTCTTCTAATAATACTATAGCCGATTTTGAAGGCTTTAATTTTAGTTTTAGTGCTGTCAAAACTTTAATTATTCCGATGTAATTTCACTCAAGTTCCTTACATTTAAGGGCTATTTTGCAATAAAGAAAATTTTGTTTTGACATAACTAAAACTAAAATTAAAGCCTTTAAAATCGGCTTTATTATGTTTTTTTTTTATTTGGCTGCGTGATAGAGGCTCTAGTTAACACGTGTTCTGAGAAAATTTCAAGTGCCTACCTATTACGGCTGAAGCTATAAGCCCTTATGAGAAACGGACAGACAGAAATCCGGCGGAGGCTTAGTAATAGGGTCCCGCCTAGCACCCTTTAAGAGTCCGTATAATGTCAAATTGTCAAAATGACCATTTCACGTTGCGTAACTTGGTAAGTAAGTAAGTAAGTAGTAAGTAATTTATTTATTTGCGTACGAATTTGGCTTAAAAGAAACAATTCCAGCAAATTCAACCATAACATGGTGTGCAAATATTAAGAATATTTTAAAACAAAAAAAAAATATATACCTATATACAGAACAAAATACTACATAGTTAAAAGATAAATACAATGAAAAACAAATTTTTACAATACAATGTCATAGAAAACAAAAAAAAAAAAAACATTATCATTGTACGATCATATTATATACAATAATTGGTATATATATTATGTCTAAATTACATGTCAAGATATGCTTGTACAGAGTAGAAACAATGATCAGAGAAATATTCTTTAGTTTTCTTCTTAAATAAAGTGACGGGTAAACTTTTAATGTCGTCTGATAACTTATTATAAATCTTTACACACATATAATATACATTGTTATCAAATAAAGTAAGATTGGATCTTAGTAGATATAATTTATGGTTACGACGACGAGTAAATTTATATTGCACATCACTTCTTTTTTTAAATAAATGCAGATTTTTCTTTACAAATATACAAATCTCAAGTAAATAAAGACACGGCAAGGGTAAAATTTTAAGTTTTCTAAAAAGGGGTTTACAAGTGTCTCTATAGCCTGCATTACAAAGAACTCTAACACATTTTTTTTGTTTTTTAAACACCTTTTCCATATCTACAGATCTACCCCACATTATAACTCCATATCTCAGAATTGATTCCACGTGTCCATAGTAAACATTCATTGCAGCATTAAATGACACGACCTGTTTTATTCTTTTTAACGCAAATATAAACCTATTAATTCTTTTACAGACGTATTCAATGTGTGGCTTCCAGCTACAATGATTGTCAATAGTGATTCCAAGAAATTGTGTGGAATCGACTTCTTCTAAAACTTCATTATCGCACTTTACCTGAAGTTGCAAAGGTTTTGCCCGATTTGTCCGAAACTGAATCATTTTAGTTTTGCTGACATTAATTTTTAAATTATTTGTTTTTAACCACTCTATAACATCTGCAAGGGCTTGATTAATATCCTCCTCAAATGAAACCTTATTTTGACATTGTATCACTAGAGTAGTGTCATCAGCAAATAAAACAGAGTGATGGGAAATATGTAAGGGCAAGTCGTTGATGGTGTGGCGTGCTGGTCATTTAATTATTAAAACCACATTAAATTTGATGTAGCGGACTGTATTTAAAGGTATAATTAGGTAAGCGATACAAGACGACGTGGATTTAGAACAACGGTTAGTGTACAACTAAATAATATGTAGGTAGCTTTATAGTATATGTGCGATTAGCCTCGTACATAACTGGGGCCGGCGGCAAAAATGTGAAATGACCGTGAATCATATTTAAAAAAAAAACAAAAGCACTAAAATTATGTCGATAAGTAGCTTGAACATCATTTCAGAAAAGCCATGCTAACATTTACTATAGTATATGCATCTTTAGTATTTATTATATAATTACAGTGACTGTTTCTGTTATACCAAAAAATCTACTGAAAAAGAAAACTTTGTTTTAATTTCACTTGCCCCAGTGAGACTATAAAGTTATATAATCTTTAACATACAATTTCAAAATATATAAATGATTCAGATTATGTAACTTAAAGTAAAAAGTAATGTTTAAATTAGGTACCTATGTACTTCATAACAATGTCTGGCGTTGAACTATAGTTTAACTTTATGTGTAACAAAAGGCAAAAAGTCATTCACCAGACAGAGATAAGCTCAGACTTATCCAAACCAGTCTTGAAATCATTATACAAGTATAAAGAAAAATACTGGATAGACATCAGTTATTAAATATAGAGGAACTTATAGATAGTAGCTTATTTACCATACTTTTAATTTAACAACTATATTAATTATTTCTTACACTTACATTATCATGTGCGGTGAAACAGGTATATTTTGCTTAAACTAAAAAAAGAAAAACTTATTCTAACAAGACTTAGGAGCCAATTGAAAGATAGCTCACTAAGAAAAAACCTCATACAATATATGTATGTATGCACGGTAACACAAACAAAAATCCCTAAGACGAATCCAGCAGCTCACTGACGAGAAGCACACAGCAGACCTAAAAGGTATTTATTATTCTAAGGGTAAGACACATACTTTTGTGACACTTGTGCGTATTACTGTGCCTTTACTAGTTTTAACAGTTAAAGCTCTAACTTTGCCATCGGAGCCCGGGAATACATCTATTATACGAGCTGTTAACCAGTGCAGTGGTTTAACGTGCTCATCTTTTAATAGTACTAATAAGCCTACTTTTAAGTTTGGCATATCATTGCGCCATTTTGGCCTGTCCTGTAACTTGCAATTGTTGAAAAAGCGATAAATAATAGCTACAATTCTTTTGAGCTTATTAATATTTGAGTATCGAGAAAACAAATTACAACTTTTGCATTCCTTTTCAACACATTTTTTCTGTGAAGCAGCATTACAAACATTTGTCTGTATTAAACTTTCATTACGAAGTTTTTCTGGAAATTCATTGGGAAGATCTACATTTTTATTACAGTGAATGTACTTCACTGCCTTTAAAAACTGTGGTCCATGCCACCATAGATCATTGTTTTGTAGCAAATGAGGTTCTACGCCTCTAGAAAGGCAATCAGCGGGATTTTCCGCGGTATTTACATAAAGCCAAGAAAAATCTTGAGTTAAATCACGAATAATTTTAACTCTATTTGCTACATAAACAGTGAGCTTCACGGGCTCTGTATTAAGCCAAGCTAACACAATTTTTGAGTCAACATATAAATATACCTTTGTATTAAATTTTGATTTTATAGTATCATGAACTTTCTTTGACAATTTTGCTAACAATAATGCACTATTTAGCTCTAATCTTGGCGTGGTTAATGGCTTTATAGGATTAATCCTAGATTTTGAGCACAATAAATTAACCTCAACCTTTCCATCCTCAGAAATTGTTCTTAGATACAGGCAACAGCAATAGCATTTATTTGAAGCATCAGAAAAGCCAATTATTTCAATTAACTTTACCTTGTGTGTATTTAAATTTCTTGGCACTACAATATTTGACATTCTCATAATATTCTTAGCAAAATCTCTGAATTGCTTATTAATGTGTGCTGGTAGCGTTGAATCCCAAGACATTTTGAGCAACCAAGTTTGTTGCATTAGTATCTTTGCTAACACAATTACTGGACCAACGAGACCTAAAGGGTCAAAAATTTTGCTCAAAAAGCTTAAAAGCTGTCTTTTAGTGTAAACATCTAACAACTCTTGCTGAGGACAAGTAATACTAAAAACATCAATTTTTACATTGTATTTTATGCCTAAAGTTTTTACAAAGGTATTATCATCTTTGCATAAATCAATTTCACTTAAATTTTGCTCACACTTTGGTATCCCTTCTAGCACCTGATCATTATTTGCACACCATTTGTGTAACTCAAAGCTGCCTTGTTTTAAAAGCTCACATAACTGTTCTTTTATTTTGCATAATTCAGTAATGCTGTTACTACCAGCATTTATATCATCTACATATGTATTATTTAGAATTATGTCAGATCCTAATGGATATTGATCTTTGAATTGATGTGCTAACTGATTTAAACATCTTGTTGCCAGAAAAGTTGAGCTTTTTAAACCATATGTTACTGTTTGTAACTGAATACATTTAATTTTTTCTTGTGGTGTGTCCCTCCACAAAATATTTTGCAATGAGCAATGTGTTTCATTCAAATTTATATTTCTGAACATTTTCTTGATATCAGTAATAAAGACAAACTTATAGAGTCTGAATAATAACAGTATATTGAATAATTCGTTTTGCACACAAGGTCCATTCAACATAAGGTCATTTACTGATACTTGAGATTTCTGTTGTGATGAGATATTTTGAGATTTAGTAACCATACTACCGTCAAAAACTACACGAAGTCTTGTAGTTTTACTACTCTCATTGATAACAGCGTGATGTGGCAAAAAATAAACTGGACTGTTATCTAAATCATAATTTTCAATATCATAAAATCTTGCATGTCCTAAGTCCACATATTCATGTATGAACCTTTTGTATGGTTCCACTAGAACAGGAGCTCTAAAAAATCGTTTTTCTAGATTATAAAATCTCAAAAGCGCTTGAGATAACGAATCTCCTAATCTGATCTGCTCAAAATCCTGTTTTAACGGCAAAGAAACGGTGAATTTATTATCTTTAAGTACAAAAGAATCAGAGAACATCTGCTCGGCAAGCTCATGCTCAGACGTGGCCTCTGTGAAAACTTCTGGAACCCGTTCACATTCCCAAAGCTGTTGTAAAGAGCTCTGTATGGAATCTAAACTCTCAACATTACAGGACTTGTCTAAAATAGGTAACTCTGAATCCTCAGCTTGAACATTACTGCAAAAATTACTAACTGGGTACTTTGAGAAATTAGGAGCCTGTGGTACCTTTCCAGCAACAACAAATCCGAAACGTGTGTTGTGTAAACATAGGCTTCCAGGTACAACAGGAAACTGCTCTCGTAATAATATCTCAAAGAAAACATCACAACCTAAAAGAATACTGATTTTTTCAGTATTGTAAAAATCACTATCTGCTAACTGCACATAAGGCGGTATAACAAGATTTTCCCTATTAATTTTAAATTGAGGCAAATCACATGTTATGTTTTCAACAACACAACATGATATTTGCTTTTTGAAATCGTTAGTAGTTGAATGGATCTCGAATTCTGCTTTTTGTGAGGACGTACTTGACCTATCACAAATACCATTAATTACACTTTGCTCATTGAAAAGTTTACATTTGATTTTGTTTGCAACATCAGACAAACAAAATGACAGCTGACTCCCCGAGTCGCATAAAGCCTTTACATAGATAGGATTGCCATTTTTTCTATATAGCTTTACCTTTATAGAAGGTAATAAAACATTGTCATACTTGCACATAGACAAAGCAACTTGCTGCGCAGTAGCATTAGATTTTTTAACAATTTCATCTTCATGTAGCAATGTGTTGTGCCCTTCTTTACAGTTAGCACATTTAAAAACATAGTGACACCTGCCAGCGTGCACATTTAAGCAAAGCCTGCATAACTTTTTAGCCTGAGCGTGACTTATTCGTTCAGATGGCAAAGCTAGTTTAAATTTTTCGCATTGATAAAGTTTATGGAACCTGGAACTGCAGTAACTACAAGCTGGTTTCGCTGTGTGCTTCCCTCCAGCAGCTAGTAGACTCGTCCGGTAGGGCTTCTTTACTGAACCACCTGGCTGCGCCTGCTCGAGATCAGCAGTGTCAAGCCCGTCTGCACGTTGCTCTAAAAATTTTAGAAAAGTATCTAGTTTAGGTAAGGTGTCTCCTTTAATTTCCATATTGAAGGCTCTGTATGTGTATTGATCTAACTTGCGCCTTAACACACACAACACAAATAAATCCCAGTGTTCTATAGGAACATCTAGGTTTTGTAACGCAGCGAGATGCTGCTTTGTAGCGTTTAAAATCTGTCTCAGATTGGAACTATCCGCTCTTTTAATAATTGGCAAATCCAAAATGCCAGAAACATGATGATAAATCATTTTTAACTTATTGTCATAATTATCATCTAGTATTTTTAAAGCATTATCATAGTTTCCATCACAAAGGCTAAGGTGTTTTATCATGTCAGCAGGCTCACCTTCCAGGAAGGTCTTCAAGTAATAAAATTTATCAATTTTTGACAAACTATCGTCCGAGTGAATCATGCTTTTGAATAAATTGATAAAATTAGTGTATTCACTTACTTGTCCACTAAATTTTTGAATTTCCATTTTTGGAAGTTGCCTGCAGGACGGCTTTTTGGCACTGCTACCTCCTAAATTACCTGAGTTACACATTTTATTGGTGTAGGATTCATACGTGGCCAGGCCAGTGAGATATTTTGTTTCTACACCAGCAAAATCCTCGGAATTTGTAGGATCTAAAACAGAAACGTCTATATTAGCTTCACAATATTCGTTGAAGGTTGAAGTCAACCTCTGTGCGTTCACCAGATATTGCTGGATGGACGCTGTTTCCTTATTTTCTTCGTCCATCACAAAATTATAAAGCCTAGTGATAGTACCTTTCAATTGGCCCCTGTATGCGATTAAACGCTTTAAATCTTCGCCCATTTTACTTGAGCAGGAATAATAACTTTCCTTTCCTTGAAATTTGCACTAATACAGTAAATTTATAGAATTTACAAACAATATGGAGCACAAAAATGAATATATATCTGTATTTTATGAATTTGCATTGAACTCTGTTCGAATTGGTTGATACAAAATGGCGTTCGTTGCAAAGAAATTATAAAAGTTGAAAGTCAGAAAATGAACCTAAATAACTTCACAACGATGATACTATTCTAACATGAAGTACTGATGTATTTTTCTTCTCCCTCTGTTTCACGTACTCGGCGATGTTTCGAGCAATGAGATCTTCTTTCTCGCACGCTCGCATGTACTTGTAAGCAAGCGCTCTCTCTCGCACCTTTGACTGCTCACACGCAGTTCACAGTGGTTCCTCAACCAGTTCGGAAAAGGCCTGTGAAAGAAGCCCGTAGAACTGGCACCGGCGAACAAAGGATTCTTGAAAGAAGCCTTTGAAAGAAGCCGTTGAAAGAAGCCGTTGAAAGAAGCCTGACGAGTCCCGTTTTCTGGAAAATATTTTCCACGCGGCGATGTATGGCGAAAATGATCCGGAAACCTCACTTTTTAGTTTTAAACAAAGTAAATGCCACTTATAGAAGCGGCACCTTTTCACTTTTATTATAGTCACTTATTGAAGTGGCGGTGAAAACTGCGTAATTTTCAGGATTATAGTTCACTGATAAAATAAACAAAAGTCACTGATAGCAGCGGTGATATTCACTTGAGAAAATATAGTTTCTCTGCATAAACACGACGGACTATAGGTCACGTAATAGTTCACTGATGGCAGCGATGAATTGCAATTTTAGCCAACAAAATATAGCGATTGACGGCACTTTCTTCCTGGAACTATAGGTCCAAAGCAACAAACTATAGCGATTGACGGCACTTTCTTCTTGGAGGTATAGGTCCAAAGTATGAAACAGTTTTTGTTGAAAAACGAACATGGACTATAGGCCACGAACGTTTCGATTGAGCGACACTCCCGAGCACAACCCGCCTGGATATAGTCCTTGTCCTGTATACGCGAACACTGTTGTTAACGGCGATGTGGGACCATTATGTGGCGTGCTGGTCATTTAATTATTAAAACCACATTAAATTTGATGTAGCGGACTGTATTTAAAGGTATAATTAGGTAAGCGATACAAGACGACGTGGATTTAGAACAACGGTTAGTGTACAACTAAATAATATGTAGGTAGCTTTATAGTATATGTGCGATTAGCCTCGTACAGATGGTCAATCGGTTTAGTAAAAATTATAAAGATATGATACTTCTGATGGGCTCGTCTTAGCAAAAACGCAATAGGTTTAAGTTCATTTGATGGAAAAAATTTACGATTACGATTAAATTTCATGTTTTTTATGTGTTAATGGGCCTTCCTTAAATCATAAAACCTTGAACTTTGTATCAAAAATAAGTCAACAAATGACCCCGTGGGTCAGTCTTGAAATATTTTAATAATTTCATCTATAAGCTGAGTTATTAAATAAAGGTTTATATTTAAACGCACAACAGAAAATACTAAAATGTTACTAAAGTGTTCTATCAAAAATAAGGTGATAATATCACTTATTTTATAGTAATATATCGTCCGTACAAAGGTCCCCATTATTCCAGGTGGTTATTCCACCCGTAGTGCGAGAGGCATGGTATCGGTGAAAATTGACAAAAAGGCGGTTTTAAATTAATACAAAATTAAATTAAATAGCTATGAAAATATCCATAACTAGTAATTTAGGTATTGTTAAAATCTATCTAAATAAATATTTTCGAGGTTTTTTTGCTATCCCAATTTGTCAGAATATCAAAAAGAGTGTAAATTTAGACCTCATTTCAATTATTATTTATATCGAGTGAAATTCCTCCAATCGTGTTTCTGATAGTCGAAAACCAATAAAAAAGCCCCAAAATTGGTATAGTAATTTATTTAAAAAGTGTCGATTTTGATGATATACCCTCTTAAGTACGGAACCCTTGAAACTAAGGTAGAGGATATCACGGAAAGTTATTACTGGATCGCATTACAGTTTATTTCAGGGCATCAACAATTCAACTACCAATTACCTATTGTTTGTTGTACAGAACGTTACCTCGTGGAGCGTACCTTCATCAGATTGTGAAAGCCAGGCACGTGCCGCAGGCTGCCACTCTCGAAGCCCGAATCCGGGTGATTGTCAAATTCTCATGTTGACAAATAGCTTTGCTAGTGCAGCACGAGGTTTGGAGGTACATTAATTATTCCTTGTCGGTGATATTTTGTAGTTTGGTAAAATTTATGAATGGGGATCCACAGGCAAAGCTAATTACAGATGGCGCCAGCATAGGTCCAGCCAATAAATATTACGTTCCGGCTATGTCAAACTTTGTTGTTGAGTGTGTTCCGGTTTTTCTACTGTTTTTCTCCAGTATCTCGCGTCTTTTTACTTCCTCTTATCACCTGTATTCTAATATGTTATAATATATATTTGTTATTATTATTATTTTTGATAAATATATATTTGTCTCTTTTTTATAAGGTTTTTAATATAGTTTTAGTTTATTTAAAGTTAATAATAAAAAGGTAAAAATGAGAATTTTGCTCAAGACATATTTCGGGCCCCACTGGGCTCGGCATCAGTTGAGAATCTGACAATAAATTAAATATGACATACAAGTTATTTATAAAAAAGTAAAAAAGATTTATTTACAATTTATCTAAATTTAATTTTCATTCAAATTCATTCATTCGATCATTCATTCATTCATTATAATTTATTTAAAGAAATTATTATTAGACAGTGGTACCATCCAGCAGCCGCGATAGGTATGTGTATTGCGTTATTATTATTATTATGTTATTCATTTTGAATATAGGTTTTTCGGCAATAAAATAACACCATTATTAAAAGGCATAATTCCAAGAACGTAATAGAAGATCACAAAAACTACGCAAAAGTCATAACAATGTACTAAAATGACAGATTTTCATGGCCGGATCTACGATGCGCCATCTACAGGGATAATTTGGCAGCGTGGATCTCCATTGTTCACAGTTGACATACATTTACTCTTTCACTGTTAAGTCCATTAAACTGTGGAACTCCCTTCCTCACACTATCAGGGATAGCCCCTCCATTGGTGTATTTAAAAGGAAAATAAAAGAGCACTATCTTCGACAACCTATCCTGTAGGTGTACGTATATATATAATTTATTGTGTATTTATTTACTGAATATGTATTGTAATATTTATTTATACTATGTAGGCATGTAAATTTTATGTAGTTTGTTATTATTTTTAACTAATTAGGTATCTACTATTAATTTAATCTTGTTTCTGTAAAAGTATTATCGTGCACAATATGAATATCTTATTTATTTCAAATATCCTTATCACCCTTGGTTTGCTGGAAGAAATCTCATTATTGAGATAATCACGCCGTTGTACATAACTTTTATTATATAATTTAGAATCAAGTTTTCTGTGTGCAATAAAAATAAACATAAACATCTATTCTATTCAAAGACGTAGTGAATATCTGTACCTGAGAGCTAAACAAAAACGAGTCCATTTTTTCAAAATTGTTTTTTTACAGATTCTCTATGTGATGGTATTTACAAAATAATAAAAAATAAAAATATTAAAAATAGCCAGAATTACATAGTAATAAGGGGCATCCATAAATAACGCGACACATATTTGGCTGAGTTTTGGCCCCCCACCCTTCTATTGACATTTTGGTGACATTGTTCTCAACCCCCCCCCCCCCCACCGTCATGTCACGTAATTTTTATCATGAGTCAAAGGCAAATAAATTTATCAACGAATTATTTATCATACAAATTATATTACAAAGATACTTGCATTTATTAAATCGCTTATTTCTTAAGCCACGCCCCCTTTATCCTGATTGGCTTTTAAGGCAGCATTATCTTTCTCATTTTTCGTGAAATTGTTAGTTGAAAATATTATAAATAAAGAGGATATTCTTGATGGTCGTAGATAAAGTATTAAGTGCAACTGAACATAATTAGACATTGGTACACTCGTGCAAAACAATTAAGAAACTCACTTCATTCGTTTCGTAAACAAGCACTCGTGTCACAGTGTCTCAAATTATGTTACAGTTGCACAAAATACTACTCTGTCAAAGACTTCTGATTGATATTTTATATCTTCTAATGCACTCTAAAAATTCTTAATTTCCAAAGCAATGAATTTCGCAACATAATCATGTAATCTCATTATTTAATTATTTGTTACTATTAATCTAAAAAATCTACCATTAGACCAGTCTTTCCTGATTGCAAGGGTTACAATGAAATAAAAGGGAAACGTCTAAAACCACCATGTATATAGCAAGTGTTCACTTTAAAGACAAACACAATTTGTTAAAATAAATACTCTAACATCCAAGTTGTTATTTATTTTGTTATCCAATTCTGTATCATATAGGGAACTCAAAACGGTTCTATCGAGCATATTCACCGCCTCATTACAAAGTTCTCTTTGTTTAAACCCTTGACAACATAATTTAACCCCGTACAACATAATTACGCCGAAAGCTTGCTTATTAACTTGTCTTTGCAACTTACTGCTAGGTATACAAAATTATTAATTACATGGCTAATAGAAGTCAAATTAAATGTTAAAATATAAAATATTGATGTATAATACGAATTTCCACTAAAAAGTTTAATTTTAAAGGTGCACTTGAAATTTGTACCTATTTAAAAAATATCTGTTTTACAATGGACTTCATTGTCACTTCATTTGATCACTGGAAACGATTAAAATGTAACGTGGTTTCAAGAAGTACCGACAACAAAGGAGAAAAGGTAACCAGGCACAGCGCAAACACTCTGATCCTACCCACAGGTGAGTGATTGACGATATAAAAAATACGTTATAAATAGTGCATGTGTGTATGTATTGACCAAGTATTTCACATCCCATCTATCGCTCACCTGTGGGCCTTGGGATCAAAGGGTTTGCCCTGGGCTTGGTTACTTATCTTCTTTGCTGACTGTCAGTGGCGTTAATGGAACTAATTTCCGGAAAACCAAACAGAAGGTCAAGTTTGACAAAAAAATACATAAAAAGTTTAAAATAACACTTTAAAAATAAAATGTTTGTATGAAAATGTTCACTCTAGGTTAGGGTATATTTTTTCATATTTTTTTAATTGTAAAAGTTCTATGCACGCCACTGCTGTCTGTACAGTTCGTGTCAAACTTAAAGCACGTAGTCAAATAAAACATGTATATCTATGAATTATCAATATAACTTCTATATAAAAGTTATTTTAACATAATGTGTCTTTGTCTTCCCTAGTGCTCCTAAGCGGCTTGGTCGATATTATTCATTAATACTTTTTTTTTCATTTGAGCGCTTTATATGTAGATCCCTTCCAAGGAAATTCCACTGTTACTATATGAAATTTGAAAAAAGTGGAATTTCGAACACCCTACTTAAATAAACAACAAATTTAAAATTATTAAATTGTACTTAAAAAATTTATATATTTTAAAACTTCTTGAATTGAACCAATTCTTAGTCAAAATTTAGGCTTTATTTTGAGTGACATAAACATTAAGTTTCGTTGGAACAATTATTCATCATATTATAATCTATCTGTCACACACAAGTTAGAGTCTCCAACGCGTCGCAGATGGCAGTGTTTATTTTGCCCACGTAAGTTACATAATGGTAGGTAGGTGTTAGAGCTGATACCGGGCTCACAGGCAAAAAACCAGGAGGCCCACCATGCCTGGGACCGATGGATGGCAGTATATCCATCCCTAATAGCTGGGCCTTGTATGGAACAGACTGGTGACGGGCAGCGACGTTCCGGGCGGTTCCGGCACCGCGCTCACCAACCCGCCTGCCCAGCGTGTGTGAGTATGGGCAATTGAAGTGGCCAAGTCCTGGAAAGGCATATGTCCAGCAGTGGACGAACTAGGCTGATGGAGGATGATAGAGAAGTTAGATAATCAAAAGAAAATAAAAAACTTTTCCTATTAGTGGTAAGAAAATTAATGCTGCAGCCCAATGTAGATATGTGGCTCACGGGGAAACTATATTCTAAAAAATTAAAATATTGTTTCACCTTAGCTAATATTTTAAATCTAGGGTCATTAAAACCTCATTTTATGATCTTGGCATTTTATTCCAAATAGACTATATTCCTTGTAGAGCACAATTATGTAATTACAGTCCGGAAATGAGATGTCACTGTACAAGTAAACTGTATCGTTTCTCTCTTACTCGTACATGTCTGTCCCTTTTCTGAACTGTTATTTTACTCAATTTAATTATAACTTCTTGTTTTACATTTTGTAGCTTCAGCAGTCGTAGCGTAGTGTTTAATCGCGCGCGACGCAACTTAGTTGAATCACAAGTGCGAGGAACGCGACACGATGTTTTGCGATTAAACAGTACGTCACGCTCCTTGCACTTGTGATTCAACTAGTGGCGTCACGCGCGGTTAAACACTGTGCTACGAGTGCTGGAGGTGTTAACCTTCAAAGTTTTTAGCTGTGTAAGCGAAGAGTGAATGAAAAGTGCGTTTTTGCACTTAAATAAATTATTATGATAAATAACTTTTGCGCAAAATATATTTACAAATAGGACAGCGTAGGACCTCTTTAATTAACAAAAAATATGTAGAATATTCTTAAATACCATAATGCTATACTAGGCAATCGAATACGAACGTTTGAATGCTGCATTTCGTTTACTTCTACAGAATTTCCGTTTCAGTTTTCTTCTTGTTGGTAGGACTTTGAATTTAGATAGAGCAGATGTATCTATAGCCATGGCTTGCACAACCACTTGTTCTAAATCATCTGGTGGCTCATCATTTACTAGAATAATAGGGTTTACAAGTTTTATGGTGTTATCTTCGTTTTTCGGACTCCCCTTCACGATAGCTGAAGATATTTCAGCCAACTCTTTTTGGATATCTTCTGGTGTGTTCTTAACATTTGCTATGATGGAGATATCGAATGCATTTGCCGCGTTTTCCGCTTCCTCTGCTGCCATCGCTGCATTCAAAGCTGCCTCAGCATCAAGCGCCTGAAAAAAAACAAAGTAATTTTGAGAGGAATGGTGATTTGACGACCTGAAGGACGATGTGGGTAGCGGCTGGATGAGGATGACGCAGGACCGCCAAGAGTAGCGAAATATTGGAGAGACCTGTGTCTAACAGTGGACGAACACAGGCTGATGGATAGATGAATGAATGGATAGATGGATGGTGATTTAACGATTGATTGAATAGATTTCTGTATTATTTTTATAAAAAGATTCAAAAAGTATCCAATCCAGATACATGAGGATCTTACTTTTGCTGTTGTTGAAAAACAATCGTAGCTTGATTAGTACCAATATTTACTAATTCCAAGCCAAGATGTCGCGATAATCTTTTGTAAGGTTGTGTATGAAGGCGAGAAAATTGTTTAGTAGATAGTTTTACGTTACGTGATGCGTCTTCATACATATACGTATACTAAACATACAGGTAAAATATCAAGATTGTTTACATCTTTCTGTCTCATGTATGCGTATACTACGGCGGCGTAGCAGGTCTACGAAGAGGAAAATATATTTGCTACAACACCATCGTTATAGCAAATTTGGCCACGAAAGTTCTAATAACACATTGTAGTAATTTTCGCTGTTATGACCATTGCATTACAGGCGAATGTTTTCCCATATGTACCTCCAACATGAACAGCAGTTGCTCAGTGACTTTCAATTTCAAGACCCGGGTTCAAACCCTGCCACTCGAGCGTGCACCAACGCTTTTCTTTCGAGTTCTACGGAATTTGCATGCAAAATATTTGTATAAATTGCAACTTGTTAACCGTTGAGATTTATCTACAAAATAATGACATTTAAAAAAATATTTGTAATTTCAGCATTTGTGTGTTATTTGTTTCAATTTTTATTTCGTATTTTGTTTATTGTTTTATATTTTTATGTCAAATGACAGATTATAAATGGCCTTATATTATGTTTGAACAGTATTTGTAAAATTTGAATTTGAACTCCACGATGAAGGAAAATACTGTGAGGTAAACCTGCATGCCCTAAAAAAGGGGTAGGTATTTATGCCTTTACCCGGTAAAAAGAGGACGTACGAGTGTGAATAGTTCTAGTGACAGTCCACACTCGGAAACACCGCTGAGAACCTCTCAGAATTATATGTCGTAATGATGTCTTTTTAAGAGGCCGGCGGAGCAATCCTAGTTCATACAAACGAAATACCAAAACCATTTGTAAATCATAGATATTCTTAAGGCGATACGTAAAAGTTTTAGCGTCCCTGTTACTCCATATGCGAAAAAACCCTCAGTGCGAGTAGGACGGATTCGTGGAAAAGTAGCAAAAAGTCGGTGTTTTATTAATATAAAATCTACTAAGCTATTTTGTCAAAAAAAATTTCAAGAAGACTTTACATATACATAATATCCACATTTTGAATGCAATTTTACAATGAAATTAGTTAGGATTTCAGAATTACAGGAAAAAATAAAACAATCTTTTCGGAATTAAAAAAATCGCGTTTTCCTTCAGTAAGAATCTTAATCAAATACTCAATAAACATTTACTCAAAAATGGAATACGTAGATGACATTATAGTGGAGTAAATGGATTCGAAAAAACCCCATTTTTTTTGTATTGCCTTAAGGCAATGTGTATTTATTCCGATTGCGTTATATAATATCTAGGTACCCAAATATATATTCTGAATGGACACTGATTTTAAAACGGCATAATAAGCAATTTAAAATTTCAGTACAAAGCTTATTTTTCTCATATTTCATGTTTAAATCATTGTTCTTATTTAATACATATTTGGGAACCTAAATATTCTGTAATGAAATCGGATTAAATAAACACTACATAGAATATCTATGATTTACAAACGGTTTTAATATTTAATTTGTATGAACTAGGATTGCTCCGCCAGCCTCTTAATGTTTACAATACGAATATATTTATGCCATGGAGATAAGAACGTTATACTATCATGCGTTTAATCCAAATAAAATGCGTCTGTATAAAAGTAGTTCTGATGCATCATCGTATATCGTGACGACGTGAATCCCCGAGTGGCTGTCAGACGTGTCCCCGATTGTGAACTAGGAAATGCAAGTTAGGGACCGCACTCGGTACACACCCGTTTCACCGAGGATTTTTACATACCAACTTTATATTCTCTGCCAACGTGATGGGTAGTAAGCCCTATCGCCGTTCTTGGGCACAAATACACGCTTTGTAGGGCATGCATGTTTTCCTTCACCGGTCAGCAAGTGAAAAGTATTAGGTAATACAAATATTATGCACATTAATTCCGAAAAACTCATAAGTGCATGCCCGATCGAGAATCGAACCTGGGGCGCAAGATTGAGAGGCCAGCGTTCTACCGCCGTTCCTAGATACCGCCGCATTTTCGTAATTCACGCAAATTGTTGTTATGTTTACCACAAAGAGGTCAAATAGCTATTTAACAGTTTTGGGATATAATTTTATTGAGGCGTTGTTGTAATGTTGCAGTCGTAGCTAGTCTCGTTTGCTTGTTATTTAGTTTAATTGCGTTACAGTTAGTTTAACCACCGAGTTGGTAACATTAATCGTTAGTGTTTCTCGACTGTGGCCTTACAAAAGCAACAATATTGGTTTTATATTATATATGTCACAGTCAAAAGTCATAACTGCTCAAAACTACTTTTGACTGCGAGAATGAGTCAGTCAAAAGTTTTGACTAAGGACGTAGTGTTGACTGATATTCGCAGGCAAAATTAGTTTTTAGGATGTCCTGCAGCGCAGAAGAGAGCTGGTAGATTAGGTTCAGTGGCGTGCACAGAACTTTTTGCTGGAAAAGCAAACAATTGGTGAAGAACAACAATAAAAAAAATATTAAAAAATTAAAATATCACTTTGAAAAAAAAAAGTTTGCATAGGAAATTTTCACTCTAGGCTAGAAATATTCACAGTAAAAACTACTTTTGACCGGCTATGAGTTTTGACTGCAACATATATATATATATATATATATCATAAAATACCTAGAGCATGCTTCAAATAAAATATAACCATTAAATAATTTTCAAAAAAATATTATTGTTTAAACTTGAAATAACAATATGTAGGTATAGTACATTTCAAATACCATGGCCCTATTGCACTTGAAACTTAACAATGGGGCTCATAATATTTGCCTTTTGTTATCTAATTTGGAGCACTTCAAATTGGCACGCGTCGGTGCAATCTGTATGTAACTAAAGCGTGACTAAGAAATTTTGGTACTTGAAAATAAAAATACGTATGATTAGTTATTTACATTAATGTTTAATTATAATACTATGGTATCTTTATATTTATTACATGTAACGTCTAATAATTAACAAGTACAGACATTCAGATAACTTAAGTTACGACTAGCTTAATTGATTTACGTTTAACATATAGGTACATTAATTATAAAAAATATAAGATTCATTCGCTTTCTGACATATTTTCTTCCGAACTTGAGGTTTCGCAGGTGTTTATGATGAATACACAGGGTGGGTTAAAAAGTCGTTCTCCACTTTGATGACATGCTCACAAGCATTTTTCCAAAGCGTGGGGTTCGTATTGTCTACCACAGTTCTTAAATTTTGAATTACGGTATCACCCACTGTTGGTGTAATGTTCGTCTTACGAATTTGTTTTTTCACATGACTCCACATAAGCTCGATTGGGTTTAACACATAATAATAGGGGGGAAGCCTTAAAATTTCATGCCCAGCCTCAGCCGCTATTTTGTCGATGACGTATTTCTTTTCAAACTTTTGATTTTCTACAATTTCCAACAACTTCTTAATAAATATTATTAGAGTGCAATACAAACTAGAAAATATCAATCAGAAACAAACCCAAAGACAAGAATATGAAAAAATTCCCCGGGCCAGGATTCGAACCTGCGACCTCTTGTTATCAAGACAAGCGCGCTACCAATTGCGCCACCGAGGTTCCTACCCGGACCGGTGAATTCTTCCATCATACTTGTCCACTGTTATTTTTGCTTCTGCTTGATATACTAGCTTGTACAACACATATAGAACGCTCACGAGGGCGTTATGTGATTTCACGCCTTGTTCTTAGAAACAGATGGCGCTGTCGTCGCTACAATATTGTTGCTTCAGACAGTTAAGAAATTCACAGTTCTCATTAACTAAGATTATGTTTATTTTTGCGAAATCCATCGCTATGAATACTCTAAATATTATTAGAGTGCAATACAAACTAGAAAATATCAATCAGAAACAAACCCAAAGACAAGAATATGAAAAAATTCCCCGGGCCAGGATTCGAACCTGCGACCTCTTGTTATCAAGACAAGCGCGCTACCAATTGCGCCACCGAGGTTCCTACCCGGACCGGTGAATTCTTCCATCATACTTGTCCACTGTTATTTTTGCTTCTGCTTGATATACTAGCTTGTACAACACATATAGAACGCTCACGAGGGCGTTATGTGATTTCACGCCTTGTTCTTAGAAACAGATGGCGCTGTCGTCGCTACAATATTGTTGCTTCAGACAGTTAAGAAATTCACAGTTCTCATTAACTAAGATTATGTTTATTTTTGCGAAATCCATCGCTATGAATACTCTAAATATTATTAGAGTGCAATACAAACTAGAAAATATCAATCAGAAACAAACCCAAAGACAAGAATATGAAAAAATTCCCCGGGCCAGGATTCGAACCTGCGACCTCTTGTTATCAAGACAAGCGCGCTACCAATTGCGCCACCGAGGTTCCTACCCGGACCGGTGAATTCTTCCATCATACTTGTCCACTGTTATTTTTGCTTCTGCTTGATATACTAGCTTGTACAACACATATAGAACGCTCACGAGGGCGTTATGTGATTTCACGCCTTGTTCTTAGAAACAGATGGCGCTGTCGTCGCTACAATATTGTTGCTTCAGACAGTTAAGAAATTCACAGTTCTCATTAACTAAGATTATGTTTATTTTTGCGAAATCCATCGCTATGAATACTCTAAATATTATTAGAGTGCAATACAAACTAGAAAATATCAATCAGAAACAAACCCAAAGACAAGAATATGAAAAAATTCCCCGGGCCAGGATTCGAACCTGCGACCTCTTGTTATCAAGACAAGCGCGCTACCAATTGCGCCACCGAGGTTTTTACCCGGGGAATTTTTTCATATTCTTGTCTTTGGGTTTGTTTCTGATTGATATTTTCTAGTTTGTATTGCACTCTAATAATATTTAGAGTATTCATAGCGATGGATTTCGCAAAAATAAACATAATCTTAGTTAATGAGAACTGTGAATTTCTTAACTGTCTGAAGCAACAATATTGTAGCGACGACAGCGCCATCTGTTTCTAAGAACAAGGCGTGAAATCACATAACGCCCTCGTGAGCGTTCTATATGTGTTGTACAAGCTAGTATATCAAGCAGAAGCAAAAATAACAGTGGACAAGTATGATGGAAGAATTCACCGGTCCGGGTAGGAACCTCGGTGGCGCAATTGGTAGCGCGCTTGTCTTGATAACAAGAGGTCGCAGGTTCGAATCCTGGCCCGGGGAATTTTTTCATATTCTTGTCTTTGGGTTTGTTTCTGATTGATATTTTCTAGTTTGTATTGCACTCTAATAATATTTAGAGTATTCATAGCGATGGATTTCGCAAAAATAAACATAATCTTAGTTAATGAGAACTGTGAATTTCTTAACTGTCTGAAGCAACAATATTGTAGCGACGACAGCGCCATCTGTTTCTAAGAACAAGGCGTGAAATCACATAACGCCCGCGTGAGCGTTCTATATGTGTTGTACAAGCTAGTATATCAAGCAGAAGCAAAAATAACAGTGGACAAGTATGATGGAAGAATTCACCGGTCCGGGTAGGAACCTCGGTGGCGCAATTGGTAGCGCGCTTGTCTTGATAACAAGAGGTCGCAGGTTCGAATCCTGGCCCGGGGAATTTTTTCATATTCTTGTCTTTGGGTTTGTTTCTGATTGATATTTTCTAGTTTGTATTGCACTCTAATAATATTTAGAGTATTCATAGCGATGGATTTCGCAAAAATAAACATAATCTTAGTTAATGAGAACTGTGAATTTCTTAACTGTCTGAAGCAACAATATTGTAGCGACGACAGCGCCATCTGTTTCTAAGAACAAGGCGTGAAATCACATAACGCCCTCGTGAGCGTTCTATATGTGTTGTACAAGCTAGTATATCAAGCAGAAGCAAAAATAACAGTGGACAAGTATGATGGAAGAATTCACCGGTCCGGGTAGGAACCTCGGTGGCGCAATTGGTAGCGCGCTTGTCTTGATAACAAGAGGTCGCAGGTTCGAATCCTGGCCCGGGGAATTTTTTCATATTCTTGTCTTTGGGTTTGTTTCTGATTGATATTTTCTAGTTTGTATTGCACTCTAATAATATTTAGAGTATTCATAGCGATGGATTTCGCAAAAATAAACATAAACTTCTTAATAGTTATTTTCTCAGGTATAGAAACATGACGCCTTCTTAAAAAAGCTATTATATCCGCTTTTCTTGTATTTGTGTTGGGAATTTTTTCGTCTTGCCGGCTATGATAAGACGCATTATCCATAACGATAACGCTGTTGGCAGGGATATTGGGTAAAAGCTGCTCTATGAACCATCTTTCGAACAATTCCAAACACATGTCTTCGTGATAGTCTGCACTTGAGTTTTTCAAATGTTTGCTCGAGACAAGAAGAGCCCTTGGAATCCAACCATTTTCAGTGCCTGCGTGCAATATAATTAAACGTTTGCCTCTTGAACATGGAGTATTTGTCGAACAATTTTGAGAATTGTCCCTGTATCCTTTTTTCAATGTATCGTGGGTGTCAAACCAAGTCTCGTCCAAATATACAATACTTTTTCCTGAAGACCTCTTTAGTCTTATACTGGTAATAAATTCTTCTCTTTATTTTTTAAGCCGTGAAGTTTCCATTATGATTCTTCTTTCATTTAACTTTCCATATTTAAAACCAAGTTTTCGTAAAAGTCTCCATAGTGTCGTTTCTGAATATGGAAAGCCCACATCGCTTGCTAATAATGTTTGATGAATCTCTGTGAGCGTTGGAACTTCATTTTTTCGATAAAAGTTGTACACAGTTCTCTTCACAAATTCTTCTGTAAAATTATCAATTTTTGTAAAAGAAGCTTTTATTCGTGTTCGGGGAAGATATCTTGGTCCTGATGAGGGTGATGAGACAATCCTTTTAACTGTCCTTTCCGGAACATTGGTGAATATCGATGTTTCTTTAATTACACCTTTTTCGCCCATTCGATTTAACAAAGTTTTATAAACACTTATCACCACATCTTGAGCGTCCTTGCTTAAAAATCTTTTCTTACGTTGCTGCGAACTAACTTCACCACTAGATGGGTCACTTATGGATGTTACCCAAGGTCGAAACATTGTTATTGACAGTATACGTGTAATCACTAACGTAGTCAGATGACAACTAACATGAAATATTGTTTACATTCATAAAGATTACTAGGTTAAACGATCAAGATCATTAGGTTGCGTGTAAAATACCACACCGCAAAAGGGTCTGGCCAGGTATCTTTTGTTATCACTAATCCTATTGTTAACACCTAATGACCGTCTTAAGTGGAATCGGGCCATGGTATTTGAAATGTACTATAGGTATGTCCGTAGATATTATGAATTCAATGGAGTTTATTTACTGAATTCGCTTCGATTAAATTATGTTAAGTTGTGTTAATTCGAAAACCATTTCGAAATTTTGGTTTAATAAGCCGTATTTTAGAACTTGTGTTCTAAAAAACTTCATGATGATGAATATTTTTACGAAAAAGCTGCAACTTCCATTTGCATTCGTGTGACGTCACTTGAGAAAAGGCGGTTTAGAAATGTGTCCTTTGCTATCAAGATAAATTTATAATAATTTGCTTCCGACTGATGACAGATGGATGACAGATGAGAAGACAAACAAAGACAGACCACTTTTTATAAGCAAGGCAAAGGTCCGCAATCAGTAGCATTCCTAAAATGCCCCAAGTGATGTAATGAAAAATTTTGAAGAAGTCATAAAAAATAATTATCAAATTATATACCATAACTAGCTTCCGAGTGGCGTACAGGAAACAAATCACGTATCTTTCAATTTATTTTTATTTTTTGCATAATTAAAACTTCGTACAAAAACTTAATTTCGAAATATATTTCGGCCCACTTTGGGGCCGGCATCAGTCGAATAGTCGACTGAAAAAAAAGCTCTGTGTAGCAAAACATATATATTTATTACAAGTATTTTTCAATTGATATACAAACTGACAATATCCCAAACAAAGCTAGCGAGGCCGACAAACGAGCATGCGAGGACGGAGAACGCACATGCTCGTTTTTCGGCCTCGCTAGATACTCCCGGTTTCCGAGACGCTGTTCGAAGAACTTTATAAACTAAAGTCGCACAATTACTCACTGAACGAATAGATTTAGATGTTACTGTGTAAAGTATTATAGTAGGTATGTGCCTTGAACGCGACCCCACCCGCGTTTATTCAACTCTGCCCCGTTTTCGGCTTGGGCGTTATTTTATCAACACCCCGTGTAGCCTATATGTTGAATAGGGTCACTATGATAATAATAAAAAAACGCATCCAAATCCGTTCAGTGGTTTCGGAGATGTGCATGAACAAACAGACAGACAGACAGAAAAGAATTCTAAAAATCGCTGATTCGTGTTCTATTACTCTTTTTTAGTCACTCCCTTTCTATTTTTATTACTTTTCTTCAACGTAAAGACAAACCGGTTCTGCTCTTTTATTATATGTATTGATTGATGATAATGAAAACTGTGATCTAAAACGGCGAATATTCTCTGAAAGAAAAATTTTAAATCTTTTTGGAATTGGGCTATGTGAATTCTATATGAGTGGTTTACGTAACCCTACAAGGATTGGCTCTCTACAACTCGCAACAACAGTTTCGGTGTGAGCAGGCAACCGCAAATACAAACTAGCCACTGAAATTGGATCCGTCGATCGAAACGCCAAAGCCCCAAAGAACAGATACGCGCCAGCCAACCGTGCCGCTGGTAAAGTACCGCCCGGCGGTAAACCGATTAGTGCCGCAGACCATGTCAGCTTGGAACTAAGCCAGAACCAGCTTCCTTGATTTAAAGCATCTCGTGATAGGGTTCGAACGTGCGGTGCTTCATGAAATGGGTTTTATACATAACCAGAATTCTGAGGTGAAATTGTTCACCGCATTTGGAATTCTGGCCGAAAATATCAAAGTGTCAACTTTGATTGACTTGAACCATAGATAAAATAACCAATTTCATCAATAACTGGAACAAATGTTACAGTAGAGCCACTGAGTGATGGCGCCTATTTATAAGCAAGTGTAAATAAAAAAATGTAATACTTAATTGTTGAAAGTGATGTACTACTTGTTTCGGTTATTATTTTTCGATTTGAATGTTGCTTTATTGTGCAATAGAATTCGTATAGAAACAAATGTTTTTTTTTTTAAGTTTCAAATTTTTTATAGGTCGTGTTTGAGGTCGCCAAGTTACGCAATAATATTTAATTAAAAACAAAACAATGACGAAGTTAAACTAAACGAAAATAAATGATAGTAAAATACTTTTATTGATTTAGATATTTAAACATCTCTTGGAGGCCCCGGGGCACTACACCGCATAGCCCTCCGATAGCTACGCCACTGGTTTTGGCACATTTTCCTTTTGTATCATTATGTTGAATGTTGAATGACGTGTCTAATGTTGAGTAAACTCACACTTGATTGTTATTTTTAACCGAAATTTGAAATGTACCTCATCACTAAATGCAGCTGTCATAAGTGCCATCACTCAGTGGTCCTAATTTAGTGTCATTGGTGTTATTTCAAGTGACGTACAGTATCCGGCATTAATTAATGCACATCGGCTATCTTCAGCTTCGTAGAGCGCCCTCTCTGTCACCGGACTGATAGTGCTTCAGAGATGACGCTACGATACGATGTGCATTATTTACTGCCAGGACCTATACAAGTACTATTTATTACGAACGATCATTGACGTATTATTCGGCCTTTTGCCGTACTTCAGGCAAAGTATTTATTGTTCTGTACTTCGGGCACAAATACTCGTTTTAAGACATACAGTTTTAACTCATGCAGCTTTGTGTTTTTCTTTTAGTAAGAAAATTCTATATTTTAGTCTACAAGTAGTAAGTGAACATAAAATATACAAAGATGGTATAGGTACATGACATATATCCCAAAGAGTTCAAAAGTAAAGATAAGCCCTTACCGTACTATGACAGCAACAAAATGTTTCCACCTTTAAATGGGTGACGCTCACACGTTTGGAATCAGTGCTCATCTGATAGTTGGACGCCTTAAGTGCACTTGAAGTTTTGAATTTTTACGACTTTAGTAGTCTGATCAGTTTGCTAACCGTAGATAGACAGATTGCGCACTCATAAGTGTGCGCGCGTCAGCATTATGTTAACGCACACATTCAAAAACAATGCAGGTGCCAGGGCTCATCTAAACTTTTGAAATCTTTGGTGTATCCTCGAGGATGACAAAGGTGCTTTGTGAATTAACTGATACAGTCTAACACTCCTACACCCACTTATTCATCGACGATTATGCCGTCATAACGTAAGGTGTGGGAGTAGGACCGTATTTCGGGTACAAATATTTGCCACCAGTGTTGTTTTTCACTGTTTAGCAAATACTACAGACATTAATTTCCCTCGATATTTTTATGTTTCTTTTAATTAATATATTAATGAAAATTTACGATTACTTTCATTTTATTTTACGAGCTTAGGTAGGTACTAAAGAAGTTTAAAAGGCGATTTTTATAAGAATGGTTTTATGTAGTAATGTAAATTTATATATTTTATGAACCTGCTAAAAATATAACTGCAGATCATTATTGTTCTGAGCTGCAGCGGTGTTACTACAAAACGGTGTTTAACTTTAGACAGTGTTTAAATCTGTTGTTGTCTCCTTTTCTTTCATATTGTGAAAGAGTGACAGCTACAGATTTAAACACTGTCTAAAGTTAAACACCGTTTTGTAGTAACACCGCAGATGTTTAAAAAATATAGTTAGAGTGTTATTTTGACTTTTTTCCATATAAGCGGCTATCGATATATTCCATCCATAAAGTTAAAAAAAACTTTGAATATAATTATAATTAATGGTATACAAAGATCTCCATACTAAAGTTCGCAATAACAAAAGAGTTTTATGGCTCATGCACTTGACTTTATTTATAAAACCTTCATTTTATAAAATATACAAACAGAGGCATAAAATGTCTGAGAGTAAATATCGAACGCGTTATCTTAAGCAGACTTGAAAAATTTGCAAATGCCGGAAAAAATTGCAGGTAAAAATAGCAATTTTTTATAGGTTTTTGCTCGATAGTGTGGAAGCAAGTTTGTTCGTGAACAGATGGTTTCGTTAGGCCCTTATCGTCATCTCACTTTCCGTAACAATTCTCCTAAAGAGAGTATTTTTTTATCGTATATTTGGAAAATAGGTTCGTTGCTTTAGTTAATTTCTAAACGAGGATTTTATATATAGACACAAGTACACCTATATGCGAAATCCCAATTTACAAAATAAAATTTTATAAAGTCCTGCAGCAAAGTAACCATTATTAATTCATGAGGTATTAAACTTGTTTCTTTATATTTTCCACTAGTTTTTTCCCGCAGCTTCGCCTCGCGTTGCAAAAGGAACCCTCGTCTAAAGCGGGCTCTGCTTTCTGAAGTTTTTTTCTAATTAGCATCATAAATCCGAAATCCAAATCCCAAAAAACACTCGTCTGAAATTGAAAACCGCATCAAATTCCAGCCAGTAGTGGTGCTCAAGTTATTATTGTACAGGAACAGACAGACAATATGCAAAACTTAATATGGAAAGAAAATATAAAAAGGCATCTTATATGTCATCTTATAAAAAGTGGGTGTAACATCCTGAGCAGTGCATTTGCATGTTAAAATTTAATATCGCATGAAACTTTTGACGCCAGATATTAAATTTGAACATCTCTTTTTCAACGTTGAACTGCTTTTCATTAAAAAAAAAACGTACATCCGTACCTCTATTATAAATGCGAAAGTGTGTTTGTTAATAATAATAATAAGAACTGTTTATTTCAAAAAACTTACTTAAATCTAAAGTTACAATCTATAAATCTTAAGATTATATTACTTTAGATGGTTACCTTATCTCTTATAAAGTAGTTTATGCTACTAGGGCGCAAAGGAATAAATTAAGAGGACGATTTAAAACACGAGCGTAGCGAGTGTTTTAAACGTAACGGATTAATTTATTGCTTTTACGCCCGTGTATCATACTACGTTTTTCAATGCATAGTGTGAGGAAATGAAAACAAATATAATCTTGTGAACTTTAAATTATGATTGGCTCAAAAGGATTGTATCCAGAGCCGTTAAACAGTGGAAAAAAAAGTATAACATCTATGGTACACAGGAAAGGCTGCAGGTTAGCCAACCATTGCAAATAAATAAAAAAATAAATAATAATAAAGCCCTAGGGCAAAATAATCGACTTCCTGTTCGGTTTTGATACATAAAAAGTGGGCCTTTACGAGCACATGCATTGAAAAATATCTTACGCTAATATTTTATACAATTTATTTTGTAATTTGGGTGCGCATCCTCTCCATTTATGTATTTGTCGTGAATATAATACTTTTTTAATATATTCAAAGCCTGCTTATAGTGTGTAACTTCAATTTTGTTGGTTTGTACTTCTTTCACGCAGCAACGGAGCAACCGATCGACGTGATTTTTTGCATAAAGATAGTTTATAGGCCAGATAGTGACATAGACTACTTTTTATCCCGGGAAAATGCAAACAAAATTAGTGTGGGTAAAGCCGTGGGAAATAGCTAGTAAATAATGAATTTAAATAAGATAATGTTTCGAGTCCTTTGACGTTGGCATTAGCTGCATTTATATAAAGAAATGAATATTTAAATACCTACATATCTATAATATATAGGGATGTTTTCCATTGTCTCTGGGTAGTGTAGTGGTTTATGTGTAGTGTATTAGAATAATGATTATTATGATATCTACAGGATATGTTTAATGCCCTCAAGCCAAAGATACTGTCATCATATAATTACTTTTTATTACATTTCATGATACTTTTTTTATTCATTACAAGTATTGCAATTGCAACTGATGCCGACCTTAAGAGCTCGTAATATTACTTGCTTTATTTGATTTTTATATCTATCACGATTATAAGAAAGCCGAATAGTAACTATACCGTTTATATTTTAAACAGCAAATTTGAAACAGAACGCGGGTTTCTTTTCCATTGAATAGAAAGTTATCCATCAGTTTCACAAAATCGCTAAAAAGGTCCTCATTAACCTGAAGCTGAAATCAAGATGTTCGAAGTACTTTTTAGGGTTCTCAAGATGCTTCGAGATCCACTTACACATAATAGACTACGGGTTCACCTTGGGTAACCCTATGTATCTAGTAACAAGATGTGACCAATTCGGGGTTGTGTAGAAAAAAAACTACTTCAAAATAAACGGAGCTGGCTAATTGGAGTATTTTGTACAGTCAGCAAAGGATATATATATATAATTTTTTTGTTAAAATATCACATCTATTCATTTTGAGATTTCAGTGTTGGCTCCATGGTAAAAGTTGTTCTATACCATTGACTGAATAAACTCTTCAAATATGGTTATACCTTTTCGTTACACGTTTTATATACAAGTAGGGCCCTACTGCGTTCAATAGAGCAAATCAAAATGTGCTTGAAAAAATAAGATTTGCGCGTTCTCTTTTGGTACTAACGTTAGTCAGCCTGATTTTATCAGCTTATTCAGCATCTTTTTCAGCAAGATGAGACCAACGCGTAGTTGCTTAAAAACAAAAAATACATTAAAATAAACAGGGTTGGCTGTGCGCAACCTGAAATTTTTTGTATGGTTAGCAAAAACAAAATGCTTGAGGTTGCACTTAGCCAACCCTATTTATTTTGATGTAGTTTGTTTTACACAACTACAAATTGGTTACATCTTGTTACTCGATACATAGGGTAACCGACTGTACGCTCCTAGACTATAACTCCTTCTACCTCGCTCTTGACTTTGAACGCTTTCTGCACATTTTAATCGGATTTTGTAAACACGCTGTCAAAGCAACATCAATCGAAGCTATCAGGATCTTCTTCAAGGTCTAGTAGATTTTAACGAGGCGGAACAAAAGCTATTTTTGCTTAAAACGTAGTTTTCGTTAAACTGCACGTGAAATCGATGTTTATGGGCGAATAAATGGCAGACCGCGTGGTGAATCACCTACAGTGTTGCCAGCTTAGTGGTTTATTACTACAGAGTGATGTTTCGAAGCAATGGTGCATGATTTAGGCGGCAATAACTATAAATTTCAACGTGGAGCTTTATGTAAGGGTCTCTAAAAATGTATATATTTGAATTACGGGATATTTTATGAAAGGGTCTCTAAAACTTAAATATTTAAAATTTTATTTTATGTAGGGATCCAAAAATGTATATATTTAAATTACACGTAATTTGATCTAAGGATCTCTAAAAATTTATATATTTGAAATACGCGTTATTTTATGATAGAATCATGGAAAATAGGTTCTACACAGTAATTCAAGCTTGACTAATTGAAATTACAAATACTTCGGTAAATGAACGTATGTATCTAAGCAGTTGCAATTTTACTAAATTGCGTCGGGGGAAAATCATCTGAGCAGCATATCTACTAAAATATCTATCAGATTCTATAAATAATATACATAATAATAATCGAGGAATCTCAAAAAGCTAAATTGCCATAAACACGCGCGTGCACTATCGGGCAAACTTCCACGAACTGTCATTTGAAGAGTTTTAAGAAAATTATGAAAAGGTGCTGCACAATTTCTGCGTTACGTAAATAAGACGGCTTTCATCATTGACGTTAAAAAAGGGCGGACAGAGTCGCAGCATAGCAATAGCCGCTATTTGTAAGTATGTGAGTGGACTTACTATGGAAATTGGCATGCTATGTTGCGAATGTGTGCGTGCCGGGCTCGTGCGTACAAGCGAAGCTTCAGTTGTTGATAAGCGGAACTCCGTCCGCCTTTTTTTACGTCAATGATGAAAGCCGCCTTATTTACGTAACGCAGAAATTGTGCAGTACCTTTTCATAATTTACTTAAAACTCTTCAAATGACAGTCCATGGAAGTTTGCCCGATAGTGCACGCGCGTGTTTATGGCAATTTAGTTCGAAATTTCGGGTTTCTAGGTTAATTGGTTCGAAAGTTTTGAGTCTGGATCAAATATAAATACAGATTGAGGGACGGACGGAAAAACGAACAATAGAGTTTTGAAAAAATGTTTCCTTTTTTTACCATAACGACACCTAAAAATAAAGAATCGATGTATTTATAATCAGACCGACGCGACGTTAATAATAGCATAGACTAAGTATAGTAATACTTAGTCTGTGGTAATAGTAACCTATGGAAATAATTGTTGTTTAGTTCAACAACATTTTTTCAGGGTTCTGTACAGTACCAGGCCATCTGAAGGTCGCATCGTGCTTTAAAAAGAGATACTCGGCTAGCTTCGGCTACCTTCGGCTTTGTAGACATCTCTGTCACACGAAACACACGACTGACAAGTCAGCGACTAAACGACCGGGTTGACAAGTGTGACAGAGATGACGCTCTACAAAGCCGTAGGTAGCCGAAACTAGCCGAGTATCTCTTTTTAAAGCACGATGCGACCTTCAAATTGCCTGGTACTGTACTAAGAAAAGAAAATGGAACTCATAAAAGCGCAATATTTATATCTTTCGCAGGCAAATAGTATAATTCGTCAGTTTACAAACGGTGTCGAAAGTTTTTAAACACTCACCGTTTTGCATTGTAAAACGCTCGCTGTTTTGTGATTTAACGAAGGCAAATTGTAAAATGCTTCGCCATTTTCTAAAAAGCTGATATCGAAGGTCTTTCACCAAAAAGTTAAAAATAGCTAATACGATGCGTGTTAGTTTACATGTAAGTACATATGTATGCATTGGGAGCCGAGCAAAGAGGAGCGGGGCGTTGTTCACTGAATTCCAATTATTTATAAAATAAATTAATCAGGTCAAAGCTGAAATGTTGGGTCGACATCTAGATATCTATTAATACAAAATGTATCGTCATGACATGAATCCCCGAGGGCGTGCCAGAGGTGTTCCAAGTGTGAACTTGGAAATGCAAGTCACAGTCCACACTCGGTACATCTGCATTTCACCGACGATTATTACGTCCCAACGTGATGGGTGGTGAATAGATATACTAATAATAAAATAGTGGGTCATAAGTTCTGTCACATATCAAGTGTGAAACAATAGACGCAATTTCAATTTTATTATAATAACTAGTGTTTTGCGTGGTGCGCGGGCTGCAGGCAGCCCGCGTGTGTGGTAAACGCTATTGTTACTTATTGTTACTGGTTGTTATTAATTTGTTGTAACTTTTTCGTTTACGTGACAGGATTGAGGAGGTTAGGAGTTAAAAACACGTTTGGAAGCTGAAATTGAGTTGATACAGGTGATCAGACGACATTCAAGTAATGGGCAGAAGTCAATTGTATCACGAAATGTCATCGGTCATGATCGGGTGGGAAAAAAAGTCATCGCTCATGATCAGTTTTCAAAATTGTCATCGTCGTAACCGTAATAGCGCGTTGAAATACGTGTGGTAACTTTGATTCAATTGAAGTGTACTAATATTTTGCTATTGTGTACTCTGACAGCTGTCAAAAGTCCAAAATGTAAACGGTCAAAATGTGCTTGAACCAACTTTCAACGGAGTCGAATCCCGCTAAGCCCAAGCTCAAACGTTTGGAAGATACGTCCAAAAGAAACAGTCTTGTAATGCTCTCGGGGTAAAGTGAACTCGGCCTCATGAACTCACATACTCGGCCTTCGGCCTCGTATGTTCGTTCATCGGCCTCGCTTATACTCGGTTCGGCCTTCGGCCTCGCCGCTTGTTACTGTTTGGCCTCCGGACGATTCCTCCGGAATTGGCCTCCCTAGAATGACATCAGATATGACTCTGGTGGCCGCGGTGTCGTGCTCGGCCGAAAAACGAGCATGTTCGGACTCCGAACACTGCCAGCTCGGCCTTCGGCCTCGCTGTCGCGTTCTCCGTCCTCACATGCTCGTTTTTCGGCCTCGCTGGAAAGAAACTTGTAGGCTCGGCCTACCTCGAAGAAACGTCCGACCAATTTTTTTTCGAAAAGGTGTCAAAGTCCCTGTCGGTTGTCAAAAAGTGTCAAATTTGACAGTGGATTCGTAATCAGCGGCCCCATTCACTCCTGGATACCGAGTTTCAAGCGAATCGGAGCACTTTTTTGGACCTGTCAAAAAAATGTCAAAACCTGTCGAATGTCAAATTTTTTTATGCGGTCGGGTAGCCCTTGACAAACCGATCACTAAAGTCGAAACCGCAACTCGCTAGGACTTACGGTTCGGGAGATATGGCCGACCAAAGTTTTCGTAAAAAAAATTTTTTTTTTTCGACTTTTTTTTTTATTATTTTATTTCCAGAAAGATCTCGCCGAGCCCTTTTCTTAGAGTACCATGAACATGGGTCTAGCTCCAGCCGTTTGGGAGATACGGGCCTTTGAAGTTTTGACACCGGGGGGGGGCTAGATCTCGGCGAGACCTTTTCTTAGACACCCATCAACATGGGTCTAACTCAAGCCGTCTAGGAGATACGGTCGGTTAAAGTTTTGACATTAAAAAAAAAAGATACTTTTTTGGCACCCTATGGACCGACCCTTAGGGTTGTACCACCTTCCGTTCCGAAGATATGGCCAAAACAAAATTTTTTTGTAACAAATTTTAGAAAAAAAAAAATTCCCATCCCTAGTGACCGGGGACATCCCTAGGAACTGCGCCCCGCGAGCGCGAATTCCGGCGAACTTTCTGTCAATAATGTCAAAAATGTCAATAATGTCAAAAATGTCAATTTTTCCCATCCCTAGTACCCAGGTACATCACTACGAACATCGCCCGCTCGCGCTTCGCGCTCGCGTGCTCGTTCGTAGGCTCGCCCTTCGGGCTCGCCTACTCACTCGCAAAACTCCCATACAAAATCCCATACAACGACCCGCCTCACTAAAATGTCAAAAAACCATGTCAAATGTCAAAAAATGTCAAATGTCGAGGTTTTTCCCCACTCAGTATTAGACACCCGACATTCCATACATACATCACTACCACCCCAAACGACTCCTTCAAACTAAACAACCATGTCAGTGAGTGAGTGAGTCAGTTACCGTTATGTAGCTTTATATATAGTCAATTTATTATAAATAGGAAGGTAGGTAAAAATACATAGTTTTACATGTATAACAGTTTATTCGAAATGACATGGATTTTCAATACAAGCCTGTAATCTGCGAAGTTACCAGTCATCAAAAGAGTCACGCACGATATTGAGGTCCATTTCGGCCACTGCTTTGATGAGGGATAGCTTTAGAGACTCCTAATTTTTATGGAGTTTTGCGCAGGCTTTTTCCTCTAAATACTGCTATATTTTAAAATGCAAGGGATTAAGGTCCGGATTGGAGGACGGCCAATTTTCGTGCTTGATGAAATCAATTTCCGTCCAACCAGTTTTGCGTACTTTTGGCTTTATGAGCCGGTGCAGAATCTTGCTGGAATACCCAGTGGCGATTTGCGAACACTGTTCGCTTAAGAGGCTCTACGAGGTTTTGCAGAAACGTATTTTCGTACACTAGAGCACTGGTTTTCACACCTTTTTCACAAAAAAACATCTCAGTGGGGCCCAAATACGACACTCCAAGCCAAACCATCACCGATGAGGTATGATAACCACGTTAAACTTGCAGGACACGCCTGCTCGCTTCATCACTTCACCTTGTTATTTTGCTTATTGAAGCTCTCCCCGACTGTAAAAATTTTTTCATCTGAAAATAAGATTTCTTGTTTTTTTTTTCCCGCGTACCGTCTCAACAAAACGCGTGATCGATGAAGCCTCATTTTTTTCAAACGAGCATACAGTAAGTTGTTTCATTCAACACCCTTTTCACAGTGGTTCTGAATCTGAAGGGCCAACAGTTTTTGCTTTCACACGGGATTTCTTTGAATTCACGCCTTGATGGATTTGATCACCGCTGGATTGCGAGCCGTACGAGGTCGACCACTCCTCTCTCTGTCTTCTATTCTTAAATCTTCCTCGTATCGTTTAATAGTGCGATAAACGAACCTTTGTGTTATTTTTAAGAATTTTGAAAATTTCACTTGCAGCCTATCCACAAACTATGCAACGCAATTACAGCGACACTTTAGCCGATTCTGAAGGCTTTAGTTTTAGTTTTAGTGCTGTCAAACATAAAATTATTCCAAAGTAATTTAGATTCTGTTCCTAACTTTTAAGGACTATTTTGAAATGAATGAAATTTAGTTTTGACAGCACTAAAACTAAAATTAAAGCCTTGTCTTCTTTTTGTGACCACTCCATGTTGAAAAGTAAAGAAAACTCTACAAAACCTGTTTTTAAAATCGTGAAACATTTAAAATTCGAACGTACTTTATTGATTTTTTTGTCTGCATTCCAAATTCAAAATTCGAAACCTATGACAGTATTTATGATCCGACTTCGTAGTAAAGTAGTAAAATGACAGGCTACCTATCGGGAGTTCTTATAACGGCGGCAGAGAAGTTAAAATCGTTTACCAATAGGGAATACATTGAATATTTTTGCAAAATGTATAGTACTGAGGTAAGACTGTAATTTTCCGTTTTAACTCGAGAACTTCTTAATTCGGATTTGGATGCGGTTTTCTTTATTACCATTGTAGTGGCCCTGGTCAACATATAGGTTATAAGGGATGTTCATAAAATAATCTCCAACCCAAAAACTGTCGATACTACTCAAATATTGAAAGATACTTCCACGCGAGTGCAGCCGCGGGCAAAAGCTAGTTGGATATAAAATAGGGACGACATATATATACATATAATTTAGAGCTGTGGGTCTACCGCGTAATTCTGATTTTCATCAACATCAACTTGACATTGAAATTTGACATGCGTGCGACGACGCCCGCCTAACATGCCATCTCTTTCGCACGCACGTCAAATTTCAATCTCAAGTTGATGTTGATGAAAATCAGAATTACGCGGTAGACCCGTTGATCCTCAATATAAAATGGCGTATCTACTGAAGGAGGTGATTTAGTTCCTCAATAAAATGTTGGCAACATTGATCTCGTCTTATGTTTACAAATGAAAATTTCCTTCTTCTCATCAACAAGTTGGATGTTTACGTAATTACGGGGGTAATTGAATCAATCAATGTGATGTATTTACGTTGCGAGTGCGCATCGCGCGGTGGACTAAATCGTGTGGCCATTTTTTATCTTTCAGCGTACTATCCTTACGTCTACTCGTGGCTAAGACATGGTGTTATACTTTGGGGAAATAGTACTGATGTTGAAGAGATGTTTATATTACAAAAGAGATGTGTTAGAATACTTAAAATAATTATTAAATATCAGAGGAACCGATTCATGTAAACTACACTTTCAAGAAAATTATATTCTGACACTAACATATATACAGGCTGAAAAAATGTAAGGGCCCTGGATGGAAACTACCTTAAATCCTTAAGTTCAATAAAATAAGCTAACTAAAGGATTTAAGGTAGCTCACCTCCAGGGCCCTTAAATTTTTTCCACCCTGTATATGTACACCACACAAATGAAATGTCACCATAAGCTAGAAACGTGAAATAAATATAAAATATGGTATCCAGTATGTAAATTAAAAATTATGCTCTAAAGGTCCGTACTCCACATCAATAACGGTCTACAATAAAATACCAAATAACATGAAAAAATTAGAAAAGGAAAAACATTTCGAAAAATAATTAAAATGTTTTAAAAAAACATATTATTCCCTTAAATAATTTACGGATGACAAATAATTTAGAACGCTTGGCTTCTATCTTCCTTCTGTATAATAATAATTAACGCAAAATCAGCATTATAATTAAAAGCCAACATAAAGAGACACACCTATATAATTTAGAACTACAAGCAGGAACAATAGACAATATGGAACCCAGGGATACCTACAAGTATTTAGGATACCAACAAAGCACATCCATTAACCCCACAGAAATAAAAAATACACTTAAAACCAAATACAAACAGACAATAAACAAAAAACTAAACACACAACTCTCCGCTAGAATGCCATTAACACCTACGCTATCCCTATTCTTATTTATTCATTTGGAATCGTAAAATGGTTAGACACAGAATTAGAAGCCCTCAACACTACAAATAGAACAACATGCAACAATATACAAAATATAAAAATATTTATTTCAGACACATGGGTTAACACATATAACTTAAATTTTAGTAGCTCCCAGACTAGACGATGGGTAGTCTGTTTCGTGGGTGCCGGTAAATAGTTCTGACAAATAGTTATTTAAACATTGTGACAGCTGTGCGTTAAAAAACTTAAATAAACTAATCTTAAATCTAAGGACTCAATGGCAGTTTTTTTTTAAGTCGATATTAAATAAATAAAAGAATATGTATGTATAATAATAATATCTTTATAAAATAATAATAATATATATATATAATATAATAATACTTATATAAGAATGTGTGAATATAAATGTATCTAAGTGGTAACAAGATAATAAGTAGTTATTCTCCAAATATACAATATAAAATACAAATATAAAATATATATAGACATCAAAAACCTACACCTCAAATACGTGTTGTTAAAACCTGCGGTCTTGATTCCATACAAAATCCAATGAAATCACCCTACACAAAGCAATAAGTAAACTTACCCCAACCTGGACCACCGCTTCAGCTGAACAATAACCAGCTTGATCCGAAAAATTAAATAATTCCAGGTGAACGAAAACTATAAAATTGGAAAAATAAGGCATTACATGGCAGAGTTCCACACCAGCTGAACCAAGAACACAAAGACCGAACCGCGTCCTCTACGCTTGTTTCATTCGCGCTTGTGAAAGGAAACATATTTGGCGAGACAGAAGGCTTTCTTACGGCAATACAAGATTATCAAAACCCGAAACTACTCTACATAAATCCTAAAAGAAATAATTGATACAGATAAATAATTGATACAGATAAATAATTGATACAGATAAATAATTGATACAGATAAAGATTATGTAATCATACTAGAGAAACAATAGACCACATTACTGGAGGTTGCAGCACACTTGCCAACAAAGAATACACTTAACGGCATAATAAATCGCCAAAAGAATCCACCAACAACTCGCACTGAAAAATAAACTACTACAAAGCTACATACCATACTACCAATACAAACCTAAAAATGTACTAGAAAATAGTTACTGCAAAAATCTACAGGGTCCGAGACATTGTAACAAACCGCACTATCCTCAGCTATAGACTGGACAAATCCAACTTCCCAACACACATAACCTTGAACAAAAATACACAGAAAAAATCCAAAAATACCCCTAGCAGATGAAATCAAACTAATGTGGCACCAGGAAACCGTCAAAATTATCCCGATTATCATCTTGTCAACCGCTGTAATCCCTAAAACCGTAAAGAAAGAAACTTTGAATTTTTGGATCTTCCTATAAAAACCTACATACCCATGCAATGCTCAATAGTTCGCCGCTTTCCTAACCCAACTTCACTCCCACTTCTCATCAATCAAAATATCACACAAACACAACAGACCGGAACCCCTTCATACGTCTTACAACAAATAACAAATATACACACACACAAACTAACACAATGGAATCAGGATACTTGGGATAAGCCCGCACCTGGATCCTTTAAAACTGACCCAGGTCGACAAGAAAAACAGCATACACAATACTTAATAATATAATTGTTAAGATAAGTATGTGTAAATATAATTATGTTTAAGTTGCGGTGCCCGTCAGGGTTTATGCTTGGATCTAAGTGTTACCACCTATGTAACTGAATACTGATTACTTATTCATTCGATGGTCACTCTTGAGATCCATTCATTAAATCTTCTTATGCACAGAGTCTGCGTTCACTGACGACAGACACCTCAGTCTTTTGAAAACAAATTCGGAATTCGAAAAATAAAGTTCATGTTAGTTAATCCATCATATCACCTGAGAATATATTTCGTATAATATTTTTCTATATTACTAGAGTGAGCTGTATACATTTTTGCAAGCAATTACCTTTTCTATAAATTCCTATAAGATTTGTTTCAAGAAAATATTTAGCATACATTCGTTCGATAATTTTAGTACAAACCAAATAATTATGCAGATGTAAAATTCTCTATTATATAGCTGCGAAGTCTCCCCCCGCATTGCGTCGCTGTGACCACAATCACACTGACCGAGGTAGATAGGTATGGTACCATGCGACAAATACATTAAACTAACATAAGGCGATATGTTAAAGTTTTAGTACTCCATATAACTCCAAAAACACTGAGTGCGACAGGGACGGATTCGAGGAAAAATATCAAAAAGTCAGTTTTTCATTAATATAAAATGTATCAAAGTAGCTATCAAAATTTGGTTAAACCAGGTCCCAGATATTGTTAAAACCCAACTAATAAAATATAATTGCAGTCCATATGTCGTTCCAAAATGTCAAAACAGGAGAATTGGTGTTGAAAAAGACCTTATTTTAATAAATATTTTTATCGAACCGAATTCCTCCAATCGCATTTTTAGTTAACAGATCCCTAGAAAAAGATTCCGAAAATATTATACAATTTTATCAAAATAATACATTCTTTACCGAAGTAGATATTCAAGTTCTAAAAGTGTCGATTTTTTATCCGTAGCGCCTTAAAATGCCCCCCCCCTCGATTTAGGGCTGTTCCTACTTTGGGGGCCGCTAATAAACATTTAAATTTTATTCGGGCTGTTTTGTACCTAAATTTTTAGTATGGCTGTCTTAGTATATTTTATGTGACAAATAAACATATTTCTAAAGTAAAAGTAAAAGAAGTACTCAGGATCGTAGCAGATAGAGATGTGTGGTCTGTGGTGGTTATTGGTACCAGAGACATAGCTTAGATATCTATATAATTTATGACGAGATATATTATGATGGCGTAAACTGCTTTTTTGCGAAGAAGCGCGTTTTTTCGTGAAAAATTTGATTATGACGTAAATTACGCAATCTTACAAAATTATTTTCTGTTAAAACTTGGGGCGTCATCTCGTTCAGCTCTCCTAATATATTTAACGAAACTCTCCTCCTCGCTCACCTTTTTAGTTTTTGTTGAAGGACTTTCGTAACTGTTTTGATCGCACTGCTTCGTGTTAATGTCAGTTTTAATCTGCTTTTTCGCGAGAAAACTAAATAAATTTGTATGATTGCGTAATGGGTCGGAATTACAGTACAATACAATATTCTTTGCTGCACACCAAAAAACAAAATAAATAGACAATTTCAAAAAGTAAAAGTAGGGTACAATTGGCGGTCTTATCAATAAAAAGCGTTCTCTTTCAGACAACCTTTGGTTCGAGGAATACTTAAAATAAAAGAAAATGTGTAGAGGTGGTGTACAGAATATATAGTTACAATTTTTCCAATAAACATAGTAATAAACGGAATTCATGCCATATTTTGATTTTTAACGAAAAAGCGGTTTACGCCATCATACGGTGATATGTATAATACGAGCATGTCACCGGCTAGACCCGATTTTAGGACAAACTAGTTAGGCCTAGGCTAAGCCTTAAATTGAGTTTAACCGATAACATACAATATAAAAATACCCAGACTGACTGACCGACTGATTAACGCCTAGACCAAACGGCTAGACCTAGGAACATGAAATTTAGACTGTAGGTTTCTTGTATGACGTAACATCCGGTAAGAAGGAATTTTCGGAATTTCTTGCCTGGGTTCGAGTGAAACAGGTTCCACGCGAACAACACTGCTATATAGGCCTCAACCAGTAAGTTTAAAAAATGCAATAATACTAACTCTATGCTTGTCCCTGGAAGCTGTGTACAGCACCCAGCCGACGTAGATGAACATGATGATGGCCGGCACGATCAGGCTGGCGATGAACGGGATATTCCTCACCCAGGCGTGGTAGATAGCCAGCAGGAACAGCAGGATTCCCACCAGAATCGCGATATAGCGTCCGGTACGCTGACGCTCTTCCTGAAAGAGAAGAGTGTTGGTTTTTATTTTATTACTTGCCTTTTGCCCGCGTCCACCCACGTTTATTCAATCTCTGCTCCGTTTTCGGCTTGGGCGTCATTTTATGAACACCCATTATAGTTTATAGTCGATCAAGGTCACTGATGATAATGAAAAAACCGTATCCAAATCCGTTGAAAGGTTCCCGAGTTAAAACGTAACATACCATACACATATACATACATAAACACATACATACCTACAATACATAATACATACATATAGACAGACAGACAAAACCTGAGCCACGCAGACGGGACACATTATTCTTGTATCTACGGGATCGAAACTCACGACTCCTGCGCCCGTAGCACAGTATTTTAAATCTAAGGTATTGGTTGAATTTTGACTGTCCAGTTCAGCACCCGTAGTACAGATTGTCAGTAAAGTCTAGAAATAAATAGGGGCGCCACTTTCTTTGCCAAAACAGAATTAATATGGCAACACCTGAGATCTTTTGTATGGGGAAATCAGGTGTTACCAGTAAAAACAATTTTAGTTCAATTTCATGACTTTTTAGACAAGTTGTACAGTGTTTGATAGCGCGCGACGCAACTTAGTTAAATCACAGGTGCGAGGAGCGCGACATACTGTTTAATGGCAAAAACATCGTTATTAATTATTTAAATAATTAATAATTTATTATCCTCGGACAGCAATTGAGTTTAGCGATCCAGCGTGGGAATGTCGCCAGCGTACTGGGCGCCTTGCCACGGAGCTGCGATATGGAAGAAGTTTTTCATTTATAATTTTTTCATTAATTATATATTTTTAGGATGCTTTACTTTTTTGAATTATTATTACTCACAATAAGTAATTAAGGATTGTACGACCTATATATTTTCTTATTAAATAATAATAAAATTTGGTAAATTTTAATTACTAGTATGACACTACTTTTTAGTAAATATGTAAATAGCATGCTTTCTTGGTAATTTTCCCTACTTTACTTTCTATTTACACTCTCTTTGTGCTTCAGATCACAGCATAAATTAAGTTAAGCAAATTTGTAAACTGCATTAGCGCAGTGCCCTACTTTAAGTTGAGTTCAAATTTGAGGAAAACTTGATTAATCAAGGAGTTTCACGGTGAGGTTTCTGGTTTGATTGATAAGTTAGTCAAAATTTCGATTGCCCGCTATCTAGAGACGAAGAATCTAACGGCGCCGCCGGCGTAAAAAAATAAAGCACGAGATTTTTGGATATTATTCCGGAATCTTTACAAATATATTTTAGCCCAGTCGGTATAGAGCGGTATTTTGATTTATGAGTTTCCGTATTCCGGTTAATCCCTAGATACGCCAATCAATTGGGTCATATTTTGACAAAATTAATAATTCAATAATAGGCTCTACGTACTAATTATATAAAGTAGTAAGACAGTCGTGCCTGTACAATGATTTAGTTTTGCAAAACTTTAAACAAAATTGGCCATGGCCCCTGAACTAAAAAAAAAAAAAAGCTTGTCTGCCTGCCTATTTGTTCAAAACTCATAACGACGGTGTACGTACATCTATACTTACAATAAAGAAGTAAAAGTACAATGATTATTTTTTATTGCTAGAATTTTTTAGAATACGTGGGGTACTCGGAAAATTTTGCGAAAGTAAAAAAAATGTATGACGTTATAGTTTTATCATTAAATCTTTTCAAAAAACTCGCCACTAGCATTTATACGAAGTTTCATGCGTCTAAGCGTCTAAACCAATTTTCGAAACATTTTTTCCAGTCCGCCTCAGACACTTTTTCTACGGCCTTCTTAAACGCTGTTTTATTTACACATTAAAAGCTTTTTTTAATCAATTGTGATTAATAAATTTACAAAAAGTATTTACCCTTGCATGCACTTGCAATTTATTTGCATATTTAGACAAGACGAGTCTAATTAGTTGAGATACCATCAGTGATAAAGATAAAAAATATATATATTAAATAAATCAGTCTGTAAAACCAATTGAAGACTGTTTCGGAAAAACAACCAATGTCCAATTTTTTCGAATTTATATTTTTTTTGCTCTATGGATTCTCTTTTGTACATATAATAATCTGGTAATATTAGAATCAGCAAAAACAACCAAAGTACATTCAAAATGTAGCTACAAAAACAGAGTGCTTCCGGAAAAACTACCAACGTCAGTAAAGTTTCTATGAAGAATAGCTAATAAATGATTTTTTTTTTTACTTTTTGTTTAAAAATTAAATATTCTATATAATTAAAAAAACATAAATATTTACATAAACATAAGGATTTTAACATTTACTATAACTAATTTTATAAGGTTTTATATAACCAACAGTGAGTAGATGTGGGCTGATTGAACTTGATATTTACTTCCTGTAAAATGTTAAAAAAGTGACATTGGTTGTTTTTCCAAAACACTCTTCAATTGTTTCTACCGAATTATTCGTTTTCGGGTCAGACCTTTCCTGTTAAAATGTTAAGACAGCTAAATTCTGAACAAAGCTCTCTATTCAGACGTTCATGAAAAAATTCCATTAGCCAGTGTTAATTCACCACAAAAAATTACAGTAAGTAAAATTAGATGAACAGTATAATTCAGTCTACAAAAAATGTAGCGATAAATCAATTGCGACAAATTAAAAGGTGTAGTGTAGTAGGTCTACATAACAGGTAACATTTAAGTCGCTACGCTTACTACGCCGTAGCAGTTACTGAATGTCAACTTCAACTCTGTATTTTATTTTTCATGCTCACCGCGCCTATTTTTGCTACGGCGTAGTGGGTCTACAAAGCTTGCTACGCCTCAGTCAAAAGTGGATGCGAAGCGAACTGATTACCGATTTCAAAAAAGAAAGTGAATCTCGTTATGTGGATAATGAAATGTGTAAGTATGTACATAATATTCCAAAGTCTAGTTGTCCCAAAATTCGGTTATGTTGAAAACTTGAAAGTCTTTTCACAAATAAAGACATTTTCTGTGGTACTACAAAACGGTGTTTAACTTTAGACAGTGTTTAAATCTGTTGTTGTCGCCTTTTGTTTCATATTGTAAAAAAGTGACAGCAACCGATTTAAACACTGTCTAAAGGTAAACACCGTTTTGTAGTAACACCGCATATCTTTAAATTTGGAGATTAAAATGCTTAAATAAACTAAGTATAAATTACTAGCTTTTGCCCGCGGCTTCGCCCGCGTGGATTTAGTTTTTTGTAGTTTAAAATTATTTCTTGATCTCTTGTTTGATTCTCAGGCTTTGACGAGGCCGAAGGCCGAGCTACGATTCCTCACGAAATAATTTCTCGATCACTTATTTGATTCCCAGGTAAAATTTGTAAATTCATAATTGAAAATTTAGGTAAATTCTGAACGAAATTATAATTTTTTTCTCTGAATTAAACTACGGTTAGTGTGTTAACACTTTGAAACACAATATTTTTTTCTTAAATATATTAAATCCTTAAACCCAACCCTAGTAACAGAAGCAAAATTTCAGCTCTATAACTTCAAAGCAACTGTATTTCGAAAAATAATTTTGTCCTTATGGAAAGATTTTCCGAATACCCTGAAAAATGTCATCTTAATTTCTAAAGTATCTTTGGTGGTCTTTGGCGAGGCCGAAGTCCGAGCCGCTTTTCCAAACGAAACTATTTTTTGTTCTTTGAAATGTCCTTTGCTAAAGTGTTTTTGTTCAGGCCGTAGGCCGAGCCGCGTTTCCGAACGAAATTATTTTTACTTTTATTTGATTCGATTTTATTCATTAGAGATATCCCACGCATAGCTCGCTCCATAGCTCCTTAAGCGACCTTAAGTCGGTGGATCAAGCCCTTGGTAAGAGATAACTTTTCATGTAAATACTTTTGCCTTTAAGCACTGCGGAAAGTCATCGACATAATCTGCCGAATCAGTAAGTTGAAGTGGCAATGGGTAGGCCCATATTCGTCGCCGACGTGATTGCCGTTGGGGTCAAAAGGCCTAGAATGGACACCACGTGCAGCAAAGCGTAGCCTAGACCGACCTCATGCCTGCTGGCCCGGCGGACTTCGCGGGTAGCGGCTGGATGAGCATGACGGAGGAGCGCCAAGAGTGGCAAAATTTTAGAAAGGCCCATTTCCAGCAGTGAACGAACACAGGCAGATGGATGGCTAGATATTTTATCCCCTGATAAAGTGTCTTTGGCGAGGTCGAAGGCGTATCAGCGTTTCTGAACGGACAAAGCACGATTGCTTATAAAATTTGTTGTCGCACGTTTACTAATTCAAAAATGATTTTCAATAAGTTCCGCATTGAGTCCGCGTAGTAGATTGTAGCCGTAAGTACGCTAATTATTACTGTTATATTTGACGAAAAACCGGTCAAGTGCGAATCAGACTCGCGTACCTAGGTTTGGTAATTCGACAGTTTTGGGAACAGAAAATTTTATTTGGTCTTTTTTTTCGTGAATTTCTCAACTGCTATATTTTTCTGTAATCTTTACGTAAGCACTTATTGCCGTGGTTTTTTTTTTACATTTTTCGGTTCACCAGTTTTGAAGATAAGAGAAGGGGACATACATTTTTTGTGGTTTTCTGAGGATTTATCGAAAACTGATGCAAGTTAATTATCAAAACTATATATTTGACTTTTTAATACCTATATTGTATTAAAAAAATATGTATAAATTTATTTAACTTTATTTTTATTTTTCATTTGTATTAAAAAAAAAACGCTATAATTATCCTGTAATTGGCCAGTTATGACCTATAATCGGGGTGGGTACATACATTTTTTTTATGGTATTTCGACGATTTCTTGAAAAAGGTGCAAGTTAATATAGCCAAATTATATAATTTTATAATCAGCTCCTTAATACTTATAATTTGATACCCATATTGTGGTTTTAGGAATAATTTTTGTTTTTCTCTTTTGTGCAAAATTCTAAGTTTTTGTCTTTAACGGTGCTAAAGTTATGAGGCTGTGACATACGGATGGATGGACAACGGAATCTCACCGTTAAAGTTCCAAAAATGTCAAAATTAAATTTTCTATTCGCAAAAAAAAAATGTCAAAATTAAATTTTCTATTCGCAAAACTGTCGAATTACGGACGACTTGCGAGTCTGACTCGCACTTGACCGTTTTTCTTTTTATTTGGTACCATTTTTTTGTACTTTGCGCTTGTGCAAATTTAAAGGAGCTTGTGCTTGAGCTTGTGCAAATTTAAAGGAGCTTGTGCTTGAGCTTGTGTAAAACACTTCACTTTTCAAAAGAAATTTGTCACCCCATTGCCATCCCATGGGAACTGATATATGGGATAAAAAGTAGCCTATGTCCTATTTCAGGTCTAGAACTACATTTGTGCCAAGTTTCAGCCCAATCGGTAGGTACGGGGCGTGAAGGAGCAAAACGTCACTTTTCTAAAGAAATTTGACACCCCATTGCCATCCCATGGGAACTGATTTATGGGATAAAAAGTAGCCTATGTGCTATTCCAGGTCCAGAACTACATTTGTGCAAATTTTCAGACCAATCGGTTTGGTATTTACGGCGTGAAGGAGTAACAAACATCCATACATCCATCCAAACTTTCGCATTTATAATATTAGTGGGATTAATATATATGTATATCTTCAAAAAACATAACAAAATCAATAATTTTTTGTTAACGTATGTACATACTATGTAGTTATATTATGTATATTAACCCACGCATACCTATGAAACCATTTATTTATTTTCAATGCAAGTGCTCGTAAAGGCCCACTTTTAATGCATCAAAACCGAACAGAAAGTCGATTATTTTGCCCTAGGGCTTTATTATTATTTTTTTTTTTATTTATTTACTTAGGTTTGCTAACCTGCAGCCTTTCCTGTACACCATAAATGTTATACTTTTTTTCCACTGTTTAACGGCTCTGGATACAGTCCTTTTGAGCCAATCATAATTTAAAGTTCACAAGATTATATTTGTTTTATTTCCTCACACTATGCATTGAAAAACGTAATATGATACACGGGCGTAAGAGCAATAAATTACTCGGTTACGTTTAAAACACTCGCTACGCTCATGTTTTAAATCGTCCTCGTAATTCATTCCTGTTTGCCCTTGTAGCATAAACTACTATTATATTATATAAACCACCATCATAAGAACACTTGCATTGGAGGTATGAAACAAAGAACTTTATGCCTTCGTCCCGCTACTTCCTGGCGATAGTAGATGGGACTAACTACCTCGCTAATTGAACATAAACTGTGCCCGTACGTATTTCTATTTCACAACTTTCAAGCCGAGAATAGACCACTAGGCCTCAGACATGGTCGATCTAAAACCACTCAAGAGATTTTAATGACATTATTTGAGAGAGATTAAATCACAACTTGTCACAACGTCACACAACGTCGTCGTTGCGGTCCGATATGTACCTAGGTATCAAAGTTGAACTGAATTGCATTGCTATACGTGCTATATTTATGTTTACTTTTTTTACTTTTTATCAATCGCAGTGATACATTTATACCTGTGCATAATTTATCCCACAAAAAAAGCAACCATACCAAAAAAAATTAAAAGTACACAATCATGACATGAATCCCTGCGGGTGTATCAGAGGTATTTACGAGTGTACACTGTGAAAAACAAGTCACAGCCCACACTCGTACATCCTTGTTTCACCGAGGATTATTACGACATAAGTCCTGTCGTAATACTTTAGGCACAAATATAGACATACTGGTTAACGTGCCTATCTCAGCAAGCAGATCGAACACAAATGTGTACCTACGGGATTTGAACTTGTAACCCTAAGACTTTCAAACTACTAGACAACAGAGACGGTCAATGGCATCCCTTTCACTTTTAACTATTTACAATTTCGTGCAGTCTTAGTATATCTTGTTACATTTTCATTAATTCGTAATCATCGGTTACGAAACATCTGAGCCAGTGACCTGATTGAATCGGCTGCAATATAAGATATTGATTGTTAGTCATTAGACTCATTACTTGCTCAAGGCGCCGTTGACAGGATTGTTGGCTCGTATTTCGTATATCTCGGTTTGTTCTTTCTTTTTTTGTTTCTTGGCGACTGCTGCTATTTTAAGGCTAGAAGGTAACCGCAATTTCGTGTCCTAGCTCTTAACGTTGTATTGCTATCTTATTTAGCCTACATACCAAACTACTGCATTTTTCAAATGTTTATGAACTACCACGGGGTCAATATGTATTCAAATTCTTAAAAAAAATGTGTTATTTGAGAAAAATCTGTGTGGAAATGAGACATTTTGGAGCACAAAGTACAAGATTTCTGAGTACTATGTTGTATTTTTGAAACATGTTGATTACCCAAAATTTCAATACGGATAGGAAGTATAAGTTGGGCGATAGATAAAGTTATTTTAATTTTTATTCGATTTTATCCATTAGCGTACAACTGAGACGACAATTCTTTTTGTACGGCATCAAAATATGATCCTCTTCCCTTAAGCGCCACTTTTTGCCAGTGTCAAGTTAGATTCTGATATGGTTAGTTATTCAGACTTTCAGACGCCGTTTGTTCATTACGCACGGTACAATTAAAAAAAAAGGTGGAAAAAAAAAGTTATATTTAAATGTTATTTGATAGGATACATTTTGCTGTCTCGGTTTGTGTTGCCATCATTAAATTCGGAATCTTCTCTTTATGCCATATTTGGAAAATATTTTGGTTTTTAATTTGCGTTGGCTATTTACATTTACGTAAGTGGAACTTGTGAAGTTCTCACTACACTTAGTATTTTAAATCATTGTTGTACAGAATCATCAGACTTGGAACCTCAGATTTGGAAGACAGATTTTTATTAATTCAAAATTTAGTAAAAATTAGGGCCACCGTGAAATCGTGCCATTCAAAATGGGCGGGCTATACGAGTATCAATCCAGGCTAGGTAATACATGCTACCATTGGGTTTCAAACGAGCGCAAAATGGGATGGTAAGCCGCAAAATGTGCTCTGAAACGCTGTTGGAAGATTCACGGTTGCTGATGAAGGTGTTAATGGTTTGTGGATTTCTGGAGCATATAAAACGGAATTCCCATAACTTAATTCACTTGGGGCATTTTAGGCATTATACTGATTGTGGATCCCTTGACTTGCTTATAAAAAAAGTGGTCTGTCTCTGTGTGGTCATCAGATTAAAATAAATAAACACACTCAGCTATCGTGGTTAAGTCGGTTATGTAAATAAGCAGGATAAACCAGCCACCATAGTACATACGACGGTGGTTTATAGTGGCCTGAAGTTAGCTGCACAATCACGTTTGACAGCCAATTCTTCCCCACGATTTTTGACGTTTGTTGAGGGTCATGACCGAATTGTGGGTGTTTAAAGTGGAAAATAGTAGTTTATTGTGATCTGATTACGGTACACTTTGTCTGTCTTCTGATCTATCATCCCTCTGTAAAATCAGTCGGAAGCAAATTATTATAAATTTATCTTGATAGCAAAGGACACATTTCTAAACAGCCTCAAGTGACGTCACACGAATTCAAATGGAAGTTGCACCTTTTTCGTAAAAATATTCATCTTCATGAGGTTTTTAGACTACAAGTTCTAAAATAAGGCTTATTAAATTAAAATCTCCAAATGGTTTTCGAATTAACATACTTTAATATAATTTAATCTAAGCGAATTGTTATACGTATTTAGAGGAACGCAAGAAAAGGTTCGATTCGATTTTATAGGGACTAAGTTTTTTTTATTGGGTGTTACCATTTTGTGATTTCCTTTGCTACCTTTATGGAAGATTTTGGTCTATTTAGTGCACCAGGTGAAAAAAAAATGCTTGTGAAACACAGACGCACGAGTGAAAACACAATTTAAAAATTGCACCAGAATAACTTGTAGATAAAAAAGTCAAGTCTTTTTAGTGAAAACTTAAGACAAGAATATTGTTTACAAATAAAAAATTTAATTGACTCATTTAAATTTCTGGATTATTCCACGAGAGAAAATATTGAGGAAATGTTGCCCTTCACTACTTGATTATATGAAAGTAATCTATGAGTCCAAAACTTTTTAAAGTAAGCATACTAAAAACCGGCCAAGTGCGAGCCAGACTCGCGCACGAAGGTTTCCGTACCATTATCTATAAAAACGGCAAAAAAACATGTCCGTTGTATGGGAGCCCCCTTAAATATTTATTTTATTCTATTTTTTGTATTTGTTGTTTTAGCAGCAACCGAAATATTCCACAGGAAAGAGAATTACAAAAATTGTATCCGCACAACTACTGCAGTTTAGCATACAAAAAAACCGGCCAAGTGCGAGTCGGACTCGCGCGCGAAGTGTTCCGTACCATTATCTATAAAAACGGCAAAAAAAACAACCCTTCGTGCGCGAGTCCAACTCGCACTTGACCGTTTTTTTTTTGTATTTGTTGTTATAACGGCAACAGAAATACATCATCTGTGAAAATTTCAACTGTCCAACTATCACGGTTCATGAGATACAGCCTGGTGACAGACAGATAGACAGACAGAGCGGAGTCTTAGTAATAGGGTCCCGTTGGTTACCCTTTGGGTACGGAACCCTAAAAAATTAACCATGAAAAATTCTAGTACTTCACTTCCTTCTCAGTTTGTTATTTGTGCGGTCGGGAAAACTAAACAGTAGCCCATTGTAAAATTCCAGGGAATTATTTATTCAGTAGGATTAAAACAAACGAAATACAGCCACAACCACAATTCCAATTAAAATCAATCTGAAAACTGTATGTACATAAATGTTTAAAACTGTAATTTATTATTATTGAACAACAAATATTTGAGAGAAACGTGAGCATAAATGGCTGAAATTAATATGTAGAGCACGAAACTGTGTAGCGTTAACAGTATTTTCATTTACCAGAGTATTAAATGCACAAAGTTCGTGTTTTAAATTATATGAGAATTCTCTTTTGAATTAAAGAGTAGAAATCAAAATTGGCACGTCGGACAGAAAGAGGAGAAGACCTATAGATCATATTGTGCTATATCTAGTTTCTGAGGAGGTGGAATTGAAAATGGATCGCTCTAAATCTGGTGGTTTCGATACTTGTAGCGAACAAAACTATTTATGCTTCGATTTAGGCATGACTTATTAAAGATATTCTGTGTTTTTCTCTGGTTTCCACATTAATTATCCGCACCTATATGTCAAATGTTTAAAGTTTATACCTAGATAAGCCCAAGCCCTTCAAACGTTTTAATAAATAGTGGTAAATGAGATTTATAAGGTCTCGATTGTTTTTTTTTTTAAACATTCAGATGTTTTCTTTAGGGTGAACTGTGAAATGCAAGTCACAGTCCATACTCAGTACACCCGCTTTTCAGAAGATTATTATGTATTAACGAGATAAGTGGTGAGACATCGCCGTACTTCGGGCTCAAATACACGCTTTTTGGGGCATGCAGATTTCCTCACCTTGTTCTCCTTCACCGTTCAAAAAGTGGTATTAGGTAAGAATACAAATACTATGCACCAGGGATCGAACCTGGGTCTCAAGATTCAGAGTTAAGTATATAGTATAAGTAGCGATATATTTCTAACGTTCTTATTCGCTTCGTTCGTTTTTTATAAATGTATGTTGTATAACTAGGTATATATTATTTATAAATAGTTTATAAAAAATCAAGTTTTATAACACAATACCTACAGACTAAAATAATGGTTACCCTCAATAACGTTCGTTTATTATTTAACATTAGAGTCGAAATCTTCAATAACATTTTTTAACACTATTTCAAGATCTGCTTGGGTTATGCCACCGACAGCCTACAGACATCGAAGTTTGCTAAAAAGTTCCTGTAGAACATTGGTATGCCTCAGTCATACGCTTGACGAGTGGTGAAGGACGTCGTGTGGCAGAGTTACCCACGCTGCCACTCAAGCTGCCGCTCGTATTGCCCACCGCTTCTGTTTTTGTCGGTTTTTTGTGCGCGAGTCCCGGCAATATGACGACGAATAGCCGGCAACACGCTCGCGCTACTCGCACGCAGTTGATGCAGTCCGCATCGAACGCTCTTGCGAGGAGTGTATAGGTGTCCAAGTTCGGAGACGAAGGCAGGGACCAGCGGGTCTACCACGTAATTCTGATTTTCATAAACATCAACTTGAGATTGAAATTTGACGTGCGTGCAAAAGAGATGGCACGTTAGGCGGGCGTTGTCGCACGCACGTCAAATTTAAATCTCAAGTTGATGTTGATGAAAATCAGAATTACGCGGTAGACCCGCAGGTGCGAGCGCTTCGCTATAACGCACGATACACACGGAAGGGTTTCGTTGAGATATTAATTTTTTATACTGAGACTAAATATATACTAATAATTAAGTAGTAAAAACGTCGTGTCTGTATTTTTATATTTAATCTGTTAATTTCTATAAAATTTTTGGAAATAGTTGTTTTTGGAAATTTAAAGTGGAGAGCACCGCTTTCTTGTTTATTTTCCTCATTTATAAATTTTGTCAAATTAACGTCTTGCGCATATTCTAAAGACAAGCAATATTTTTACGTTCCCTGAAATATGCATATACGTTGAACAAAATTTCTTTGCCCTGCTGCCCAATTGGTTTACTCATCGCGAGATCATAAAGTTGCGCCGCCACGCCGTGGGCGTTGAAAATAATAACGCTTCTCTATTGCCGCCTCAAAAGCGAGCGGCGTGCCCTCGTCCTTCTCCCACACACCGCTCGCAACTCTTTGACACCTTCTGTGATGTTCACCACCTCGTCCCTGCCTTCGTCTGCGCCCCGCAGGCGTCCTCAGTATGAAGTTGGAAACCTATAGCAATGAGTGAGGCGAGTAGCGCAGCGTGTGGCTGGGTAGGGCAACATTGCAGCAACGCGGAGGGCAACGCAAGCAGCAGCGCGAAGAGCATCGTGTGGCTGAGGGGATAGAGCTTAAAGCATTTCGGAGTTTCGCTGCGTAGTATAAACTTTTCAATTGAATCCTGCTGCTGAATATTCAAGCGTAAAGCTAGACAATAAATTGAGTAAAGTTTCTCTGGTCTTAAGCATATTCTGAAAAGCTTATTAAAGGTAAAGACAGGGATTATTGCTGAAAACTTTATGGACCCAAAGCTTTTAAAGTGTATGGTTTAAACTTGCAAATAAATTTGATGTTGTATTTTAATAATAAATTTACAAAATCACACGTGTTATTTTATATCAAAAACATTGTTTAAAATAATCGCGATTTTTTTAGGCTTTGTTCGTGTAAAATGTTAAGTCTCTTGGACCAAAAAACTATGAAATTGACTTGCTTGACTATGAGTAATTTACACAATAGTATGCTGACTCAAAAATCGGTTGTTGATAAACTAAATTATGACGTTATTTGTGAATTAATATATTTATGTTACCAACCAAACTCGATTTTTAGCCTGGCCAAAGTAGTTTTTCGTTTTTTTTTTAACGCAGACAAGAGCCGGTAGTTTAGATTATACCTTTGTGATGATTATTTTAAACTACTTTGTCCTAAAATCGAGTTTGCCCAGTAACAAAGCAATTTGAAAAGGAAAAACGTCAAAGATTGCCAGTCTCTATAACAATGTTGGACAATGGTTTGTACAATAACATAACAATGTGTTTTCGGCAAAGAAAAAATGACTGCAAATAAAATTAAACTTGTGCCTTACTACAGGTACTCAGGGTTAAATTTCTACTGACAATATTTTTCTACAGAAGGCTTTAAGTAAGGCCTACAAATGTTAATCAATACTTCGGAAAAAAAAGAAAAAAAGCTTAGAACACAAAATATGAAATGACGCGGGATACTTATACTAAGATGAAGTGATAAAGACAAGATTTTATGGAAAAGAGATACATTTTATGGGAAAGAGATACATTTCAAAGGACAAAACACTGACTGAAATACTAAGACTATTTTTAATGTGTCCCAATATAAGGTGACTTTCATGGATATAGCCAAATTCATACTAGAGAATTTGTAAGTTATCAGTAACAAGGTTCAATGACCGTTTCTGTGAAAAACGCAAAAAAAAGTTTAGGCTTCCTATACTAATCAGAGCTGTCACATGGACTAAATAAAAGTCCAAAATAAAACCGAAAATGTATAAAAAGCAAATAGGACTTTTTCAACCGTGAGCGAGCCCGCAGACCGCGGACCGTTGGACTTTTTCGGACTTGGGACTTAGTCCGTTCAGTTCTTAAGTCCGTTGTGTTTAACGAAATGATTATGGATGGTTTTATGAAAGTATAGCATGAAAAAATAATGTTATTCGACGGATGTGGCACCGACTCTATTGAAGGAGCCGAAATATTAAATTGTAACACTGTATTTATTGCATAACTCTCTTGAAGTTATTAAACGAACTTTTTCGGACCAACCCGGACCGGACCAGCTTTTTACTGAAGTCGGGCTAGTCCTCTTAGGTTCAGGATTAACCTTAAAAGTCCATCGGACCTAGTCCTATTTAAACGGACCAACCTCGGCCTTTATTTTAGTCCATGTGACAGCTCTGATACTAATTGACCCGGGTTTGCTCTTAAACAAGTATATAGGGGCAATAATAGTTATGTTTCGATTTTGCAAAATGGTTCATTGAACCTTACCGAGTCTCCAGTATGAATTAAAGTCACCTTATATAATACTAAGTGACCCTATACACCACATCCTGTTGTCATTTTCATTGGCTTTATCAGCTATCACAAATGCAAACCCTTTGATAGGCACAGTATTTGGGCAGCAGATTAACAATTTATTAGGCCATCCCTGTGTGTAGATATTGTCGAACATACGTAGGGTTGCCATATATTATCCAAAATGAGGACATATCCATCTTTTTCAAAAATTGTCTTCGCATTCTACATCACCCGTATGTTCTCCTTCTTCTAAATTGGCGCATATGTTATACTCACAGAAATAAAAATTAAATTATTGTTCCGTGGTTATACTGACAAAACATTCAAATATTACAAACGTAAAACGGGCTTAAGTTTATCTTCAAATGTTCTAACAATGTCGTATAATATTATTATGTGAGTTGTTCTGAAAAATATGTACGTAATTTAAAATCTGTTTTCTTTTCCTCTCATTTAAACCTTCTTTTTTAAAATCCTTTAACCTTTGCAAGGTATTTGTTTCATGCTCTCCTTTTCCGTTTTTCCATCTGGCAACCCTAAACCTACGTCACTTAAGGCGAATCAACCGCTCTGTTGTAGAGCCTGTTTGTTTGTATAGTACCTATTTGTATGCTATACCTACATCACTTTGCTAACATTCGGTCCCAGGGCCTTTGCGGCTTCCATTTCGTATTTACTTGTGAAGCTATTCTGAGATAGATGACTATGAGCGACCATTGGCGTGCCTACAATAACTGACTGGGGAGGTTTTACATAGGATACAATCTCGATCAAAACGATTGTATTAGGACGAACTAAAACATAATTACTTAGAATTTGTTGAAACGTAACAATATACTTCCATGCTCACTTATATTTTTTTCTCTCATTTTACAGGTTAATAAATTGCAAAGCTGAAATTTTATAGAACATTTTAAAATATTTTCGTCACTAATGCTCCGAAAGAAGATATATATAGTATTTAACTCGAAATGCGGACATAAATTAGATTTACAGTACTAGGTATTTTTAAAACCGGACGGGTCTTCTTTAAATTCACTAACTGGTAAATCACTGGCTAATCACAGGACACAGTAACCTTAACAGACACTTCTATATTATAGGTCTAACGGACAGCCCTCTATGCAGAGCTTTTATGGAGGTCGAAGAAACGCCGACCTACGAGACAGTGGATCGCGTAGGAGTCAGCACACAACGGGCTAAGATCCTCGGTGAACCGAGGACGCTCCGCCAGTCCTGTGGCGATCTAGGTCACCTCTTGGGATTTTGGCGTGAGCTGGGCTGGCTAGAATAAACGGCTTCACACTTTTCCACGAAACCGAGCCCACCAAGAAGAAGAAGATCACTCATCTTGGAAAATATTAGTTCTGCTTAATCTCTTTTTATTTTGTTATTCTTTATTTTATGTCTATTTTTATTTATTATCATTAATGATGAAATTCGCTTAGATTAAATTATTTTAAAGTGTATTAATTCGAAAACTATTTCGAGATTAAGGTTTAATAACCTGTATTTTAGAACTCATAATATTTATTTTATTCTGTTTTTTAGTATTTGTTGTTGTAGCGGCAACAGAAATACATCATCTGTGAAAATTTCAACTGTCTAACTATCACGGTTAATGAGATACAGTGTGGTGACAGACGGACAGACGGACAGACAGACGGACAACGGAGTCTTAGTAATAGGGTCCCGTTACCCTTTAGGTACGGAACCCTAAAAATAATGGTTAATTTATATAGCAAAATAATGAAAACTGTGTCTTAAAATGACGTAAAAAATTGGAAAAATTTTTTTTTTTAGAAATTAAGCTATGGGAATTGGAGTGTTCAATCAACTCGGGTTTAAGTGACCCGAACAATATATATTTTAGGTGTAACTGATCGAAAAAGGCGAAAATTAGAAAAATGCGCTTAGTAAATTTCCAAAATAGTTTGTAAATCTTTTAAATAACTACCTATAAATATCTTGTTTTTAAATATTTTAATTTGTTGCATTAACCTCTTCGGTTTAGTCAAAATTTGAGACAACTGATTCCAATGGTATATTTTTTATGAACACATTGTATGTTACCTATTTACCTATAACATTAATGCGATGACCGACACAGAGTTATTAGAGAAAATTAAAAACGCAATTACCCTTCTTACCGCCTTACTAAAAACAAAACCCAAACAAAAGTTTAAAATTATTCTTATTGTATAAAAATAATGACCTTCAAAACAATTTACAGCACGTGTTTCACGTCGTTGAGTATGAAAGTCGGTATTGTAATAAATATTATATCTATTTTTACGAGAATCTTGTTTTCAGAGCGAAACTTATTATCCATTCATTCGATACAAACTTACGAGTTGAACGAACGAGGGAGGCCACATGTGCAGAAACTTCTTATAAAACAGCGGAATCGGGACCGGGAGCCTAAGGAGAAAACTTGACCTCATCATACCGTGAAAAAGGTTGTCGCTAGTGTATGCTGTAAATGTTAAGTTACGTTAATGGGGATAAAAGAACAGCATTCTGGACAACATTTTAAGTTTGCACATCTTGATTATGTTTCTGTCGTGACCAGATCATAGAATTGAACATTTCATGAAATAGTCGACCATTTCATGAAATGGTCGCATTTTATGAAATATTACATTGTTTGTTGACCATTTCATGATATGGATTGACCAAATCAATGAATAGAGATCGTTTGACGATATAATCAACTAAACACAAGACCATTTCATAATCTGGTCAAACATCGTATGATCATATCGTAAAATAGTTACATTTATTCACCACTAGCAGCGCTGATGGCGCAATGTTATTGTTTGTGCGATGCACCATGGCGGCGCTAAACAATTCTCTTGTTTTAAATGATGATAATAATGTAATAACTGAGGAAGAAAGTGCAGTAAAGTGTAATTATGATACAAAACTACACAAGTTTTATGCAAGTCATGTAAAAACCGACAGCAACGTCAAAAAACCCTGGAATTCGGAACATATTTCAAAGGTTGGTATCGGTTTCTTAATACACATATTTAAATCATAATCTTAATATTATACTCGTCTCTGTTAAAATATAAGCTAGGTAGGGAATTAAAATACTTTATTAATTTATTTGACCGATTACTAAAGAATCTTTATTTTCATTTTTAGGTTATACAACAAATAAAGGAAAGTAGGGTGACCATGCAAAAAAGTCTATGGACTATTATTGGCTTTCAAAATATGATATTATGGAAATTGCGGTTGAGGAGTTTTTAATATTCAAGAAGAAATGCATCGAAGATACTACTATTCGCATAATTCCGATGGAAAAATATTTTGAAATACTTACAGAAGTTCATAAATCTATCGGACATGGTGGCCGATTAAAAATGTATCAGCATGTGAAAAATTGATTCTACATTCCAAAAAGGGCAATTGAGATATTTGTTGACTTGTGCTCCGTATGTGAAATGAAACGTTCAGTGTCAAAAATAACACAACCGATAATTTCGAAAGATTTCAATGTACGAGGACAAGTAGATTTAGTGGACCTACAATCTGCTCCAGACGGAGAATATAAATGGCTTATGAATTATCAAGATCATGCGACAAAATGTTTACACCTGAGACCACTAAAAACAAAGAGAGCTGCAGATGTAGCAATAGAACTTTTGAAAATATTCTTGGAGTTTGGTGCCCCTTGTATACTTCAAAGTGATAATGGAAGGGAATTCACGGCGCATGTTATAGAAAAACTAGTAAAGATGTGGTCGGAGTGCAAAATCATTCATGGTAGTCCAAGGCGTCCTCAAACGCAAGGCAGTGTTGCAAGATCTAACCAAGATGTAGAAAATATGTTGCGTTGTTGGATGCTAGATAATAAATCTACTAAATGGTCTGTAGGTTGTTATTTTATTCAATACTACAAAATCTCCTCTTACCATCGAATAATTGGCAGATCTCCTTACCGAGCGTTATTTGGTTCTGAACCGAAAACGATACTGAAAGGATGCGATATTCCTGACAGTGTTATTGCATCTATCCAAACAGAGGAAGACTTGAACAAAATCACTCAGAAAGAGGTTCCTAGGGAAGATAATAGAGAAAATGTTAATGTAACGCTCCAAAAAAATGAAACAATTGTTAATAAACCGGTTGCTGACAATTCGGAGTATACCTCATTTATAAAATTTAATAATATTGAAGGGTTGGTTAATACTAAAGTGCCTGGTAATATTGAAGTGCTGGGTATAGAAAATATAGAACCATCCTCATCTGATGATCTGATATGTCTTGTCTGTGGAAAAGAAACATCAGGGGCTCATTCTTGCAGTTCTTGTTCCAAACCAGTGCATAGTATTTGTGGAGTTTCTTGTGGTGAAGAAGGCTATGGATCTCAGGTTTTATGTTTCCTTTGCAAAAATGAACAAGCAATTGTTAATGAAAGAGAACAAGCTCACAGAGGTATCAAGCGTGCTGCGGAAAAAATGGTCGATAACAGTGCCAAAAAGCTGCCTTTGTTAGATGTAGGTAATTCCGTATTTTTAAATGTACCAAAAATCGACCGTGGCCCTCTTGATACGAAAAATATTGCAGGCAAAGTAGTTGATTTCAGAAATGGAGTTTACAAGATCGGGACTAGTTCAGGGATAATAAAAAATTGGTTTTCCCGGTAGGACCTACAACTGTCATCAAAAGTTTACAACGAAGCCATATCAGAATTGCCCATATCAGTGCGACAAGCTGTAACTTGCCAATTCATGTTTGGAGGTCAAGGTTTTAATAAATGCACATGCAAGCCTGCAAAAAACCAATGCCGTACAAACAGATGTGCATGTTTTAAAAATAAAACGCTTTGTACTTCGAAGTGCCATCAAAGCTTGTCATGCATCAACAAATGAGGGCGCAAGAATTTCCTTTTCTATTATTTTGAATTATTTTATTTGTGATACTTTGTGCCATTTTTAAGCAGTAATACTTTTTACCAAAGATATTGAATACTTAGGTATTAAAATATTTACTGAATAATAGTTATTATTAGTGACGCTTTATTTACCAATTTTTTATACCTCTGGTTCACGCACCGTATTTAAAGTTATTAGCTGATTTGTATGGGAAGATGATTATTTTGACGGTCCATTTATTTTTTGTAATATATTGTCGATTCTGAAACCTCCCTTATAATTTCACTCGTACTTTTTATACCCTGTATTTTGTAAGAAAAGTTCATAAAACAACTAATTCATTATATTTAACCCAGATGGTTGTGATTATTATTACGTGTTATTCAGTAAAATAAGTTCCTTAAAAATATCTAATTTGCCAAATCGTTATTGATTTTTCTAAAAAAATAACCTAAGTAGTTAATATTAATTTTGTAACATTCAGTAAAATAAGTTACTTGAAATACGTCCTAATTCTTTATAAGTTGTTGATTTTGTACTTTAAAGAACAATAAATAAGTTCCTAATAACAAGATTTCAAATTTTTTGTATCAACATTTGTATGGACACCCTACATTAATGATATGGTCAAACGTCGCTGACCAAATCGTTAAACGTTGAACATTTAATGATCTGGTCAGTGACAGTTGACCATTTCATGAAATGATCGCATTTCATGAAATGGTCGACTATTTCATGAAATGTTCAATTCTATGATCTGGTCACGACATTTCTATCACGTAAATACCTAAAGTGCTAGAACATGTATATTTTGAGTTGATCGATTTGTATAATTGTAATGGCCAGGTATTTGTTAAATAAATCTAGGTATAATTCTATATTTGTCTACCAAATTTTTGTTTACGTTTAATCCATAAATAAAATAAAAATCTTTTATATCGGACAACTTCGATCCATAGCATGTTAGTAAGACTTATTAATAATTGGTTAGTAACAAAGAGAGGAAATTAAATTAAATTATATATACAGACTTACATATGTGCTCCGTACCAGGAGCGATCACGGAGATGAGGGGTCTCCACGATCACTCTCCGCACAAAACCCCTCCATAGCGGCGACGTAAATCTGTCGGCTATGGTTTCTAGGATGCTGTTGGGACTGTCCCGTGTCATAATATAACTGTCAAATAACTGACTGATATCACGAAGTAAAAACTCAGTAAAGTTTACCCAAATCGAAATATCGCTCTACAAAAGTTCCATCTTGAATCGTTGATAATTTGCAGGGGTAGGGATTTAAAACACTTTAATCATAACTCATAAAATATTTCTGTGTCTTCCGTTATCGAAACTAACGTGAGCATTTAAGCTGTAACTATAAGAATTATTTCTCGCCGCATTGTGATGAAATTTTCACACTTCGCTCCCGATCGATTATGTAAATATTCAGCCGCAAAATCATGGGATGCGACTAAATTGAGGAAAAATTTCTTGTAACAATCAGTGCCAGCAAAGCTTTACCCCTTTGTTTGATCATCACTTTTTTTTTATTTGAAAAACAAATTACACGCATATAATTCGCAGGTTTGAGCATTCCCATGTTAAGCATATTTTACCACCAACTTTAGTTATTTCAGCGCTACCTATTCATGGGTTATTTATTAGTTATTACTTTATTACTGTACGTTGTAAAAGTTCAGTTTTTTGCACTTCGTTAAAAAAGCAAATGTTTTTGTAAGAAAAAATACGTGCGTGATTTGCTCTAGTCAGGTAAAAAGTTAATTTAATTAACTGATAAAAACAAGCTCCATTTTTAACACGTTTAACATCAAATGGTGAAACCATATTGATTTTTTCACGTTACGGCATTTAGAGGTATATATTTTCCATACGACACCAAAAAGTAAGTAGGATGTGTATTGCTATAACGTCCTAATGAGAACACTGAAAGAAAAAAATACTATAAAATTTTAAAAAGCCTCTAAAATAGCATGAAATTACAGAAGGGGGGCTTATCCCAATTTTGTCTGTTTTCAAACTCATTTTAAAGCATCAAATAGTTATTTTTAAAATCTGAAAAAAATATATGTTTCAGATACATCTTTTGTGCAGTGTTTTTTGTGGTTCAATTTGCGAGACGTTACACTTTGCTCGATCGAAAAAAAATCCGAAACTTTGTCGATTTGTAAGATTTTTTTTCGTTTTATGTAACGTGTACTTAACCAAATTGCATGAAAATTGCAGATAATTAAAGTAAAACTATTGTACTAATAACTTTTGTGGTTACTTATTTTTTAATGAAAATCGTTTTTTTTCCCTTAATTTAAAAAGAAAAATTGATTCGCGACTACTCGGCGAGCGGCCGCCAGTTGCCCGCCAGCGGCTGTCGAGGCAAGACCTATGTCAATTTTCTGAGCCCTGGTTCCCCCTCACTCGTCTCGAAGCTCTGATAGAGTGTACTATCATTATTTAAATAATCGTGTAAATATACATCAAACTATCAGTTGTGTGTACATGTAAATAAAAATCATTTAGTTGTATCTTGCTTGGATCTTTAAAAATAAAAATGGAAACTAGAAATAAGAAGAAAAAAACCGGCCAAGTGCGAGTTAGACTCGCGTACCTAGGGTTCCGTATTGTGGATGATAAATTTAATTTACTATTTTTTTTCGTGAATTTCTCAACTGCTTTATTTTTCCTGTAATCTTTACGTAAACACTATTACCATGATTTTTTTCATAATGCTCGGTCTACCAGTTTTGGAGATAAAGACATAAATTTTTTTTATATCAATGTATTTTTACAATCAGCTTTTTGATATCTATAATTTGATACCCATATTGTATTTTTAGGATAACATTTTTCAGTTTTGTTTTGGAAATATTTTGAATAATTTCAATCTTTTTTTACATCGTGATATGTGGGCAAATAAATGATATTTTTGTGCCAAATTTCATGTCTTTATCTTTAAAGGTGCTAAAGTTATGAGGCTGTGACATACGGTCGGACGGACAACGGAGTCTCACCATAAAGGTTCCTTTTGTACCTTTTAGGTACTACGGAACCATACAAATCATCAAATTTGAGAGTGCTGAAGATAAGAAAACAATTCTTTGAAACTGTAACGAGATGTTTTATTGATCGTACAGAACAACCAACTTTTGAAATTACGCAAAAAATGTAAACAACTCATGAGTCCGAGTATAACTGTACAACAGTAAAATGTAACAGTACTTACTCTTGCACAGAATGTATAGATATATAATGTACATATTATGTAAATATATAATATATATATATATATAATAATGCGATTGTATCTACGTATTATTATTTTTTTGTAAGCGTAAGTATGAATCGTATGTAACTAAGTGATTAAATAAAATTTCTTAACTTCAGCTTATCAAATCTTCGTACTGAGCAAGGCACCTTCGCATCGAGACAATGTATAGAGGCAACAAGTACGACAAAACTCGATAAAAACAGTAATTGGTATTACCAGGTACAAGGACAGCTTTACGTGACAGAACGGCGATTATGTCTCTTTGGCATTTGGGTAGGAGATAATGAACTTGTACATATTGAACGCATTACAAGAGATGATGATTTTTGGATGACGAAGATGGAGAGGAAGCTAATACAATTTTATATAAAATGTGTAATACCAGAGATAGTGAAATGAGTTTATTTGCCACAGAACATATAAAAAAGGAAGACACAGTACAACACAAAACAAAATGGCAAAAAGGAGCAAGCTTATCAAATGCTACACGTTGAAGTAACTTGCAGCTCTGATTTTCAGTTTGCCACATATGAACAAAACACAATAGCAAATAGAAGTAAAACATAATAATTAATAATTAAGAATTTTAACTAGTACAATTATACTATTGACTAAGAAAATAATGAATAATAATAATTTATTCATAAAAATAATATTGAATAATTGAAATAATATTGAAAACACACTAAAAAATAATTAATTTGACAAAGAATTACAAATAAAATAATTACAGTCTATTCCATTTACGAGGTTACATTTGACACTTCTGAGAACGTAACTCTGCACGTTTCACATAAATTGAAAAAATAAATAGTCTTTGTTTATGACAGTAAATCACCGTTTGAAAAAACCACAATCAATTCAAAACATTATACAATTAATTCACAAAAATAACCAACGTATTTTTTTTAGATATGGTGTTCAAAATAAGTATACCTTTAAAATAAAATAATATTTTACTGCAAATACGCGTTTACGTTCTATGGTTTATTTTTTACTTTTAAACATAGTGATGTAGCTCAAAAAATCTCATAAAATCGGTTAGTTAATCGATTATTCTCTTGTGTACCGAGGTCGTAGGAAATAAAAATCTACTAAAAATATGGTCCACCTCGCAATCACCATGGTTACCATGGCAATCACGATCAGCCATAAGTAAGGAAAAGCATGGTAAAGATATACCAGAAGATAATAAAATTAAAATCGCCACTTAAGAAAAAGGTTAGAAGGTCGATAGTCACACAGACAAAATGCTGTCGTTGTTCCAAGAAGCATGCTATAACGTTACTGCTGCGAATTGGAATAGTGTGGTTTTACGAACATTAAATCTAAATTTCACTGATTGGGACCGAGATGTGCATATCGATGCCCTAATAGATAACCAAATTATAATAAATACGGTGGGTCCTAGCACACATACAACTGAACAAATCGTGCGATTAAATACCGAGTGGGCAAATTTAAAGTATGAAATCGAAAATACTTCACCAAAAATCAAAAAATAGGTGCGGCGAAGAGCGAAGCAAGAAGGAGCGAGTTAAGTTTACATGTAATATAAAATAAGGAGCCGAGCGAAGCGGAAAAAAATGGGGTTTTTTCGAATCCATTTACTCCACTATAACGTCATCTACGTATTTCATTTTTGGGTAAATGTTTATTGAGTATTTGATTAAAATACTCACTGAAGGAAAACGCGATTGGATGAAATTTTCTTGATAGAATTTGATTCCGAAAAGACCTCTAAATTGTTTTATTTTTTCATGTAATTCTGAAATCCTAACTAATTTCATTGTCAAATTGCATTCAAAATGTGGATATTATGTATTTGTAAAGTCTCCTTGAAAAACTTTTTGACAAAATTGCTTAGTACATTTTATATTAATAAAAAACTGACTTTTTTACTACTTCTCCACGAATCCGTCCCACTCGCACTGAGGGTTTTTTCGCATATGTAACAGGGACGCTAAAACTTTTACGTAGCACCTTAAAATGAAATTGACACTAAAATAGAAAATTGTTCGCCTGAGAATTATCAACTCAACTCAAATTTGTAATTTCAAGTCGCCGTTTACAACATTTTTATTCGCTCACAATCTTTCGCCCACTTAGTATTTTAGTACGCTATATTCAGTATTTTTGACACCATATATTTGAATTTATATTCGCTCATTTAAATACTACGCCTATAATTTTAGTTTTAGTGCCGTCGAAACCTAAATTATTCCAAAGTAATTTAGCTTCTATTTTTAATACTTATGAACTATTTTGTAATAAACAAAATTTAGTTTTGACAGCTCCTAGATTACAATGAAAGCCTTCAGAGTCAGCTTTGTTAGCTCATATGGTTACCAAGTGTATTAAATATTTTTAGCTGTACTTCCAAATGTTTTACAAGAGCGTGCTTAGATATTGCTCATATGATCCAATGTAATAAACTCCCCTATTTGTACTAACTCGGTTTTTTAGTAGGAATAGTTTATGTTGGTTCATTTATCGGAATCAATTCTTATTACTACGAAGTACAGTTACTGGCCCCGAACCTATTTTAATGTACGGCGGTCGGTGGCGAGTCACGTGAGGTCACGATTATAGCCGCTCAGTTGCATCGTAAATAAATACGTCGCGGTGAATTGGCGGGGGCTGAGGTAGCGATAAATACCTACAGGTCCCGGATAACCTGCCCTTAATACAAAATCAGAGCAGAACGATAATCACTGCGTGTCGGGAGCTTAATTATTCTTAATGTTTAAAAATATTGATATTCCATAAATATTTATTTACAATAGATCGATGCCATAAATATATTTCATATTAATTTTGACTTGACCTGAATCATCTCAGATAAGTAACCTGCTTGTTTTGTAATCGGACTGTTGGCAGACCTTTATAACAATTTATAAAATAGAAGTATAAAGCGTTTTTTTGCATTTTCATTAATTATTTTTGTTAATAACCGTTATAAAAATATATTAATAAACGTTATAATCGTTATATTTTATCAAAATAAGGTACTACCGAAATTTAAACATTATTTTCAGCATATCTGTCCAAAATTAAAGTTATGATAAAAAGGTAAAGTTATTTCAAACACTTTTTCAAGGTGAGACTGTTGGTTTGGGAGATACAGGATCCCATACAAACAAACATTTCCAAATACAAACAAACATACACGTGAAACGTATACCTGCTCTTTTTTTTGGGGACAAATACATGACATGATGCATGAACTAAAATTATAGAATGATATTTAGTTGTTAGCATAGAATTTATAACTTTATTATAACCACATGAGTTTCATGTACAAGTTAGCAGTTATAAAAGGTACTTTATATGCAAATTATTGTTCGTTGTGATACTTTGAATATCATTAGGTGGTATTGTTACTCAGTTAGTTTGTAATAATACTGTTTAATATATCTAGTTACTTGTAGTTATGTACTCGTACAATAGCGCAGGTTCATATGAATAAGAATATATACTGTATTTTGTAGTAATTAATGTTGGTACATATATTACACTTATTGCACGTAAGGTCTTATTTAACAATTAAACTTATAATAGGAAAATACAACATAAGTAAAATTAAATTAAGTTTTAGGCTTGTTTATGCTTATATTTAATAAGTTATTAAGTTTCGAAAAAAATCGTTTACGGAAACGAACGAAACGTCAAAAGATTTTACGGAATTGTCAGAAAATTACCTTTTTATTTAGAAGTACACATATATAACTTTAAATATATAAATAATAATATTAAAAATCTTATAAAAAAGAGACAAATATATATTTATCAAAAAGTTTAAATATATATAATAAATAAAAGAACATTTAAAACTTGAAATATATTTCGGCCCTTAGTGGGCCGTCATCATTCAAGTATGTCATCCGTCATTAGATACTTGACTGATAACGGCCCACTAAGAGCCGAATCATATTTCAAATTTTAAATTTTCTTTTGTTTATTATATACAAGGTGACTTTTTGATCATCGTCCAAATTCATACTGGAGGCTTGATAAGTGATCAGTATCTTGGATCTATAGTAATTTTTGTAAAAATCGTAAAATAAAATTCGATTCCCCATAGTGATTCACTCGGGACTGAAAGTAAATTACTATGGGGAGTCGAAATTTAATTTTACGAATTTCACCTAAATTATTATTGATCCAAGATACTGATCACTTATCAAGCCTCCAGTATGAATTTGGACGATGATCAAAAAGTCACCTTATATATTTAAAGTTATATATGTGTACTTCTAAATAAAAAGCTATCAGAAAATTATCTACACTTAGATTTTGTCTTCGGTGTAGTAACCCAAATCGTTGGTGTTACTGGTGTTACGTATGTGCACTGCTGTCTGCTATATAATATCAGTGTCTGCTACACAAATTCTTTTTTAGGGTTCCGTAACCAAAACGTAACCAACGGGACCCTATTACTAAGACTCCGCTGTCCGTCTGTCTGTCCGTCTGTCTGTCCGTCTGTCTGTCCGTCTGCCTGTCCATCTGTGTGTCCGTCTGTCTGTCTGTCTGTCCATCTGTGACCAGGCTGTATCTCATGAACCGTGATAGTTAGACAGTTGAAATTTTCACAGATGATGTATTTCTGTTGCCGCTATAACAACAAATACTAAAAAACAGAATAAGATAAATATTTAAGGGGGCTCCCATACAACAGACATAGTTTTTTTGCCATTTTTATAGATACGGAACCATCCGTGCGCGAGTCCGACTCGCACTTGGCCGGTTTTTTGTATTATTTAATTTTAATATCTGAAACAATTAAGAACTCTCTTACCTTCACTGACAAGGACGATCTCTTTTTCCTCAGATCGTCGGCATTCCTCACTTCATTATTCAGTTTCAAATTCATAGTTTCTAATCAAACTTCTGCGAAAAAATATGTACACAAAACACTAAACTTCGGATACAAGGAAAATTCAAAATCAGATTCGAATTCCGCATCGGAGTCTAAAATAAAAACCTTCCATGAAAGACTCCGTGAATTAGAAGTGGTGATTTTAATTAAGAGGGTTCGCAACAGAACTGCGTTTGCGCGTTCGTCGGGACGGACGCGGGAGCTTACTGGAGTCTTCGCATTCATTACTACACGTTTACGTTAACTGCGAAAAAAGAAACGCATTTACATACACCTACCTACAGCAAAGAGCGGCGTTAAAGCTCGCTTTACGATGATGAATTCAGTGTAGCAAAAGAGTAAATCACCATATAGTCTAATGCTTTCAGACTGGAAATCACCCTAGTAAGCGTGATTACTGTGATTGATTCAGTGTCCAATAATGATCATCGTCTAAATGGCCTTCAACTCACTCGGTAGAACGCTGGACTCTCAAACATGGGATTGGGTTCAAATCTTGCACGTATGATCTTTTGGCAGAATTTATCACAAAAATCCAAAACACTTGCATGCCATGCAACCATGGCTCACCTCATGTCATGTCCATCGTGCCCGACCACTTGCACGATGACCGATCTTTTGGAGGCCAACAACAGAGCCATCAAAGTGGCCTCTTTCTGGTCTGGAAAGGTTTAAAATAATAATAATTTGATGCCATCGACACGCGAAGAAGAAGACTTGCATGCCCTAAAAGCATGATTTTATCTAACATGTTGGAATGAATAAATAAATACCCTCAAAAGTAGGGTTTAGAAAGTTTAGTTTAAAAAGAGGGTTTAGGAGTCAAGTTACCTTTTGCGAGTTATAGTTGAGGAAACGTAAATTTACATTGTGACATTTCGAGTTACGGTCATCACTCACATAAATATAAATATTTAGTATTGCTATTGTTGTAATAATTTAAAACTGTTGTCGTTTGGGATTTGTTTTTGGTGTTTGTTATTTGTTGGTTTAGAGATAGTGAAATTGTCTGTATTTTATGGGTACCAAATAAGCTTATTGTCAAATAGTCTACATGTGATTGTGTTCTCAAACTCAAAGTTGAAAATTTTATGACATATATATAAGCATCCACTGAAAATCAGCGTCATGGCGCTAGCCACGCTCATGACACATGCTGAGTGGAGACCTATTTGGTATTATTAGTCTCTAGTTGTTAGTTTTAAGTAAAAACGTGGAAATACCAAATAAAGCTATTCTATTCTATTCACTCGGTATACCGATATAATACCAGATGAAAAATAAAATAATAAAGATGTTATGTTAAATACTAATTTAAAATTTTTGTTTATTTCTGAAATTTGACTTTGTAATATGAACTATAACATTTTTTAAAACGTATTTTTTGTGGTCTGAAATAAAAATATGTTATTATTATTATGTAGGTACACTTTTCAGTCACGGGTCCACAAGTACCCGATCATTTGAAAGGCATTCATTGGGCTGAAGCCAACATTGAAGAGGCCTTTGGTACCATTTAATCTAAATTATTATTCCATCCATCCATCCATCAGCCTAGTTCGTCCACTGCTTTGACATAAGCCTTTCCAGGACTTTGCCACTTCCGGCGATCATCATGGAAGAATTGTCCTAACTCACACACGCTGGGCAAGCGGGTTGGTGAGCGCGGTGCCGGAACCCTCACACCAGTGAAGCCGCTGCCCGTCACCAGTCTGTTCCGTATAAAGCCCGGCTATTAGGGATGGATATACCACCATCCATCGGTCCCAGGTATGGTGGGCCTCCTGGTTTTTTGCCTGTGAGCTGTCCTCTTACTCTCCCTCGAATTATTTCGAGGGGTCTCCAAGTAAGATGGTGGTACCTCCTCAGTCGAGCCCGGCATCAGCTCTACCACCTGTTTAATTATTATTATTAATAATAAAAAACATACCGTCATGACATGAATCTCCGAAGGGTTATCAAATGTGTTTCGAAATGTTACATCCGCTTTTCACCGACGCGACGCTTATTACGTACCAGACTAATCTTTTTTAGTTCCAAAAATACATGCTCCATAGATTTAATTGAACCTCTGCCATTACGGTAGGTTGAGAATCAGAGTCTTTTTTAGGATTCCGTACCTCAAAATGAAAAAACGGAACGCTTACGGGATCACTTTGCTGTCCGTCTGTCTGTCTGTCTGCAAAGACCCTTTTGCTCGGGCCCTGTATGAGATATCAAGTTGAAACCAATACCTCCTACAGAAGTCTACGGCCCCGAGTACTGTAAAAAAAGTCAGGCTTCTAACTCAACGCAAAAAAAAGTTATTGCACTTTACATAATTAATGTCATACAAATTTTTGACACTCGCAAACTCGGGAATCAAAACCTATTCCATATATTTCTAAATCATTTCTAATTGATTTAGAAACTAGAAGTTTTCGTTTCCAGATAGCTTTTATAGCACACACATAGGAAAAATCTGACAAGTACAAATATTTTATTATTTTAGAAATAATAACCGACCAACTTAATTAGACCCTCCAGATACATAGAGTTTAATAGGACGTAAGTGTAAATTTAAGTTAGTCCCTCATAACTGCAAGTGAATTTATTTACCATACTGTTTTTAGGGTTCCGTACCCGTATTGTGTGGTGGTACGGAACCTTTAGTGCACGAGTCCAATTCCACTTGGCCATTTTTTTTTTCATATTACACATACTAAGGTATTTCACGTACAACAACCAACAGTTTCAATGGTCTATCACGCTCCTGCACTGAAAAGGAGTACATATTCCTGAAAACAATGCTCTAATTAATCACTGAAACGTAAATATCGATTGGAAAGATACCAGACGCATTTTTATTGTTTCCTACAGTCGACTTTGATGTTAAACGTACCTCAGATCAGAAGTTTTTTACTTTCATGAACGAGTATGTAGCTTTCATTCATTCATGAATGTTATTTTTGTTGATGACTACAAAGGCGAGATTTCTTTTTAATTTCTTATACAACGTATAACAGAAAGTTGTAACCATATTTGAAGAGCTTATTCAGTCAATGGTATAGAACAACTTTTACTACGGAGCCAACCCTGAAATCTCAAAAAAAAAATCTGCTCTTCCATACACTTCGGCCGAGCGGTATTGCATTTTTCTATGAAACAGTTAATTTTTTTTTCGAGATACAGTGTGAGTTCCATAGTAAAAGTTGTTCTTTACCATTGACTGAACAAGCTCTTCAAATACGGTTACATCTTTCTGTTACACGTCGTATACAACGATTCCCAGAATGGAAAACCACAAAAATATTTCGTGACATCTTCGTAGACCCACCAAATCGACCCACAGTGGGTCTAAAAAGACAGACATGTCTTCTAAGACTCACTGATTGGATTGGTGGCGCCTCTAAGACACAATTTTATATCCTGTGGGACCAACCCCCAGAGGAACATGAATATGATAGTACAAAAATTGTGCATGGATTATTAATATCACATATACCTGTAAAAAAAGAACCAAAATTACTATGCAATAATAGTATTTTCATATTATTGACATTCCCCCCCATCACGGAATATTTTTTTTTATCACTCCCAAAATAATTAGATCCCTCATCTTACTAATTTCTTTTGTTTATTTATTAGTATTAAAATAATTAAAAAAAATATATTCGATATATTTCGACCCTGGTATGGGTCATATGGCCTGGACGGCCCCATACCGAGGGTCGAAATAATTATATCGAATAATATTTTTTTATAGTTTTAATACTAGTAAATAAATAAATAAAGCTTATAAAAGCAAAATATTACATATTTATTAACATTTTGATCTTACTAATATTTTAAATTAAGTCTAATTATTGTGGATCTTTTTAAAAAATATATTTGTCAGAGATTCTTTTGAATATTAATTTTTCAGTTAGTTAACTGATATATTCCCAATTTTCACCCAGTGTACATTTAATTCAATCTTTTCCATATAAATATTCTTAAATTGACTGGACTACTACGGCGCCAACCAACCAAAATGCAGTACATAGTCCACTTGCTTGTCCGAACATAAATTGAATTCTAACCTCCTTACAACCTAACCTCATAACCTCTTCCTAACTCTTAACCTCCTTGGTCGGGCGGGTATGGTTTTGTGCGTATAAAAGCAATTTTATATAAAACCTCATTGATACGATATTAAAACCTCATGTCAGGTCAGGACTGTATGGACTAAGTTCCCTTTGCCTTCCTACTTCATGTAATTGTACTTTTATAGCAGAAAAAATATAATTTAAAGCATTATTTTGTTAAGAAGACTGTATTTTGATTTTTTTTTCTGTACTAGAGACCTTGGACAATTTAACATGGGACGTGCCAAGCACAATATCTCTTCATTCTGCCATTTTCCGCGGAAGAGGAGGTAAACACGCACAGCACACATTTATTCACTCACGCTCACACTTGTGAGAAGTAAATAAGTTACACGAACAAATTGTTCATGTACTTCGGGAGAGGGGATTGCGTGCGCTTGCCGAGTCCCTGTTATATTATTCTGGTCTAAGTTACAGACGTTTGTAAAAAAGAATGTTATGTCATTATTATTATGCACAATTTTTGAGCTCTTAAACAGAATTATGTGCTACGAATGTAAATAAAAAACATAACTCTCCGGATAGCTATTTCAGGCGTAGTTATTCAATTTTGTAAACAGTCTTTGTGAAGGCAAAACGAATTGTCTCTTTGCAATGTAATTAAACAGTCTGAAAATAAATTAACTAACCATTTTCTAAACGTTATGTTCTCCTAGTGGCATGGCTGCCAAGTCTTGTTTTTATTCTTGTTTGTCACATTCTACCTAAAAGTAATATTTTAATTTGTAATTTTTTTGTATTTTAAAAACTTACAAATTAATGAATCTGCTATGAAATGTGTTTCTTATTAGGTATAATTTGACACTACAAAAATTCAAAAACTGACTAAATAGTATTTTTCATTACGAGTGCGGAAAGCCTGTCATTGCAAAGAGTTCCGACAAATGTCTACCCGAGCCGAGGCGCAGCCGAAGGTGAGGGTTGACAGTCGGAACAAGTTGCAATGACGGTTCCGGACGTGTACTGAACAACTATTTTTAATACAGTTGCGAAAAAATGAAGCAATTTAATAAAATAATAAAAACACAATAAACTCAACTAACTAATACTCCACGCAATAAATTCTTCGTATGTAGATATGTAGCGACTTTTTGACTTTTCCGGTAAAATGTTCTCCGAAGCATTTTGTACAATTATACTGAGTTCCGGTGGTGTTAATTCAAATAAAATATCGTCGAAATTTCTCATTTTGTGCAACAAACAACTAAACCCGCAAAGAAAGTTTTGGAAAATGGCGCCAACCGTAAAAGAATATAAGCAGAGATTTTTTTTGTTTTCTTCACCCATTCTGGGTAGGCAAAGGGAACTTTGCCCATACAGCCAAGTCTTCAGTAGAATTTTTTTATTGATATGAAATGAAAATGAAATTTAATGAGATGAAATGAAATGAAACCTAACCTAACTCATTGAATCAAATCATTAAATCTGATATTGAAACAAATTAGTACTTTCTTTTTAGAAATATTTGCATGAATCATAAACACTTCTATGATTTTTTTTTTGTAAAAACTTCGTGGTTGGTTTTTTCTTTTTAATATACATTATTTTGACAGTTGGGAAAGAGAACGCACGAGTTCGGAAAAGGTAAAGAAAAAGCTCGAGTATGTAATAGCCTACATCCCGAACGCTATACGTCCCTGCAATACGCCACTTTTTGAGCAACTGTATTAAAAAGTATTTTGTGTAACTGTAACATAAACGAACGAAGTGAATTTCGTATGTAATAGTTTTGCACGAGTGTAGCAATGTCTAATTATGTTCAGTTGCACGTCAAAAATATCTTGTTTATCTATAATATCTTCAACTAACAATTTCACGAAAAATAAAATACTCGTTCATGAACTTAGGGTGCGTCTTATGCTGTCTTGAAGGCCAATCAGGATACAGAGGGCGTGGCTTAACAAATAATAAGGTTAGGACTTATTTCTCGTCTATGTTGTTAATTGGCTCTCTAGCGGTATTATAATAAATTGGGCCAATTGCACCGCAGAATCACTGTGTTATAATGTTATATTATAACATTGGATAAACAAAGTAGGTACTTATAAAACTGCTTTTGATGTTGCAATTACCTTAATGCAGCATCGGAGTAGATAAATTATGTTACTTAATAAATAATCATCTTACTTTATTATTCTGTTAATGAATATATATTGTGCTTTTTTAAGTTTTATTTATTTCTTTGGTTGATTTATTGATATTAAAACATTAAAAATATATTTTTAATTTTTATATTACGGCCCAGGATATCGATGACGGTTTTATTATTTATTTATATCAATATATAAAATACTTTTTTTTCATGCTCTAAAAAGTACTGGTTTATGCTTGCTACAGGCGGTTAGAACTACGTTTTTTGTTCTATTGCATAAAAGTGTTTAACTCTTCTATGACTATATCAATAGGCCAACACAATACAACTTCATAGACAAACTTTTTGAAACTCAAAGAGGTTCCTGCTAAGATTCTATCATATTAGCGCGAATCGACAGGACAGAAACTTTAGATGATGATCAAGGAATCAAGGATATATACAGTGACTTTAAAGAAAGAAAGCATGTCTGATTTTATTTATTTAAATTATTTAACGTGGCTGTATGGGGTAAGTTCCCTTTGCCTTCCCACTTGGTGGAAAAATAAAAAAATAAAACGAAAAGAGCTATTGTTTTTTCTAAGACAGATTTGCATTCAAATTGCGTTCAAATTTGCATTAAGTAGGTATTACTGAAAGTTAAATATGACATCCAGGGATGATGAAATAATACTGTTTCATTTCCTCGCAATCGAAGTGAAAAGAGGAGTGTTAAACTCGGCTACAAACGAGCCATATTCTCTGGGGTAATATGACTCGTTTAATGCTCTCGTATAATAATAATTAACTATATTATTCTAAAACACAAAATGCAGTAAATTTATCTTATAATTTAATTAATTTTCAATTACAGTTTTAAGAACACAAAGAAAGAAAAAAAGTTGATGCGAAAAAGCAATTTTTTTTGGGACTAGGCTAATATTTTATATAGTCATTATATTTTAGCTAATATTATGGTCAGTCAGCTGTGAGCTATCTACACCTACCTTTATCATCTATCACACACAAACCGTATTGGTTTAAGTGATGTGAACTATGTTTAATTACTTAACTAAATGTAATAATGTGCTAAATTAATAAAAATTAATTTGTCAGTACACTCTAAAGTAGTAGGGTGCCAAACTTGGTGCTATTACCCGCCCGGGCAATGGTTATATCACTAAGCCTCAGTACTATTGAGTACTAATACCTACATGTTTCTTTACGAAATATGTTCAGTACGGTGAACAGAGTAAGCGATTTAATTTAAAGATATCATTCTATTTACACACGGAAAGAAGCAAATTTCTTTATTGTTTTGGTATCATCCCATTCACGTGTCTAGTATGCTTAAGGTAAAACGTCAGTTGGTTAGCGCAAAGAGCATTACTTGACTTTGTTTTACTCGTTACGGAATAAAAAATTGAAAAGCATTTTGGTCTGTGGCAATTCACAACAATAGTTCTCTATTTGTGAGGTTTATAAAGCAAGAGTTTTAAATTGTATACACAATTAGTCATGCATGATCTTCTCAAAACCAATGTCAAGTGCTGTTTTAACTTTGTTTGCACAAGATCATGGCTAATTGTGCATTAAATTTCAAACTCATGCTTTTTAAACCTCACTAATACTGACCTATTGGCGTCAACTGCCCATACCAAAAGGTTTTCAATTTTCAACTTCTAAACAAGAAAAACAAAGTTAAGTTATGCACTTTGAGCTAAGCGATTGACGGCGTTTATAAACTACGTTGTCGAGCCGGCCTTCTGCTAGTATATATTTTGTGCCCTGGTGTCCGCAAACACCAAGAAACACGCGCCCATTAAAAACTAAGTTTTTTATTTAAAAACGTTAAAAGAATTTGTATTGTTAAATTATAGTACACTCAAAAACGTGTCATGGGATACCATAGAAGTTCTTATTTCGCCCATATTGAGGCTTTAATTAAACGAAATTAGTGTTACTTTGGGTATGACCGAAGGTACAGAGCGTATCCTCAGTTGGGATTGGGGTACAGTGTTCATAAAATAACCCCTTTAGACAAAAAATGTACATACTTACACTTGTTTAAAAAAACAAATGTGCGAGTAGAACTAAGGCGCTGAGGATTCTGTATAATTACAAAACCAACTTATCGTCACTCGTAGTATAAGAAATAGCAAAATAAAATTTGTCAAATAATAAGTCCATTCCAGTGATGATGGCCCCGTAAAGAGGCCGACCAAATTATATTTTTATGTTCTGATATTAATAATTACTATTATTACTTACACAAACGCTTATAACAATTTTTATAACAAGTTTTTGTCAATTTGTATCGTATTTTAAATACTTTTTCTGCAAAAAATAAAAATATTGTAATGAGGAATGATACTCCAGGTGTTCCTGAAAAATAGGGTCTTGTCTAACAAATGCAAATATCGCAACTACATATGAAAAGAGACTGAAGCAATTTGTACAAATTAGTCGATCCGTGGGTAAGCAACGCTTCGCATGGTCAGTTCTAGGATGGATACCCGAAAGCACGTAAAGCTATGGTCCCATTTGTCATGAAATGCTGATACTAGATAAGCCATATCCAGAGGTGAATTATCCTTTAGGCAAACTAGGCACGTGGCTAGGGGCGCGAGGTTTCAAGGGGCGCTTGCGAAAATTAAAACAAAAAAAAATGTACAGCCAACAAAAGAGATAATTAACCAAGCCCAGAGCAAACACTTTGATCCCAAGATCTACAGGTGAGCAATACATGAGATGTGAAATACTTGGTCAATACATACACACATGCATGCCCATCAATGCTAGCCCCGGTAGCCTTTTAGAGGCGTCATCACGCACAAACCTCCATACAAACGCTGTCACCAAATTATGAGGTGTCTATGGAATGTTATTATAATATTTTAGGCTGAGTCCATTAACATTATCTAGATCTATTTTTGAGTCGAACTAAAAATCGTGAAATTTGAGTAATATCTTAACAACAAACCTCTAAAATACGTAAATTTAACGGTTCTTTACCAAAAGTCTACTCGAATTTTTAATAAAATCAAAAAATTAATACGTGTCAAACATCTAAAATGTTATCTAGATTAATTATAACCAACAATTATGTTTGAAAACGTCCACAGTCTTGCAAAAATCATGTTTCTCCTGAAACAAGTTTTAAATTTTGCGCCCGTGACATAACCGGCACGTTTGTAATGCCCTCGCAAGTTTCATGGAGCGAAGTGAAACACCATGACAATTGGCCACGCCCACAACTGAGTTTGTCGCGTCATGATGTCTGTCTTAAGTTCATAGAATATAAAAGAAAAATCTGATGATTTTTGTCCAGATTTAAGCTCGTAGGTTGTTTTATGTCTGTAGTGGCGTCTAACAGTAGCCGACTAATGAAATTCCAGCGCCGTCATTAAAGCCAATGACGTGAAAGAGAAACACGCCATTAAATCCTGAAGCTTGTGGAGAAGTTTTCCGTTGTTCTGCTGGGGACCTTGACTTTCGATTGAAGGTTTTAAGTTGCTAGACATAAATGTATATAGCAACCTTTAATTATAATTTCCTTATCAAAAATTAAAAATTGTGGCGAGTTCGGGTTAGCTTTAGCGGCAGCTTATTGTCTAGCACTTAATACGAAAATACCTGAATCTGCGGAATTCTTTCCTGAAGTCGATCACGGAAGTGATGTACAAGTTCTAAATTGGTCCCCCATACGAGGTGACAGAGAAGTCACCCCCCCCCCCCCCCACCCGATCCACCCACTACCGTCATATACTAAAGCAATACCGCGAGTTCTTTCACCATTCAATTCCATCAAATACCGTGCCAGCCCACGCCAAATGTCGCGCCGGCGCACACCAAATGCCGTGCTGGCCTACGCCAAATGCTGCGCCAGCCTACGCCAAATGCTGCGCCGGCCCATGCCAAAAAACTGAGAGTAAGTGTTGCTCAGGCCCTAAGAACTGAAAACATACACCAAATTACACCAATTTTGAAATAGAAATCTAAACCACATGTTCGACTAAATAAGTACTCAACTCCTTACGGACTGCCTACGTACAGATATTTATAATAATTTGGTTTACACCTATCTACATGCATACATATATTATACACCCTCACACATAATTTACAAACTAACACAAATTTTAAGCTTTTATTAATTACTTCGTTGGCTCTAAAGTACATCTCCAGCCGTTCGCAGTACGACTTCCAACTTCTACTCCCATGTCGAACTCCCGTATCTTCTCGATAGACATAATGGATCTGTCAATCGCGCTTTTTTAAATAACTATCCTCATCATCCAGTGATTTGTAAAGGGATTAAATAAAAGAACTGCGTTTTACTTGATGGCTTGTACTTAACTCCTTACGGACTGCCTACGTACAAATATAATAATTTGGTTTACACCTATCTACATGCATACATATCAACTTCCGCATAGAAAACATCGATAAGAAATAATTGAACTCGTACCGGTAAACTATGGTAAAAAAGTATTTTTTTTCGCGTAACCTATTTTAAAAGTTGTTGAACAAATGTTGTTTTGTAGTAAATATTATTTATGTTTCGTAGCTCGTCACCGATTGCCTATCTATCTATCTAAATATATAAAAGAAGAACCTGACTGACTGACTGACTGACATATCAACGCACAGCCCAAACCGTTGGGTCTAGAGATTCCAAATTTGGCATGTAGGTTTCTTTAGAGGTCTAGGGGTGCACTAAGAAAGGATTTTTCAAAATTCACCCCTTAAGAGGGTGAAACGGGGGTCCAAAGTTTGTATGGGGAAACAAGAATAGTTAGACTATTTTATTCGAAACTTCACAGGAGTACTCTTATCAATAAATGAGTAAATACGTGTTTCAGGTTTTTTCAGAATTCAACCCCTAAAAGGGGGAAATGGGGTAACAAATTCTGAAAATCAACATGGGTATCGTTTGTATGGTTTATCGGGTCGCTGATCACGAAAACGACTACGATTTTAAGATACAACGTAGTGGACGTGAAATACCATCATCTCCTGTTGGGGTACGATGGGGTTTAAATTTTGAAATGTGTAAATATCAATATGGGTGTCGTTTTTATGGTTTTTTGGGACGTTTATTATGAAAATGGCATCGATTTTGCAATTTAATATAGTGGACATGAAAATTCTTGAAAGTATGTGTGCCAGAGCAAATCGGCTGTAACCGACGGACAGACAGACAGCCACACAAGTGATCCTATTAGGGTTCCATTTTTTCCTTTTGCGATATCTATCGATCTATATATCCACAATCTATCTATCTGTCTATCTATTTATCTATCTATCTATATCTATCTATATCCAAGCAAAATATCTTTTAAACGGAAGGTAGTGCATCCCTAGGGGTTGGACCACGGGATGCCAAAAAAAGTTTTTTTTTAATGTCAAAACTTTGACGGTCTGTATCGCCCAAACGGCTGGAGTTAGACCCATGTTGATGGGTGTCTATGAAAAGGTCTCGACGAGATCTGTCTGCCGAAAGTGTCAAAACTTTACAGGCCTATATCTCCCAAGCAGCTGATGCTAGACCCATGTTCATGGTACTCTAAGAAAAGGGCTCGGCGAGGTCTAGATGACGGTAAAAAAAATTAAAGTTCGTATGAAAGTTCTTTATTATAAAGTTCGTCTGTTTCGAAGTTAGGATCTTTAAATTTTGTGTTTAGACTGACAATTGAAAATTACTTTATACGTGTCTCACGGTGTCTCAGCGTTTGTGATAAATCCAACCCCGAAGGGTTGAAAAGGGGGATGAAGTTGTCTTCGGAAAGTCCTTCAATTTCAAAGTAAAATGACTAAATTTGTTATTTAGGCTGTCCGTCTGTCCGTCCGTATAAACGGGAGACTCGGTAAGTGGTCAAGACCAAGGTGCAATGACCCTTTTAGCAAAAAACACAAAATGAAATTTTTGCCCTATACTAATTTAAGAATAACTCCCAGTCAATTAGTATAGGAAACCTATTGTTTTATTGTGTTTTTTCTCAAAAAGGGTCACTGACCACCTACCGAGTCTCCAGTATCTATTTTTGGCTATATAATTAGAAGTGACCTAATGTATGTATCTCACAAATATTGCAAGTATTAGGAGTATGTTTCGCAAGTACTTTCTAAATCCAATAAAAGGAATAGAAAATGAGTGTTTTGATGTCCATAAAAATTTAAGGGATGAGTTCATGTTCTTTCGTCTTGCGGATGCACTCTTCTCATGTAAGGTACATCCAACTAATATTATAAATGTGAAAGTTGGGATGGATATAAAGTTGTTAAAGTTGTATAAAGTTGGTATGTTTGTTACTCTTTCACGCCGTAACTGATGAACCGATTGAGTTGAAACTTTGCACAAATGTTGTTCTAAACCTGGAATAGGACAAAAGCTATTTTATATCCGATAAATTAGTTCCCATAGGATGGCAATGGGTTGTCAAGTTCCTATAGAAAAGTGATGTACTGTTACTCCTTCACGCCATACCTACTAAACCGGCTCAACTTTGCACAAATGTAGTTCTAGACCTGGAATAGGACATAGTAGACCACTTTTTATCCCATTAATCAGTTCAGAGGCAATTGAGTGTCAAGTTTCTATAGAAAAGTGATACACATCTTCACACCATACCTCCCGAACTGATAGGGCTGAAACTGCTTTAAATGTAGTTCTAGACCTGAAATAAGATATACGCTACTTTATATCAAATCAGTAACCAAAAAAAAAAATTTCGTTTGGAAACGCGGCATGGCTTTCGGTCTCGCCAAAGACCTTTTAGCAGAGGATTAATTCAGAGAACAAAAAATGGTGTCTTTCGGAAACGCAGCCCGGCCTTCTTCTTCGCCAAAGACCTCCAATGATACTTAAGCAGATGATTAAAATTAATTAGAAAACAAATGATAGTGTCGACTGCAAATGCAGCTCGGCTTTCAGCCTCGCCACACATGCTATACTAGGGGATTAAATCAGTTATCAAAGACAGGCGTTACACATTAGCAGAGGATTAATTCAGAGAACAAAAAATAGTGTTGATCTGCAAAACGGCTCGGGCTTCGGCCTCGGCAGAGACGGAAACGTGTCTTGGTCTTCGGCCTCGCCAAAAAAACTTTACATAGGATCAAATTAGAGATGATGAGAACCAAAAACACTTTAAATACTCCAAATCAAAGTCAGGTCAACTACTAAAACTAAAAATATTTACAGTTTCGATACGACTATACAAAAACTTAATCAACGCGGGCGAAGCCGCGGGCAAAATAGGTCATATTTTGAGAGCAATCTCTTAAAAATTGAATGTTTTTGGATTTTATACTTCAAAGGCGATTAACGAGTTTTCGGCCTAAGGCTTTTCCAATAGCCATCAATAAATCCAAACAACTCTATCCCACAAATCCCAGTCGCTCTATATCTCAGAATTTAATTGGAAGTCAGAGAGGGTAGCTTGGAATCCATTGCCTTAGATCACAATATTCTCCAGAAAGGTCTAAAGTTTATTGTTTACTAAGACAGCTTGCTTACAACCTAATTTCTCTTAGAAGCAGGTCTTTGGCAGATGTCTAGGTAAACCTATATGTATATATATATCCCTTTGTTATATCTACGTAGAATGTGGACAGAATAGAATCTCAAGATTATGCTATCTTATCATCATCCACCTCGGGCTGTATCTGATTAGCATACAAAGCAGCTGGCCAGACAGTGTATAATACAAGTAATTATGTATACACGTTATTATCAGACAGAATAATCACCTACCTAAGCTAAGTGGAAATTAAAATTGGGTAGTATTTAAACGAGCGAATATAAATTCAAATTTAAGGTGTCAAAAATACTCGTACTAAGTGGACGAAAGACTATGCTATGGGCGAATAAAAATGTTGAAAACTGCGACTTGAGAATACAAATTTGAGTTGAGTTGAATAATACTCAGGCGAACAAATTTCTGCATTAGGGACAATTTCATTTTAAGTAATAAAACTAGGGACGTCGCCTCGCTCCTCTCCGCTCCGCTTCGCTCGGCTCCTTATTTTATCTTACATGTAAACCTAACACGCTGCTCCTAGCTTCGCTCGTCGTCGCGCCTATTTTTTGACCTTTGGTGAATTATTTTCGATTTCATACTTTAAATTCGTCCACTCAGTATATTTAGTTCCACGCTTTGGTATTTATTCCGGACACTTGAAGTCGCTAATCATATTCGCCCGATTAATAATTTCCCATTAATATTTACTAGTGGATGTCCGAAGCTTTGCTTACAAAGAATATTATTTCTCCTACTCGATAATTTTCAAATGAAATATTCTGTATTACATTTAATCTAGTACCTGACTGCACGCCTGTGGGAAAATTAGAGTATAGAGAATATTTTTTCAGGAATGTTTATTAGATGTCCTAGTAAGATTTTGAGCTGTTAATTTTTATTTCATAAAATTTAGGATTTTAAGTAATTGAGGCAAAACTACAATTTTGTAGTTCTAATAGATTTTGGGGTCGTAAGCAGCTCGAAATTGGTTTTGCGCGGCCTTGTTTTCATTTTTCTTCCATGGACACACTGTCGTATGTCTAAAACTGTGAGTAATAATAATCCGTAGGCGCGATCGTGCCCCGTATCTACTGTTCTTCAACGAGCTCGTCTAAAACTGTGAGTAACAATAATCCGTAGGCGCGATCGTGCCCCGTATCTACTGTTCTTCAACGAGCTCGTCTAAAACTGTGAGTAACAATAATCCGTAGGCGCGATCGTGCCCCGTATCTACTGTTCTTCAACAAACTCGTCTCCTGTAAGTAGTGAAATATCAATATCGTTTTACAGCAGCTGATAAATTAGTTAATACGAGTACAAAGCACAACAACCTTTGAATTTTTTGAAAAATTCCATGATTACCGAAGCTAGCGATAGCGATTTTTATTGTCGAATTGTATTAAACTTGAGGATTAAACATGATTATTTCAAATCAGCTCACCTCAATAAGTATTTTTCCAGTTTCAGCAGATTCAGACTGCCTTCTTCTGGGAGAGTGAGCTCACGCGATGACGTTGCGCCTTACACTCCGGTATCCTGATCAAAAAATAGTTATTGAGGTGAGCTGTTTTGCAATAATCAGCGATATTTATTACTTTTAGTATGAGATCGTGTACGATGACGTCACGAAACACGCCGTTAAGCCACGCACAGAACTGTATATTAAGTTAACTTTGAATGCCAATAACTTCATTAGCTTTTTAGACACAATTAATTTTCATAATAATAATGATGCAGATGATGAATTCAGTGTTATCATAGATCAATATAAACTTTGTTATAAGGTAAATGATTATTACGGATTTAAAAACAAATAAGCGAAGGTTCTATAGATGTATTACAAAATTACTAATTAATTTTATTAGTCGTTCTAACAAAGTCTAGAAAGTTTCGCAAAACCCACAAAACTTAAACACCAATTATGCAAATATTGAATACACCATATGAGCTTAACGACGTTACTATTTTATTTTTATTTTCACTTTACTTTATAGTTGGTAGAAGTTCAGACAAAGCCCCGTTAAACTGAATAACTAACTAACATTAAAAACTTAGTCTTTATCAAGCTTTGAGTCTAGTTTTTAGCAAAATAAACCAGGTTAGGCAACCAGGACATACGCATTATGCGAGAGTTCGTTCACCTTTTGTTCTACCAACACTAAAAATACAGCCTTTTCACAGTAAATCCGCTCTTATTCGACTGCATAAAAGAGCTAAAGTTTTATCAGGTCGATAGCACTGCAATGGTGTGGTGCCCGCACGCCTGATGCGCGCCAACATTGCAACGCCATAACTCTAAAACGCCTGTAGCGTGCCAACTGAGTACAAAACGCTGGCGACTGCAAGGCGACTCTTGGACATTACTGTATGCAATATACAGTCACGGGAAAGGAAATAAGACCGCTTGATATTTGGACTTTATTGTTAGGCGAGCCCAAGTTGAGGTCGTCATCCCCTAAATGGTTGAATTTGTATGCAAATTAAATAATGTCTTCAAAAAACTTTATTCACAGTTATATTTACTATTTTTTCCGGATAATATACGCGTTTAAAATATTATTAATTTATTAACGTTTGTTATAATATGAGTACCAAAGGCAAAGTTTAAAATTTTATGTAAATAAAACAAATGTCAGCTTTAATTCAGCTTTATAAAAAATATATATCTGCATATATTAGATAATTAAAAACCACATACGTTAGGTATATTAACTATTTAAGAGTTTCTGATACATTTGCGTTTTATCGTAGCAGCTCTACGAAGCGTTTGCTTGCTACGCCGTAGCAAATGCAAGCTATATTATTGCGGAATCCAACTTGAACTCTTATGACAACAAAGTAAGTGTCAAAGACAGGTGATCCACAATTTATATATTGTTTATTCATTTTAATTATGTGTCCGGTTATATTGGATAATAGTGTAAGCGCATTGAACAATATTACTTGTAAATGTTAACACTGGAACGAGTAACATAAGTTAAAGATAATTGAAACCTGACCATTTGTTTACACGTAAAAAGCGACGGTATATCTACGAGTTATGTTACCTATAACTAAAACCTCTCTGTCTTACAGTTTCTTGTGGTTTAGTGATTGGAGTATAGTTCGCAAAATGTCATTTGCCTTTTCTATTGTGCTATAATAATAGGGTCATAAAAACTGAACACCCGTTTGCACAAAAATGTAAATGTATGATGTTCATCACACCTAAATCCATTGGTAATTGTTTTTTAAAATGTAATATTCTTTAATAAAATTATTTCGTACATAATACTGTGTGGATAGTTGTAAATAAAAATATTTAGTATATTATTAACTCTTTTTTTCTTAGTTACTTCTAAGATAATTACAAGTATCAAATACAGGTTGCCACGGTTTATGCATCGCACGTGCCTTACTCACGTCACGTACTGTTTTATTATATTGTTCTTAATAAAGAACAATAGTTCTCCAAAGTCAATCCGAATTGGTGCAAATAATATTTCTTGAACTATACTCGACTTTAATCGTGTATATTTTTTTTTTTAAGTAGAGCTCAACCAGACCGCCCTAAAAGGACTTGTGACATACTGAAGAAGGGCAATGTCAAAAGTACCCGGAATAAAAGAGCTTGTATGACTAGATTGATGGATATGGAAGAAGCAAAAGAGGTGTGTCAGGATCGTAGCAGATGTAAATCTGTAGTCTCTGCCCACCCCTCTGGGAGACAGGCGTGAGTATATGTATGTATACTATACTCGACTGTAATCTAGAGGTCGTAGGTTCAAATCCCGTAGGGGCACATGTGAATAAGAATAAGAATAAGAATATCTTTATTTGCTTTAACAAGGGTAGATAGTACTAGGTGTATAGTAGGTACATGCAAAAAAGCTCCTTATTAGCTAGTTTTAATGTAGCATGCAAATTTTGGTACAAAAGAAATATTGGACATCAGTAAAAGAAACATTCACGAAAAAAGAACATAATAGTCAAACAATCATTCATACAATATATTATATAGCATCCAATAGAAATTAAACTTGAATTTAATAAATATGTCAACTTATACACATCTGTTTACCTAGCGTTAATAGTAGTTTATGCTACTAGGGCGAAAAGGAATTGCTTTTACGCCCGTGTATCATACTACATTTTTCAATGCATAGTGTGAGGAAATGAAAACAAATATAATCTTGTGAACTTTAAATTATAATTGGCTCAAAAGGACTGTATCCAGAGCCGTTAAACAGTGGAAAAAAAAGTATAACGTCTATGGTACACAGGAAAGGCTGCAGGTTAGCCAACCATTGTAAGCAAATAAAAAAAAATAATAATAATAAAGCCCTAGGGCAAAATAATCGACTTTTTGTTCGGTTTTGATGCATAAAAAGTGGGCCTTTACGAGCACATGCATTGAAAAAATGTTTGTGTCAAGAAATTCTTTAATACTATAAAATTGTTGATTTAATAACCATTTTCTTAATTTAGATTCGAACAAGGTGAGAAGATCTTTTAGGCTCTGTGGAAGTTTAAAATAAATCTTTATGCACATTGTATTCGGTTTGTGTGTTTTGGAACCCACGTTAAGATGTGGGTCCATATTTGTGCCTGATGTACGGCAACCCATCATGTTGGGACGTGATAATCGTCACCAAAAGGGTGTACAAGATTGGACTGTGACTTCCATTTTACAGTCCACGCTCGGAAATAACTCGACAGCCCCTCGGGGATTCAATGTCATGACGATATATTCATATTCATATTCATATTCATATTCTTTATTGTACACAATAAAGAATATGCTGAGACGTGGTCTCTTACCAAAGGCTTGATCCGCCGATTTAAGGTCGCTCAACGAGCTATGGAGCGGGCTATGCTTGGGATGTCTTTGATGGATAAAATCCGAAACAAAGATATCCGTCAGAGATTGAAGGTGACCGACATAGCCTGCCGAATCAGTAAGTTGAAGTGGCAATGGACTGGCCACATTTGTCGCTGACGTGATAATCGTTGGGGCCGTAAGGCATTGGAATGGAGACCACGTACAGCAAAGCCAAGCGTAGGCCGCCCTCGCGCCCGCTGGACTGACGATCTAAAGGTCGTTGCGGGTGGCGGCTGGATGAGGATGACTGAGGACCGCCAAGAGTGTTGTAATATTGGGGAGGCCTATGTCAGAGAATATAAAGTATTACTACATAAAGAAGCGACCTCCCCGCGCGAATTTAACGTCCCTCGCGGTCCCCCGCAAGTTAGTGGCAAATCTGGAGGCAGGCAGAGCTCGAGTAGCACTCGTTCGCTGCGCGGGTATTTTGTTTTGTTTTCTTGATTTTGAACATAAACACTTGTACTATTTGTTTCATAACATTTGTTTTATGTTATGAAACAAATAGTACAAGTGTTTTTGTTCAAAATCGAGATGCTTTTTATGTTTCATCAAGTGCCGACAATCGCGAGTATAAATATTGTTTTGTTTTATTACGATACTGATTTTTAATCAATATGGTTCGTTATTGTGGTATATACAAATGCCTAGAAAACGGAGCAACCAATAAAGAACGGAGATTTTTCAAATTTCCTTCCTTCCGATGAACTAAGCCATTTTCTTTTATGTACGTAAAAAACACCTTTGACTCCTCTGAAAGGATTTGTGTCGTGACGTGACGATGTTTAAATTTTACTCATATAAATTCACGCGTGCCACCGTTCCAAATTGTGTCGGCGCGCTGTCGAACGATCACCGCTGTTGCGGCATCATAAAGGGAAGGCGGCTTTGACTAAATCAAATACGGAAGGCGGGCTGCGGGGCCATTGACCCCTGCGTTTGGACAGACGGGAGTCGATTGAAATATTTGTCTAATTTATTTTTAAAGTTATGAAAAAGCGGTGGTAACTCAGGGGTAGAACGCTGGCCTCTCAATCTTGAGATCCAGGTTCAATCCGCGGTTGGGCATGCGCCAATGAGTTTTTCGGAATTTACATAATGCGCATCGTATTTGCTTATAGGTAAGTACTTCCCACTTTCTGAACGGTAAAGGAAAACATAGTGAGGAAACCCGTATGTCCTAAAAATCGTATGTTTGTGCCCGAAGTACTTACGGCGATAGGGCTCATCTCCCACCACGTCGGGACGTAATATTTGTAGGTGAAACGCTGGTGTACCGAGTGTGGACTGTGACTTGCATTTCAAAGTTCACACTTGGAACACCTCTGACACCCTCTCGCGCATTCAGGTCGTGACGATATATATATTTTTAATACAAATTTATCCATGGGGGATCAGAACTAGGACCTAGGGATTAACCACGCTAAAATTTAGGAAGAGAATCATATAAGTTGCCGACTATCAATGTTGTCCCTCTCGATCGAAGACGCTCACACGCTTGCTGCCAGCCCTAGACTAGCTCACGCACACATACAAGCGTGTGCGGACAAGCCAGATGCGCGCGTGAGAGTGTAGATAAATAACTTGAGTGAGGACTATGAAGTGTCGGGGGTGTGCCTATGTCTAGCAGTGGACGAATACGGGCTGATGTACTAATGTACTAATCCCTCTTGTTCGCTCAATTACTGCTCACACTGAACTCCGTCGCATCCCAATAACAACCCACTTACAACCTACATAGTTTAACGTTTGGTGCTTAATAGAAATGATTTTAACAGATATATGGCCAAAGTGTGATCGTCAGATTAGAACCTTACGTAGCGCCTTAAGTAGTAACCCAAATTATTTAAAAGTGATTCAGAGATGTTGATAGCAAACAAACCCCTATTAAAAGTCCCATGCTGTTGTAAATTATTAGTTATCTTTCACGTGCTAAGTAAATTGGACATAAAATAATTAAAACCAAATTCGTAGATTTAGATAGTAAAATCAGAGAATATAAAGTATTGGTAATAATGTTCAGATTAGAAATTTCACTGTTTGTCAGTTAAGCCAATATATGAAAGTCATAGAGATAACACTTTGTAAACAAATCTAGATGTAAAATTCATTAATGTTACAAATAATAAAAGGTGAATAAAATCTCTGTAGCAATTCTGCGCCAGTCAGCCTCTTAAGAGGCTATATGAATTTACTATATTAGACTATACCCGCTACTTTAGACGATACATCACATACAAATTTTGTTTGATTATGTTATGAATAAAATGCATTATTATTATTTTTTTTAATAACCACTACCAATAATTGGGGATGGATGAGATGAGGTATTTCTGAGTTTGAAATTTAATCATTTATTGATGATCAAAGCTGAATAGTATTCCAACAGCTGACCTTTATGTATGTTGTAAAACTTATTACTCGATAGATACTTCTATACGAAAATTACTTATTTAGCTGGTAATCTTCGAATAAGTCCATAAGACAGTGAGTAAAATTCTCACATCTGTGATTATCTGGTCAATAAAATAGAGACTCAAAGAAAGCCATATTGGCAACTTCTCAGAAGTACCTTCCCTTGGATGTGGAATACCCCCGTGACTTTTTTTAGTGTATACTTTTTTTTTTGAATTCTAAATTTAAGATTTATTTATTTATTTTTAATTTTACGCGCCTATGTTGGTTCCCTGACTACACAGCTCTGGTAAAGAACCAACAAGAAATCCAGAGCGTCCCTACCATCATAGTAACCAAAACTACAAATGACACAAATAATCCAACAGAATGATTTCAGATTTCTAACTTATGGCTATCTTGCGTTTCTGTACCAAGTATATTTTATTTGTTCTTATGACATTGGTAAGCTAAACTACCCCATTTCAGTGTATAGTTAGCTTGTGGCTGAATTTTGCCTGACACAAGAACAAGTACATTCATACAAATACACCAAATATTACTATTTATTTGAGTAATAAACATTGAAATCACTCGTGTTGCTCCACGTCCCATTCAAAGATTCAGTCTCTTAACAGATCTACTTAAATAGTGACTGACAGTTAAAATTATTTTCTTAGATACTGCTGGTAATACTCAACTTAAAGTTGCTAGGTCAATATGACAAAACTATCTAGTAAAAAACTTAGACTTTCATATTCAGCGTACAGTCATTCTGCTCACTATTCAATAGAAAACTTCTATCAAATCAAAATTGTATATTGTTTCAGTAATAAACTTCTCTAATACAATCGTTTTTGTTGTATTTAATGCAAGTCAGATAAGTACAGATTTCTACCAGGTCAAAATTTTATCCATTTTCTAAAAATCTCCAAGTTTCAATTATAAGTTTCAAATATACTAAAACTATTGAATACAAGAAATTAGGTTTTCAACCCTCATTTCATATAAGAAAGTTTTACTTTAAAAATCATTGATTTTCTAGTAATATGAAACTACTGTGACTTTTATCCTTAACAGTTTTGCAGTTATTTATGTAGTCAATTTTATAACTACACTCAGTAGAATAATTTCAATATATTTTGAAAGAGAAATGAGAAATAGTACTAATAGAACTTTGTTTTTGTTCTAAAGATGTATTCATTTAATTCCATTGACGAAGAACAACTTTTACTACCCCATATTTGGTGTATAGTATCAGTTAAGGCTTTTCTTTTGCCAGACAAGGGAAAGCATTTATGCAAACAAATACATCATGTTATGTACTTCAAGTTTATTGAACATTTATAAGAATTGAAATTATTCTCTTGAATAAAGATTTCCCGAAACTATTTTCACGGTAATTAGTTTATTAGTTACTTACTCAATTGAGTAATAAAAGAAAATCCGAAACATTCTATATTTCATCTAGGTTCTACTCTGTATCAATGCAGTCATTTCGACAAGGGAGAATGTAAGTAATTACTGACTAAAAGGTTTGTCAGTCTGCTATACTTTATTTTGGATTCTTATATACCAAACTATTTGATTTTACTTTATAACTTAATGTTTACTAAGAACTGACCTTAAAAAGGGTTTGATAGGTACTACAGTTATGAACTTTTATGGTCTAAAATACATTTCATCAACCTGAATTCTAAATCTAGGCTTTCTATATTATTTAGGCATATTTTATGCCAAACTCAAGTCTCTTTATTTCTTGAAAGAAATACCTAAGTAAATACAATATTTTAAGAGATAATTGAGTGGTGAAACTTATGTTTCCTATCATTTCATATTTATTGCCAATATTAAAGCCCTATGCCCTAGCATTCAAAATTAGTGTTCTGTGGCATATAAAAACCTCTTAGTAAACAATGAAACTATTTCAATATCAAAGCCCTATGTCCTTACATTCAAAATTGGAGTTCTTTGGACTTATAAAGCCCTCTCAGATAAGTAAACAATGAAACTATTTGTCAAACAAACTAGTCAACAACAATCTATTCCTGAACCACTAACTCTAATTTTTCAGAGGTTCCTATCTACTTGAAACCTTGCAACCTATCATAATTGAATTTATTGACCTATTTTCCCTGAACAATGAAGAAAGTTACCTGAAACCTCCCACTATGCATAATTTCTCAAAAACCTATTAATGCTCTAACAATAGACTTGAATTTTAGAATTTACCTACCTAACATTTGGCCCTAAAATCAAATGTTCCTAGGCTTTTAAATGTGTGAATTTTCAAAGCTAGAGGTCCGTCACCTCACATTTACAATTAAACGTGTGTGTGGTTGTATATTGTGCTAGCAAACACCATACAACCCCTCAACTAATCGACAGAAAGAAGTGAGGCAAGTTGAAACCTCTCTGTGTGCCTAACACCCTAAAACTTTGCCCTACTCAGACAGGGGGTGATACAGTAGGTTAAAAGGACGTCACCCCGCTGGCTGGGATAGCCTATATGATCATGTGTATATATAAATATATAGATATGAGACCATGACCAGCTCAGTCAGATGACAAAGGACAGAACAAATCGCAGCCTCTTCACGGCTCGGACGCTTTGCCATAAACATCGCCTTTCATGGGGGATGTGTTTCCAGTATGTAAAACTGGCGCAAGGCCATCCCAGACGCTTGCTTCCCTCCAGAGGAGGTTAAAACTAGACTCTGTCGTTCACACCAGTAGGTGACCCGAGCCTTCGTCCAGTGCGACTTCCGCTCTGTAAGCTCCCTGCCTGACTCTTCAAGATATCCCAGCGACTAGCCCTATGCCATTGTTACCCTGGTACATCTTCCCGTTTCCACGTCCGGCATTACTAAGAAGAGACCATACTCCCTTCCTCCCCATCAACCCCTGAATCGACCTATGCACTATTACATTATTTAGGTACGTACTTTAATTTCGGAACTTGAAAAGACGATTATCGAACCCTTTACATAACGCGGAATCTAGCTCGTTCGCTCGTTCACCCTACACGAATTCAAACGCGTGTGTCTATCGCCGAGTCGGAAAAGTCAAAAACTATTGACCATAACCGAATCTATTTACGAAAAAAGGGCATTCCGCCACCTAAAAGCTAACGCGACGCGAAATGGTCCCGAGACCTAACGAACAGATAGATTGACACATTCCGTATTTTAATCGCAAATTCCGAAAACAAAATCACTATTAAAACAAACAAAAACTTCCCCAAATAAACTCAAAAATGAACTACACCATTAAAACTTCTTGCAGCACTTCCACTGACGACGGTGTAAAAATGAATGAGCCCCACCCTACATTTCCACCCATTTATATACTAAGTGTGATATTAGCGTTATCAGTGCTATCGGCGTCAACGGTGCTAACGGTGTTATGTGCGCTTTCGTGCAGAATGAACAAAAGTGAGACAACCAAACAAGAGTAATAGAGATGGCAACATAACAACAAAACATGGCAACAGCATATACTCGGCGTAAGCAGGACAGGACAAAAATATACAAGTAAGAGTGAAAGAGATAGACACATGGTGACAAGCCTAAGGCGTCATCTAGTCTACGTGGCAACAACTTGGCAGTTGCGTGACAACAACAGCTAATTTAGGGTTCACGCATAATTGGAAACCATAATGTTTGAAATTGAAAGTTTATTCTTAATTCCTTCCATATTGGACCGATTGTTTGGGCCGATGGTTGAGTTTACTGTATTTATCATTTAAAATCAGTTATTCTACGCGATCGATTTCAATTTGCTTTATTTATTTCAACGTGATTTATTTGATTACATACAACAATCTTCCTGCCCATTATCATAACATTTATTTGTGAATTGAGACGTGAACAGATGAGGTACGATCTGTCACAGCGCTTTCCCCAAAATTTACGCAGATTAGCAAGCCTTAAACGAAGGAAATTTTCTCTTCCATCATTCACAAATACACGATAACAATGTTCACTCTGATATTAATTTATTATCACCTTTCTCCCAGACCGTTCACGTGTGGTGTGTGTTTATACCTAGTAGTTAATCAAAACTTAACCGATTGAGACTCCAAACCATTGCTTAATTGTTCACGAATAATCTGTCCGTCAAACAAGGAGATCTGAAATTCCCAGAGAGATCGTTTGTGAGACGACCTTGTCCTAGTGACACCGCAAAGATTTTCTAGACAAATTCTATTTTTTCAATTTAAGTAGACACGCTTTGCGCCTCTTTCATAAACCAAGATCACTTTAATAGCTATCCATCCAGATACCCAAATGAGCAATTGTTCAGCTCGGAATCTCTCCCAGCATTAAATTCTAACCAACTATTCGGAGAATGTATAGTGTTGCCGAAGATAGCATTAGCTGCGTGTAGAGTTAAACCTTTAAGTATCACAGTATATACTGTCTTTTAGTCTTTATGACTCTAACCTAACACCAATTCAACTTAAAAGTTTATGTGAAGTATAGAGTCTCCAGGATATGATGACAATAAATTTAAGTCCACACCTTCGAACTGTTGTCTTGTTAGGGCCCTTTTTGTTGTCAACGTCATAGTCATATGTCAAAGTCGTTTCATTCCATTCCTTCCACCGACACACTCTGACTTCCTCATCCGCTCTTACAATTTCCCTAACAAGCCACCAGCCCTACAAATATGAACCTATTTAATTTTAATTACCTCCATTTAACATGACTATCTTTTGAATACCACCATTACCTTTTAATACCTCCTTAACCTTTTTAATACCACCTTTACCTTTTTAACAACACCTTTATGTACCTTTTAAAACTAACTTAAAATATAACTTATTTTAAATTTACGCAAAGCCCTTTTAAACGCCAAAATGCAAGCAATCGCTGATTGTCAACTACGCTTACACTCATAAGTGTATATCTACACAAAGCTAATTACGCAGAGTGCTAGACACATAAAGTGTCATATACGCCAATTGTCAACATTGGCAAATATGCCCATTCACAATTACATAAAGAATAAAAAAAATATATATAACTTATTTGAAATATACGCAAAGTCCTTTTAAACGCCAAAATGTAAGCATTCGCTGATTTTCAACTACGCTTAAATTCATGAGTGCATATCTACACAAAGTTAATTACGCAGAGTGCTAGACACATAAAGTGTCATATACGCCAATTGTGAACATTGGCAAATATGCCCATTCACAATTACATAAAGAATAAAAAAAATAAAATATAACTTATTTTAAATGTACGCAAAGTCTTTTTAAACGCCAAAATGCAAGCTTTCGCTGATTTTCAACTACGCTTATATTCATGAGTGCATATCTACACAAAGTTAATTACGCAGAGTGCTAGACACATAAAGTGTCATATACGCCAATTGTGAACATTGGCATATATGCCCATTCACAATTACATAAAGAATAACAAAAAATAAAATATAACTTATTTTAAATGTACGCAAAGTCTTTTTAAACGCCAAAATGCAAGCATTTGCGGATTTTCAACTACGCTTATATTCATGAGTGCATATCCACGCAAAGTTAATTACGCAGAGTGCTAGACACATAAAGTGTCATATACGCCAATTGTGAACATTGGCAAATATGTCCACTCACAATTGCATAAAGAATAACCATATCTAAATAAATTCGGTATTTATTATCATGTTCCTCCCAGAATGAATATGTGTGGTGTAATTTTTATACCAAACGGTTAATCAAAAATTAAATCAGTTGAAATTCTAATCTATAGGTTTATTAACTACAGATAAATATCCATCAAACAAGGAGAACTCAATCCTTCAAAGAAGTTAGTTGTGAATTAACTCTACCCTAGTGGTAACACAACAACCTTCTAGCCAAATTCTATTTTTTCAATTTGAACAATAGATGTGCCTTTGTGTCTCTTTCTTGAATCGAGATCACTTTAATAGCTCTCAAGATAAGTACCCAAATAACTAATTCCCCAGTCTAGAATCTCTTCCAATGTTAAATTCTAATCAACCATTCGGAGAATGTATAGTTGCCGAGGAAATATGCATTAGCTGCGTGTGTAGTGAAACTATTTAGAATCGCAGTTTATACTGCTGATTAGTCAAGATGACTCTAACCTAACTCCTTTTCAACTAAATAGTTTGTTGTGTAGTGTAATGTCTCCAGGATAACACGACAATAAACATGAGTCCACATTCCTGAAACTGTTGTCTCGCTAGAGCCCTTTTCTTTGCCAAAGACAAAGTTAATCGTCATGGTCGTATCTTTCTATCTCTTCCACCGACAACATACTTCCTTCCTCATTCTCTCTAACACTTTCTCTAACGAACCACCAGCTCAACAAATATGGACAAATCTAAATGATTTAAGTACCTCTTATTTAAAATATTATCTTTTAATATCTTTTAAGCTAATACCTTTTGAGCTAACTTATAACTAACTTATATTTCTGTACATAAATAAATAAAATAAAATAAAATAACATAACTAACTACCACTAACTAAAAATAAAACCCAAATAAATTTCTATAATTTAATTAATTTTTTTTATTTCAATAAGACAACGAGGAATTGGAATAAACTGCTTTTAATAAACTTCCGAATATTTTAACATTTCATTTCTTAATAAATTAATTTATTAAAATACGATATTGTATTTTTTTTTTTATTTAATTTACTATCAATTGACAAAGTATTTACACAGTCAACATATTAAATTTCATAAATTTTGAATTTTCTTCTCTACTTTCCCCCAATCTTACTTTCCTTAGTACTTAATAAGTAAGTTTTTCCTCATCTACCTGTAAAATATAAAACTTCATCAGTGGCGTACTGTCTACTTCCTTCTCCATTTGTCCTTAAATATTTCATTAAATAAAACAAGACTTTTTTGTAATTAAATAGGTTTTATTTAATTCCTTAAAGTAAAAATCTAACTACCAATGAAAGTCATTAACAGTTTTTTTTTTCATTTAATTATCAAATTCTGTCTAATTTTTAATGACCGAAGGTATTATTTCCCTGCAAGTAAACAAAAATAGTAAATACTATAATTAATATTGACAACCCTACAAATTATAACCAGAAGATACTAAATAATATAAAATATTTTTATGTTATTCTAGTCTTTACTAACAGCAGTAATAATTGCTTTAAAATAGCATTCTAATGAATTCAGTAGGTATCGTCAGGAAACCTGACTTTCATAGACTAAACCTATAAATTTCGCAACCGATTACTTCTAGCTATATAAACTAAAGTGTAGATTGTTCAGTTATACAATCAAGTTAATTGAGCCCTCAGCTTCATCAAAGTATACTAGCACATAGGCACCGGTTGCATGTACAGCCCAAATCTAGTAAATTAATGCTGACGTCACGCACGCATCCTATGCGAAATCAAATGTAAAATAAAGACTATCATACCAAACATAAATATTATATTTTTAATACAACATCTACATAAATAAAACAACCTATACGAATAAGAAGATAGTATAAAAACACAAAAAATGAATTCGAAATACGTTAGCGTCACTAGAGATTCGAACTTCCGGTTTCCTACCTCCTAGGTGAACATTCAACCACTCGGCCACAGAGACATTTGATTATTGGTGTGAAAATAACATACAATATCCCCCAGTCAGATTAAAACACATCTAATTTACTTATATTTCTTTTTGTTCTCTAAAAATTAAAAGTTAGGCTAGCCATTATTTATAAGATATTTATCTACCTTTACTTTAAGAAAACTTCTAGATCAATAGATTTTTGCATTTATCAAAGTACAACAAAGATAATTTATAGTACAACTCAGTTCTCGATCTAACCCTTCAACACATAAGTTGCGATCCTCGTGAGTTCGCCATCCAGATCTTCAATCAATATAAATTGTTCTTCACTGCCTACATATTAAAGATACTAATTACGCAACCCTGAAATACCCTGAAGTTCTAGTCCAAGACTATAACCAAACTAACACGCAATCTATAACCTTTTCTACAGTACTATTAACACGTCGATCCCTTGTCGTACTACTAATTTACTCCTCTCTCTTGTATGTATGAAAAGTTTACTTCCCCTTAATAAAATAAAGTTTTGACAGTATTATTTATTTTCTATTTGAAACAACGTACTTACATATCTCACCTAACAATAAACTTTTTTTCCTCAATTTTTATCAGAAATCATTATTTTGGACCATCAATAAATCAGCAAAACCTCTTAATTTTATATTACTCTTTTTATATTACATCCTCACTTCGGTAGGCACCCAATTTTCTACTAATAACTTATTCCCATTTTAAATTTACACTTACAGATTTTTATTTGATTTATCAACACTTGTTACTTTTCATACTGGACCCTCTAATAGAAAGTGAGACTATACATACAGAACCCTGATTCTATTACCCATTACCAATTCATTCATCATTCCATATCTATTATTTGTAAAATCCAAAGTCTAAACATTATAGGTAGGTATTTAATTTGTGTGTGATGACAATAGTACATTAATTAAATTTAAATACATTTTTTAACTACTATACTATATTTAACCTTTCCCCATTCTCAACTAACTAAAATAAATACTATTTTCCATAATTGTTTCTTTGGTACTGACATAATATTAATTGTAACTCCTTCTCAAAATTTGGCATGAAAACCTACGCAACTTACACCTGCTCAATCTCTAATATATACAATACACTCATACAGTACATACTACAAATACCGCCTTAGACAACACCCCCATATTTACTTTGAGAATAACCAAAAAGAAAACAATTATTTACATAAAACAGCTTTAGTTTATTTACCCATGTAACTGTCAACCTTAAGTTTGAAAACCAATCGTCGGAACCCATGCATCTACTTATGTTTTCACAAAGGATCCCCAAAACTGCCTAATGAAGAAGGTGGTCTATCTATGCTTACAAAGCAAGACAATACATCTAAACCTCGCGCACGGATCCCTGCCGATGCGAATCGATAATTAACCATAAAACATAAAAATACAATAAATAGACATATCTAATATGTTTATTACGTACAATAAATTTCCAATTATTTTTAGATAACCGTCGTCTATATTTTACACGTCTATATATTTGTAACCCACTCATCAACATTTGCACTAGAAACCTACTGAACGTAATTCCATGTGGTCCTCGCCATGTTTTATCCAGAATTTTACATCAATATAAGATAATATATTTAGTGTAAATAAACAAACTCCAACATTAATAAAATTTTCTTGCTATATTGAAATTTGACATTTGACGGTCACCCCCCCCCCCCCCCCCTACTAACTCCCGTCATCAAATTTTTCTAAACATTGAAGTAAAGTAAATATCCTTGAATATTATGTAATTTATTTCAACGCAAATGAAACCGTAAATAAAGCCAGAAGTTTAAACTAAACTGTTTGGCAAGTAGCAAATCTCGAAATGACTTTACTTGCGAAGCTAACAAAATTAACATAACACATCTTTAGTAATAAGAACAAATAATATACTAATTTGCTAAAAGGAATTTGGAACATTTGTCATGAAACATAATGTATTAACGCCATCTATAAATTTATTCCTGTACCGACTACCTAACTTCTTGTTACGCTTGTTCGTCAATAAGTGTCCCAATTTTGACGACCCAATAAGTTCCTAGTTCATGCACTAGATGGTAGTGCTAGTATTTTAATGAAAAATAAACGTAAATAAACAACTGTAGATTCCTAAGTATTTAATAATAATTCAACTCCATACTACAACCATCGACATAAAGAAGAAATATACTACACTTATGTCATTCTTATATCGTCAACTGAATATCGAGCTTGTTGCTTGATCAAAATACCAGCGGCGAAAGACAGAGATAAAGCGACGAGTTTTGACGGTAGTGCAAACGAGATAAGCGTATAAAGCAGGACGGTTGTATGAACTAGGTTTTGCAGGATCACACTCATGAACGGGTAAGTACTATATCTTCTTATTTTGTGTTTCTATCTAAGAACTAGGAATATGACAACTAATTTTACAGAAACCCATGTGACACATCAACACAGCGAACAATGTTACAAAGTTTTACCTACACACTGATTCAACTTACTCTGGAAATTTTCTACTTTCCCCATTCCTTTTAAGCATTACGATCCTCTCGTACGCTCACTAGCCATTACTTTAAACGCTATCTGTCTAAACAATCAAACATTTGAAATTAATATAAAGTTAGGGTACACAATCATTAACTCTCTCATAATTTAAATTTAATTGACATAAGTGCAAATTGAATTCATTAATTTATTTGTTTTTGTTAATTATACAATAAACCTTTTAATAAATCCAACTTTTAAATAATTTCTACCCAGGTCCAAACGCAAACCCAGCGTACAATGATCATTGTCACCAAAACGGAACGAACCCTGTGGTTACATTCATCAATATACTCTATGGTTACATTCTACATTTCGGTTTAGCTCTTTATACAGAAACATGAATATTATAAATAACATTATAAATTGTATATAATATTTTAAATAACATGAAATACAACAAAAATAAAACCTTACAAATGTACTTATAAAACTAAAATGTCTCCTAAATTAAAATAAAATTATGTAGAAAACGTTTGCTAGATATGAACAGCTTTCCTATATCTAGCGCTAAATCGCTAACCTGTGACAAACTCTACATGCCAAACAAAACAAATTCAAACTGAAGCTGACAAAACGCCATTTGCTCAGTGACGGACGCTTTCTTTAATTAAAAATAAAATTCCATGACGGACCTACCGCAAAAGAAGCTTCACTTAGAAGATACCGAAAACAAAATCGAAAATGATCCATGAGCATATCTACTGTAACTAGGACGCAAAATTATCTCACAAGAAAGGTATGTACCGCTTTTACAAACGTAAACATTTCCAGTTGGATTCTACTTCGAATTTATTAGATTTACACTTAATTATTACACGAAAACGAAGCTTTTCATGCGATAGTCGTTGTTTCTAAGAGCCAACAAGCATTAAAATTCTTGAATTATGTTCGTACAAATACAAACTTTCATCACCATAAACAAACATTTCATAAACCTTTTCATTTACTTACAGATGTCAGTCACACTGTCGATAAAAGGGCAAGACACCGGACTTGCCTTATGGAGTTCTCTACAACATAACTTCTGAAGAATTGTACAAAGTTGCAGCACTACCTATATCCTGAATGGACATGGATGGACAGAATCTTCCCATAGTTCCGTGTAAAAGTGATATGTTACCATCTACCGTACGTCTAACAGGCTTCACGCATACAAGGTACCTATACACATCTACTTACTTTCAAAGTTAAATCCAATTCATCAATCATTAGGTTGCCGTTTAATTATACTAAAGTCCCAAAGCCTCTAACCTCTGTAGTTCTATACATTACATACATACACTCATGCCTGTCTCTCAGAGGGGTAGGCCTTTCATACATCAGATGCTCATTAATGAAAATTGTAGATATGCAATTTTTACTAACTCGACTGTGTTGGCAGAATAACTTTCTCTTTAATTTTATAGCCGCATAGTTTGTATCACAACCGCTAATGGACCTACTTCATCCCTACTTGTCAATCTTTGTATTTGAATACTTGACTCCATAAACAAAGCAAAATACAATACATAACCTTTGTCAAAATATTGTTGGCCCTTAATACTGGTACGTTCATTGAAAGACCCTGAATTAAGAATTTAGCCCGCTGTACTAAAAAGCTAAAGATAAAGTATTATAATAATTGACTCATTTTATTTTCCAGATTTTGGATCCGTTATTGATGTCCCTAAATCTTCAACCAAGACGGAGACTGTACATCAGTACTGGAGTACTTCCCCTGACACCTAAGACAAGTGACGCAGTCAATGGAACCATCAGAAGTTAACTTTCCTATCAAAGAAGCTAATGTTTACCTTGATCATTGTTGACAAATTTACATTGTCTTCCTCCACGGGACTAAATTTACAATATACTGTTTACCTCTTATAAATACAAATATTTATCTATCGTAACACTCTAAATCACTTCTCCTATTTACACGAACAGCAAATTGTACCCAAAACTGGGTGACATTACTGTATCAAACCATTTCTATAAACACCAAATCACTTGAAATAAGCCCAAAATACCTATACTGGTCACGGCTACCCATATTGTACTAATCCCTCTTGTTCGCTCAATTACTGCTCACACTGAACTCCGTCGCATCCCAATAACAACCCACTTACAACCTACATAGTTTAACGTTTGGTGCTTAATAGAAATGATTTTAACAGATATATGGCCAAAGTGTGATCGTCAGATTAGAACCTTACGTAGCGCCTTAAGTAGTAACCCAAATTATTTAAAAGTGATTCAGAGATGTTGATAGCAAACAAACCCCTATTAAAAGTCCCATGCTGTTGTAAATTATTAGTTATCTTTCACGTGCTAAGTAAATTGGACATAAAATAATTAAAACCAAATTCGTAGATTTAGATAGTAAAATCAGAGAATATAAAGTATTGGTAATAATGTTCAGATTAGAAATTTCACTGTTTGTCAGTTAAGCCAATATATGAAAGTCATAGAGATAACACTTTGTAAACAAATCTAGATGTAAAATTCATTAATGTTACAAATAATAAAAGGTGAATAAAATCTCTGTAGCAATTCTGCGCCAGTCAGCCTCTTAAGAGGCTATATGAATTTACTATATTAGACTATACCCGCTACTTTAGACGATACATCACATACAAATTTTGTTTGATTATGTTATGAATAAAATGCATTATTATTATTTTTTTTAATAACCACTACCAATAATTGGGGATGGATGAGATGAGGTATTTCTGAGTTTGAAATTTAATCATTTATTGATGATCAAAGCTGAATAGTATTCCAACAGCTGACCTTTATGTATGTTGTAAAACTTATTACTCGATAGATACTTCTATACGAAAATTACTTATTTAGCTGGTAATCTTCGAATAAGTCCATAAGACAGTGAGTAAAATTCTCACATCTGTGATTATCTGGTCAATAAAATAGAGACTCAAAGAAAGCCATATTGGCAACTTCTCAGAAGTACCTTCCCTTGGATGTGGAATACCCCCGTGACTTTTTTTAGTGTATACTTTTTTTTTTGAATTCTAAATTTAAGATTTATTTATTTATTTTTAATTTTACGCGCCTATGTTGGTTCCCTGACTACACAGCTCTGGTAAAGAACCAACAAGAAATCCAGAGCGTCCCTACCATCATAGTAACCAAAACTACAAATGACACAAATAATCCAACAGAATGATTTCAGATTTCTAACTTATGGCTATCTTGCGTTTCTGTACCAAGTATATTTTATTTGTTCTTATGACATTGGTAAGCTAAACTACCCCATTTCAGTGTATAGTTAGCTTGTGGCTGAATTTTGCCTGACACAAGAACAAGTACATTCATACAAATACACCAAATATTACTATTTATTTGAGTAATAAACATTGAAATCACTCGTGTTGCTCCACGTCCCATTCAAAGATTCAGTCTCTTAACAGATCTACTTAAATAGTGACTGACAGTTAAAATTATTTTCTTAGATACTGCTGGTAATACTCAACTTAAAGTTGCTAGGTCAATATGACAAAACTATCTAGTAAAAAACTTAGACTTTCATATTCAGCGTACAGTCATTCTGCTCACTATTCAATAGAAAACTTCTATCAAATCAAAATTGTATATTGTTTCAGTAATAAACTTCTCTAATACAATCGTTTTTGTTGTATTTAATGCAAGTCAGATAAGTACAGATTTCTACCAGGTCAAAATTTTATCCATTTTCTAAAAATCTCCAAGTTTCAATTATAAGTTTCAAATATACTAAAACTATTGAATACAAGAAATTAGGTTTTCAACCCTCATTTCATATAAGAAAGTTTTACTTTAAAAATCATTGATTTTCTAGTAATATGAAACTACTGTGACTTTTATCCTTAACAGTTTTGCAGTTATTTATGTAGTCAATTTTATAACTACACTCAGTAGAATAATTTCAATATATTTTGAAAGAGAAATGAGAAATAGTACTAATAGAACTTTGTTTTTGTTCTAAAGATGTATTCATTTAATTCCATTGACGAAGAACAACTTTTACTACCCCATATTTGGTGTATAGTATCAGTTAAGGCTTTTCTTTTGCCAGACAAGGGAAAGCATTTATGCAAACAAATACATCATGTTATGTACTTCAAGTTTATTGAACATTTATAAGAATTGAAATTATTCTCTTGAATAAAGATTTCCCGAAACTATTTTCACGGTAATTAGTTTATTAGTTACTTACTCAATTGAGTAATAAAAGAAAATCCGAAACATTCTATATTTCATCTAGGTTCTACTCTGTATCAATGCAGTCATTTCGACAAGGGAGAATGTAAGTAATTACTGACTAAAAGGTTTGTCAGTCTGCTATACTTTATTTTGGATTCTTATATACCAAACTATTTGATTTTACTTTATAACTTAATGTTTACTAAGAACTGACCTTAAAAAGGGTTTGATAGGTACTACAGTTATGAACTTTTATGGTCTAAAATACATTTCATCAACCTGAATTCTAAATCTAGGCTTTCTATATTATTTAGGCATATTTTATGCCAAACTCAAGTCTCTTTATTTCTTGAAAGAAATACCTAAGTAAATACAATATTTTAAGAGATAATTGAGTGGTGAAACTTATGTTTCCTATCATTTCATATTTATTGCCAATATTAAAGCCCTATGCCCTAGCATTCAAAATTAGTGTTCTGTGGCATATAAAAACCTCTTAGTAAACAATGAAACTATTTCAATATCAAAGCCCTATGTCCTTACATTCAAAATTGGAGTTCTTTGGACTTATAAAGCCCTCTCAGATAAGTAAACAATGAAACTATTTGTCAAACAAACTAGTCAACAACAATCTATTCCTGAACCACTAACTCTAATTTTTCAGAGGTTCCTATCTACTTGAAACCTTGCAACCTATCATAATTGAATTTATTGACCTATTTTCCCTGAACAATGAAGAAAGTTACCTGAAACCTCCCACTATGCATAATTTCTCAAAAACCTATTAATGCTCTAACAATAGACTTGAATTTTAGAATTTACCTACCTAACATTTGGCCCTAAAATCAAATGTTCCTAGGCTTTTAAATGTGTGAATTTTCAAAGCTAGAGGTCCGTCACCTCACATTTACAATTAAACGTGTGTGTGGTTGTATATTGTGCTAGCAAACACCATACAACCCCTCAACTAATCGACAGAAAGAAGTGAGGCAAGTTGAAACCTCTCTGTGTGCCTAACACCCTAAAACTTTGCCCTACTCAGACAGGGGGTGATACAGTAGGTTAAAAGGACGTCACCCCGCTGGCTGGGATAGCCTATATGATCATGTGTATATATAAATATATAGATATGAGACCATGACCAGCTCAGTCAGATGACAAAGGACAGAACAAATCGCAGCCTCTTCACGGCTCGGACGCTTTGCCATAAACATCGCCTTTCATGGGGGATGTGTTTCCAGTATGTAAAACTGGCGCAAGGCCATCCCAGACGCTTGCTTCCCTCCAGAGGAGGTTAAAACTAGACTCTGTCGTTCACACCAGTAGGTGACCCGAGCCTTCGTCCAGTGCGACTTCCGCTCTGTAAGCTCCCTGCCTGACTCTTCAAGATATCCCAGCGACTAGCCCTATGCCATTGTTACCCTGGTACATCTTCCCGTTTCCACGTCCGGCATTACTAAGAAGAGACCATACTCCCTTCCTCCCCATCAACCCCTGAATCGACCTATGCACTATTACATTATTTAGGTACGTACTTTAATTTCGGAACTTGAAAAGACGATTATCGAACCCTTTACATAACGCGGAATCTAGCTCGTTCGCTCGTTCACCCTACACGAATTCAAACGCGTGTGTCTATCGCCGAGTCGGAAAAGTCAAAAACTATTGACCATAACCGAATCTATTTACGAAAAAAGGGCATTCCGCCACCTAAAAGCTAACGCGACGCGAAATGGTCCCGAGACCTAACGAACAGATAGATTGACACATTCCGTATTTTAATCGCAAATTCCGAAAACAAAATCACTATTAAAACAAACAAAAACTTCCCCAAATAAACTCAAAAATGAACTACACCATTAAAACTTCTTGCAGCACTTCCACTGACGACGGTGTAAAAATGAATGAGCCCCACCCTACATTTCCACCCATTTATATACTAAGTGTGATATTAGCGTTATCAGTGCTATCGGCGTCAACGGTGCTAACGGTGTTATGTGCGCTTTCGTGCAGAATGAACAAAAGTGAGACAACCAAACAAGAGTAATAGAGATGGCAACATAACAACAAAACATGGCAACAGCATATACTCGGCGTAAGCAGGACAGGACAAAAATATACAAGTAAGAGTGAAAGAGATAGACACATGGTGACAAGCCTAAGGCGTCATCTAGTCTACGTGGCAACAACTTGGCAGTTGCGTGACAACAACAGCTAATTTAGGGTTCACGCATAATTGGAAACCATAATGTTTGAAATTGAAAGTTTATTCTTAATTCCTTCCATATTGGACCGATTGTTTGGGCCGATGGTTGAGTTTACTGTATTTATCATTTAAAATCAGTTATTCTACGCGATCGATTTCAATTTGCTTTATTTATTTCAACGTGATTTATTTGATTACATACAACAATCTTCCTGCCCATTATCATAACATTTATTTGTGAATTGAGACGTGAACAGATGAGGTACGATCTGTCACAGATGGATGGATTGTACACAAAAGAAACTTATTATTTTTACAAAGTTCTTAGATATATCATGTACATAGGCGAGCTTATCTCTGAAAAAAGATTTCTTCCAGCAAACCCGGATCGATAAAGAGAAGTCATAATAAAAAATAGACATACAAACGTGTACACAAATAGTATATTACGATACGAGAGTGATGAAACGTTTTCTGACGAGTGTCAGTTTCACGAATCACACGAATCGAGAAAAAGTTTCTCGCACGAGTTTCGTATAATTTCTTATAGCACAAGTGCGGAAAATGCCGACTTTACGCACGCGCAGCGTGCGTAAAGCGGTCATTTTACGCACAGTGTGCTATAAAATATTTTAATATACTTACACCCTATGACTATAAATAACTACAATATACCTACATAAATAATAATGAATTAACTCTTTAAACAATAAAAATATTTACTTATATACATAATATTTACAATAAATAAGATAAAAATACATAACAATGATGTATTTTTATTTTCCCACTAATATTGTAAATACGAATGTTTGTGTGTGTGTGAGAGTTAGTATGTTTGTTACTTCTTCACGCTGAAACAGCTTGACAGATTTGGACGAAATTTGGAGTGGACATATTTTATACCCTGAGTTAACAGAAAGGCTACATTTCATCCCGGAAAAAAACACTGTTCCCGTGGAAAAAATGATGACGTTGAACCGAATATCAGGTGGGCAGCGCCGCGTACAAAAGCTAGTAACTAGATAACTAGTGAGCTGATATTGAGGCAGTTTTATTGTTGTTTTTAAACTCCTCGTAGTATTGTCACGCTGTCACTGACGGGAGCTGATTAATGACCGTGTTAGTCTGTATTCATTACCAAAAATTCAATTAAATTGGTGTTTTAATGCAGTAACTTAGTAAGTAATGCAGTTATTTAATGGAGATCAGTAACCAATCATTTAAATATGATTTATCGTGACAGGGCCCGAAATATATCATATTTCCATTTTCATGTTATTTTATGAAGTTGTTATGTATGTGTATGTGTAAAAATTGCATTAAATAAAAGAGACATATCAGCGCGGGCAAAAACGTGGGCAAATAGTATTTTGTGCAACTGTAACATAATGTGAGACATTGGGAAATGAGTGCTTATTTACAAAACGAATGAATTTGAGATTCATTATAGTGTTGCACGAGTGTCCCAATGTTCTACGACCATCAAAAATTCACGAAGAATGAGAAAAATAACACTCGTCATTATACTGTCGTGATACTCGTCATAATGGAATAAGTATGTAGATGCCTGAGACCAATCAGAAGCAAAAAAAGAGTAGAGAGGGCGTGGCTTTCGAAATTAAGACAGGCTTGTGGTTGTGATTGGTTCTCTAGCGGTGTTATAATAAATTTGGCCAATCATTATTGTTTAATATTATGTCTGTCGTATATATCTGTTATTTTAAAGAACCGTTGCATTTATGAAATAAATAGCGAAGTAATAATTTAAAAGAACAACAAATAAACCCGGCGTATAGTGCTATACAAAATCTTTATTGGCTTTGTCCTTAGATCATTAACACGGGACGTGCCACAGCTTGTCTCTTATCTTACTACTGAATTCATTCTGTCAACTTCCGCGGGAGGGGAGGTAAACACGCATAGCACACATTTACTCACTCACACACACACTTGCGAAAAATTAATATGTTACACTAATCGCAAGCCGTACGTAACACAAACACAATACGCGCGCGCAATCTTTTACGAACAAATTGTACATGTACTTCGGCAGAGGGGAATGCGTGCGCTTGCCGAGTCCCAGTTATGTGGAGTAAGGCTCTGCCATTAATCTTCAGCATCGAAAATGATGATATTCTAAAATATTTGTTCGTATACCGAAACCGAATATTAAGTAGAGTAAACTGGAAAGGGTCTAGTCATGAGATAGCCAGCTACGCAAATCTACATAGAAAACAACTTTTTCCGAAGGACAGACAGATTTGATTGGCCCTAACCGTTTTTTATTGTAGCCATCTATGTTATTGAATTTTTGTATTAAAATATAATTTTGTAGTAAAATATTAAATATTAACATATATGAAATAAAAAAAATGGTTTCGACTGTCGGCCGGCACTTGATGGGAACTTATAAATCTTTGTCAAAGTTTCTTTGACATTTCTCGCACGCACGAAATAATGTAAAATGTAAACAAAATTTATAATTTTTATTTTTACTCAAAAGCCCTTGAAATTTCATATAAGCAAAACCGTAGTGGGATCACTGACATGTAGTCAGTTTGGTTAGTTGCTTTAATATTAGGAGCCCCTGATATAGCTTTCCCATGAATCCCATCCCATCCCACTTCCCATCCCATCCCACTTCCCATCCCATCCCACTAATCCCACTAATCCCACTAATCCCACTATCTCATCCCATCCCAGTCCTAGTAATAATAATATTATAAATGCGAAAGTTTGGATGGATGGATGGATGCAACGATTAGGCTGAAACTTTGCACAAATGTAGTTCTAGACTTGAAATAGGACATAGGCTACTTTTTATCCCATAAATCAGTTCCCATTGGAAGGCAATGGGGTGTCAGGCCCCTATAGAAAAATTATATTCTGTTACTCCTTCACGCCGTTGAATATTAGTGGGATAGGATAGTGAAGATGGGATGGGATGGTATTCGATACGATTATACAAAAATTCATCAACGTGGGCGAAGCCGCGGGCAAAAGCTAGTAAATAATATAAGATTTTGATAACTCCCTCCCTCTCTTACTTTACTAATCTCAAGAAATATCGTAGAAACTGGGGCAGGAACTGGATAGTAGTATATAGATAATAAGTATGTTATTAGAGGTCTGTGAGAGAAATAAATTAAAATTTTATGGACAAGGACAAGTGTTAAATTTTTATTTTTAACGGCTCCGTACCTCAAAATGAAAAAATGGAAGCCTTATAGGATTATGTTGTTGTCCGACTGTATGTTAAGACACTTTTGCTCGGGGCCCGTATGAGATATCAAGTTGAAACTGATACCTCCTACAGAAGTCTGCAGACCTATTACTGAGTCAGTGCAAGTTTTTGCACTTTACATAATCAATTTCATACAAATTTTGCTCACCACGAAAACCTATAGGGCACTTTTAGTTGACTTAAAAACTTGAAATTTCGTTTACATGTAGGTCTTATAGCACACATATTGTATATCTGAAAATTACAAATAAGTATTTAATTGCTTAGGAAGCTATCAATGACCAACTTAATAGGACTCTTTAGACACATAGAGTATAATAGATCGTAAGTGTCAAGTTAAGAGGATATACCGTGGCGAAATCAGTGTTTGATGGGCGTGGTTTCACGCTCGCCGCGAGCAGAGAATAGTATTACAGCGAGTCAGCGCGACAAACCGCAGCTGCAGGAGTATTGCCGTTGCAATATTCCACAATTTCCACATAACATACTAAATAACTAATCAATTCAAAAATAAATATTATATTATTAAATACAAATAAATTTAATTATCATACAGATACAGTTATCGAGTTTTCACTGTATTTTGAAATTTTAGAACAGAAGCAGTGGAGTCGCTATTATGGTTTTATTTTCAAAAATATTGACCACAAAAAAATAAGTTTTCGTAATGATAAGCTAATCGTTGGTATAGGAGCCCAGAGAATTTTTTACACGTCATTTTCAGGATAAATTGTAAAAAGAAAAGGACAATGGTTCTTTTAAAATATTTTAATCAGAAGAATTCAAAATCAACCACGTGGTTTACAATCTCCTCATTATTTTCTACTACTACGGCCTTTGGTCGCGAGTTTGTCTCTGGATAATTATTTTTTGGAGGGGCTTTCGGACACATGTTTTCTTTATCCTGTTCTTTCACATATTCTGGATCACGAATTTGTAAATTTAGTCTGTGTCTGGGATCAACCAGTTCTGGTAAAAGACAATCATTGAAAAACGAAAGCAAATGTGGCTCCATTCTTTCATGCCAAAATAATAATTGGTCATGCTTTAGTATAATTTCGGTTTTTATCTGATTATTTCCGTACCATACGGCCAATGCACATTTTCCTTTTTGACAAATATATAATTGGTCTTGAGCTTGAATAAACCAATCAGATTTTTGGTTTACTTCTATCTGTCCAGTTTTCTTATTTTTACGCCAAGAATGCATCTTTATGAATTCATTTGAATACATTCTGTAACAAAAGTGAATATTGTAAACAAAAAGCTAAAAATATATTTACTTTTAAATATTTTGTCTTTATTTATTCATAAACTCACGAAACTCACAATCTTCGATGCCTATTTCGTATGGATGTTCTTGTTCATCATCATGAGTATGATCTTCTTAATGTCTGCGCTTCTTAGTCACATCCTTAGGTCTAGAATAAAAAGACAATATTATACGAATGTGACAGTGGAATACACGTAAGCAGACACAACCGGTATTTGCCGTATGGGCAGAGTTTGCTGGGTAGCTGGGCTGCAGAGTTTATTCAAACAAAAGATTATCACATTTCACACAATTCACAGTTACATTTTCAACATTGTTGATAAAAGACTAAAAAATGACATAAACATATATATATATATATATTATTTCATTACCCCAATTCCAAGGTTTAAAATTATATTGAAAAGAGGCAAATTTGGGATAGTACCCCCTTAATAGAAATATATTAGTACTTAGTATTAAAATTATTTATAAACAGAATATTTTACTTTTTTACTTTGATATTATATTACTTTGACATTTTGATACATGTGATGCTAGATTATTATTGTTTAGATTAAATTTTTTGACATCTGTATTGAATTTATTCACTTTTTAAATTATTTATCCTCTTTTACTTTTTATTGTTTTAGATTGCAATTGTTTGTGTTAACTACATTGAGAAGTATAACTGGCGGTTATAAATAAATATAGGCTCGTCTCTTACAAGAGTATACGAACAAAGGTACCTTGATTTTTTTTTCCAGAATAGCTCTTGTTATTGTTATTAATCTCACGAAATTTCAGTTACCGGAAATCGATAGTTTCCTCAAAAAAAATGTTCAAGTTTCGTAAAATAACCTCAAAAATTGTCTTACGGTGCAATTTTAATTGATTTTATGACTTGATATTTTTTTTTTGGTTGTGTTCCGAAACTGCTGTGAGTTATGCATTAAAATTGACGTAATTTAATTTTTTTGTTGTTATAGTATAAAACCAATGCAGGCATTTTTTTTCTTTGTGATTTCATTCAAAGTTTATAAAGTTTATGCATGTCTTTTATTTAGCTTACCTAATAGGTTGCCTTTTTGTTGTATTTATGCTGATTAGTGATTTAATAGAAAAAATAGGTTGAATCTGTTGCAAAACCGAATCAGAGCACCTGACTCTATGCAAAAAATAGGTTGAATCTGTTCCAAAACAGAATCAGAGCACCCTGAATCTATACAGTCTTGTGGGTACTACCCCTAGAGTGTATATAAAAAGCCGTAGGCGTGGAGGAAGGGCAGCCCTCGCCTGCCGTGACAAAGCATAGGCACCCGTGCGAGCCGCAGAGGCTGAGGCTGGTCGCCGAAGGCGACCAACAAGCCGAAGCTCCGAAGGTGAGCATGGGTGACTGTGCTTTGTTACGCAAGGGCGAAGGGGCTGCACTTTCCGCAACGCCCAAGCAATTGCAAAAGTAATTTTGAAAAAGTGAGGTTTTGTTTTGATTTTTTTTTTTAAAACTATTTTCATTTCCCCCCCCCCTCCCACTATACGTACACTTAATATTCGAGTTATTTTATTCTACCTAAAATAACCTAGAAATTTTTAATTTTGAAAAAAAAATTTAAAAAAAACTATTGATTTCCGGTACCCCTCCTTCGGGGGAGGAATTATACCCCCCCTCCCCCTCTAAACATATACATAGATAAATATACTTATATAAGAGTCCTTCCTAAACATATCTTATGTCTCATGTCTTATACCATCACCGGGTCCCTGAAAAACATAACCCTCCCTCGGGCGGGCGGTCGGATAAATGACGAATTCAAGTAAACAAATAAACTTTTTGTTTGAAACAAATTTTTGGTTACAAAATGCTCACCTTTCTTGATTTTGCTCGAAGTCGGTAGATGCATAACATGCCAGACGAGCTATTTTTGTCTGGAGATAGTAGTAGTAACTCCTGTCCTATAATTTTACAAGAATAATCTGTCCCTGAGTCTGATATTAATACATCATCAACTGATAAAGATCGATTAGACCTATAAAAATATAAAGAAAATGTGACAATGATAATGGTGAAAAAATAGATTTGGTATAATGAAATATATATGATGCATCATTTAAAAAAAATTAAATATTGGACATATTTCAATTTTTTATACTAGGTACGTAATATATATTTGTAGCTATTTTATCCAAATTTGTTTTGAGAAGAAAGAAAAAATAACAAATTACTACACTTAAATATTTCTAACATCATATTTTACTTAAAATTATAATATTCATAACATTTTGAAACCCTTACCCTCTTTTTGGAATCGACTGGGTGTTTAAAATTCTCTGCTCGTTTAAATTAAATATCATCAATGACGACTCCATAACTTTGCTTTGTTCTGTTGCTCCCGAACCACTTGCACTGTCATTGAACGTCTGTGCTGATGGGTTTATATAATCTATCTTATTTTCATGGTTATGTAAACATCTTTTAGCCCTGAAAAATATCACATAATATATAAGTAAAGCGTTTTACAGATACTACACTAGATTCCAGAAAAGTCCGTCCTTGCAAGTTGACATGTAACAAATAAAAATCATATGTAGGTACTTACATGATTTTTGCGACCATGTCGTGACCTCTAGCTTGCATGTACTTCTTATATTTTTTTTACGTATGATTGTTCTATTTTTATTTATTCCCCATTTTGGGGTATTGTTTTACGATTACGATTTATATCAGTAAACAACAATCAGTTTTAACCCTAAAACGAATCTTAACGAGATAAAAACTATAATGCAATAATGAATATTAACTTAGCAATAGATTATGATTGATAACAAACTTAAAATTTGTGGAAACGGGGAAAAACAAAGAGGATCAAACGCAGCACAGGTCCTTCTCACGGTAGAGCTCAGCGAGCACTGAAGAAAGTGAACGAGTGTGACAGCGCTATAGCCCGAACGTACAGAGCAGCAGTAGCACACGCGATAACAATAGTGCGCGCAAATCTCGACCTTACCGTCACTTGACGCGCAATTCATGTAAAAAATCGTAAAAAAATAACTAGAGTACCCAACTGAAAAATGATAACAGGTAATTTAAAATAAAACGTTTTACATTCAGAGAAAAATCGTGGTTAGGATACGTTGAACCATTGAGGAGTAAAATTAAAAAAAGGGAAATATAAGACGTTACTTTGGAATTATTTTCTATCGAGAAAATTTTATCCAATTGCGTTTTCCATAACACATAATTTGAAGAATATGCCCAAGATTAATATAGTCTGAAACCAGATCTTTATATATTGTAGTTGTGTCATAAAATGAAATGAAAAACCCACTCCGATGTCGGTATATCCCCTTAAGTTGGTCTTTCATAACTGCTTTTTTATTGTTTTTCAAACCATTCGTTGATTGGTTGGAGAGAAGACGTTTGAAGAAAAACAAAAAGGTAATTTAACAAGAGTCGTCATTGTTATTCTGTCCGCATACTTTTTTCTTTTTTGTTCTTTGAGCTTTCGTTTTATATGTTCAGTTTAATTTATTTCGTACAATGGCCCTATATAATCTGTGCAATGGCTGATGAATAATATTATTGGTTTCGTTTTAATTTCAAAATACCCCTACGCCAAAAAGAAAGGACAATATTTTTTGTATTTATGTTTAATCTGTTAACATGGACGTATACAAGGGGGCTAATAAGGGGTTCAAACCCGCCCCCCTGGGCACTGACTTTAGTAAAACTGAGTACATTTTGTCATAAAATATTAAGTTCAAAATCAATAAATGTCAAATTAAAACTCTCAAGGGGTTGCACAATGCTAAAATTCAGTCCTGCTCTTACGCTTTTGTTTTTTAACTGTCGATCCTGCTCTAATCAAATGCCGCGCACGCTTCAGTTAATTTGAAATCGTGGTTACATTAGGATATTATAATTTCTTTATGTAATAGAGATTGTTTTTTCTAGTTAGTATCTGCATGTGTTAGTTTCTTTTCAATCGGTTTTAAAATATGGAAACTGAATCGCTTTTTTTGTGAAATTCATGCTTTTTTAAAAGTATTATATTTAAAAGAAGATTGAAAATATGTTTATTTATAAAGTGTATTTTATAATATCTTTAGTCAAAAAACACGCCCTACATATTTTTTTTATTTTTACCATTTACATTGCTGTAACTGAATAAAATGCAAAACTGATGTTTAGCATTGTAGAGCCCCTTAAATATTTTAACAGGTTGTAATAGCTCCCTCAAAGTCTCTCAGCTGCTAAATAATGTATTGATATTAAAATTGTCTCATTGAATCTGGAAGCTAATATATACGCCCGTGTCGGTTAATATCTCATTGTCACTAAAACAATAGATCGCAGCTCGAATCGTGTCTTTATATTACCAACGATCGGGATGCTATCTATTGTTTGAGAGAAGTTTGAGAGATAATGAGGATTAACAATGTTGAATATTTATTTATCTCTCTTATCTGCTATGTTTACAGATTTATTCGAATATGAGAGCTTATAGAGCCATTTGCTACGGCGTAGCAAGCACTACGACTCTATAGCTTTTCATTTTTTGAACCCGCTACGCTTTAGTCTGAACGCATATGTATAAGGAAAATATACAAGGTGACTTTTCCATCATCGTCCAAATTCATACTGGAGGCTTGGTAAGTGATCAGCATCATGAATCGATAACAATTTTTGTGAAATTCGTATAGTGAAATTTCGACTTCCCATATTAATTCACTCCCAGTCCTGAGTGGATCACTATGGGGAGTCGAAATTTCATTTTATGAATTTTACAAAAATCATTATTGGTTCATGATGCTGATGAGTTACCAAGGCTCAAGTATGAATTTGGACGATGTTCACAAATTCACCTTGTATATCTCTATTAGCTTTTTATTTGCAGTTACACATATATAACTTTAAATATAATTAATAAATAAAAGAAAATTTTGAACTTGAAATATATTTTGGCCCTTAATAGGCCGTCATCAGTCAAGTATTACTGATGACGGCTTGACTGATGACGGCCTATTAAGGGCCGAAATATATTTCAAGTTATATATGTGTAATTGCAAATAAAAAGCTAATAGAGGCATATTTTATATTTATGAGAATATATATCATAATAATTTAACTCAAATTAAAATTTATTTGCACCATTATGTTCAAAAGGTCTTAAATAGCATTTAGTATAGTATCAATTACGGACCCTGTCGAGCACAGTAAAGTAATTTAAAGCTAGTAACATATTCAATTACCTACATACTTTTGGGATATAAAGAAACATATCCATCTTATATTTAAGTAAGTAACTATCATAAACAAGGCATGCATTTGTGCTTAAAATCTAGGTAAATACAATTTCTCTCTTTTATATCTATAAATCTTTTTATTCTAGTTATTTAAGTATTTTTAAATTATGTGTGGACATTCTTGTATTAAATATGTTTTTTAGTTTGTTATTATTAAGTTGTAAGTTTTGGTTAATATTTTATATCATTTGGTAGTTTGTTACATAGTCTTATTGCCATATAATATGGGCTACGGTTGAGCATTTGAATTCTAGATTGCGGTAAATTTAAGGCGCTCTTATCCCAAAATGAGTAAATTCAAAGTCAAATAGAACTTTCAAATATCGTTTAAAACTTGAAAAAAAAAAAAACGCAATATAGTTCGAACCTTTATCTAGGTCTTCCACGCATGTGTTACACGATCAGATAAACTTTGCTCGATAGAAATAATTCACGAACACAGCATGTAATAAGACCTTTCAAATCATGCCATTTCCATAATTTCACTCTTTTATTAACGAAACATATCTGGTAATATTGCTCTTTAAATTTTCTAGGTCGACCAAGTACGTGGGTTTTAATAAACATATCCCTTATTTTTAAACAATTTAAAAACCGATAAAAACAACGAAAAAGTACAAAAGTGTGGTTATTTTCTTCACTCCTTACACGTAAAGAAAAAGACAGAGAGTCACTCTTCTGGGATAAGAGCGCCTTAAGGCTATACGGTAAAACTTTCCTTATGACGTGTATTGATATTATGGGTATCTTTTACTTTTATTTTTATTAACTATTGATAAGGACAAGCTATCCGTAGAATGCCAAAACAGAGAATATCTAGGAAAGGAGAGCATTTTGTTTACATAGTAATAGAACAAAAACTATTAAAGAGTTCCTTTCTATTAACGAGTTCCTTCTATTAGCACATGCTCTAAGGCAGCGGTTCCTAAAAGGTGTTTCGAGGATCCCTGGGGTTCCGTAAAGTGGTTACAGGGGTTCCGCGTAATATTTGAAGATATAAAACATTACTATTATACACGCTATCGCAGAAACCAGGCAGCTGACGAAGTTCCGGCCCTTATTGGATACAGAACCCATTCGCAAAAAAGGCCAAAAACCATCTATGCTAACTGTCGGATTTTAAATAATTCTCATAAGACGATGTATGATTGGGGCCATGGATGGGTGGTAAGATTGGGTACGTGGGGGACTCAGTGTGATTATTCAAGAACTCTTGAATAAGAAAAGCTTAACTTTCATTATAGTAGTTGGGGTTCCGCCAAAAAAAGGACGATTATTTAGGGTTTCATAGCCCAAACAAATTATAGGAACCGCTGCTCTAAGGAGTAAACTCATAATATTGCAAGGATTTAGCTAGTCTGTCCAGAATAGATGTTTTTTTTCCACCTTGTAATTGACATAGTTTTGTGAATAAAACTATTAGAGCAATCTAATATGAAATTTTGTTAAAAATCTGTGAGAAAAGACGGAATACGAAACAAAAACAGGAAAAACAGACCAACATTTTTGAGAATAATTAACGTTATATTTGTATAATTTTATTGAAATTGAAATTGAAATTATTTATTTGTCTTTCAAACATAATTATATCACACAGAAATTTGTTTTAAAAAGAATGCGACCAAAAGGAACGAGCTCAGCTATATGCTGTGATAGAAAAATAAATTGGTCTTCACAGCGCTGATTTTCAGCTTGTCCCCGTTCTCGCAGAATGTGCACATATGCGGGTAGAATATTGGGAAAAAAGATTTAACATTATTATATAAATATAGCATGCATTACATTTAAAAATAGAAATAATAAAATAACATGAATACATTAATGAACAAAAAAAAAAGAAAAAAACGTTAATTGATATTCTTAACATCATAGTTTATAGAAAGTAATTACAAATTTTAAATAATTAAAAATTTATGTAGTTATACCTATTATTTTAGTTCTCTATGCTCCAATTTTTAACGCGAGTGCTTAATTTAGTAAAAGAAGAATATGCTTGTTTTAATTTTTACAGCAGACATTATCTGCGAAATTATCATTTTCTGACAAGCACTTGATTGGTTTAGAAACTACCAATGATTATTATTATTCAAAATATTGATCTAAAAATATACTGCTCTCCGTCTGGTGCTGGTAAAACCGATATTCAATTATTGGGAAGACAGGAATCAGGCTTTAAAGAAAAAGCAAAATACAGTTAATGGGCCCGGAGATGGCTTTCTAATTTTGTTTTTTTTTTCAACTTAACTAGTTGACTAGTGTTGCCAGAGCATGACTTGAGGAATATTTGAGTTTAGAATTTTTAAACGTGGTCTTTAATCACGACAATACAATAAAAAGTATCCTGATCCTTAAGTATCGAATATTGATCTCCCTTCCTTCTTTCTTTGTAATCCATCTCTCACTGCTGAGGATCGTACAGTGGTAACGGCATCAAAACCCGTTCAGTAGGTTTTGGATGATGCTTGAAATACCGACAAAAATTACGTTTTTTTTTTGTATCACTATCCTACACCGATATTTTTTTGGAATATCATCAATGTACAGACAGATATAGCTCTTTTTTCTTTTACAGTTTTTATTAGTATGTATAATACTTAGCTTTACATTTTTCAGTTATGTTATTATAGTACGTTTCATCAAAGAAGGTATCACTATCTGTCGTACAATTGCAACTAATTTCACATTAAAACTTTTTATTTACAATTTAAATATTTATTTATGCGTGTTCTAATAATGAACAGCGCCACCGGGCTCGAACAATAAATGCGGTTACAAAAAATAAGTGGTTCATGTCTCGTTACAAAAAACAGGCAGGCTGTTAAAATGTTCATAGCTTTTTATTTGTTGCAGATTTAATTTAACAAATTACGGTATTTTTTGCAAAAAGTGAAACAGCGAAATAATATATTCTCATTTTTTAACTGTCAAGAATTTTTTTTGTTAAATAAATACGTTTTCGATTCAAAAATTCATATCATAAACCCCATTATAACATTTTTAATCTTTTGTGAAGGAAATATTAGGAAATATTCGTTTCTTATAACTTTATAGCACAATCTAGTTAATCATAATTTATAATTAATCAATATCACTATCACTACATAGTATAAAACAAAGTCGCTTCCCGCTGTCTGTCTGTCCTTATGTATACTTAGATCTTTAAAACTACGCAACGGATTTTGATGCGGTTTTTTTAATATATTTAGAGTGATTCAAGAGTAAGGTTTATATGTGTAATACATGCGTAATATAGTAGAGAAACACTGATACACTGATACTGAACTTGTCTGTCGTAAATACGTGATGTCGTAAATAAACACATTTTTTTGGGCTTACATTGCAAACGCTGGCTGAACATATATATCAAAATAATGTAGTACAGTATTGTACACCTTAAAAAGGTCTACGAAAAAGTCCGCGATGAATGTCTAGGATAACCCACAATAACCATTTTTTATCCTTTACTTTTTACGAGAAATAATGGCTTATTTACGAAGCAATTTTAAGCAATACAGCATTAATCATAAATACTGTAGTATATTTAGTAATCAGCATTGCACCCGTGCGTAGCTGGGGCGAATACAATTTTTGTGAAATTATACACTGATTCAAGTATCACAGTATTTTCGACAAACCCTAAAAAGGTTGGTGTTGTATAACTTTAACATATGCATATCTATGGTAGGCATTCATGCTATCCCGATAACAATCGACAATCTTATTTAATATCATGAAAAGCGAAGGAAATATATCTAAAACTCCACTACATTAGTGGTAACTAATGGTCAAAAAAGTTACTGTAAGGAACCTTGTGAAAAAAACGAGGTACCTATTATCTCTACTTTTGTTCGCGGACTTTACGAGCTCTATGTCGGGTAACTTTTTATAAAACGAACTTTAAAGCTCCTGTAACAGACTGTCTATGATAACGCCAAGTTATTTTAGGATTTAGTTGACGGTAAAACCGTTTGAACAAAGTTTTACGTCTGTACTTTACTAAGACTAGGATTGCAATTTTTTACAAGCATGTTTCTATTATAAGCACTTGGTAAAATATACTTATAAATACTAAGTGCAAAAAATACCATAATCATTGCAAAACGGCTCACCTCAATAACTATTTTTGATCGGGATAGCCGACCAGTTTCAGTAGATTCAGACTGCCTTCTTCTGGGCGAGTGAATACGCTTACGCGACGGCGTTGCGTCTCGCTCTCTCTATTGAGGTGAGCCGTTTTGCAATAATCATGTTTTTTTATCCTCAAGTTTCATTCAATTCTATAATACCATAATCCTTTAAATCAGCGTTTCTTAACCTTTTTTGTCCACGGACCCCTTAGGAAATCAAGCACAATTTTAAGGACCCCCTTAATATAAAAGCAGCAATAAATTTCTGACCATTTATTTTTGCAACTAAATTACTGATATTTGAGTTTATATTATTACTGAGTTGTAGTATCAAATCGGATTTCACTTTTAATCTATTTCTGTATTTGTTTTTAGTATACACAAGAGCAGAGAATGCCTTTTCACAGAGGTATGTCGTTGAGAAAACCAGTAAATGTCTCAGTCCATGCTGCGGACCCCCATACATATGCTCGGGGACCCCCAGGGGTCCGCGGACCACAGGTTAAAAAACGCTGCTTTAAATAATAAGTATAGCATTAATTTGCCAAGTTAGAGGCCCCATTACGCCTGGATTTTTCAGATTAATACAAAAGGTAAAAACTGATTGTGAAGTCAGCTTATATTTTTCATTTTTTTTTCACAAGTATTATCTAGCGACGTCTAACTACGTCTCTATACAGCCCAAAAAGCAACATTTTAACACCATCATAAGAGCTGTCAGGATATCGTGAATATTGCCTCGTTTTTACACGTGTAAAGAAGACTAAGCTTTTTATACACTTTTATGTAAATAAACATTAACCGTTTCATGGAAAACAGTTTTTATCTGAAACCATTTCACAAACTCGGTGCTTTTTTAATATCTCGCCATCCCTCACCTCTTGATGAGGGATGGGTCGGTACGAGTATTCAGAGTGGGGGGTGAGGAAAACATATATAAGGATGTGTACAAAGTTTCATTGAGATCAAAGCCACCAGGACGTCACAAACACCTCAAGCATTTATATAGTAGCGGTATGGCCCACCTGAAAATATTCAGACTAGGATAGGAGAAACCTCAAATGTAATACGGAGCCCTCGACGACGGTTTGGACCTGCGCTTGCCTGGATTTTTGATTCAGCTCTGTAGTGATTGAATAGAATCCAATCAAATGAACAAATGGGTATTTATTTTAGCACTTGTTCTAGAATAAAAAAACGAATTTTATATTGCAAAAAACACTCTCACAGAGAGTAGATAGATTTTTCTTGCACGGGATACCTAAGTAATTTGATCGCAATAAAGAAGCTAATATTAGATTTTTTTAACAAAGTTTTAATTAAGTTTTTAAACCTTGTTAAAATATTGTTGATCGAAGTTTCAAACTAATAAAGTGAATATAACTAAATTACTAAATATCTTACTAATAACATTTTAAATTGACAATGGTTACTATAAACTTTATTATGAATACGGGAACCATCATGTTTAGTTTTTATATTTTCCTGAATTTTCGACAGAGTTATCTGTGCCGAAAATACGGGAAAATTAAAAAAAAACAGTCAAGTGCGAGTAGGACTCGCGCCCTGAGGGTTCCGTACCATTTAAATAAGTTAATAATTATTCTTAAATAATTTAAACAGAAATTACAAACTTATCACCACCTATTAATTGTGTGAAACAAAACTGTTACATTACGTTGGTTGAGTATTCGGGGACGTAACCTTAAAGCTACATTATCAATCAGCATTTTGAGTATTTGCTGTTTAAATACAGCATAATGGTACATAATATACAGAAATTACAAATTCCCAACTACTTTGGTCTTTGAGATAGACCTCGTAACAAAAATGATCTAAAAATTACGACTTTGATAGCCCCCATTTCTTTATTGTTGAAGATAAAATATATATATTTATATTTACTCGTTTTAGACAATGACATCCCATCTGCTAAGGTACGAAATAGTATAGTAATAGTATATAGTACCAAAATGGCGGATTTTCTTACCGAGTTAAGGCGAACGTCGAAAGCTTACATTCCGAGGGTAAGAAAACCCATTTTTACACGTTACGAACGATACTTTTTCTACTACCTGATTTATGTATTTAAATATTTAATTTTTCCTTTCAAATTTAATGTATTTTATGACTTTCCAAAGCGCGGCGCGGTTTTTTTACCTTTTTTTTTCAAGCTTTGGCCGGCGGCTTTTATTTGTGGCCAGTATCATTTTGCAAAAAAAGAGTGTCAGACGCGATATAATCTATTATGTCTTGATTCGGAACGCAGGGAATTTCGATTGTAAAGACAAACTAAGGACGTCAAAAAGAACCTAATTTAGCATGAAATGAAGACAAACGTCAAAAAGAACCTAATTTTACAATAAATGAAATTTCAATACGATATTTCAAACTGACCTGATAGTCATTCCGCAACGGGGCGCGGAAAGTTCGATTTTCAAAACTAATTTCGAGTATTAAATGGAACTTTTTCATAAAGGTAGTAGAAAATAGTAGATTGTACAACAAGGGCATAAAACAATCCATTTTATCCGAGACGCATATATTGAGTCGAGGATAAAATGGGTTTTATGCCAGAGTTATACACTCTACTTTTCACTTCGATTGCGAGGAAATGAAACAGTGATATTGCTAGCAAATGACATATTTAACATTCAGTAGGTAATAATTTAATGCAAATTTAAATAAACAACTTAATATATGTACCTATTGAGGAAAAATAACAGCTCTTTCCCGCCAAAGTATTTTTTTTTTAAATTTCTTGCACCATTATTGACTTTTAAAAAGTTTGTCTATGATGTTGTACTGGCTGTATGTACGTTCTTAGAAGAAGTAAACACTTTTATGCACTAGAGCATAAAACGTAGTTTTATTCCGCTTATAGCAAGCATCAACAAGAACTTTACGGGCATGAGAAGTTAAAAAAAAAAAAATCCTATCCTGACTGAGTAGTTGAGGTTATTAAAAAACGAGTGTGAATTTAAAAAACAAGACGTATGGGAGTTTTTTAGTAGTACCTTTACACTAGTGTTTTAATGCCTATTTATGTGTAGTTTCATACACTACTTTATCTACACTCATGCAATAGGTGCAATTTCAGTCCAAAAATGATTGATAAAATCAAGCTGTTTTTGGTTTTTCTGGCAAAAGTTTACTGAATGTCTGTGTATAATAGGCCACAGGTGGTCTGTGTTATAAGCAATTTCATATAAAACCTCTTTGGTATAAGATATTAAAACCTCAGTGATGGCGGTATACAATAAGTTCTCTTTGCCTTCCCATTTAGCGTAACTGTACTTTTATAGCAGAAAAATTTATTTAAAAGCATTATTTTGTTAAGAAAACTGTACTTTTATTCAATTTATTTTCCGTATAGGAAAATTTCGTAAAAAAAAAATGTCGTTATAATCAGGATTTTATGATATGGATGTAGATAAAATAATTTAATTACATTTGTAATTCAATATTCCGTTTTGGGTTAACATTTTACACAACGTTATCATCAGGTCTCTATCTCATTTCGTCTAAGAGCTAGGGATCCGTGACATAGGACGGACAGACAGACGGATAGCGGAGTGACATTTTGCCCTTTGTGTACGGAACCCTAATAAAAACTAAAGACGGTGAGTCCTATTACCCCTAACAATATTTTACTAATTACATAATATACCTACTAATATATTTTAAATAACACACTTTAAAAATCAAGATATATTTCGGACTTCACTGGGCCCGGCATCAGTTGAAATAATAATATTATTACTTATTATCATTATTATTTCTATTGATGCCGGGCCCAATGGGGCCCTAAATATATATTTATTTTTAAAATTAATTTAATATTGTGTGTTATTTGTGTTTAAAAATATATAAAAAGACCGGCCAAGTGAGAGTCGGACTCGCGCACGAAGGGTTCCGTACCATTATATATAAAAACGGCAAAAAAACATGTCTGTTGTATGGGAGCCCCCTTAAATGTTTATTTTATTCTGTTTTTTGTGTTTGTTGTTATAGCGGCAACAGAAATACATCATCTGTTAAAATTTTAAACTGTCTAACTATCACGGTTCGTGAGATACAGCCTGGTGACAGACGGACAGCCAGACGGACAGCGGAGTCTTAGTAATAGGGTCCCGTTGGTTACCCTTTGGGTACGGAACCCTAAAAAAGCTATAAAGGTTAGTATTAATTTATTAAAATAATATATCCTAAATTGTGCCCAATTATAATATACCTATATGTAAATACTATTTACAATATGTACTCAATACAAAATAAACATGTAGTACAGTTAGTACGGGTCCTCTAAAAAGGCCGCTTTGGATGAATCATATTATGATTCTGTTCTAATACTGTCTCTTTTGCACGGGTGAAAAATGTCTAACTCTATCTTACTTTCAAATTATTTTATGATTCACCCAAATCCTCCTTTTTAGATCCCTAGTTATACCACTTAAATAATACGAATAGGAATGATCGCCACTCTTCGGCAAACTTCGTGTTTCCTTACGCTTTCTATACAATCAGTGGCGGATCTCTAAGTTGCTCAAACGCCGTCCCACACTTGAAACGTGATTCGACACGGTGTTTAAACTCCATCAAAAGTATGTATAAAACGTGAAATAGCTCAATTTTGTGCTTTTAACGACTCATAAACTGTCAGAAGGCGACATGTTATGAGAATAGTTTACGACGAAAATTCACAAAAGATTTATAGCTATTCCTGACCCGAATTATGTTTTGAATAATGCTGATGGAACAACGGAATGCATCTGCAACTCAATTTATAATTAGGTCAAGTAAATATTTGGTTTCCATTTTCCACCTGCTAAACATGACATTTGAGTCATGTGATTGTAGACGGTCGGGTGCATCCCAGAATAGAACCCGTCTCTTCAGTGATGTATTGAGAGTGCATTAAATAACTGCATTTACTCCGAGGAAAAGGGCTTTTTGTTGAGACCCTGACAATAATTCTCAATAATTTATTTTTTATTTTCCGCAGATAGGTTAAATACCTAATAATAATAATAATATATCGTCACGGCATAAATCCCCGAGGGGGTGTCAAAGGCCTTCCCGAGTGTGAGCAGTGAAATGCAAGTCACAGTCCACACTCGGTACACGCGCGTTTCACCGACAACTATTACGTCCCAACCTGATGGGTGGTGAGCCCTATTGCCGTACTTCGGGCACAAATACACGCTTTTTTTAAGGCATGCTGGTTTCCCCACGATGTTTTCCTTCACCCTTCAGCAAGGTAATATTAATACTACGCACATAAACTCCGAAAAACTCATTGCATTTCCGACCGGGGATTGAACCTGGGTCTTAAGATTGAGAAACTAGCTTTCTACTGCCTGAGCAACCACCGCTGTAATACCTTCTCGACTAAAATATTTGAATATTTTTACAAAATATTTTAAGCAGTTTTGGCTCCATAGTAAATATTGATTTTAGACGAGTACTATCACCAGCGAATGTGGTAATTTTAGTACACAGGAAAATGAAGTAAATAATAAAGATTAGATCCTTTTAGTGGTGAGTCGTAACCTCTTTTGCAGATAACCTATTGTATTCGGTTACGTGGATACGCATAGCCGGTTTCAGAAACCGGTTATAATAGGTCTTTTTATATGAAATTGCCGTTTTCTACAGGTAATTTGAAGGAAACTCAATTTTCAGTACTAACATTTTTGCATTTTTTTTGGAATGACAAATCCTAATTATGTAATTTTTTATATGTATGAATGAGACAACATTAACCTAACAGCAACATTAATTTAATTTTTGAAAAGTGTCAGCTGTAAAAAAATATTACGAATCTTATCAAGGAAACGGATGGCATTTAGGATGAACTGTTTTTTAAGATTTAATTTTTATAATCAAACTGTAAATATAAACAAAATTTAATACGTAGACGTAAATCCTTGAAATCAACTTTCAAACAAAAAACAAATAATTGGGATAACTATTGAGTTACAGGAATCATGAACTCATAAACCTGAAGAAAATTTCGGCAAATTCATTTATGTAACGACCTATTATTTCGTAACTAGTTCCTTTTCTAATATACTTCCTTTTCAGTTATCAATAATTGTGCGATTTGTATGTGGAATAATATCAGGTCAAACTAAATACATTATTTTCTATAAAATATTAATGTTCTAGATAATTTAATATTTGTCAAAGACGACAAGGTTAGTTGGTTAAAGAATCATCCTTTTGGCCTTTTGGTACGAATGTTATTTCACCACGAATGCTCGGCCAAAATAATCCCTGTCGTAATAAGCAATATCCCGAAACCCTCATTTCAATTTGAAGGCTATTTGCGTCGGGGTCTCTAGTGATAAATGCAATAAGCGAACAGTAACCAGTAACAATGTTAGTGGGCGTCGGTTGTGCGGCAAGTCCCCCCGGGCCTGCGGTACCTACGTATGAGTGCTTATAACGGTTTTCTACTGATCACGTATTCCTAAATGATATTATAAAGATTCAATTTCTGCAAAAACCTTAAACGAAGAAACATAGAAGACTCAATTCAATAGTATCAGACAGTGAAACGGGCAATAGGCTCATGGTCGGTTTTTCTGGGTGTCAGAGCCAGCCGTGACTGGCCGAATTGAACGTCATTGGAGCCCCCGCCGCCGTTCTGAACAAACATGTAGCAGCACAGTTTCCTGGGGTAATTTTTCAGCGCTAACCGTTTGTTTCGTTCGCTGGTTCTGTCAACTCAGGTGTAATGAAGTTGAAAATAAGCTTCATTTGACCCCGTTGAAGATTTTTCGTTTCTCCGAGTGAGGGATTAAAATTTGCAAAATATTACCTTAATCGGATTCGTTCTTCTTAAATTATGCCACGGACAGACAAAATACAGTTGTTAGAAAGACACTGAAGCATCGTTATGGGGTGGTTTCTATTTTCGACCCGAACCCTAAAAAGAGTATCTTGCCGAACCAAATCTAAATAGGTATATTAAAGGTATACCTATATACAACGTGTAACAGAAAGGTGTAACCATATTTGAAGAGCTTATTCAGTCAATGGAATAGAACAACTTTTACTATGGGGTCAACCCTGAAATCTCAAAAAAAAAATCCGCCCTTCCATACATTTCGGCCGAGCGGCATTGCATTTTCCTATGAAGCGAGTAATTTTTTTTTTCGATATACAGGATTTGTTCCATAGTAAAAGTTGTTCTATACCATTGACTGAATACGCTCTTCAATTATGGTTACAACTTTCTGTTACACGTTGTATATAGGTATACCTTTAATATACCTATTTAGATTTGGTTCGGCAAGATACTATTTTTAGGGTTCGGGTCGAAAATAGAAACCACCCCATAACCAGAGAATATAAAGTATTACTACGTACATAACGATGCTTCAGTGTCTTTCTAACAACTGTATTTTGTCTGTCCGTGGCATAATTTAAGAAGAACGAATCCGATTAAGGTAATATTTTGCAAATTTTACACATTTCTGTTACACCTTGTATAAATTCAGGTATACTGAAGCACTACTATTAGTACAAGGTACCTATATGTATAAGGTTTTACTTTAATCACAAAAGAAATAGTAGTACTATATACACCGTGTAATGATGACCTGCCCCCCTATTCTGTATCTTTAGTTGCCAACTGCACGAGGTGCCTATCAACAAAAACATAGCTAAAAACTGAAATTTCAAAATTGCATTTAGTGGGTATTGAACTATTAACAATCTGTGTCGTCACTTCAAGAGCGAAAATATCCTTAGGACATCGGAATTCGATAGTATATCTATGTTCACGCTAAACAGCGTGACGTCAGCATGCGCAGAAAGGGTGACTCGCGACGGAATCGAGTCCCGCGCTGACCCCCGCTCGCTCGGTCTGTTCGGATCGACGAGCCTCTCTAGGCGCACGCGCGCGCGCCCGCGCAGCCGACAGCTCTAAACAATAGACATTCGCGTCAGCACAAACAATATCGCGTACCTAAAGTGTAGTGTTAATACAAGTGCTGTGTACATCACTCAAACCAGGACATTCAATACATCCCTGCACAGACGCCAGCTCAACTAGCCAACAAGAAGGCTCAGCACGTCACCGCATCTCCTGTCGGCCCATCGAGAACAACATTCCAAAGCAAGGTCAGTCAGTTTACCCACAATCTTTTTCTTATCCTGTCTACTCTCCCATTCAAATTCCATCAGCTCTGCATCCTGTAGCCAGCGGCTACATTTTTGGTCCTTCGGCCGGATCGAATTCTGGTCCTTACAGTCCATTTTCACAATTTTGGCCCTTCAAACCGCTACTGAACCAGCCCCCGTCGATTTATTACAGTCCATTTTCAATCCAGGAAAATTTTTGGTTTATATCACCCCCCGACTATCCCCCGCCGGCCCATAACTTTGTTTTGAACCAGCCCCCGTCGATTTACTACAGTCCATTTTCACCCGGTTACATATTTTGCCCCCTTTCCCGGCAAAAAATATTTTGTGGTTTCGAATACCTATCGCGGGTAGATAATTAGAACCGCCGCCTGGAACATTCCATTTATCGGTTAGAACCGGCCCCCCCACGCCCCTTTACAGAATAACTCATTTTCATCACGGTTGTAATTATTGTTCAGCTCAGATAATATAATTATATCCATTCGGCCCAATTGTTTATTACAGTCCACTATATTTCTTTATTAAACCCCCCCGTCACTTCCAGGGATTAATTATCAGCCCTTATAAACCCCATACGTAAAATTAATTAAACTCAAAGTCAGCATTTTGCTCAACATTTTTTACATGTAATTCCCGACCCAATGTTTTCAAATGTTCTCGAAGTGATTCAACTTTGCTCGTAAATACATAGTTCACATTTTAGTTTCATATCGTGTTACAACGTTTTGAGTACCTACACTTCACTTTGTTTTCTATGGCGCGAAGAGGTGCAAATCTACCCACTGTCAAAGATAGTTCTCGTATCTTGCGAGATATTTTTTGTGAGAGTATAAATTTGCTTTATTTCGTGCACTTATATACGTCACATATATACGTAAGTTACGTGTGTTGAGTACATAAGTACACACGTTATACGGTTACGTATTATTACGTTGATTAAAGCTTGATTAGCATCATTGGATTGTCCGCACATTTAGATACGATTTCTGCCAGGTGAACGCATTCTTTGTTGTTTACGAGTTTGAGGCAGTAGATAGGTATTTTATTAGTTTCGTGTAAGCGGGAAATAGCATAATAACATAGGAGTGAACAAGGTCATCAGCCCTTTTTGATATTTAATGTTGCGGTAATCTTGTGTTACGGTAAAAGTTTTCCGAACAGTTTTATCCTGTTATTGTCTGCCTTTTATTGTTTATGGTACACATATAGGGTGTTCCACGTTGGTTTATCAGCTCATATACAGGTTGTTTAAAAAAAAAAAATTTTTTTTTCTTTTTTTTCTTTCTCTCTCTGTCGGGTTTATTTTCCGTGTTCCGTTTGAACATGGCTTTTGTTATTTCGGCCCGCGCAAGTTACAAGCTATCCGCACGTTGGAGTTGGTAGCGCTCAAGTTTTAATAACTCATTTTCACATATAGTCACACTCATCACACATTCAATCAGCACATACACACTCAGCTCATTTTCACTCACACATTCAATCAGCACATACACACTCAGCTCATTTTCACTCACACATTCACTCATCAGATACACATTCAGCTCATTTTCACTCAATGAAACCAGCACTCAGTCATCACACACACACTCATCACATACACACTCAGTTCATTTTCACTCAATGACTCCAGCTCCAACAGAGAATTCTTGTAACTCCGCACAACGTGTAGTGAACGTCACTAACACACCAATAATAGCAGACGTACATGGTCAATTTCACTCAGCACGAGCCCTGTTAGGTTTTATCTCACGTCGCGGTACTCTAGTTCTCATTCGCTCAGAGTCGGCACAAGCTGTGTAGGTGCTAGGGATCAACTCATTGAAGTTCAGAACTTCCTCGGGTCAAACAATGATGCAATCACTCACCAGCTCGCGAATCAGCACATAACTTGGTTCGGCGCTCTGCACGAAATAATACTCAACTCAAGACCCCTCTGCCCGATTTTATCCGATCCTACGGACTTTGACCCTCTCACGGCCGGACATTTCATTATTGGTCGTCCGCTCACCGCTCTACCTGAGCAGTCTTTTTACGACAGACCCATATCTGTTCTTAAACGCTTTCAGCTCATTCAAGCGCTCTCTCAGCGCTTTTGGATTCTCTGGTCCAGATCCTACCTCCATACCCTGCAAACCCGCCCCAATCAGCTCTCCCCTTCCTCCCCTCCTCAAGTGGGTGAACTGGTCCTCATCAAAGAGGATGACTTGCCTCCGCTCCAATGGAAGCTGGGGAGAATTCTCCGCACAATGCCTGGCAAGGATGGAGTGATCCAAGTTGTGGATCTGGACACAGCCCATGGAGCCGCAGCCCCGGCCCCCCCAGGATGTTCACGCTAAACAGCGTGACGTCAGCATGCGCAGAAAGGGTGACTCGCGACGGAATCGAGTCCCGCGCTGACCCCCGCTCGCTCGGTCTGTTCGGATCGACGAGCCTCTCTAGGCGCACGCGCGCGCGCCCGCGCAGCCGACAGCTCTAAACAATAGACATTCGCGTCAGCACAAACAATATCGCGTACCTAAAGTGTAGTGTTAATACAAGTGCTGTGTACATCACTCAAACCAGGACATTCAATACATCCCTGCACAGACGCCAGCTCAACTAGCCAACAAGAAGGCTCAGCACGTCACCGCATCTCCTGTCGGCCCATCGAGAACAACATTCCAAAGCAAGGTCAGTCAGTTTACCCACAATCTTTTTCTTATCCTGTCTACTCTCCCATTCAAATTCCATCAGCTCTGCATCCTGTAGCCAGCGGCTACAATCTATGTTTTTGATGATAGACACCCATTCCAGAAGGCAACTAGAGATACACAATAGGCCCGCAGCTCAGAAAATGAAACCATGTATAGGGGATGTTGTGAGGGTTCTTTGTACTAAATTTAATTTCGACATTCCTATTAATACATCTACAAATTAATAATTAATTTAGTTTCGCTCACAAGTGCAACGTACTAACCACGTTTTTTTAACAGGCTTAAAAAATGCGATGTTGCCGCTTCGTGCAGGTTACTGACATGTAGTAATACTGGAAAGGAAGGTGCACACTTGGAACAAGATTTATTTTGTTCGAGAAAACAAATTTCTGTAAACAGAAATATTTTCTCGAAATTGTTTTTTTTATGGCTTTGTAGAGGGTTTCCCTACATGTGGTTTCATTTTCTGAGCAGGTCATCACTACACCCAGTATATAACAAGTAACACCAGTAACCAGTGACTCATGTAACACCAGTCCTGCGTAGCAAACAGACAACATGACGCGACCAACTCAGTTTTGGGCGTGGCCAAATGCCATACATTTCGCTATAAAGTGCACGCTCCATGAAACTTGAGAGGACTATACAATCGTGCCAATTTCGTCAACTTGTATCAGAAGAAATGTACTTTTGGCAATTCTGGAAGTTTTTTAAATATGTTATTGGTTAATATTAATCAAGATAAAATTTTCGATGTTGACTAGCATTAATTTTTTGATTTTATCTAAAAAAAAACACATTCGTCTTTTAAACACTTTTCGTATTTAAGGGGTTAAATTTCACAATTTTTTGTTCTACTTAAACATATCTCTAGATAATGTTAATAGACTCAGCCTAAAATATTATAATAACATTCCATAGACTCCCTACAATGTGTTGGCAGCGTTTGTTTGGAGGTTTGCGCGTAACGACGCATCTTAAGGCTTGAATAAGCGTGGATTTGGTAAAATTGCGTATATTTAGCTCGATTTGTAGGCTAAACTGGCTACTAGAAAATTCTGGGAAATATCATGTACTTAATCATGTTTTTCTAACGAATTAAGCCTTTATAGATTATCGAAATTGTATATCTTTACACAAATAAATATATATCTGTAGGTACCTAATTTCATTCTGTCGGACACGGAATATGCGTTTGAAATTAATCTTTCACACAATAAAAGATCTCATTATTATCTACAAAAAAGCCTTACTACTTTATTTCTGTATGTCCTAATGGAGCCACGATTTCAAAATAACTGAATTCTGATTCTGATTAGAGAGTTAAAAAACAAACGCGTTAAAGCGGGACCGAATTTTAACAAGGTGAGCATGCCGTTCAACTTTACTACCTTATAAATGCTTTAGGTTTTTGTGAAATCCTGATGGCTTTGATCTTAATGAAACTTTGCCGACATCTTTATGTATGTTTCCCTTCCCCCCACACTACACTCCAAACCATCTCTCATCAAGAGATGCAAGATGGCGAGATATTCAAAAAGCGCCGAATTTGTGAAATGGTTTCAAGTAAAAACTGTTTTCTATGAAACGGTAACTATTTTTTCTTAGAAAATAATATGAACTTATTCTTCTTTACATGAACAACATTTGTATTTCTCTTTTTTATTTCCAGTATAGATATAAATTATACAACGACCAACTTGCTAAACTTTGCGAAAAAAAGAGGCAATATTCACGATATCCTGACAGCTATTATGATGGTGTTTCATCAAATTTAGTTTTTTGGGCTGTGTGGAGACGTAGTTAGATGTCGCTAGATAAAACTTGAGAAAAAAATTATGAAGAAAATAAGCTATTGACTTCACATTCAGTTTTTACCTTTTGTATGAATTTTAAGAAAAATCCAGGCGTAAAGGGGCCTCTTAATGGTCGGCGCTCGGGCTTGATAAATATCTTACAAACTAAAATATATATACAAATATATTCAAATACATTACAAAATTAAATCTTCACTTTGAACTGTCCCGTGGCACTTGTCCGCGGAAGCGACGGAACACCACGCCCTGCGGCCAAAAGTTTTCCTCCATGACGAGGTGCAGAAAGCAGTCCGTTACTCGGACCACAAACACCAAAAAGTTGACGTTGCGGTGTGACTCCAGCAACTGCACCCTCGGTGGGTACCCTGTCTTTTGGCGCACGTACTCCGCGATGTCATCCGCCTTTGTGGAGTAGTGCAGGCGGGAGATGTACACCGGCGTGGTCGGCTTAGCGGCACGCAACTTAAGTCGGGCTCTATAGGAGCTTTGCCACAGCGGTAGGATTGACAACTGCACCTAATGCATAATGAATGGGTTGTCAATCCTATCCACGATCGTGCTCAGGATGCTGTTGGTAGAGGCTCGCACTCGGCGCAGCAGCGAGGCAGCACGCAGCCTCATAATGCCGAAGTAGTCTTGGGTGCGCGCCACAGCGAACATACCCGACGCGCTGCACCACCGCCTCAGACCCATCAGCATCCTAAACGCGTTATTGTACTGGATGCGCAGAACTCTCACGGTCTTTTTAAGGTGGTTAATCCACAGACCGCAGGTGTAAAAAGATTGACAGTAGGCTTTAAACAAGGAAACTTTAACAGCCTCTGTACACCCGCTAAATCTGCGGGCCAGCATGTTGCTCCTGACCGAGAGAGCCCTGCGCTCCCTTTCAATGTCCATGTCATCACATAAATCTATATTTAAGTAATTACCCAAATATTTGAGATCATTGACCCTTCTCAGGGCCTTCCCATTAAGGTGTATTTCAGGTACAATATCAGGAGTACGTTTCTTAGTATATAGTCAAAAAGCAATAAGTATATATTAACGGACGAATAAACCAGATAGGTACTTAACGATTGATAATGAAAGGTACCCAAATCTGAACGCGAGGAGCAGCTTGCGCCGCCCCTCGCAGCCTGCCGCCCCGGGCCATGGCCTTTTTGGCCCTAGGGTAAATACGCCACTGCCTGTATCCGCGCCTGCAGTTGTTTTCATTAGAATATACAGGGTGTTAAGATGAAGCTGCGGAAGTCGTTTGGGGACTAAGTTTGGTGATAGTACTCGTCCTAACAAACAACTTATCATGAAAAACAATTGAGAAATCGAGAAAAAAAACAATCGTTTCATACATTTTGGTCAGGTAGCTAAGTAACTTTTCTGTGGAACAGCAGATTTTTTGTCACGTTTCCAGGGTTGGTTCCATAGTGAACGAGTACTATATATATATATATATATATATATATATATATATATATATATATGAACGTACGAATATATATATGAACGAGTACAATCCCCAGTTTCCGGCTTCCGCAACTTCATCTTAACACCCAGATATGCATAAGCTTCAATTTATTAGGAAACATAATTTCCATACGACGGAGAGACTGTGATTTCAGTAAATAAATTACTTAACAACCGAGAAATAATGCATCTACTTAGTCTCTTAACTACGTAGGTAGTAAAAAATAAAGTTTTGTAACAGTACTTAGCACTCCCAAACAACAATAGGTTAAGTTCTAAAAAATATATGTTATAAAGAAGGCCTTTTCTAAGATGATAGCATAACCCCAAAACGAATACGGAAAAATTCGCTGCATCACCAACCGGCCTGCCCAGCGTGTGTGAGTATACGCATTTCTTTCAGGAGGAACGCCAAGAGTGGCGAAATCTTGGAAAGGCCTATGTCTAGCAGTGCACGAAGACAGGCTGATGGATGGATGGATTAAAGAACAGCATGATCAATATCTTCCTGATTCACCGCACTACTTCGACACACACTTTTTCAGATATGTTTATTCTCTTCCGTTCTGCGATGGACCTACTGCTGAAGTGTTATACTTATAAAAACCGGCCATGTGCTTGTCGGGCCACGCGCTATGTAGGCTTCCGTAGTTGCCCTGCACAATATGCAGACTTCATCTCCAAGTACATTTTATAAGTTTGTCGACTAATACAGATCGCGCCAAACTTCTATTACGCTTGGAAGTTGCTCTTTGCAAGAACGGCCCATACATTTTGTTCCTGCTGATGCGAATCGACCCGAGTTTAGAGGGGACTAAAAGATTTGTATAGCCTACTTAGCTGTGATAGTTTTCCTTTTAATTTCGTAATGTATACTACTGCCGGTATTTTTTTACGTCTCCAAATACAGCCGTTTCGCTGGCAGGGGGGACACTTGACTCCAACAAAAATTAACACTTTTAAGCTTAATATTTCGCAAACGGAACCCTGGATCGAAAAATGGTCTTCTCACACCCCCCCTATTTTAAATTACCTATCCAACGACACCCCACACTAGGGGATCCTAGGGGAAAAAAAATCATCCCCACTTTACGTGTACCCTAAAAAAATATTTTCCAAAATTTTACTGTACCAATTTATCGGCGTGATAAATACCTATATGTATAATTGTATACCCATGCCAAATTACAGATTTATAGTATTAATAGTTTAGAGACTCTAAGCTAAGCCGCGAACAGACAGACAGACGGACATGGCGAAACAATAAGGGTTCCTTGTTGTTGACTACGGAACCCTAAAAAGCATGATCCGTCCGGATACCCCCGTCACAGCAACACAACCGAGCTCTACATATAACGATAAAAAACTCAACATAGTATTTGTGCAGTTTCGTTAGTTCACTCCAGAGGCTACGTCCACCGCAATATACGAGTACATGTACAAGAGACAAGTTAACAGCATCGTAAAAGACATTGTTGCTGTTGAATGTTTACCGGTTGCTTCTCTTCTTTGCATTTATCGCTGAGATAAAGAGGTGGGATGGAGGTAAAGACAGATGGGCGGAAATAACGACCCTTACAAAGATATTGAGGTACATGTGCATGTGCATGCATGAAACCTTCAATGAGTTCGTCTCCTACATGGAGATTTTTATGAAAATCGTTTAAAAAGCTAAAAAAGTTGTTAGTTATTTTTTCGATTTCTTAAAAATGACGAAGTTTTTTGGTATTCAAAGTGAGCTTAACGGCATAAAAGGGCATAAAATTTAAGGCATAAATGACGTATTAAAAGAAGACTAAAAGCATAGACTTAGGATAAGGGATATCCTAAGTGTTTGACTAAAAGTGATATCGCTATCGCTAACTTCGATAAGCTATACAGAAATTTTTCAACATTTCAGAAAGTTATTGCTTTGCATTTACTAATTAATCAGTTACCATAAAAAATATACTGATATTTCACTTCAGGAGACGAGCTCATTCTCAAATATACTGGCATTGTAAACGCTTTCCGGATGTCAATAAGAGGACTAGCCTTGGACTAGCATAAATGATAGTAAAATACTTTTTTCGATTTAGATATTTAAACATCTCTTGGGGGCCCCGGGGCACTACACCGCATAGCCCTCCGATAGCTACGCCACTGGTTTTGGCACATTTTCCTTTTGTATCATTATGTTGAATGTTGAATGACGTGTCTAATGTTGAGTAAACTTATACTTGATTTTTATTTTTAACCGAAATTTGAAATGTACCTCATCACTAAATGCAGCTGTCATAAGTGCCATCACTCAGTGGCCCTACTTTAGTCTGAGAGCATTACAGATAAGTATTATATCTGACCATGTCCGTTTGGCTATGGTTGTAGTACCTAGAGCGAACACACTTTTTTCACACGCACTTTTTTCTAGTGATACCTGTACCCGTCACTACTACAACCATAACCAAACGGTCTTAGTGAGATAGAATATCTGCAACCTCTCTGCAACTGAAACCATACATTTAACTGATCATACTAAACATATTTTATCAGTACACGTACCCGCGCAATCTATTCGTTTCACGATATTTGAATAAGGTACTTGAGGTAAATAAGGCCGGAGGTCTAAAAAAGCCAGGTAAAGAAAAAACACACTTCTAATAATTATTCAATAACCATAAAGGCACTCCAATACGATGCCCATAGTAGCTACAAATCTACGACAAATCTAAATGCGCGTGAGCCCGCCGCCACTTTCTATGTAGCCCCGTGACTCTTCTACGAGATGGTTGCTGTCAGACTCCGTAGAAAAATTGGTTGTCTAACACAGTAAAATTTTTGCGTAAAAATGAACTGATTTGATTGTGAATCATATAAAATCATTACTTACTCTTGGTTGGATGTGAAGAATGGTGGTTTTTGATAATTTATTTATAGTTTATCATTTTATATCATGTAGCTCGTGAGCTAATAAAGCCGATGATTAGGTTACTAATGCCTAAGGTATTTTGTAGAATGTAATTTTTTAAGAACATTTTTTCACAAATTGATATGGCTATTTTTAATTGTATTGAATTAGGACGTATGCTATTTATTAATTTGTTATTAAAATTTAGAATGATTAAGTGTTTTTGCTTCTTGAGTCTTATAAAGCAAGAATAATTTTTGTACTCTAAGACGTATACTATTTTGTAACGTTTTTTTTTTATTTTGTTTAAAATATATTTTTTTTATTTTAATAAAATATTTATTCAGTTTATTTTACTAAAATGTCAAGTTCTATTACAATTTTAATATTGCGTTGGTATAATAAGGCCTTAAGCTTTTAAATAACGAGAAATACAATTAAGTAATTAAGTATTTTTTTGAAACCGATAATTGAATTAAGTGCAATCTTTTAAAAAAAAGGAGAATTTTGTCATTGAGATTTAAATTACTCTTAATAACTTAGTAAGATTTGAACTTTTTCCGGCTTTATTTGCCTCCGGTAACTTTTACATGCGATGCTATGAATTATGTTATACCTATAGTATATGCCTGCCAATGCTTGTTGGCATTTTAATTTAAGGGTGCATACAAGATCAGATTGAGCACCTCATTTTGCATCAATCAGAACTGAACTCTATGACGTTTCCTTTTAGTTTAAAATAGCGCGCGCTCAGCTGTGGCTGTTACGACCACCAAGAAACACGCGCTCGCGAAAAACTGCGTTTTTGTTAAATAACTCTGCATTTAAACGATTATTATTAAATATTCCAAAATGTATAGACAGTGACTTATTTTTAATACAAATTTCAAGGCTGTAAAATTTTGGGAAGGCCCTTAACACTCGAAAATCATGTAATTCATAAATTTTGGTAACTTCGTATTTTTTTTTCTATCAAGTATTAAGCAAAGGTGTTTTTTCTAAAATGTTTAAATCAGCCCTATCTATATTATTTTTCTATAATATAATACACTATATCATTTTTACTAAACAGATTTACCAAGTTACACAATGTGCAATGGTCATTTGAAGTTGTGCCTGACTGACCTTATACGGACTTCTCACTCTGGCTTAATATTCTTGAAATTTTTATAACTTTTTATTAATCTTTTAGAAGTTATAAATTGAAGCAATCAAAAACACTAAGGCGCAAGAAATCAAGAGCCAATCAAATCCTTCCGATTTGATCAAGAAAAATAACTCAAATCGGTTCATCCGCGAACTTGGTTATTACAACCGACCTGACTAACTTATTAACAACTCAAGCTTTCACTTGGAAATTTTGATTCAGTCCGAAGGCAATTACTATGATGTCAACTTGGTGAAATGTTTCGGTTAAGAAATAAAACTTTTATTTTAATGGCTATTCAATTCATTTAATACAATTTTATATTTGAATAAAGTAGCGTTACAAATATATAAAATACTCGATAATTTTGTGACATTATAACAAGCGTAATACTTATAATTTATATATTCAGTTCTTTAGCCTCTACTTCACAATAATTTACTTAAATTCTAATTTGTGCCAAAACTCAATGCGTATCAACAAACTGTCTAAATCTATCCCATTTGGAATGTAGTCGTTAGAGGAAAGTAACAAATATGGAATACCATTTTGATTTTTTGTTTAAAAAACTTGCGAAAACAAATATTAAAGACGTTTATTCGTAATTATAATCAGTCATACATTTTTTTTTGACCTCGAACTCATTTTTTGGTTTTAATATTAATAAACAATTTTTTTTTCAAAAGTCAAAATTTACAAAACGGTAGCTATTTATGGAATAGCTACTCACATATGGAATATTAGAAAAATACACTTGATTCCTATTTAGAAAAAAAAGAAAAAGTAAGGAAATTTTTGAATGAGGAACTTACTTCATACAAAAATCACAAATTCGAGTGTCAAACTTTGGACCTGCACAGACAATATGAACCCAGAAAGACATTAAACTTTTGACCCATGTTTTTCCTTGATTATCTTGAGAAAACAAAAAACCCCTGCCACACTGGCGCACCTGACTGGTCAGACAAAATAAGTGCGACACTAAAGTGAGTGAATGATATAAAAAATTACTTTGAATTGCATCTTGAAGTGTTAGTTTTAGAGAAATGGTGGTATTCCATATTAGGGATACTATTCCATATTTACAGGTGGTAGAGCTGATGCTGGGCTCGACTGAGGAGGTACCACCATCTTACTTGGTTACCCCCTCTAAGTAATTCGGGGGAGAGCAAGCCTGGGACCGATGGATGGCGGTATGTCCATCCCTAATAGCCAGGCCTTATATGGAACAGACTGGTGACGGGCAGCGGCGTCACTGGTGCGAGGGTTCCGGCACCGCGCCCACCAACCCGCCTGCCCAGCGTGTGTGAGCATGGGCAATTCTTCCAGGATGACCGCCGGGAGTGGCAGAGTCCTGGACAGGCTTATGTCCAGCGGTGGACGAACTAGGCTGATGGATGGATGGATGATTCCATATTTGGTAACTTTCCTCTAATAAATAAAAAAAACTGTCACAATCGAAAAACAATCACAACATAATACACTTCCATAATATAATAAGTTAAAATAGTATTAATTAGTCTATGATAATACTGGATTAATTTTACTATAATTCGTTTCTTTTCTCAAGGCTACAAATGTCATTAAAATCACAGTTATTTATTGAATCGTGAAAATATTCAGTCAGTTGTCTAAGCGGACATAGCTCTTGTTCGCACATTGGTAGTTTTGTTATTCTTTCTTGATGTAATGTCAAAACGTGGTCACCATTTTCACATCTGTAAAAAGAACACATGTTATACCATGTATAACCATAAATAAAATGAAATGAAAATTCAAGTTTGTTTAGATTAAGTCTATGCGAATTTTATTTTTGTCACTGTCACTCTAAGCGAAAAATCGCTCAGTGCGGGAGGGGCGGATTCAGGGCAAAAGGAAAAAAAAGTTGAGTTTTATATATTGTTGAAACCCATCTAATAAAATATGTATGAGTTCTGTACATGGCTGCTACTCGTTAAGGGGCTGCACAATGCTAAAATTCAGTCCTGCTCCAACGCGTTTATTTTTTAAATATCTATCCTGCTCTAATCAGATGCCACGCACGCAAAACTTCAGTAATTTTGAAATCGCTGCTCCATTAGGTCATTAACCATAATTTATTTATGTAATAAAGATGTTTTTTTTTTAATTAGTATCTGCGTGTGTTGGTTTCGTTTCAATCGGTTTTGAAACATGGAAACTGAATCGCTTTTTTCGTGAAATCCATGCTTTTTTAAAAGTAATTTAATTAATAGAAGATTGAAAATATTATTATTTTTAAAGTGTAATTAATAATTTGTCTTGAGTCAAAAAGCACACCTTATTTTTTTCAAATTTTTATGATCTACATTGACGGAACTGAATCTAATACAAAACTGACGTTTAGCATTGTGGAGCCCCTTAAACGAGGAGAAAAAGTGTGTTAGAAGATCTCATTTCAACAATTATTTCTATCGAGGAAAGTTTATCCAAACATGTTTTCCAAAATCATATCCCTAGATTTTATATAGTCAAAATGCATATACCAGAAACTGATTATAATTTTCCGTATATTTCATGAAATACACAGAAAAGAAACACCCGTATTTTTTTCACATATCGCCTTAAATAACGCAATATTTATGGACACGATAAATGCACTTTTACGTTCTGAAACCTAAACCTACACATTGATTTACTTGTAAATGTGAATATTACGAGTAGGTCCTTACATATAAAATTGGCATTTTGTATGGAGAATTTGAAGGAAACTTAATTTTCAGTACTAACATTTTTGCATTTTTTTTAGGAATGACAAATCCAAATTTGATTGTTTCTTTTGTGTATGAATGAGACAACATTAAGAGGAAACGAGTGGTATCCGAGTTGTAAATGTATAGGCACACATACTTAAAAGTGTATTACAACAAAAAGCCAAATGGGAGGAGCGTCTTGGTTGCTGGTGATCATAAATTCGGAAGCCGAGCGAAGTGTAGCGAAGCAAATTTAACAAATTTCATGATAAGGCCGATAAACTATATTAGGCATAGAGATTATATATATATTATATATTAGATTATTGAGAAATATATCGTACTTAAATGGCAAAAGTCATTAAGTGAAAAACTGCATTCAAGTCAACCGAATTGTCAGTGAGATCAAGACGTTAAACGAGCATTGAGTAATAAAGAAAATGCTATACCAATAAAGATAAACCACTTACTTGAACAAAACAAACGCCAAATTCGAGGCAAAGCAGTCGATTTCCGAAGACTTCCACTCCCTGTCTCGATATAACTGATTGCCTCTAAGATGCTCCGGTGGCTTGTACAGTTGCAGATGCGACAGTATCTTGAGAATAGTCCCCGAGTGAGCGAAGAGGAAGGTTGCGTTCGGCGCCTTCTCTCTACTGTCGAGCAAAACATTGTTTCTATAAACATAAATTCGTGTCGGAATTTTCGTAAAATTATCGTAGTATTGGACGAAACCATTTTTCTCAGCGAAGCGTATATTTCGCAGGAAAGAGAATTATAAAAATTGTATCCGCACAACTAATGCTGTGCAGCATACAAAAAAAAACCGGCCAAGTGCGAGTCGGACTCGTGCACGAAGGGTTCCGTATCATTATCTATAAAAACGGCAAAAAAAACAATCCTTCGTGCGCGAGTCCGACTCTCACTTGGCCGGTTTTTTAGTATTTGTTGTTATAACGGCAACAGAAATAGGTACATCATCTGTGAAAATTTCAACTCTCTAACTATCACGGTTCATGAGATACAGCCTGGTGACAGACGGACAGACGGACAGCGGAGTCTTAGTAATAGGGTCCTGTTGGTTACCGTTTGAGTAAGGAACCCTAAAAATTGTCTAATCCTAGCGATTTTCTACACACAGCGCCCTCTGTGCGAGAATCTGAGTATTATTGCTAAGTTTCAGTTTTCAGGCGTCTAAATAACATTGTCGGACACAGTAGGTCTGCTTTAGGCCGTCCGCTGCGTTAAGCTTGTGCTGTTTTCATAGAGAACCGCGCGACGGGCGACCAGCATCACGCAGCGCTGTTCTATTAAACAGGCCTTAAACAGCACGCTTAAGGCACTACGAAAAAAAACGACATTTTAAGGACTTGCATATCTACTTCAGTAAATAATGTATTATTTTGATAAAATATTATATTATTTCTGGATTCTTTTTCTAGGGATCTGATAAAACAGAAACGCGATTGGAGAAATTTGGCTCGATAAAAATATTTATCGAAATGAGGTCCTTTTCGACACCAATTCTCCTGGTTTGACAATTTAGAATGACATATAGACTGCAACTATATTTTATTAGGTGGATTTAAACAGTATCTAGGACCTGGTTAAACGAAATTTTGATAGCAGCTTTAGCACATTTTATATTAATAAAAAACCGACTTTTTGCTACTTTTCCACGAATCCGTCCCTCTCGCACTGAGTATTTTTTCACATATGGAGTAACAGGGACGCTAAAACGTTTACATATCGCCTTAACACAGCGGGCGGCCATACTCTTTCTTTTCTAGGCAGATGAAAACACTCTACATAATAGTATCAGCACTTGAAATCTTCAACTTCTTTTCGCCGTAGTTGTTCTAGATGGGGTATATACCTATAGTTAATTCAATTCAGTATTGTCTACACTAGGCACTAGGCCAGGGGTGGGCAAACGGTCGATCGTGGTCAACTGGTCGATCGTGGTCAACCGATCGATCTTAGTCAACCGCGCGATCGTGGTCAACCGGTCGATCGTGGTCAAGCGGTCGATCGTGGTCAAACGGTCGATCGTGGTCAACCGGCCGATCATGGTCAACCGGTCGATCGCGCTTACTTACGAAAACGCAAAAGTTTACAAAAGCCCGTCGGACCCAATAAGAACGTAATTCTTCTTCAAAAAGGATACCAAGTAAACTATTAAAAATGTATCAAGTAAAAACGCAAGTTTTCCATTATGTATATTACATAATATTCAAATCTCATACAAATAGGCCAGCAATTAATTGCTTTGTTTGGATCAACGTATTTGTGCGAATCTGCTTTTTCTGAAATGAAAATAATTAAGTCAAAATACCGCAATCGGCTTACTGACGAACATCTATCTGTCTTCGTGCTTACGTTTGGCACTTAGTAAATACGTGCGTTCCTACGAGAAATTAACATAAAACACGTATATGGACGTAGCTAGGTACCAACAACAGATGCCATGACATAAAAAAAAATTGCTTGCGAGTCGATCACTTGTCATCTAATTTTATTGTCGTAGATCGATAGTGCAAGCATAGTAATTACTATGGTGCAAGTCTGCCCACCCCTGCACTAGGCCGTTTACTTACCTAAATAGTTCAAACATAGTCTTCACTGATAAACAAGCTTGTCGGTGAGTCAGTTCGGTACCATAGCCGTCTAGCCAATAGGTTTTCAAATCGGCGTAATACTCGAGTCTCTGAAAGTAATTTAAGACTTCAAGGTAACCAATATTATAACAAACTAATTTATATTTTTATTCCGTACAATATGTATGAAAGAAACGGTAAAATTAAGTTAGTTAAATATAATCCCATATAGTATTCTAAATATTATTAGAGTGCATTACAAACTAGAAAATATCAATCAGAAACAAATCCAAAGACACGAATTTGGCAATTGCGCAATTGGTAGCGCGCTTGTCTTGATAACAAGAGGTCGCAGGTTCGAATCCTGGCCCGGGAATTTTTTTAAATTCTTGTCTTTGGATTTGTTTCTGATTGAAATTTTCTGATTTATGAGTATTCATAGCGATGGATTTCGCAAAAATAAACATAACCATATAGTATTGGTAATTAATGATTACTGGTTTTATTCCTTTACTTGTATATTTCCTTAGTAGTTAGTACCAAATTTGAAGATTGTATGTCACCGATATACCTAATAATATTGCCGAAATTTTTCTAGCGTCAAAAATGAAAGAGCGCGATTGTTTCACTTTTTATTAGGAATAATTTTAAAGTTTGTCTTGGAAAATTTTAATAAATAAAACTATACATACCTCAGCGTCTTCTTTACCTAAGCCATAACACCAGGGCGAGACTTGATCTTTGTGCCATGCTGTTTCAAAGCCGCATGCTTTGTACATGATATTCGCTTCCCCTGGATAAAACAGTAACATTTTGAAAAACTTATATTCTGTGTTAGTAGTTTTTCGATGGATAAATTTACAGGAATCTCTGCTATTCTGATTTGTTTATTTGTAATTGTAGTGTTTTTATAATAATTTATTTTGATGTTGAGATACAAGCTGGCAGTTAGCGGTGATATGAATTCCTGATTTGCTTGCAGGATTTAGATAATTTGAGTATTGTGTGTGAATTTGTTACTTTTATACATAAAACGCGTTCTACATTCTCGACGAGACTCTCGCCATGAAGGGGACAAAGCTATATGAGTAAAGGAGAAATACTCTATTGCGTTTCGCCTTACTCGTATAGCTTTGTCCCCTTCAGGCGAGAGTCTCGGCGAGAATGTAGAGCGGCATTGTGTGCTTAATTAGTGATATGATTAAATGGCAATTATTTGTGCTGTACATATTATATTTTTGCATCAAACAGCAAAGCAAGCTTTAAATACCAAATATTAAATGTACATAATGATGTACAAACCAAAAGTAAGCACTCTATCGAAACCCAATCTTTTGGAGATAGTTTCTAAAGAAGAATTTATTTCTTCACTTTTTGAATACAATATTTGCTCTTCATAAGTGGTTTCATTTTTCTTAACTTGCTTTTGCCACTTGTCACAGTGTTTGTAAAACTGAAAAAATTTAACTCAATATAAAAGATTGAACAAAGTAAAAAGAAAATAAGAATCAATAAGACATTAGCGGTGTTACTACAAAACGGTGTTTAACTTTAGACAGTGTTTAAATCTGTTGTTGTCGCATTTTGTTTCGTATTGTAAAAAAGTGACAGCAACAGATTTAAACACTGTCTAAAGTTAAAAATCGTTTAAACAACCTTTTAAAGTAACACAGTAGAAGTTTGTAATAGACAGATAATTCAAAAAGGGAAACACTTTTTACTGACATTATGGTTAATTGAAAAAGAAAACAATTTTTTACCCTCAATACTGGATCAACTTTGGTTGCTGGTTGAAACTGGACATTCTGTGCATTTTTCCTGTTGAACAAGCCAATAGCAAAATGTCTGGCACTCTGATGAGCTCTTTGTGTGGCTGTGTAGCGAAACTGAAACCAAATTTTCCATGATAAAATCCATACCGTTTAAAAATACCCCAGTGACCTTTAAAAGATGAACTTACTGTAAATGTTTCATTGTTGTAATTATTTTTGATTATATTTGGAAATCTTTTCTGCATTCTTTCAGCCAGTAATATCATTTCCTCTTCTCCTTCTACTGTCAGATATTTTTCATTCTCTTCTTGCAGGTTGGTTGCCCAACGTCTTAGATTGTCTAACTCTTCTTTTGTGAGATCACCTGAAATTTTTATACCAATACAGGAATTCGGCTTTTAACCCGTTGAAAACATCCCTGAAGATGCCGTATTTAACCTCTTTAGGCCCAAGCTTAAAAACGAATGGAGAAAATAACCACCGGAGTTCTTACTTGAGCACATAATCTCCTAAAGCATATAATCCAAAATTAAATAAAATTTTTGAAATTAATAAATTCCTATCCGGTGAACTATTTAAATTTCAAATAATGTGATTGCAAGAGGTCACTGGGGAGTAACTTCATAAGCATAAGTTTTAATTGATGCTTGAATATGCACAATGTCGATTGTTGTTGTCATATGAGGTCATTGGGCTTATAAAGCGAAAATTGCATTGAGATATGATGATAAATATAAACACTCGAGATGCTAATAACAAGTAATTTAATTATTATACAAAAAAGTATACGGAGCGTGACTTGACGCGAGAGAGTAGGCAAGTAGAGAGAGAGCGCCTTACACAAAAGTATTAGCAATAATGCATAGTTAATGCACAACCAAGTTTGCAGGCGCTTTGTGTCCACTACATTTCATCATCCTCCCCTGGACGCAAACCCATAGCTGCGGCGAAGACTTGGTGCTTAGGGCGTGTTAACCCCTTCGTCAGCGCGTCGGCCACCATGTGTTCAGTACTCTTGTATTTAACACAAATTTGCTTAGCAGCAACTTTCTCCTTCACGAAGTGATACCGCACGTCAATATGTTTGCTTCGAGATTTGTATTCATCGGACTCTGAAAGACTAATTGCACTTTGGTTATCACAGTACATGGTGATTGGAGTATCTGATAGATGAGGCCAAAAATCTTCTTCCAACTGTTTTAACCACATTGCTTCTTGTGTTGCAGTGCCTAACGACATATACTCGGCCTCTGTGCTAGATAAGGCTACAGTCGATTGTTTTTTCGAATTCCAAGAGATCAAGGCACCTTGAAAAATAAACACATAACCCGTACAGGATCGACGGTCTTCTGAGTCGCTAGCCCAATCGGCATCACAGTATCCAATTATACTTTCATTATTTTTTTTGAAGGTTAGTTTCATATTTATGGTTCCGTTTAAATATCTGAATATTCTTTTAACAGCGATCCAGTGTTGTGCTGTGGGGTTATTATTGAATCTGCTGACTGAATTGACAGCATAAGCAATGTCAGGACGTGTACACTGTGATAAGTACAACAGACATCCTACTGCTTCTTGATATGGTATATCCCTCAGTACTTCACTGTTCTTTTCAGCTTTTCTAAGTTGTGTACCTGCTTCGAAAGGCGTAGATACAGATCGGCATTCATGCATTCTAAAGCGGTTTAAAATTTTCTTTATGTAAAGGGATTGGTCTAGAGTTATTTCAGCCAGGCTTTCCTTCTGATCTATTTTAATACCGATGCATTGTTTGGCTGTACCCATATCCTTCATTTTAAATATATCACTTAATCTTTGTTTTATAAGCAAAGCAGTCTCTTCATTGTTGAAATAAAAAAGCAGATCATCAACATATACTGTAATGAATAGTATATCATCATCATTTATGATTCTGTAATAAACACAGGGATCCATTTTGGATCTTGACATTCCAATTTTCAACAACGTCATATTTAACTTTTTGTTCCACTGCCGGCTGGCCTGTTTCAAGCCATACAGAGATTTATTCAAGCGACATGCTTTATCTGCTGATTCATAACATGGTGGTGAAGACATATATATCTCTTCCTCCACTTCCCCTTGTAGGAAAGCGGTGACAGCATCCATTTGATGTATTTTTAACCCGAACTTTACTGCCAGTCCCATTAAATACCTTAGTGATGAATATCGAACTACTGGGGCATAAACTTCATTGTAGTCAATACCTTTAGTTTGTTTGAAACCTTTGATGACTAGACGAGCTTTGTAGCGAACCACAGTACCTGTCTCATCTCTTTTGGTTTTGAATACCCATCTACATGGTATTAATCTTTTCCCTTTGGGTAAATCCACATCAGTCCATGTATTATTTTCAATAAGAGACTGGTATTCCTCATCCATTGCCTTTTTCCAAAAAATAGCATCATCACTACTCAACGCTTGTATGTGATCTTGTGGATCGTTATCTAGAAGGCTAGTTGCAGATTCAACATTCAAGGATAAGAATGAAGTTTCTTCTGGACTATTAAAACAAGGAGTGATATTTCTTCGTCCAATCTTACGAATTGGACTTTCGGGAGAACTTGCTGAATTTTCTTCTTCGGGTACGTAAGTTTCATCATTTACATCTTCGTAACTACTACACTCATTTTCATCTTCTATTTCAGATAATGATATAGCTTCTTCATTTGCAGATGATTCTGGTAAGTACACTTCTTTTTCAGTTAATATTTCATTTTCTCTATTTGTATTAGATAATGGTAAGTTTACTTCTTTTTCTTTTTCAGTTATAATTTCATCTTCTTTTACATTACCTTTAACTTTTGACAGTTTTTGATTTTCCATGGTAGAAATATTTTTAATTATTTTATTTTGCTTTACAGTTGTCTCCAAAAATACAACGTCTCTACTCATGATAATTTGTTTGCTCTTTGGATCTGCAAAACGGTAGCCCTTAGTACATTCGCTATAGCCAACAAAAATATGCTCACGTGACTTTGGGTCCAATTTCTTGCGTTTTTCCTTTGGTATATGCACCATTGCCTTACAGCCAAATATTCGCATGTGACTGATATCTGGTCTGGAACCTGTCCATACTTCCTCAGGTGTGATGTCGCCGAGCGAAGTTGTTGGGGACCGGTTTACAATGTAGGCCGCAGTAGCTACTGCCTCCGCCCAGTACTCCTTCTGCAAAGTAGCATTGAACAACATGCATTTGGCACGCTCAATAAGTGTACGGTTCATGCGCTCACTTAATCCATTCTGCTGTGGCGTATAGACATTACTTTTTTGGTGCTTTATACCAAATAGTTTCAAATAATTTTCAAAATTACTGTTTAAATATTCTTTTCCATTATCACTTCTAATCATCTTAATTTTCTTGTTTGTTTCAGTTTCTGTTCTATTTTTAAATTCTATAAATTTATCTAATGCTTCGGATTTGTGTTTGAGGAAATAAACACAAACTTTGCGAGAATAATCATCTATAAAGGTAATAAAGTACCTGGCACCTCCTAGAGATTGTGTCTCCATCGGTCCACATATATCAGTGTGGATCAGCTCTAACAGCCCTGCTGCCCGGGAGCCTTCATGATTGAACGGTTGTCTTGATTGTTTCGCTTCAAGACAAGAGGTACATATATAGCTTTCTTTCTGCGGAGATAACTTTACACCCACAGTGCACTTCTCAATCTTGCCAACGCTGTTCAAATTCAAATGACCCATGCGTTGGTGCCATAGATATCTATCTTCTGCTGCAGTTGTCGTCGACATTGCTTGACCGCTTTGGTGAGTATTCAACTTATAAGTGTCATTTATTAATCTAGCATTTGCTACCTTTTGTCCACTTTGGTTTATTATATAACAACCATCACTGCCAAACTCTACTTTACATCCACTTTTGATAATTTTGCTTACTGAGAGTAAATTGGTAGACAGATCAGGGACATATAACACATTTCTCACCTGTATGAAATCTGTAGCGTCAGTACTCTCATTGTGTACACTTATGGTTATGTTACCGCAGCTTTTCACAGGTAGCATTTTATTATCTGCAATCCGGATACTCTGAACAGGTGCAGCTACTTCATCCTCGAGCCAATCACGGTGCATTGTCATGTGAGCTGAGGCACCGGAGTCCACATACCAATTTGTTGCATCATTCTGTAAGGTGGCTGAAAAAGCAGCTACAAACCCATTATTATCTTCAGACTTTTTATTTTTAAACCAACATTGTTTACTTAAATGGCCATGTTTGTTACAATTAAAACAGCGGGGCCCTTTTTCTTTTTTTGAGTGACTGTTTATATTTTTGTGCTGTTGTTGTTTCCTTATGTTGCTGTATTTTGTATAAAAAGCGGTAGTAGTATCTACGGATTTTACCTCTTGTAAAAGTTTGGTTTTTATTAGATCGGCACTAATTTTTATACCACAGCTTTCAATGCCCATTATCATTGGTCTGTATTCGTCTGGCAAGCCAGCCAACATCAAGGTTCCCAACCATTCGTCATCTACAGCAAATCCTATTTCTCTCAATTTATGTGCGGAAGTCATAATTTTATTGACATATTCTTCAACGCTTGTACTGGATTCTAAGTTAGTATTTATTAAATCTTTTAGTAATCCAACTTTTCGGAGCAATCCCGAGTCCTCAAAAGCTTGTTTCAGTTTATCCCACACCTCCTTGGCTGTTTGTGAAGCTTGAACATGCACATATAACTGGGGATCTATGAGTAATATGATTTTGGACTTAGCTTTTGTATCCTTCTTGGTATCTTTGCATTCACCAGTTACACACTCCCATAATTCTTCGTGTTGCAAATATGCTTCCATGGCAAACTTCCAACTAGTAAAATTATCTCGTCCGGTCAGCTTCGGTATGGAAAACATGTTGGATCCCATAATAATTGTTTTTATAACAATTCGCTGATGATAAAAAACTCGGTACCACAGAAAAATAGGTATATTTTTGAGGTTATGTTTTAAATATTTGAGAAAATTTTACTGTTATTTCACTGTACTGTTATTACACTTATGCAGGCATGAGAAGGCCCATAACCTGATGATAAATATAAACACTCGAGATGCTAATAACAAGTAATTTAATTATTATACAAAAAAGTATACGGAGCGTGACTTGACGCGAGAGAGTAGGCAAGTAGAGAGAGAGCGCCTTACACAAAAGTATTAGCAATAATGCATAGTTAATGCACAACCAAGTTTGCAGGCGCTTTGTGTCCACTACATTTCATCAAGATATAATGATGCATGTTTTTTAGGGTTCCGTAGTCAACAACAAGGAACCCTTATAGTTTCGCCATGTCCGTCTGTCTGTCTGTCCGCGGCTTAGCTTAGAGACTATTAGTACTAGAAAGCTGTAATTTGACATGGGTATACATATTTATCACGCCAATAAAGTGGTACAGTAAAATTTTTAAAAAGATTTTGTTTAGGGTACCTCCCCTACACGTAAAGTGAGGATGTTTTTTTTTTCTCTTTTATCCTCTAGTCTTTGGATTGGTAATTAAAAAGTATTGGAGGTCTGAGAAGACCATTTTTCGATTCAGGGTTCCGTTTGCGAAATATTAAGCTTAAAAGTGTTATTTTTTGTTAGAGTCAAGTGTCCCCTCCCCCTGCCAGCGAAACGGTTGTTTATGGAGACGTGAAAAAAATCACAGCAGTAGTATACAAAATGAAATTAAAAGGAAAACTATCACAGCTAAGTAAGCTTTACAAGTTAACATGTACAGATCGCGCCAAACTTTTAGTCCCCTCTAAACACGGGGCGATTCGCATCAGCAGGAACAAAATGTACGGGCTGTTCTTGGGAAGAGCAACTTCTGAGCGTACTAGAAGTTTGGCGCGATCTGTATTAGTCGACAAACTTATAAAATGTACTTGGAGAAGTCCGCATACGGAACCCTACACTGCACGTGGCCCGACACGCACTCGGCCGGTTTTTTAGATTGCTTTACATACTACTGCATGTGTATCCTTTATCCATGTATATTATATGCTTATTTAGCCTGTATTCTGAATTGCAGGAGCTGTAAGCATAGCAGCATATTGGCTAGTATTTTAAATTTATATTATAGTCCATTTTAATAGACGCCAGAAAAATGCTGCCCCCATTAAGGAACAAATAAATAGACTCAAAAGTTTACAAAACTTAGTACCTAGCCATATAAGCTCTGAAATAAGATGAGCATATTTTCTCTGACTTACTGGGTGAAAACAATATTACAGGTTTTTGAAAGGGTTATAATATAGGTAATTATTTTAAAGAATAGTACGTACCTTTTCCATTTTGGTGATTCAATAATATTTCTTTTTGCAAATCTTTTAGAACTGTATTTATTACTTTTATATCTTTAGTACTTGGCAATCTGGTTCCATGTCGTATCATCATCCATATCTTTGTGTCTATACAACCTGTCAGTTAAAAACCAATCAAATGTTATGCACTCAAATGTTATAAATGTATAGCTACCTAGCTACCTACCACACCACACATGCGAGACCCCTTTAGGGCACTTCGGTTAAGAGCGCGAGTGGTTTCGCAACCGGATTGTGAAAAACCTGTCTTTTTCTAATTAATTATTTATTTATTTCAAAGAAACATAGATAACATAGGTGCATAAAAGTGTATAGGAAACCTTTTAAGGTTATCATATACACTCCGTTTCAAGATTCGTCTTCTAATAACATTATTTCAACTGACTGTCTCCTAGCTACTTAAATAACATTGATCAACTTAGCTTATAAAACACAAAAACAAAATCGAGGGGAGAACTACATACCACTATGTAACACAGTCGCGTACCGTTTGGAATGCAGAATAGCAAAATAAGGCATGTTTGTAGATATCAATTGCATTCATTCTTAATGCCTAGTTGAGATTACCACCAGCTTATTACAATAAGTATGCCTTTGAAACAGAACAATTAAATTCAAAATTCACTAAATAGTTATTCAACAAAACCTTATTACCTGTGTATTGTGCCAACTAAAAATTAGGCCAGATAGTCGGCGCCTAGTTGGTACATCTCTGGTTACAATGCAAAATGATTCATTAGGTGGTTCTCAAAAACATTCTTCAACTAGTTTTCATCAGCCAAAGCATCTCATTTCCTTCCCTTCATATAAAAATGCGACATCTATTTGTCTTTATGTATGTTAAATTTGACAGATTTGGATGAGCAGAGACAATTTTAGTCTGTCTTTGATAGGTATATATTTTAACAATAAACCAAAGGGTATACTTAATTATGGTATAGTAAAAGGTTGTTATTGAGAAAGGCAAGACTTTCTTAGTATTGTCCTAGAACAGCGTTTCTTAACCTGTGGTCCGCGTACCCCTGGGGGTCCCCAAGCATATGTATGGGGGTCCGTAGCCTAATCTATGGACCATTTAACAATCATAAATAAATGCCACCAAAAGTTTTTTGTCGCCAAAAAACCCTCCCATTAACGTATTTTATTTAAAAAAGTATATTTTTTTTTGTAATTTGTAGAACTAAAATAAATGGTCCAAAATTTATTGCTGCTTTTTTATTAAGGGGGTCCTTAAAATTGTGCTTGACTTCCTAAGGGGTCCGTGGACAAAAAAGGTTAAGAAACGCAGTCCTAGAACATAATTTAATTTTATAATTATACAATAATATTAAATAGGTAAAAGTAATAAATTAATAACTAAATTTTAAGAATATTGTAAGGCAAAATACCTTGTACTGTGTTTAAATACACCTAATCTAAAACTATAAGTGGAAACTAGTAATTGGCCTTCCATTAGTGTCAATAAGGTGGCATGACACTAAGGTAGCGTTCCGAAACCAAACCCCTATCATCGAGCAATTCTAGTCGGATGAGCAATACGTTTTGGAACCGGTCATAATGGAACAGTCTTCGGACTAACTTTGGTGAGATTCGGAATGGACATAGAGTAATATGTCAAAAGAAAAGTTTGGCGGGAAGACGAAATTGTTTAAAAGATGGATGAGATTTTATCTACGATATTTTTTACTTTTAAAGACACGTTTAAAGAAGCCACATAAAACGGTTTTGAATTGAATTGAGAAAAGCTTGCTCATAATCAAGTTTCAGACTTGTAGGAAATAACAAAAAACAAATTCAAATAAAAATGTTGTTCTAGGCAAGAAAATAGGAATAGTTCTCATCTGTGGATTGAGATGTGTTCAAACGTTTAACACTCTTCAGTTCATGTTTTGTAATTTTTGATACCTACCATGTAAACGTATAAAAATTATACGTCAAGAATCATGCTTTTGACAGGAGCAATATATTCCCGGCGATTTTCGCAGAGCAAAATATTGGTCGTGTGAGTAGAAAAAGTTGCTCGGGTTTGATCGTTCCAAAACGATATCATTTGTGGTTTTGGAACCAGCATTGAGCTACTTTTATCTGACAGATAGTAATATCTTCTACTTCATCGGACAACCTAAGGTGTTTCGGAACGCTACCAAAGTAAATAAATAAACAGTTCATGTCAACTGATAGCTGTTTATACTGTTAGAATATCAGAGTTTTTGTACAAGTCCTTGTACCTATCATCCAGTTAGAATAAAAGGCAAGAAAGTCCTTGACATGTATTTAATATATTAGTTTTTAGACTTTACAAAACGTAACCTAGCAAACAGAATGGATATAAAGTGTTTACTTACTTGGGTATTTTATCCTGGTTTCATCTTTGTTATATTTGAATCTGTAAGGGGTTCTAGTTCCCAAATGGTTGAGAATTTCTGTATTCAAACACTGTGCCAGTTCCAAGTAATTTGCTAATATTATGCTTGTCAATAAGATTGACCAATACATATTTTTGTCATCTAAGAAAAGGATTTTATTCTATAATACATAAATGCAAGATGTTGATATATAAAGATTTTGTTTGACTTGTATTAAAAATAAAATTTCAAAATTTTCGTCTTTTGTTTTGTTTACCCGAAAAATGTTTGATGAACGAATGAATGGAATGGATTATGGACTGGCCCTGCAGTCCGAAATAGAATTACATCGCTCAAATCGATTACGAAAGTATGGCTTATGATCCATTGTAATTCTATTTCGGACCGCAGGGAGGGTTGGTTTCAGTCAGACCCTCGGAAAATTATTGTCCAGGGTACGTTTCGAAACGTGTGATTATCACTCGGAGCCTCAATTAACTCGGAGCGATGCGAATTTTACCCTGCATCGTTCAAAAATCGACACGAGTGAAAATCTTTCTACGAGTGAAAACGAGGGTAAACGAACTGTTACCTGACAGTTGCGCTAAGTGTTTTGAAACGCTTTCCTATTGGGCTAAAATTATACTACGTTTTGTTTTTCGTCGATTTTTGTTTTAAATTGAAAGGTCGGAGTGTAGATAAGAGGGCGCGATAAAATTTTCTAAGTCTTTTTTCCCATAGTGCCCCCTTTTCTACACCCCAACCAATGAAATAAAATAGCCTAACTGTTAGTGAATTTTTTAAAAATTGTACTAAAAATATTCATAATTTAATAAAATAGCCTATTTGTTAGAGAAAATTTTAAAAAATTTACTAATAATATTCATAACGCATAGAAATTCCCTATATTGTAGGGTAAATGTTAAAAAGCAAAACGTCTCAACCAATAAAACAAGTCTGTCGGCCTGTGATGATAAAATTATGGTATTTTTACGTAGCATAGTTCCATTACGATACTACATACTGCATGTCATGAAAATATGATACAAATACTCGTAGTATTCCAACCCTGATTATGGAATCAATGGAATGTAACTTGGAAGAGTTGGATGGAAGGAAAGAAGACTGACTTCATACTGGTTGAAAATTAAAAAGAATGTGGCTCAAACTATTGACTGGTTCGGTTAACAGATCAATGTAGTGTCCGTTAAAGTCCGTGAGCGGTAACCAAGATGTCGCTAGCGTCCTAAACTCTTATCTCAACTGGTAATTTGATTTTGATGGCAGTTTTCGCATTACCTCTTACAATACTTATATTTATGCTAATATCAAAGGAAATGGTATGATTAAAATAATAACGAGATAAAATGTTTTAGTGTTACCTAGTTTAAAAAAAATAGTCTCATCTAGATACAGATAAACTTATAGATTGAAGCTAACTATACGTATTCGTATATTTAGATCAGAGCCGATTGCTAGATAGCGGTACATTTCGATGCTGTACTGTCTTGGCACCAATAAACTACAACAGGGTTCTTTTTTCCCGTTATATTATTTTACTCTTTGGAAGTGACTAAAGTTCCCTCCCTCCGTAACCGGCAGCATGGCAGTCACAAGGGCCGGTCACCACAATGCCAATGTAGTCTGTCAAACCATGCAACTTTATACTAATATTTGTTAAGGCGATACGTAAACGTTTTAACGTCCCTGTTACTCCATATGCGAAAAAACCCTCAATGCGAGTGGGATGGATTCGTGGAAAAGTAGCAAAAAGTCGGTTTTTTATTAATATAAAATGAAGTAAGCTATTTTGTCAAAAAAAAATTTCAAGGAGACTTTACAAATACATAATGTCCACATTTTGAATGCAATTTCACAATGAAATTAGTTAGGATTTCAGAATTACAGGAAAAAATAAAACAATTCAGAGATCTTTTCAGAGTTAAATTCTATCGAGAAAATTTCATCCAATCGCGTTTTCTTTCAGTTAGAATCTTAATCAAATACTCAATAAACATTTACCCAAAAACGTAATACGTAGATGACGTTATGGTGGAGTAAATGAATTCGAAAAAACCCAATTTTTATTGGTATCGCCTTAATTTTAATAAGCTTTTTTCAATACTTACGTATTTTAGATACGGCTACCTCAGGTATCAACTTGAAATTAATGTCAAATACCGAAGGTATTTAGCCTCATACTGATGTATAAATTCAAGTTTCTTGTTCAACGCAATAAAATATATCATTAGACCTTACAAACTTGAGATTAAATATTGGTGTATAATCTAAGCTTCCTAAGCATGCCTATTTTCTTTCTAAAAATCTCACACACTGACTAATCATAAAAACCTGGTACTTTCCCTGGTGACTTACTATCTTAAATATTGAAAGGAGGTCTTTTGTTTAAGACACACATGTGAATTTGGGTGATACAATCAATCCAAAAATGATTATTTTCCCTTACTTATGCAACATAATTTCGCAATTTGGTTTTATATATGTTGTAGAGAATGTTAACATTTTTATTCAAGTCTATTATGTAACCTATTTGAGATAAAGGCACGGAATCCACAGTGCACAAATTCATCTCGCATCTGACCATTTTTATTTTCTGTCTCTATGTATAGTCGCGATTAACGTAAAAACTACCTGCTGAAGGGATATGGATGGGGTCTGCACTATTGTCTAGCTGAATGTCAAACATTCAACTTCTACTTATTTGTTGAAATATAAAAAATTGTGGGTACACAAAAAAACAATTTTGTAAAAAAGTTACTTTGTATTATATATGTTAAATAGAAACTTTTATCTACATATACACTATTATTCAACTTGCAAAAGAATTTTAGAATGTTGTATAGTTGCTTTGATTGTAAATGGCTTACACAATTCTTCGACATTGAAAGTTTCAGCAGCAAAATGTTCACTTTCAGGATCCTGATGTAAAGTGAAACTTATATCCTTTGCCTCAGTAGCTGGGCTGACACTGCAACTGTTTTGGGAATAAATTGGTGCTCCTTCCTTGAAAAGATGAATGGTTTGATCCAAATACTTAATGTAAATGTCTTTTCCAAGGAACTCGACATCTGTGTTCACATCTTGTAATGAAAACTCAGGTACATCAAGGAGCATGCCAGCTTGACGAGTGCAACCCATAGCAATAACTTCATCAGGATTTATTCCAGACAGTAACTCTGCTTCTGGTAAAAGATTTGCAATTGCAGACTGCAACTTAGGTATTTTCATACTTCCTCCACATAAGACAATTTTGTGAATCTTTTCATTAAATCCTTCCAGAATTTGCTTAGCTGGTTCTATATATGAAGATATTTTAGAAGAAATCAAATTCTCAAATCTTGCACGAGAAACATTTTGGCTCCAATCAACTCCGTCCAATAGTGATTCAACAAATACATGAGACGTGTTTAAAGTAGACAGCACATGTTTACAATTATCAGCATGACTTAGGAGTTTCGCCATAGCTCTTCGGCTTTCCTTTGGGTCTAGTTTCCATTTTTGCCTAAATTCCTGAGCAATATAATCAGCCAAATCTCTGGTCAAACAGTGACCCCCAAGATCAGACCGGAATAAGTTCTTTTCAACTGTCATGAAGCCCCCGGACACCCTAACTATGGACGCATCACAAGTAGAGCCTCCTAATCTGTAGACTAGGACATTAACATCTTCAGTTGTCTCCTCAACATTGTAGGCCAAAACTGCAGCTGCAGGCTCACTAATTACTTGAATGACATCAAAACCAGCCAACTCCGCACACTTAGCTAAGCGCTGTCTGCTTGATGTAGGCCAGTGCAGCGGTGCTGCTAATACTAACTTTAAATCACCCTCAGTCCTCATAGAATGGCTGGCGATGGTGAATAACTTGGCATAGATCTTAGTTGCGATATCGTCAGGGGTTGCGTAGACCGTAGTTTCACTTGTGGTAAACTCATACTTTACCAGCCTTTCATAGTTGACATTGATGGTACATGAAGACGTTCCTTCAACTGCAGCCATGTCCTCATCGCTCCAGTCACAATTTATTAGTCGTTTGTTGTGTTTGATTATTGATTTAGAGTTAGGTTGGCCAGATTTGGCTGGCAGACCGATCTCCCATTCGGTTCCATTTAGAGCGAGTATAGCCGGCGTTGTTCTGTCACCTGCATCATTGGCTATCACTGTTGCTGCGCCGTTAGTAAATGAGGCTAAACTCGCTGAGCTGTTGCCTAAATGTATACCATATGCTGCTGCCATCGTAGGTTATACAGTCAACTTGAGTTGAGGTTATGTTTTCAATATTGACGTCTGGAAAACTTTATGGCTCGAATATTTAGTAGAGAACTTTTCCAACTGGTTTTTATTCACGAGAATTCATAATTTACGAAAATTTCTTTCCGAAACAGCAAAATAACATGCTTTTTCACAAATGTCAAATTCTTTCCTATTCTTTATTCTATTAGTCTATGGCCAAATCGGCAAAAAAAAGTTAGGAAGTTTTGTCTATGGATTTTCATCAAGCAATGCGTTGTTCGTCTCCCGGGCCGTGCACGCAAGTCAAACCATGCAACTTTACACTACTTTTTAATATTAATAGGGTTAAGTCTAGCTTTTGCCTGCAGCTCCACCCACGTTGAAGAGATTTTCTTGGAAATAAATTAAACAGAAATGTACTATCTTCGAAGTAAAGTATTAGTATAAGTTTACCAGAATATTAGTTTACCGCGTCCGTGTACACAAAATTCTTTGTTATTCAATAGTAGGGTAATTCCACGAATCATGATAGATGTCACAGTGGGATACCTAGGTTGCCTCAAATTCAAAATTTTGCACTTTCAAAAGAGTGGACAAACCCGTGACAAAGTTATTTGAAAGCGCACCCTTTTACGGTGACATTCTTGAGTTATGCACGTGGCTCGTGTCAAAAATAAAAAGGTTCGCGCCAAGCCATTGTCCGTCAAGAATTTCCCGTATCCACCTTCCAGTCCCATCATCAGACCCTGGTCATTATGTTTTACCAAAGTATGTACTAATTAAGATAATTAATACTCTTTAATTTATTTAATTATTTTCTTAATTGTTATAATTATTACTCTAAGCCCACGCTCGAAGGGTCTACTGCTGTCCGTTGAAGAAATCCCATATCCACCTTCCCTCTAATCATCAGACCCTGGTCACAATGTTTTAGCAAAGTACTGATCAAGAACAATCAAATTAGCCTAAATTTCAGAGGTCTGCTGATATCCCCTAATCGTCCCGTCCTTGAAACGTTGAACGTCCGTCCCGTTCGTGTGAACCTTCCACATGTTTCACTGAAATTATCACTGCGCTGCTCCCTTTGGTCATAGCGTAACGATATTACCCTTAAATATTCCCAGAGAATACTCTACCTTACAATAAAAATTGCACCAAAATCAATTGAGTAGTTCCAAAGTTATAAGTGAACACACTGACTGAAAGACAGACAGACAGACGTTCCTTTTCATATGTATAGAGATAGAGAAGAAGTGATGTGCAAGCAAAATTAAATATACAAACTTGTTTCCATCAAACTCAAAGACTTAGGATATATCCTAAGTCTATTATCAAACATCAAGTCGTTCCGCGTGAGAAATGGCGTCCACCACAGCTCAAACTTATGATGTGACGTGAACGTTAACACTTGGAAATTGAAAGTGAAAGAATTTATATAGAAATTTTATTAAAACCGCAAACATGGCCGTATATATTAAGTTTTCTTTGCCTACTCAATTTATAAAAAAAAAACAAATTTGTTTTCTGAACTGAATATAATAAAAGTTGCCAGTTTGGAAAATTATTTAGCGACTACAGTATCAAAAGCTGTGGTGTGGACGCTATAAAATTCTAAAAATAAAATGGCGGTAAAGTTCAAGTACCTAAATTGCGATTGTCAGTTTGAAACTTTTTTTGATCTTAGATTGTGATGTGAAATAATTAACTGTTACAAAACATGGAATCTAAGCGTATTCTAAAAGACGGTTTACAAAATATTTTAAATTCTTTATCACAATGCAAAACAGTGGGTTATTGCGACGTGTATCTTACAAAAATAGTTAAGCTTTATTGTACGACTTTATCCTAACTTGTTTTTTATTTAGAATTACTTGCGAGAAAAAGAAGAATGCATGAGAATTCGAGAAATTAATGCAAAATTAGAAATCGAATTGAAAGAAGCACGAGAGCTGGAGAAATCGCATCGGTATCACTTGCTTAGCTCAAGAGAAATGATTGGAAATCTTCAAGAGACTATTTCAGATTTGGTTTATCTCAAAAGGGACATGAAAAAGTTAAAGGAAGAACTTTCTTCAAAAGATTCTACTATTTTAGCGATGGAAAAAGTAAGTTTACACGAGTAAACGTAATATAATAATAACAATAATAAATAATAAAATGTCTTTATTCCAGCCAGATTTAAACTTAATAACAGCAATAAAAAAAAACAGGCTATATTACTACACACAATTATGAAAAATATAGAAGAAAATAAAATAATAATAATAAACTTATACATTTTACACACCAAAGCTTGTAATAAAACCGTAAGGGTACTTACCTAATTAATTTTGTAAGTAGCTAATTAGATTAACAAGTAAAGGTGGGGGTGTATAATTTGAGGTACCTATTTCTACTTGGCATAAAAGTTGTGACAGAAATGTAAGTCAAAGTATTTATCGTCAAGGTATAACGATGAAAATCCCTTGCAATTCTACCAATTTTTCTTTCCAATGGTTTTTTTTTTTCAGGAGAAAGAAAATATAATTCGTAGACACAATGAAAACATTATAGAATTACAAAATAAATATGCAAGCCAGATGGAAGAAGCTGCCACAATTCATGAAAGAAATAGTAAGCTATTTTTTTTTTCTATTCCATAACCATATTTACCACCCACCCACATTTACCAATTTACTAGCCCAATTCAACCCAAAGAAGCAGGCAGTCTGAACTGCTGGTACTGTTCCGAGGTGAGCTGTTTTTACTATGATAAAGATGAAATGTTGTCGTTAAAAAACGGTAAATCACTCGTTTTTCAGGTTAAATTACTTGTAAATGGCAATAACTAACTGTGAAATTCTTTTAACACCACATTAAAAATATCTTAATATTGTAAGTGAACAGAATAAAAAAATGAATAATGATATAATTTATAAAAATACAAGCTTATCTTGAGCTCGCGTTATTGAAATTTTGCGAGTAGACTGAATTTTCACATGAAATTATAAATTCACAAGTGATCGTGGATATCTGAAAAACAAATGTGGACATCGAAAAGATACATACTGTTAATGTTGGTGATCAAAATTGGATCAAAATAGAAACGTAAATTTAATTCTCCAGTAATGAACTCGGGCGGTTGATTAAATTTCACCTTATACAACGTGTAACAGAAAGGTGTAACCATATTTGAAGAGCTTATTCAGTCAATGGTATAGAACAACTTTTACTATAGAACAAACCCTGAGATCTCAAAAAAAAATCTGCCCTTCCATACATTTCGGCCGAGCGGCACGGCATTGCATTTTTCTATGAACAGTAAAATTTTTTATGAACAGTAAAATCACGACAAAGATAATTATTATGATGCTGATATTTTGTTGCTTATTTGGCAAATTCGGAGGCACTCGTGTAAAAATCTAGGCTCTAGGTACAGTACTTAGGTACTTTTGGAAATCCAGAATCACCCGCTAGAAGGAAACTGCAAATCTTTCAAGGCTTATAACTTTGTGAATCTTCACTCAAATATTATGCTTTTTTTGTGCCTAAATACTTTTACGAGGTACATAGTTTGGTATACTCACTTTGGACCCAACTGTTAGTTATGGAGTTTCAGCCGGGGCCCCTGAACGGACATCTAGCGGATCCACATATTTTGCAGCGTAGCATTAGAATAGTAAAATATTTTTAGCAAAGATTTCAAAAGTAAAGATAAGCCCTTACCGTATTATGACAGCACCAAAATGTTTCCACCTTTAAATGGGTGACGCTCACACGCTGGAATCAGTGCTCATCTGAACACAGTGATAATTGGACGTCTTAAGTGCACTTAAAGTTTTGAATTTTTACGACTTTAGTAGTCTGATCAGTTTGCTGACCGTAGGTAGACAGATTGCGCACTCATTATTGTGCGCGCGTCGGCATTGTGTTAACGCACACATTCAAAAACAATGCAATAGATTTTAGGTGTCAGAGCTCATCAAAACTTTTGAAATCTTTGATTTTTAGATGAAATTTTCTATTAAGGGCACACAATCTTGGAGCAAAATACGAGTATCGGAATCAAATCCGTATCTGCTTTAGTTTTTGAGCTAACAGCACTTGGCCGCTGAAAGAAGCTGTCCAGCGACACATAAAGAAACCTTTCCACAGCCTGCGGCAACTAAATTTTGCTTTGGCAAACAGTATTGGCAAATTCCGATCTAAATCATGATATAGGTGAATATCTTTTAGGAGCTTAGGGTCCGCCAAACCGACGTACACCAATCCGGCTGCTAAACGGCTTTTAACCAGCTAGTGCACATAAAGGAGCCTCGCCTCGTTCGATTTTCAAATTTACTTACATCCTTAGGGCTGTAAATCGAATTAACATCTCGCATTTCGAGTGAAAGACGACCTACTTTCAGAGCAATAGTGATGAAAACGACTTTAGGACCACTCGAGGCTATGATGAAGGCTTAACTGCATTTTGATAGAACCCTAAACACATGGAAAAGGATATGTTTCGCTATAAAATTAACACATAAAAAAAAACATTAGCTGCAACTATGTACGAGTATGTTGACTTTTCATATCTGCGCTTCCTTGCGCACAGTAAAACAAGAAACTTTTACCTATAAAGAACAATTTAAAGTATATGGAAAAGTAAAGTCACTCACAAACTTATACAACTCCTCAGTTTACGTCAAATACGTATCTCTTTCATTTGTAGTCCAGCAAGTTCATCATGATTCTGAGACTCAAATAGCTCAGGTCACTTGCGTCGTCGAGGAGCTAAGGGCCAAAATAAAAGATATGGATGCGGAGCATAGAGACAAGGTTGGTATAGAGATCACCTTTTATTTTAGTAAAGAACCTTCAGTTTGTAATGAATTCCAACTAATTAAACGTCATTTTCGTTAAAATAAATAAATAACAGTATGTTTAATTAAAGTTCCTAGTTCCCACTCGTAATGGCTTGATTTGTGTGCTTCGAAGATTTTGCATGGCTACCCTTTGCTGGTGTAGGACCCCATGTGTAATCTTTCATTTAAATCACATTATAAGAAATAAATAATTTCGATAAAAAAGAAAATAAGTGCAGAATTTTACGGTAGCATCTTGAGCTTTATGGTCCTAACACAATAAGTTAAAAAAAAACCAAGGTTGATTGGATTTGTTGTTAAGGTCGTTAACTGAACGCATTCCAACAACATTTTTTTTCTGGGACATCTTCTATTTTTAACTTCCCAGTACAAAGTAATCATAAAGGGTTACTTTTTTGTGATGAAACGCTAACAGCGGCCAAAGGCAGTACCTATTGGTCAACTGAAGTAACTATTGAATACCAAAGAGGCAAACTTACCTAATGATTTAGCAAGAGGACCTTGAAGCCTTGAAGTGCAACCATGATGGTGATATGGCAGTTATTGTTACGCCTATGTAAAGGTCATACCCCAAGCAGCACATAAGCGAAAATTTAAACCATAAACAAGCTGTACTACAGTCAAGAGCTTTTTAACAGCTGTACTAGAGAATATTACGAGTATATAAGCTGTTTTAATGCAGATTTCATACACTGTTAAACAGCACAGCTGTTGAACGACATTATAATGGTGAAATTTTCCGCAGAAAGCATTACAGTAGCATTTTAAAAAGCCGCAGTCCAGTCGTTGACTACGTAGAATGCTACAAGCTTTCTTAAAGACCCACAGCTTGTTAACGGCTGGTTAACAGCAAAATTCAACGCTCTTGTAATGCTTAGGGCTGCATTAAAGAATAACATATTGTCATTGGCTTTTATATGGTGTACAAAAATGTTATTGTAATGCTAAATTAATGAGCTTGATAACGACTGCACAAGAGTCTCACTAGACTTCATGAGCTGCAGTATGGTATAGTCGTACTCTACTACAATGCCAATGCTTAGAGTGTAGCTAAAAGCCATTGTACAGCCAACAGCATTATTAAAGAGTAAATTTAGATTATTGGTGTTCGTTTAACGTCAATTTAATTTTTGTGCATAACCTTAGCGATAAAACGCAATATATTTTAATATCGATTATGGAGAACATAAAACCATGGAATAAAAGAAAAAGGACTGGTGGAGTTAAAAGAAAACTTTCAAAGGAATACGCTAAGAATACGGTCAAGGAAAGATCGGAAAGTAGCGATGTCGTGAATACTCATAATGAAAATTTGCCCTATCCACTTAATGACCAAGTTTCTCTTGCACATAGCAAGAAGGGTTCTATACAAGCAGACTTCGATAAAAGGACACAAAATATTGATTTTCACAAAGAAAATTTTCTACATCAACCAAGCTGCAGCAAATTATCAGAGTCGTCAGAGCGCAACGAGGGTTCCGTACGGTTTATGGATTTAGAAAGCGACCGATTCAGTCATTTAGATCAAACTATGTCTGATAGTGATAGTTTGGGATCAAGTAGTACAGATGAAGAAAAAGTAGAAAATACTAATATGAAAAATATTTTATTTCAAGACATAAAAAAATCTGTTGCTAAAGCGTTGTAGTTAACGCTTCTGGGTACTGTTCTTTCGTCGTCTGGATAATCTGACGTGTCACTATGGTTCAACATCGATTGTAATTCTTCCTCCGCTTTATCGTAGGTCACAATGCATGTACGTTTTACCGTACATGGCATCGTCGTCCAATCTTCAAGGGGCTTGGAATTTTCTTTTTTAACCATCATTTTCCAGCTCACGTTCTTTCCTGGCCATCTTAATATGCTGTCGTTTTCCCAACCACTTGGTATTACAGACAGTTTTCCTAACCCTCTTTCATTAGTTTGAACTATTTTAAGCTAATTCTGAAAATTAAAAAATATATAGCACTAGAAACCTACCCTAAGAAGGCCTTTTTAAACAATATATAATAATTTTCAATAACTTTCGTTACCAAGATAAGATAAAAAAAAAAAAAACTGCCGAACGTATCGAAACAATGTAAGTGTGCGAACGGAACGTGAGACGCATGTACAAGGCGAAAGAAGGCGACTGACTGATCAACCAACAAAACAAAAACACTGGTGCCGCGCTGGCCGCCTCTCCCGTCACACATTCCTCCCCCCGCGACTAAACTAATAGATTTCAAAAACCCACTTGCTTCGACAGGCACGTTAAGCCGTTGTTTGGTCCGTTTGTGCCCGATGTATGGCGATAGGGCTCACCACCCATCACAGCTGGGGCAGAAAATTATCGGTGAAAAGTGGCTGTCCGAAGTGTGGACTGTGGCTCACTCCGCACAGTTTACACTTCGTACACCTCAGACACCCTCTCGCTAATTCATGTCGTGACGACTTAGGTAAAAAATATACATATAAGGTCTTTCAAATTTAAGTGGAAAGTATTTTAGGAGGTGATTCAGTATCGTTAATACATCACATTGCACTGCATAGCCCTTTTTTTTTGCGCAAACTTTTGTTCCACTTCTCTGTACAAAGTGGTCCGATCAGCTAACTCAGTTTGTATGGACAAGTGAAGAAAAAGTTCGCGCAAAAAAAGTGGAATGTGATGTATTAACGACACTGAATCACCTGCTAAATTACTTTCCATTTAAATTAAAAGGCCTTATATTATTCGTAATATTATATTATTCGCACAGTGTTACCAAGTTACGAGTATGTTTTATGTACAAACATAATTTTTACTGTTGTGTGTCACTATTGATGGAACTTTATTTCAATATTCATGAAAGTCTCCTTGTACGAGTGCCACTATCATTTTTATTATTTTTTACGACTCGTTTCATCAAAGTGACATCGTCGGGCAATACATCGATGGAGGGGCATTGATCAATTTAACGAAACAAGTCGCAAATTATAATAAAAATCATAGTGGAACTCCTAAAATAAGACTTTCAATGTATTTTTACTGCGAGGTTTTTTTTTCATTTACTTTGGCTTATTTATATAACAACTTTATTTTTATTTGCTTTGATCATTTTGCGCATTTTTGGATCACTATTAATATTTTGATCCCTAAAGAGCTGTTGAATACTCTTGCAATACGTCATTAGACAGTGATTAGACTAGCTAAGATCCATTGAAAAGCCATCATAATGCAATGGGCTGGTACGTAGACTAAAGGATTGCCATTGTACAGCAAAGAGCATTACAAGAGAGTGATACAAGAGTAAGTGCTGTATAATAAATAGACGCCATTTCACAACAATGAAAATATTTGTTTAAAAAAATTTTACGATATCTTATTTGTTTTCATGAAATTTGATGCCAAATAATGTGATAATATTAATTTAACTTAATTTATTCGACAAAACCATATGTATAAAATACAATAAAATGCGTCACAATCCATAAAATATTCTAACACCGTATATATTTTGAGATTTTTTTTCAGTTTATCGTTATTATTTTGATGGCCCGAGAAGTATTTAATACAAACACCTATATACATTCACAGTAAAGTGGAACCCCCAACACAATATATTCACAAAAAGACAAAAAACGTGTTAATTACACTTTACCATAAATTGATATTTACTGACACAGACCTGCAGACCTCTAATAGAGAACAATATACAAGAATTCAGATTAATATAAATGCGACAGCAATATATTAATATTTTTTGGTTATCTCTTTCTTGTAAAATGCTGTTGTCAATGCCTTAAACAGTCGTGTGCTGCACAAGAGCATTATAAGAGCTAAATCGTAAGCTAGAATCAGACTTGTACAGCTCTTATCATGCTATTAACCAGCTATTGTAATGCTCAGTGCTGTTTAATTTGGGGCCCAATTTAGCATTACAAGGGCTGTGTAGCAGCTTACTCAGCTCTTGTACAGCAACCTAATACAGCCACGAGCATTTAGTGAGTCTATATTCCAGCTGCTATGCAGCTGTCATGTGCCGCTTGGGACGTCATATAAAATGCATTGCAAGCCCAATCGGTAGGATGCCAGACTCTCAATCTGAGATCCGGGTTAGAGTTCTGTCGGGCAAGCATGCGTCAACAAGTGTTTAACGGGACACCTGACGCTAGAACATCAACAACACCAGGTTTTCAAGGGTTCATTGGAAGAAACTAGGTCTCTCCTCATATTGAAGAAAATATATTTTGATATATCGATCTTTTATCTAGGGATTCCACCTATAAACAATGTTTTAAGATTTATACTTTTGTCAAAAAAAAAATGTTTTCTACCCTCTTTTTTTTGTTTTTCAAACGTTCCTTTCAAAAGATATTAAGATATCAACTTGTTTTTTTTTTTATAAAATAGTCAATAGAAATATGAATGGATTTTTTATACAACATATTTCAGTATTATCTAAAAACACACCAATTTGTTGTTTCGCTGCGTGATCACTGGTATTACGCGTCCAAGAACAAGAGGCCAAAGAGCCAATATATAATCGCCTCTATGAAAAGCAAATAAGGTCTTTGCCATTGGACTTATTGTGCTGGACGGGTAATAAAAAAAGTTGCTAGGGTATGCCATCCTCTTAATAAATGCACATCACAGTAAAAAAATAACATTTGTGCATCCCTTAAAACGGAGAATTCTGGTATACAGCACGTTTATTCTTTTCAACAACGTATAAGTTGATAGTGCAAAATTTTACACATAATATAGCCGATTCTGAAGGCTTTAATTTTAGTTTTAGTGCTGTCAAAACTAAATTTTCTTCATTGCAAAATAGTCCTTAACTGTTAGGGTTAGAAGTTAAATTACTTTGGAAAATTTTAAGTTTTGACAGCACTAAAACTAAAATTAAAGCCTTCAGAATCGGCTTTAATATTTTATTTGCTTTAAGTTAAGTTTAGATTTAGTTAACATTAGATTAGTCTTTTATATCATCAGTTATCAATCATGATCATGATATAAAAAAATACTTAATAAATAGTGCATGTGTGTATGTATGTATTGACCAAGTATTTCACATCTCAAGTATCGCTCACCTGTAGATCTTGGGATCAAAGTGTTTGCTCTGAGCTTGGTTACTTATGTCCTTTGCTGTCTGTAAAGCGTGTATTATGCCCGAAGTACGACTATTAAGATGAGGCTCATACCTTATCATGTTGGGACGTAAAAACGTCAGTCAAAGAGGGTGTGTACGAGTGAGAGACTACACGCGGAAACAACTCTCATACCATATAAAACTCTAGAAATGTCGAATAGAGGTATATTATCATATTTATTGGAGGTATATATTTTATGGTCAAATAAACTACCTATTACACCCAGTAGCGTATTTTAACATTTGGCACCCTGGGCCTGTAAGGTTTGCTGCCCCATAATAGAACGAGAAAAAAGCAAAAATATTTCAATAACTAAATTTAATTAAACCCAGCAGTGTGTTGATTTGGGTTGAGAATGATGATAATTGACCATTTATTAAACATTTTTTTCGATGGACAATTTTTTAAATTAAAGTGTAAAGATTGATTATGAAAGGCGCCTAAAGCTGAGCGCGAGTGCAGCTTGCGCCGCCCCTCGCAGCCTGCCGTCCCGGGCCATGACCCTTATGGTCCTACGGTAAATACACCACTGATTACACCGCCTCTGTTCGACATTTGTAGAGTTCACCAACTCTTACCGGTCGGCCATAGCTTCAGGCTTCTGGCGGCGCTTCTTGCTGCGCTTCCAGGCGGTTTACCGACGGGCTTTGCCCTGCCACGACACCCGTCGGCGCCTTCCACCGCATCGGATATATAGCGCGCTCGCTCGCTCAAAGCGCTCGACACTAGGTTCTTCGTATGCGCTCGATCACTGGCGGGGCTGCCCGCCTCCCCGCACACCGTCGTCAAAAGAGCGCAATAGTCACTCGAAGCCGGACAAGACGCGCGAGATGCGACCCATGGCCGGCCCTATACAACTTCATACATTTGTTCTGTCCGTCGCGCCGGCGCGGCGCCGTCGCCAGAAGAACCGCTTGGCGCGCCTCTCGAAGCCTGTAGCTATGGCCGAGGGGTTAATACTTTGACACTGACCATATTCATCTACTGCCAGATGAATGTAGTAGTTCTAGAGTACGAAGAGAAGCTCCAACGCAGCGCCGCACAAATCACTCAGTTGCACGACCAACACGCGAGGACGGATGCCAACATCGGTGCTTATAGACGGGTGAGATTATGAATGATCTATGATAATCAAAAAAAATTCATTTTCTATAAAACTTAAAAATCTGAAATTTTACTTCGGAATGAAAATGCTGAAGTTTTTTTTTCGAGATTTATATGAAATAAATAAATGAAATAGTTCTTTATTAAGGTTACGAAGACCCATTGTAAAAATACATGAAAATACATTAAAAATACACATTTTAAATAACAAAAATTAAATAAAAAAAAATAACAATAATAAAAATAAAAAATTTGGATAAGATTATTCACAATTATTATACTAAATGAATTATATTGGTTTGATACTAAAAGGTACGTTAAAAGTACGTATGAATGGGTAATATCACCGATTTTCGTTTTCAAAACTATTGAAATTTCAGCGGTTCACTTATCAGTCTGTTTTCTTTGCTGGAAAATGCTTTTCTTCCAACCCATTATCTTTTCATTCTTTGTTTGTTATATTGTTCGTATTCTTCGTTTATTTTATATACAATAAAGTGTCCATTCATTCATTCATTCATTCATTCATTCATTATCACTTGTTCAACAATCCTCATCTGCTCAAAAGTCATGTACCTGCTCCAAATTATATTGTTATTATTTCTGTCCCTTACACCTTCCTAAAATCCTCATTAATTAAAAACTTGTAGATATACAACGTGTAACAGAAAGGTGTAACCATATTTGAAGAGCTTATTCAGTCAATGGTATAGAACAACTTTTACTAAAGAACAAACCCTGTATCTCGAAAAAAAAAAATTAAACCGTTTCATAGAAAAATGCAATGCTGCTCGGCCGAAATGTATGGAGGAGCTGATTTTTTTTTTGAAATTTCGGGGTTGGCTCCATAGTAAAAGCTGTTCTATACCATTGACTGAATAAGCTCTTCAAATATGGTTACACCTTTTTGTTACACATTGTATATGTACTTATTAAATTAATTATTATATTTATATTATATATATATTATATATTATATTTATATATTGTACTTATTATATTCGTTCAGGTTATATTATATACTTGAATATGCTTCCAGTTAATTTTAGTTTACAAATATCTCAAAATGGAATAAATTTGTTTGGTCGTTAAAAACTTTATTTTAGTATACCATGATTACCTAAAAATCTGTAGTCTGCTATTTCATCATCGTCGTAATTAGCGGCACACATTCTCCCAAGAGGTTTCATAAAACAATGCATCTCTTCGTGACCACAGAAAATTACTACTAAACTGTCCACCGACCATACAAAATTACCTAGATCTCAGTTGCTTTAATTACGCTCCATTATCTCCCACTTTCACTTAATATGGTAATAAACTTTGCAGCGGCTCGAAGACTTAGAGGAGAAACTAAAGCAGAGTCAGTTCAAACAGTATCTGGCTCAAAGTACGTTGCCATCTCAGTTTGAAAATCAGGTCGAACGGCCTTATTCTGTCAACAGAGATCATGATGATTCTGTAGATTCTGATCCAGTTTTATGCGTCCCAAAGAAACCAGCCCCTGTGGCTACAACCAACAGGGGTGTCAAACAAAACACGCTACAGATAACATACTATGGGAATAATAAGCCGCCGGTTTCAAAGACAGAGAATAAAGGACTGTTCAAAATTGTCAAAAAACGGAAGCTCTACAACGACAAAGATTTCCAAGATTTTTAATAGTTTATTTTTATAATATTTTACTCTGCTCTCGTTTCTAATTGTTCTGTTTTGATTAAACTTACTTAATTAAACTTATTTAAACTTAATTACTTACTTCATTACAGTACTGTAAAGCTGTTAAAATAAAATGATGTCTATCTAGGAAGTTGGTTTTTCTTGACTTTCACTAAATCGATTTTCTTAGTAAGGAAATGTAAATGAATTGAATAATGAATAGTGTCTTTCTTGGCTAACCATAAACAATCGAATAAGGCATTTTAATGGCTAGCAGACATGAGTGGTATGCTAATAAAAATAAAGCAGTAACTACTTACGTAACTTTAACCAACACAACACAAGAAATTCAATACAAAGATGGACTGATTCCATTTTGTTACTTTAGATGACTTTGCAAAAATCTTTTCTCCTGCTATCTCACAGCCCACGCAGTATTATTCAACTTACAATCGAAATGAAACACGACTCTTACGTAAAAGCAATTAAATTTTTGAAAGAAAATATAAAACATTTGTTGCTCTTTGTAATTATCGGACAGTTACCTTATCTAATGTAGCACACTACGCCTTATGAATAAATATCAAATAATAATGTGATTATGAAAATACATGTAACATGATTTATGCATAGTTTACATAATAGACCTACATTTGGATTTGTAATTTTTGATGTGCATGAAATACTGGATTACTTTAGGTATGTACCTAAGTGTTTGTAAACCAAGTGTGAAACCACTTACTATGTTCTAAACAACACTTCCAATGTGAAATACCCGTTAGCACAAAATGATTTTTTCAGTTTAATATTTTTCAATAATTACTTAAAGTGAATTTTGTATGTTCAAGCCCTCGTTATAAAATACTTATTCATTGATTACTATTTTGAAGTGGATACTTCTTCGACCGTCTTTCGTAATCTCGAAAACGAGTCGAAACATAAATTGTGAGAGCAACCAACTAGTATTTGGAAACGTACTTATTATATGGGTGTCATTTTGGCTGTCTATAGACGACCAGACGTAAACAATCTGTCATGCATTGTATAGAAAGCGGAAATACGAATAAGGAAATACGACCTTTGCCGAAGAGTGGCGAAGATTCCTAAGCGCATTATTTTTATGGTACTACTTTACGCGAATGAGAAATAATATAATCATGATATTTTGGCCGTCATTGATAACTTCCTCTGTAATTGAGTAAAGAGGCGGTGTAGGTACTATACTTATATAATTTACGGTTGTATCTCTGACACAATCCATTGCTTTTTCATTTACTCATGTATGGCCCTTTAAAAAAACTTTAAAATCCAACTTTAATGTTATCTACCTGTCTATTTACTCTGTGAAGTAATAACATATTTACTCAAAGCGTTTACGTATTTTCTTTGTTGCATCTAATTGCAACTGAAACATAGTACGGTCTGATTAACTTTATGACGGGTTTATCAACATCTGAAATCTTATTAAAACATGTGATTAAAACATTCTAAGTAGAGGTCCTTGAGCTTATTGTTCCACCCGGATCGAAAGCAAGTCTTTACACTTCTGTCTTTATTGAAGATAAATTGAATGTGCAAAAGTGTAATAAATAAAATAAAATAAACTCGGTGTAATTTAAGGCGTATGACCACGCTAAATAAGCAACTCGATGTGTGTCGGTACACATATCAACGGAAACGACATTGAAACAATGCTCATTTCAGCGTGCCTTGAAAATTGGCTGTTACAACCACTGCGTCTCCGGCTAGCGCAAAATAGGAGAAAATAATACTTTTCACATGGACGCCATGAACGGAAAAAAAATGTTGGACTTGAATTTTTTAGATCTAAAAATTTCCTATAAGTTGGTAAAATAATAATTAAAATCGCTTTAGGCGTTTGGAAGGGGTAAGAGAATTCTTGTGTTAATCATGTGAAACTTTCGATGACTTTCGATTTTTTTTGTTAAAACTTACAATAGAAAAACAGTTTATGAAACTTAAAATTTATTTTTGACTCTATAATGCCTATCATATATTTTTATGAAAGTTTTTGGACCACCCGTGTGGGAGGAGTAGGCCTTCAAAGACAGGTCCAAATTGCAGTTGGCGTATCCATTCGCCTTAATAAAACCTCATACTCTACTGATCATTCTGTATAACTTTTCCAAAGACACATTCCCGCGCAAATGGTAAAAAAGTTGTCCTCTTTTCCGAACTATTTTTACAAAACTTTACATTTTGTATGGACAGGTATTTGTTTTAATTTGTGCGGGTATGGGAAAGATGTTTAGTATAATCATTTGGTTTTAGCGTTCCGTAGTACCTAAGAGACATTAAAGGAACCTTTATGGTAAGACTGTTGTCCGTCCGTCCGTCCGTATGTCACTTAAGCACCGTCAAAAATAAAGACTTTAAATTTGGCGCAAAAATAGCATTAATTTGCCCTTATGTGGGGGCAGATTAATGCTATTTATTTAAAGTATATGCCCACAGTGTGAAAATAAATTTGAAATTGTTCAAAATATTTCCAATACAAAAGAGAGAAAAATAAAAAAATACCCTAAAAACACAACGTATACAATTAAATTGTAGATATTAAATATTTGATTGTAAAAATGTACACTTTAGCTATATTTACTGGCACTAATTTCGAGAAATCTTTGAAAAACCACAAAAAAATGTATCCCCTTATCTCCGAAACTGGTACACCGAAAAATATGAATCCCATCAAAAACATAAAATGTACAAAAATGTCAAGTCTCGCAATGCAATCTTTCCACCGTAAAAAGTTGTGAGATCGGCGGGGGCACTGCCGTGCCGTGCCCCCAGATCCCAAATCCTAACTTACTTATTAATAGGTATTCCAATCTATTTTCTATAATGATATTAATAATATGGAAAGTACTGAGCATACTTATAAGAAAATCATTTAAATAATATACGAAATAACTCTGGTTTCTCTCAGTTCTAATGTTCTGATATCTCTTTTTTACTTACTTGTCATACATTGCAATGACAAATTTTCTAGTACCTATTGGGACACCCCAATCAATGCCCTCCTTGCATTGCCAATTTGAAGCTTTCAGTAACAGCTGGATATGCCCTCCACGACACTCCACGCTTCAAAGGCACTCTTCTTTCCGCGGGAGATGCTTTTCACCCTCCCCCCTAACACCTATCTTAGTCAGAGGTGGTCACTTCATGGAAATAGGGCTAAATCAGCTCGGAACAACAAATGATCAACTGTACCAAGCGGCGTCTTCCTACACAAAGTCGCAAGGGGTCCTATATAAGCAAGTAGTAAGCTTACTAGTAGAGTCCCGTTTGTCATCCTTCAGGTGCGGAACCATAAAGTACTTTTGTCAATGTACTTACTAGAAAAGCCGCAGTCGTTTGTTTGCTACTAAAAACCAGATGGCGCTACTTGTATATTACATCGCGATATCGTTTGATCTTTCTCAAAATACATAACCAATACATACTGGATACATATCACGTAATGATAAAAATATATATTTTTGGAAGGATTTCTCCATTAAGAGGATCCTGTTGTCAGATTCAGAGACGGTAATCAGGGTTCCGTAGTACCTATAAGGTACAGTGGAGACCGCATCAAGACACATTGGACTTTGTACCTATCTTATATACTTCTTTGTAGGGCCTAATTTCGTACTGCAAGTGTATAGCTTGATGTGGTCTCCACTGTACAAAAGGAACCTTTATGGTGAAAGTCCGTTGTCCGTCCGTCCGTTCGTCATAACTTTACTACCACCGTTAATTTGAAATTTGTACTTTTTCAAAATATTTCCAAAACAAAAGTGAGAAAAATAAAAACGATTATCCTAAAAATACAATAAAATTTTAGATATTAAAAAGTTGATTGTAAAAATATATTTTTACATTTTACTACCATTTTAGCGACTTGTTTTTTGTTGCCTTTATGTTGCTATGTCATCTTTATTGTTGGTTTTTACCATAATGGTTTGGGGTTTCAGACCCATATTGTGTGATGGTAGTACGGAACCCTTCGTGAGCGATTCCGACTTGCACTTATCCGGTTTAATACGTATCGACTTATTTACGAAATGTTGATATTTCTCTTCTTAAATAGACTAAATGTCTTTTAGGGTTCCTTACCCAAAGCACAGATTATTATAACAAAGGCTCTATCGTTAGAACGGTTATACATACAAGTACCTGCAAGTTGTAGGCAGACTACTTTAAAGTAAAATAACAAATAATAAAAATGAGGGTTCCTTCCTAAAAAGGTACCGAATTTTTTGTCAGGCGCTACCGTTTTATCCCGTTTTATCGCTTTGTTTTTTATCGCCTTGATGGTGCTATATTATGGCATCTATGTTGTTGCAATTTACTTTTAGGGTTCCGTACCCGTATTGTGTGGGGTTACGGAACCCTTTTTGTGCGAGTCGGATTCGCACTTTACCGTTTTTTTAGTGACTTAATTACGAAATGTTGAATTGTGAATGTGTCGAACATTATAAACCACCCTTTTTAGAGTTCCTTACCCAAGGAACAGACTATTATAACAAAGGCTCTATCTTTAGAACGGTAATACATACAAGTACAAGTTTAAACTTTGGGCAGTATGTAGTAAATACTTTAAAGTAAAATAATGAAAAGTAGGGTTCCGTACTAAAAAGGTACCGAATTGTTTGTCAGGCGCTACCGTTTTATCGCTTTGTTTTTTGTCGCCTTAATGTTGCTATGGCATCTATATTGTTGTTATTTACTTTTAGGGGTCCGTATCCGTATTGTGTATCCGTATTGGGTACGGAACCCTTTATGCGCGAGTCCGATTCGCACTTTACCGGTTTTAATTTTTAATTTTTCGCACTTTAACGGTTTTAGTTTTTATTTTTACTACTTGCTCTATTTTCGGAAATAAAGGTATACATTTTTTTACACTTTTTACCATCTAGCGTCACGAGGTAGAATTTTTCGTTTTAGATGTCTTTAATGCAAAGCAGCATACCACCAACGTCATCTAGTGTCATACAAATTTATAGATGCAGCTGGAAACATACATTTTGTAGAGACTTTGTATGGAAATATTAAATTCCAACCGCAAATAACATTATTATATTTTTTTGTTGCAATGTACACTTAACACTAACCGCATGCAAAATTTCAAGTTTGTAGGCCTGCTAGAACACCTTTAGACTTTTGATGATGTGTCAGTCAGTCAGTGACAAAATAAGGGAACTTTGACTTGAGATATTTCGTAATCAAATATAGGTAAAAAGTTGTAATTTGGGGTCAGAAGTAGGACCAATAAGTACTCTTGGTTACTGAAAATTCAGACTTCTAGCTTTACCCACAACGAAGATACAGGGGGGTTGAAAGTGCCGTGAGTTGCTTCGAGAAAAGGATGGTACGGCCGTTCCGCGTTTTTTTGCGAGACTCGGCGGGGGCACTGCCGTGCCCCCAGATAAATAACGATTATAGGTCATAACTAGCCAATTACAGGAAAACTATGAAAGCTATAGCGATTAAAAAAAAATTTAACACAAAAAATAAAAATAAAGTAAAATAAATAAAAGATATATTTTTGTAAAAGTTGGGTATCAAATTGTAGATATTAAAAAGGTGATTGTAAAAATATATAGTTTGGCTTTATTTGAATGCATTTATTTCGAGAAATCCTCGAAAAAGACGTATGTGCCACCCCTATCTCCAAAATCAAAAAAATCATGGTAATATAAGTTTACGTAAAGATTACAGGAAAAATATAGCGGTTAAGAAATCCACGAAAACAAAATAACAACATTCCCAAAACTGTCGCATTACTAGGTACGCGAGTCTGACTCGCACTTGGACGTTTTTTGTTTCATTTAAAGAGAGCAGTCTAATTATTTTATCTAAGAACAGTCTCAATAATTTACTGAATTGCGTAAAAATGTTTAGAAAATAAAACCTACAATGTCCTCAATTTCCTTTTACTAGTTTTACTGCGGTTGATTAGGATCATTATTCTACCAACTCGTATGCCCGAGAAAAAAATATTATTTTACGTAAATAATAAAGCCGATTCTGAAGGCTTTAATTTTAGTTTAAGTGCTGTCAAAATTTAAATATTTCCAAAGTAATTTAGCTTCTATTCGTAACACTTATGAACTGTTTTGCAATGAAAAAAATTTAGTTTTGACAGCACTAAAACTAAAATTAAAGCCTTCAGAATCGGCTTTATTAATCTGATATTATCAGTTGGTCTTGGTCCGAACATGTCTACAAACCTACATTGTGATCAGTTAGGTCCCATCGTTCTTTACTTTATTATGAGTAGATAGGTGAATAGGTACACACACAAAACGTAATCTATCAACAATGAAAAATCTCACATTTTCCTTTCTATATAGGCATACTCAGTGAAAGTTTTCTACCTACTTTGTTTATGGAGTCAATGATACTCATTATCTCGTTGAAAGTCAACCATCGACGTCTAGGGATAATAATACAGATTTTCTATCAAGGAAAAACTGCAGAAAGTGCATTGATAGATAGATCAACGAACGTTGTTGCGCATGCCTGCAAGTAGCCTATTCAATAGCAGTTCTTTTTACACCATCATAAGGGTTAAAAACTGTTCGCCATTGACCGTTGCTGTTAAAGGGATATATCGTCAAAATCGACACTTTTTGAGTTATTTATCTGCTGTTCAAAAGAAGTCCCAAGTTAAATAAATTTTTATAACAGTTTTGTGACCTTTTTCTAGATTTTATAAATATATTATATTTAACTTTTACGAGCTTTTGATTAGTACTATTATTAAAACTATTGTTAAAACAATAAAAAAAATTATAACTGGATATATTTCGGCCCTCGGTATGGGGCCGTCATCAGTCGAATCATTTATACTAGATTTGGACTATCAGAAATGACATTGGAGGAATTTCACTTCATAGAAATAATGATTGAAATGAGGTCTAAATTTACAGTATTTTTGATATTCTGACAAAATGGGATGGCATAAAGAATTAAAAATTATTTATTTAGGTTATGGAAATTTTCATAGCTATTTTAGTTAATTTTGTATTAATTTAAAACCTACTTTTTGTAAATTTTTCCCGATTTTGTCCCTCTCGCACTGCGGGTCTTTCCGTCTAGACTTCTAGAGTGACGAGGACCTTTGCACGAACGATATATCACCATTCAATGCTGTTTATCCAGTTTATATACTCGTATATACCGTTTCGATCTTATTTCTAGCTCGTAGGGTCCAAATGATTAACCATCCATCCACTGCTGGACATAGGCCACCCCAATATTACGCCACTCTTGTCGGTCCTCAGTCATCCTCATCCAGCCGCCACCCGCAACGTCCTTCAGATCGTCAGTCAGATCGTGGTCTCCATTCCAATGCCTTAGGGCCCCAACGGTTATCACGTCGGCGACAAATATGATTCACCACCTAACTCTAATAGCTGATGCAAGGGGTTCAGTAAATAGACGTTCATTATTTTTAGATAAGATAGAAAAGTAAAAATGAAAGTAACTTATTGGCTATTACGAAAATAAATTAAGATGTTAAGACCAGATACTTATCGCTCAATCTCATCTTAAAAATCTGCAGTAAATAATTCATGGAACTTTTTGCACGAAAAATTATGATTATAGGGCCAGAAACGATGCGTAATAACTTTGGACAATGCGTTAGTAAAAGTAGTTGTTTTAAAAACAAAACACAATTTTTATTGTCTTTGGTTATAACATAACTTTACTTACTTAAAGTTGCTAACATTTTGCAGTGAATCTTATGTTGCAGTTATAGGTAGTAAAACATTTTTTTAAATAGTAACAAGTTTTCTTCTTATACAACACGAATTAAATAATAAAGATATAACTAGATGTTACCTAAGTAAGTACTTTACTACAAGTTAGAGTTATGATAGGTCAGTATTAGCGTCCTTAAATAACACTGTCAAACAAAATCATGATGTAACATGAAAAATGTATAAAACCATAAAAAAGCAGCTTTAGATTAATTTTAATTGATCATGATCACACACACTCATTGAAGTTGCGAAAATAAACCTTCATATGTATGATCTTATTATGTAAATCAATCAATATTTTAATAATATTTTTTATATATTATAATATGTCATGTCTTTTGCAACTGGCCAGAATAAAGCCAAAAAAGATCTTTACTCCCATACTACAATTAGGTAATTAACAAATCAAAAGCGGTTTTATAGTACCTACATTGATGTTATAATATTACATTATGACACCGCGATTCTGCGCTGTGATTGGCCCAATTTATTATAACACCGCTATTGGGCCAATTAACGACAGCGACGATAAATGAGACCCACCCTTCATTCTTAAGCCACGCCTTCTTTTCTCGTCGTCGCTTGTAATTGGCCCCCAGGCCGTATATTTTCACGACATGAATTTCTAATAGTAGAGAGGCCAATTTGTAAAAACTAGCTTATTTACAATTTTCGTTGGACTGAAACTTTTATAACGACAAGTGGTATTGCTACAATCAGCGTGGTCTACTGAATATCAGGATGCATGTTGTCGTTTTCTAAAGTGGTGGAATGAGTATATATTACGTCATAAAGATGGCGCCTCTAGGTGTTAGATTTTGTCGATTATTACGATTACTATTTGTCCGATTTAAGCAAACTAGGTCTCAAATGACAGATATTTAAATGCATAACAAAAGTTTAAAAGTAAATTTTATTGTAGATATTATATTTCAAACAGTATTTAAACAAATTTAACAATTAAAGTTATTTTTTTTCTAAACACAATACGTTTTATGTGCAATATACCTAATTTATATTTAAATTAGACCAAAATTTCGGCAGTAAATAACTAGCTTAATTTCTTAAAGTTATCCAAGAGTTTGATTTTTTCAAATTACTGTAACAATAACGAAACTGTGACTATAAGTATGCGCTCGAATTGAATTCATCAATGGTAACTTTGTTGTGAAGGGAACGCCAAAATCTTTCAATGAAAAGTCGCCTGACCAAGCTCTTGAACATGTAAATAAAGTTCATAAAATTGCCGGTGGTTTGATTGGGATCACAAAAAAGGAAACTGAACGTGATCGTTGGTGTCTAACCTTTAATTACCGATCACACTTATCAGATATGCGGATGTTAAGAAACTCTTGGAATTTTTTCAAAAAAAGGAGGTATTTGATGACAAAAATTGCATAAAAGACAGAAATTGCTTCAAATGAAATTGAAAATGACTTCTGATCTGCAATGTAAACAACAACTACACATTTATTTGTTGTTTATTGTTTATTATATTTAATAGCTACATAGTGTTCCTTGATAATGCCGTAAGGCGAAACTGGTTGGAGTATTATAAAGTGATATTGTGAAACAGTACAAGTGTTTTTATCAAGATTATGATGATGTTTTACCAAGTGCCGACAATCGCAAGTATTAATCATATGAAATCAAAGACTTTTAAACACTTGCATACTATAAAAGTAGCAAACAAGAAAACCGCTAAAGATATATCAGTGAACACCGATACTACTAGTTCGCCAGATGTTTTCTTCAGTAAAAAGTGGACGACACATTGATAAAAATTATACTGGAAAATGAGCTACATAATCCACCTCCATCAAACTTCAAAAGCATTATTGGTAAACCAGTTACAAGACAAAGAAAATACATTTGAGATACTGCCTATACCAAATGAATCTATGAAATGTGCTTCTTTGATTGATGGTCAAGCTCTGGTGCAGGCTATCGGGAAACCCAAAGGTGCAAAGACTTTTGCGATCTCTGTGACGTCTATCTACGAGCTGTGATGTCGAATTTAAAAAAATATAACTGTCAAAGTGTCCATGTCCTGTTTGATCGCTACCATGAGGTATCAATTAAGTCTGGAACTCGGTCAAAACGTTGCCAGTCAATTGTTCCAGTTGAATATTCTGTTACAAATAGAGAGACAGTCCTCCCTAAAAATTGGGACTGCTTTATCCACTCAGTTGGGTACAAAGCCAGCCTAGCACAATTTATATCCAAGGAAATCGTTGAACAAGCAAGGAAACTCAACTTTAGTTTTGAGCTCTTGACTGCTGGTGGCTTTACCGAAGCTGAAGAGGTAAGTACAAATTTAGACAGAAATGTTGACCATTTAAAATCAAACCATGAAGAAGCCGATACAAGATCTGTCCTTCATGGGATGGACACCAAAACAAATTTATTATATTGCTGTTGATGGTCCGTTATTACGAAAAATTGCCCTCGACAGTGTGGATTAGGTTTGGCACATCAAAGAAACCCAAATTTATAGCAGTTTATGAAATAGCAAGAAAAATGGATCCTAATATGAAAATTTCAATACTGTCCTATCATGCTATAACTGGATACGATAGCACCAGCGCCTTCTCTGGCCATACAAAGAAATCCAGTTGGAAAAACTATGAATTGCTCAATGATTTTGGATATGCTCCAGATCTCTCAGAGGAACAACTAAAAAATGCAGAGGTTTTCGTAGCTAAAATGTATGCGAATAAAAACCCAGCGTTTAAAATAAAAGACAATATTGCTGATTTAAGGGCATCCATGATCCAGCAAGTAAAATCACTTGATAAACTGCCACCATCTAAATATGTTTTGGAGTTACATCTTAAAGGGGCTAATAACCAAGCATTTCGTTGGTATACTGCTGATTTACCAATCCAAAATTTACCTCAACCTGTTGATAAGGGCTGGAAGTTAGAAGACTACGTCCGATTACATCGTTGCAAGAACCTATCACTTTTGGAATTGATTTCTTGCAATTGCAAGACAGGGTGCAGAACATCCCGTTGTGGGTGTGCTGATAGAATATAAAAATGTTTGGAAGATATTTGTCATGACGGTATCCAATGTTTTTAATCAGTTTAATTACACTGAAGATAATATTGATTTCCCTTTAAAAGTAGGGATGCTTAGTTTTATTAGTACATGATGTTTAAGTTTTATTTCTGTTAAAGCTTTATCCGTATGTTTATTAATATAAATTAATGAGTGTTAAAAATATAAATAATATAACTTTAAAACATTCGTTTTTTTTCTTTTAACTTCTTAAGAAAAATAAAAATAATAAAAAAAATAAATAAAAATAAGCATTTAATTACCTGTCATTTGACACCTAGTTTGCATAAATCGGATAAATAGTTACCGCAGTAATCGAAAAAATCGACTATCAAGAGGCGCCATCTATGTGACGTAATATATACTTATTCCACCACTTTAAAAAGCGACAACATGCACCCTGATAATCAGCAGACCATACTGATTCCAACGATACCACTTGTCGGTATAAAGCTTTTCAGTCCAACGAAAGTTACTGTTCTTGAATTTGGCCTCTCTACTATAAGGGGGTGTCAGAGTTGTTCCTGAGCGTGAAATGCAAGTCCACACTTAGTAACCGCGTCTCACCGATGACTTTTAATTGAGGAAAACCAGCCACAGATACTACATGAAAACACGGTAAAAGTACCAAGAGCCGGCTAGTAAACGCTTTGATTGTCCATCTCCAACAAAGAGATGAGTTGGTTCAGTACATCTTCGTGGAGTTTCATTTACCGCATCTGGACCTTATGAACAAATGTTCTTTTTCTTATTTTTCGTGAAATTGTTGGTTGTAAATATTATAAATAATGTCACGTGAAGTTTTGATGGTCCTAGATAAAGTATTGTGTGCAACTGAACATAATTAGACATTGGTACACTCGTGCAGTCTATTACGAAACTCACAATGTCTCAAATTATGGTACAGTTGCACAATAGTATTTTGTGCAACTGTAACATCATTTGAGACAATGGGACAAGTGAGATTCGTAATAATTTTGCACGAGTGTCCCAATGTCTAATTATGTTCAGTTGCACACAATACTTTATCTACGACCATCAAAAATATCGTCTTTATTTATAATATTTTCAACTAACAATTTCACGAAAAATTAAAAGGAGACATTTGATTTCATTAACCTCGGGTGTGTCGTCTCAGTAAAGCTGCCTTGTAGGCCAATCAGGATAAAGGGGGCGTGGCTTAAGGAACAAGAGGAACAGAGGTCGGGAATTATTTCTCGTCTCTGTTATTGATTGGGTCTCTAGCGGTTTTATAATATATTGGGCCAATCGTAGCGCAGAATCGCAATGTTATAATGTAATATTATACCATCGGATAAACAATCTTGGTACTTATAAAACTGCTTTTGATGTTGCAATTGCCTTATGGGAGTAGATAAAATACTATTATTTTACACCTATGGACGATATGTTTTTTAGGTTCTCTACGTTCTATATTCTCTAGGTATTATCTAGTATTTTATGGTATTTTCATTAGCAAAATACTGAATTATATAGGTAGGTAGATAATAACCCGATTCAATTGTCAATAGGTCGGAACTTCGGCTCACCAAGCGAAGCTGACGTTTTGTTGTTGATTTTCGTTAGTTTCATTGACAAAAATTGGATTGTGTATTATTTTTATTACGGTTGTTGGTAAATTCATTTTAGAAAGCCTTAAATTTGCTTTGTTTAATTTATTCAATGATATTTTATTTACTTCAGGACACCTTCATACACAATGTTAGTAGGTTTGAAAGTATGAAATAATAGTAATTGCTTTTATCATGTTTAAAAAATACGTAGTTTATCCTAAATAAATATAATTTTCTTTTATTTTTTTCCGTCTGTACACTAATAAATGTTTTCAAAATCAATTTTGACTAGCGGGTCTACCACGTAATTCTGATTTTCATCAACATCAACTTGAGATTGAAATTTGACGTGCGTACGACAACGCCCGCCTAACATGCCATCTCTTTTGCACGCACGTCAAATTTCAATCAAGTCTCAAGTTGATGTTGATGAAAATCAGAATTACGCGGTAGACCTGCCGGTCTTGACAGTTGAATCGGCTTATATTCAGTTCATTAACAAACATTAAATCGTGGCTCTTTGTAGGAACGTCACCCCTCAAATCAACAATTTTTATTTGTCACTAAATCTACTCGTGTTTCTTCAGTTCAAGATTACAAACTTTTACCACAGCACATGCAATGGAAATATTCATCACCTCAATTAACTCTCCACCAACTATAATGAACTGCTAGGAACAATTTTTATGGATGTAGAGCGAATAAAAGATCCTGTATAGCTACCATACACTGTTATACACAGTACTATTAAAAGTATAGTGGATACAGTATTAACTGACGCGTTTCCACTTGAACCTAAACAATAGGGGTAATAAACCAAAGACTCATAGAGCCCATTCATTTTTAAAGGAGCCGTTTCGGCCTAATCTGGGGGTCTACCGCGTAATTCTCATTTTCATCAACATCAACTTGAGATTGAAATTTGACGTGCGTGCGACGACGTCCGCCTAACATGCCATCTCTTTTGCACGCGTTGAATTTCGCATGCATTTGCTTGAAGTTGATACAAATGAGAATTGCGCGGTTGAGCCCCTGTTTGTTACAAACCAACCAGTGTTGATACTTTTGAGTTATCTATTTACTTATATATTATTAAAGATAACATAAGGAAAGTATCAAAAACGTTTGAAACACCGCCTGCCGCATGTGTTTGAAAAGTGTTTATTGTTTCAGTCAGTCGAATTCACCCGCCACGACTTAATCCTATTGTTATTGCTAATGACGATGACGGTCTCAAGTGGAAACGCGTCAGTTAATACTGAATCCACTATACATTTTTCGGTTTTCCTAACCATTAGGCCTGAACCGATTATGAGCGCTCATTTATGTAGGAGTAAGTAGACAGGGGCGTTCCGGATCTGGGCCATTAAAAAGTACGAGTAGCTATAGCTAAAAGCACGTCACATCAACTGGTTCCTGATAAGCCTATCGAGAGAGTTCCAGCTGCAAGAGTAGTCTATCTGGAGATGCCCGTACCTGGACAAGTGGAAGTTTTCGGGAGCCGCCTTCGGGAATGGTCGGGCGTAGTCGTCGTAGTCGGGTGACAGGCTTTCGTACGCTAGGTGCTCGTACGCATCCGTCAACCTGGATACAGACAAGATAAATGAGGCATTAGTTCTTAAATGGTATAAATAATAAGAAAAGAAAAGGAAAAATGCTAAAATAAGACACGATCTTGCTAAGTTTCTTGCCCTTCTTGTTAGCAAGACTATAATCGAATGAGCGGAGTTAGGCATGTATTTATATATGTGTAACCTATTAGTAAGTAGTATATAGCTTTTATCTTTCATTTATTGATTATTCTAATTTCATATTTAGGCATATCACAAAATCCCCTATACAATTGATGCTTGACCAATAAGTATGTTCCAAAACCTCCTTTTCAGAGATAATAGACATATAGGTAGAAGTGGTTCAAAAAAGTTTTGGTAGAAATTGTTTTTTTATCAAAGGCATGTAATCTCCAAATATCTTCATACTCTAAACGGCTCGGAAATGAAATGAAATCGGTAAAATAAATCAATTACTTTTGTGCATATAAACAATGCTTAGATAGTTACAGCTATTCATTGCTAAAAATAACTAAACTTTGACAAAACAATTGCATCAGTATAAATAGCTAGTTAAAATTTACGCAAGTAAATTAAGGTATAATTAGCAAAACAGTACTTTCACAGTACTATTACTATAGTATTTTATTATAGGTATGTCTAGCTTGTCATTAACACTTAGGTGTGCTATTTATATCTATTTTAAACGACTGCAACGACAACGTGAATTTGAGTTTAAACTCTAGCTAACATCGAGGGATAATAGGCGTCCGTACTCGGAGTGTACCAACTTCCACCAAAATTCATGCACACGTGTGTCTTCCAAAATTATAAGGGTGTAACCATAAATGAAAACGTGTTTCTTAGAAGGTACGTTCTTTGAATTTAGCTCTAATTTTATGCCAGGGGTCTCGTTTATTTAAAATTCGCAAACTTATAATAATAACGTAATGCTATTTACTATTTATGATTTATCAAAACTCACAACCGATATTAATAGAAAGGTTATCATGCGTATTTGTCTAAAAGTAGAGTTATTATATGAAAGTTATTTACAAAACTATTTCAAGGTGCACAGAACACGCTTTGGCTAACTCCGTCGCAATTTTTTTAATGACACTTGCTCGAAGTACCAAACGAAATTGCGAACGGAGCGGAGTATTGTCCTGTGCCCTGCACAAAAGATATCTCACTGACCGGCTAGTACCAATACGAATTTTTGGAATTGTTTACGTCTTGGCCCTTGGGTCTTAGTGGGGGAATCAGTGTGGCACTTAGGCTAAAAAGTTTGGAGACCCCTGTTCTATACAATAACCTACCACGGAACTGATGAATAGGAGGTTGCATCAGTCTATTCTGTATCAATATAGATTTATGAGTGGAATAGAATAGAACGATGTCGATATATGGGAAGTGACATAACCACCTTGAATACGGAAATGGTGTGAATGATGATGATGCCTGAAGAGCAATAGCTTAGCCAGCGTAAACGACTGTGTCATTAGGTACGGATGTTGCTGAGCTATATGAGATGGGTGCAAATATTCACATGGGATGTTAGGATGTTTTCCTGCTTGGAGACCGTTTCGGGCTCGCGGGCAAAAAAAAGTTTCGGCGTTTTCGTTTTTGATGGTAGTAAATGTTACAATTTTTAAACAAAATAAATAACAGTTGCTCCTCGATAAGATAACGTACAGGTTGATGAGAAATTTTCAGTAAAATCTAATAGTTACTTCAGAAAAAAATGTGGAATTTCAAGAAAAACGCCCAGTTTATCACGGTCGCGGCCTTCAGTCGCCCACTAGCTGTCAATATGAGGGTTGCTTTTTTTCTGAAGTAACTATGAATTTTTACTGCAATTTTCTCATCATCTCTTGTACTTCATCTTGTCAAGTAGCAAGTGCTATTTATTATGTTTAGACATTGTAACTTTTACTACCATTCAAAGTGAAAACGCCGAACCCTATTTTTGCCCGAGCGCCGCCCTTTACCAAGATAAGTAATTTTTCTCTCATCGAAAATAAATCATTTTTTCACATTCACACTATTACGATTTCGCACTGATTCGCCATTGGTGTTAGGTTTTTGCGTGGGTAACAAACATCATAATACCGTACAACATTCGCACACCCATAACGTATTCCACATCTACATTCTACCAGTAGATACGGTTATCCGCTGTCTGTCTGTTCACGTAATGTTGACTAGTGTTGTGACTAGAAAGTCAGGTATATTACTCAAGTAATTGCCCATGTAATGATGCCCAGCGTTTAGTGGGCTACCGTTTCCAGATGGGCGATGTTTATTGTAATTTAGAATTCCGTTAACAAATTTCATGCACAAATAATATTAATGTGTCCTGGGTGTCCTGCATACAACGGAAGAGTTCTGTAATAATGTTAAAAAAACCCGGCCAAGTGAGAGTCGGTCAAGTTAGTGTTCCGTACATATGACCAATTATTTCAAACTAGATTTTAATTTAATTTCAGGTAATGCTTTAATTATGTCAAACATAATCACATTTATGTTGCTCGTAGTCTATTACAAACTTATCATTACCAACAAAATTCATGTAATAAAACTGCAAAATTAAGTTTGTTGAGTATTCGGGGACGTAACCCTAAAACTACATTATAAATCGGCGTTTTTAGTATTTGTTGTTCAAATACAGCATAATATAGTACATAATATGCAGACATTTAAATTCCTAACTGCTTTGGCCTTTGATATAGATTCCGTAACAAAAATGGTCTAAAAATGGCAACTTTGACAGACCCCATTTCTTTATTTTTTAAGATAAAAATAAATAAAAAATTAACGTGATATCTTTCAAAATTCAAGATTTAGGGAGCAGGTATAATTCCGAATCACTAACTATAAATTATAAGTTCGGTACTTATTTTACGATGATAGATCGGTGATTGACGATGATAGATCGGTGATCGAAGCTGTTCATAATTTAATCTCCATATGCTAAATAGAGCCTTAAGGCTAACTATTACTTTATTAACAAAACTAGTTTTAAACTAATTAGTTATACCTGATAAGGCGGAGAAAGTGTCAGGCGGATAACTGAACATTGTAGATAATAATTCTTGATATGCAATATCTAAATTAACGTTGATGATTTTTCAAGATCCGGCTACCGGGTATGTACTGGTATATTCAACAATACGTTATAGCATCGTAGTTTTTATAATGCCAATTAAAGGATCTATTTGATTGATTTGCAAACTAAATTTCTCTACTTTTCTATACATTTCATAAAAAATGTTTAATTCAAATTTTTTGGAATCTGTTTTACATAAACCAATGGAAACTTTGCGATGGCAGTATACACAATACATAGGTAATAAGGTTTTGTTGAATAACTATTGAGTGAATTTTGAACTTAATTGTTCTGTTTCGATTAATTAGAAAAAAGCGAATTTTTTACAATCCGGGTTATAATTTGTAAGTTCATCAGACACAAGACCAACTACGTTTATCAGAGTCTTTTGTAACTGTAATAAAATGTTACGTCTCTGAACCCTATTCCTGTGCTTTTGACATTGCCCTCATTTATCTGTCAAATGCCATACATATTAGGATGAAGGACCTTGATTCTAACATTGCCACACAATCCAGTGGATTTGGATTGTGTGACAAATCTTTTGTCTGGAATATCGGATCCCACGTGTTCTACTCGCTAAGACTCGCCCCAAGCCCACTTATAACTATACGTACAACTCGTATGGACAACTGCACTGTATTTCGTGTGACAGGATATTTCTGACGAAACTCGGATTTTCCAGCCACATCCGAGCTCATGCCAGAAAGCAATAAGGGTCGGCGTCGACGGATACGTCGAGGAGGACATCATCATCATCATCACTCGCTAAAACATTTATAACATTTTAAAAACTCATTTTAATTAATTAAGCCGTTTGTTCGGTCATTGTAAAGGGTCAAAGCGCATACGTTTCTCTAAAGAGTAAAAACAAGAACATAACAAAATATTCTCACAGGTGCTACTTTCATTTGTAGTTGTAGGAAGCAAAAAATCTAGTGCGCGTTCACACAGACGGGTTATAGTTGCATTATTATACTGACTCGTGTTCCTTATTAAATAGGTTCAATGGACCATTAAAAACACTTTTATTCTTTAACTGTTAAGATTCATCAGACTTGTTTGATTATCTCGGTGGGTTTGAGCTACCGTTGAGTTGCGGGTATCTTGTGAGTAGTTGGAAGTTTTTGCCTCTAATGCTTTCCATGGAAGTCAACGTCATGTATGGGAACCTTCTTAGGAGGATCTATTGTATAATAATGCAGTACCATAAGGATCTTAGATTGAGACGAAAATAGATGTTTTTATGCGCTTTCTAGTGCGGTTTCTTGGCCAGATATTCAAAAATGGTTGTTTTTTTAAACCTCAATTTGTCATTTTTGGCTGTTTTCTGCAATAAATAGATTATATTTAGGAATGTAATTTCAATAATTGATTTTTTGGTGCTTTTAAACCAATTTTATAAGTATGTTAGTGTTTATACGAAGTGACATCATCAATTCATCATAAGGTTGAATAGTCGTAGAGATGCGTTCAAGAAAAAAAAAATGCCTATGGAAATGTGATGAGATGACGTCACTGAAAATCAAATGAAAGACATCGCTGCTTTACATTTAATAAAATATAGTCACGCTTTTTTAATCTGACTAACAAAGAGCCTCGAAACGGTTTTTGAATTGGTAATATTGGCAAAAACAAATATTAATTACACAAATTATTTACAATTATTGTAAACATTTAAAATAGTAGTGTGGTTAATATTCGTCTTCAATCTAATTATTGTAACTTTCTGTGTGTTGTCGTGCATAACCTATATCTTCCATCGTCTCGGCGTAGTCGGCGTGCTCATGACGCGTAAAACCGATGTTTTGTGGCAAAAAGGCTTTTTTATGGTGGTAATTGAAGAATAGAGAGTGTTTGCATTTGTATCTGAGATGGGTGGCAAGTAGTAATTAATCAGTGAAATCGCAAAAATAGATGCAGATAGACGTTTAATTTTCTAATGCACACACTAGTCTATAGTCTAGAGTGGTTAACTGTAATTCTTTATTTGGTTTGCAGAAAAATGTAGGTGAATGAAAACCTACTATTCGCATTATAATAAATTTCATTATCTCTACAATTTACATAAGTAAAATAAGAGTAGTACATGAACAATCGGTTACTTTAAGGCGACATGCGAAAAAAATACGGGTGTTTTTTTTCTGTGTATTTCATGAAATACGCGGAAAATTTTAATAAATTTCTGATATATGCATTTTGACTATATGATCTAGAGTTTTGAAATTGAAAAACATGTTTGGATAAATTTTCCTCGATAGAAATAATTGTTGAAATAAGGTCTTCATTTACACTTTCTCGTTTGACGAATAGGAATCATATACAGAACTCAAACATATTTTATTTGGTGTGTTCCAACAATATCTAGAGATTTGATATTTGAAATTTTGCTAGCTATTTTTTTAATAAAAATATAAAACCAACTTTTTTCCCTTTTGCCCTGAATCCGCCCCTCTCGCACTGCGCGATTTTTCGCTTGGAGTGACAGTGACAAAAATAAAATTCGAATAGACTCTTAAAGCATACTACAAGATTAATAATAGTTTAATCAGTCGTTTCTTAAACTTAAATGTGCTATTTTTGTCTGCTTTTTGGAATAAATAGATTAATTTTGGTATGTAATTTCAATAATACATTTTTCGTGCTTTTATGCCGATCTTCTAAGTATTTAACAGTAGGTAAGTGAATTATACAATCCTTGTCAGACTTCGGATGCGTTCAAGCAATATAATTTAAAATTATAATTTTTCCGTATTCAAATTTGTGGTGATGACGTCACTGAAGTTCTAATGAAAGGCATAACTTTTTGTCATTAATATATAAGGTCTTTCAATTTAAATGGAAAGTAATTTAGGAGGATTTCAATTGAAAGATCTTATACAGGATATGCTCGCTTATTTTACTACTAGAAACAGTTAGGGAAATTTATTCTTGGAAATGGTTTTAGAATCATAAATATTGGCAAAAAAAGAAGAGGCCAATTAATTTTTTCTTGTACCAACTAGAATAACGCAGAAAACTAGTATTGGTAATTTACCTAGAATGCCTCCTAGGCTTGCCGTATCCGAGAGCCATAGCATAGTCAGGGTGATGCTGCAAACTCATGCGCGATCTTGGACGAGGAGCCATGTACCCTGGAGGTGGCGGCGGCTGTATCATGGGTCCATACAGCGGCTCGTACAGCATTGGATGTGGAGCATACATCGGCTCCTCGATGTACAAGGATCTACGACGCTCCCCTGTTGGAGGAATTATCCTTTAGCGATGGTATATACCAGATCTATAATACATATAAGAATAATACATATAATACTCTTAATATTATTAAATGGTACGTTAATTTAGCTGCAAAACAACAGAAGTTCCAGTTCCTAAAAATGGCTATTGTTTTTTATGTGTTTTAATCATAGTTGTGTTAATTGTTGTTTATTGTTTTAAGTATCCTTATGGATGAATAGGCAGTGACAGAATAACAGCGTCCCTTTGCTTCTGGCTTAAGGGACAAAAGCTGAGTCACCGACCTTTTCAACAGAACCTGTCTAATCTTAAATAGTCTTTAGGTATTATGTGTTTTGTGTTGTGTTCTGTTGAAAAAAAATATTTTTATTTTATTTTATTTTATTTATCTATCAGTGAAATGATTCGAAACTTAGACCATATTTTTTACTGATCGCAATGATCGACTTTTGATCTATAATTGTGTCGATTCGGTGTTACACGACTCAACTTATTTGATTAGACTAAACTTAATTTAAGCGTTCTGTCTTTTTCTTTCTGTATCGAAAAGACAAATACGGACGCTCAATATAAGGTTAGTCATGTCAAATAAATTAAGTTGTGTTGCACCGAATCGACACCAATGTCTTCCGAAATTATGCGAAATATAAAATTACATCCCGAATAATAGTCTTTGCTCAAATACTTTGTGTAATAAAAAAAAAAAACTAATGCCCCAGTGTTTTATACAAAGGTTCAAAGCAGGTCATATATGCATCTTGTATCAACACAAGAATCCCTGGGAAACCAAACACCATGCACTCGTTTTTCGTTCCTTATCGTGATATTGGTTTCTAAAAGAGCTTACTAGGTATTAGTTTGTTCTTTTCATTTCGTTATTTATTTAACAAAATGGCACATCAACAGTAAAGCCGATTCTGAAGGCTTTAATTTTAGTTTTAGTGCTGTCAAACAAAATTTTCTTCATCGCAAAAAAATCCTTAAGTGTTAGACTTACAAGCAAGTTTTTACAAGCAACTTTACAAGTTTTGACAGCACTAAAACTAAAGTTAAAGCCTTTAGAATCGGCTTTAATGTCAATACAAACTGTTATGGATATTATGACAATAAATTGGGCCTTGATCTGGTGTTGCCATCAATAACAGATGTACACAGCATTATTAAAAAAATTCTATGATATGAGTATGACGTACTTTGGTTAGTAAATAATATCGCATATTATAATATAAAATACCTTCACCTTTCAAGCATTTTTTCTTTGTGATGCGGGCGTAATTAATAATATTACTTGTACTTACTATACCGGATGTAAACAAATGGACCACTGTATATTTAAATGTAAACATAAGATTTACTCTACTCACGTGTAAATAAATGAGGTGCCCAAACAATATTTACGGTTATTTTATTACATCTAATAAGAATAACCGTATATATTGTAATAATAATGTATTATAATTTCATTTGCGTGGGAATGTCTCTTTGGGAAAGTGGTTTATACAATCACTAGTGTGTGGTTTCATTTACACCCGGTGTACATACATACTTACATATACTCACGCCTGTCTCCTAGAGGGGTAGGAAGAGACTACAGATTTCCATCTACTACGATCCTGACACACCTCTCACATCCATCAATCTAGTCATACGAGCTCTTTTATTCCGGGTACTTTTGACATTGCCCTTCTGCAATATCTCGCTAATTTAGTTAGCATACGTCTTTCTAGAGCGGCCGCGGCTTGGTCGCTATACGAATGGATTTAACCACAGATAATATAATAATATACAAGGTGTTTTAAATCAAAATTTAAAAAAGTCTATCAGTTACACTGGGTGTTAAGATAAAGCTGCGGAAGCCTTAAGAGGCTATGCGAATTTTATTTTTGTCAATGTCACTCCAAGCGAAAAATCGCACAGTGCGAGGGATTCAGGGCGAAAGCGAAAAATTTTAGTTTTATAATTTTTATAAAAAAAAACTAAAATAGCCAGCAAAATTTCAAATATCAAATCTCTAGATATTGTTGAAACACACCTAATAAAATATGTTTGAGTTGTGTATATGGTTCTTATTCGTCAAACGAGTAGAAAAAGTGTGTTTGAAGACCTCATTGCAACAATTATTTGTATCGAGGAAAATTTATCCAAACATGTTTTCCAATTTCAAAACCCTATATTATATAGTCAAAATGCATATACCAGAAACTGATTATAATTTTCCGTGTATTTCATGAAATACACAGAAAAGAAACGCCCATATTTTTTTCGCATATCGCCTTAAACTGGCGATAGTAATCGTCCAAACGAGCAACTTTTCGTAAAAGAAAATTGAGAAAACCAGAAAAAGATTCTGTTGTTTTGTATCATACAATTTTTCGTGTTTCGAGGGTTGGCTCCATAGTAAAAGTTATTCGTATGGATGAGTACTATCGCTAATTTCCGGCTTTCGCAACTTTATCTTAACACCCAGTATAACTAATAGACTATTTTAAATTAAGGAGTTTGAATTTTGAAAGCACTAACTTAAGTTTTGATCACAGTTACATTTTCTTAGTAATTTATAAAAGGGGTCTCTCGGGATACTGTTGAGACGAGATTTCTTGATTTCGAGCGTCAAATTTGTGAGATTTGACAGATGTGTCTTTATCTCTCCAGGCGAGGTGAATAGACCTTGTCCCGACTAATTTCCCAGAATTAATCCCCCGAACTAATTAAGACAGAGTACACCCATACACATTCATCTCGTGAAATACTTTCAAAACTCTGTTGGAGAAATTGGTAATAAAGATAATGGTATTATTTGTTTAATTAGAAAATCACAAGAAAAACTTACGGATCATCCTATCGCTTCCATAAACAACCATATCAGGATGGATTTCAGGAACGACCTGTCTTGGCATCTTCCTTCCATAGACAGCGTAATCAGGAGCAATAATCTCTTCCATATGAGTCACACTTCTTTTTCTAGACACCATCTCCTCTTCAGAATCATAATCATTTTTGGTTGGAACGTAGTAAAAACTAGCGCTGACAGGCTCTCCAGCAAAAGAGCTGAAGTTTTCCCCTTGGAGGGAGTCTGGATCTGGTTGGATCATCCCGTAAGCTTCGTTATCCCAAGGATCCAGGTACAAGCGTTGATTCGAGGGTGAAGATGGATCTTCCTCTCCTTCGCTGTCAAAATCTACTGCGGCCCAGTAAGGACTGCCGGCGTGTCCTGGCATCATCAAGTCACAACAGTCCAAAGTTGTTCTGCACACTGGTGGAGCGAACTTTTAACTTGTATGACCACATACCCACTAAGCGTTTGCACGTCCTCTCCGTATATGGGCTTGTTAGTTATGTGTTGCGCATCGGATCACTGTTTGTTATTCCTTGCACGAGGAGCTCGGACATTCGAAGAATGGGCGAGGTTGGCGGGAAGATATTTGGTTGCGTATTCGCACGCAAGAATACACGCGCCACCGCACTGGCTCGCGGCTACCGTTGAACAAACTGAGACTGCGCGCGCAGCGAAATGAAATGAAGACGCTCGCTTGGAGTGAGTGCAGTAAACGTAGAGTACATTATGATTATTTATGATGAATGATTTATTTTATGATAAGCGAAGGTTACTTGGGAAAAAGGGGCATTGTGTTTTTGCTGAGTGGGTGTGGCTTCCACTTTTTATGAAGACAGGGTAATTCTACCCTTATTAGTTCCGCTCTGAGTGACTTTAAAAATTACAGCTACCCGTGATATTATTTTTAGGTACCCTACAAAATACTTAAATTACACAAAGGATACCTACGCAATAAAAATAAATATAAATTCTGATGGCTTTAATTTTAGTTTAAGCGCAGTCAATAATGAATTTTGCTCTTAACTCAATGCAACGCAACGAAATTTCGTTCAGAAGTAAGTCTTATAGCACACGTGTAAGGGAAAATCTGAAAGTTACCCACATTTAATTATTTATAAACTTACTTTATCAGACTTTTTAATGTAGATACGTGGAGTTGAGTAGATCGCAAGGTTCAACTTAACAGGTTAACTGCGATTCAATAAAGTGGAATTATTTGCCATAATGTTTTTAGGGTTCCGTACCCGTATTGTGTGGTGGTACGGTACCCTTCACAGAACATTATGTTCTGAGGTACCCTTTGTGCGTGAGTCCGACTCGTACTTGGTCTATTCCATGTATTTTACTTTTGAAGTTTGAAATATATGTTTATTACATTTCACAAATACTTCTAACTTATATAGATGTATATGGAAGGTAAGGTTAGAATTTAAGCTTGATAAAATGAGCTTTGCAGATGATCAGTTTTTCGTATCTGATGCCAAAGACAATATAACCACTTCGTTTTTCTGATGCATTGCTCTTTTTTTTTTCATGACTTTATATTATTGATGGCCTTTTGGTCTTTACAAGGGGACAAAGAGTACCCGACCTCGTTTAAAAGTTTTATGTACAAAGTGACTTTTTGATCATCGTCCAAATTCATACTGATGGCTTGGTAAGTGATCAGCATCATGCATCAATAAAAATTTTGGTGAAATTCGTAAAATGAAATTTCGACTCCCCGTAGTGATTCACTTGGGACTGGAACTGAATTTACCTATATGGAAAGCCGAAATTTCATTATACGAATTTCACAAAAAATTGTTACTGATCCTAGATACTGATCACTTATCAAGCCTCCAGTATTAATTTGGACGATGATCAAAAAGTCACCTTATACAGGATGTCCCAAAAGTCAACGTTATCCCTTAGAGGGCTGATAGGCCAGCTCATGACTCTCCAGAATATCAAAATATGACCTCAGTAAAAAGTCGATAGTTTTCGAGTTATCGATACTTTTATAAATTTTGTGAAATTTGACACCTTAGATGACTCTTTCCAGTGCTACAGCTACACGATTCCATATTCTAAGATTCTTATTTTTGTTTCAGAATCCTGAATAGCCCTGCTATTGACCCCAGTCCAAAATCAAACTAATATGATACATATTTGTAAGAAAAAAAAACATTTTTGTTCGAATTATGAGTTTGAAATTTTTTATTTGCTAAATTTGACTCTTCATACTGTGAAAAAAATTTGCTACGTAATTTGCATTAAACCCTGAAACTAATTTTCTCTCTCCCTCCGCAAAGTCAAAAGGAGTTCGATTGATTTTAAAAGATTACATGATGATTTTTATTGGGATTTTAATTTTAGTAATTGGAGTATTAGTTATTAAAATAAAGCAATTTATTCAAGATAAACCTTAGGTGGCAAGTAATTTTAATTAATAGGTGATTTAGTGCAGTTTCTTAAATAGTAAAATAATTGCCATGTTTTACTTAAAAAAAAAGTATTATTGCTATTCTACTGTAATAGGAGCTCATCTTAAAAATATTTTAATACTTAGATATTCAAATGAAAACACTTGTTAAATTAAGTGAAAGGCATTTACAAAAAAAAAAACTAATTGAAATTGGAAGCAGGTGTTCTACTGTAATATTAGCTCATTTTGAAAATATTTTAATAATTAGGAATTCGAATTAAAACACATTAAGCTTAGGTAAGAGGTATTTATTGAAAAAAACTAAATAAAATCAGATAATGTGTTCAAAATGCCTGCCACCGAGTCTTATGCAAGCACGGCATCTTTTCAGGAAAGATCTCTTGTTACCAAAATAGAACCGTTTTTCCCCCGAAGGGTATAAAACGGATATTTAGGTTTCAGCCGTAGCTTGAACCACTTGAGATTACGCCTTCTCTCTAGAACATCTTTTGTCTCTTTCTAACACCTTTCTACTTGCCATTCCACGTGACATCACCATTCGCCGTCCGGTTCCAAGTAGTTATAAGGCAGCGCGGCGGCAGCGGCTCTTCAGTACTGAGATCAAGCCGGCAAGGCCCTGAAAGGGTGGTTCAAGCTACGGCTGAAACCTAAATATCCGTTTTATACCCTTCGGGGGAAAAACGGTTCTATTTAGGTGTTCGAGCCTTCGCTTGAACCACTTGAGACGTGTTTACTATCTGCCGGCGCTGCACATAGCGTACTGTGATCAAATGAATGGTGTAATATCTAATGTGAAATATTAATTAATATGGAACTTATTCAAGAATAGAGGTATAACTCGCAATAAATACAATAAATTAACACCAATAATGTCATATATTTTGATATGAAAATCAACAAGGAATGTTGTCCTTAAATGTAATAACAAACTTAAAATTCTTCTAAATTGAATTAACAAAATTTCTGAGGAAAATGTGATTAAATGGGTACAAAAGAACTAAGCAAACTATTTTGTGGGGTTTTAGTAGGAGCCGCTACTTCGCGAAAGTAGTGTCTAAAAACCGTGTTCCTAGAACGCCAATTACCCCGAGATAAGATCTCTTCAATATTTTGTCGGGTGATCCAGGCATCAGTTGCTACTGCACTTCTGAAACTTCCCGCTGATGCCGAAATACCCGCTTCCTTAAAAAGACTCCTAATCCAACCCGCTATTACTGTACGGGAAGCAGGCTTGATGCTTCCCCGAGTCGTTACAAAAAGGTTTACAATATTTTCCGCGTTTCGATGCTCTTTTGATATTGATATAAGTTTTCTGACCCACAGAAGTAAGTTAAGCCTGTCAGAAACGTTTTCATCTGCTGATATTGCCCATCCTGATTGTCTGTGTGTTGACGAATCTGTCTTTGAACCAAGTTTAGGCCAGAAAACAATTTTGTCTTCGGAATCTTGAAAAGAGTGTTTTTCTAAGGTTAAAAGCGTCAGGTCATGAACTCTACGACCTGAAGCTAAAAGAAGAAGAACTGATGTGTGTCTTGACACAGAAAAAATACTGTTCTCATCAAAGCTGTAAGTTTCAAGAAATTGGAGTAAATCCTCAATCTTCCAAGTTAATGGTTTCTTTACGGGTGGACATTTAGCAAAAATGCCTTTCAAGACGTGTTTCACAAGATAATGCGATTTTAAAACCTCGCTTTGAGTAGGGTTAGCAAAATTAGCCACCACTGACTTATGTAGTGCTATTGTTCTTGGTGCGAGCTTAGCTTTTTTATGTAAGAAACAAAGATATTTCGCTAAATCTGAGGCTTTCGGATTGTCAGAAGGGATATCGTTTAAAACAGACCATTTTCTCCACCTTTCCCATGCTGGCTGGTAAGTTTTCAAAGATGATTTTCTCCAAGACGCTTCTAATGTGCCTATGTCAACATCTGACCAGTATTTTAGTTGATGGGACCAGCCCGAACCCTCCAAACCGCCAAACTTAATTGTTCTACTGATGGAGGTGGCAGGTTCGTTCGAAGATCGACGAGATGTTTCCGTAGATTTGGAATTAGAAGTGGAGGATCGATTGCTCGCTTGACCAGCTCTGGTTTCCAAAATGCTCGTTCCCACATGGGTGCTACGAGCAGGTAAGTCCCTTTCGATATCTGAAGATGCCTGAGGACTCGGGGAATTAGCGAAGGGGGTGGAAAGATCCATCCCAGCTTGTACTGCCATATTCTGCTGAATGCGTCCGTGAACTGACTCTTTGTGTCGCTCGCATCCTCGCTCACATAAGCAGGTACAACAGCTGACCTCCCGGATGCAAAAAGGTCTACTTCTGGCCATCCCAGTTTCGTGAAAATCATGGATATGGCTTCCTTTCTTATATGCCATTCTGGGAGACTTTTGGACCGAGATAATCCGTCGGCTTGGCCATTGTAAACTCCTGGAATGTATCGAGCTGTTATGTGGCAATGCAGCTGGTTGCTCAGATTGTGAATCAACTTGGCTACTTTCAAGAGCTGTAGTGATTTGGTTCCTCCTTCCTTTACCAAGTATGCAACACTCGTGCGGTTGTCCGTTTGAACCATTAATGACTGCCCTTTCAATTGAGGACTCATGCGTTTTAAAACTTCGTAAATAGTCCATAACTCTTTGAGATTGCTGTGCCAGTTTTTTTGATTTGGCGTCCATGAGCCCCATAATCTTGCACCATTGACAACTGCCCCCCAACCCTTGTCGGCGGCATCTATGGTTATGAATATTGTTGGCTCGGGAAAGTGAATTGGAGTATTCTTGTGAGCGTTTTCCTCCCACCACGTTAGTTCTGCATAGGCTAGATCTGGTATGACAAACTTGGTATTTGGACTGTTTTGGGGTAATCGTGCTAATGTTCTTTGGAGTGATCGACTGTTGAGTCGCCCCAGAGGCACCACAAAAGAAGTGAAATTCAGTTTCCCTAGTAAGACCTTTGCTTCGTGCCAACTCCATCGACCTCTTTTTAAGATTTTCCTGATATCCTTTCTCAAGGATATCACCTTTGTTGCTGACAGTTTTTTTAGATTTTTCTTGGTGTCCCACACAATTCCCAAGTACTCCATACATGTTGACGCAATTGTGGAAGATTTTTGTCGATTTATATGCCATCCTAAACTTTCTAGTTGTTCTGTTACAATCCTTACTTGCTTCTCCAGCGTTTGTGGATCTTCGTTTATTAACAGAAAATCGTCCAAGTAGACTATCGTTCTGACACCTTGCTGTCTGAAATGATGCGCCAACCAGTTTGTTATTTTTGCAAATGCTGAAGGGGCGCTTGCAAGTCCGAAATGTAAGCACGTCATTTCGTAGATCTGGTCTTTGTACGCCAGAGATAGAAACCGTCGATGACTGCTGCACATTGGAACATGGTAGTAAGCTTGAGAGATATCGATTTTCATCATAAAGTCGTCTTTCTTGAGAGTTAAAGGAATTTTCTGATGATTTAACAGTCGAAACTTGGGGGCCAAGACGAAGTTGTTGAGCATTTTGAGATTGAAGATCGGCCGATTTGAGCCATCGGATTTCTTTCGTACAAACATCGAAGAAAGAAAGCCTCTCTTCTGGGTACTTAAATGAATTGCTCCTGAAGATAACATCTTCTTTATTTCGACTGTCATATCTTCCGATGTCCTTGTTTGTAGCTTTAAGGTCAGGTCCGAAGATGGTGGCCATTTTATAAAAGGGATTCTGTATCCATTTATGAAACTTAAAACAGTTTTCGGGGCATTTAGCTTTTCCCAATTTTTTAAAAATAGTTTCAGCTGCGCCGCTCTGAAAATCTGGAAGTCACTTCGATTTTCCATCTTTCCACTTTTTCTTGGAATTTGTGCGATCCTTCGCGTCGAACTTCTTAGAGTTTGATCCCCAGTTACTTTCAAATGGTTTTGTTTTCTTTCCTGCGCTAATGGTAGTGGTTGAGCGAGGAGTAAACTTTTTGTCTGACTTCCTTTTGTCTGAATCTCTATCCCACCTTCTTTTTTTGATAGGAAAAAGCTTGTGTATACCTCCTTGTTGCTTGACGACTTCAGCTAGTTTTACATCATCAAACAAATGCGTATCCGATGGAGGAATGGCATGAAGGATTGCATAGAGCATTTTGTTTTTTGGTTTAAAGACGCTCCGACGCATTTTTATCACTTCAGCCCTTCGCCCGCAAACATATTGGAGTAAGGCGTCTGAGTTCTTGCGGAATTTCGAATCGGCTGCGAGAAATTGTCCCCCTACTTTTTGGCGCACATCAGCTGGTAATGAGTCCATAAGCTCTTGGAAAATAGACCTTTTCTGAAGCAAACCATTTATAAAAGCACCTAGAACGAGATCAAATTTCTCCAAGATTGAATTTGATGACCAATTCGGATACACACTAGCCAACAAGTTGTTGACCTTCAAAGCACAGAAGGTAGGAGTGGCCTGAAATTGTTTTTGCACATCCCCATACCTTATATTTTCCCAGCCTTCCGTACCGAGCCTTTGACAATCCACAGCCTGTTTCAAAAGACGAGGATCTGCTTTTGAAAATTTGTCTTCCTTTTCCGTCGTTGTTGGGTCAAAGTTGTAACCTTTCTGTGCTGTGCTTTGCTCCGATTTGAGTAACGCTAACTGGCGTTGAGCTTCGGCAATTTTTGCACAAAGTTCAGCTTCTCTATTATTTTCTTGGTGAGTTGGTGTTACAGTACTAGGCCCAGCCTGATTTAATTTTCCTTGGTATGAACAGTCTTGGTCCACTATTGGCTCTGCTTCTGACGTGCTGTCAGGAATTGATTCAAAAGACTCATTAAGATTATTTTCGCTTTCGTGTTCCTGATCTCCTCGGCTAGATCTGCCGGAAGCCATCTGCTGACCCAAGAATGTAATTCTTTGGTTCGTAGCTGCAGACACCTCTAACAATTTATTGAACATTTCCATTTGTTGGCTAAGAACCGTAGCCAACAAATGGTCAGAGCTTCCCTGTTCTATTGAAGACCGGGTACAAACTCGCTTTTTCGTTTGCTCCTCTTCTCTCTCGTCTGATTGGCATCTCCTTTTTGTTTTCTGATTTTGTTTTTCCTTAAATTCTCTTGAATCGACTGATTCTGAGTTTTGCCTTTCTTGAGAACTCCGGAGCAGAGAAGACGTCACTTTCCTTGGAGTTATTTTACACTTTACAGATTTAACCACCTCCATAAACTTTGTGTAACATCGTTCATGTATTTTCTCCATTAGATTGTGTGGAGAGTAGAGCAGTGCCCTACCTAAAGGCCAAGTTATGAGTTTCTTCCTTAAATGTCGATAGGCCCGTTCAGAAAGATTCGAGGCCGCCGGTTCGAAGGCTTTAGCTAGGTCTTCACTAGGAATTGCGAACCTCAACTTCGCTTCCGTTGCTGCTGAGATTTCGTCTCCAAAAAGTTCCTTTAAATAAATAAATAAGGAACTCTAATAAACTCTTTGCCGAATAGTTACAGATTTCCCAGGAGCGCCAGTCTTCAGGAAAGTTTTCGTCAATTGATCTTAATACGCCTAGCCATGCTGCTTCGTCCCCTGGAGACGGGGGTTCTGAGGCAATATCGCCCAGAGTAATGATTTCTGAAGGCATTTCTGCAAGAGAATAAAGCTCTCATAAGCAAGCAAGCCAGAATTAAAAACTGTTTAAAATTGCATAAATAAGCATCAGAAAGCAAACGTCATCAATCATGAATGAGACATTGAGGTGTCAAAAGCCTTGTTCATAAGACGTCGCCCTAACAAGGCGACACCGCCGCGTCGTCTCAACCGAGTGAAGAGACGTGACGACGCCCCATCAAGGCGACGCGACGTCGCCCCATCAAGACGACACGCATGTCGCCTCAACTTAATGAAACGACGTCGCCCCAAATAAGCCGTATGGCGTCGTCTGGGTCGGACGATGCGACGTCGTCCTGTTTGGTAAGACGTCGTCTCAAAATTAAGCAACCATTGCTATACCAAATGATACTGTAAGATTCAGTATCTCGTCGCTGGGCCAAGGGCGCCGAGCGGAATGTGGTATTTAGATACTTACATTTTGTATTTTGAAGATCTTCAAATGACACTGTGTTGTTCACTCGAGAGTTAAAAGCGTACTGAAGAGCCGCTGCCGCCGCGCTGCCTTATAACTACTTGGAACCGGACGGCGAATGGTGATGTCACGTGGAATGGCAAGTAGAAAGGTGTTAGAAAGAGACAAAAGATGTTCTAGAGAGAAGGCGTAATCTCAAGTGGTTCAAGCGAAGGCTCGAACACCTAAATAATAATAATTTTCATGTGGGCTCAGATATCAGCCGGCGAACGCGTCAGCGCGCTCACGGCTCACGGCGGCTTGGTACTTTTAATTAACGCTGGCAACCCCTTCTCACCACACGATCGATTTAAAAATTTTTTTGGGTGCACAGGGAGTACCGAGCAACTGTTTGAAAAAAAATTAAAGTCGCTGAGCCCACATTTTTTTTTATTTTTTTCCCCACCCCACTACATCCGCACCCACCGCCCGCGGCCTGCCAGCACGAAGATTATCGGAAAAGGTTGTTCAGGGAAGTAGCTAACGGAGTTTCAATACAGCTGAACCCACATGACCGATTTGGTCGCTAGCTCTAAGACTATATAGATAAAGACTTGAAATTTGGCACAAAAATATAATTAATTCGCTCACATACCAAGGTGTAAAAAAAAATTGGAAAAATTTTAAATTGATCAAAATATTTCCAATACAAGAGAGAAAAAAAAAATAGAAACCCTAAAAATACAATAGGGGTAATAATTTGTAGATACTAAAGAGCTGATTGTAAAAATATATACTTTAACTATATTTATTTCGATAAATCTTCAAAAAAACACAAACAAATGATGTCCCTACTTATCTTTAAAACTTGTGGACCGAAAAATATGAAAAAAGATCATGGTAATATGTGCTTACGTAAAGATTACAGGAAAAATATAGCGGTTGAGAAATTTACGAAAACAAAATGACAAAATTAAATTTTTCATTCACGAGACGGAACCCTAGGTACGCGAGTTTGACTCACATTTGACCGGTTTTTAGGGTAACAGCGTATTGTGTGATGGTACGGAACCCTTTGTGCGCGAGTCCATCTCGCATGGATACCTAAATATGGTAGGAAATAGTTTTATGCAGAAACACCTTGACGGACACTTTTAATAAGATAATTTTCTATGACCAATAAAAATAACTGAGTAGGTAAATTTCAAAAATATTTGTTTAGAATTTTAATTGAATTTGCATGATATAATGGTTTGTCGTACGGAAAGCTGCGCCCGCGCAGCCCGATCCTAAAATCTATACCTACTAATATAACAACAAAGTATAAGTCGTGTTTTGTAAATTGATAATTTTTACTAAATTTTTAATTAAATGGGTTATTGTGGTTATTAACTTATTAGTATTAGTATTATTAGCCTCACGGCCAGATGTAAAATTTTTGGAATTGTTGTCTGTCTGTCTGTTCCGTTTTAACTCGAGAACTACTTAACGGATTTAGCTGTGGTTTTCTTAATTATAATTATTGTAGTGACCCTGGTCAACATAAAATAACGAGTGATGATAAAAAAAAACAAAAAGCCGAAAACGGGGTAAAGATTGAATAAACGCGGGAGGAGAGTAAATATAAAAAAACCGGCCGAGTGAGAGTCAGACTCGCGTACCCAGGGTTCCGTATTATGATAAATTTAATTGTCATTTTTTTCGTGAATTTCTCAACCGCAATTTCTCAACTTGCCTGTAATCTTTACGTAAACACATATTACCATGATTTTTTTAATATTTTACGGTCCACCAGTTTTGGAGAAAAGGGGGGGGGGCATATTTTTTTTGTGGTTTTTCAAGGATTTCTCGAAATAGATGGAATTAAATATAGCCAAACTATATATTTTTACAATCAGCTTTTTAATACCTACAATTTGATATCCATATCGTAAATTTATACAATATATTTTTTATTTATTACTTATACTTTTTTTATATTTCTCATTTGTGCTCAACTTTTTTTGAATCGCTAAAAATTACAGTTTTCATGTAATTGGTCAGTTATGATGTGTACTCGTCATTTTTTTCATATTTTTCGGTCTACCAGTTTCGAAGATAAAGGGGGGTGGGACATACATATTTTTGTGGTTTTTTTAAATTTTCTCGAAACCAGTGCCAGTAAATATAGTAAAAGTATATATTTTTACAAAATCAGCTTTTTAATATTTTGAACATTTTCAAATTTTGTCCAATTTTTTTCACACCGTGATATGTGGGCAAATTCATTCTATTTATGTGCCAAATTTCATGTCTTTATCTTTAACGGTGCTAAAGTTATGAGGCTGTGACATACGGACGGACGGACGGACAACGGAGTCTCACCACAAAGGTTCCTTTTGTACCGTTTAGGTACTACGGAACCCTTAAAACAGAAGACTTTAAACTGCCAACTCATACAGGTTGGAAATTTCAATAGGGACCCCAATGGTTGCAAAGCGCCCCATGTTCACTGTTCAGTGTTTGTTTTCACTTTGAAGGTGTCAATGTCATGGCTCAATGAGTTTTCCCCTTTTTAGGCCTTTTCCCCCTCTAAAATGAATTAGAGTAACCATCGTTCGTATTAGTTATGGTACTTACCCACCACTCTTTTCCTTATCCTTTGTAGTCTAATTTCTCCACTTTGTAAAGTGGAAACTGCAACAGATACAGACTGAAAATATAATTACGGTTAGAACGAAAAGTGAAGGCTTTAAAAATAGATATTGAAGTACTTATTTTGACCCAATGGAATTTACTTCCCACTAAGATTATTTTTCTCAAAGCTATAAAAGTACTAACCGAACATAATCTAACCTAACCTAACCTTGGCTTGGCGTGTAGCAACGTCATTAAAAAAAAATTGCCGCTTATGAATGTCGTAAAAGGTGAGTAAGGGATTCTAAGTTGGCCAAGTGTGAGTAGGCCTCGCGCACAAAGGGTTCCGTACCAACACAATATGCGGGTACGGCCCCCTAAAAACATCTTAATAAATAGCAACCACAAGGCCACAAAACCAAGGCGCTAAAATGTTAGCGCCTGACAAACAATCGAAAATTCTCTGAGTACCTACTATTCCAACAAGTTTTTTTTTTAGGAAGTGCCTCATCTGCCCTGTCCGGAATTTTGGACGGGTTGACATTTGGGACAGCTGCCGGATATCACGTGATTAAGTTGTTTATGTTTGTTTGAGTCGTCACTTCAGATAGGTTATGATAATCAGGAGTCTGTGTCCAAATCTTATCTGAAATATGTAGATGCTGTGCTTATGCTTATCTCAAAATAAGGCTCTATACATAATGCTACCAAAAAACGGATTATCTAACTAATTTTTCACAAATTTGTTAGTTACTGTAGTTTTCGTTAGCGTGGCAGAGTACTGTAAATAAATTTTGATAAAATTGACGTGGAAGAAAAAAATATAAAAGTAAGGGCTCAAAAGGATGATAATCCAGAGCCGTTAAAATACGTATTATAAAAAAACGCTTAGAAAAATGCGCGAAATAGGTACTAGTACCAATGGCGTAAATTTTGGTTTTAGAAAACAATATTGCATTTCGGGTGTTTTTATCAACAATAGTGATAGAATATTGATATAAATAAAATAAAATAAAAGCACTGTAACCAGTGCGGTGCGTTGTTCAATGGAACAAAAAGTGCAGGCTATTCTTTTCTCAGCTGCGTTAAAAGGCTATCATTATTTATATAGTGAAAACGATAGGACAGTGAGACAGGATAAACCTTTCAGATGACCCACAAGACAGGACAGTAACTAAGACAGGACAAACCTTTCACATGACCCTCAACAGAAGAGAATTTTAAACAGATAATTGTGTCGATTCGGCGCAACACGACTTAATTTATTTGACAGAACTAAACTTAATTTGAGCCTTCTGCCTTTTTCTTTCCGTATCAAAAAGACAAAGACAGAACGCTTAAAATAAGGTTAGTCCTAAAATACTAAAAACAGAATAAAATAAATATTTAAGGGGGCTCCCATACAACAAACGTGATTTTTTGCCGTTTTTATAAATTATTGTACGGAACCTTTTGTGCGTGAGTCCAACTCGCACTTGGCCGATTTTTTAAACCCTAAATGGGTCTATCACTTTAGCACGAACTGACAAGACAGCGACTACGTCAGGACCACAGACATTACAGAACAGACCTCAGACCAATAAACCAATAGACAACATCTAATTAAGCAGAAACCTAGGATGGTAAAGCTATGCTACTTTCACATTTACAACTCTCCGTATGAAAAAACAAGATGGCAGTATTTTTATCAGTACGTCGATTTCAAGCCGGCTACAGCCCTATCTTTCAAACGCTTGCAACTAGGCATGTATCGGACTACCGGTTTGCAGACTTTATCGATATCGATTTGGATAAAAAAAGCCTTAATAATACCTTGTTCTACAGTTAGAAAACTACATAGATTATCATTGTATTTTGTGCAACTGTAACATAATTTAAGTCATTGGGACACGAGTGCTTGTTAACGAAACGAACTAAGTGAGTTTCGTAATAGTTTTGCACAAGTGTCGAAATGTCTATTTATGATCAGTTGGACACAATACTTAATCTACGAGCATCAAAAATATCGTATTTTAATCATATTATCAACTAACAATTTCACGAAAAATGAGGAGAACACTCATTCATGAACCCCGAGTTCATCGACCGGTAATGCTGCCTTGAGTACCAATTAGAAGCAACTAGGATAAAGTGGGCGTGGCTTCAGAAATAAGGTCGGGACTTATTTCTCGTCGCTGTTGTTGATTCGCTCTCTAGCGTTGTTATAGTAAATTGGGCCAATAGCAGCGCAGAACCATGGTGTTATAATGTAATATTATCAGATAAACAGTATAGGTACTTATAAAACTGATTTTGATGATGCAATTACCTTATTGTAGTATGGGAGTAGATAAAATAATATATGAAATTGAGAAACCTGCCAAATATTTATGGAATGAAATAATCAACTTTATTTTCAAAACTAAGAATACCACGTTTACATACATACATCCACACACACACGGTCCCACTCCCACTAAAAATACATATCTTGAGAGGAAGGCGCCGCCATGAAAACTAGCCTCCTTAACACTCAAAAGGATCCCTCTCAAACAATTGTGAAATAATGATAATAATAATAAAACTCAGAAAAATAATCAGAGGATAAAAGAAACAATTTGTTGCAAACTCCAGAATTACTATTTTACATATTATTATAAAAAACATCAAAAATAAAAATAACATTTTGACCTTCGCATACAAAATGCATAATTGAATCGTTTTATTGAGAAGCTTAATTTTTTTAAACTTCAAGGTTGTTTAATTTCTCAATTTTCTCCAGTGAGTACGTTTGATTTTCGCATGTCATTAAGATTTACAAAGCAGCCAAAAATAAACGTATTTATTGACCTTTGAAAATTATTGTTTTCGTCAGAAATGAGCGTATATTTTCGATGGGTGCAGTAATTCCCTTCGTCATGTGATGTATTCTAAGTTTCAAATACGTGTCGATCACGAAGTTATCCAACGAATGTTCATGTAGATCGTCAAGAACGTCTGTCTGTACCAATAATCTTTGTGAAATTTGGTTTATCATAGATGTGAAGTGCTGTGGATTTCCTACACTTTTTTTTTGTAACTTCAAACTCTCTCAGGATTTTCTCTGCGGTTTGGCAGATTTTTTGAATGCTTTTTGATGGCTTAGTCAGCCCTCCTCTGTCTTTTACACTCATTAGAGGCAAGCTGTTAGCAGGTCCTTCCAGGGCTTGGAGAAATTTTTTTCAAAGCAAGAATATTTTCAATTTACGCACTACAAAGCCAGCTTTTGATGGTTCCATTGCAATCCTCAAATCCTAGAATTAAACATAACCCTTATTGGTCATTTTTAAACAGATAGTAGTAAAATAAGCATTAAAATTTGTGCATCAAGAGAGCAAAGTTTATTTTTGTTACGATTGCCGAGTTTGAATCTCGAGCAAGACTCGTGATTCTAAGTTAGAATTTTGAGCGTAGTGAAGGATTCAACCAAAACAACTTCTGTTTAAATTCTGAATAAATTCTGTTTAAAGGTAAATTCAAGGTGGGCACCGCATCGTCTTTTAAGCGTGGTCGCAATAGTTCTTTTCAGAAAGCACTCTGGATTGAAGTGCTTTGAGCACACTTTCCAATTAGTTTTGTGCTGTTTCCAACTCCAGCTAATAGCAACAAACCATCGTTTACGAATGTCTTAATTTTTGGGGAACCTTAAGTAAAATAAGCTGAATCAACTTCATACTAGCACAAAATCAGTAAAATTACCGACAACTGTTTTGACTTCACTAATAACCTCAAAACGGATTTAATTATTTTAATGATTTTAGGATTTACTCTTATTCTAAAAGCTATATTTACGTTACTATATGAAAACGACACGTCGTAAAATGCGGTCTTTCTTGATGGAATTCCATTTTATGGTTCATTTACTCGGAAAACATCACTTTTTACTCACTTGTGAAAACTGATATTGCTGTTCAGTTTTCTTTATTCCCCGAATGGGATCTGCAACCACGCACGTAGCCGGACATTGTCCTTGTATCTTCAACCCTTTTCCATACGATAATTCGCAGCAAAACACAACTTAAATAAAATTTTGTTTAAAAATCTGCCGACTTACTTCCTAACATAAACACAAGCTATAACGCGACCAAATACAAAGGATTGCCAATGTTGTCACTTAAGAAAAGTAACAGTACATTATAATTTGGTGACTTGGACAGGAGTCATTAGGAGTCGAAATGAAGTTTTGGGTAGTACGTTTTGACGGCACCAAGACTTTGTCTATTGGTTTTTTGTCTGAGGAACAGACCCTTCAGATGATCCTCAAGAGAGGATATAGGTAGTGACTGTAAACAAATACATAATAAAACCTCGGAATTGGCTGTTCGGGCTAAGGTCTTTTGGCCATTTAAATTCTCTTTGAATAAAAAAAAAAAAACTGTCAATTGTTCGCGCCAGAAATGCCGACTGTCATACATACGAACGTTTTATTGTTGTGCCTATTTTCTAAAACATAACGATAAAATACGCGTTTGGTGCCGTAAATGATAGGTTTGAACAGGTAATTATCAATTTACGTAGACACATATTTATAATTACTGATACCTAGTTCAAAGACGATAAATTAATGCATTGTTCGGGGTCCATATATCGATGCTGTGAAGTCTGAACGTGGTAGGTAGATTACGGTAGGTATACCTTGTTACGAAGAGGTTGATAAAACGTGCGTCTGGTCTCCTACCTAAAATATATACCTAATAATTAATGCCTATGAACATATTCATATTTATAGATGTTATAAATGGTGTAGTGCAAAACAGCTTTCAGTTTTCAAGTTCTTACCAGGTATTCACATCTTCACATCAGCAGAGAGGTTTTGGAATGTGCGACACATACCTCTGTAGCACGGCCTTTTCCTCTTTCCTTTACAGATTAATATTAATTTCTTTACTGTGCGGTTTTTTTTTAAATCTTTGTATGAAATGTTACAGTATCCTGTTTGACTGCAGAAATGTCAGTACAAATGGCTAAAACTGACATGGAGAACGCTCTTGAACGCTTAGAAGACTATACTTTAACCAGTAATCTCACACGATGTCAGAATTACCAGGCAATACAAATAAATTTGGAACTTGGCTGCAACGTCTCAGACTCGGTGGTGAAGAGGCTGTTTGTTGTATGTAGCCATGACTTGAAGCACAATATGAGATTTGCAAACATTTTGAGCATTATTTCCTTGATCCTGAAAAAATTCAAGGTAACTCATTAAATGATCTATACCACCTTGTAAATGTGCAAACTGATTTAAAAATAAACTCATTTTTCACTATGTGCGTAAAGTGTAAGCCAACGCTTAAATTACAGTGAATGCGGAATGCAGACCTCTGAACACAGTAGTCTAGAACTCTGCTTGTTTGTCCAGTGCCTTGTATTATGAATTAACTAGGTATGTTATGCACAGGCATCTATCTATATCTCGGCAATTACCATTTTTCAGGATGGAGAGTGCTCTCCACAACCAGAAGTCACCCAGACCGCCGTAGCTGTCCTGCACATGATGAAAACAATTGTTTCAGTGAACAAAACTCAAGCATTACAAAAACTATGCTTCGACACTTTCCAGTTATATCCAAACCACATCTACATAGAACTAGTCTCTAAGCACTGCCCTATAATCATTGAAGTAGTCTACCTTTACTTACGGAATACAATCTCAAATGATCTTAGATTAATGGTAAGGTTGGAAAGCTATTTTTATAAAGGTAAAACTCACTAATGTCAAATTCACACTTGCCGCCTTGACCAAAAGTTACTGAATATGATAATTGCTGTTCAAACTTTCTTACCTCAGATGTTTTTAGTTCAATTGGCAAAAGTGGTTCCACTCTTTTTTTGTCTAGGATAGAAAAATTAATGCTTCAATATTTTGGACATGTAGTGATGAATGAAACTAGATTGATGAAACAAATTTATGGTAAAGTAAAGCTCGACGAGGCCGCCCTAGAAGGATGTATGCTGACCAACTTGGCGAAATACTAAGGAAGGGCAATGACAAGAATATCCGGAATAGAAGAGATTTTATGACTAGATTGATGAGAAGCAAATGAGGTGTATCAGGATCATAGCAGATGGAAATCTGTAGTCTCTGCCTACTCCTCTGGGAGATATATATGCATGATATCTTGGGCAAAAGCGAATTATTTTAATCTCCTTGTAGTTTTAATATAAGTGGGTATAGCTTTTAAAAATTTTAATTTCTCGTTTAATGTTTCAGATATTCACCATGCTCCACAAGATACTCTATGTCCTACCACCATCAACAAAGCTCACATTTGTGAAGGAAAATGTCACATTGTGGTTCTCCCGTGTCATTCCTTCTATTATGGGTGCCATCGCTTTGGTCAAGGAAATCGTTATTGCACTAGATGTACTGGAACTGCTCACTGATGACCTCGAAAAAATTGACTACACGGAAAATGATAAGTGGCATTATGTCTTGGAATGCATTTACTTGCCTCAAAAGTAAGTTATTTAAAGTCAATAGAAATCAACCATTTATATTATTAATAAAACTTTTCTGTTTTAATGGGTTTCAGTCATTGACATAATTATATTTCTTATTATTCATAAAATTCTATTTTACGTCATATCCATCTTTAACTACAAAACAAACTAACAATTTGTGCAGTGTTAATCAATGGTTTATATATAATCAATATTTATATATCAATTGTGATAGGTTATAATTTAATTAAATAGTATAATTTCTCAACTTATGATTCCTCTAAGGTGTAAACATTAATTGATTACAGACTGTAAAAGGAAAAGGACTATATGAGATAGGTAGACAAAGATATATATGTTTTTCTTTTTTTCATTAACCTGAATTCCTGCTGTCTTGTATTTTCTTATCCCTTGCTTAAAGTAGATATAAGTCATATATTGTATAGTATAAGTTTTATGTTGAAAAAAAAGACATGATCTTGCTAAGTTTCTTGCCCTTCTTCGAATGGGTGGAGGTAGGCATGTATTTATATATGTAACCTATTAGTATGTAGTATATAGGATGGGATTTGGTCGGCCGCCTGGATTCGTGCTGGGGGCTCGATTGGTGATCATTGAACCTTGTTCCTGGTCCCTGGCCGGGTCTCCGGTATGGGTTCGGGCGGTTGATTGGATTTTACCTTGTATAATATATATTTTACCTATCATTTTAATCGTAAATATATTGCTACATAAATTAAATAAACCTTTAATTTAGTTCATGTACATTTATTATTTTATTACATATATTTTCTTTACAAGATTAAATTTGACGTGTAAAAAGTGTATATATCTATACCTTCTTTGCAAAATAAACTATTTGAATTTTGAATTGGTTTCGGGCACTTAAATTTCCAAAGTGATTTTAACATTTTTCAGTCTACTATTGATTTTCAAAAACTTTTATCCCATCCAATTTCTAGAGAGGACCCTAAAAAGTAAAACCATATTGTGAGTTTTATTTATGTATGTACAGTGGAGACCGCATCAAGTAAAACACATTGGACTCTGTACCTATCTTATATTATTCTCTGTAGGGGCTAATGTCGTACTGCAAATGTATAGATTGATGTGGTCTCCACTGTACCACCATTTTTAAGTCTAATAACAATAACTGAAATAAAAATCTTTATATTACACACAGTTGCACAAAATACTATGATGTGTTTTTTGCCTCTTTGTTTCAGGTATCCAGCCGTGATGCAATCTCTTTTAAACGATGGAGAAGACACCTGGTGCCGAATTTGGAAAGTGTTGGTGAGACTTCTAAAACATCAAATCACTATGAGCAAGGCCAAACTTGGCAGTCCTATCAACTCCATGCTACCCGTCGTCGAAATGGCTTTCAAAATGGACGCAGCTAACAGAGTCAGGGCCTTCCAATGCTGGAATGTCCTCATAGACAACTTCTCAATGGAAACCAATGAGAACTTAATAACTAAAAGGGTCAAACTGCTAATCATACCCTTAAAGTCAAACAATGCTAAAGTAGAGGATGTAGCATTAGCTAAATTCTATTCCTGGTGGCATTTAATACGGAAGTATCACTCGCGGATAGGTTTTCTCGCCGAGATGATCTTCGTACCGTTCTTGCATTATTGCTTTGGAAATCCGAAGTTATCCGCTGAAAAGAATGCCGCAACTCCTGGTCAAATTTCCAAGAAGCTGAAGAAATTGTGCGTGCAAGCATTCGTGGAAACTACTGGGCACATAGATTGTGATTCTTGCCTTCCGAACACAGAAGTTCCGAAACTACCAAAGAAGATCTTGACACCAAAACTACTGTTAAACCATCTGGCTGATTGGCTGCATGCTTTGAAAGCCACGATCAAGTTTATTTTGACGGAAAAAGATTCTGAACACGGGATGAAACAAATTAAATGTATTTGGAAATCATTCCTGATCATCACCTCGAAGTTTCCAGAAAACGACAGAAAATTTGTTACAAAGGAACTCCTAGACTTTTTGACACAACTCGTGAAGGTATGGTTCTTTCAAATAATTTGTTTAAAGTTAATTTACGTTGTTCAAAATGTAAAGGTTCCGCCAGTTAACTGTTAATAAAGGCGTAATATTTTAAACAACATTAGCATTTTGCTTGCGGATTATATGTAATTACTAGGAAACTGATTGATTTTCTGTAGCTTATGTGTTAGACCGCGTTACAATATATTCATAGGTTGCAGAGTTACATGGTAACAAAGAAACCAATTCCCAGTCTTATAATATGACGTCATCAATTGCTTCCCGGGAATCTAACTTTATTTCAGCTGAATCCACCCGGTACTTGACTTGTGCTATAAACAGATTTGCAGTTACCATAAACATCATATTTTGCATTAGTATTATTAATATTAATCTTGTTTTGTTGCAGAGTAAACCCCTTGATAAAGGAGCACTGAATCTAGTTTACAAAGATATGCTGCCAATTTTCTTCGACGAAGTACAGCTGAGGCATCTTTTGGTATCAAAGGACATCCAGAAGAACTCTGTTGGTCCTTTACATGAAGTTGTGACACTTATTCTTCAACCGGTTTTCTACACATTCTATCCGAGGTATGTTTGTAAATGGATCTGCATAAGTGCTTTTGATGGTTTAGACAGACCTGCGGGCCTATTATGTATCTCTAGTTGCCTTCTGTACTGGTTGCCTATCATCAAAAACATAGATATACCATCGAATTCCGATTTCCTAAGGACATGTTCGCACTTCAAGTGACGACACAGATTGTTAATAGTTCAATACCCACAAAAGGCAATTTTGAAATTTCAGTTTTTATCTATGTTTTTGATGATAGGCACCTAGTACAGTTGGCAACTAAAGATACAGAATAGGGGGGCTGGATGATGTCACATCATGCATATCCAACTATGGTAGCCAAGGACCTCTACAAGCTCGCACTGGTGATATTTCATAATGTCAATGTCATCTGGCTCGAGCGGCCGCTACAAGTAAACCTATTTCACACTATATCAGTACGAATCCACTTTGTAGGGACGGCTGACCTTTAGTAGCTTCAAAAATCTTGCTAAGTTTCTTGCCCTTCTTAGCAAGACTAATTGAATGGGTGGAGGAAGGCATATTTTTATATATGTAATCTATTAGTATGTAGTATATAGGGTGGAATTTGGTTGGCTGCCTGGGTTTGTGCTGGGGGCTCGGTCGGTGATCAGAGAACCTTGTTCCTGGTCGCTGGCCGGTCTCCGGTATGGGTTCGGGCAGTTGATTAGATTTCACCTTGTTTAATTACAGATTTTACCTATCATTTCAATTCAATATATTGCTACAGAAATTAAATAAACCTTTAATAAAGTTCATGTGCATTTATTATTTCATTACATATATTTTTATAAGATTAAATTTGACTCGTAAAAAGTTTGTTATGTATACCTACTTTACAAATAAACTGAATTTGAATAAAACACTTGGTCGGCCGCGGTGCAACTTTTTTTTTGTGTTTTCTGGGAGTTCTAATACCTTGATCTCGGTTCTTTACGCCTTTGCACTGATGCAGTGTTTCGACGGTCAGCAAAATGCTTCGCCACAGCTTATGTACAACTGACCGAATGAGATTCAATGACCCTGCGTTGCCTTCGTCCAGTAATAAAATAACAAAGGTGACTGTGCAAATCCTTGCATTCGGGTCTAAAAGAAAAAAAAAAACGGTTTTTTGTCTTTAAAACTTCGTGTGTCTGCAGCCCATGCTTTTTGTCAGTGCTGACTTCTGGCCTGAGGATATCGTATTTCGACTCTTTAGGGAGGCGATATAGAAGAAACTCCTGATAAAACGCTAAAACCATCTCCATGAATGAACTAATTAACTCACTGTTAACGTATAGAAGAAGATAGAATGACTACAATTGAAAAAGAAATGCTTCGGTTGTTTGGACATGTAGAGAGGATGAACGAAAATAGAGTGACGAAAGAAATTAATGGTGTGCAAGTGGAAGGTACAGTTCGACTACGCCGCCCTAGAAGGACGTATGCTGACCAAATTGACGACATAAATGAGAAGGGCAATTTCAAAAGTATGAGGAATAGAAGAGCTTGTATGACTACATAAATCATATCTGCGGACTAGATTTATGGATGGAAATCTGAGGTGCGATTGTGTAAGGAAATAGTCATGAAATCGTCTATCGCTATTGCTTTAAAAAGTAACGTGATTGGCTAGAAATGACGTGACTCATCACTTCTAGCCAATCACGCGTACTTTTGAAAGCAATAGGGATAGATGTTGAAGTTAGACAATAAGGCATCTGAAGTCTCTGTCAACCCCCTCGGAGACAGGTGTAAATATATGTATCTTGTATGTACTCGTATGTAAACGTACACCAATAAATGTAGATATACGTAGCGCCATCTAGTGATATATTCATATTCATTTTATTTTGCAAATAAAGCCACACAAAATCATGTATAAAAGTATGCAAAATTAAATAACAAAATTGAGTGGAATATTAGTATCAATAAAGAACAGAAAATCTTTAAAGATAATACTTAACATTAAAAATAAAAATAATTACATTAAACATCAGGATGAAAAATTACAAAAGGAACAAGATAACAAGTTATTGAATAAATAAAATAAAATAAATAGAATAACATTGAGTTATTATTATCTAAACATAAAGTCAAAGTTTATAAAATAGGTAAATTCTGAAACAATTAGAAGATAGTATTAGTATAGATAGATTAAGATAGATTAGATTAGATAGTATATGGTGGGGGAACTATGCCAAAATGCACTATCTTTATTTAATTTTTTCAGGTGCATCCTCTCAAGACATTTACCTATATAATAGTGAAAATCCCATCTAAATAAGTTCAGTAGTTTAAAAGTGGACGACAAACAGACCAAAATTACTGATTTTTTTTCGTAATTTTTATGGTCTCTTAACGCCCCAAGGAATTTGTTTGCGACCGCAAGTGTACTGCTTGCAAAAAAAGTAGTCTGGATTTGCCGCTCAAGCCTACTCTATACAAAATAAAGCAACAAATTTTTATGCTGACTCTATCACAGTTCAATGCAGATATAAGTACACGGCGCCATTTTCAATTCCTTTCTTTGCCATTTGCATTTTCTTTGCGTTTATACAATTTTTTCGTTGTACCGACAAAACCATTATAAATTTTTTATTCTAAGTATAGATTTTTCTTCTGTTTCAGCTCGACCCCAGAAACATCTCTGCTTGAGCTGAAACCAATAACTTTAGCTGTAGTCGACAAATCTCTTAGCTCACCCAACGACATGGTAGAATGGCTTATTGAAGAATTACCTTCAAATGATAATGGACTCATGTTATGGACATCTCTAGTGGAATCTATAAAGGAATCAAAATGTCATGTTGAAGCGGACAATTTGAAAAATGTACTCTTGTGGCCTTTGAAAAATATGCAGCACTTTGAACATGTAAGTGAAATTCAATAATATTTCACATCTTTCTGACGCCTGATTTCGATGTGAAAATCTTAGTCATTTTCTGATGTTGGTTGGTTTGTGCAGGTTTGTGCTTAAGATTAAACAATAGTAGGGATGTGACGACCCCATCGCCCTCTGGTATGTCCTGTACGTCCAGTGCAATCAGTCACCGCAGGGCGGCTTGTGGCGAGCCGATGGTGAGTGGCGACACCACGGACCCTACCTCCAGGGGACATTATCACACATGCGCTTACACACACACATACACACAGAAACACACCCCCTACCTCTGCGCTTGCCTTAACCAGCCGGCCAGAGTGGAAATGCAAGAGCGGAACCTATGCTCCAGGTTGGAAGTGTAAAATGTCATAACGCCGGGGGCACTTGACTGTTAGAAGGATCTTGCGCCCCGCAGACTCACCTCTCGACAACCTTAGCTGCTTACATAGTGTTGCCCCCTGGCCGCCCCGTGGTGGCTTGATAGGGGGCCCACAACGGCTATCCTGGTGGATAGTTATTAAGCAGCAAGTCACCATCTGCCATATTTAAATTTGTGAGAGATTTTCGAGGCAGATGTCCGTTATCTCACTCCATAGCCCTGTTATCCGGCCCATTTAGCATCCCATCCTCATAGCCCACTCCAAGTCGCTTCCTTCCTGGCAATAGTTCGGCAACTGTGGGGGACTGTCCGTCAGTGTATCACAATGATACATTGAGGGAGAGGCCTCCATGGATGCAGCCATCTCACATCTAGATTAAATGGTACCAAAGGCCTCTTCAATGTTGGCTTCGGCCCCATGAATGCCTTTCAAATGACCGGGTCCCTATGGGCCCGTGACTGAAAAGTGTACCTACATAATAATAATAAAAAATTTTATTGCACAAGATAAAAATTTCGTACATAGGCGAGCTTAATAATATTTAGTATTCTCTACCAGCTAACCTTTGGTGATGGGAAAGTTGTTGAGGGTAGTGCCATGATGTTAAAATATTATAGGGTACTGATTTAAATATCTTGAAGAACTAAAGACTGATACAGACGGAGCCTAACGAATAAAAGATTAAACATCAGTCCCTTGGTACAAAACAAAGTGCACAACTTAACTTTTTTTTTCTTGTTAAGAAGTTAAAGTGACAATTCACGCCAATAAATTTGTATAAGTTAGGTTTATGAATCAACGGCTTGAAATATAATGCATAATTTGCCATGATTTTGTTGAAACAAACTTAAAACAGCATTTTAAGATTGTTTGGACAAAATCGTGAACAATTGTGCGTTTTATTTCAAACTTTTTATTCATAAACGTATCTTATACTAATTTATTGGCATGAATTTATTTATTTATTTACTCAATTGTATAACATTACAGCTAACTAATTCGTTATACAATAACAATTAACAAAATACTAAAACATGAATACCATTTAAAAAAAAGAAAACAACCGAAAGTCCAGACTATTCTAAGTATTTACATAAAAAATTTAAAGTTACTTCTGTGAACTCATCCAAAGTACAACTGAGCAAATCTATTTCCTCATTTACTTTATTAAGTACCCTCACAGCTCTAGTGAGAATTCGTTATACAATAATAATTAACAAAATACTAAAACATGAATACCATTTAAAAAAAAAGAAAAAAAAAACAGCTATTAGAAAGAAAACAACCGAAACTCCAGACTATTTTAAGTATTTACATAAAAAATTTAAAGTTACTTCTGTGAACTCATCCAAAGTACAACTGAGCAAATCTATTTCCTCATTTACTTTATTTAGTACCCTCACAGCTCTAGTGAGTGGCGCCTCTGTTAGGAGGTTAGTCCTAGCCCGTTGCCATTGCCATGGACCAGTATCTTTTTCACTTTCAACTTCTTAATAAGAAAAACAAAGTAAATTTGTGCACTTTGTACCGAACGACTGACACGTTTAACCTTAATGTATAATATACATGGTACATTTTCAGCTTTGATTTAGTAAATTAAACAGTGATAAATTGATATTATACTATCACTAGTCTTATTGGGCTTAAACTACGTAGTTATTTGCTATACAGGGTGTTAAGATGAAGTTGTGGAAGCCGAAAACTGGCGATAGTACTCGTCCACACCAACAAAATTCCGAGAAAAAATTGTGAAATCGAGAAAAAGAAATCTGCTGTTTCATACATTTTTGAACAGTTGATTTTATTTTCGCGATTCGACTGTTGACTCCATAGTAAAAGTTGTTTGTATGGACGATTACTACCGCCAGTTTCCGGCTACCGCAACTTCATCTTAACACCCAGTGTAGTGGACTGTATAATGATAAGAACTTAGATCCAAAACAAAGGTTTATAATTAATATTAAACTATAAAGAAAAAATGGTTAAAGGTTCACATCTCAAATCCAAATCAATTCCAACACTCGACATATTTCAGAATAAAAAAAAAAGGAATAATAGATAAATAGTAAAAACACAAAAAAAAGGTCCTGGCCTCCGGGGCGTCCGAGTATATATTTATAGAAAAATATATATTTTTTCAATTTTTAGGATCAGCATCCAGCATCTGTATGGAATATGACATATACATATATGAGATCAAGACTGAGCCAAACAACGATCGTGAAAGACATTTCCATGATACTGCTGACAACTAAAGACACTTCGTCTACAAACCAATTTTATTTGTATGCGTTGCTGCAAATCATAAAAGACATCCTGGAGAGCTCCAATAGTAAGTAATTTTTTAACTTAATTCATGAATCGGGGTGTTGATTTTTTAATTCTAATTTCCGGAACACGCGGCAGTGTGTCCAGGGCCTAGTTCGAAAAAGAAAAGGCCTGCGTAGTCTTGTCTTATACGAACCAATCCTAGCTACTTTCAACCTCCCCCCCCCCCCCCCCCCACAACTCATTTTCTATTGGACCTACGAATGTAAAGGTCTCTGCAAGTACCCAAACCTAAATTATCGACGTCCAAAAACACTAACTCACTCATTTGCTCATAAAAAACCTAGACCACTTACAAATTTGGCATAAAGTTAGGTCATCGAAAAATTCAGAAAATTATTGAATTATTCAAGTAGTTATTAGGTTATCAGTGACTAACTTAATTGGACCCTTTTGGATACATAAAGTTTAAAAGATCATAAGTGCCAAGTTAAGTTGGTCGGTATAACTGCTTGTAGAATAAATTTGTATTTTAAATGGTGTTTCTATCTTGCAATGTACTCTAATCTACACAGTATAATGAAAAAAGAGGTAAAATTGGTCTGTTTGTATTTATAGGGTAATCTCTAGCTTTCACTGTTGTAATGGTTATACTCTTCACTTAATGGCCAAAGGCCATATATAGTTTGTTCTCTGAGGACGCGCAGTTCTCTACCGCCGAATGTTTAAAATGTAGAAATTTATTTATATCATAGGTTACTTTGTTGTGGTCGCTTAGCCTTAAGTTATGCGAAATAAGTTAATAAAATCCGTTTCATTATGTCCCTGTTAGAATCAACAGATCAACACCCTATAAATAATCAATCACTCATACTTATAAACAGCCGATGATTAGAAAAGGCATCCATAAGTCATTCCACCAATCAGAGAGCGAGCTAAGACTCTGCCCGAGCCCCGCCCACTGTAATCTTGATGGCGATAGCCCCAATCTACCGACCATTGTAAAACCAGTGAGATAATAATGACTTTCGAACAAAACTTTTACATTCTCTTGTAATTTTTATATTTGTTAAATTACTGGACATAAAATTCTCGCGTTTTATTCCTAACTTTTCTAGTTATTTATTCAATAAATTGTCATAAGGTTCTATTATGTAGTTATTTTTTTACCAAATCCTGTTTTTAATAAAAAAATGTAAAAGTCTTGTTTTGTCGGTAAATTGCAATCTAAACCACTACTGACAAGTGAAAGTAGTCGGTAAAAATATTATTTTACATACCCTATTTCAATGTGGCAACTTGGGTGCAGCTCGCTTCTATTGGCGGTCATTTGATGATTCTTTAGTAATATGAGGTTGTTTTTAACCCCTAAAACAAACGGTTAATGCCCTAAGACACAATAACACAGTTGATATGTTTTTCAGGTACTGACTGCAAGATGGAAGCAGAATTTCTGATCAATATACTATCGAAAGTCAAAAATTATGAATCAGTGGTATCAGTAATTTCAGTAATAGTTGATTCTCTAGTACTGATGTTGACAAAAGCGAGTGAGGGAAACGATCATTCTCTGACTGAATTTGCTCTGAAAGCTGCTAACTATATGTTGAAAATTATTGCAGAGTCTAAAGGATCAGGGGATGTAAGTATTTCATTTTTTGGTTTTAAATATACATCCTTATATGTAATAGGAGGTAAGTAGCCGTATTTTCATGCAGTTTTTAACGTTTTCTAATTTATCGACATGTCAGAATTGAATAATGTTGGTACTGTTGATTGTTGGCAATTAGTGGAACTTGGAATACATGACGCACAGAAAATCGATTGTATTATCCCACAAATGTATTATTTACTTCCCGACAGGTTTTGCCTTTATGGAATTTTCAAATGAATTAGTTATACCAGAGCAATCAATGACACTAACACTTCAAGCGAAACCTGTCAGCATCAGGATAAAAATAATAAATGTAGGATAGTACATACAAGTGATTTTCTGTAAATCATGTCAAAATTGAGTTTGAAACTCTTAATCTAAGTTGTCTTCAAGAAAAGAACTGTAAATTTGGCCTACGCAATGCTACAACAACTCTTGAATTTTTATAATTGAAAACTTATTTGTCGATAGTTCTATCAGATGTCTTAATTTGTTTTTGTTTATTTTACAGAATGAACACCAAAACATTTTGGTGCAACTTCTTAAACCAATCAACAAGTTATTTAGTGATAATGCTAACGTGAAATTTAAATGCATTGTGTTTGATCAATTGATTGCCTGTTCTTCTGCCTTCGCTAAACATCATGAGGGAAAAGATATTGTACTATCAATTTTGAAGATCTTTTTAAGCAGAAGCAAAGAAACTGAAGTACCACTGTATAGTATGGTACAAAACGCTATAACAGCCATAGAAAAAGCTGAAGTTACCACGGAACATAAAGAAAAAGACAAATTCTCTGCCCCGAAAGCTTCAGCTAAGAAAACCAAGAAAAAATCTCCTAGTATTCTTAATACAATTGTTGATAATGGTGAAGATTACGTTGTTCTGAATACACATTGGAAGTTCGATCCCAAAAAGTTGACTGAAAACCAAAAAGAAAAATTCCAAAGGAAGAGAGAAGATATTCCAGCATTATACCAAGACTTGTCCCAATCTCAGGATGAATTTAAGCTGACTTCGTGGAAAACAGACTCTCAAGACACTACTGTTTCCAACAGCACTAGTAAATCTACTACGAAAGAAAATGATGATGCCTCAACAGTTCTTAAGGCAATGCCTAGCACTGATGTTGTGCCAAAAATAATGCAGAATATTTTCCCAGATAGCGCCAAAAAAGTTCCAAAAGAACCGCAAATTGATAAGACTGATAATGAAAATGTGAATACCGATATAAGAAGTCCAAAAATCAATAAGCTTGCTTCTTTGTCCACTTCAAAACGACCAAGATCGCCTAGAGTAGCTTTAAAAGATAGAGTATTTCAGAATGTTAAGGCCTTGATGGAAAAATCTACAATTACAGAATCAGCTACAGTTACTCCACCTCCTAAATCCACGCATGAGACTCTCAATACCTATTCTGCTCCACCAAAATTGTCCTCAGACCGGCCTTCTCGTGTGAAACGCAAGCCGAGGAAATTCGAAACAGATTTTGTATATGATTTCACAGATACCGAATTAAAATCAAAGAAAAATAGTGGACTTGAAAAAGATTTTCAGAAAGACCAAGATGATTTGTATACCTCAGATGCCGATATACCGAGATGCTCATCGGCAAATATTTTTAACAAACCAACAAAAATTCATGTCAATGAAGTCGATGAGACAAAAATCACTGATAAGAAAACCGATGATCTTGAGATTGACAGCAAAAATACCAACAAAACTCCTACTAAACGAAGAAGACACTCTATTATGGCAACCGATTCACAGAAAGATCAAAATTCTACAGATGTTGATATATCGAGATGCTCGTCGGCAAATATTTTTAACAAATCAACAAAAAATATAATTGTTAATAAAGTCGGTGAGTCAAAATCCACTGATAAGAAAACCGATGAACTTGAGATTGACAGCAAAAATACCAACAAAACTCCTGCTAAACGAAGAAGACACTCTGTTACGGTGAGCGATTCACAGAAAGATCAAAATTCTTCAGATACCGAGATACCGAGATGCTCGTCGGCAAGTTTTTTCAACAAAGTAGCAAACAAAACAATTTCTGTTGAGATAAAAGTCGAGGAAACCAGTGGACTTGACAGTGAAAATATCAATAAAATAGCCAATGCTAACGAAAAATCTTTGAAAAGTGTCACAACGTTAGACGCTGATGCTACTACTTGTGATATTATTGTTATTGATGATGAACAAGAATCAGTTGATAACTGTACTGAAAAGTCAAAGTCCACAGAGCCCGAAGCTGAATCTGTGAAAAATGTTGAACCTAAATATGATGATACTATTCAAAAATATACCGCTAGTCAAGATGAAATCTCCACCCCAGCCAAAACGGATAAATCTAAAGAAACTAAGAAATTCAAATCTACTATCAAAAAGACCAAGAAATCTCGAATTGAAAAAGAACTTGCCATAGATATGGTTGAAGGGCATCCTCTATTTAAGGCTCAGTCGGAGAAAAGAACAAGAAAATCCCTTATTGGAATGAATTGTGGTAACCGAAGAAAAGCTTTAACTGAAAAGTTAAGTAAATTATCGCAATCAGATTCCAAAATTGAAGCTAAACGTCAAAAGAAGCAAGACAAAGACAACCAAAAAAGTGTCCAGGAACCGAAAAATTATATCGTAAAGGAACTCTTTGCTGTAAAAGAGACTCAAGACAACTTCTCCACTTCCACGGATGCATCAGACTTACCTATGTCTGAAGATTTTATTGAAAGTTCTCAAGACACCACAATATCCGTTAAATCTACCACAAGTTCTGCAAAGAAAAAATCTAAAGTTGACTTAGTAAACCTTCAAGGTTTAGTTAAAAGTAGTAAAAAGCCTACAGATACACAAGGCTCAGGAGACAATAGCAGTAACACATCAATGGACATACTTTTAACGAATGACGAAACTAAAGATGATATTGAATTTTCACAAAATAAGAGCGTACCTCAGGAGAATGAGCTGAAAGATTTTACTGCGGAAATGAATACTGAGCCTTTTAATGATCTAACTGCAAACATGGATACGGAACCAATTGTAGAGAAAGAAGCGACGAGTTCTGACGTTACTATTATTATTACTGATGATGTAGAACCTATCGAGATCGACAATGATGATCCGGTAGTAGTATCTGACACACAGAATACTCCTAATGCTGACACTGAACTCCTGGATTCTAACCAATTCCCTGAAAATGGCCAAACCGAAGATTTTACACCAGAACTAGTTGAAAGCACTCAAAATGTTGTGACTGAAGCTCAAATTCACAAAACTACACCACAAACTGATACTCCAAATGCTGATACTTTGCCCATGGATCAAAATGAGCCAACAACGACAATATCTGCACATGATGCAGAATGTGGTCTGTCATCTCCGTTCAAAGACGATGAGCAAAGAAACCAAGATTTTCTTAATAACACCCTAGAAATATCTCCAATTAAAACAATGAGTCCTATCCTTGACGACAAAAAACATGGATCACCTGAAATTAATAGTGATTACGTCGTCATCAGACTTGCATCGCCGGTATCCAGTGACGGGGAACCGTTTGAAAAGATTGGTTCCCCAGAAATATTTACTGAAGACAAAATATCGCCTGATAAAAGAGATCAGTCTCCTCCGAGAGAGGAAGTCATCGTTAATAATAGTAGCCCAAGTTCATCGTTATCACTGAAGAAAAATCGACCTCAAATGAGACCTGGCAATCGCGCGGCGCAAATGTTAGGTCTTTGCGTGCCTGATAGGTTGCAAACCTTTATGAATACTGAAAAACCCACCGAATCTGAGGAGACCAAAAAATCAAGCACAATAACAACTCCCGCTAGAAGAAACTTAAGGATATTGTACGGTAATGAAGACAACATGGAGAATTCTGACGAGAATGAGAATAATGAGCAGAATAGTGAGCATTTCTTGAAGTTTAAGAGAACTCTACCTTCAGCGGACTCCAGTCCTTCAGTTCCAATTCTGAAAAGGAAATTTACAGAAATGGATGACTGTGCAATGTCACCTGCAAGTAAAGTAAGTAACTTTAATTATTATTCTGCTATTAGTCTTTTTGTATAATAATAATATATAGCCTTTATTCCTTGCTAGTAATTTACAGTTAATTTTTTGGATAGAAGAGCTTGTATGATTAGATTGATGTATGTGTGAGAGGCGAAAGAGGTGTGCCAGGATCGTAGCAGATGGAAATCGCTCGTGTTTTGAATCGTCCTAGTAATTTATTCCTTTTCGCCCTTGTAACATAAACTACTATTGTGTTAAAAATTTGATCTTCCTTATTTCAGAGAAAAAGAGTAAGTTTTCACGATCCGCCAGTATCAACTACGGTCACCGTGCAAAAATACATCGAACCTTCAGGCGTAAGATCACCTCAAACTTCAGCCTCGAAGAAAATAGAACGACAAACCAGATGTGCCAACATGAAGTCTCCTAAAAAACTTGAGAACGTTTTCAAACTTGACACAGCGTTGATAAAAACTGTCGAAAGTTTTACCGAAACTACACCAAATAGTGAAGACATTGACATGAGTTCTCTTGAACAGACCCCTTCCGTGGAAATAGTAAAAACCAGTGAACTAAATGACACGGACCCTATATGTCCTGAACTTTCGAGTTGTTTAGACCCATTAAGCAATATTGCCTCTGAACTATCATCGCCTGCTATGAAAAATCTTCTAATCCAGGAATTAGAAGGCAAAGTCGAAACTATTGGTGATTTAGCCAAACTGACAGAATTGGAAGTAAATCGACTTTGCATAAAAGCTCCTAAAGTTAAAGTTGCCAAAAAAGTACTTTTTGAATATGCAGAAATTTTGAAACATAACACTGAATCTCTTGATACAAGTACCGTCATCATAGAAGACGTGCCAGATGAAATACCAGTCGAAAAAGAAATAGTAATTCCTGGAATAGACGTGGAGGCACAAACTGAAAAAGTTATGTTAGAAGACACAGAAATGCAAACGGATATAAAAGAGTTCACGGCAATACAAACACAAACGATTGAAACCTTGACTAAAAGCAGTATGTCGCAGACTGAAGAATCTGGTAGTAAGAGTACTGAAGATCTTGTCAAAAGTTGTCTAGAGGTAAATATAATTTTTAAGTTTGCAGCAAAGCATACTGTTATTTTTAATTTGTTGAACTTTATTGTAGAGAACAGGGGATCTAAAATGGCCGACTGGGGTGAATTATAAAATGATTTGAAAGTAGGATAGAGTCAGAGTTTTTTCACGCAAGAGACTGCCTTAGAGCAGAATCATAATATGATTCATGCAAAACGGCCTTTTTAGAGGATCAGTCTGTTCTGTCAAAATTGTCTAACTTCAAATTCTATGGGTATCACTTGAAATTTTTGACTAGAAATTACATCACACATAATTTTTAGTCCATCACAATACATTTTTAAAGCGATAGCGATACATGTTGAATATAGAAAATAAGGCCCAAGATACGATGTTAAAAATGCTTAAGAATATTGGTGACCCAAGGGAGCACCTCATTTTGCATCAAGTAGAACTGAAAGGAGACGGTCAGAATCGGCTTTAACCGCGTACAGGAAATAAATTTATATTATAATTTTTGTTAGATTTATTCGTAGCTAGTTTCACTTTCATAATAACACGACACAGATATTAAAATAATATATGTCGCAGCCGGTCATGAGAGCGAACACCGAACGAAACGAAGGCGCGCCATCTACCAAGTAGTCCACAAACTACGCTTCCAGCGTGCTTTGAAGAGTCATGCGTAACGCAATCGGCAGTCTCAGCTTTTTATTTTACGATTCATGCTTTTCTTCTGGATTTTGATAGAGATTACATTACGACTGACATTCGAGCATGACCCTTTTAAATATACTATAATCGTGAAACGTTGTTGCAACTATGAACGTTTCAAACGCGCTTAAGTTTATTTTCGCAATGCCATATGAAAATAACCTCAAAATAAAAACGATTTATCATAAAAAGTTATTAAAAGATGGCGTCCGTTTTAAATGGATAGTCAAACCGTGTTATTTTGAATTTGTTCTTTATCATTGACCACAATATATTTCTGTACTCTCTTAAGGCATTTGGCTTATGGGGAACTGACCGTCCCCTTTATGACGTTTCGTTTTTATTTAAAATAGCGCCCTCTGAGCCGTGGCTGTTACGACAACCAAATTATCACGCGCTCTCGAGAAACTGCGTTATTATTAAATAACTTGCTTCTGGTTGAAATAGAAACACGATTTGTTCAAACTAGATAGATATCATTCAAACAAATTTTATAAAGAAACAACCAACTAAATCCTGATATCGATACTATAGAGAAAATCAATATAATAAAGTCTAAAATTAGTAAAATAAAGGTTTACAAAAGATTTTATTTACACAAAATATACCTTTTGTCACTGTCATCTGTCATGAGTATCTTTCATAATTCATTAATTCATTTTATTTCCTGGGTATTTATTTATATAGTCTATATTATGTATTTTTTTATTCAGGTACATAATAAAGTAGGTTAATTTTACATTAATAGTACTTTATTATATTTAAATAAATTATTATTATTATTTATTATTTAATCTATGTTCACGTATGTATGTCTACTTTCATATAAATTATATTCTATTATCCCCAGAGGTAGACTGGAAGAAATCTCTTTATACAGATAAGTTTGCCTTTGTACATGTTAATATGTTTGTAAATGTTTATTTTCTGTGTACAATAAAGAATGATATTAAGAATCAATTGACGTGGTTTGTTCAAACTTACTCCATAAACGTTAGGAGAACATAGGTGTATTTTTAAATGACTGGGTTTCCTGATTATTGCAACTAAATAATCCAAAGTCTGTCATTTCATTTCTGTTTTCCTCATATTTCCCCTTAACAGTAGTCTCCAAAAGGTGAAGTCACAAGCAATATGTGATTGGTGATCATTGAACCTTGTTCCTGGTCCCTGGCCGGGTCTCCGGTATGGGTTCTGGTGGTTGATTGGATTTCACCTTGTATAATATATATTTACCTATCATTTTAATCGTATATATATATATATATATATAATTAAATAAACCTTTAATTTAGTTCATGTACATTTATTATTTTATTACATATAAGGTCTTTCAATTTAAATTGAAAGTAATTTAGGAGGTGATTCAGTATCGTTAATACACCACATTCCACTGCAAAGTACTCGTACTTTTTTTTGCACGAACTTTTTCTTCACTTGTCCATACAAACTGAGTCAGCTGATCGGACCACTTTGTACTGAGAAGTCAAAAAAAGTTCGCGCAAAAAAAAGTGCTTTGCAGTGGAATGTGATGCATTAACGATACTGAATCTCCTCCTAAATTACTTTCAATTTAAATTGAAAGACCTTATATATACCTGCTTTGCAAAATAAACTATTTGAATTTGAATATCTTCAGACAAATATGTCAATATTTAACCAAAAATTATTTAGGCTATCTTAAACCCAAGAATGAGTTACGTTTGTTATCAAACTGTGGTCTTTTGATTGCATTCACATTACAACGGTATGTTTCAAATAATCTCGAATTATTTCCATTACAGCGCCCAGATTTCATAGAGAAATTAACAAAGGAACTAGACATCCCAGACGCAATAGCTGACGTCATCGGCAAGAAAATTAATGAATCGAACTCAAAACCCATTTTGGACTGTATTATAGAAAGCCTAGAAACAGCACCGGGAACCGAGAACAAAGTTACAAATCGAGGTTTGCAATTTCTCTTGAACTTTATGAGCAAAAAGTATAGTTCAAAAGATCTCATTTATTTCTTCCTTCTGGAAAAAGCACATGCCAACATAGATAAGTCTACATAGTTTATGTAGAGGTAACAGTATTTTTAGTTGATTTCGAAATCTTTGAGATATTTTGCTGATATAACTAAGATTGTACATAATTTGTATAGTATCATTTAGTTTATAAAATTATGGCCATAATATTACATCGTGTCGATTATGGTGACATTTTTAAGTTTTTCGAAAAAAATTGTGACCTCATTGGTTTTGTTTAATTTGATTAGTTTAAGCTCGGTCCGCCTCTGACTCTTCGTCTTGCTCTAATGCCGGCGCCAGACATGTGTCCACTTATTTGAACACTCGAGTGGACACACTGTGTGGCACGAGACTTTGTCTATGTGTTCCAAAGTTTGTACACAGCTTTGCACTTTGCCGAGCGGTATCGGTTTTTTAGCGCACATCAAAGGAATGTGTTCAAATAAGTGCGTAGCCTGCCACACTATTTGCAAAGACCAGTTGCGCGAGCGCTGTTGTACGGAACGGTTGTGTGAGACACTACGAGCTTGATCGTTCAAAATGGACTGGAGTAACGAATGCGTCCTAGAATTTATTGAGTTGCTGCAAGGAACCATGTAAATATATTTTCTATATATTTTGTAGCACATGTAAAAAATAATTACATGCACATAAATAATATAAGCACACTGCGTCCACGAAATCGTCGTCCATCTCCTTTGTTGTCTACCAGCATACTGTGGAGAAAAGAGTTTGCGAAGCATGTGTGGCAGGTGCGCCAAATGTGTGTACAAAGTCGTCGAAGAAGTGTGCAAATAAGTGGACACATGTCTGGCGCCGGCTTCAAAAATGAAATTTTTTGGCATCTTGTTTGGTATGTCAGAAAAAAACTTATCAAAGTAGAAAAAAGAACTCAAAATTCAGATCGACAACAACCACTTTTTATTTTCAAATTAAATACCTATAATATGGCAATATAGTCTTACCGGATTACTTTTTTATTTAGGGATCAATTAAATACATTTTCATGCGTAGCCCCGCGACCTCATAAATTTTGCCACACGAAGTTCAACATCGTAAGAGCGAGAATCAGGGGTTTACAAGGCCTCAAGCTGTTAAGTCATGCATGATAATTATGTAGGTAACTTGTATTTTTTTTAATTAGTGCGTGTAATTTTTTTACACTTCCCAATGTAAAATTAATTTATACTGTAAGGTGTGACTCCTTGATGGAACTTTATTCTAACACAAATAAAACGTACAAGAAGACTTATTAGTGTTACAATGTAAAATTGCCTATTTTGCGCATTTTATTTAAGGAGCTCTTAAACGGGCAATACTACTGCAATGTGTGGCTGCAATAAATTGCCTAGCAACATTGCCAATAATAACAAACAGACTATGCAATACATGACAATATTTTTAGTATAGCCCGGCCATATAGCCACACATGTTTGGTATGGACCATGCATTTTGATGTGTTGCGGCCAGGTTGCTACAATGTTGCAATGTTGCTCAGCCAGCCCTATTGTTGTTTCATTATGTAGCATAAATGCATCCCTTTCTGACGCGACGTGAAGTTTGCCGTGAGTTAGACCGCGAGCGATTCGTTGCTATACTCTGTGCTTTCTTGTAAAGTTTTGGTTATCAAGGCTCATTTCTATATGTAAAGTGCCACGCCTATTAAAGTAAGGTAGATTACACATTTTTGTTAACTTTTGTTATAAATTTTCTTTTAAAACAATGTAAGCCGCTGCGATGCGTATGACTTCGTCAGCCATTGATGGGCCGTAATATGCCGTACTGTTGCAGACATATATATCCGAGATAATCGGGCCATATCGTGCATTAAAATGGTGTGAGGGTCGGGCCATAGTTGATAATATTGTAGCCAAATATTGCAGTAAAATTGCCCGTTTAAAAGCCCCTTTAGGAAGTAAAACCAATCATTTATCAAAACTAGTTTTATTATTATAAAACAAGAATTTTATTTACATTTATCATTCAGTCACGATCGGCGATCAGTCGCACGAATAATACACGTGTTAATTTGATAACCATTTTCCCGTTAACTGTTTTTCCTTTTACTTGGAAACCGATGAGCTCATTGAAATAATGAATTACATATATAAAGTATAGTAAAAGTTGGTTGTATTGGTACGTACGGGAAAAATGATTTCAAATTAACACCATGTATGTATATTTTTATTCATATTTAAGGCAAAATTATTATATAAAACTAATTTTAATATCTTATAAAAACCATTACCATGCAAGTACGAATTTTGCCCAAAATATGAATGAATTTTACTCTATTTATATTGCAATAGATTTGGAAAACACATACAATAATGAAGACTGTACAAAGATATTAGTTGTAGGTTTCTGTTTGCTTTCAGTGCTAGTAGTCACTGAAGAAATGGCAGCAAGTAGTTTTACAACTAATATGTACAAAGAATTGGCTAAATATCTATAAACACAGTTATGTTAAAGCTCTATTCAGTAAAACAAGTTGTCCTTAATTATCTACTTTAAATACTCTTTTATATTTACACGGTACTTTGTATAAACTAAGCGGTTTACGGGATACCGTAACCTAAGTTGGTTAAAATTTGTAACGAAATTAAGACCTAATAGGTTTTGTAAGCTGCCCCGATTACAGTGATATCCAATACAACCGAATGATTTCGAATATGTATTTTCGTTATTATTTAGCATTTAAACCTTTAGGATCTTATTCGGCATTTATGACTGATTCGAATTGTATAAGTTTTAGGAACTTTTTATAATAAATTACTGTATAAACAATTTAATTCTTTCATTTTTAGCTATTGGAGGTCTTTGGACAGCATTTAAACTCTTGCTACAGGCGTACCGTTTACTAGCCCTGCGGTCTGAAATAGAATTACATCGCCAAAATCGATTACGAAAGTATGAAGTGAATGGCTTATGATCCATTGTAATTCTATTTCGGACCGCAGGGTAGATAACATCGCGTGTGAGAGAAGAGTGCCATTGCGTTTCTCTCTCTCTCTCTCTCTCTCTGTCCCACTCACTACACTCACTCGCAACGGGCAGGAATCGACTCAGTTCGGTAGGCCTGCAGAATGCGTTGACTTGCCTATATACAAGGTATCTTTAAAAAATATGTTTCCCACTTTAAACCCTTAATAGGTACTGGATAAAGTAAAATCTGTAAAATTAATCTTTTACTTAGGCCCGTTAACATTATCTTTGACTTGTAAATGTAACATAATGCTCAAAATATTCGCAAATTTATTCGTCACACGCAAAACAATTAGTTATTGTTTCGGCATTTGTTAAGAAACAACCAAGAACTGTCTACCTACATACGAGTCACTATTATGTACACTTGAAAACCTAGACAATAGGTCCACTGTAACAGTTAACACTACAATAGCCATACAAAATGAGTACAACTAATAAATTAATAGACACAAAACACCTAAAATGTAGTCGTCCTTATAAAATTCATGGTTATGGTACACGATTACCATGTCTATACTTTGGTCCACAAATTGAGCACATGGATTATACACCTATTCATATAGCATGGGGAGGCAGGTGGTTATTGTCAAGGAAATCTCATTTCTGCCACGTAGTCTAAGTGTTCAAGGTTGTGGTGAGAGTTTGAGCGTCTCGGGGCTCGAGGTCTGTGGATATTGTGGTGGGAATGTGTCCTCTGCACTCTATATGCGCCTTCCCTGCGAGGGCCGACGTCACTCGACTTCCTGGCAGCCCTCACCCAATCATCGTCTCTATTCACTTGGGGATTTTTCCGATAGTTTTCGAACACGCGTCTGTTGTCTTCGTATCGCTGCCTCTGCCACGCTCTCTCCTCTGTCCCGTACAAGTCCAATTCTCCTGAAGGTTGGAATTGGCTTGCGGTCTGGCAGTAGCTAGACCTTTTCCAACCGTCGTCGTATGCTTGCCTTCCATTTTCCTTTTCCCCAAGTTGCCGTCTCTGTGATTGGTTCGAACTGCTCTCGCTCGTATCTTCGCCGGAAGTTCCGATCCCCAAATCTTTATCTTCGCCGTAGATCTTGTACACTCCATTCGGACTCAAGTTCTTTCCGTTAAATATCTGGTCGTTCAAAACTAGCTGTGGGTGCGGTATGCAGTATGGATGTGGAAAGAGCTTCTCAACATTTGACATCTTTATATCTTCGTTGTGCTTCGTACAAGAGCCTGGACCGAAAAGAGAAAGAAGTACAGGCAAGAGGAAGAGTCCGTGCATCGCTCCGAAGAAAATCACCATGAAAACCATTTTGAAGAATACCAAGAAGATATAACTGTCAGCCAAAAGTAACGCTATGACTCCGAGAATCGTACTGAATGACCCTTGGACTATTGGCAATCCTAGAGAGTACAGGCATTCGCTGACTCTATCTTTAGGATTCTTGGCTTTGGACGCCATGTATGCGTAACAGATATGGGCGGTGAAGTCTACAGAGAATCCTATACACATGATGAGGTTTATCATAGAAATGGAGTCCAGGTTGATATCCCAAAGGGCCATGTAGCCAACAACGCCGATTTCAATGGATATTATGCTGAAGGCGACCCACAGGGAACACAAGATGTTCGGAATGAATATGAAAGACGTGATCATCATCATGAGAGCTCCGTAGCAGAGGTTTTGTATCGATGTTGGTTTGACGAGCTCGAACTGGAAAAGGAGAATGAGAAAATTAATATCAAAGTCAAAACGATAAGAACTCGTTCGATTATGAGTGGTAATGATATACCTGGTCAAAGAACACAAAGTAAGGATGGAACACAGAAGCATTCAGCGGCGAATCAGCGACGACCTTTCTCAGAGCTTTCACCATCTCCTTCTCGTGGTTGGTTCCGCTGATGTTGATGGCCTGGATCAGGAATCGGGATGCGATGATTTTGTCTTCAGCTTCGTTTAGCTTCACGTCCAGGGAGAATGGGTTTGCTGGATACAGCCACAACTGAAACATGAAATTATTTGTCATTTGAGTTTAGCAGCATCATTATTAAGAGCCTGCTGGCCCAAATTGCAATATTCGATTCACAAATTTTCCTACTTATCGCTTACCTACTAATTCAAAAATAATGATATAGATACTACACCATATCACACATGGACATACCTGACCGATACCTAATAGCTAAAATTTCGCTCGATAGAATTAAATGATGAAATTGCATCTAATTTTTACTTTGTTTTGATATTATGATTTTATTATTTCGCCTATCTTCTTGATTTTGAGACTAAGTACAATGTGTCAACAAGACCTAGTGGCCTTCTAGTGGCATTACTGACAGTTTTGAAAAATATTACTTATAATTTTTTTTAACCAAAAACCGTTTGTTTTATCGTCATGAGGTTTCAAAATCGACACATAGGAGAGCGTGCGAGTTTGAAAGTACCATTATTTCAAATTCCATTCATAGTGGAACTAGTGTTGATAAAAATTATCATTAGTTCCATCATGGTACTAGTGTCAATGAACGGTTTGACGTGATTAGCACCAGTTTCGCTTGAAGAAAAATTAAGTACTTAATTTTAGGTCCGTGGGCTCTTAAGGTACGATTCGATCGAAGATTCCGTTTCGTTACTTTTATTGCGCTCTTTCAAAAATACCTAGAAAAAACTTGTGAATTACATCTAGGTCTAAAGAAACCAGCAGAATAAGTTGGGAGCCAAACAGCCTTAAAGGTGAACAATACTCGTACGTACATTTATAAACAATGGCAAAATTTAAAAAGGAACCAGAAATTGTGCCATTCTTTTTTCAATAATCTTATGGTTAAGGGTGTCAAAACTTACTTCTTTCAGATTCTGCAGGAAATCCGGTTCGTTATCAATCGTTACGTTTAAATAGTCATTATTCCTCGATACGTAGTTGACAAATGTCCTCAACCAGGATTCCGTATAAAGCGAGTTCGATATGTAAGATGTATTCTCCAACTGCTGCGTCAACAGTTCCACCTGGTCTTGGACTGATGGGTCGGAGTAGTTGTATTCGCCACTAATTACAACCTGAAAAAAAAAACTGTCATGTGGATCATACCTCCTATGGAAAGAAAGAAAGAAAGAAATTTATTTGGGGACAAAAAGAATACATGGAAAAGCAACATATAGGTACATAATAACTATTAACTTAAAACTAGTACTTATAATTAACATATTAATCACAATAGTCTAAGATTAGGATGAAACTATCCCATGCATTCAACGTCACCAAATTGGCCATAACTCAGCATGGTGCTGTGACGCAATAATACATATTGCGTCATCGCATCTTTCCTCCATATTTATGGAGGAATTATCCTCCATTAAACGTGACGTTCTCTTTTTAGGTTAGGTACCTCGTGTAATTCTGAATGCACCAATCTCAGCAAATGAATGGACATAAAATACGGCTTTTTTATTTCACGGTAATTTTCAAGGTATACAATGTGTAACAGAAAGTTGTAACCATATTTGAAGAGCTTATTCAGTCAATGGTTTAGAACAACTTTTACTATGGAGCCAACCTCGAAATCTCAAAAAAAAATCTGCCCTTGCATACATTTCGGCCGAGCGACATTGCATTTTTCTATGAAACTGTTGACTTTTTTTCGAGAATCAGGGTTTGTTCCATAGTAAAAGTTGTTTTATACCATTGACTGAATAAGCTCTTCAAATATGGTTACACTTTTCTGTTCCACGTTGTATAGATATAAAATAAAATCAATGTAGGTACCTGTATTCTGTAAGGAAACTCCCTGTAGTATAGGTCTTCTCGATCGAAGAACTCTACAGAGTACGAATCGATTTTTGACAGTTTTCTCCTTTCCAATCCTTCTTTTAAGTTTGTCACCCCATATCCCGCTCCGCACAAGTATGCAATGAAGACAGTTATGACGAAAGCTTTAACTAAATTATTGTTGAGAAGGTCAGCCATGGTGTCTCGGAAGAAAGCCATGATGCAGTGCTCTCGGTTGTCGATAGGATTGTCGGGGTCGGCTTTGTCTACACCTCCGGTACAGAAGACACGGTAAAGCCATGATTTTTCCTCTGAAAAATGATGATTTATTAGTTAAAAAACTTAAGGGGCTGCACAATGCTAAAACTCAGTCCTGCTCTAACGCGTTTGTTTTTTAACTCTCTATCTTGCTCTAATCAGATGCCGAGTACGCAAAACTTCAGTTATTTTGAAATTGCGGCGTCATTAGGACATTAACCATGATTTTTTGATATAATAAAGATGTTTTTTTCTAGTTAGTATCTGCGTGTGTTGGTTTCGTTTCAATCGGTATTGAAACATGGAAACTGAATCGCTTTTTTCGTTAAATTCATGCTTTTTTAAAAGGTTGAAAGTATGTTTATTTATAAAGTGTAATTAATAATTAACTTGAGTCAAAATATACGCCATATTTTTTTAAAATCTTTACGATCTACATTGACGGAACTGAATCCAATGCAAAACTGATGTTTAGCATTGTGGAGCCCCTTAAATATAATTTTTAAATGTTTATTTAATGCTTGTTGGTTGACTTTAGTTACCTTTTCTAGCGCGAGATTCTGGTAAAACCTTAAGCCAAGTGATGGTGTGCCGATTTTGCTTTTCACGGTAGCCAGATACCGCTACGCACCCAGCAAAGAATGTCAGGTGCCAGACAAAGGTGAAGCATACTGCCAAACCTGTAAAAACAAAGAAAACGAACAACCGTTAATAATTCGTACATACATGAAGTTGTTCAATACAATCAACGAAAAAATTGGTGTCGACCGTTATTGTTAGGTTTGGAAAGAAATATGGACGTAAACATGTGTTTCGTCAATATGTAAGTATTTTTCTCAGAATCATCTGCGATGTACCGACAATAGTAGTTTAGGCCATTTCAACCCTGGCATCAGAAATGGGAATAAAAATTTCATCGTAATATATATTTACATGTTTTCATAGCGACATCCATCGCTTAGGATACTTTAATAGTAGTTTATGCTACAAGGGCGAAAAGGAATAAATTACGAGGACGATTTAGAACACGAGCGTAGCGAGTGTTTTAAACGTAACCGAGTAATTTATTGCTCTTACGCCCGTGTATCATACTACGTTTTTCAATGCAAAGTGTGAGGAAACAAAACAAATATAATCTTGTGAACTTTAAATTATGATTAGCTCAAAAGATCCAGAGCCGTTAAACAGTGGGAAAAAAAGTATAATATTTATGGTACACAGGAAAGGTTGCAGGTTAGCCAACTTCTCGTATATAAGTAAAAAAAAAAAAATAAAGCCCTGGGGCAAAACAATCGACTTTCTGTTCGGTTTTGATGCATAAAAAGTGGGCATTTACGAGCACTTGCATTGAAAAAATATTACACACTGAAAGACTCAGGAGAAGGTAAGCGGCGGTAGCTTAGGGTTAGAACGCTAGATAAGCGGCGATACCTCAGCGGTAGAACACTGGTCTCTCAGTCTTGAAACCCAGGTTCAATCCCCGACCGGGCATGCGTTTTTGCAAACACCAACGAGCTTTTCGGAATTTATGTGTATAAATTCCGAAATTTATTTTTAAGGTATTTGTTTTACTTGATACTTACTTACCACTTGCGGAACGGTGAAGGAAAATATCGTGAGGAAACCTGCATGCGTATGCCCCTGAAGAAGAGCGAGGGTTCACCACCCTTCACATTGGGACGTAATAATTGTTGAAACGCGGGTGTACCGAGTGTGGACTGTGACTTTCATTTCACAGTTAACACTCGAAACACCTCTGACACCCCCCTCCCCCGCGAGGATTCGTGTCGTGACGATATATAAAAAACAGCCAGCGTTTTGCTGTAACGGTTTTCGTTTTGCTTGTGTTTAGTACAAAAAGTATTAAAATACCTGTTTCATATTTGAACTATGACAGAAATTAATTTTATACACTAGGCGGTTTATCGATCGCAATTTTATTTTTGTCACTGTCACTCCAAGCGAAAAATCGCGCAGTGCGAGAGGGGCTGATTCAGGACAAAAGGGAAAAAGTTGGTTTTATATTTTTATTAAAAAAACTAAAATAGCTAGCAAAATTTCAAATATCAAATCTCTAGATATTGTTGAAACATTCCTAATAAAATATGTTTGAGTTCTGTATATGGTTCCTATTCGTCAAACGAGGAGAAAAAGTGTGTTTGAAAACTTCATTTCAACAATTATTTCTATCGAGAAAAATTTATCCAAACATGTTTTCCAATTTCAAAACCCTAGATTATATAGTCAAAATGCATATGCCAGAAATTTATTAAAATTTTCCGTGTATTTCATGAAATACACAGAAAAGAAACACCCGTATTCTTTCGCATACCGCCTTAATTTGAATTTCTTTTTTTTTTATTCAAAATTTTTGAAGTTCTAATTTACGTACACATAGGTAATAAGGTTTTGTTGAATAACTATAGGTATTGAGTGAATTTTAAATTTAAGTGTTCTGTTTCGATTAATTAGAAAAAGGCGTATTTTTCACAATCCGGCTGCGAAACAGCTCTTAATGAAATGCAATTGAAAAAATAAGTAATTAAGTTTGGTTTAGATACATTTAATAAGATAAATAATTCACTTGCACAAATATGTAGTGCAAGAAATATAACATATGTGGGCCACCACACTATGCCTAGGACCGATTGATGGCGGTATATCCATCCCCAATTGCCGGCCTTTATATAGAACAGACTGGTGACTGGTCACTGGTGCGAGGCTTTCGGAACCGCGCCCATCAACCCGTCTGCCCAGCGTGTGTGAGTATGGAATCGAAAAGTTGAGACAAATTCAAATGTATGCACTTCCTGGGTGTTTTGGGGGAGGGCATGGCCGCCATCGCCCCCCCCTGTTTCCGCCAATGTCCAGGGGGACCGATAAGAGTGGTGAAACCTTGGAAGGCCTTTTTTCATCACTGGACGAACCAGGCTGATGGTTGGATTGATGGTAGATACATATTGCTTACCAGAATACATGCAGAAGATCTGCACCGAAGGGAACGGAGAGAAGATGCCGATGAAGAAGGACAGCATATCGGTGACCGAAGTGATGGTAATAGAGACAGCTGCTTCAGACAGCATGATGGCCATGCGTTCCGGCACCGGCAGCTTCGGGGAGGTTCGGCGCCACGCGGCCAGCATCACGAAGGTGTCGTCGATACCGATACCTGAAAAGTAAGAAAATAATTTCAGTAGGAAGAAAAACATATTTCAGTCATAAAAGCGGAGCCAAGTGTTAACCTTTGGACATTATATCTATATCTATATAAATATATAAAACAATGTCGTGTTAGTTACACCACTTATAACTCAAGATCGGCTGGATCGATGTTAGTTATCTCTTTTTTGGTGTATTCTTATCCGCTCCGAATAGCAGAATAAGTAATAAAATATCGGATAAGTTATCGAATAACAATAAATAAATTAATAAATTTTACGAATGCAAACAGCATGTGGTGCCATCTGTTGACAAAACTACGCATATAAAAGAAACCTTATCTAGCGTTCTGATATCATTAAATAACATCTAAACCCCAAGTTTTAAAAATCGCTTGGTTATTCCAAGAACTATTATTTCTGCATATATTCAATACCCTACGCTAAGGCTAACAACGGTACTGAAACAACATGGTTCCCTGCCATTCTTCTTTCGCAATGGCAAGCAATAAAACATTTCTGTATTTGCAAAAAAGTTGTATTAATGTTATTACCTTAATGAAATCCTAAATTAAGTTTAACTAAAGTTAACACGATATTATTAGACTGTTAGGCGGAACGAAGTTCGCCGGGTCAGCTAGTATGTCATAATATGTCTGTCTAGTTTACATAGGTAGAGCGGAAGTCGAGGGTGAGGAAAAAAAATATAATTTACGTTACTAGCTAAATTTAAACGATTGACATAAATTATTAATAGATTACGTGTAGACTTTACAAAATAAAGTGTTACAAGCTAAATTGTGACAGCAATTCATTATTACCCAAACAAAAATATTCGATTAATTAAGAATTGGAATTATAGAACCATGTTTATACAATTTTACTAAAGAAATATTTATAACATGCAAGTAAGAGAGGGTGTGTGTGTATAAGTGAGAGGGTGTGTTGAGTAATTGAATGTCTGTATAAATAAGTCGTTGTGTTGTGTGTATGTAGGGATGATTTAGGTGAGGGAAAAATACAACCATAATTTTTGTACTACAAGCAGATCTTCTATTTCATCACATGTAAGCCCAAATACAAATTAGAGATAGCTTGCTTGAAATTTATTCAGTGTGTAACTGATAGCGTTATAAAGACGTGAACTGACCACATGAAAGTGATGACTGGCAGTGCAGTTTTGTGGAGGGGTAAAAGACACGATCAACTCTGCGTTTACCGGTCATATGTGAGCGGTCAAAGACCAAGGAGGAATGCTTTCGAAGAACGGTGAGTAGAACAAAAAACTGCCTGACGGTCAGAACTTTACATTCCTTATACAGAGGTGTAGTAGGATAGCCAATGGATCTATAAGACATGACCTTCAAAACAGCCCTCTGTGTACACTAAGCGCAATAGTGCTGTTTTATCAGTACCACCCCACGGAATGCAATAACTAAGAATAGTTATAAGTAATAAGTAGATTTTTCACACAATGATATTTCGTGCTACAAATGATAAATAAATTTTCATTGCAAAACGGAAGCTCCTTGGAGAAATTAAAATAAACCAACTTGATTCGCATCGCGAGAATAGGGGTCAATATAATACAGAGTCCCAATGATATTCCAGAATATCATTGCAGAGTCCATTAATACTTTGGCTGCCACCAATATATTCATTAATAAATTTTTCATTCATATTTTTCGGTACTCTTGTTTCGGAGATAATGAGAAACATGATATCGTTAAAAAATGCTACTTTTTCGAGGTTTTGTTGTGCGGGGACATCCCTTGAGTTTAAACTTTTTTTTTTCGTTTGCCTTGATAAAGGCCATACTAAAACGTATTCGGTGAAAATTTCAAATGGCTACCTATAATGGCTGAAGCTGTAGACTCCTGTGACATACGGACGGACAGACAGACAGCGGAGATTTAGTAATAGGGTCCCGTTTGGCACCCTTCGGGTGCGGAACCCTAATAAACGATTTGAATGTGAGTATTAAAACTAGTTATTCTTATTTCCTCACGAAAGTACCATCTAATGTCATAATGCCGTTACGGAATACCTAACACCGGTGGCGAGACAAAAAGACAGCGAGGATACCCATAAGTTTCCTTTTCTCGACAGAGTCTTGAAAATTACTCACCAATCATCAAAAACGGAGCAGCCAAGTTAATCCCAATGAAGGAGATCCCCAGATAAATAGCTGCTCCAAAAGCCGCAGCCGTGGCCATGACAGCCGAGATATTTCCCAGCAAACCCAACCAAGGCTTAGATCGGACCCAGTCCGCCATCATACAGGTCAGGATAGAAAAGATTCCCATGAGGATGAAGGTTGAGCTGAAGAAGGGGATCACGGTTCGGGTGTTCTTTTCGAGTTCGTGGTCTAAGGTTCTGGAGGCGAAGCGGGAGACGGATATGTGCTTGAATCGGCCGGTGTCTTCCGCTACGCCAACGGCATCGAGAAAAGCATCTTCCCATGCTGCACCACTGAAAATAAAAAAGAAAAGATCGATCTTAGCTCCTACAATATCAATGAGCACGAAAAAGACGTAACGTTTCTCGGAGCTATGCCGAGTTCAAACGGACATATAACCAGCATCCCGCTCAGCTGTCATAGGAAAAGCCGTAGGTGTTTGTTTTATAGGTTTGATCTAAACGAAACTTTGCACTCTTTTTAAGATAGAATAGATGGTAGGTAGGTCTGTATGAACTTCAATTTTAATTGTCTGGGATATCATAAAAATAGTTTCAAAAAATTTAAACTATTTTTATGATATCCCAGACCATACTGAAAATAAACGATTTTCGTAAGATCATACAGACAGACGTATAACATAACCAAATAAGAGAAATATGAATAAAAAGGTCTGGACAGGTAACGTCACAAATCTAGGGCTTTTTGTGTGCAGCGATGAATTTAAACGTTTCGTTGACGAAACCCTAAAAAAGCCAGTTGATGATTGCAAAAGTTTTTAGGTGCTGTAATTTATGATTATAACAGTAAGGTCGGCAGATTCACTTGGCGTCAACTTCATAATTGATTAACACATTACTGCAAAATAAATATGAATATTGATAGAGAAAAGAGAAGACTAATGCGATATGTATATAAACTTTTCATCGGTTATTAAAGAAATTAAAAAAAGAAATGAAATTTCCATATTTTTTTTATGTATTTCAGCCAGATACGATGCAAAAGTGACATTGTCGATAAGGGTCTCAGACTTTATGGAACCCTTTTAAAATATCGCCTACTGAGGATGACCCAGTAACTGTAACGACAGCGTCTTTGTATGCTTTACTGCTGCTTATTACACAGCACTTAGTATGCGAAACGCCTTAACCATGTCAAGATCGAAAACTATTATCTAATTTGTTACATGTACTCATGTAAACACACAAATGTATGCAATAATACACAACCATTAAAATTCAAAGCAATTCGTTTAAACTCTCAACCGTGGCTAGTCTTTAAAATGTTCAGAAAATAATGAAAACCTAAATTAGACGTTATTGTTTCCCAAAAGGTGATAATTGTTGCAGTCATGTAATAACCCTGTTTCCGCAGTTGAGCAACATTCTGGTCTAATACTTCAAGATGTAAATAAATAGGTAATATTTTTGGGTATATTCAGATGAATGAAACAAAGTAGGACAGTAATGAACAGAAAATCACTTGTACTATCCCATAAATTTATTTAGTACTTTCTGACCGGTTCCGCCTTTATGGCATTATCAAAGAAATTAAGTGTTATGAAATAAGTAATCTCTGTGTGAGAAGTAAATAGTGGAAAACTGGAATAAACACATTGCCAATTATTGTTCAGTTTTGAAAGAACTTTCAGTATCAGAATATAATCTGCCTTTCCTGTCTTTGTATACTATCTGTTATTTCCTTAACTTGCAACAGGTTTTCTGTTAATTTTGTCTTCAATCCTATTTTGGACTTCCTCCTTCCTTTCAAACTAGTTATGGCTTTTGTCGCCAGTATTTGATAATATCACTTGCCTAATAAGCCTTGGGTTTTGTCTTTTTAGATCCTTCTACAGCTGTTTTTCAACTTTTGTGCTTACGTTGTACATAATGAACTGGTTTCGTCAGGGCACAATATAAAAATACGTTTAATAATGAAATTTACAAAATGTAAGTTCATGGAATATTTTCCATATTTTACCGGGATCCCATATATTTGCATTAGATGCTTCTCAACTTCGTGGATCCCAAAACCGACGATAAAGATACTGCCAATAATGTTTAATTAATCCCTCTTTGTAGGTAATATTGGTGTAAATGACCCTAGTACTTTAAATAAAACATAGAGAAAGTCCGTACCGTTGTACTTGCAGCTTGGTGTCAGTCCTCACAAACCAGACCAGCTGGACGGCCGGTACCGACACTATGTTGTCATCCACCACCTTCGATCCTCCAAAGAAGACTGGGAACGCGTGCGCCTCCCACGTCACTGGGTTGAACATTATAGGGAAGGTCAGGTTTAGTTCGCCTCGCTCCACCTGTAAAAAGTTTTTCTTATAAGAATTTTGTAAGTGATGAAAATTTGTATACAAGTGGCGTGATGTTGACATAGAGGCATTCACATAGGGGGGCTCCGGGGAAAAACAAAACTTCAAGGGATTAAATTCTCTTTAAAATGTCGTTTATTTCGCATACATTTAGTCAATTTTAGTTGCAAGATCTAATGATCTTTATGATCGCAAGATCTCATCCTTTGATACCCTTCGGCTTTTTGTCTTTTTGACAGACACATAAGCCGAAAGACAGACAATGTGACGGTGAGATAAAATAATTGCTTTAGTAGTACTCAGTAAACAAGTAAGTCAACTTAGAAATTGTGATTTTCCTTAGCGTGAGAAAGCTTTCTAATTTTCTATTAATTATTAGAGACTAGTGGCAACTTTCTGAAGGTTGAAATTATTGCTTGCACTTTATTGATTTCATCTCGCAACAACGGGGCATGTTTTTTTACTGCTTGTGTGATACTTAAGGCATTTCAATTGTCAGCGCCTTAATTGTATTAAGTCTGATACAGTGCTGTGTGTGAAATATTTACAGCCAAAAAAATGCTCGGGCAAAGTTTCCTTGTAAGTATTTCTACTTTAACGGAATAAACGGAATGTCTGTCTGACTTACAGATTAGGATATATAATCTAGGCACTTGACTTGAATTTTTGTACTGGTAAAACCAAGTTCTATTTGCCCTGGACATAGACAAATATTTCCTTATTAAGGTTTTGCATAGTCGATTTGAAGAATTAAAATATGGCCGCGGTTTTAGCATAGATAATATATATAGATATTGTTGAAACACACCTAATAAAATATGCTTGAGTTCTGTATATGGTTCCTATTCGTCAAACGAGGAGAAAAAGTGTGTTTGAAGACCTCATTTCAACAATTATTTCTATCGAGGAAAATTTATTATCCAAACATGTTTTCCAATTTCAAAACCCTAGACTGTATAGTCGAAATGGATATAACCGATATTTATTTAAAATTTTCCGTGTATTTCATGAAATACACAGAAAAGAAACGTCCGTATTTTCTTCGCATATCGCCTTAAGAGTGGTTTCGCAGCCGGATTTTGAAAAACCCCCCTTTTTCTAATAAAGGGGGCTTATACCAATCTTATATCTCTTTTTTGATTATTTTTAAACCATGAAATTAATATTTTTATGTCTGAAAAAATATATGTCTTAGAAACATTCTTTCTGCAGATATTTTTGCGGTTCGCTTGATCGAAAAAAAAATCCGAGATTTGGTCGTATTTTCATGTTTTTTTCGTTTTATATAAAATTTACATTACCAATCGTAGGAAAAGTAGAGGAAATTAAGGAAAATGTAATTTAGTAAGTACTTTTGCGGATAGTTTTCTGAAAATTTCATCGTAAAAACGTTTTCTGAGCGAAAAACGTGTTTTTTAAGAGCGCGCGATGTTTCCGTTGTAACAGCCACGGCTCAGAGCGCGCTATTTTAAACTACAATAAAAGATCATAGAGTTCAGTTCTACTTGATGCAAAATAAGGTGCTCAGTGTCAGGGATATCGGGTCCTTGAATTTAAATTTTGAATTCAAGTGTTCTTTTTCGATTAATTAGAAAAAAGCGAGTTTTTCACAATCCGGCTGCGAAACCGCTCATAAAGTTATGCCAAGGTCTCCCTACTTACTAATTTATCTGTTTATGTTATGGTTTTAGTACTTAATACTTCCCAGTAACTAACACTAAATAACATAAATTTTATCTGTTTGTTTACTTGTTAAAACATAAAATCTAGGTACATAAGTATTACTAATGCCCACTTAACAGGACTGTATTTGCATTACAATCTACTAAGTATGGCTTAACTTGAGTGAATCCTTGCGTAGGAGGGCTGAGGGCTCTAGAATAACTTAGATGAGTTACCTTTTAAGTGTTTGGAATAACAGATTAGAGACTATACTCGTATCTTTGAAGGGGATTAATTGCTATGCATGAGGTCGAAGACCACAACCCACAAAATAAATAAATACACGGCTTTTTCAATGTTAGGAAACAGAAACAGTGACTCATGTTTTGGTGAAGGCGATATGTTTCACCGTGGTTTGTATTCGCAATGCGTTCTCGAACGTGTTTCACGTTTGCTTTCGTATCGAATTTTCGCATTTCACTATTGTTTTCATACTTATTCATGTTGAATTGGTAAAACAGTCGCGTGCCAAGTATTTCAGTTTATCTTTCATTGCTGAGAATTATTGTTTCTCCGATGTTTATTCATAATTCTCTTAAAGTGTACGTTCTCTCAAGTACGATAATACACAATACATGACATTGGAAAATGGCACCTACGTAATTTGCATTTGTGAGTAAAAATGGATGACCAAAAAGGTACAGAATTTGTCATTTGAGTGAGATAAGTAGAAAATTTAGACATAGAACGGTCGCCATTGCTAGAATTTATATTTTCTCTGCCATTGCCTGGTGGCGGCGGCGGCGTCACTGGTGCGAGAGTTTCGGCACCGCGCTCACCAACCCGCTTGTCTAGCTTGTGTGAGTATGGGCATTTCTGCCAAGAAGACCGCCAAGATTGTCGAAATTTTCTAAAGGCTTATTTCCAACAGTGAACGAAGATAGGCTAATGGATGGATGGATTGCTAATCCTATTTTTGCGTGTGTAATTTGTACAGATTTCATCGTGTGTAGATATAATAAAAATCTGTTTTAAAATAAGCTTTTGGGCTTAAATGGGCTTCGTCTTCGAAAACCCTAAATAGCAGTTTCTATATAAAATAATAATATCATAATATAAGTATTTATTTATTTACTATGTGTTGTGTTTTCTCAAGTTTATAAACAGTAGGTTGCGCTTATTATGTACTAATTACATAATGAAACAAAAGTGTTATTGAACTACAATATCTCTGCCTGCCTGTTAAGTTGTCTTGTCCGGTCATTACAGCTTACTATAGTTTCATATTATAGCTTAGAACAGTCCCAGCCGGATCTATTTGTTTTTGTTTCTATTAAAAGCAAGGAATCTCTTTCTCTGCCTGTCTGGTCCAGAATATCTCACAATCAGCTGGACTAATGGAACTATTTGACATAAGGGTGGAGAAAATAAGAAAAAGTTTTCCTTTTTGGGGTATTTGTAACCATTACGAGAGTGGAAACATATTTTTGAGAAGAGAATAAATTCATATATGTCCATGATTACGTCAATGACCGCTAGTATGGTTGGATCAAGATTTCTGACTTCAGGGACTTATTAAGAGTAAAGAGATTAACATTAAACATAATTATGTCAATGAACGCTCATATGGCTGGATCATGATTTCTGACTTCAGGGACTTATTAAGAGTAAGGAGGTTAACTTTAAACATAATTATGTCAATGAACGCTCGTATGGTTGGATCAAGATTTCTGACTTCAGGGACTTATTAAGAATAAGGAGGTTAACATTAAACATAATTTTGTCAATGAACGCTCGTATGGCTGGATCATGATTTCTGACTTCAGGGACTTATTAAGAGTAAGGAGGTAAACATTAAACATAATTATGTCAATGAACGCTCGTATGGCTGGATCAAGATTTCTGACTTCAGGGACTTATTAAGAATAAGGAGGTTAACATTAAACATAATTTTTGTCAATGAACGCTCGTATGGCTGGATCAAGATTTCTGACTTCAGGGACTTATTAAGAGTAAGGAGGTAAACATTAAACATAATTGTGTCAATGAACGCTTCTATGGTTGGATCAAGATTTCTGATATCAGAAGAGTAAGGAGGTAAACATTAAACATACTTAAAGTCCTCGGACTTGGCTTGTGCTGGAGGTGAGGGGAGGGTCTAGAAGGTCCCGATTCATAATTTTTGGATTCTATCTCAAAAGCGTGCGCTTTAGACTAATAAATATTGGAAATGAAATTAGGCCTGTAAAATTAGGCCTGTAAAATTTCCTACAAGATTATTCTTATATAATATCCCGCATCTCTTATAGTTTTAGAAAGATATTATATTTATTAACTCTAAATATAATTCAGAAATAAAATATCCAACCATTTCAATCTAAAATGTTTCAAAAGCAATTTCCAAAGCTTAAATACAATGAGTATTTTTTTATTTTTTTCAGAAAGTATACACCATTTTAGGACATAGTTTTCATTATTTTGGTGTATAAATTAACCATTATATTTTTATGATTTTTTAGAGAATTTTCGGTTATGACGTCACTTGAGAATTTTAGACATTATACGGATTGTATTGTGTGATTGCTTATAAAAAATTGGTCTGTCTCTGTCTGTCTACTCATTTATCACATCCATCTGTCAAATCAATCGGCAGCAAACTTTATAAATTTATCTTGATAGCAAAGGACACATTTCTAAACAGCCATTTCTCAAGTGACGTCACACGAAGGCAAATGGAAGTTGCAGTTTTTTCGTAAAAATATTCATCATCATGAGGTTTTTTAGACCAAGTTCTAAAATACGGCTTATTAAATCTCTGAACATAATTTAATCTCAGTGAATTAAATTATCAATATCTATAATGACATTCCATGGCGGGTCTTTGACGTTACTACGCTATGAATGCCAAGTACTCTGCGGTTTTCAGTTCAAGTGTAAGTAGCATGAGTAACAAACTATCCATTGTTTTCAGTGGTACCCTGGTTGATTCGAACAGTACTTTTATGGTCACACAAGGAAATAATAATAATTTAAAGGTTATAAAGTTATAATGTAGTCAAACATTACAATGTACTGTAATGAATCGGTTAAAACTAAAGTGGTCTTCCTTATAAGCTCAGAGAGGAATTTTTGTATGTCGCTTGCCATTAAGTCCTCAGTACAATGAAGTGCACGAGTATTTTATTATTTAACGTGTCAGTTGGCACATCTCTAAAACTCCTTCAAAGTTGTATGTTATAACAATATTGACGTAGATAATATATATATATATATATATATAAATATTAAAAGAGTACATTACCAGAAACAAATTTAAAAGCACAAATATTTTTGAAAATTTTTCTGAGGCCAGGATTTGAACCTGCGAACTCCTGCTTACATGACAGGCGCGCACCGACCGCGCTGCGAACTGCGAATCCGAATTCGCGACTGCGAATAATAATTAGAGTATTCAAAGCGATGGATTTCGCAATAAAAACATATAATATTAAAAGATTGCATTACAAACTAGAAAATATTAACTAGAAACTAATTTCAGGTATATAAATGTTTCCTAGGGTCAGGATTTTAACCTGCGACCTCCTGCTTATATGACAGGTGCGCTACCGACTGTACTACCAAGGTACTACTTATTTGTACCGACGAATTTTTTCACCATATCTGAGTTGTAATCTATACACCGAATTTTGGTAACTAAATTGCTTGATATACCGGCCTGTAATGCATATACTGAACTTAAGAACCTATCCTTAAAACAAAGCGTGAATTTCACATAACGCCCTCGTGAGCGTTAAGTACGTGCATTACAGGCTGGTATATCAAGTAATTACAAAAATTCGATGTACAGGTATGGTGGAAAAATTCATCGGTTTAGATAAAGAACTAAGGTAGCGTAGTAGCGCGCCTGTCATGTAAGCAGGAGGTCGCAGGTTTAAATTCAGGCCCGAGGAATTATTTTTCAAATATTTATATACTTGAATTTTGTTTCTAATTGATCTTTTCTAGTTTATAATGCACTCTTATAAATATTTAAAGTATCCTAAGTGATGGATGTCGCTATGAAAACATGTAAATATATATTACGATACAATTTTTATTCCCATTTCTGATGTCATGGTTGAAATGGCCTAAAATATAATACAAGGTGTCCCAAAAGAAAGTTTATATTTGGTTAGCTTACTGCGTAAACGCAAAAAATCTGAGAGGAGGGGGTATGTCAATCGATAGCCTGGCTTCTTCGAATTTAGACACTATGGAGGTTTTCTCGGGGGCGGACCGCGCGTTCTGTGTGTGAACATTTTACAAATACCCTAAAAGCGATTCAGCGAAAAAGTACGGAGGAAATTTTGCAGTCATTGTGGTTTCACGCAGGAAGCTAAACAAATATAAACTTTCTTTTGGGACACCCGTATAATATCTTAGAGAATATTTTTTATTTAGTATAATGTTTTATTTAGCATAAGGTTTTAAGGATTTATCTTTTATTTTATTTTATTTTAGGATTATTTAGATTTAAATTAAGTTACTTTTTTGTTATTTAAGTTTTAAATATATTTCAATGAGTATGACAAACAAATAAAATATAATATCTGACATTGAATATCATTTCATGTGTTTTCTGCAGTACATTTATGGAAAAATATTGCAAAAAATAAATTGGTTTTTGTTTATATTACATTTACATTTCTCCATACAAAAGACATCAACGGGTACGCTCACGGTAGTTTCAGTTACTTTGGTTTGGCCAGACATAATTTGTTAGAAAATCAACATGTTTTTTGAGTTAAAATTTTGTATGACTGTGCAGGGAATTTCATGGAGGAGTAATACATCACTTTTCTGTAGGAACTTGACACCCCATTGCCTTCCAATGGGAACTGATTTATGGGATAAAAAGTAGCCTATGTCCTATTCCAGGTCTAGAACTACATTTGTGCAAAGTTTCAGCCTAATCGTTACAGTAGTTTCGGCGTGAAGGAGTAACAAACATGAAAATGAAAAAATGAAAATGAAAAAAGTTTTATTTATCTTACAATGTTCGTAGGTACATCCAAAATATTAACACTGTCTATAAATAAAAACACAGACTTATATAATTTAGTATTAACTTAAAAGTAGCAGGCATTATTATAAGTGTATATTACATTGTATAGCAAAGGTATTGACATTTAATTATTTCCAATGGTCCTCAAACTAGGCAAGCCTGGAACGCGAGGGCCGGTTCCATTCATCCGTCCATCCATCCGTCCAACCTTTGCATTTATAATATTAGTGGGATGGAATAGTGGGATCTGAGTAAAACCAGAAGGCGCTATTCTGCGAAAGTGCTGCCACTTTAGAAAAAAAATTTTTTTTTACTTACTAGAATAGTTATTGAAAATATGCTCAAGTAAATGCGTAGATATAGCAATTAACTATTTTGAAATAGCATAGTTTTCATAGACAACGTCTTTGATGACCTGAAATTTTAACTTATGCCAAAAGCAGCCGTTTTTAGCAAAAGTTAAAATTTTAGCTCATCAAAGACGTTGTCTATGAAAAATAATTCATTGCTCTACGCATTTACTTGAGCAGATTTTCAATAGCAATTCTAGTAAGTAAATAATGTTTTTTTTTTTTTTCTAAAGTGGCAGCAGCAACATATAGCCCCTTGTGATTGCACAGTTATGAGCATCGCGCACACCGCATGCGCGCCGTCATTTTATGAAATACTGCGCATACGGTGTGGGTAAGAGCGTCTGTACACTCACTATTCAATTCGTATTCGTGATTTGATACGAACAACCTAAAAAACCGGCCAAGTGCGAGGCAGACTCACGCACGAAGGCTTCCGTACCATTACTATAAAAACGGCAAAAAAAACATGTCTGTTCTATGGGAGTCCCCTTAAATATTTATTTTCGTTGTTATAGCCGCAATAGAAATACATTATCTATGAAAATTTCAAATGTCTAACTATCACATTTCATGAGATACAGCCTGGTGACAGACGGACAGCGGAGTCTTAGTAATAGGGTCCCGTTGGTTACCCTTTGGGTACGGAATCCTAAAAACGGATCCAAAATTCATCTAAGAAAAAAATACAAATACAAATCGAACACGAGTGAGTGCGCAAACGCCCTAAGAGTGCAAGGTTATTAAGATTTGGTACTAAGAATTCTTAAATGCGGCACATATACGGCCGTACAAAGCTGAAAAGTGTACGATCAGTTTTATTCAGCAACAAATATGGTCTACTTTATGAGAACTTCAGTTCAGTACCGACCAAGATTTGTGCGGAAGTGCCGATTGGTCACGGTCAACTCATTTTAGCACCGATTCGAAACTAGTATAGTATATATATGAACCCACTTTATGGATCCTTTGTCTATCTTAGACAAACATTGATTTCCTTTTGCTTTATTGTTACCATGACGTAGTTAAGAGCAATAAATTACTTTTAATCAAAGTTAAATGAAACTTGAAAAGTATATGTAACATCCTTGTAATACTTTTTATAGCACACCGTGCGTAAAATGACCACTTTACGCACGCTGCGCGTGCGTAAAGTCGGCATTTTCCGCACTTGTGCTATAAAAAATTATACGAAACTCGTGCGAGAAACTTTTTCTCGACTCGTGTGATTGCAGCACTTGCCTTCGGCTCGTGCCGCAAACTCACACTCGTCAGAAAACGTTTCATCGCTCTCGTATCGTAATGTACTATTAATAAATAGATTTAAAAGACTGTAAGACAAGTCTACAGGTATAAACCCTTGAAAATTTCCAACTTCAAAAGGAAAATTATGAAATTAAATAAGTGTAGACGTTTATAAACACAACAATTTAGATCCGGGCATTCTCATTATAGTGTTAAGATGAAGTTGCGGAAGCCCGAAACTGGCGATAGTATTAGTAAAAACGAACGAACAACTTTCATTATGGAACCAACGTTCAAATCGTGAAAAAAAACTAGCTTTTTCTTACAAAAGTTACTTACCTACCTACTCGACCAAAATGTACGAAACAACTGGTTAAATTTTCACGATTTCTCCAATTTTTTTTCACGAAAAGTTGTTTGTATGGACTGTACCCGAGCCTAGAGCATGACCAACCCCAGGCTATCTAAGATTCGTTTGAAGAAATTCGGACTCTCCTTGTATTGAAAAAAATATATTTGGTTTATTAATCTTTTCTCTAGGGATCTTACGTATAAACAATGTACTAAGATTTATACTTTTGTCAAAAAAAAATGTTTTGCACCCACTGTTTTTTTAGTTTTCAAACGTTCGCTTCAAGAACGCGGTTAAAAGATCAACTTTATTTTTCTTTCATAAAATAGGTAATAGAAATATAAAGGTATATCACCTAAATTCAATGTTTTTTTCCCTACAAAATATTTCAGTATTAGCTAAAAACACACCAATTTGTTGTTTCGCTCCTTGGTCACTAGTATTACGCGTTCAAGAAAAAGAGGCCAAAGAGCCAACATATAATCGCCTCTATGAAAAGCAAATAAAGTCTTTGCCATTAGACTTGTTGTGCTGGACGGGTAATAAAAAAAGTTGCTAGGGTATGCCATCCACTTAAGGGACGAGTAATATCGCCAATTTCTGATTTCCGCAACGTGACATGTTGCGGAAGCCAGAAATTGGAGTCCAAGATTGGAGACGCTTGGAGTGCGTCTGATGTCAATGTACTATCACGAAAAGCACGCTCATCTACTTTATTTGATTTTTACTGTTATGATTAATTGACAATGCCGTAAAGTGTAAGGATTCAGAGTGCGTGAGGACCATATTTTTCAGTTCTCGTTATTATCGTAATCTATGACAGAAATAAATTTCTATGTTTGAACACTTGGCGACTTATCCATAACAAGGAGATATAAATTAACATTATATCATTGCAGTATAGAAACGCAGAAAGAAAGTAAATCTGGATCCCGGTTCAGAGCTCCTCACATCCAGATTTACTTTTCTTTCTGCGTTTCTATACTGCAATTATATAATGTTATCATAATTTATATTTAAAATATATCGCTTGATTTTTTTAATGAATACACCTAGTGATTCTGCATTACTTATGCCAAAAGCTCAATGATTATCTCTATAGGACAAACATTACAGGTCTAAGATAGAACCTTACCTTCTCAATAATTTTATCCATATCTATACGTGAATATCCCAGTTGGACAGTACAAGAATAACAGCAATAACATGAAACCTTACTTCCTCAATGGTTGAGGAAGCACTGCACTTCTCACCTCACGCACACATTTCTGTACGAGAAGGTCTCCCCACAACGCAACACAAGACCCATATTCCAAGAACAAGATAGTACTCACCTCTCCAATAATCTTATCCAGGTTGAGGATGTCGTTGACGAAGCACTGTCCCTCCCACCTCGCACACTCGTCTCTGTACGTGAAGGTCTCCCCGCTGGGCAGTGTGACGGTGATGTTCTGGACCAGGTCGTCCAGCTGACGTAACTCCTTCCAGACTTCCGTTCGCAGCATGTTCGTGTCGTTGTCCTTGGACACGATGATCACGCGGCCGAATCGACCTGTGAGGGTTTATCAGTTACAATCTTATAGCATCATTGCTAAATCAAACGCGGAGAGGGAGTGAGTCTTATAGCTGCAGATGGAGGGGACCTAAATTTGCAAAAAAAAGTTTCTAAGTACAACTATATTAAAGTGAGGCCTTCCGGCAACGAAATGTTGAAACAATTTACCACCTCCTGTTAGGCATAGTGAAACCATACAGGGGTTTAAAAAAAATCCATTTCGATATCTTTTCTCTCTCCAAAAATCGTTGCAGTAGTGTTGCTTAATTGCGCTTATTGTGTATATATTAGGTTCCTTAACTGCTCGTCTATTTGGTCAAGGATATAAACAATATATTTATGAACACAGCCTTACACAGCACACACATATTAGTGATGGTATTTTACTTCTAATTTATATTTATATTATTTTACGTTTTTATTAAATGTGTCAACTTCTCTACTACATTTCAAATGGTCTGTGATATCTCAGGCCTGACAGAAAAACAGCGCGTTGTGTTTTTTTATCGCAATGCCTATGCTGAGTCAGACCTTTTCAATATTGCAAATGTCTTATATTTATAGGACATATTTGTATTTCTAATAATGTGTATCATTATTATTTTTTTTCTTTTTAATTTTCTTTTTCATGTTGTATGTGTTTGCTTATTGTTTTATTTGTTTGCAGCGAATAAATAGCATCTTATTCATATTCTTACTATTCTTTAGGTACACAACTTGAAGTTTGTAGTTTTTATCATCTTAAAGATACATCTGAAATATTCTGATTGGTCGGATCTTGTGGCTGCTAGAGAGATCCAATGTTGTATTCGCCTAAGGTTACTAAATTTTCACCAGCGCTCATATAAAAATTACTTTGCGGAAATTTAGTTTGCTGCCAAGTTAACTGACAAGTATTTCTTATTACGAAAACTCGTGTACTAATGGCCGTATTAAGTTAAAGGTAAATCAATATTTTATGGATATCTCGTCCGTTACTTTACATAATGGACCAGAGGTCAGGACTACAAAAATCTATAGCAAAAATGACTATCGGATACATTTTTTGCGTGTTTCCAATAGGCTTATGTCATGTTAGATAACTAGCTACGTATTACCGGCCAAACCTGATTTTAGGATAAACTAGTTTGGCTTAAGCCAAAGTGGTTTTAGGCCAAGTGCGAGTCAGACTTGCGTACCTAGTTGGTTGGTTCCGTATTGTGGATGATAAATTTAATTTTGTAATTTTTTTCGTGAATTTCTCAACCGCTTTATTTTTCCTGTAATATTTACGTAAACACATATTACCATGATTTTTTGGTCCACCAGTTTTGGAGATAAGGGGGGACATACATATTTTTGTGGTTTTTTAAAGATTTCTCGAAACCAGTGCCAGTGAATATAGTAAAAGTGTATATTTGTACAATCAGCTTTTTAATATCTACAATTTGATACCCATAACGTATTTTTAGGATAGTATTTTTTATTTTTCTCGCTATTGGCTTGGAAATATTTTGAACAATTTCAAATTTACACATATTTTTTTACACCTTAATATGTGGGCAAATTAATGCTTTTTTGTGCCAAATTTCATGCCTTTATATTTAACGGTGGTAAAGTTGTGAGGCTGTGCCATACGGACGGACGGACAACGAAGTCTCACCATAAAGGTTCCTCTTGTACCTTTTAAGTACTACCCTTCAAAATAACTACAAAGATTATTTATAGCGGTCGCCATATATAATATTCTAAACCAACCTTCCGGCTCTCTTCTGCGCTCCAGGACTTCCGAAAAACTAGTTGGGCCTAGGCCAGTACCAATTCAAAAGTTGGTTTGCATGGTTTTGTAACGATTAAGAATATGGATAAGGAAAACCTAAGTCAGTGCGATATGTGACTTTGATCTCGAGTCTATAACTTCATCCTATGGTGCTAATAATTCCGATCCTAAGCGGTCAAGCAAATGATTGACTAAATTTTGATAAGTACCAAAACTTGTTTATTCGTTTTTTTATGTTTAAAGTGACGCACTACTTTGTTACGATTTTATTATCCTTGTAGATATTTTACTGGTCCGTATATACGGATGCCAAAAGTTTGAAATTAATTATTTGACTTTATGATAACCCCAACGGATGACATCAAAATTAGGCTTGAGGATGCCCCAAATGCCAACGACCCTGAACTGAGTAACTTTGTAACCATTTTATACGGTAACTATAGCATTTTTTAATAGAAGAAAAATACATAGTAATCCACACGATACAAATATTGATGTGGTTTTTCCTGAATTTTATTATAATACACAGAAGTGAATCAAGAAAATTCAAAGTTTACCATTATTTCTCAATGTTTTGTCCACTTGTAACAATATAACTGCTGCAGTTTTTATCGAAACAGTTTAAAAATTTATACATTTCTAGACAAAGTAGTATAAAATGATATGGTTTTCTCAGTTCTTCAAAATTCATTTAATTTTACGTAAAAAATTAAAAACACACTATTTTCGCACTTGTCAGCCGCAACGCCTGACGTAACAGCCATGTTGCAGTGCGAGCTGATACGAACTTTATTTTAATATGGTTTTGTTCAACATTTCAACCACCATGAATCGAGTTATTAATGTTTCCGATGGAGTCACCTTAAGCTGATTGAAACCAACACCCAGACCAAACGCTGGCACAGGGAACATGAAGTTTGGACTGTAGGTTTCTTGTATGAAATATGTATAGAAATCCGCTAAGAAAGGATTTTAGGAAATCCCCACGGGTTCGGAAGAAACGTCCGCTAGTTTAAAAATATGTTTACTATGAGATTACTCAAACCCAGGACCTACCAGGTTCCTTGTCTACCAGGAAATTCAACAGTTTGCCATACTTTCCAGTAACATAAAAATATATAAAATATATCGTCACGACATGAATGCCCGAGAGGGTGTCAGATGTGTTCCGAGTGTGAACTGTGAAATGCATGTCACAGTCCACACTCGGTACACCCACATTTCACTGACAAATATTACGTATCAACGTGATGGGTGGTGAGCCCTATCGCTTTGGGCAAAAATATACGCTTTGTAGGGCATGCAGGTTTCCTTACGATGTGTTCCTTCACCGTTCAGCAAGAGGTAAGAAAGAACAAATACCATGCACATAAATTCCGAAAAACTAATTGATGCGTGCCCGACCGGGGATCGAACCTAAATCTCGAGATTGAGAGGCCAGCGTTCTACCCCTGAGCTAACGCTGCAACGTTTCCAGTAATGTAAATATGCCCAAAAGACCATACCTGCCCGTGTGATCCTTCCAACGTTGAATCTATGTGAGTAATTAACTTTGAAGTAATCCTCAACAATCTCCCTCTCCAACTTCCCCTGACCTCTGACTGGGGAGAACAGGTACTCAGGGTCCATTTCGTAGTGGATCCTCTGGTAGCCAGTGATCATGATTAAGCTGAGGAGGACGGGGATGATGATGAAGTAGCCAGGGTTCCTGCCGACGATGAGACCGAGCTTGTAGAAGGATTTGTTCAGGATGTCGTCGACTATCGTCACCCTGCAACCCATCTGGAACAAAAAGGAAAAAATAATTGAAAAACACATTAAACAATAATCTTGCTATCCAACGAGGTAATGCAGCCAGTGTCTTGGGTACCCTGCCCAGTGATAACGATGACTTTAACAAAGTCTTCTATGTAGTATAAATATATTTTTATTTAGTTTAATTTGGAATATATTTATTTTTAGGTGTTAAGTTTGTTAAAGTTTTTAATATTTAGTAGGATTATTTAGTTTCAAACTTAACTTACTTTTTTGTTATTTAATTAATGTATATGTATATATATACAAGGTGAATTTGTACACATGTGCATATTCATACATATTCCTTGGTAAGTGATCGGCATCATGAAACAATAACGATTTTTTTAAATTCATAAAATGAAATTTCGACTCACCATAGCTATATATTTAACAAAAATGCTGATCAGGCTTACCAAGCCTCCAGTATGAATTTGGACGATGATCAAAAAGTCACTTTGTATATAAACAATCTTTATTCAAAAAACGTACATCAAGCTCTACAAAAATAGATAATTTGTTTCTTAAGGTAAATACAAGTATTGGTCAACGTTAGACACCAAGCTAAGCTAATTGAGAATTAACTTGAGATTTGGCTTCCAGCGCCTTCTATCGGACTAAGACTTCAAAAAAAACAGACTAATAATTGTATGGCTATTTGATGTAAAAAATTATGATCGTATGAATAAAAATATAACTGTTCCATTATTTGTTAAAAAAACAAATTACAAATACACAGCGAAAAACATAAATTAATATACAGTATTAGAGAAAAGTGCTTATTTATCAGTTATACAAGGATAAAATATATAGGTTGTACACTTGTGTAGGAGAGTGCATTTGGTGTGATGTGTGTAGAGGTATATTAATATATATATATATATGATTCGACTGATGACGGCCCCATACCGAGGGCCGAAATATATCGAGTTAAATTTTTTTTTTATTGTTTTAATAACACTACTAATGAAAAGCTAGTAAAAGTTAAATATAATATATTTATAAACGTTATATATATATATATATATTATATATATATATATATAATATATATATATATATAATATATATAAATATATTATATTTAACTTTTACTAGCTTTTCATTAGTAGTGTTATTAATAATATATATATATATCCCATCAAAAACATAAAATGTACAAAAATGGCAAGTCTCGCAACGCAATCCTTCCACCGTAAAAAGTTGTGAGATCTTATGTAAAGCCAAGTCTGCTATTTTAGTTTTTATGGAAGCACCTTTTCATTTAAGTTAGTATGGGAGCACCTATTTAACAAATTTATCATTAATTGTTTCCTATTTAGTTACCTACCAACATTAAGTGACTGTATTAATATTAGTCATCTTTATTTCCCAATAAAATATAGTGACTTCGCAATCGCACAGCAACATATACAACATATCAGCTACCTAATACCAATTTAGTAGCGATTTGAGAAGATATTTCTACGCATCAGTGCTTTATTTGTGCTCTGCGATTGCAAAGTCACCATATTTTATTAGGAAATAAAGATGACTAATATTAATACAGTCACTTAATGTTGGTAGGTAACTAAATAGGAAACAATTAATGATAAATTTGTTAAATAGGTGCTCCCATACTAACTTAAATGAAAAGGTGCTTCCATAAAAACTAAAATAGCAGACTTGGCTTTACATAAGATCTCACAACTTTTTACGGTGGAAGGATTGCGTTGCGAGACTTGCCATTTTTGTACATTTTATGTTTTTGATGGGATCTCATTTCTTTTTGTAGGTAGTCCTCCTTTTTTTCTTCTCGGGTAATATTTCTTGCACGTCAGCTGCGGATTTTCTTAAAACCCACTCCCTTTAACTGATCATTAGGACATACTCCTGAGAAACTAGTATCGGGAAGGAGCATTTCATAATGAACACCTAAGAAACTACCAGAGAATCGTAAACGTTTCACTGGCATCCCAGGATCGCCACCGAATGATCCTCTCAAACGGCCATTTTCGTAAACCTCGAACGTAAATGGATACCTACAAAGCGGTGGCTGCCATAAGTTTGGGTACGGAACCGTAGGTGGTAGTTTTCATCATTGCTGTCGAGTACATGTGTCTCCACGCTCGTCACACGTATAAAGTTGCATTTCATCCCAATGCGCTACCACATACTCGACTACCGCACACCTAATGTCATATGACGACTCAATATTCCCACACATAGAGAATGACAAAGAATGGAACAAACATGAACCATCTCCAGGTATAGGGACAACTAGGTGTGGACAAGGATTTTCATTTATATACAATATTTCAGGTTCCATTGCAATATTAATTTTTACTGTAAGTTATTATTACTATTATCCACAAATAGATGCAACAGGCAGGTTAAAATTTCTTTTGACCATGAAATGAAAGGCAGGCTTGTCAGTCTAAACCACAGAGTACATTATTATGTCTAAACCTCTCAGAATAATGAGCTAAACCTGGTCTTTTTTGAATGATACACGAGTACATAGACATTTCAATATACCTACATCATAGAGGATGCATTTACAAATAAAACAACATTAGCCGCTTTATTTTTCCTTTAATATATTTAAAGCTTTACTTGATAAATAACCTTTTACCTTGATTTTTAGGGTTCCGTATCATTAGGTTCTGTGACCCTATTACTAAACCTCCGCTGTCTATCCATCCATCTATCACATGGGTCTACAGCTTCAGCCGTTATAGGTAGCGCGTAAATATTTTCACATAATATATGTTACATTGTCCTCTATCACGGCAAATAATAATATGGCCCCTATCACAGCATAAAAAGTTCAATAAATGGAAATCCAAGGGGGGTCCAATTATTCGATGTTATTTGTTTCAGCTCTATCTTTATAAAACAACAATTTTGGGCATATAAATATTAGAGTTCCGTATTCAAAAGGTGCTGATTTGTTTGTCAGGCGCTACCATTTTATCGCCTTGTTTTTGTCGCCTTGATGTTGCTATGTCATCTTTATTGTTGGTATTTACCATAATGATTTGGGCTTTCGTACCCATATTGTGTTATGGTAGTACGGAATCCTTCGTGAGCGAGTCTGAATTACTCTTACCCGGTTTAATAGCGACTTAATTACGAAATGTTGATATTTATCTTCTTAAATAGACTAAATGTGTTTTAGGGTTCCTTACCCAAAGCACAAATTATTATAACAAAGGCTCTATCGTTAGAACGGTTATACATACAAGTTGAAAATTTAGGCAGACTACTTTAAAGTAAAATAAGAAATAATAAAAATTAGGGTTCCTTCCTAAAAAGGTACCGAATTGTTTGTCAGGCGCTACCGTTTTATCGCTTTGTTTTTTGTCGCCTTGATGGTGCTATGGCATCTATGTTGTTGCAATTTACTTTTAGGGTTCCATACCCGTATTGTGTAGGGGTACGTTACCCTTTATGCGCGAGTCGGATTCGCAAACTACCGTTTTTTTAGTGACTTAATTACGAAATGTTGATATTTTCTTCTTAAATAGACTAATATTGTGAATGTGTGGAACATTATAAACCACCCTTTTTAGGGTTCCTTACCCAAGGAACAGATTATTATAACAAAGGCCGTTCTTTAGAACGGTAATACAACATACAAGTAAAAGTTTAAACTTTGGGCAGTCTGTAGTAAATACTTTAAAGTAAAATAATGAAAATTTGGGTTCCGTACTAAAAAGGTACCGAATTGTTTGTCAGGCGCTACCGTTTTATCGCTTTGTTTTTTGTCGCCTTAATGTTGCTATGGCATCTTTATTGTTGTTATTTACTTTTAGGGTTCCGTACCCGTATTGTGTAGGGGTACGGAACTCTTTATGCACGAGTCAGATACGCACTTTACCGGTTTTATCTTTTAGTTTTCGCACTTTAACTTTAACGTAGAATTTTTCATTTTAGGCGTCTTTAATGCAAAGCAGCATACCACCAACGTCATCTAGTGTCATACAAATTTATAGATGCAGCTGGAAACATATATTTTGTATAGACTTTGTATGGAAATATTAAATTACCAACCGCAAATAACATTTTTATATTTTTTTGTTGCAATGTACACTTAAGACTAACCGCATGCAAAATTTCAAGTTTGTAGGCCTGCTAGAACACCTTTAGACTTTTGATGATGTGTCAGTCAGTCAGTGACAAAATAAGGGAACTTTGACTTGAGATATTTCGTAATCGAATATAGGTACAAAGTTGTAATTTGGGGTCAGATATAGGATCAGTAAGTACTCTTGGTTCCTGAAATTTCAGACTTCTAGCTTCACCCACAACGAAGATACAGGGGGGTTGAAAGTGCCGTGAGTTGCTTCGAGAAAAGGATGGTACGGCCGTTCCGCGTTTTTTCTGCGAGACTTTGCGGGGGCACTGCCGTGCCCCCAGATATATATATATATATATATATATTATATATTAATATATAGGTACAAATGTCCTCATAGTTGTGAGTAAAGGTGCCATTTTTTATAGGTATAGCCAAATTCATAATTCGGTCGTTTTTTTAAATTCAATGTGCAATTTTGTCTGCTTTTTGGAATAAATAGATCAATTTAAGTATGTAGTTTCAATAATACGTAATGTTTTAAACCAATTGTAAAAGTATTTTAGTAATTTCAGGAAGTGACGTAATCATATTAGGTTGAATGGCCGAATCTTAAACATGCGTTCAAGAAATATATTTTTTCGTATTGAAATGTGTGATAATGATGCCATTGAAGGTCGAATGAAAGACAAAACTTTTTTCATTTAATAAAAGATTTGCATGCTTATTTTAATATCTGTAAACGGTTAAGGAAAGGTACTCGAAACTGTTTTCGAAGCGTAAATATTGACGAAAAAAAGAAGGGGCCATTATATCGGAAAAGTGACAGGACATTTGTGGTTGAAAGATGTTTACTTGCTCACATTTTTTTTTGTATTTCTTGGTAAATTTGTAAATTTACAGTCAAGTGCAAGAAGTTGAAATGTGGTAGAAGAAGAGATTCATGGTTCCGTTCAAATTGAAAACCCTCATACCAGATTGATCGTTCATTTACCTATAAATTTAAACTCAATTTTAAAAATAACAGTATGTTTTCGGACAAATGACAAAAATGTCAACAACTACAAAATAAAACATGTAGGAGTCAAACGTAGCGTACGAGTATTTGAAGCACATCACACCTACATCACATCACAGCACATCAACCTATAATTTGGCTATATCAATGAACACCGTGAAATTGAATTGGTTTTGGAAACGAAAACTGGTGATAGTAATCGTCGATACGAACAACTTTTACTATGGAGCTAAACCTGACTCCGTAGCACAGTGTTTAATCGCGACTTATTTGAATCACAGATGCGGGAAGCGTGACATACTGTTTAATCGCAAAAACATCGTGTCACTTGTGATTCAATTAAATCGCGATTACACTCTGTGCTACGAGCGCTGAAATCGCGAAAAAAAAGTCAGCTGTTTCATACATTTTGGTCGGGTAGCTATGTAACTTCTCTATGGGACAGCTGTTTTTTTTGCGATTTGAGGTTTAGTTCAACAGTAAAAGTTGTTCGTATAGACGAGTACTATCACCAGTTTTCGTTTCCAAAACCACTTAAGTTTCACGGTGTACCTATATATTGACGGAACTCGTACACCGTGTACGACTTACGGCTTACAATTTTTTTCCGTGTATTTTTTGCTCAAGTGTGTTGCATTGATAACAAGTTTTCATGCTTCAAAAGATTTATAATGATTGAAGTCTTTGGTCAATAATTTGTTTTCTGGCTATCCTTGAGAAGTCGACTGCTTAGAATCCAATCTGACGGTTTAATTAGAATTTTTTGCCATAAAAGAGCAAATATAGACATTCGTTAATGCCCTCTAAGAGTTTGCTTGAGAAAAAAAGACAAATATTAGGTGTGGCCATTCTTAATAATTTTGACGAGTTTTGACAAAGGATAGTTAACACAGTTATATTCATTAACAATAAGGTTTTTTGTTATTTGCTTGTCAAAGTAAAAGATGACAAAGAATTCACACCAATGTTGTCACACAAACATTTTTGTACATAATTATGCAGGCTCTTCCCAAACACTCTAAGGCGCACAAAGTTTTTTAACCCACAGGTTTTAACCAATCAATGATGGGTAATTTCATTGCATGTCATTGTAGGATAGGTTGGTACATAAAAGAGTTTTGAGCTGTCAAGTGTCTTGAAGGGAAAGCCTTTATCTACTAAGTGCTGCAAATAATCATTTTTCTCCCGAAACATTACAGGGGCGCAGAAATGACGACAAAGGAAATTGCAATGCCGCCCGCTTCCCGCGCGATCCCCTTTCTCGTCATCCCACGCGCCCTCGGAGTCAGAGTAAATTTATACTTAACATTATTAAGTTATCCTAGATATTTGCCTGTTACGAAACTCTGCTCTTGGGTCTTTCTTTGGATTTGATTAACTTAACCCTTACAGGACTGGAAAAAATAACTGGTTACTGCTCACCTAACTGGTTACGGGTTCCATTATACAAAGCGCAATGATTCTTATTCTGACAGAATAATATACGTAAATTGAAGAATTATCTACGTCACAGTGAAGTCTATACAGTGATTTATAAGTTTTTATTTACTTACTAAAAATAAATAAATATATATATATATATATGTTGCTACATAGAGCATTTATTTTATTTTTATTTTTTGTATAATTTAAACAGCGTATAAAAACTTATTTTTGAAATATATTTCGGCCCACTTTGGGGCCGGCATCAGTCGAATTATAAACAGAAAATGACATAAAATATATACAACCTTATGACTAATGAGTTTAAATTAATGACATTTGAATATGAATTATTTATTTATTTATTATTTATTTAATTATTTACTTCTTAACCATACTTTTTACACTGGCGTCACTGGTGCGAGGGTTCCGGCACCGCGCTCACCAATCGGCCTGCCCAGCGTGTGGTGAGTATGGGCAATTCTTCCAGAATGACCGCCGGGAGTGGCAAAGTCCTGGAAAGGCTTATGTCCAGCAGTGGACGAACTAGGCTGATGGATGGATATACTTTTTATATAATTTTCTATATTTTAAAGTGTATTTCTATATTCGAAGAGGATACGAAAAAATAAAGTTGCTTTAACAACCATAATGGAATATAGAAAATGTGTTTTGTATTTACAATGTCAGTCACACTTAGGTGCGAAAGCGGTATTTTCTGTTTGGCAAAAAAATTTCGACATTTTTCTGTAGAAATATTAGGGCTCCAAGAAAAAAATCTGTTTTTGGTTTTTTGTTGCTTAAGGGGCTCCACAACGCTAAACATCAGTTTTGTATTAGATTCAGTTCCGTCAATGTAGATGGTAAAAATTAAAAAAAAATAGCGTGTTTTTTGACTCAAGACAATTATTAACTACACTTTATAAATAAACATACTTTCAATCTTCTATTACTTATGTTACTTTTAAAAAAGCATTAATTTTACGAAAAAATCGATTCAGTTTCCGTGTTTCAAAACCAATTGAAACGAAACCAATACACGCAGATACTAACGAGAAAAAACCATCTTTATCACATTAAGAAATTATGGTAAATGTCATAATGTAGTCACGATTTCAAAATAACTGAAGTTTTGCGGGCGTGCCATTTGATTAGAGCAGGGTAGAGAGTTAAAAAACTAACGTTTTAGAGCAGGACTGAATTTTAGCATAGTGCAGCCCCTTAAAAGAAGGTACTGTGACTGAAGTAAGGGAATTCTTAAAAAATATATGAACTTTAAACTTCTCTAACTTCGTCAATTATTATCGTATAACAATGAAACTAGTGCCAAAGTTTAAGTTATGAAAAAAACATTCAAGATAAAAAAAATTGGTTGTGGAATAGTTTATTAACGTTATCTACACAACGTCGTAAGATATTTCACTTTTATAGCTACCTATATATTTACTTATATCTGGTGAATTTGATTGATACAGACAAATTCATATAGTAGAGACTAGAGACGGTAGGTAAGTCAAGAAAAAAAAAACTACTCATATATTGTTATGTGAGTGGACAGAACTTTTTGCTGGAAAAGCAAACAACAACAATAAAAAAAATATGAAAAAATTTAAAATACACTTTGAAAAAAAAAAATTGTATGACGCCAGGGTAGACAATATCTACCCTAGAGTGAAAATTTCCTATACAAACTTTTTTTTTTCAAAGTTAAATTTTTATTTTTTAAATTTTTTTTTTATTGTTGTTCTTGACCAATTGTTTGCTGTTCTAGCAAAAAATTCTGTGCACGCCACTTTGTGACCCCAATGCATGACCTAGCTAACCGCATTGTACCAGTCAGTATAAAAATTAAAATGTTGGTTTCTTATTTAGGAACTTGGTAGGTTATAGATAGAGAATCGAACCTGGTAAGTTTGTCGTTTCTCATCAGGAAACAGTTCCTGCTGCTATGAATTTGGCTGTATAATTCAAAGTCACCTCTTTGACCGAGTGGTCAATTTGGCAAATTGCTCCATACATTTTTTATGGACGCATTTGCTTTTTGTGTGAATTTTAAGGAAAATGTTGTTTTAGTGTACTTCGTACACTATGTATCGATTCCGTCTTTTAGGGTTGCGTACCTCAAAAAAAAAACGGAACCCTTACTTTGTTGTCTGTTCGTCTGTCAAGACCCTTTTGCTCGGGCCTCGTGAGACATATCAGGTTAAAACTGATATCTCCTACATAAATCTACTGGTGCTGTAAAAACATCAGCCTTCTAATTTAACGCAAAAAAAAACACATATATATTGCACTTTACATAATCAATTTTATACAATATATAACTTTAAACTCTCGCGTTTTGTACACATTATAATATATATAATCGGGTCTACCGCGATAAATTTTTACCTTTTTACGAAAAGGGGGACACCCGACGTTTCGAGACAGTTGCATGTCTCGTGGTCTACGGGAAACTGTTCCCGTAGACTACGAGACATGCAACTGTCTCGAAACGTCGGGTGTCCCCCTTTTCGTAAAAAGGTAAAAATTTATCGCGGTAGACCCGATTATATATATTATAATTTTATACAAATTTGCTCACCACGTAAACCTATAGGTACCCTGTTAATTTAGAAACATGAAATTTCGTTTACAAGTAGCCTAGGTCTTATACAATACAATACAATACAATACAATATTCTTTATTGCACACCAAAAACAAAGTAAATAGATAATTTCAAAAGTAAAAGTAGGGTACAATTGGCGGTCTTATCACTAAAAAGCGATCTCTTCCAGACAACCTTTGGATAGAGGAACTCTTAAAAGAAAGAAAAAAATGTGTTGAAGCCGTGTACAGAATAAATAGATACAATTATACATATATATGTATACATTTAAACGTACCTATCCATTCCGATACCTTAGTTTCAAAAAGTAATTTTTTCATTTTTTTCAGAGAATATACGCCATTTTGGGACCGTTTTCATTATTTTGGTATAATAAATTAATCATTAATCTTTCTTGATTTTTAAAAAAATTTCGACGAATAGGAATTTGGCAATGAGGCATTATGATGTGTGATTCATCCCATCATCCATCTGTCAAATCAGTCGGAAGCAAATTATTATAAATGTATCTTGATAGCAAAGGACATATTTCTGAACAGCCTTTTCTCAAGTGACGTCACACGAAGGTCAATAGAAGTTTCAGCTTTTGTGTAAAAATAATCATCATCATGAGGTTTTTTAGACCACAAGTTCTAAAATACCGCTTATTAAACCAAAATCTCGAAATAGTTTTTGAATTAAATAACACACCTTAGCATAATTTAATCTAAGCGAATTCCTAAACCTAATTTTTTTACTATCAGTTAATTTATAAAAGTACGAGACTAACCATTTTCATGCGGTTTTCACCGAGTTGAGTTTTTTTAAACAGGTTCCATTAAATTTACCATTTTCATTATCATCACTATCACTACATGGTATAAAACAAAGTCGCTTCCCGCTGTCTGTCCCTATGTATGCTTAGATCTTTAAAACTACGCAACGGATTTTGATGCGGTTTTTTTTCAATAGATAGAGTGATTCAAGAGGAAGGTTTATATGTATAATACATGCCCGTGCAAAGCCGGGGCGGGTCGCTAGTCATAAATACTTTAAATATTTATGACTGATTAGTTATCTAGAGTAATACCACAATATCTAAATAAGATATACTTACATTTAAAGAAGTGAATTTTAAGATTACAATAACCTCAAAACGCCATTATTTAGTAAGGCACTAAAGCTTTATAGTAATAACGGTTATAACTTTGCGGTAGATTTATTATGATCCTTAAACCACTTATACTCGTATAGCACTTCGAACTCCTCTACTTCTTATTACAGGCGTAATAAATCTGATCGACTATGACTCATTCATGACGATAATAAATTGTAACGTCATCTTGGGTTAGAGAATTCTGCGCCATTAAGAGGAGGCCTTCGTTTTTTCAAGAGTTTTTGAACGTTCGTACAGAATCTACCACTTACCCAATAAATATGAAACTTATATCTATGTTTTTTCACACCTTTATCTTGCCTTTGTATGTAGCGTTACCTAATTGGAAAACTTTCGCCCGATAGATTTTATTTTTGAAAATTGTCTCTTTTTGAGTGTTTTTTTGGTTTTGTGTTTAATCCATTTGATCTTTGTATCTCATATTTTACGATCAATACAAATCTTGTTTATTAACCAATGCAAGTTGAAAAATAACTTAAATGCAATATTGTGATTTTAGTCGATTTTAATCTTAAAATTAGACTCGTTCTGAATCGTTTCGCGCGCATTTTGGCGCACGCGATTTTCAACTTTATGAAAGCTTGTCTACCGGTTATAATTGCAAAGCCGCTGTGCGCCTAAGGAAGGCCTCGTCTTAACTATGAAACAAATGTGCAACATGACATAAATCATTTTATCTGTAAGATGGATGATTGTTTGTTTTACTATTGTTTTTGGGATAATTAAAATTGAGTGGGTAAATAAATTCTTATCAGCCAAAAAATATCTACGAAATAGATTTTTATTTGAGAAGTTCATCTTTAGTTAAGTTTTTGAATGTTATTTAAGTTTTAGTTAAGTTTCTTGTATATTAAATTCTCACTTATTACATTGAATTTAAAAATTTGAGAAGTTTGTATTATCGTGAAAAGAGTTATTATAATAAAATATATTTATTATGTAGTATATAATAAATTATAGTGTGTATTTTTGTTATTACAGTCATTTCTACATCGCTGATGTTCTTCATGGGCGTTCAGATTAGTAGTGCAACTAGTGTTTGAGGTTTGGTTATATTGTGCATGCACATGGCGTTATTTATTACACTAGCTGGATTATGAAGACCCACAATAATATTATTATTTTGACCACAGAGTAACGTAGGCAACGTTTAGTGACGGGCTTTATCATAACGTAAGGTTAAAAAAGCAGCTGATTCTGTCAGAGTTACAATCGTAAATAATTTAAGTGGATTCTTCTTATACCGCCTTTTTACTCGATCACATAAAATTAATTAATAGCAGCGCTTTTCATTTAAATTTTTTATTTTTCTGATCTAATAAGCATTAACGTATCAATTATTATTGTTATATAACAAAGAGTTTCTAATTAGGTCAAGACTTTGTTGTTCAAAAGTAACAAATTTACATAAGTAACATTAGGGCATAACTTGCTATTAAGTTAGTACAAATTAGCAGCTCCATTTGGAAATTTAAACTTTGGTTAAAAAAATTGTATTAAGTTTCGTAATAATTTTGCACGAGTGTTCCAGTTTCTAATTATGTTCAGTTGCTTACAATACTTTATTTACGACAGTCAAAAATATCATCTTTATTTATAATATTATTAACTAACAATTTCACGAAAAATAATAAGAAGAACATTCGTTCATGAACCTTGGGTGCGTCGTCTCGGTAACGCGGCTTGAAGGCCAATCAGGATAAAGGGGGCATGGCTTAAGAAATAAGGTCGTGTCTTATTTCTCATATCTGTTGTTGATTGGCTATCTAGCGGTGTTATAATAAATTGGGCCAATTGCAGCGGAGAATCGCGGTGTTGTAATGTAATATAATAAGATCGGATAAACAATCTAGGTACTTAAGAAACTGTTTTTGATGTTGCAATTGCCTTATTGCAGTATGGGAGTAGATAAATGTTTTTATTTTGCGAAGTTCGTTCATCGGAGACATCCTAACGGTGTTTCTAAACAAAACTAAAAAATTAAAACTATCACACACAATGTTTTGTTGAGAAACAGTGTTTCTCAACATAACTAAAAAATAAAAACATTCACGCCGTTAGATTGTAAAGCAAAAAGTATACGAAATTAGCACCAACCACGGAGGCTAAATTGCGGTCAATAACTTATTTACTTTAACATATTGCAAAATAATAAATAATAATATACGAGTACAAGTATATATATAGAGATATTTAAAACTTATTTTACTGTTCTTAATAAACAAATTTACCTCTTTGAACCTTATCTCCACGCAAATAAACGGGCTAAACAACTTTTTTTTCCATCTTTTTGGTCTTGAGCACTATGAAGTTCAAACTACAAAATTTATAATTTTGAATTTTTTATATCAAAAACATGGTTGTTCCTTAAGAGCGGTTTCGGAGCCAGATTGTGAAAAACCCGCTTTTTTCTAATTTTGAAATTTTAATTTACAGAAACCAATGGAAACTTTGCGATGGCAGCATACACAATACATATAGGTAATAAGGTTTTGTTGAATAACTATTGCGTGAATTTTGAATTCAAGTGTTCTGTTTCGATTTACAAAAAGGCAGGTTCTTCACAATCCTGCTGCGAAACCGTTCTTAATTAGATCATATAGAAATGTTTCGAAATAAATGGTATTTAATTATTTTTATATAATTTTTTATTAAATTATGGTTGTCCAAGGGACAATTTTATAAGTACTATGAAAAGAACAGTGTTATCCCTAGATTTTAATCATATGAAAAACATGTTATTTGTTAAGAGTCATTTTCAAACATCATAATTGTCACTTAGACTATAATATACTAATTTACACATATTTTTTATAAATGTATAAGACTGATGCCGGACAATTAAGTTCGAAATATCTCGAAATGTGTTTTTAAACTTCTATGTACCTAAATAAATAAAAAAAAATATATATATATAATTTAAACATCTGATTACGCAACAAACTGGTGTTATTATATTATATTATATTATATAGTAATTATTAAGACATTAGAATGATTTTCCTTACGGGGAAAATGTAAGACAAAAAAAAGTTGATTTGACCCAAATAATATATAACCTTCTACCAATTTTTATTTGTATGGACAAGTTAATTTTTGGCAATTTTTATTGCGGTTTCATAGCCGTATAATCGTTTGTAAATAGGGAGTTTGAACTGCAATGCAAGCGACTGTACTTACGTGCATACTATCAGAAGATTTGCGCGAGTATTTGGGAGAGTTGGTAAATATGAGTAGTAAAAAATGTATTTTCCAAAAATCAAGCTATCTATTTAGAACTTGTATAATTGAAATAAAAAATAAACAATAATTGAAATATTATCAATAATGAAAAATACCTTATATTATTGTATCCCGTTTTTATTAAAAATATTACATAACGCTATTGTTTCCAGAAAAATAAGTAAAATCAAACACACAACTGACCTTAAACGGAAGGAAAAATAAAAGGAAAATTTCAACTTCCCGCGTATAAAACCTTCCAATAGCCGTTTTGGTATATAGAGATAAGTAGCAAGATTTCGCAATCAGCTGTTACGTGAACGCATTGACCCTAGACATAAGCGGCGCATTTTAGTAGACAACTTAAATTTTCCAAGTACCTTAGCTAGAATTAACGATTTAATTACACTTTACCTGTTAGACAAGAGTAACAAGTATACCAGAAGGTGGTTGGGTTGCCATATGAAAGAGACTTGCCGGATTCGAAACAATCATGAAGAATTCGATGAGAATATTTGTGAATTTATCAGAACAACTTAGCTAGTACAGTACAAAGCTGTGGATGCACAATCGCATGTCAAGATCGCAAACATGTGAAATTCACAAAATTTGAAAAAGTACCCGGTATTAGAAGAGCTTGCATGACTAAATCAAAAGCGGTGTGTCAGATTCGTAGCAAACGTAAATCTGTAGTCTCTGCTTACCCATCTGGGAGACAGGCGTGTGTATATGTATGTATTTCAAATTAAAATAAAAGTTTTTTTTTACTTCATTGTATTTACATTACACTGAGAGTGATTATTACAAGGTAAACTTTTAGTATATTATTTATTAGGATTATTAGTAGAGATGAAACGGATAGTGATTTGGCCGGATACCGGATACCGGATATCCGGCGAGGCACTTGGCCGGATAGCCGGATATCCGGCGGCCGAATATCCGGCTCAAGATATGTGTTTCGCACTAATTGAGCAAGTCTAAACAATATGCACCAAGGTGCGTGCGGGTGCAACTGGGCGAGATTATTTGTGCATTTTCTAAATGACGATCATTTTTAAATGTAAATTTCGTACCAAAATCATACAAATGCTGGTCTGCAAATGTGAAACCATTATCCAATCTTAATGAAATTCGTAAACTTGTATATCTTGTCTCCTTGCAGCGGTGTATATAAATGGACAGGCAACTAGGAAACTGCGTAATCTACTGTTCATACTGACCAAATTTCCCAAAGTAACATATTGAAAAAAAAATGGAACCTGCCCGCCCAGTGCCCTTTCAAAATTCACAATAGGTTTTCAAAATGAATAAAGTAACATAAAAATATTTTTTCATTTCCACAAGTATGTTTCTTTGGAAAACTTGTTCAGTATGATTCTTAGACCATGTGTTTTTATGACCTGTTGAGTTACATTCGGTATATTGTGAGAGTAAAAGAAGCTGATGTAATGTATAAAGAAAAGCACAAACATTTATTCCCAACAATTGCTGTAAAGCTTGTCTTTATCTTTATCTCAACTCTTATTCACTTTATGTGAATTTGGATTATTCAATAATTTATACAAACAATTTATTTTGTGATTTAAACGACTTTTTTATGCTGAGTTAAGTATCCGGTATCTGGCCGGATACTGGCTACTATCCGGCCGGATACCGGATACCAAAAATATGGCCGGATAGGCCGGATACCGGATAGTAACCGGATATCCGTTTCATCTCTAATTATTAGTACAAGGCCTCTCTTTACATATTTTAAGCTATGCTATGTTAATGTTCAGGGTTTCGTACTAAAAATGAGAAAAATGAATCCTTATGGTTTCTGTCATGTCTGTCTGTCATAGCCACTTTTCTCCTAGACAGATAAAATTGTCAACTTTAAAATTTAAAACAATTATATAATCATAAAACTTATATTTAAAGAAATATCCTACAAACTTGTGTGTAAATTATTAAAAAATAAATAATGGAACTCATTCACAGTTATAATATCATCAATTTGACTGAATTTTAATTTGTTTATTTACATACTTAATTAATTAAATCGGACCTTAGTATTAAATTGAACCTTGTTTTGGTATTTATTTTATTAAAGTTCTAGATAAAATTAAAAATTATGATTATAATTCGTGATGAATTGATTAATTCACGTCATTCCAGATATTTTGTAGAAGGTATATTATAAAACTTTTTTTTTCTTAATTATCATTTGAGTCAAACCGGACCTTAATTGTAGCTTTTACGGTCACCAGCTGTTATAACCGCCTTTTTTTTAATGCGATTTTTCTAGTGGTTTTAAAAGTTTCATAGATGGCAACCCCAAGTGGAGGTATTCTAGAACATCAGTGTTGACCGCCTTGACCACCAGCTCAGCGCACGCGTCGCCTTAACTCGCCTTTCACTTATACTTGGTGTAGGCTTTACTCAGATTTAAAATATAAAACGTCAGCTGTTCTTGAAAACGGACCATGGAATTCTAATTTCCGTAACATTTCGCGAGGAATTCATAATGACCTAGTGACCTTATTTTAAATCTTAAAATACTGATTTATGGCGATGGAAATTGCTGTAAAAATTTGCAGTCCAATAAAATAAATTTATTTTCATTTTATATTTCAATACGGGTACACAATATAACCAAAAAGCAGCTTCAAGGAAAAGACTACTTAAGAGCCCGGTCCGCGAAGACGACAACTTTGATGCAAAGCATTTTGTTAAACATTTTTCTGGTCTTTATCGCGATGTTTTTGGAAAAACCAAGAAAATACACCACTTTATATTGGCCGTCTAAATTAATGCCTAAAATTATTTGATTGAATTGTTTCTCTTTTGCAAATTATTTTGGTACTTACGAGCCCGCTCCGAATAGTTCTTCATAATGTCTAAGTACCAAAATAATTCGCAAAAGAGAAACAATTCAATAAAATAAATTTAAGGACTTTATTTAGACGGCCAATATGAATTGGTGTATGTCCCTGGTTTTTACAAAAAAATCGCGGTAAAAATTAGAAAAATATTTAAAAATACTTCGCATCAGACGAACGAAAAATACGGAGCGGGTTCTTAAGCAACAAAACTAGAACCAGTATTTGTTCCTACAACTGACAGGCAATTGATGTCTGTGAAAGTAAACAATGGGTCAGTGACATTCCATTAAACAATGCTAAACGATGCGCACGCGCACGCGATTCCTTACCAACCGTTTGTAAATAAGACAAAGTAGTTTACATAAAATATTGTTTACTCCAATTGAGATAAGTAAGAGAATAAGTATAAGTATAAGTAGCCACATTTATCATTGTTATAGTTGACAAACAAAATGTTTACAGCTTTCTTATATTTCGGCAACTTTTTAATCTGGCTTTATGACAAATTTACAAGTGTTAATTGAAATTGAATTCTTTTTTATTTCAAAATAAGTTACATACCTTATAAAAACACTAGTTCCCACAGAAAGTTTCCTTGTGTAGTAAAAACTAGGCTTATCCCAAAATAAATTTAAACATAAAGAAACTTAGACGTTAATTTACAGTCTTAACTAGCTTTATAGGTATATAGTAAAGCTGATTCTGAAGGCTTTAATTTTAGTTTTAGTGCTGTCAAAACTAAATTTTCTTCATTGCAAAATAGTCCTTACCTGTCAAGTATATAAGCTAAATTACTTTGGAAATTTTAGGTCTTGACGGCACTAAAACTAAAATTAAAGCCTTCAGAATCGGCTTTAATATTAATATAATAAAACAATATAAAACCTACTTATTTATAAAAGTATTAAATAAAGACATAAGGATACCTATTGTTTATACCCTTTATACCTAGTGTTTGAGAGAAACTATACGTATATACAAGGTGACTTTTTGATCATCGTCCAAATTCATACTGGAAGCTTGGTAAGTGATCAGCATCATAAATCCCTAACAATAATTGTGAATTTCGTATAATGAAATTTCGACTTCCCATAGTACTTCACTCCCAATTCTGAGTAAATCACTATAGGGAGTCGAAATTTAATTTTATGAATTTTACAAAAATCGTTATTGGTTCATGATACTGATCACTTACCAAGGCTCAAGTATGAATTTGGACGATGTTCACAAATTCACCTTGTATATACATATATATACACTATATAGAAGATATAATAGGTATTGACACAGAAGGAAATAATCTCGTTATTAACTCCAAATAATAAACAAATTTTGGTAGTACATGTAAACATAACATACGTAATGTAAAAATATTTATACATGTACTATCGAAGAAATTGCCGCTGGCCTGCTTTTCGCCCGTATTGCAATGGTATAGGAGCGAAAACCAAGTCAGCGGCAATTTCTTCGATGGTACCTACTCAAGTCTGTATAATGGAACAGGAAACAGATACAACCTATCCCCATGATCGCGACACACCGCTTTCGATTCTGAGTAAAAATAAATATTTTATTTATTTATTTATTTTTAACACTTTTTGCACATTTACACAAATAACTTGAAAGACATAAGGAACAATTAAACATGGTGTACAAGGGCGGCACTTATTGCTAATAGCAATATCTTCCGAAAACCCTTGGTAGCTCAGAAAGATGAACAAAATAACATGCGGAGGTGTAAAAACTAATCAGAAAATAATAGGGAGATCAAGATTAAAATATAAACCTAAATGTGTATCGAGCTCTTAGTGAATCTCTAATGACTTACTGCAGCTTGGTATGGGGAAGCGCTGCTAAAACGCATTTCATTGAAGTAGAAATAGCACAGCGCTCAGTCCTTAAGGTAATGCACAGAAAACAATATCGCTATCCCACCGATAAACTTTATGAAGAAAGTGGGGTTTTGCGTGTGCGTCAGCTGTACGTCTTGAAAGCTGTCCTTACTGGACATAGAAGTGCTTCCACAGAGCTAGTACCTTCACGAAGAGGCCCAAGATTTACGACCCCCTTATGTCGGACCAAATTTGCCCAGCGTTTTCCCTCGTTCCTTTTTCCCTTTCTATATAATAAAATAAATTCATTTTGCAAAATAACTAGTTTAACTCAATTTAATGTTAAAAAGGTGGTTACCAAATATTTATTTAATCTGAATTATGATGATACTGAAAAATTATTCCATATTGTACAATAGCTTTTGTTAATATATATATATAAATATTTATTTATTTAATCATTTAGTTAAAACTTATATTTATTTATTATACTACTATATAATATATTATATATGTACCATGCTGTTAACTTTGTTTATTTATTTTAGTTAAATTTATATTGTTACTTTTCTACAATTACTAAAGGCACAGCTTTGTTTAACTGAAAAGCTATTCATATTTACATTCACAAATAGTATATATGACATCAATTCAAAATTTTAAATTGTCGACGAAAGTTCTATTAACTGTGCACACGTTAATAAAGGCCCTCATGAATCATGCTCGGCCTAGTCTGAGGACCGCTAGTAATGTTTATTAGTAAGGTATATTTTAGTGTTAGATTTTGTTTTGGAAAATTATGTTAAGCTAAATAACATGTACCTAAACTATATTCTTCCTGTGTTTTTGAGAAAAATAAACTCTATTCTATTCTATTCTATTCTAAATATCTAAGACATAAACTTACATGTAAAAATGCATGAACATGAACATACTTAAATAAATTAATAATATAATAAATAATAAATAAACATACAAAAATTATAATAATATTGGATATTATTATATTGGATAAAGATTATGTCATTTAATTTTTATTAAGGGGCTTAATATCGCCAAATGGGTACTTTCTAAAGCATACTTCTCGTTTATGGCCAACCCAAAAATATTGAAAAAAATATACATGTATCAACAACATATGCAACATTTTTCTTTTTCATACAACAAAAACTTCTGTATGAAAAAAAATCGAATGGTATTTTTTGTCTTCAATTCTCTACTGCCCCTAAGCAGCTTAGTTGATTTTATTTATTTGTGCATTGAGTATTAGATAAACTTGATTGCTATAAATATACCTAACATAGAATTATTCAATCGAACAATCGCGTCCATGTGAAAAGTATTATTTTCTCCTATTTCGCCCTATCAAGGACGCAGCGAGAGTCGTAACAACCGCTATGCATTACGCGCTGATATGAACGTTATTTCAATGTCGTTTCCGTCGATATTCGTACCGACAAACATCGAGCTGCTAATTTGGCGACACTAATCGCCTTTGCTCTATCGTCATAATGATCACTCGTCTCGGAGCGTAGATGTCTAATTATAATAAAAAGTCATTGTCTCCGGCTTAGCCTTGACACGGGTCGCATAATTTCTGTCGTCTTGAACTAATGTCACAATTTCGCCAGTGAAGTCTTTATTGCGCTGAATTTAGGGAGGAAAATACAACGGTAGGGGTACAACTTTCGCGGTCCGTCTAGCTAATGCTGCGCTCGGACTGTGTTGCAACCAGATTTTTTTTCACAGTCGTAATACTTGTAAAATGTATATTATAGGTTAATAATATTAGTACTATTGATTACAAAAGCGAGATGGTTATGTTATTGGATAATGTTATAATGTATTTACAGCTTTTATTATGATACTAGATGTGCCCGCGGCTCCGACCGCATTGAAAATATAATAATTTATTCAATGCAATGAAATGAAATGAAATATGAAATGAAATGAAATATGAAATGAAATGAAATATGAAATGAAATGAAATATGAAATGAAATGAAATATGAAATGAAATGATTAATCAATTTGCGTTTAAAGTTGCGTTGCATGATGTTACGTTTTTGCAAACCCAAAACAGTGTAAACGGCCGTTTAGACTTGCCATATGCCATACAGATCTGAAGTTTCTGAAACGCAGAGCATTTTGATACATTCTTTAATTATTAGGACTGTACCTGAGCCTAGAGCATGACCAACTCTAGTCTATCTAGGATTCGTTTGAAGAAATTCGGACTCTCCTTGTATTGAAAAATATATATTTGGTTTATTAATCTTTTCTCTAGGGATCTTACGTATAAACACTGTACTAAGATTTATACTTTTGTAAAAAAAAATGTTTTGCACCCCCTTTTTTTTTTGGTTTTCAAACGTTCGCTTGAAGAACGCGGTTTAGAGATCAACTTGATTTTTTTTCCATAAAATAGGTAATATCACCTAAATTCAATATTTTTTTCCCTACAAAATATTTCAGTATTAAGCTAAAAACACACCAATTTGTTATTCGCTGCGTGATCACTAGTATTACGCGTCTAAGAAAAAGAGGCCAAAGAGCCAACATATAATCGCCTCTATGAAAAGCAAATAAAGTCTTTGCCATTAGACTTATTGTGCTGGATGGGTAATAAAAAAAGTTGCTAGAGTATGCCACTTTCTTAAGCGATCACTTATCCTAACCCGTGGGTCTACCGCGTAATTCTCATTTTCATCAACATCAACTTGAGATTGAAATTTGACGTACGTGCGACGACGCCCGCCTAACATGCCATCTCTTTTGTACGTGTTGAATTTCGCATGCATTTGCTTGAAGTTGATACAAATGAGAATTACGCGGTAGAGCCCCTGAATTGCTTATGCCGTTCATCATTGTCACAATCCAATTTTTCGCGATTTTGGCGTTCGTGTGAGTGATACGCACACACAAAGCTGTTTAGAGCGCCATCTTATTCTTTTCCATGGATTTTGTCCCTTTCTAACTTTTCGATTTTATGTAATACATTAATAAAATAAATGACTCATATATTAAATACCAGTAGATACTAGCCAATTACAACGTCGTAATAAATAGGCAAATAAACAAACCACATTTACGACTATGCTAAGTACCTAAACTTGTAATTAATGCAAACAACATTATTAACATCTTTTAAAATTTCGTACACGTATTTTGAGAACATACCATCACAAATTGACTTGAGGCTGGAACTGAGCCTATAGAACTTGAATAACGCCAGAGTTTCGAGGATTCGTTTGAAGCAATCCGGACCCCCAAAATATTGAAAAAATATACTATATATATAATAATAATTTGTTGATCCTTTAATAAGGAAACCGACTTAAAAAAAATCTATTCAAATTTATACGTTTGTCTAAAAATATATATTTCAAACCAATTTTTCTGATTTTAAAATATGCCTTACTGTTACGTGATTACGGGGTTGAAATGTGTTTTTTTTCATATGAAGTGAATTTACTCCAATCCTATTTATTTTTCCAAATAAATATTTTAGTATTAGCTAATAACCCTCCAATCTGTTGTTTCGCTGCGTAATTATTAGTATGAAGTACCTACCCGTCTAAGAAAAGTAGGCCTAATTTGCCGTTGGCCTGAACGGGTAGAAAAAAAAAATTCTAACCTATGCTAAACCTTTAACTAAAAAAAAGTTTAATAAAATTAACTTTACCTTGTTTCTGAAGGCAACACATACCTACTACGCTACATGAAACATCAATTTAAGTTATTAAAATTAGAAAAACAAGCTATTAAGATGTCTCTAGCAGTTTTCAAATATGTTTCTCCATTGTGTGAACTCCAAGAGTTTTAGCAGAGGTCATCATTGATAAACTCTTAGCCTTGTTCTCTAAAACCTCGGTTCCATTAAATTACTATATTCCGCCGTGTTCTTAATATGTTGGGTTTTTTAATTAAAGGCACGCAAGCTTAGGAAACGGGCTAAGTGTATGCGTTCGAGCGGTAAAGCGGTAGATCTGTACCAATAATAAAGTGGTAAAAATGTCGTGTCTATAAATTGAATATTTTCGCGAAATTTCAAATGAAAATGAGGCCAAAACTACAATTTTTAGATATTTTGTTTATGTCTGTATGCTCTTTTTTAACCCGAGAACCACTCAATTGATTTGGATGCGGTTTTATTTATTATCATTTTTTATAGTTGTAGTGACCCTGGCCCCGTAGCACAGTGTTTAATCGCGCGCGACGCAACTTAGTTGAATCAGAGGTGCGAGGAGCGTGACTTACTGTTTAATTGCAGAAGCATCGTGTCACGCTGTGTCATCGTGTGCGTATTGATAAAATAACGGCGAAACCGAAATTGGAGCAAAGATGCAATAAACACGGGTGGAGCCGCGGACTAAAGGCTAGTATACAATAAGACGTGGTCGAGATTTGGGTAGGTTAGGTCAGCCCCTCTAAAAAGGCCGTTTTAAATGAATCACATTATGATTCTGTTCTAATGCCATCTATTTTGCACATGTGAAAAATCTCTGTCTCTATCCTACTTTCAAATCATTTTATGATTCACCCAAGTGGGCCTTTTAAGATCCCCTGTTCTCGCTTCTGATTGGTCTCAGGCATTGTAATATTAATTCCATCATGACGAGTATCACGACAGTATCATGACGAGTGTTATTTTCCTCATTTTTCGTGAAATTGTCTTTGATGGTCGGAGATAAAGTATTGTGTGCAGCTGGACATAATTAGAAATTGGGACACTCGTGCAAGTCTATAACAAAACTCACTTCGTTCGTTTCGTAAACAAGCACTCGTGTCCCAATGTCTCGCATTATATTTTACATTGAGGTTTTTGTGTGATAATTTACTACTTAGAAATTAATTTTTTGCACAAACTTATTATTTGAGGCCTTTAAATAAGTTTCCTAAGACAACGAGACTTTGTTGTTATGTGTGACTAACTAACTGCATGTTTTATCGAAGTGCGCGTGCGCAAGGGAGTAAGTATCACCGCTTTAGTTATTGCTATTCTACA